>OZ024802.1:11746259-14178759 GCA_964017045.1 Omphiscola glabra
CCATATGACTTATCTGGATTCATTACCACACCTCTCCCGCCCCCACCCCGCTATACCAAAAAACAAGACCATAACATTTAATCGTATTTAAGTTATTGTTAATCAAATAGCACTGTGTTTAGTGATAGAAGTCTGCCATGACCAGAACTCACGGGCAAATTGTCAGACCTGTTTACTCTTACGATTTTGGCGTTCAATGTACGATTTGAGGTGCATAGTTTATATATACTTTATGTTTATTTTTACTATTAAGTTAATGTATTGAACAATTTTGTGATGATATTGTACGATTTTAAGAGTTTGAGGGTAAACAGGTCTGAATTGTGTAGATAGGAGGAATCCAACGAATCAAAATGGAATATTTATGTTTGATTTGAGAGGTTGAAAAAAAAAGGGGGGGGGGGTGGTGGTTGTGAGGTCCGATTTAAAAGATTTTGCCCCAATGATTTTTTCTTTTTACCTTTTGTCCGTCCGATAACCCAGGTGTTGTAGGTTCGCCTTGGCAGCAGCCATCTTCTTTTTTTTTAAATTTTATTATTATTATTTTTTTTAAAACGTGAGTGTCCTAGCCGACAAGACAGGTTTATTTTCATTTAATAAAAATGACAAAAAGATAAATAAGGTCTGCTCACAGTGAGATGGTGATTTAAAACGCAGAGATCGCATTCTTTCAACCGCCAGCAACAAATGCAGGCATATTTGTGAGTAGCCCCGGTGAGGGCGCATTCATGTCACGAGCGGTGGGGGGCGGGCGGGACGGGGGGGGGGGGGGGTTAATGTTTAGCTCTAACACATACCTTCTGTTCCCTGGCTGTTGACGGAATGCATTTGTTCTGCTGATAAACCCCGATTGAAACCAAATGAAAATGAAGACCAGGAGAGCCAAACACGGGGAAGGATTTGGGGGGTGGAGGGTTGGGGGGAGAGAGGGTGCAACTATCTGTCCAGGGAAGCAATCTATCCAGGACTGAGCTATCTTTTGTTTTCACGTTTTGCGAATACCCACATACACGCACAATTGCACACCCCCCCTTACATACACGCACAATTGCACACCCCCACATAACCCACAGACGCACTCGTACTACATTGTTGACAATACAGCGTTTTTGTTCCTATCTATAAAATAAGACCTCGGTCCACACGGATTTCCACGAAAGCATTATGACGGTTTTGTGCCCCGGCAGATAACAGGAAGCGCTCCATGGTGTGAAAAATGGCTTCAAAGCGCTGTTTATCATCTCATTAAGGAAGGAGCTAAAATGATTTTGTTTTGTTTCCTGGTGTTTTTTTGTTTTTGTTTTGTTTTTTTTTTGTTATGGTGTACAACTTGATAAGGGTGTGGGTGCGCGTTGCGATACGTTGAAAACTTGTGAATGGCAAGCAGGAACGCCGGGCTGCTAAAAATAATACGGTAATCAGTCAAAGTATTTATCGCGCCCGAGCGATGGAGGTAAATAACTATGACGGCGTTCATTCGGAAAGAGCGTAACGCCAAACGCCGAGGGTTTTAAAGAGGGCTCGACACAAAAGTCCGCCATCTGGTTTCGCTTGCAGAGTTCGGGGTTGGAGAAAGTCGATGATGTGCCGGTGGCGTTCGCTGGTGTTTGTGGCGCCCTGGTCTGTATGGTCCTTGAATTTTTTTGCAACACCCCCCCCCCCCCCGCGTTACAACGAAAATCACAAAACATACATATGATACATATCAAACGTAAGTAATAAAGTATAAGCAGTGGGCAGTAAAATACCGCTGCCAGAAATTGCCGCCACTCCACCCGGGGTGAACCGTCCTTACACCCTCTATTATTCCACGCTAATAAATTAATGACTTCACTCAAGCTGTGTGGAGGAAATAGTTGGAACAAGGTTTGTGAAGGAAATAGTTGGAACAAGGTTTGTGAAGGAAATAGTTGGAACAAGGTTTGTGAAGGAAATAGTTGGAACAAGGTTTGTGAAGGAAATAGTTGGAACAAGGTTTGTGAAGGAAATAGTTGGAACAAGGTTTGTGAAGGAAATAGTTGGAACAAGGTTTGTGAAGGAAATAGTTGGAACAAGGTTTGTGAAGGAAATAGTTGGAACAAGGTTTGTGTAGGAAATAGTTGGAACAAGATTTGTGAAGGAAATAGTTGGAACAAGGTTTGTGAAGGAAATAGTTGGAACAAGGTTTGTGAAGGAAATAGTTGGAACAGGGCTTGTGAAGGAAATAGTTGGAACAAGGTTTGTGAAGGAAATAGTTGGAACAAGGTTTGTGAAGAAAATAGTTGGAACAAGGTTTGTGAAGGAAATAGTTGGAACAAGGTTTGTGAAGGAAATAGTTGGAACAGGGTTTGTGAAGGAAATAGTTGGAACAAGGTTTGTGAAGGAAATAGTTGGAACAGGGTTTGTGAAGGAAATAGTTGGAACAAGGTTTGTGAAGGAAATAGTTGGAACAAGGTTTGTGAAGGAAATAGTTGGAACAGGGTTTGTGAAGGAAATAGTTGGAACAAGGTTTGTGAAGGAAATAGTTGGAACAAGGTTTGTGAAGGAAATAGTTGGAACAGGGTTTGTGAAGGAAATAGTTGGAACAAGGTTTGTGAATGAAATAGTTGGAACAAGGTTTGTGAAGGAAATAGTTGGAACAAGGTTTGTGAAGGAAATAGTTGGAACAAGGTTTGTGAAGGAAATAGTTGAAACATGGTTTGTGAAGGAAATAGTTGGAACAGGGTTTGTGAAGGAAATAGTTGGAACAAAGTTTGTGAAGGAAATAGTTGGAACAAGGTTTGTGAAGGAAATAGTGGAACAAGGTTTGTGAAGGAAATAGTTCGAACAAGGTTTGTGAAGGAAATAGTTGGAACAAGGTTTGTGAAGGAAATAGTTGGAACAAGGTTTGTGAAGGAAATGGTTGGAACAAGGTTTGTGAAGGAAATAGTTGGAACAAGGTTTGTGGAGGAAATAGTTGGAACAGGGTTTGTGAAGGAAATAGTTGGAACAAGATTTGTGAAGGAAATAGTTGGAACAAGGTTTGTGAAGGAAATAGTTGGAACAAGGTTTGTGAAGGAAATAGTGGAACAAGGTTTGTGAAGGAAATAGTTGGAACAAGGTTTGTGAAGGAAATAGTGGAACAAGGTATGCGGAAGCTGAAAACATAAAGACAGGACAATAAAAGAAGAACGTTTCGGCTAGAAGCCTCCCCCAGCAGACAGGACGAAGTAAGAAACAACAAGATATAGAACCAAAAAATTTAAGTTTTTCTATTTCCTGTTGTTACATAATAAGTAAAAATGTAAAAACATTATTACGGAAATAAAGAGAAAACAAATTTTCCCGAAAATACCTTCTAAAAAAAAAATTGTATATTTTTAAAAAAACGCAACAAAAAACCCCCACAAAAATAACAACCCATAAAAATAACAACCCACAAAAATAACAACCCATAAAAATAACAACCCATAAAAATAACAACCCATAAAAATAACAACCCACAAAAATAACAACCCACAAAAATAACAACCCACAAAAATAACAACCCACAAAAATAACAACCCACAAAAATAACAACCCACAAAAATAACAACCCACAAAAATAACAACCCATAAAAATAACAACCCATAAAAATAACAACCCATAAAAATAACAACCCATAAAAGTAACAACCCATAAAAAGGTTCAAGTACCGTATTTTACGGACTATAAGACGCACTTTTCTTCTTCGAAAAATTGCCTCCAATATTCAGGTGCGTCTTATAGTCCGTAGCGTCATATTGTCCATAGCGTCTTATAGTCCGTAGCGACTTATAGTCCGTAAAATAATGTATTTAAAAACAAATCGAAACTTGGCTTTCACAATAAGAATCGGTGTCTCGAAAAGTTGACCCGGAAGCAGACTCGTGACCTCCCCCGTACAATCGCCCCACCGAGGACATTGCCAAAAGTCTCAATGACTGACAGGGGGGGGGTCGTGGGGGACCACCGGCCCCGAAGGGACGCGGGTTGGAGAGTGGCGGCTATTTGGATACATAGCACATGGATGTTTGAACCACGGTGCGCCAAACACGTTCATTTATCGCGACCCGGGCACAATGGCGTGGCACACAAATTATGACTCCCCGCCTGTCTCCGGTGTTAAAAATAGCCGGCGCCCCGGCAGTGTTATCAGCGCCGGTGACTCGCGTCTCGGGTACAATTCAATAGAAGCAGATAATGGTGTTGACTTGACGTTTTTTGTTTGTTGTTTTGTTTGAACAGCGTACACGAACTCTCTACTCGTTACTAAATTTACATTAAAATAAGTTAAAAATATCAATGTATATACATTATATTTTTATGTTTGACTTTCGTACGCTCGACCTCTTCGATTAAACTGGGTTTTGTTTGACGACTGGTTCCGGTTTAATATCAGGGGAGAGAATCGCCACACCCCCACACCCCTTTTTTTTTCTCCCCCCACCATCGGGAATCAATTTAGACACCGCTCTTTCTGTCTTTTAAATAAAATCAAAAGCCATATTTCCTTACGGATCTGTTTATGAAATTAATTTCAGAACACATAAAACAGATCGACACGTTTTTCATTTGATCCACGAGGTACTGTACACTTGAAGCGTATCTACACAGACGACTGATCCTTTTTCTCCTTCTTCTTCTTGCCATCGCTTTTTCCTCGTTTTTTTTTTTTAAAAATGGATTTCCACGAGTTGCGCGCAATATTTCTATAAAATCAGAAGCACCTCTTTGACCGTTGGCATCTGTTTCTTTAATACGCGCCATAAATCGACACAATTTTAAAACACTCGAGAGTCCATCAGCTGTGCATGTTTCCTGAACCCTTCACAACACCTGCGAACGACCCTCCATATTCTCCCTCTCTCCCTCTCTCTGTTCCCTGTATAATTCGTATTGCTTCTCTCTTGAAAACTCGAGTTCTTAAGTCCATTATCACATCCCACAAGAACAAACTCCTTTACAACAATCTACGCGTAAAGAAAACACGGGGGTCATCTCCGTGCTGAAAATTGGTGAGTTTCTTTGAAAAAATCACAGGCACTCGAGGCGGTGGCGAGAGCCGTTTTGTTCCGCCATCAGGCTCGATAACAGTCAAGTGGTTTTGTTTCAACTCCAACTCTTTCAAGCCGGCGATAGACCCTCACAATTCCGAGAGAGAGAGAGACATATATATGTAGAGAGAGTCGTCTTTTTAAAAAAAATGGATGATGGGAGTACAAAGTCAAGGCGAAGACAGATTGCCTCTGTGCCCCCGTAATTAAGTCGTTACCGTGGGCATTATTTGAAGTTTTGATGCCACAGAGGAGTCGAAGTTGTTGCCTCTGATGAGTTTCGAGTTGGAAGGGGAAAAAAACTGTTTTTCCACTTATCGTCCATCCTATCGATGGGACGGTACGGTAAAACTATTAAGAGTAATAACTTCTGTACTCCGTAGTGATACCGAACCCCTAGCAAAGTGTGGAAACGAACTTCGGTTTCATTTTGGTTAATATCTAAAATACACAAACCCTCGGGACCAGCCTCGACACCTAATTTTATGTTTTATTTTACAGTTTTACGTGGGTTAAAACAAATCACACCAAACTGGTTCTCGTACAAAAATAAATAAATAAACACACATCATATCTTTTTTACTTACTCGCCTTCCGTTCGTCCGTCTGCATGTCAGTGGGTCTCAAGTTCTGTTTACCATCTGCTACAGTCAGAAGAAGAGAAGAAACACCATTTGAATTTAGGAATAATAGTCTTTTATATATAAAACACAGTTTTTTTTTAAATGAAATAGATTACATTTTAGAAAAGATGAATGAGAACATAGGATTGGGAAACAGGTTGGCACATCAGTCGTTTTGCTCTCCGGATAAAAGTAACATGTTTCCCATTAGACTGAACTTTCAGACTGAACTTTCCCATCAGACTGAACTTTCAGACTGAACTTTCCCATCAGACTGAACTTTCCCGATCAGACTGAACGTTCAGTCTGAACTTTCCCATCAGACTGAACGTTCCCGATCAGACTGAACTTTCAGACTGAACTTTCCCATCAGACTGAACTTTCCCATCAGACTGAACTTTCCCGTCAAACTTAACTTTCCCATCAAACCTAACTTTCCCATCAAACCTAACTTTCTCAACAGACCGAGCTTTCCCGTCAGACCGAAATTTCCCGTCAGACCGGACTTTCCTAATCGTCCAAACTTTCCCCAAGTCCCAACATTTGGGGAGAGAATAAACATCTACAAGAAATGACTTAAACTCAAATCTACTTTTCTACAGCCTTAAAAATAATCTATTTTAAAATGTGTATTTGACATTTGGTCGTTGGGGGGGGGGGGGGGGAGGATTATGGTATGACGCGTGGTCCATATCACAATGGCGAATTTACCTTATGAAACTTGAAAGAAACACTATTGTTAATTTAGTTGTTAACGTTTAAGTCGCACATATCGATCAATCAGATGTAAGGCCAGCGTTCAGTGATCGTGTAGCTATCAGAAAACTTATTTAACAAGAAAAAATACAACTGTTCTAGACTTAATTTATAATTGTATTTGTATCTATATATCTCATTGTTTTATTTTTGTACCGACGAATGCGTTTGACTTTGTATTTCGTCTGGCCACAGTCAAAACTTAACAAATCTTCTGTCTTATTTACACAGAATGTTTGTGTCTCATTAATGTACTTGAAAGCTTTATCGCCGTCCAACCCATTTTGTACATAGTTAACGTTGGCATTACAACAAAGACCTGTTTTGCGCCGTATATCAGACCAGCCCCGGCTGCTACCATGCATGTTTTGTACAGGAGATCGTCTAATCACAGCATTATTTCATTTCATTCAACCCTCAAAACAAAGCTATCGCAAACAAATAAAAGAAATAGATTTTGGGACGAAGCGAGTAGAAAGGTTTTGTCCGGAAAATTCCAACGATCTCTATTTCTTCCCCCGAAAGCAACGCCAGATGTACGGCCCGGCAACCATCAACCGCGGCCGACCTCAATAAACGTTGCGCACAGGCAACATTACTTTTTATTTATTGTTTTCTGAATAATATTACAGCGTGCAATGGGCGCAGTAGATTTCAACAACAACAAAAAAGAATAATTCTATTTCAGGAGACGAATGCAATGCTCCATAGCATGTTAAATCTCCTCAAACGCCCCAGTCAGCCAAAATCTTTTTTTCTTTGCGCGCCCCTTTTAGCGGATGCCATCAGCTCACACTGAGACCCCCTGTCGTGCGGAGGAATCGCGACTTGAGAAACGAAAAGAAGAAGCAGCAGAAGAAAAAAGTCCGCTTAAATTAAAGCTACGACAGCGGCACCAACAATAACACGTTGCCAACAGGAAGACGCTCGCAGTGTTTTAAAACAACATAAATGAATCAGTCGGGGCGCAATCTGGCACTTCGGAAAATGGCGTAAAATAAAAAAAAATAAAAAAAAAAAAAACTCGAAACCGAATAGTTCTTCCGCCTTCAGCTGTAGAATCGGTACATAGTTTAGAGACACGCATCAATGAGATAATTCATTTTCGCTTCCAGTGGAACATTTCATTTAAAAAAACAAAAAAACAATGAAATAAAATAACAAATAAAGAACGGTAAAGGAAAAAAAAAAAAAAAATAACAAGAGAGAGTTTAGTTGTTTCAGGTTTAGAGAAGTCGGAGGCGGAAAGATTTGGGTTTCTTTTTGAAATTTAAAAAAAAAAAAAAAAAAAAAAAAAAGAAAGATTCTCTCAATTTGTTGAGGGCGTGGAGTCATGTGGACATCGATGATAGTTAATGGGAGAACAGCGGTATGGCGTGGGGGGGGGGGGGGAGGAAATTCCAGAACATTCGTGGGATACTGTCTTTCGGTGAGTCAATTAGCCGAACGAGTCGTTTAAGGCGTGGAGATTGAACATGGAGCGAGTCCATTATAAAATCGTGGCATATTCCCCCCCCCCCTTCCCCAGCAATCCTCGATGAAATGGTGTTATTGAAGAGCACACGTGACGGTATTACATTATAAGCACAGATATATAACCAGAAATGCTTGAGAAGAAAAGAGTCAGAATAACGGTTTTGGCATTGCAAGGGTTAAACATACACTCACATTGGGTGTCACTGTCAATACAATCCAATATAATAATTAGTTTAAGCCCCCTCCCACCCCCCCCCAAAAAAAAAAACAACAACAACAAACAACAACGTATCCGGACATTTGTTTGAAAGAAATTTTGTCGACGATAAATTGATCGACGGGAATTCGATCGAACGGAAATTTGGTCGAATCTTTTTTCCAGTTCACGCGTTAAAATTTTGTGTGAAATTTCTTTTTGAACGCATTATTTTTTTTTACTATATAGTATAGTGCGTTCAAAAAGAAATTTTAACGCGAAATTTCTTTTTAAAAAAATGTAAGTTAACCAACAAAAAAATATAAAAAACAAAACAAAAACCAACAACTAACATAAAAAGAAATCAATCGAACCATTCCCATTGATTAGGTTAACTAAACGCTATTACGGAGCAAGTGCGTTGAGTGGACAGTCCGGGTCTATGGATGCAGTGAAGACGTCTAAAGCCCTCCGTGGACTGCAGCGCCACTGATGACGGACGATGAACTTGAGCAAAAGCAGAAAATTACAAATGTCCAAGGCATTAAAAACCAGTAAAGGTAAATAAACTTTTCATCTGGGTCATGTTTTAAAATGTGAGAACTCCGCTAGGATCAGATGTAGCTATTAAAAAAAACAACTGTAATAACACTTTTTATTTTAATAAATTTATTCTAAATTATTTTTAATAAGCTTGTTGACAGAATTTCGATTTTAAATCAAGCCGTGACATTTGCGATTTTAACTTCTATTGTAATTATTATAATAAATTATTCTTACAATTATTATTAGTATTATTATTACTTTTATTACTATTATTATTACATTAACACCTTATATCAACTTTCAGATATGAGCAACAACCTTTTAAAACTGAGCATGCTCAGCCCCCAACTAGCTCAAGAATTCTGTTAACTCTGTTCACTCTGCTAAAATCTCAGGACAACTTCTTGACAGGACAACTTCTTGACAGGACAACTTCTTGAACCCAAGGCTACCAGACTGGGGGGTGGGGGGGGGGGACGACGTAAATCAAATTTGAGGGGTTGGGGGTTGCCCTTAACCAGAGTCACTACTAAGAGATCTCTATGAATTAGTTGAACATTATCAAACCGGGGACGTCTGCTTGTCTTGTCGTTTGGACGTGGCAAAAATGGACATCTTCAAGATGTCGGGGATTTGGGGGGGGGGGGGGGTGTCGAGGAAGTGACACGAAAGTGAAACACGTCGTGACAGTCTATCAGTTCATTGGCGTGTGATGTAATTGTTACTGTAGTAACACTTAACGGGTATGGAGAAAAAAAAGGGGGGGGGGGGGTTATAGAAATATAGTCCAAGGGTTCTCAAATAATGAGAGAAGTACACCATTTCGAGGTTGTTGTTTTTTTTTTAAATCAGAGGCAGTGTATAGAGGACATAACAAGATGAACAAACATAAACAACAAACATAAACAGCAAACATAAACAGCAAACAAACAACAAAAATAGGGGGGGGCATGGTGACCTAGAGATTACATTAATGAAAACAAATTTAAGTTAATGCGGTGCAGTGTGAGTTCATCTCTTCGTCCAGGGTAAGGGTCAACATAAAAAACTCTTCGTCCAGGGTAAGGGTCAACATAAAAAAACCCAACAACTTCAGTCTAAAAGGGCGCCACACAGTGACGTCATATAAGATGGCTTTGCAGAAACTTTGAGCTTTTGGGGGTTTCCCGTTGCCATACCAATCAATTCGATCATTATATGCCTTACAATAGAAAGGGAATGAATCAATAGAAGGAGTGATAATAAGTGGATGTGAGTTAAAATGTGAACAGTTGAAAGGTGTTACCGAGGGTTACCATCTGCTATACACATATGACACTATAATATCACACCGAATGACACTTGGGCGAGGAGTAGGAATCGCAGACCAAAAAAAAAAAACCACGTGTCATATCGAATACTTTATTTTATCTGTCCTCGGAAAGACTTTTAACAATTCAGCTTAGACCCCATCTCATTTATCAGCCGAACTGTAGCAGGCATTACGCATGAAAGGGCTTTTTTTTAAAGGGTCAAATTTCTGGGTGCGACTTGGCGTCTGCTTTTATTTAAAAGACGTCATCACTGTATATTTTGGTCACAGGTATGAATGCGCGATGAAAATGTACGATGTTTGTACGAAAACAGTCAATGTACACAAATCTCTTTTCATTGAATATGTCAGTACTGACAGTCAAGATGGCTTTGTACGGTTAAAAAAAAAAAGAAGATCAGTATTGAAATGACGAAGATGAAAATCCTGTATTGAGACTATTTTCTTTTTTTGTTTTTGTTTATAAGAAATATAAGACAGTCTAAATAGGGTGACACATACAAACATCAACCAAACAAATTGAATTGGATGCGTTCGTCTCTCAGAATGGATGGTGAATCAAAGAGTTGATAAGAGAAGAAGAAGAAAAAACCACCCAACTTTCTAATGTATCACTATCGTGTTGTACAGGTGAGCAGAACAGGTTTTGACATAGTGAAGATACGTGGTTAAATTTTAAAACGTGTTTGAAGAGAGGGACTAGGGTAACAATTTTTTTTTTTTTAAATTTGTATATTTCTACCTCGGCTGCGTTGTCGTGAAACACGGCTCAGTGCCTCCGATACCAGATAGTCGATTCCAATTATTTTATTTAAAAAATTAGACTCTGGAAAGTTACGTCACACACTTTGAGAATAGAATTTTTTTTTTTTTTTTTTTTTAATTTAAGTTCAGCGAATGGAAGATTATCACAGATTGTCACAAATTGTCACATAGTGTCACTATAAGCGACAAATTCGGCATTTAAAGTCATTTCACACGTAATGCCTGTTAAAGTTTGGCTGCTAAATGAGATGGTGTCTTGACTAAATTGTTTAAGTCTTTCTGAAAGACACCAACTAGTAGAGCTAGACAGTTGCTAGAGTGGAACCACCGGGGCAAACGGCGAAGAGGAAGTCCGAAGAGAGCGTGGAGACTCCGTGTGCTGGATGAGGCTGAGAGAACATGAAGGCTCCGTGTGCTGAATGAGGCTGAGAGAACATGAAGGCTCCGTGTGCTGAATGAGGCTGAGAGAACATGAAGGCTCCGTGTGCTGAATGAGGCTGAGAGAACATGAAGGCTCCGTGTGCTGAATGAGGCTGAGAAAGCATGAAGGCTCCGTGTGCTGAATGAGGCTGAGAAAGCATGAAGGCTCCGTGTGCTGAATGAGGCTGAGAGAACATGAAGGCTCCGTGTGCTGAATGAGGCTGAGAGAACATGAAGGCTCCGTGTGCTGAATGAGGCTGAGAGAACATGGAGGCTCCGTGTGCTGGATGAGACAGAAAACATGGAAGTGCAGTGTGCTGGATGAGGCTGAGAGAACATGGAGGCACCGTGTGCTGAATGATGCTGAGAGAACATGAAGGCTCCGTGTGCTGAATGAGGCTGAGAGAACATTGAGGCTCAGTGTGCTGGATGAGACAGAGAACATGGAAGTGCAGTGTGCTGGATGAGGTTGAGAGAACAGGAAAGAGCGGAGAAGAACTAAAACTACTGGCAGGAGTCTGTAAAATGTGGCTGTCTTTGACAGAGGGCCTCTGTTCCGCAAGAAACTCAAAGGACAAAAGAAGACATTTCAATATATTAACAAAATCATTTGTCCACAAAAATATTTTTTCGAAAAAAATAGTAATAAAGAGGACCCCGTATTATTTATTTGAGAATCCTATGTTGGTGGTTTTTAATGATTTGTTCTAGTTTTGCGGCCACATATGTAACAAAGTTTGCTTCTGAGATTTATTTTACCGGTAACCATTTGAAAAAATACTATTTATAGTCATTATCGATAGTGCATTAAGGATAAATATTGCAACATGCATTTAGAATAAATATTGCAACATGCATTTAGAATAAATATTGCAACACGCATTAAGAATAAATATTGCAACATGCATTAAGAATAAGTATTGCAACATAAATTTTACGTCGATCAAACTTCCGTCGATCAAACTTCCGTCGATCAATTTTCCGTCGATGAAATTTCTTTCAAACAAATTTCCGGTAATCAGTTTCCGCGGGGTAAGCAATAATCTCGGGAATTGAGAACCCCTAATGCCAATCCTGCTAGTGTTGTTATATTTATAGTTTATCTCATTTTTTAAATAAAAAAAAAACATTCTTACAGTTGTGACGTCACGACAACAAAACTTGGAGTGGAAGACTCGCTGAAGCAGCGGGGAGATAATCATCCTAATTTGCATGTCATCTTTTAAAATAACGACAGGCGGAGTAACGGCTGCTTAGCGGGATACCCAAATTTTTCTTTTTTTTTGTTCCTCTCTTTCTCTTTCCAAATAAGAGGAAAAGGAGTTGGGAATGGGAACAGGGAAAAGGAAAACGGTTTTGAAACCAGGGACAACTTATGAAATTGTGTGATTAACGTGCGAGCGGAAGCGGGTTGTATTATCGCGTCAAAATCTGATAGATACATCGCGAGTACCGGGAGACCCTCGAGCGAACATCTCGTTAGAGAAGCGAAAAGTTCGTGTTTTCTAAAAAAAAAATATTTTTATTTTATAATTTTATTAGACCTGGAGCGTATTTATATCTTTTTTATACCATAAATTCAATATCACACTCCGGTAAATCGTTTACCGTTATCTTTACATGTATAGATTTAATTATTTTATTTTATAATTTTATATGAACTGGAGCTTATTTACACACTCGTAAAATGATTTGTTTACAATAAATTCAATCTCACACTCCGGTATATCGTTCTAAGTTATATATATGTGTGTATAGTTTAAATATCATAATCCAACATATCTTTTTGTTTTTTTTTAAATATTTTTTATATTGACAACTGGGGGGAGGGGGGGGGGTGGGCCCCTTTTCGATATCTGAAGGAAAAAAATATATATATATATTTGCATACACACTTATTTAAAAAAAAAATATTAATTTGTTTCGTATCGCTTGAGGCAACATCATCCAAAAAGAATATATTTAAAAATGTGGCAGTGATAAAAACTGAAGGCAAAATGAACCTAATGAGAATTCGGTGTAAAAAAAAGGGGGGGGGATGTGGTCAAAAACAACTTAATGAACTATGGCGTGGGTGGAAAAAATATATAAAGGGGCAAAAATATAGTTCCTACAGGTGAAGAGGTCGTGAATGAAATTAACAATTACGTGAAGGTAATAAATGGCGCGAGGCATTATCGAGGGCCAAGCATGAGGTGAGTGAGAGCGCTTTTTTTCCTCCCGCCCTGATCAGTGGTGACATCTACATCATCTGCAGTCTCCCTGCACGGTATTAAAAGCTGTATTTGAAATAAATAGGGTATTTAATTATCTTTTTTCCCAAAAGACATAAAATTTGATGTGGTTTTTTTTTTTTTTGGGGGGGGGGGGGGGGGGGTTGGGGGTGTGGGTTCCCACCTGAAGATTCTTTAATCTTTTCAGCACACAATTTCCCGTGTTCTGTTTTAGTGATTACTGACAGGGGATGAGGCATCAATAGATAGCTAGTAGAGTAACCGATTCTAACGGCGCCCCCTGAGGTGGGCGGGGGGGGGGGTGTTGATGAACCTTCCAGGGCGTATGTTTTTACTAAACATAAAGTAAAGCTGTTCTAAAGACAATCAGCTACTCATCTTTGGCTCTGCCCTAAACAACAGTGGAGAACAGGTCCAGAGGCCCCATATCCCATATATCCCTACCCGATATGTATCCACCGATGCCTTTCGGCGGCCAATTTCTTGTTCAGATAAAGCAGAGGTCCCCAAAATATTTTGTCTCGTAGACCACTTGCAATGTTTTCGGGTTTTGGTAGACCTGCTTACCTGATATTGATTTTTTGCAAATTCATTAACTTCAAAAGTATTTTTGAAAGCCGGTAGAGTGCTACTCACTTTGACAGCCGGTAGAGTGCTACTTACTTTGACAGCCGTTAGAGTGCTACTCACTTTGACAGCCGGTAGAGTGCTACTCAATTTGACAGCCGGTAGAGTGCTACTCAATTTGACAGCCGGTAGAGTGCTACTCAATTTGACAGCCGGTAGAGTGCTACTCACTTTGACAGCCGGTAGAGTGCTACTCACTTTGACAGCCGGTAGAGTGCTACTCACTTTGACAGCCGGTAGAGTGCTACTCATTTTGACAGCCGATAGAGTGCTACTCACTTTGGAAGATTTACATTCACATATCAGAAAATATACCTAATACTTTAAATTTTAATATGATTCTTCATCACGTTTCATGAACATTTATGTGTTTAAAATGTTTACTTCATAGGTAATTTTATAATTTATGTAGGAAGATTATTTCTTTATATTATAAGGTAATATTATGCAAGTAAATAGGTATTATCTGTGTAAGTGGATTATTCCATTCATGGAATGCCAAAATACAAGTCACGACCTGCTTACATGAGATCCACTATCGTTGACCCTCATTTTCAATTCATGGACCCCAGATATGTTTTTTCGCTGACATGGACCCCTTGCAAGTTGTCGTCGACCCCTTGGGGTCGATGTAGACCACTTTGGGAATCCCTGAGATAAAGACACCTGAAACCTCAATGGGTAGCTGTCAGGGTGCACGATTTAAACCCGTTAATTTCATCGCTTCCGGCTTTCGCGCAATCACGTCACCGCACTTGACATGCAGAATAGAACGCGGTGAACCCTCGCGTTTTACATCTCATCCCTGGTATAAATATCATGAGTTGTAAAAAAAAATTAAAAAACAAAAAAACAACGTTGATTTCAGTTTAAAATGTGTGTTGTTTCAGCTCGCTGTTATGACGGAGATTCGGACGCTGGCATAACTTTGTTTCCAAAATACGTTCCGCTGCCGAGGCACCGATATAGGAGTAGCAGCATCGGGGGGGGACTTAAAATAATATTTGAAAAAATCCGTCCGCTGGCGGCTCAAGGGAACCACCTGTGCCGGGCGTTTGACGCGGGGGTAGCGCTGTTTCGCTCGCGCTTTCCTCGAGTTTGATGCCATATACATTGAACAGCGTCAGGTGTCGGGTGAGGCGGCCTTTTCACTCGCATAACACCTGGTTCTCACCTGGATTGCGATAACACTGGGTAGACCTGGCTCCTCTTCTAACACGTCTGTGCGGACACACCGTTCGCGTCAGTCATTCCACGCCTCACTGAATATCCCAATTCTAGATCGTTTAAATTTAAAAAAAAAAAAAAATTAAAAAAAGCATTTTAGAAGTAAACTTAAAAAGAAAAAGAAATTGAAAATATTAATACCCCCCCCCCCCCCCCCCAAAAAAAAAAAGTTTAAAAATAAAGAGTTGAAATCGAAAATTTGTTTTAATCGACGTAGATTAGCTTAGAGAAATGTACACTTAAACTGATGACGTCATTTCCCTTTCAGCGATGTCTCGAGGTTATTCAAATGTACAAAGTTTGTTATATCTATTATATATATAAAAATGAATGTATGTATGTATGTATGTTTGTCTCATATGCGCTCCCACACCATTCATGCGATTGCAACAAAACTTTGGTGAGTTGTTTACCACCTACCTGGGCATTTAACTGCGACATTAAAAAACTTTTCAATTATTTCGTTTTCGGCCGTTGGCCATTCATTCGTTTTTTTTCTTATACGAGCTTTGTAAAAAAATATTACCGTCTGCGCTCATACGCCATTCGTCTGAATGCGCTAAATCTTTGGTAAAATGTTGCAAGCACGCCCACAAAGGTTGGGAAATAATTATAACCGTTTTAAAATATTCCGTTTTGAGCCAGGGGCCCCATGTTCGTTTTTTCTTATATGAGCTATATAAATATAGTTTCAAACCGTATGCGCTCCTACACCATTCATGCGATTGCGACAAAACATTGGAGTGTTGTATTCCATAAACTCGCGCATTTTACTGAGTCATTATAACACTTTTAAAATATTTTGTTTTGGCCGTTGGCCCCAAAATCGTTTTTTGTTCTAATATGAGCTTTGTAAACAATAGATTTTGTCTGCGCTCCTACACCATTTATTTGAATACGCTAAAACTTTGACGAGATGTTGCGAGCATGCCCACAAAGTTTTTTAAATTATTACAACCGTTTTAAAATATTCCATTTTGAGCCAGGGGCCCCATGTTCGTTTTTTCTTATAGGAACTATATAAATATAATTTCAAACCGTATGCGCTCCTACACCATTCATGTGATTGCAACAAAACTTTTTTGAAAGATTGTCCATAAGCTTGCGCATTTTACTTATCCCTTACAACACTTTTAAAATATTCCGTTTTTTGCCGTTGGCCCCAAATTTTTTTTTACTTATAAGAGTTTTCTAAAAAATAAGTTTTGTATGCGCTCTTATACCATTCATCTGAATGCGATAAAACTTTAGTAAGATGTTTTGCACACGCCCGCAAAGCTTTTTGAATTATTACAACCGTTTAAAAATATTCCGTTTTGAGCAAGGGGCCACATGTTCTATTTTTCCTATATGATCTATACAAATATAATTTCAAACAGAGCTACTACATTAATGGATAGATTTTTAATGATATACAAATAGCAACATTAAACTGTGTGTGTGATATAATAAGTAGGTTTCTGAAGTAATACAACAATTCTACAATATTCCGTTTGTGCCACCGTTTTATTGTCTTTATAATTATCGTATGCATTCCTATACCATTCATCTGATTGCGATAAAACTTTGGTGAATTGATATGCGCACTCCCGCAAATGTTTCTAATTTATTACAACCATTTCACAATATTCCGTTTGGGGTCAGGGACCCCTAATTCCATTTTTTCTTAATTTAACTATAAAAATATAATTTAAAACAGAGCTATTTCATGGGTGGATGAAATTGAATCAAATACAAATAACGACATTTCAGTTTATGTGTTACATAATAAGTAGGTTTCTGAATTAATGCAACCATTTTACAATATTTCGTTTGGGCCGGGGGCCTTAAATTCGTTTTGTTTTCTTAAATGAGCTTCATCAATATAATTTCAAACAGAGCCGTCAAAACAACCACCCTTGACAGACAGACAGCAATTTGTAGTAAGAGCATGAAAAAACACATTGTTGCATGTTTAGTGTAGAGAGTATTTTTGTTGTTTTTATAAATAAGCTTGAATTTTGTGACGTATTTTAGAATAGGATATGACGTTGTAAACGTGTTATGGTTTTGAACAGCAATGATAAAGTAATTCTATAATAGAGTGTGAGAAATTCGCAGTTGTTTTGTTTTATGAAAAGACATTTGACATGAATCGATGGTTTCTTAAGTTTTTAAATTACCCAATAGACAACGAAGGTATTGAACTATAATAACATCTAGATTTTAACGCTGGAATTTATGATTTATAAAGTAATGTGACCCTTATACAACTGGAAATGTACTGCCAACAATTCATTGTACTTCCTAACATATGAAAACTATAACCATTAAAAATATCGTTAATTAATTGAATCAAATACAAACAGCGATATTTCATTTTGTGTTTGAGGTAACAAGTGGTGTTAAATGTGAAATTAGCATTGTCTATCGAAATATAATAACAGATATCACATGCATTTGTAATATTCGTCACAAAGCAATACTTTTGCTGTCACATCACTGATGCCACCCAAACGAAAAGCTATTGGTTTTTCCACACCTCAAGCGCGAAAGAAAAGGTCATCACGAGCATCGGAAACAGTCGAGCAACGAGAAGCACGACTGGAAACCGCTCGAGTATGCAATGCTCAAGCCCGTACATTTGACACAGTGGAGCAACGGGAAGCAAGACTGGAAACAGTTCGAGTACGCAACGCTCAAACCCGTTCATCTGAAACAGTCGAGCAACGTGAAGCAAGACTGGCAACCGCTCGAATACGCAATGCTCAAGCCCGTACCTTTGACACAGTGGAGCAGCGGGAAGCAAGACTGGAAACAGTTCGAGTACGCAACGCTCAAACCCGTTCATCTGAAACAGTCGAGCAACGTGAAGCAAGACTGGCAACCGCCCGAGTACGCAATGCTCGAACCAGACGAACACTGCACGTTGAATTAAATCTTAGTGAATTCCATTACAATGCTAATTATGATTACAGTCTTCATCCAGGCGTGGTTATTGGAAAAATGGATAAATTATGCGTGTATTGCAGTGCCCTCAAATTTAAGAATGAAACTGCGGGAATTTGCTGCGCGGGTGGGAAAGTGAAATTGCAAGAATTACATTCACCACCAGAACCATTATCAACCTTGGTATCAGGTGAAACAAGCCAATCGAAACATTTCTTGGCAAACATACGCAAGTACAATTCATGTTTCCAAATGACATCGTTCGGTGCAACAAATATCGTGCGCGAGAATTACATGCCAACATTTAAAGTGCAAGGGCAAATTTATCATCGTGCAGGATCACTACTACCACTGCCAGACACAGATCACAAATTTCTTCAAATTTATTTTATGGGGAATACTGATGAACAAATCGATCAACGTTGTCATATCAATATGGGCATTAAGAGAGAAATTGTAGCTGTATTGCAATCTCTATTTTTGCAACACAACGAATTAGTTCAATTGTTTAGAAATTCACTTGAACAAATGCCGACAGATGATTACTCAGTTGTAGTTAGAGCAGACAAAACACCTGCCGGCCAACACGAAAGACAATACAACGCACCAACAATTGATGAAGTTGCGATCGTTATAGTGGGCGAAGAATTTAACTCACGTGATATAATTCTTCATCGCAGAAATGGTGATGTTCAGCGAGTCTCAGAAACTCATCGCTCATACGACGCATTGCAATATCCAATTTTATTTTGGCAAGGAGAAGATGGATATCATTTCAACATCAAATTGAGAAATCCACAAACAGATGAGGAATCGAATAAGAAAGTCAGTTCCAAGAAATACTATTCATATCGATTGATGATTCGTGAGAGTGCCGAAAATCATATCTTGAAATGTCGACAATTGTTCCATCAATACATTGTTGATATGTATGCAAAAATCGAAACCGAACGACTCCTCTACATTCGATTAAATCAAAGCAAGTTGCGTTCCGAAGAGTACATTCATTTACGTGATGCAGTTGTGAATGATGGCAATGTGAATCCAAATGAATTAGGGAAAATGGTTATACTGCCGGCCACATTTACTGGGAGTCCACGTCACATGCATGAATACGCACAAGATGCAATGACATATGTTCGTGCATATGACCGCCCAGATTTTTTTATTACCTTTACATGCAACCCTAAGTGGGATGAAATACAAGAACTGTTGTTAACTGGACAATCACCATCAGATCGTCACGATATTGCTGCCCGTGTGTTCAAACAAAAATTGAAATCTTTAATCGATTTTATTGTCAAGCATCATGTTTTTGGAGAGACACGCTGTTGGATGTATTCCGTTGAATGGCAAAAAAGAGGATTGCCACATGCACACATTTTAATTTGGTTGATCGAAAAAGTCCAAGCAGATCAAATTGATAAAGTCATTTCTGCAGAAATACCTGATGGCGACATTGATCAATACTTATTAGAAATCGTCACCAAAAACATGATTCACGGTCCATGTGGCTTACTCAACAAAAATTCTCCATGCATGTCTGATGGGAAATGTACGAAACGATACCCAAGAGATTTAGTTGCTGAGACTGTCACTGGCAATGACGGATATCCACTATATCGTCGACGATCAACTGAAGATGGTGGCAAATCAATCACTTTAAAAGTACGAAACAATGATGTTGAAGTTGATAATCGTTGGGTTGTACCTTATTCACCGTTACTCTCGAAAACGTTCAAAGCACACATCAATGTCGAGTATTGCAATTCGGTGAAATCGATCAAGTACATTTGCAAATATGTTAACAAAGGAAGCGATATGGCAATTTTTGGATTGGAAAAAACAACACGATCACTCGATGAAGTCTACCAATATCAACTTGGACGCTACATTAGTAGCAATGAAGCAATATGGCGCATTTTATCATTTCCAATCCATGAACGCCATCCAACAGTTGTTCATTTGGCAGTGCACCTTGAAAATGGACAGCGCGTGTACTTTACATTAGAAAATGCACGTGCAAGAGCTTTGTCACCTCCGCCAACAACGTTAACTGCATTTTTCTCATTGTGCGGGAATGATATTTTTGCAAAGTCGCTACTTTACTCTGAAGTGCCAACATATTACACATGGAATGCTTTAGCGAAAAGGTTTCAACGTCGCAAACAGGGTAAAGCATTTGAAAAACACCCCAATTTATATTCAACCGACGCATTAGGCCGTCTGTACACTGTTCACCCAAACAATGCAGAATGCTTTTACTTGCGATTACTGTTAATCAACGTACGTGGACCGACATCATTCCAAGAATTGAGAACAGTAAACGGTCAAGTATGTGCCACTTATCGTGAAGCTTGCCAAGAATTAAAACTTCTGGAAAACGATGCTCATTGGGACACTTCGCTTTCTGATGCATCAAATATTGCTCAACCACAGCAAATACGCACTTTGTTTTCAATCATATTGACAACATGCTTCCCATCCAATCCAAAAGATCTTTGGGAGAAATACAAAGACTACATGAGTGAAGACATTCTACACCGTTTGCGTGCAAAGAAACAAAATCCGGATATTCAATTTACATCAAACGTGTATAATGAGGCATTGATTTCGATTGAGGACATGTGTTTGGCAATCGCTAACAAAACACTGGTAGATTTGGGAATGACTGCTCCGAATCGATCTGAAAACAACCTATTCCATCGAGATTTGCATCGAGAAACACACTTTGATATCGACGAATTGGGTACATTTGTTCAAATGAATCATCCGAAACTGGTTCCAGAGCAACGCTTAATGTATGACATAATTATGAATGCAATTGGAAGTCAAAAAGGTGGATTGTATTTCCTAGATGCTCCCGGAGGCACAGGCAAAACTTTCCTAATTTCACTTATTTTGGCAACCATACGATCTCGAAAGAATATTGCACTGGCAATCGCATCATCTGGAATTGCAGCAACTCTTTTGGATGGTGGACGAACAGCGCATTCAGCACTGAAATTGCCATTGAACATGCAAATAACTGAGACACCAACATGCAATATAAATAAACATTCTGGAATGGGTAAAGTACTACAATCATGTCAACTCATTATATGGGACGAATGTACTATGGCGCACAAAAAAGCATTGGAAGCGCTGCATCGTACACTTAAAGATGTGAGAGGAAATGAACAGCTCTTTGGTGGCGCACTTATTCTATTATCTGGTGATTTTCGACAAACTCTACCAGTTATAGCACGTTCAACCGCTGCAGATGAATTAAATGCATGTCTAAAATCATCAGTTTTATGGCGGCATGTACAGAAATTGACTTTGAAGACCAATATGCGTGTGCAACTACACAATGATGCATCCGCTGAACGTTTCGCAAAACAGTTGTTGGACATTGGGAATGGGAAAATGGCAATCGATGAATCCACACAATGTTTCAGATTGCCAACAAGTTTCTGTAAAATGACAGCAACCATCGACGAATTGATTCATAGAGTTTTTCCAAATATCGCACAAAATTACACAAATCATCAGTGGCTCAGTGCACGTGCTATATTGGCAGCCAAAAACAACGATGTCAATGCCATCAACTTAAGCATTCAAAATGAAATCCCAGGCGAAACGACAACGTACAAGTCCATCGATACTGTATTGAATGAAGACGAAGTTGTCAACTATCCAACGGAATTCTTGAATTCACTTGACTTGCCAGGCATCCCGTCGCACGTTTTAACACTCAAAATTGGCGTGCCTATCATTCTTTTGCGAAACATAAATCCACCACGACTTTGTAACGGCACCAAGCTTTCAGTGAAAAAGATGATGAACAATATCATCGAAGCAACTATTTTAAATGGAAAATTTAAAGGCGAAGATGTACTGCTGCCACGCATCCCAATGATTCCAACAGATATGCCATTTGAATTTAAACGTCTGCAGTTTCCGGTGCGACTCGCATTTGCAATGACCATCAACAAAGCACAGGGACAATCGCTACAAGTTTGCGGACTAAATTTGGAAAACCCATGCTTCTCTCATGGACAGCTGTATGTCGCCTGCTCTCGCGTCGGAAAACCTTCCGATTTATTCGTGTATGCACCAGACGGAAAAACAAAAAACATTGTGTATTTAAAAGCTCTTCAAGAAACATAATTAAAACGCAAACACTTTCTTTCTTGAGTGGCATCGCAACGCATGCCGGGTACTCGCTAGTTTAAAATATTTGAGAGAGGAAAAAGGAAATCTCGAACTCCTCTAAAAGAAAATAAATAATTTCAGCATTCACGGCTCACGGCATTGAAAGCGTCTTTCCTTCATTCAGTGTCTGTACTTCATTCAGTGTCTGTACACAGAACACATCTATTGGTTAGTTCACAGTGTCATCTGTACACAGTACACATGATTTGGTTAGTTCACAGTTTCATCTGTGCACAGTTCACATCAACTGGTACGTTGGACACGTTGAAGTTCTTTGAAAGGCAGACATCAAGGGGGTTCTGATAGAAGAGCGCCGTTTAATTCAAGTGTGACAGCAAAGGCGTATCTATTTAAAAGAGGCGGGCGGGGGGGGGGGGGGTCAGTCGTACGTCGAGGGTTATTTTAATGGCCGGCTAAGCGATAGAAAACATGGATGTCTTGGCGTGGATTAAGCTTATGAAACATACAAAAAAGCTTTAAATGTATATATATATATTTACCATCTATCTACCATCAATCTACCACCTAACTACCTATCTACCTACCTATCTATCTATCTTCCTATCTATCCATCCATCCATCCATCCAAACATCCATCCATCTAAATATGTGGGTTACCGGAAATTTGATCGGAAGAAATTTCGTCGACAGAAAATTGATCGACGGAAATTTGATCGAACGGAAATTTGGTCGAATCTTTTTTTCAATTAACACGTTAAAATTTTCGTCAAATTTCTTTTGAACGCACTGTACTATACAGTAACGCACTATACTATACAGTAACGCACTATACTATACAGTAACGCACTATACTATACAGTAACGCACTATACTATACAGTAACGCACTATACTATACAGTAACGCACTATACTATACAGTAACGCACTATACTATACAGTAACGCACTATACTATACAGTAACGCACTATACTATACAGTAAAACAAAGTAATGCGATACACATACGATATATGTGTGTGTGTATGTTCTTTCAAAATACACATAAAAAAACTAGCTGCCTTGACTGGTGGACGGTTAAGTACATAAATGAAAGTCAGCGGCGTAACAACTGATGGTAGGGACTTGTCAGATGTCTTTAAAGGACGAAATACCAGGAATAATCATCATCAGGATTTAATATGGTGGACCTTGTTTCAACTGCGTTGATTCAACCTCTCCCCTGTACAATAAACGGTTACGATAGTGATGATTACGTCCAACGATTAGATTGCAAAGTAGGTCGTTCAATCACTTGATGGGCCCCCATTGAGTAGATATTTCAATCTGTTGATGGGCCCCCATTGAGTAGATATTTCAATCTCTTGATGGGCCCCCATCGAGTAGGTAGTTCAATCTCTTGATGGGCCCCGATCGAGTAGGTAGTTCAATCTCTTGATGGCCCCCATCGAGTAGGTAGTTCAATCTCTTGATGGACACCCATTGAGTAGATATTACAATCTCTTGATGGGCCCCCATCGAGTAGGTAGTTCAATCTCTTGATGGGCCCCAATCGAGTAGGTAGTTCAATCTCTTGATGGGCCCCCAATCGAGTGCCTTCCCGGGTGGTGGACAGGGGATTCCCCGCCAGATATATATAGTGACGGCAGAGGGGAAGAAGGTCCCCGGGCTGGGCCCAAAATCGAACGAAATCGAAACGCTTACAGAGAGAGCAACACAAAGACCAAATCAACATTCAAACGAGAATCAGCGAGCAAGTCAAAAATTGCAGTGAGTTGCCAGCCTCTATTATACCGCAGTCATGCCCGGTCTAGAATCAGCGAGCAAGTCAAAATTGCAGTGAGTTGCCAGCCTCTATTATACCGCAGTCATGCCCGGTGCTCACCAACTGTAAAGACAAGGGGAACAGAAGCGCTGATGTTGAATTTCGTTCCTTTTGCTGGCAATTCGAATACAACAATGCTTAGTGTGTATATATATATATATATATATATATATATATATATATATATATATATATATATATATATATATATATATATATATATATATATATCAATCTCTGTTGTTTGTTCGCCGAAGAAGGCTTCTTGCTGACCCAAAAATTATTTTGTTCCATCTTCCCCCCCCCCCCCGGATTTTCCCGCACTTATTTTACATATTTCCTAATGAATGCTTTACAAAACTCGATAGAATTCGTGGCTTTACAGCTACCCCATAGGCGTGCCAAAGAGCAAGGTTTTGCTTCTTGATGACATTAGGATACAAGTCAAAGCATTCAGTAGCTTTTGAAGTATGGGACGCAGGAGGGGGAAAACTATCGCTTCTTATCCCAGATAGCATCAAATCACCGACTCTTATCCAAGATTTATCAAACGAACGCCACTAGACCTTGTTATATCTATCCTAGGATTACTACAGGGCCCCACAATGCCCCCCCCCCCCCAATGCATAAGTTGGACAACCCCTGGCACAAAGAAAAGCGGCAACATTTTCGTTAATGTTTTCCCCACATTGCCCCCCGTGTCTCCATCTGCTGTCCGAAGTTCCCTCGCGTCCTGCACGGCTTTTGTCAACCGAATGGAAAAAAAAATACAACAACACACGTGGCCCTGCTTAGAAAACTGTGTCGATGGAATTTACCTCACTCCCGGGACAATTCTAAGCGATTGTTTCCTTATCTTATTCCGTTTGACGTAATTACCGCCCTTGATAAAAGGGGATATGAGAGGACTGTAAAAATAAGAGTCTGTTAATGGGGGGATAATTCGGCTTCAAACGATGGTTAATACGCAACACGTTTTGTCAACATTACAGAACCCGGTGCGGGAGTGGAACGCATTCTTAGAAAACAGATGGTCCCGCTCTACAAACAGAAACAAAATCACAACAGTCGGAGGAGTTTTCTTTACATGAGAATCAGATTCGCCTTGTGGGACTGGCTGCGTGCCGTACCAAACTTCTTTGTGGTGCGGAAACTGTCCAGCAAAATAAAATGTAAAAAAAAAAAAAAAGAAAAGAAATACTTAGAAAATCCAGTTATAACTTTGGTACAAAACAACGCCTGTTTTTGTGTTTGTCCAAGTTTAAAACGGATATGGTGCTGGGATAGCATCGAAGAAAGGTTTGAGGATATGTGAGAGTAGAACGGTGAGAGTGGGAACGGCGATGGCTTTGAGAGTATTTGATGAGAAACTAACATTTGGTTTGACAATAGCGTTAGAAAAGGAAAAGTGGGGGGGGGGGGGCTGAGAATTAAGTTAAATTAGGGGTTTGAAAAGGGGTTTGTATAAAGCTGACACTGTGGTTGAGAAATGTGTTGAGGACATGAAAGTGTAATGGTTGAAAAATGTTCATAAAATATTATTAAATATAATTTTATTATGTAGTTTTGTGTGTGTGTGCGTTTCTGAAAAGCTTCGTTACATAACCGCCATTATTCCGGAGACGTCCCCCTTATAACCTATTTGAGAACCAGGGATGTGAAAATGTGGATTTTAAATTAAATCCTCATTTTCTGGTGTAGCTGCTCTTCTCTCCTTCACAGAAGAGCTCCGGTGCTGCTCAGAGGCCGTGCAGATGTTGATGCGCTGGTGTGGAAACGGCGATATCTCTGACGGGGCCTTGTGGTATCATCATAGAATACAACAATTATGACATTGTACTCAAGCCGCGCAGCTGTAAACGTCAGAATTCTTTTGAAGTCTATCTACTTATCTTTTGAGACCCCTCTCCCCCCACTTCCTTATCCCTCTTGCAACGTTACCAGAACCCCTCCCCTACCCCGTTTCGCCTCCGCACAGGTTTGCCTGTACGACTACTGATGCACATTTTTTGTACATCTCTCTGCCGGAAAGAAGGGGTATTGAAACTGCGAGAGGGAAAGTATCTGGTAAAGACATTAAGGCTTAATCGTTATGTGGTAATACGGTCAAAACATGGTGCTGGCCTGTGATGGGAAAATATATGAGTGGGAGTTTTTTAATTTTTATTTTAATTTTTTAAATTTTTGTTGTAGGATCCATGGTGACATTTTGAGCTATTTGAACGCGTTGCCAACGGATTTTCCTCCACTTAAATGATTAAAGATTCTGATAAAGGGCACGCGGTAAACCCAGAACCCATGACGTTGGTGTTGTCACTTGACTCCGTGACGCTGAAGATGGACCTTGACCCCATTACCATGACGTTAAACCTTGACTCAAGGACGCTGAACGCTGACTCCATGACGATGATGTTAAACATTGGCCCAATGACGCTGATATTGAACCCTGGCCCCCATGACGCTCATGATAGACCCTGACCCCATTACCAAGATGTTAAACCTTGACTCAAAGACGCTGAACGCTGAATCCATGACGCTGGTGTAAAACTTTGACTCCATGACGCTGGTGTAAAACTTTGACTCCATGACGCTGGTGTAAAACTTTGACTCCATGATGCCGATATTTCCCACCCCCCAAAAAGACATGATGAAGAATTCTTTACTTAAGAGAGAACATTTTGAACACAATGTTGAAAAGTAATAGGATGACATACACAAAAAAAGTACCACAGCGTCGTAGTAGATGACCATTGCAATGTTCGACTTGAGTAGAGGCCTTGACTTGATCTGGGTTTTTTTTGTTTAAAGTGAGGGGGTGTTGCTTAATTCGACAGCCTCACTCTCTCGTCCTTGAGACGATGGCAAGACTTAGTCAAGACGACTGACAAAGATGCAGTGGCTGACAAGCAGTATGTGTGCATAGTTAACTGTGTTCTTTATGCGTTCTTCATCACAGAATGTTGTCGGAATTTTCAAAGGTGTCGATGTCATACCGCCTACAGGACTCCATCTCCGGGTTTGATTTGAGAGTTTTGCCCCCTCTTAAATGAGTTGCCGTCCACGGTTAGCGAGTTCCATCCACCCCGGGGGTGCGCTGGTGATGCTTTGGCTTATCCGGGCATTTGTTGTTTATTGAACTCCAGTCCACTATAGCATGCGATTGACTCAGTCGTTACCGCTCTGCCACACAGCAAATGGAAAGACACAACGCGAAGGAAGTGGGAAAAGGGTAACGCATCAGCAATGTCATACACAAGGATTTAGCATTACAAATGGTGATTTATTCTATCCATGTCGTTGCCAAGTTGAAGCATCACGTACGAAAGGGGAGTATATGGATGGAAAATACGAACCAACCATGAATTGTACAGTCTATATCAGGATCGATAGTAGCAGAAATAAAAAAAAGGGTAGGTTACGCTTGACACTTAGACTTAGAGAGAATGCCAAAATGACAGAGGAGTGAAGGGGGTGCACCACCAAAACCCCAGAGGAAAACGGCTTAAAGCAGATCCAGGTTTAGATGGATGGATGATGTGGAAAAAGATCTACAACAACTGTGAATCCAAACATGGAAAAGGAAAGCATTAGTTAGGTCTGAGTGGAAGGAGGTAGTGAGGCAGGCCAAAGTCCTAAATGGGCTGTAGCGCCACTGGGATGGATGGATGGATTGATCTATGGATGTACGAAAGGATGTGCGGTGAAGGAACTCCTTCTTTTTTTTTCAACTTGGAATTCTTTATTTATTTCTTTAAATTGTTATCACTATGTTTTTAAAAATTTTGATCACAACCAATAAGACAAATTCGAAATCACTTTTCTTATTGACCTCTCATCGACCCCCTCCAATAGCATAACGCCGTTCGCAATTCGTTGGGAGTTTGGTAGTTATCCGTTTGAGTAGTCGACCCTGGTTGAACTATACCACGGCCACTCATCGGCCATCTTGTTTCCTACGACCGTGTAGGCGTGCCTGTACTAATATGTCTTGTCAATTAACCATTCATTAACAATGCTTGATATTAAGCAGTAACGAGTTGACCTGCACCGGGGCGTTGCCACCGAGCTGATCATATTTATGTTATCGGCAGCGTGCCAACCCCCCCCCCCCCCAACCACACCACCCCCCCAAAAAAAAAATAAAAAAAATAACAAAATAATTTGTATTCTTCTCTTTTTAATTTTATTTTTAAAAAAAAAAAGAAAAAAAAATATTCCTCAGGTTTGGGCACGTGCGAGGGGTTTCCAAGGAGAACAACAACAACAGGTGTGAAAGAACTGAACACACATCAATAATTGAATAGAACACGAAAGAAAACGCTCTCTTTCTTTAGATTATTTATTAATCTATTTATTTATTTGTGTACGTGTGTGTGTGCGTGTGTGTGTACGATAACGCCCTCTATCCTCGCCCCTCCCTCCCCCCAAACCACAAAGAAAACACATCAAACAAGAAGACAAGGGTGTTCAAGCGACGGATCCCCCCCCCCCCAACCCAAATCCAACCAACACAGCTCAAAGAGAGCTCATTCACGTTCGGAAATAATGTTCCTTGATAAGCCAGAAGCTAGAAGCGGAGCTACCATCACCCCTCTTCAACTCTTCAACCGATTCCTCCTCAGCTTATCAAGCACCCCATCCACTTGACGGTACAGCGCCGCCTGTGATTATGATTCTACCAGCTTTTAATCATTAGCTGAGATTTCACCCTTGTTATTATTATATATTTTTTTTGTCTTTCGTATTTGAGAGTGAAAGAAGAGGTATATGAGTTTATTGGAATTCTATTTTTGTTTAATTACTCATTCCTCCTCCCCAGGGCCGACTCTAACAATTGCGGGGCCTTGTGCGAAATTGATTGCGCGGGGCCCAGTCTCGGTAGGAATAAGGATAATAAGTGAAAATTAAGATTTTGTATTAGAAAATAAATTCGGGGTGGGGCCTATGAAAGTGCGGGGCCCAATGCGGCAGCATAGGTTGCAGTGGCCTAAGGCCGGCCCTGCTCCTCCCCCGCCTCCAGTGTCCCCAGTACTCTACAAAAAATAAATTAAAAAATGAAACATTAAATAAAACGCCAGTGTTTTCTTCTTGCAGGGGGCGGAGTAGATATTTGGGGTGTGAAAGGTTAGAGACACGACGGTGAAGTATGGGTGTACAGTGTTGGGCGCCCCCTGGGGGAGTGGGGGTGTTCAAGAAGACATCTGGTTTACAATGAGAATTATGTAAACCCTGTGGTAAGAGGAAGTCAGACTCGCTCGTCTTTTGTCAAACCCACGAGTCCAAGACTCCCGACTACAGGGCTCGACGTGACACGGGTGACTGATTTGTTGAAGGGCTCCATTTTAGGTGCGATGGACACTTCACCTTAAAGCTTTATTGACATGCAATGCTTTTTTTTCTTCTAATTTTAAAATCGCTGATGGCGCCCTAAGCATATAACCCTGGTTATAATTAGTAATGCGTATTAATTTTGAAAAAAAAAATGCTGCGTCTCCGACTAGAACACGAAAGAAAACGTGGTTTATCCGGTGCCGTTGACGCATTGTCGAACGCAATAATAATCTCCTACTTTTCAGACACACTTGCTATCTGATACTGACTCGTGAATTAATTTGCATTGATCCAAAAACCTGGGCCCTGCAAGACAATTAGATCTCAACTCTTCATGCTCCCTACTTACAAAGCTACCTACATCAGCGCACAAATAACCCAACCCAACCAACCACCCAAGCAACCAACCTACCACCCAAGCAACCAACCAACCACCCAAGCAACCACCCAAGCAACCACCCAACCACCCAAGCAACCAACCAACCACCCAACCACCCAAGCAACCAACCAACCACCCAAGCAGCCAACCAACCATCAAAGCAAGCAACCACCCAAGCAACCACCCAAGCAAGCAAGCAACCACCCAACCAACAACCCAACCAACCACCCAACCAACCAACTAACCACCCAAGCAAGCAAGCAACCACCCAACCAACAACCCAACCAACCACCCAACCAACCACCCAACCAACCACCCAAGCAACTACCCAAGCAAAGAACCAAGCAGCCAACCAAGCAACCAACCAAGCAACCACACTAGCAATCACCCAACCAATCACCCAAGCAACCAACCAACCAACCACCCAATCAACCACCCAAACAACCAACCAAGCAACCAACCGAGCAACTTCCCGACCAACCATTCCTCCAGCATGTTTTAGTAAAAGAAGACCCGACAAATACAATTTAAACAAAAAAAAAACATGAAAGATGTGTGTGTGTTTAAGGACATCATAAGAATTTATCATCTGCCAAGGAACATAAAACATAAATTTTATTTACATAATCTTCAAATGCACAAAAAAAAAAGAAAGTGATGATAAAGGATCAGACCGTGGTTAATTATGCAGACATTATGCTTTTAACAACGCCATCATAGGCAGGAGAAGACAACGGCAGCTTTCTTTTTGGCGAGTTCACGCAATCAAACGCGCCTTTGATCCCTCCACCCCCCCCCCAACTCCCACCTATGGGTCATTCCCCCCCCCCCCCCCCGCCCCTAAATAATATATTTTTCTTCCCCTGCTTTTTAGTCCGCAGGTTTAGCAAAGACGACAACTGCGCTTTTTGTTCAATGAAGTGTTTGGCCTCTTATGGTAATGGTTTCATTCCCTCTAATCAGGGTCAGTTGAAAGGGGGGAAGAAGCAGAATAAAGGGGGAATGAACCGCGATCAAAGAAAATAAGTGTGGAAAGGGAGATAAACAAGAGGCGTAGGTAGTGGCCGGAGTTGTTCTCTCCTAGATATGTGTAAGTAGTTCTGCTAGTCTTCAGTAAACCGGAATTGTAATCTGTCTTTTTTTTAAATATATAAACACAGATTATCGGCGGTGAGACCAAAGAAGCACATATCTGTTTTTAGTAACAATGTTTCAAACAAGGGGGACTGTTTTTAGTACAGTCCACTATCAATGGTTGGAAATGACCCCGGTGAGAGAAGAGGGCAGGCTTAAGCCGTTGGAATAACATAAATTGAGTGACGTATAGAAGGATGGGCGCTATTTTTTTTGTTTCTTCTTCTTGTTTGTAGGGCGTCCAAAACAAAAAAAAAGGCGCACTTGATTAGATAGCATGCAAATGGAAGACAGGAGGACATCAATGGCGCCCAGTGTTATAAAACACGTGTGGTATGCACTACTTTCATGTTCGCAATTCCATTTATGTATTACAGCGCATGGGGAAGGAAAAAAAAACACCAAAAAAAAAAAAAAAAAAAAAAAATTTGGACGTGGGAGTAAGAATTTAATGCCAAGGTCATCTGAGTCTGAATAGCAAAAAAAAACACAAATTTAACATTCCAAGTTCCAGTTGTACGAAGTTGGACTGTTTAAAAAATGTAACATTTAACACCTCCAATAAATAATGTCAATAGAGACAATGAAATATATATTTTTTTAAATATATATTAGTGAGTTGCTAAATGGAGTCACATTGATGACCAAAAGTTTAAATCTTTTGATGATAAATTCGGTAAAATGTCGCCCTTGGATCTTTAATTTATGTGTTTAAAAAAAAAAAAAATACAAAATCAGTGTGTATGCTCTCAGCGACCTTTCCCCAAAATTCCCTAGGAAACAATATTTTTTCCTGTGGACAAGAAGTGTTTTCTACAACATAAAATACCGCACAATACACCGCTGTGGCTCAATGAAACTAATATATATTAAGGGGGAAAAAAAGGCACAGAGTAACAGAGAGCCCCGTGTGTGTTTATGATGAGCAGTGTCAAAAGGCGGCGCCGCCATAATTTCAGGAATGCCACGCCTCATTTCTTATTGTGCCAGGCTCCGGGGCATTGTTTCCCTTCGGCACTCACCAGAGTGCACGCCTGGTTACGGATGAACAGATGGGCTGTACGTAAAGAACGTCACGCGCATTCTTTGTTCCTAAGGATCATCAAAGTAGGCCCGAGTGTGAAAATATCAATCATATGTTTGATCAGGGGTTCTCAAATGGAAGCTCGGCGCACAACTCTTCATTTTGGAAGAATATATATACATATATATTTATATATATATATATATATATATATATTTATATATATATATATATATGTGTGTGTGTGCGGCCCCCCGTGGGGGGACGATTATCTAATGGTACACGAATTCAAATCAAAATATAAGGAACATTTATTCATGAAAATATAGTCTTGTCCATAGTTAGCGGCTAGTTCTATTAACAGAAATAACTTACATTTTTTCCGGTGTCTTTTTTCCTTACTCTGCAACCTTCATTGTTTCGTTAATGACCTCAACCGGGGTGGAGGGGGGGGGGGGATACTTCCAAATTAAATGATGTAGCCACGAAGTAATCTGAGACGCACTGCTCCCCTAGGGTTGAGTGCACGCAAAGTTATCGGCTGCAATGGAAAAGACGAGCGACACATGCATACTTGAAACGCACAACGGAGACTTAGAGTTATGGCCAGAATATATACGCGAATAAACTCCGGTGTCCGGGTTGGATAGCACATTGTAGTGAATAATCTTAAAGGAGATTTAATACACTTTTAAACAGACGAGACCCTATGGCAGGGCTTGGCTTGTGGCTCGCGCCTTTCTTTTGGATGGCTCGGGCCTCTCTTTTGAATGGCTCGGGCCTCTCTTTTGAATGGCTCGGGCCTCTCTTTTGAATGGCTCGGGTCTCTCTTTTGAATGGCTCGGGTCTCTCTTTTGAATGGCTCGGGTCTCTCTTTTGAATGGCTCGGGCCTATCCTTTAATGGTTCGGGTCTCTCTTTTGAATGGCTCGGGTCTCTCTTTTGAATGGCTCGGGTCTCTCTTTTGAATGGCTCGGGCCTATCTTTTGAATGGCTCGTGCCTATCTTTTGAATGGCTCGGGTCTCTCTTTTGAATGGCTCGGGTCTCTCTTTTGAATGGCTCGGGCCTATCTTTTGAATGGCTCGTGCCAATCTTTTGAATGGCTCGGGTCTCTCTTTTGAATGGCTCGGGTCTCTCTTTTGAATGGCTCGCGCTCCCTTAAAAAAAATTAATTAAAATAATCATAAAAATAGAACAAAAATTGAACGTGTAATTTTCGATTGCAGATGTCACTACTATATGTGGTTGTCACTACTATATGGGGTTGTAACTTCTACTGTATGGGGTTAGCCCTATTATATGGGTTTAATTCACTTTTCTGGTGATATAATAAATACTGTATGATTCGGTTAAACCCCCCCCCCCCTCCCTTCCTGTCCGCTTTCACCATTTACGTCTCCCTAGCCCCTGTTACTCTTGAATATGGCTATCAGCTACAAAAATTTGCCCACCCCTTCCTGATAAATCGAGAATTTAAGACTTTCCTCAGCGATGTTCAGACCTACCAGATAATGCAGGCGTCCCTGTTTTGTTGAACTAATGATTTGATCCACCTCGTGAACGCACAAGCTGTTAAGGCCGTATTTCCATGTCCGGAATACCAGCCATTTCCACTGTGTTGCTCTCGACTGTAAGAATCAGATTTCTTACCCCCCAAGACCTTGCAACTATCTGCAACGACGCAGCCTTTTTGGATGTTCACGATAACAACACTGGACAAGACACCTTTGGGCGTTAGCGCCATTGTGACACTATTTCATTACCTTGGGGCTCCTGTAATCATTCAGCATCTAACGCATGCCAGGTTGAACGTTTTTTTGTTGTTTTTTTACTCCCGTGACATAGTTAGCTGTCAATTGTTTCACGGGAGAAGTGGGAAATAGGAAACTAATTCGACCTTAACTTTAAACGCACCACTAACACCACTCCATGACGTGTAATTAGACCACTTGTTGTAGCCCGGATGACCGTACATTCAAACCCAAAGGCTTAATTTTCCCGGCCTACGCTTTCTTTATCTAATCATTTCCTGTTATCCATCAGAATTCTGCTTCCTCCCCACCCCACGTGCTTCCCCTTATCTATTATCTCGATCTCCGCCGCTGGACGGCTCGATCCGGGGCAGTTCGTGGCCGGTGTGTTTGGGAAGGGGTTTAAGTAAATGACAGTGGCATGATGGCGTCAAATATGAACAAATAGAGGGACACATGAGGGAGCAGGGATCAAACGCTTAATCATATTTCGTGGTTGTCGTTTGGCGTGGTCAGTGATCAATCATGTCCATCGTGCTTCGGCCAGCCTGGACAAACCGTGTCCCGGAATCGAGGTCCGCCAGCTCGCTACTGCTACACGTAAGAGTTACTTGAATCGAAGAAATGGCCCACTATTAGCACCAAGGATAAACCGTACGATAAAACTTGAACGAATATTGCAATTTCCGGAATGAATTTTAATCGCATGTCAGAGGCAAGCGCTTAAAAAAAATGTTTAAAAAAATAAATTAGTCTGTCTCACACATATCTGTATTTCGCCATTATTACATGATCTATAGTTTTAAGAACTTCATTAATCACACACAATTTCAGCAGCTGAGATTTGAGGGCTTACATTTTGGGGCATATATTGCCCAGTGTATTTTTCATGGTTTTCATTTCTCAATCCTCAGACAAACGACGAAAGGTCAAAGGTCGAAGCCGGCCATCTTTTTAAAATTGTTATATACCTTACTTATTCGTAATGCTCCGACTGTAGTAGCAAAAAAAAAAGTATCTCCTTTCTACAGTCACTGATAGCAGTATTCATGATTCTGAAGCATCAGTCTTTCCCAGGGGCTATCTCCTTCTAGCGATCATTGTCAATAACTTCGCTTTCTCAGTGGGCTTAACAAGAAAAAAAAAGAAGAGAAATGTGGGTAATGCGCAACATGGGTGGCTGGCTAAATGTGGCTAATGCTGGCTAACTAACGAAATGTGCCGGGCGCCGAGATATATATATATAAAAGAGACCAATGGGCTAAGGATGCCGCGTTAGTTCAAACATTTACGGGTCTTGTTTTCTCGTGCTCTTTACTTCCGGTTGAGAGAGATTTTTTTTACTTATTCATTTCAAAGCAGAGATTTCAAGCATACAACAGCACAAAAGTCAAACGTGATCGCTTACATTGTAGATTTGGAGAAATGATTGGTTGACATTGAACGAAACAATTAAATTAAGTATTTAATATTTAGTTTTTTTTATAGCTTAAAGGTGAGTTTTCATGACATTTTAATATAATCATGGAATACTTGATGTCATTATATCATTTTCTACGAATAACCATATTCTGAGATAATTTACACGTTTCAAAGCAATATGTTGGCGATGGTACATACAATTTTTAAAATTATGACTCTTTTAAATGATCGACCCCCCCCCACACCACACCCTTTTTTGACTGTTCAATGTCTACATCCGGGTCTCATTTGACAGGGATGAAAATAATCCCAGACTCCAACCATTGGTTCATATATTTAACTCATTATTTCCTTTCCTACTTTGTCAAAGACGATTGGTTAATTCATTAAAGTTCCGGGTCGCCGCCGGGGGCCCTGCTCAGTACAAACACAATAAGGAAACGTATGAAAAACATTAAATGGAAGTAGCACTTATAATCAGCCCAACGCCTGCAGTGGTCCCACGTCCTACACACAGGCAGTGGTCACACGTCCTACACGCAGGCAGTGGTCAATGCCACATTTTTGTTCCCTTTCGTGTTTTGTTTTAAAAAGGATTTGCCCATCGGAAAGAAAATTCGACACGGCCCACACGAACTAACAACGAGTCATGATGCTTGGCGAACTAACAACGAGTCATGAGGCTTGCCGAACTAACAACGAGTCATGAGGCTTGTCGCACTGACAACGCGTCATGATGCTTGCCGAACTAACAACGAATCATGAGGCTTGTCGCACTGACAACGCGTCATGATGCTTGCCGAACTAACAACGAGTCATGAGGTTTTCCGAACTAGCAATGAGTCATGAGGCTTGTCGAGCTGACAAGGAGTCATGAGGCTTTCCGAACTGACAACGAGTCATGAGGGTTGCCGAACTGACAACAAGTCATGGGGCTTGCCGAACTGATAACGAGTCATGAGGATTGCAACGACAATCTATTCATAAGGGCTGATGAGGAATGTCGTCACATCTATCGTCATTTATCCCCGCCCAGTAAATATTGCTGAGAGTCTGTCTATCCGTGTCGCTAATGAAATCAAGCGTCTTGTGGTCGCCGCGTTATGTGAAAACCAAGACGGACTACAATCTGTTAGAGAAGACAGACATGCACGTCCATTATATCAATCTGTTAGAACAGACCGACATGCATGTCCATTATATCAATCTGTTAGAACAGACAGACATGCACGTCCATTATACCAATCTGTTAGAGCAGACAGACATTCATGTCCATTATATCAATATGTTAGAACAGACATACATTCATGTCCATTATATCAATATGTTAGAACAGACATACATTCATGTCCATTATATCAATATGTTAGAACAGACAGACATGCATGTCCATTATATCAATCTGTTAGAACAGACAGACATGCACGTCCCTTATACCAATCTGTTAGAGCAGACAGACATTCATGTCCATTATATCAATATGTTAGAACGGACAGACACACACGTCCATCATATCAATATGTTAGAACGGACATACATTCATTTAAATTATAATTATATCAATCAAATTGCGGCCAGTGCCAATGTTCAAGGTCGAAGGGACAAGCACGAAAAATGCAGACGAGAATAAATGAACAGATTCGTCTGAATGTTGATCCCCAACTCCCTTAACCCCCACACCCTCATACTATGCCCCAACCCCTCTGGAACTCATTTAAGACATCACGTGATTTACGTATACCACCATATGACAAACACGTGACACTGTTACAACATGTTTTATGCACCTGAATGCAATCCCATCCGTATCAATAGCCGTAGCTGCACCATTGTTACAAAATGACAGGAACAATAGCTGAGCGCATTCATTGCTCGTATGACAGCAGCAGCCATTGTTTCTATGCCAAACAACCGATTATTTGAAGCCGCTGACATTGAACAGGTTTTAATTTATGTTGTTGCAAATGTAAAGAAAGATAATCGATTCCGATAAAGTAATGAATACAATGTAAAACATACGATTCGATTCTGTCTGTTGTACAAGAACGAATTTTGATATTTGAAGTTAAATGAAAGTTGAAAAAAAAAAAGAGAGAAAAAAAATAGTTTTCATTGTTATCATGACGTCATAAATAGGTGCCATAGTCTAAAACCAAGAGTCGAAGTCAGTAGTCGGAGTTTTATTTGGATTCGTCGCATTTCTGTGTTTAAAATATTCCGGAACATGTTTACTTCTCAGTTGGTTGATTCCGATTGTGCTTGGCGGTTTCCTTGCAGATTCACGCTTGAATAATTGGCCGGGGCGCTGCGGGCGACTTTGGCCAAAAGTTAAAAATCATTTGATTAGTTTACTTTAGAACCGATTTGCGCACTTCTGGGCGCTTTTCATGTTCATCCATAGAGGTGTCAGTCAACAATAGAACAATAATAATATCAAAACATAAATGAAGCGTGCCCTCTGACATCGAATATCTCTTTAAGCTTCACACAGCCACCAAACCGAAGGTCCTGCCACTAAACCCAAGGTCAAGACACTAAACCCTAGGTCCAGCCAATAAACCCAAGGTCCAGCAACTAAAAACCTAAGGTCCATCCACTAAACCCTAGGGCGAGCCATATATTTTTGAAGCTTGAAACATTCAAGAAAAAAATTATTGTTTCTATGTAATTAAGATTGTTCCAGCTGTAACACCAATCTCAGTATTTAATTGTACTGTCGTGATCGGCATATAATGCCTGCTCATCGAGAAGTGTCTTGCCTTTGAATGACATCTTGACCGCTCACTGACCCCTCATGTGATGCTGGTAATTGAATGTGAAAACCCTGGTAAATTGAATTTTTTAAATCGATCGGGCACGTTAATACATTATTGAAATAAAGTTGATTTTAAAAATCGTCTTTATACGTGCTTATAAAATTCCCCTGAAAAGTCTGTCTTTAAAGGATATGGCAAGAACTGAATTTATGAGCAAAGGGAGATAACAGCTGGGTTGATTCATTACTTTAGACTATAAAAAAAAAAAAAAAAAAGGTCGATAAAGGTGGTAAATATTTTAAATCTTGAAGCTAAGTTCCAGTGATCGCAGAGAATAATATGAAACATCCGGAAAAAAAAGAAATAATTTGTGACGTAATAGGTTAAAAAAAAGCAGTTATGTGATATAGCGCTTTATCTCCGAGTTGTAGGGCAAGACAATTTGCAATCAGTAGGATTGTGGCGATGGTGAGCGGTTAGTTGGGATTGTGACAACGGTGAGAGGTTGCTGGGACTGTCTCACAGGTGACATCTTTGGCTCATGGACATAACGACCTTGTTAGGATTATGGCGCTTGTCACTTATTGACCATGTCCTGTCCCCCCCTCCCCACTCACAACGCCAACGGTCCTTTTCTCTGTCCCCCGTGGATTGGTTTACTTCACAGATACAATGACTTCTTCAAAACAACGACAGCTATACAGCATCTATTAACCAACCACAAAGGCTGGCGTTGAATAGATGTAGCCGGCTAAGCCAACACGTCCAGCATTGTCGCGTGTGTGTCACGCTCTATGACACCAATGCGCCATTTCAAACTGAAGAAAGAACACAGTCAAATGTCTCCACGCCCGACCATGCTTGTTCATTCGTTACTGAAAGGACAATCAGGATTAATTAATGGCACCCTATCTGTGAATTGTATTGCACCCTGTTTTTTTTAAATTATAACGTAGTTTGGACTACAATGAAGTCTTCGGCTTTTTAACAGAGCCAATGGGTTATTTTGCATTAAAACATACCACCTAGCCCTAAGGCCTAAACCCGAACTCTTCTCACATCCACAACTGGCACCAAATTATTTTGTCATAACCCCCAGCCCCGTCTTCGGGCATCAACCGTTCAAACGCCACCAAGATACCATTGCCACTGTTTTAAAATACAAACAGAGAATACAATTTATTTAAAAAAAAAAAAAAAAAGTTCCCTACTAATCATAGAGAAATACGAGCTGAAGAAACGGAGCCTCGACTCGGAGAACTGGCAACAATTGTCTTTTATCAAGATCATAGATTCCCATCTAAAAGAGTTGCAGACTCCATCAAGCCGTGCCGTCTGTAAACAAAAGGGCATCCTTCGTCGTACGACTTTTATTCTCTACCCCACCACCCCCGTGCTGCCCCCCCACCCATGCCACCCCCGGCCTCATTGAAATTGTACCCCAGGCAAACGTTTCTTCTTGCAGTTCCGGTTCGGTTTCTCTCTACTGTATATGTTTACGGTAGCATGCTTTGATAAATGGGGGAGGTTCCGGAGACACCACCCCCCCAACCCCCCAGTTTTCGCCCCACAGACCTTCTGTCACAGGAAGACGTTTGGCTGTTCACTTGTGTTTGATTTGATTTTTAAATATTTTACATTAGCTTCGCTTTTGATCATGTCTCTTTATGGCAAAATCTTCGGAAGGCTACGTGTCCCACTTCCCGTCATCCTATCGAGCTGAAACTTAGCACATAGACTCTTTTTGCTGATGACAGCGCCATTCTTTCAAAATGTCATCCCCACCCGCAACCCCCCAAAAATAATGGGTGTGTGCTTTGGTGTGGAGATTAAATGTGTAGCTGTTGCTATGAGCCTCGCATTTGCGACGTATTTGAGTTTGCAGTTTCAATAAAATGTATTTCTGAAGGAGAAAGTGAAGGAAACGTGAAACGTTTTGTCGCCAGAAGTTCACCAGTTTACGTAACCGCTTCTTAATAAATGATAAATGACGAACAATTTCATAAATGCAAACAAAATCGCATACAAAGGATTTATGCGAAAAACTTTGCTTTTAGTGGTGGTTGAATGATTTAGATTAGAATCATTCGATTACAAAGGATACACTATAGCTGTACAGGGGCTTTAAGGCTGCACATTGTCTACTATTTTCATAGTATTTAAATATACACGAGATGGTTGGATGGTTAAGTTGCTTATTAGTATTTAGTTCACACCTTTTTTGAACAAAAAAAAACCAACCTTTTCTTTAACGATGCCATGATAAGAAAGATTTCATTGTAAAAAAAAAAATGTGTTCTTTTGATATTTGAAATGCTCATATTTTAATATATTACTAACTGTTAAAATATAAATGTTTGTTTTTTCAGTGGATCATGTGGAATAGGATAAACGTAATACATTTTCTTACATGAAGTAATTGTTGTCTTTTTCATTTTAATTTTAACGTTTGTCCTAAAAGGTTTTCATTTGGGTAAACGGTACATATTTTGACCTCGACTATACTCAAGTATCTGCTAAGCTTTTTTTCAAGTAAAATGCTTGATGACATACATTTTCTTGCAGCATTTCAGTTCAATTTCATTGAATGAGTAAAAGATGAACATTGAAGCAGTTAGACAACATTCGCGTGGAAGAGTGAAAAAATAAAATATCTATAAAAATTTAATAGAAGGATTCGAATCAGAAGCCAGAAGTGCTTTGATGAAAAACACAATTATTCATAACAAATCTGAGCGTCTCATGCGAGTGAATGAACGAGTGAAAGCAGGTTAGTCTTCTGGCAGAGGTCAAGGCTAGTCTTCTGGCAGAGGTCAAGGTCAGTCTTCTGGCAGAGATTAAGGTTAGTCTTCTGGCAGAGGTCAAGGTTAGTCTTCTGGCAGAGGTCAAGCTTAGTCGTCCGGTAGAGGTCAAGTTCAATCTTCTGGAAGAGGTCAAACTAAGTCTTCCGATAGAGGTCAAGGTTAGCCTTCCGACCTAGTTCAGGTTTAGCCAGCCTTCCGACAGAGGTACAAACCAGTGAGCCCCTCAGTTCACCGGGACAGGTGAGCTGTCAGATAATAGTCTAGAGAAACAACGTTGCTGGAGACACGCCGAAACACCCGGGTTATGAACGCTCTCAGCGGGACCAATACACCATCTTCAAAAACAAAACGATTATATCGGTGGCCATTTTTTTTTTGGTTGCATTTTCACACACACAAACATCCACCCACACAAATTTGCAACAGATTAGCCAACACCCCCCCCCCCCCCCCGGGCCAATTCTTTCACCTGCATCCTGTGAGGCACATTTGTTTACGTAATTAAGTCTTTTGTTTTCAATCTATGAGTAATGGGTAAATTCTTAACTCTGTCTGACACGCCACTCACGCAAATTTTGTCTGTTAATCTCTTTGAAAAAGTGTCGTCTGTCCCTTCTGTGACGTCACTTCCTATTGTCGCGTCACTCTCTTCTGTCGCGTTACGCCACTCATAGTTGTCATTTCATTTACTTCTGTTATGCCACTCAAATTTTTGTCGTTTCGCTTTCTTCCGTCAGTAGGCCAGTCATCTTCAAATGTCACAAGTGTGTCAAGTGTCACTATTACAATTGTTTGCAACAATACTTCCGATGTCATCTTTTTTTTTTTTAAATGTAATTAACCGGTATTTCAAATACCTTTGATTTTTTTCCCCACCTCTGTGTGTCTTTTGCCCTCCCTCGTTTCTTTATATACACCTAATTTATCCTGCTCTCACTCTCTCCCTTTCTCTTTCACACTCTCTCTCTCTCTCCCTTTCTCTTTCACTCTCTCTCGCGCTCTCTCTCTCTCTAGCCAGTGCTCTATGTTTCGTCTCTCAAACAAACTTGAAATAATGTGTAAAAATGAAGTCATTCACACAAACTGATGCACACATTCCTAGGATCAGTTAGCCTAAAACATTTTTGTATGGATGTCATGTCATAATATCCATTCCGAACATGGATAAGGATTCGTATTTACAATTTCCAGTCAATTTTTCTTGTCTCTCCGTCTCCCTTCACTCTCTCTCTATCACTTTATCTTTCACACTTATTCTTTCCCCTAACTCTCTCTCTCTCTATCTCTCTCTCTCTTGCTCACTCAATCTCTCCTCTCTTTCTCAGTCTCTCACTCTTTCTCTCACTCTCTCTCACACTCTCTCTCCACTCTCACTCTCTCTCTCTCCACTCTCACTCTCTCCCATACACACTCTCCACTCTCTCTCACTCTCACACACACACACACACTCTCTCTTTCTCTCTAACTCGCATGCATTCATTCTCCACATTTCTCTCCCCCTCATTCTCCACATTTCTCTCCCCCTCATTCTCCACATTTCTCTTCCCCTCATTCTCCACTCTTTCATTGTCTGTCAGTGGACGTGTAATCAAATTTGATCTCTGAGAACAGAAGCTTGGAAAACGCACCCCCCCCCCCCCCACCATTTCTAAGACAAACGTTCCCCTCCTATCTAGATGTTATCGAAGACATCCGCCCGTTCTTCGCCTGAGACATCACGATGTTGTGATGTGCTGTTATTGCCTGATTTATTTGTAGGGCTGGAAGCAATGATAGGGCAGAGTGGTTGGGGGTATAATTTGCGCCTTGGCAACGAAACCGCGCTATCTGTACATTAGAATAAATTCTCTTTTAGCTTTTACTGGAACTTAGATAATCGTCCCGCAGCTAATTGAATTATTGGATGATTTTCTCACTTTCAAAGACATAGATTTAAAAAAAAAAAAAAAAGAGTAATCTATGATTATTAATCCACATAGCTTTCAGAGGCGGATACATTTTAAAATAACCGGTGGCGGTGATTACACAAAAAAAAAAAACTGTCGAAAGACGGGACACAGTAACTCCGTCGGTGAATTGAGAGGAGTCTTAGTTGCTCTCCCCACTGCACCCCCTCAACCGTGTAGTGCGTCGGGATATAACTGATTTCCCGTTTTACACTTCTACCTGTACATTGTTCTAATGCGTGATGAGATAATCCACGTTGTCCACATAATCCACATAGCTTTCTTGCGCACCTGTTCTTAAATTTAAGCAGTCGAAATGATTACTGAATAATATTTGTATAAAAAGCGTAAACATGGGAAAAGAAATTTTAAGAAATAAAAACAAAAGTTGAATACATGGATGCATGCATGACAGGTGGGGTGGAGGGACAAGCGTAAATCCAGCGAGCCAGGTTGTTCACTAACCATTTATCCAACCACATGTTCTCTTATCCACCGACATATCCATTCATACAATCTTTTCGTATACAGACTCCTACCCACTTCCACTGCCTGACATATCCATTTCATGCAATCTTTTCGTACAGACCTCCACCCACTTCCACTGCCTGGCATAGAACAATAATTTAATTTCACTTCCATCCACCTACCACCCCCAAACTTTAAAACTCCACCCACACTCGCACCGTGCTGCGCACGATTGTTTGAATTAACCGTGTTGCACAAAGAATGCCCCCGGCGAGCGGTGCGTTCCTGGTAATAATTACGCACTTAAATCATAACCAAATAGAAGCGCATCATTCTGCTGGCTAGTATGCCTTAAGATCTAGATAATTACGCGGACGGAATGGTATTAAGAGCGGTGCTGGGGGATTAAAACACGGTGGGCATGAGAAAGTATGTGCGGCTCCTCACAGTTGGCGTGACGCGAACCACATGTAGTAACGTTTGCCTGTAATAATATTTGGGGCAATGTGTGTGTGTGTATGTGTATGTGTGTGTCTGTGTATATATGTGTGTGTGTGTGTGTGTGTGTGTGGAGGGGGTGGTTGGAACGGGAAGTTCCAATTTTGGAGCGCGCGATGTTATGACGGTGTGCAAGATCTGTGACCCGAATGAAGACATCATTTTAAAATGTTGTAATTTGGAAGACGCTTTAAGTTGGCGAATGTTTCAAACAGAAATCCCTTTAAGCGAGGTGAGGATAATGTAATTAACGAGTGAACTCTGTGTCTTGAACTGTTATTTTGCTGTCGATTGCTTTTTTGTTTTTGTTGGCCGAAGCGTTCACTTTCTGTTACTGTCCTCCTCCTCCATTTGTAGATTTATCATTGCCTCAATTCTAAACTTAGTCCTCCCCGTGTTGCTCTAAATAAACCTTTTTTTTTTCGTTGAATCTGCCCGTCTTCCATCCTTCAAAACCTACATTCAGATCTTCTCTCCCTCCCTCCCCTCCACCCTCCCTCCCCCCACTCTCTCTCTCTCTCGCCCTCTCTATCACTCTCCCTCTTATTTCTCTAACTCACTCATTTTGTTCCCCCCCCCTCCATTATTCATCATATCTGTATCATTCAAATAAAAAGTTAAACTAAGTTAATTGTTAATTTTGATCATAGTTGTAAATGGAAACTTCAAATTTATAATTGAAATAATTGAAACAGTGTTTCATAAGCGCGGCTGTAGAAATTTAAAAGGAAAAAATAAGTTTTATGAAAGATTTTAAAAATATGTGTAAGAAATAAATTACAAACATGTTCACTCCATCTTGTTGTTCGATTACTGCGTCAGATATATAAATTGTATTAACGAAGTGGCTATTGGTACATTTGTACCAGAATTGAGAGGTTGGGATTAAAAAACGATTTAAAATATTTTTGTTGGGTTTGTAAGACAAAATGAGGTATCAAATGAAAGATAATTGAATATACTATACGTTTGAAATCTTAATTCTTCATTTTAACTAAAATAAACTACCACAAATGACATTTGAATAGCATTGAGTTTAATGTATCCCGGGTCCGAAAGGGGGCGCTGCGTGTCCGTGTACATTTTGACTAATGCTATTCGGATGTCATTTGTGGTAGTTTATTTTAGTTAAAATGAAAAATTAAGTTTACAAACTTATAGTATACATTCAATTATCTTTCATCTGATACCTCATTTGGTCTTACAAACCCAACAAAAATATTTTAAATCGTTTTTTAATCCCAACCTCTCAATTCTGGTACAAATGTACCAATAGGTGCAGCCTTGTATTAAAATGGCACCACCTATCCATTGCGTTGATAGTCTATGTATCCAGTGTATGATTGCAGGGGCGGCCGAGTGGTCTAAACTGAGCAAATCCCGAGTTGAGGGTCTGGAGTTGAATTCAGCCAAGCAGAGAACACCACCAATACCCCGGGTGGATGGGACCCGTCAACCTTGTACGGCGACTCATCTAAGAGAAGGAAACTCTGAATTCAAACCCGGAGACGGAGTCCCGTAGGCGGATAACTATGGCACAGTGAAACATTCCGACAACTCCTGCGACGCAGACGGTGCCGTGAATATGAAGAGAAACTAATAGTTCGAGAACCACTTGCCCCCATTGGAGCAAACATGAAATTGTATCATTTAAAATAAAAGGAAAGGAAGCCACCAAGTTTCTCAGCTCCAACGTCCATTACATTCAGAAGAGAGAGAATCAGCACTTTTTGGACGGATTAAGACCTTTATCGAAACTAAAAACTGCGTGCCGCATATAAAGCCCTGTAGCGTTCCGCTGACCGAGTAATAAAGTTCTCAACAACTACGCTGTGTCCCGGAGAAAAGGCAATCCTTTTTATTATGATGAAAAGTAATGGTCAATATTTTTTATCACTTAAAAAAAAAAAAAAAACTTCTAACAAAATGTTAATATTTATCAGGGATCCTTCATCACTTTTTATAAGTACGTCAGAACTAAAATCAGTTGGCGTTGGTTGTTTCAATTTGACGAATTTTTACTAGTCCATAGGGTTCCCTCTTTCACCACACAGTGGATAGATATGGAAATACGGCTTAATTTTGTGTCTTATTCATATAGTTTTAAAATATACGTATTTTTTAAGGCCAGGTAAGACCTTTAATTTTTGTTTTACTGGTGAGTAGCAACACTATGAGTAGCAACACTATGAGTAGCAACACTATGAGTAGCAACACTATGAGTAGCAACACTATGAGTAGCAACACTATGAGTAGCAACACTATGAGTAGCAACACTATGAGTAGCAACACTATGAGTAGCAACACTATGAGTAGCAACAACACGAGTAGCAACAACACGAGTAGCAACAACACGAGTAGCAACAACACGAGTAGCAACAACACGAGTAGCAACAACACGAGTAACAACAACACGAGAAGCAACAACACGAGTAACAACAACACGAGTAGATACACCACGAGTAACAACACCACGAGTAGCAACAACACGAGTAGCAACACCATGAGTAGCAACACCACGAGTAGCAACAACACGAGTAGCAACAACACGAGTAGCAACAACACGAGTAGCAACAACACGAGTAGCAACAACACGAGTAGCAACAACACAAGTAGCAACAACAGGAGTAGCAACAACACGAGTAACAACACCACGAGTAGCAACACCACGAGTAACAACACCATGAGTAGCAACACCATGAGTAGCAACACCATGAGTAGCAACACCATGAGGAGCTACACCACGAGGAGCAGCATCATGACGCGATAGCACGAAACAAGCAGCGGGTCGAGTTTAAACAATTGTCAGGACTCTGCTGGTCTTAAAGATTCACCTAAAAACTTGACAAGTGAAAGGTGACGTAATCATCCTTATCTTCACAACATACAAACAAGAGTTCATAAAAAAATATGTACGTATACATAAAAAGATGCGCCTTATCGCCCAGTGAGTAAGGCTACAAAGCAGAGATTAGATAAGACCAAGTGGGTTTGCAAGGTTTGCGAGAAATCTTTTTTTTTATTTTTTTTTTTTAAATAAATTTTTTGGTTGCTCCTGTCTGAGAAGGTAGATAAGATTACGTTATACAACAATTACATCTCTCGCGATGGACAAGATATTGTTGTACGAGTTTCACTTTTATTGGAGATGATAGTCATGAAAAGATGAAACCCGGCACTTATCTTCAGGAAAGCTTTGAAGGAGGAACACACAAACACACACACACTCAAAGAGAAATGTTTTTTTTTTGATAATTTTGGTAACCCCCCACCCCCTTTTGTGTGTTGGTTGCACTGCGTATGTCAGGACGAGGAGTCGGAGCAGTCCGTGGAGTTGGTAGTTTGACGAGGAGGTGGCGAGGGTTGGTCTGCCCCGGTTGATAAACTTCTAGCCATGGTGACAATGAGTGAAGTCCAACATTTTGACTGTTTGAGTCAAGCCTCACGAGCAAATTCTCACTGACCACATACATATATGCTGGAGATGTAATTAATAAGCGTTTAACTAAACGCACGCAATGGATCGGATTCCGCTGTACCAGGAGTTGTAAAGGTGTATAAACGATTCAGATTCAGGAAAATGAAATGCATGCATCTAACAGCAGGTATTGCTCGATAAACTGAGTTCATCAAACAATTGATAGTTAATAAATTATTCCACCCACATACATTTTTGTATATGCGACGACAGTGGTTCTAACAAATAGGATGAAGAGATTGATATCAAAGTCACGTCCATCACTAAACAGGGACACGACCAAGTGATGAGAGAATACGAGCTCAGAGTGGACCCCCCATCAAGTGTTTGTGTGCCATATACACACGGACAAATCCACCATAAAGTCGATAGTTATTTTTATTACATCTATTATCGCGACGGTAAAATACTCAGCACCAAGACAAAGGGCTTCGACCGTGTATATTTGACGCGTAAATCTACTTAGTCATCGGGCGCAAGTATACGCTGATGTGTATGAGGCAATGAAAGAAGGGAGATGAAAGGGAGACAAGGGGGTTTGATACCAAGTGTGTTCATAAAACACAATCTCCGCCTCTGTTGTTCTACGGCCTGCTCTTGGCAGCTCTTATATCCTGAACATGGGAGCAGGGGTTCCTGGCTTGTGCGTCAAGTGACCCTCTAAAGGTCCCACGAGCGCGTTTCGGTGAATGGGGTATGAATATGATCTTACATTATGAGCTTAAACTTAATTAAGATCAATATGGCCTTGCTTGCTGCATGCACCTATCAACATAACACCATCTGGGATACATCTTCTTCAGCATAATACCCTCTTTGATATATCTTCTTCGTCTTAACACCATCTGGGATACATCTTCTTCATCTTAACATCAACTGGGATACACCTTCTTCAGCATAACACCATCCGGGATACATCCTCTTCAGGATAACGCCATCTGGGGTTCACCTTCTTCAGCATAAAACCATCTGGGATACATCGTCTTCATCATAACCCCATCTGGTTTTAAATTACTTTCAACAAATGACCGTTCAGAGTGTATTAACCTTAACGATTATCCCGGGGCCCTCAGTCTTGCACAGACTACAAATGGGCTCTATTGGCTTCAAGGGGCTTCCACCGGGGGTCCCTGGTGTGACCAAATAACGGGGTGCCCATTTTAACGCAGTGTAGAAACCCGCGAGAAAGTGATAAGTGACTTATCAGTGGCATCGTTAAATTATTAAGAGAGATAACGAATAAAATGGGTGAGCCAATATAAAAGGAAGAAGAAAAAAAAAAGGAATAGTTCATCAAAAGACCAGGGAAGATTCAGTGTTTATGGTGCAAGAGGCACGCGCGTCTCAAATTAACAACCATTTTAAAATAGAAGCGACCAGTTCAAGACAGTTAGACCTTTGAGTGGTCTAATATCAGCCACCAGAGATCTCAAGTACCGGTGCGCAGTTAGATTCAAGTCACCATAATGAAATATATCCGTCTTTTTTTTTTTCCAACCATACTTTTAGAGAGTCTGTCTGTCAGATCAGAGGGGAAATATGTCGTCCCTGTTCAGAGTGAAGCGTCAGTTGTTGTGAGCCTGTCTCTGCTGAGGCATCTCCCCCCCCCCCTCCTAGTTATTTGTTCCAGCGCTTTCCATCACGTCGAAGCTCTTCATTGTTTGAGGCGGCGGAGCTGCTGCTCCCACTTCTTGGTGTTGGGGGGAGAGATCCCCCCCACACACAAATCCTTCTACCACCCCCCTCCCACGCTCTATTTTTTTTCTGCTCATTGTGAGCACTTGTTTGTTCATCCCCCTAATCGCAATGAAGCTTTCTCACGGTGTAGATACAGAATAGTGTAGCCAGGTGTCCTGATTCGTTTGATGGCCCGGGTTATTTCCTACAGTTACAGCCATGAAGATTGGCCACGGCAGAGAGAAAGCTTTTGTTCGCACGCTTGTTAGAAGCCTATTATGTGTGGTAGGGTCTCAAACCTTTCACCTTGAGACGATCTCGTCACGTTGATGAAGAATTTGCATTGTAACTTATACAGCTGCAACATTTTTTTTTTTTTAAAAGTATGAAAGACCTTGACCTTAGCGAAGACTATTTTCACCCCTCCCCCCCACCCCCCATGACGACACTGGTACATGAAATCGTCAAGCTTCGCTCAGTCCTAGTAGAGAGATTTTTTTTTTTTTTAATTTGAAATGCCATGACGTAGCTATAGATATAATTTGCAACGCTCTGGGGCTTTCCTTGTCTTGTCCCACCTCTCACGCGCGAAAATCGCTAAGCATAATTGATAGAAATTAAATACAAGCGATGTAGTAAATAATTGGACGAAAAAGTGCCCCCTCTATACCCACCCCCTCGCTAAAACAAATCCTCAATGGGACAAGAAAGTCTCTTTTCACCCACCTCGTGCTACGCCCGTGCCTAAATACAAAACATAATCATCTATCATCATTTGATGTAGGGAGTTTCAGGTTTTTTTTTTTTTTTCTTTTTCTTTTTCTTATTTGCATCTTCTAAGATATTTTAGCTCTTATGTAACTTCTAACCGTGCTTGATATCCATCTACGGACACACAAAAATCGTTTGAGAACCTCCGTTTCTTTAAATTGGGGAAAAAAAAAAAAAAAGAAGCAATTCTGATTTAGTAAAATTGGTCTAACGAACGACAAGTTGGATACGATAATTCAGTAACTCTTCGACGCACACCCTCCCCCCCCCCCTCCGGGCCCTCACCAACCATTTTCCTTTTTTCGCCCACCATTCTCTAACAATTAAGGTGAGAAGAAGGAAGGCGGTGTGATGCCTTGACGGACTAGAACAATTGCCGGTGTATTCCCCTTGGGACCTGAGACTGGCAGGAGCATTCTCCAGAAAACGGGAGGTCTGGCATTGTTTTGAGCCGCCATTTAGCCCCCGGATTTCGCTTTTCACGACTTTGGTTATGCGTTTTGCGCACCGAGAGACAGCTCCACTGCGTTCATTAAGGGTGCGTCAAGGGGGCGGGGCGGCCCTGAAAACTTCAGTGAACTTGATAGATGCGTTCATTAAAAAACCCCCGCGGTATTGTACAGATGGCAATTTGCGTTCCATTTTCTTTTCTTTTCGTTTTATCATCCTTTTTTCCTTCATGCTTCTGTTAGCCTACTCCTGATATTGTTAGACTCGAAGTAAAGAAGAAAAAGTCAGTGTGCTTGTTATCACGCAAAAAGTGATCACGGCTAAGTTAGTACAAAAGGGCAAAGGATTCAACAGGTATAAGAAGTCGTGTTTGGAGTGATCTCATCTGCATTGGGGGATAACTGCTCTGTAGAAAACGTATAGAAATTACCGTCCAATATTGATACTTTTGTTAGCTATTTTTTCCCCTCCTATAATTCTCACCACCCACGCAAGACGATGATCGAAATTCGTGTGACGTCAAGATGTGGCGATACCATTCCGAATAAAGCTCCACCCAACGCTAAACCAGGATCCCGAATTTGCTTATCGAGTGTTCAAGTCCATGCTTTAGAAAAACAACTGGCGGTACTTGTGTGGTGTTCAAACAAAAGCAGATATTTTTATCGGTTACGCACCTACAGAAAGGTTGAGCTCGAATACACCACTACAACATCTCGATCTGTCACCACTCAGAACATCACTGCAACTTCTCGTCCTGTCACAAAACTACAAGAAAAGTGCACGTAATGAGCACACCCGAGGGCACCTCTCATTTGCGTAAACTCAACCTGAGACTTCCGGTCAACAAGATTCCAAAAAAAGACTCCAACTAAGGAATAGCCACGAACTACTACTACTCTCACATGCAGAGGGGAGGATCGAAGATAATCCACAAGAGTGATCTGGAAGTTTCTAGTCCCCAACGACCCCCATGCATTGTTGAAGATCCTTTAAGAGAATCACTAACTCAACTATTCTCGGGGGGGGGGGGGGGTAATTTTTTTTTAATGACATGACGTCCCCCCCCCCCCACCCCACACACACTAGTTTACTTTACCCATCCTACTCTGCGCCCGATGGCGGTAATTTTATTACACCATCCTAATACTGAACTCCTGCACTCATGCCGTCCAGACAATCCTCATGTCAGCGGGATATCTATTCACTGAACCGGGGCTGAGAGAGAGCAAAAAAAAAGGGGGGAGGGGGCGCAGGGTTTGGACGGTTGGAAGTGTTTGTTCTCCGTAGGGGTGCCGTGTGATGAGGTAGTTGTTCTAGCAGAAATTATGCGTATTCGGTTACCGTAATTCCAAACAGATGTGGAGCACATGTTGCCCTGGCGGCCCTGCACGATACAAACATTGGTGGGAATGTATCGATATTTTTTAAAAAAAATTTTGTATTAAAGATTCCGGCGATGCTAACATGGGTTCCACAATCTGGGATGATTAATTTTAGATGCTGTTAAAATGACGTTAAAGAAAGTTCTTTGTAATAGAATTGTCTGACAGTATTTATATTACACCATTTTTGAGAGCGAACGGAAGAGGAAAAACAAAATACAGAGGCCTATTCGCCTATGTACAGTGACCTATGGACATTGACCTACGTACACTGACCTACGTACACCGACCTACGTACACCGACCTACGTACACCGACCTACGTACACCGACCTACGTACACCGACCTGCGTACACCGACCTGCGTACATTGACCTATGTACACTGACCTACGTACACCGACCTACGTACATTTACCTGCGTACACCGACCTACGTACACCGACCTACGTACACCGACCTACGTACATTTACCTGCGTACACCGACCTACGTACACTGACCTACGTACACCGACCTACGTACATTGACCAACGTACATCGACCTACGTACACTGACCTACGTACACTAACATCTGTACACTGACCTATGTACACTGACCTATGTACACTGACCTATGTACACTGATCTACGTACAATGACCTACGTACACTGGGGGGGGGGGGTTGGGGCTGGGGAGAGTTGGAATTAGAATTTAAAGAAAAAAAACAAAAAAAGTTGGGATTTATATTTATAGTATTCAGCCCAAAAGTGTGTGTGTATGTGTATATGTATGTGTGTATGCATGTGTTTATGCGTGTGAATGTGTATGTATTTGTGTGTATTATTAGTGTGAATGTCTGTGCATGTGTGTGTAATTTGAAGTGATATAAAATGTAAAAAAAAAATTATGGTATCAATATATCGCTCAGAACTGCGTGTGATAGTAAAATTGGTGGGTGTGTAGGGGCTCGATCTGCAAGTGTTAAGGGAGGCAGACCCAAAAAAAGCAACCCTTACTAAGTGGGGTGCTAGACTCGTAGATGTGACAATGATTTGTATTATGAACATGGTTATCCACCGCAATTAGGACTTGATGTTACATTTTGTAGTTTTGAGGGGTTGCTGAATAAGGAAGGGGGACCGTCGATGTGGAAGACCTAGTGAAAACATCATAATAAATATGTTTTTTTTTAAAAGGTATACTTTAAAAAAAAAATTAAAAAATAAGCATTTTAATTTCTTCTTAAATGATAAAATTTTCTCCGAACCATCCACCCCCGGCCCACTATCCTAGAGTCAACTCTCATCCCCGTTGTCATTTGTGAAGTAGTGTCAGACCCTGATCATACTACTATTGTATACAATTGTAACGTAGTGTCAGACCCTGATCATACTACTATTGCATGCAATTGTAACGTAGTGTCAGACCCTGATCATACTACTATTGCATGCAATTGTAACGTAGTGTCAGACCCTGATCATACTACTATTGCATACAATTGTAACGTAGTGTCAGACCCTGATCATACTACTATTGCATGCAATTGTAACGTAGTGTCAGACCCTGATCATACTACTATTGCATGCAATTGTAACAAAATGCGAAGAAAACATGGTGAATGTGTACAATTAAAAAAAAAAAAAACAAACAAACAAACTATACGTTCAGTTTTAGATCTTCTACCCCGTGTACGCAGTACATCTCCTTAACTTCTCAGGATAACCATGTCAATTAGCCCGGCTGTTGAAATCAGACCCGGCATCCGTGGCAAAAAGAGAAGAAAAAAATCGAGCCAATTCCCATGACATATTAAAACAAAGCACTGCCAAAACAGCATGAAACAAGGGGCAACAACTCACGTGGCCTCGCCGAGACATGACAGGGGAGATACGAAACGGGGGGGACTATGTAGGAAGAGGCTGCTGCAGTGATAAGAGAAAATATATAGAATGTAGATTGGAAGAGGGAGATGAGAAATGAGAGAGAAAGGGAGAGAGAGAGAGATAAAGGGTCGAATTAGAGAGATTAGAACAGAGAGGAGAAAGGAGATAGTGGGTAAAAGAGATGGTCCGAGAATGAACGATAGAGAGAGAGGGAAATGCAATGGTGAACAAAAAAAGAGAGTGAGAGAGAGAGAGAGAGAGAGAAAGACAGACAGAGAGAGAGATGGAGAATGAAAGACAGACAAAGAGAGATGGAGAATGAAAAACAGACAGAGAGAGATGGAGAATGAAAGACAGACAAAGAGAGATGGAGAATGAAAGAGAATGAAAGAGAATTAAAGAGAATGATAGAGAGAAAGGGACCTCTAAGTGCGCCAAGGCATGCGAAGCAGTTAAATGAAATACATTTTCTACAACATCAATAACTGAAGGACAAAATATCAGGTAAAACAATATAAGGTAGAAACCGTTTTTGCGGGTGCTGGGGTAGTCGTGGAGAGGGAGTGGAGCAAGCAGCTCATGGGACGGGCGGGGGGGCGGGGGGGCGAGCGGGGTAGGAGTACAACTGTAACAAGACAGCCCAAGAGAGAAGATAATAGAAAAGCATATGACATATGTAAATCTAGATAACATCAATATTTGGGGAAAGGGAAACAAGGCGTGTACGCAAGTTTAGGTTGGGGTTCCAATAATGATTGAACAAGGTGGATGAGGTGTGGTAACCGGTGGAAACAGTGGAGAGGAAAATGTGGGGGGGGGATGGGGGTAAGCAGGCGGGGGAAATTTGGTGGGGGGGGGGAATTAGATGCCAGAATGGAGGATCAACACAGTGGTGTGTTGAGACACGTAAGTGAGCTGGAACGACAGCTAGAAATTGGTGAGGGGGTGGGGGAGTTCGGTGAACGCCGTGATAAGAGTGACACCAATTATGAACACGGGGTTGGGGGAGGCTAGGGTAGGGGAGAGGGTGGGAGGGGTTTGGGGATAGGGGTTGAGGGGTTCTCACATTTCCCAACAATATTCTGGGTCTCTTTAAAATCCCTATGTCTTTCACGCTCAGCCACAGATATAAATTAATGTTCCATCAGAAGCGCATAATCCACATAGACCAGAGGCTCTAAACCTGTGATCAACAGACCCCTTGAAGATAAGTAATAAAAGATATCAATGGGTTCGCAGGCTGCATTGCCTTCCAAATTTTGTATTAAGCGTTTTAAAAAAAAAAAAAATGTTATATCAAGGGGTCCGTGGCGTTTACCTGAATGCAAAAAAATGTCAAACAAGTTAAGAACCCCTGGTATACCCTTTACAATCGTCATAGTTGTAGAACGTGTAAACCTTTTGCTACATTTTGTCCGTGTGCGTTTGAGTCCCGCACATTTTGATGAGGGTATTTTAATTAATGATATCTATGGCTTCAACTCATTGCAGTATCAGAATGCCTTTTTTTTCTAGAATTACAAGACTATACATGAATATACTTTTGGGGGATCAGAGGAGCAGTGTCAAAATAGGCTTGGAAGGGTGGTGTTTGGTGCATAGTGATCCCAGAGCAGCGTTTCTCAAATTTTGGTGCGTGTTCCACTAGTGGTAAGTAACACATTGTACATGTATCTAGTGCGTTACGCAGAGTTGAGGGACAAAAAACACACTGTGGGCCGGTGGGACAGGCATTTTAAAAAAAACATGTTGTCGGTTTAAGGAGGGACACAGTTCAAAACGTTTGAGAGCCACTCAACTTGAGCGCGCCTCGTGTCATTAAACTGACCTCTAGGTGACCATACTCGAAACGTTCTCATTATTGGGTACCCAGATATTAGGTAGCATTTGTCCGATTCTCAAACACAGGTAATGTTATGTACACAACACGATCATACAGCTTTCGAAAATGGAAGCTCTAACTCTCCAAACAAGATACCACTTTCAATTATCATCTACGACTTCCTGGCACATTTAAATGAATCACATCCTCCAGAATCTCAACAGGTCCCTTAAGTTACCACCAGTGAGGTTCTGGGTGCAGATGCTCTCCAAACAAAATACCACCTTGAATTACCATTCGCCCCTCCCTAGCCCCTCTCGATGAATCTCATTCTCTAGACTCCTAACAGCTCTCATTAGTTACACCTCTTGCCCCCCACCTTCCAACCCTTCCCCCTCGCCGACCCCCCCCCCCAGAACCCATAGATACAGTAGCAGCACACTCCCCAGACTATGAGCACTCAGAACAACGCGATAAGGAGCAGAGAAGTGTTACAAGAGCAGTCCGAAAGAGAGGAAACCAGCCAACAATAGCACCAACGCGCCGCCCCTGGGGACTCTCGCATTACAGAAGAACAATCAAGGAAAGAGTGCAGGAGAGGGTGAATCGAATAGGGTCCCCCCGGGGGTTGATTTCCTTCCTAAACTTGTCTCCCCCTGCTGTAGGAACGGCTGCTCTTACAATAACGCTGTTCTTGCCTATCGGTTGTTCGGTGGACTAAGAGGAAAATGCTTTCAGGTAATGACTTAACCATTCCATAACCGGCGGCACATTTTCTTTCTCTATTTAAGCATGGGCGGCACTTTCGGCCGAGTGTAACGAAAAGATATAGATCAAAAGACGGAAGGCATAATTTCATTTTAACATCAATTACCACAAAAAAAAAAAAAAAGATTTTAAAAAAGGAGCGAAGTAAACCAAACAAGGTATTAACTAGGTTGTCAGACAAATCAATTGGCGGTATTTTGGAGATGTTTTCGTTTGGTGACACGAATAATAACTAGCTCAATGTATGCCAGTGTTGAAACTGGAATAAAATAGACCTACCCTAACACAACACAAAAGTATCATTTAGCACTTCTCGGCGGGGAAGAAATGTGAGTTATAATGTATCAAGAGATTTATGTTTTAGTTTTTAAAGAGATAATGATAAAGGCAACTTCCAGAAGTTAGGAGGGGGAAAAAAAAGGGGGGGGGGGGAAAGCAGCTATTTAATTAAGATAAAACTTTAAAAAGATTGTATTTATATGGAGGCTCTGTTGCTTTATGCATATAAATTTAAGTGCAGTTGTTTATTTTAAGTCTAAGTTCAATAAATCTATTTTAATTTTAATGAATTTATTTTCATGCCACGCCTCGGGATTTGCTGCCTGAAAGAAATGGTTTTGTCTGGTCTTACAGTAAATCCAAACAGTGAGATTGAGCTTATGAATTTGAACACTGTCACGTGTTGGCAATCTAATTTTTCCTTTGTATGATATGCATGGTCGGATTAAGCGTATCCGGAAATTATTTTGTTTTACTCTATAGCATAGTGCAATCAAAAAGAAATTTGATGAATATTTGATCGTGTGAACTGAAAACAAAAATCGACCAAACTTCCGTTCGAACGAATTTCCGTTTGATCAAATTTCCGTCGACGAAATTTCTTTCAAACACATTTCCGGCAACCCGGATTAAGGCGTTTGGGGCACTGGGTGCCGGCAACATGGGGACATATGGCTGTCTATACATTGTCCAAAGGTATAGTGATGGGTAGTACGCCCGGGCCGGGGCCCCCCTTGAGAACCGTGGGCTAAAAGGATTGAACATGTAGTGCGATGACAATAACAAAGACAACGAAATAGATCAAGGAACGGAACTCTCCATCAATGTTTGCATTTTTTCATTATTTTTTTTTAAACACAAAGAATCCAGAATTTACAGAATTGACAAACCGATTTTGTAGCTACCCGGCCCTGATCCCAATATATGCTAGCGCCACAACTCATTCGACGCATCCGGGAAGCAGTGCACCTATATGTTTTTTTGTTGCAGTGTCGTTAAGGGGGTGGTTGATGGAATCGGCAGCTTTAGAAAAAAATCAAATTTAAGGGGTTCATTTCTTTTATAAATAACTAGCGGATATACCTGGCAATTTGCCGGGATAGCAATCGGAACGAAGGAACTTCTACAGTCTACAGCCTTGTAATTAATCCGATCCCGGTGGGCTCTCAATCGGTATCCCTCTCCCGTTAGTATACACGTTTCCTGGTGGGATTTTGATCCCTCTGGATCCCAATTCCGGTATGATCCCAATCCCGTCGGTATTCCGATCCGAAATATCTCGATATAGGGGGATAACGATATCTGTCGGATCCCGATACCGGTGGGGTCCCGGTCTAAGCCTATTAATATGTATATATAGCTTATACATGGAAAAATTAAATGGTGCCCCCGGCCCCAGAGAAATGGATATTATAAGTTTCAGTACCCTTCAGTATTTGAATTCCCAAACGGAATGTCATAAAAAGTTCATAACCCCTTAAGAGTTCCTTTCGGATGATGATGGATACATGTGCCAAATTTGGTCAAGATCAATCCATCCATATAGGAGTATTAAGTCTATTGACCTATAGAACTTTCTGGAACATTCTAGATTAAATGTATTATCCTCCTCAAACTGTGTAAAAACTGTCTTTCCTAACTAATTATTCTTCGAATACGAAAAATTATACAACTAAATTCATTTCTATAACTGTAGTAATTTTAAATTAAAAGAGGGGCCCCGGGGGCCCATTCCATAGTTGTACCGATTTAGTTTTGCCTGAGATGGGGCCCAATAAAAATCATACAGGTAAGTTATGAAGTTAAAAATTTTAATGCATCCCATTAAAATCTAGTGAATAATGCCATAGATATAGCTTTTTTAAAATTATCGAACTTTCTGGAAAATTCTAGATTGGATAATAATTAATAGTTTTAAATCCACCGATAATGCAGCACGAACAGTGAAGTGTATTGCTACCACCCTAGGCCTATATCCATCAGTTCACATTTTGGGCATCGGTTTTTGCTGACTCAGCAAATAAAAAAACTGGGTAGGGGGAAAAGATGAAACTTCCGGTGTTATTTCATTCTCTATCCGATTCGCTTATTAACTTCTCTCTCGATTAACGAATAAAGAAATATATTGCATTGAAATATGACGTCGACGTGACGTCCTTGGTATTTCAGAAAAAAGTTCTTTGCCTCCTTGTTATGACGACAATGTGACGTCCTTGGCAACTGAAAGTGGGTGATCGTGACGTCGCATCGTCGTCACCGGTAACGAAATTTTAAAACTAATGTAGATAGTGCGAAAATAAACTCGGGTATACGTCAAAATAAATCCCCGTATTTTGAATTGAGCAACAATTTTCGGATCCCTTCCCACTCTTTTGTTTGGCTTGGGAGCTTTCGGTGCCCCTTATTTCGCACTCTCCTCACTCCATCCCGATTAAAATGACTTAACGGCCCTTTTCTATAATCAGTAACAGCTGGACAAAAAGTGGTGCTTCTTGCAGGTTAAGGTAGTGTTAAACAAATTATTATGTTTCCGGGCGGGATAGCGCATATGTCAGGGGCGGCGCTATTTAAGGTTGGATTTTTTCAAATTTTTTTCACTGTGCCAAAACGCACTTTATATGTTTTCGGAAAAGGGGGGGGGTGGGGTCTGCAAACTCAAAGTCCGCCCCAGGCGGTACAGTGTCTCGCTACGCCACAGTACAACCCGAAATTCCAAAGCCATATGACGTTATTTCGCATATTCGGTTTACGTTAACTTTGAGACCCAGCTCCAGTCTGTTACAAGAAGATCTGCTGCCCAATAATACGGAGATAAACGAAAATATTCGGCTAACAAACTTGTAGCAGGAAAAATGGCGGTAGGACTGTGTGAGGACGAACTTGTTTAGAGCCTTGCTTGAAGCACATAATCAAAACAAATGTCTTGGTAGCATCGTTTGAACACTGCGAATAACCGCCCCCTCGGGGAGGATGCGAGTGGCCTTGACGGCAAATGACATGCATGAATGCTTCCGACATTTCGGACGGCAAGGAATACAAAAAATCCTGACGGCAAAGCTCTTCTACTCGCATTGGCCTCGGTCCAGCGGCGGACCTAACAATGACGTTTTAGCAGATCGCACCACCTGAAAAGGCGACACATGGTCGCGTTAAAAAAAAAAAAGTTTTGTTTAATCGATGAAAAAAATGCGATGAAATGAAATGACTTGATCATGGAGTCTGAACTCTGTTTTTGACAAGTAGTTAATGTCTTTCCACCCATCCCCGTGGCGCTACAGCTCATCTAGGGCTTTGGCCGGCCGATTGTACGAAAAAAAGTCACAGGGAAAAAAGTCACGGAAAAGAAGTCACAAATTTTGCTAGGAAAAAAGTCACAGGAAAAAAAGTCACATGAAAAAAGTCACAGAAGAATTCAGCCATCAGATGTCATAAATAAATTCTGACAAGAGTGGTGGGATCCCGTTTCCTAATGGGATCCCATATCCCATCGGGATCCCGACCCCACTGGATCCCATATCACATTGTAATCCCGACCCCATTGGGTTACAGTTCCCGATTGAGAACCCGTGTCCAAATCGGATACCGACCCCCTTGAGATCCTGATTCCGATTGGGAACCCTTTTCCAAATGGCATCCAAATTGGGATCCCGACCCCATTGGGATATCGACCCCCTTGTTGGTCCATATATTGTCCTGAGAACTTTCCTCTCTCATGGGTTAAATAGGTTTTCTGCATTTTTTGGTAGGGTCCAAGTTTCACATATGTTACAAAGTAACTGTCTTTATAACACATAATACATGGTTTGTATCGGTCATCAGACGTTGATGTGATGTCAGATATTTGTTATCCTACCTCCATCCAACAACCCCTCCTACATCCCTACCAAGATTTATAAATAAAGATAATTCCGCAATCACCCCCCCCCCCCACTTTCCAATTCCCGACACGGCTTAGCGTGGACAGCAGCACATTAGCACGTGACTTACTCCAACATGCAGCGCTTGACCCCTGACCCCACTCACCGTGTTTACCCCTGCCAGTCAATGTCACATCACAGGGGCGGCAATCAGATCCTGACAGCCGGGGGTAAACAGAGGGCCAGTCTCAGACAACGGCAGATGTAGCTCACGCAGAGACGTCTTGCTGCATGCGTGCGTACATCAGGGAGCTCAAACGGTGAGGCACCCCTACCCTCCCCCAAACACACTTGTCGATTTTGGTGTTGGGGGGGGGGGGGGAGGCGGAGAGCTGGGGATAGAATAATGCAAAAAAAAAAAATGTACACAATCTAACACATTTCCTGTGCCAGTGTTTCTCTATTTTGAGCTCACGTGAGATTTTAAGTCTTTTTTTTTTTTTTGTTTTTGTTTATTTTCCAAACCCAGTATCACGTGTTTTGCCATCGTGACGTAACGGGAAGTAAATAAGTCGTAGGAAAAGCGTTTGTTATGGAAAATGGACACAATGACACGCTTCGGTGATTCTCGAGAAAATGTAAATCCTAACGTCTTAGCCCAAAAATAAGGAAACATATTTAGGAATGCGTCTCTCAGCACTTGACGGTATTGGTCTTGTTTTTTTGTTTTTTTTTGTGTGCGGATCGAACTGAAGTGATTGAAACCCTGTCTCCATGCATCATCATTCGTGTTTTTGTTGCACCAGCATACACAAACTGTACACAATAAGCGTACACATAAGGTATATAGGAGCCATTGGTTGTGCATGGCTTGAGAACCCCTGATCCATGTATACGAGGCAGGTCGGGCAAACATGCCGTTGGTTATGGAGATAACCTTCCCCTGTCTATTAGAATCTTACTTTCCTTTAATGGTATCTATTATCTCGGGAGGCCACCATCCTGCTGCTCTACGTGCTGCTTGCGCCCCCTCCCCCCGAAGGTATTACGTTCCCCTGCCCCAAGCCACGAATGAATTCGTCCGACCTACGGGTCATAGGTTAAATGGAGGATCGGGAGAAGTGACGCTTATGTATATTGCGTAATCAGATGTTTAAGACCATACTGTACATTCCTTGGCATTAAATCTGCGCTTATTTCAATATCACGGCCATTTCTTTTTTTAATGTCAAGATTAATCGCGCCCGGGGGGGGGGGGGGGCGCTCAAAATTTGACAGTTTAAACAGTGAGCGGAAAAAAAGACACAGGAAAAAAAAGTCACAGGAAAAAAAAGTCACAGAAGCATTCAGCCATCATAAATCATAAATAAATTCAGGGTAATGGGATCCAGTTTCCTAATGTAAACATGGACGCTTGGTGCAGGTAAATATATTGACTGCTCCTGGTGTTAAACACGATGTCCAGGCATTGACCATCAACGACCGTTGTATCCACCATTTATTAAAGCCGAAAACAAAATTTCAGCGCTTGTGGTGTGTACGTGAGTTGAGCCTAAAAGTTAGGGGGCAAGGTTTGGGAAAGGGGGGGGGGGGGGGACAGGATTGAACAAAAAATTTAAAAAATCCTTTTAAAGTGTATATATTGTGCATGAAATATTCCTTTAAGTTTTAGCTGTAAAGTTGTTTTCAACGATTTTCGTGTGTGTTAACTACAAATCTTGAAGGAGCCAAGTCCCCCATTCACGATCACTCCGGTGTTTTTGTCTTGTGCACAGGAGGAGTTCGCTAGAAACGACGTCCCTGCAGACACGAAGATAAAAAGAAATCAAAGAACGAAAACAAGAATAAGATAATGTTAGTTGCGCCCGGTGAACGCAAGGGAACCACGACCGAGCTGACACGTGCGTGCTAAAACAAAAGCCGAGACTGTATCAATATAAGCAGACATCGCCCCGGGTGGCTTTGGGGGGGGGGGGGGTCTAGCTAGCTAGGACAACTATGTGACCATGTCGACGAGGAGAAATGGACCACAAATTATATAAACGGTTCTTAAAATAACGAGCGATTTGGTCTTAAATTTTTAATAGATCTTCTTATAGTGTGTTTGTGTATGTTTGCATGTGATAGTGACAGATGTTTCTAAAATAGTACACCAAACATTTTGTAATATCATCAAAACCACTGATTTTCACATTGATCTAGTCCTGCATGTTGTTATCAGTTAAATATCTCATTCACCTTCGGTGTCCGGAGAGGGAGAAAAGGGAGGAAGAGTTAGGGTCTAATTCATTTTACTTTTTTACAGAACCGCTGACGGTTAGGCGTGACACTTGCCGTTGTATAAAATCTGCCAGGATTAGCACATCCTTGTTTTTAGGTTGCAGGAAATGTCACAATATTATGTGAAATAACATTGACGGACAAATGAGAAGACATGAACAATTATCGTTCAGCATTGTGAAAGGGTTTAAGAGAGCGCTCTGTTAAAATTCAGTATGAAATTCCTACTTGTTTCTTTCTTTTAGCATTACATAGGCTACATCAGCGCTTCCTAAACTATTTCTTTCGTGACCCGCTAAACGTTTTTTTTCCTATCCTTCTTTCGGCGACCCGGTAAGTTTGCTTTCGTGGCCCGGAACCGGAATCGCGACCCGACATTTTGGGAAACGCTGGACTAAAGAGAAGTGTACAGGATTAACAGAATGATATCCAATTTACCTAATTATGTAAGAGAGATTTTTTTAGTGAGGTTTATATGGCTGGCGGAGCGAACTGAGTCAATCACAATCTAGTGAACTGGAGTTCGATCCCAAGATAACGCCTAGAAAGGCAAAAAAAGAAACATCACCATCGCTAACCTTGGATTGCAACTCATCTATGAGAAGACAAACTCTAAAATCAAACCCGGAGATGGAGTCCCGTAGGCGGTATGACATTATGAAAATACCGACAACTCCTGCGACGCGGAGCGCATAAAGAGCACAGTGAGACACAGAAGAAACACTGCCGGTCACATACTCCATCCTGATCTATTTTCAGTCGTCGTAACTAAGTCTCATCTTTGTATCAAATAGGGAAGGACGAGAGGGTGAGGCTCGCGATTTGACCAACTCTCCCTCACTTAAAACAAAATACCGGTCAAGTCGGGGTTGCTACTTCGAAATAAAAAAATTGACGATCATCTTCGCATCTGAAGGACAACAGGATTGATATAACAAGAAGAGAGATTAATTTCAATATTGCCATGATGGATAAGCATGCCCCCCCCCCCTAATGATACGCAATGATAGTAAAAATACAACTTTATTCAGAAGAAACAAATAAAAGGAAATTAGGATCGAAAAGGGAAGTTTACAATATTTATGTCAACGGTATGCACACTGTACGCACACCATGGACGCACTACACATATTGTAAACGGCCCACACACCAGTAGACGCGCTAAACATATTGTTAACGACCTAATCACCAGTAGACACGCTACACATTTTGTTAACGGCCTATCACCAGTAGACGCGCTACACATATTGTTAACGGACTACGCACTAGTAGACGCGCTACACATATTGTTAACGGCCTACACACCAGTAGACACGCTACACATATTGTTAACGGCATACACACCAGTAGACACGCTACACATGTGCACGGTCCTGAATGAATTGAAAGGAAACTATTAAATTAAAAAACAACTCTAACAATATTAAAAGATGGATCATGTTTAGTCGTGACATTTTGTTTCAAATTTTTGGCTATGACAATTACAAGTAGACCTAAGTTGTAGTCAAATAGAGGACTGCTCACCATACCTGGTTTTGGTGGGGGGGGGGGGGTGAGTTGAATTTGCTTTTATTATTCAACCCTTTCATTTATTTATTGTTTTAAAAAGCTTAACATTATAGTAAATTTTGGAGGTAGTGACCTGACAGCATAATGTGCCTTTGATCAAAACAAGGTTGAGAACCTTTTCACACTTTCATAGGGCATGATTGCTATAATTTTAAACTGAATCTCCATCCGGCCTGGCTTGTCTTTAAAATCTGTTACATGAAAATTTTAATCTTTTGAAAGATTAAGAAATTGTTTAAAAAAAAAAAAACAACACGAAATCTATGTATAACTTCAACTTCAAGATGTCACATTCCACATTAGCGCTAACGTTTCAGGTCATTCACTTCACGCACGTCTTCAGGCAAGCGCAGAACGTCTTGACCAAGTTACTCCTGAACGTGGCGTTCAAGCTGTAGTAGACAACGAGGTTCGCCGAGGCGTTGGTCGTCTGCGTGAAGAAGAGCAGGCGAAGGGCCACCGCGTACGTGTTCCTGTATGCCCCGAGAAAACTGAACTCCGTGTTGAACCTCCTGCCGTAGACGACGATCAGTCGGTAGGCGTTGCAGACGATCGAGATGATCGCAAGACACAAGACTGTCTTGACGACAGACTGCGTCTTGGAGGATCTTTCTTTGAGTCTGGTTTTATTGACCAAACTACCTCGGTCCAGCGTTGTTTTCGGTTTCATGTCAGCGGTAATGACCTGGACGACGTCTGACGCGTCTCCTTCTCTGAATTTCGTGGATCGGTTAATTCCGAGAACCATCAGCCACGAGCTGACCACCACAGTGGTTTGATAGATCGTCGCCATTGCGATGTGGTTGAACGAATTTAAATACAGGTCGACTTCCGGTCTGTTGTCGGACATCCACAGCGTCAGCCTGGTCAGATTACGAAGCGGGTCATACGACCAGACCAGCCCGCTGGTCAGATAGTGAGGGACGTACACGACAATGGTGAAGACGTACAGGCCGAGCACCACGAAGACCGCGCGGTGAAAAGTGAACATCCCTTTGAACCTGAGCGGCAGCGTCACGCACATGCACCTCTCCAGGGCGACGAAGGCGATGACGGCCTGCGAGATGTCGTAGAACATGGCGCACACGTGGTTGATGACCATGTCCAGAGCGACGGTGTCCACGAACGCCAGGTCGTTCACGTAGACGAGGACGTAGGCCCCGTTGAAGACGAGACCGGCGAGTATGCTGAGGAAGTCGGAGACGGTGAGGGCGAATAGGCAGAAAGAGACGCAGTCGCCGACGCCTTGTCTGATGAACACGGCAACGTTGATCAGGTTTGCGCAGCAACCGAGTGCACCGAACGGCACGGCCGCGAAGAGTAGAATGAACGACTCGATTTGATGCCTCGTGAAGTCGCTGATGAAGTCTGCCTCAGAGTCGTAGGCGAACGACGCTGAAGAATTGAACGCCATAACGGCTGTTCTCAGATTGAAAGAAAAGTCAGAGTATTTTGTTTGTTTTTTTAAATGACGATAGCTTTTTCTTTTTAATCCACCATTTCTTACCTAACGGTGGCTGCCACCCTAATTAAGGGAAGACTATATAGTTTTGCGCCCCACAAAGGCGTGTTCGCTAGCAGAAGGTGTAGACATTCAGAGATATGCATAACCGTATATGCAACACTGCGCCGGTAAAAATTAATGAGTAATTATCAGATAATTTTATTTAATTGTTCATTTAATTCAGTTAATTGAAGGGGGGTTATTTGTTAAATATTTGTCTTCTTGATTGTACAATTATCTCCACGCTAATGAACTTTGTGCGCGATGCGAGCTCAGTTAATTTGACCTAATTGCTCGGCATCGCATTACAGACAATCGCAAAAAAAAAAAAAAAAAAAAAAAAGAAAAGAAAAAAAAGAAAAGAAAAAAAAGAAAAGAAAAAAAGAAAAGAAGTATCAACTATTTAAGAGTGATATGTGGTAGGACGATTGCGCTGTTTCGCACTAATCTTAGGCGGGTTTACATAATTACTTTAAACAAACAAAGGGAGTTCAGCGAGCGTGGTCACCCGCTGTATCCAAGAGTTACGTTTCGTGTTGAAACGACACCACAGCTCGATCATGATAATTATCGGGATTTTTTTTGGGTGTGTTTTAAGAAAGAGAAGAAAAAAATCGAAATATGGTAGACCACGCCCTACAAACAAATTGGACGCATAGCTTAAAAGTCCGGGCGTACTTCTACGGCCCCCGACTCATCAGTTTACATCGCTCTTTAAGGTATTTGGTATCGTGAGGTCAGGCGCGTAAAAATACTCCACTTCTGTCTGTATCAGTTTTGGCTTCAAAACATTGGGATGAACTGAGGACAAAGGATGAACATTAATTTGAGAAACTTCCAAGACGTGTAGAGTGTAGGTTTGGAGTCTCCTGGCCAAGCCAGCTTACCCGGTGCAGGGTCAACATCTGCAGGAAATAGATATATATATATCTGGTTACCAGCGTATACTCATCACTCATTACTATGCATGAACTTCCGGGGGCTATCGCCCTCTCCGCCCACCACTGCTACGCCACTGGTACATCAATATATTATGGAGCAGAGTAGTAAGCAAATATATATATACAATATTTTACCATACATTTTTTTTCTTTTTTCTAATTCGATTACGTCATTGTTTTGTGATATGTTGTCTATCTAGTCCTGACCCCCGCGCACCCCAGCTCACCCACTCCCACCCAATTAACTAATACAGGAGGCATGTAGCCGTCATAAGAAGACGCATCTCTGTACTCCATATTTCCCCATAACATTGTTCCCTCTCACCCTCTTCACCCCTAGCCCCCCTCCCGCCAATAGGGCACGATCGTCTTCTCCCCCATCTCCTTTATTCTATTGCTCATTAATCAACACCGTCAGCCCTCCACCCCTCCCACTCCCCATTGCCATGTACATCACACTGCACTTCTCCGAGCACCAACAAAACTGCCCCCACGTGGAACCCCCAACGTGTTCCTCAACCAACAACGACCCTATTATTATCAAGGAAATATTTTGCTCCTCACAAGACCGAATCATCTTGGGGCGTGGGTGTGGTGTGGGGTGGATTGGAATTTGAGAGAGTGTGGGGAGGGAGGAAAAGGGGGGGGGGGTTGTGTCTTTTTATTGTTGCGCGTGTCCCGCAGTTTGGCAAAGGTTAAAAGGAAACCCCTGTCTCGGACAATGGTTGGTCCTGAATGATGCTACGCCAACAATCATCTCAGGATTTCAAATGCGATCTGTTCGACTGGTGATACTTGTACCCATGTCCAAAACGTCTCCTGTATTTATCAATGCTTTTCTCTGCACAGAATATCCAACTATTTCTCGCTCGTCTTCGATATCGGTGATTCCTTTTTTTTATATTCTTTTTTGTATACATTACATTGCTTACTTGAACTGTAATGACGTTATTATTATGTATTCATTATACTATTCATCTTTGTTCATTATATTATTCATCTTTGTTCATTATATTATTCATCTTTGTTCATTATATTATTCATCTTTGTTCATTATATTATTCATCTTTGTTCATTATATTATTCATCTTTGTTCATTATATTATTCATCTTTGTTCATTATATCATTCATATTTGTTCATTATATTATTCATCTTTGTTCATTATATTATTCATCTTTGTTCATTATATTATTCATCTTTGTTCATTATATTATTCATCTTTGTTCATTATATTATTCATCTTTGTTCATTATATTATTCATCTTTGTTCATTATATTATTCATCTTTGTTCATTATATTATTCATCTTTGTTCATTATATTGTTCATCTTTGTGATTAATTAACAATCTTTAAAAAGAATTCTAGAACTCTCATTTTAGTCGCATACTCTTCTAACTCTTAAACGTTCTTTCGATATCTTTCTAGGCCCCCCCCCCCCCATTTTCTCCACACTCTGTCTCCCCTCTCTCTCTCTCTCTCTCTCTCTCTCTCTCTCTCTCTCTCTCTCTATCCCTCTCACCCTCTGTCTGTAACACTCTTTTTTGTTAGAGATTTGTAATATATTTCTTCTCGCACTCCTCTTCGCCTCAATCTATATTTGATGGATTTTTTTTTCTCGACCTGTCAGATTTCCATCTATATTTGATAGATATGATGTATGGATCTGTCAGACATTCGTCTATATTTCATGGATGTATTGTCTAGCTATGTCAGACCTCCATCTGTGTTTGATGGTTGTGTTGTCTGGATCTGTGAGATCTCAAACTATATTTGATGGATTTTTTTTTTCTCGACCTGTCAGATTTCCATCTATATTTGATAGATATGATGTATGGATCTGTCAGACATTCGTCTATATTTCATGGATGTATTGTCTAGCTATGTCAGACCTCCATCTGTGTTTGATGGTTGTGTTGTCTTGATCTGTCAAACCCACATCTATATTTGATGGATGTGTTGTCTCTATCTGTCAAACCTCCATCTATATTTGATGGATTTGTTGTCTCTATTTGTCAGACGAACTATGAAATCAACGTTTTTTCTTATATTAAAGTGATCCGAAAAATAAATTTGGACGACAAAGAAAAGTTGCGATTAATTTCTATTTGACGAAAATCCTTATCAATTTTTAAACTTACAATTCCCAAAAGCAGAAAAGTGGCACGTTACTGATTCCAAAAGATCTACATTCCTTATTCAAAATTCCAGAGCCTAAACAGTTCATTTTTCCTTTTGATCTATGATTTTCTTCCTATTCTTATGGCCAATTTTTTTATCTTCCTGTCTCTTAGACTTAGTTTTGTTTCCAGTTTCCGGGGAAGAGATAAGAATTTTAATACTCGAGTCAGTCCCGGCGTTGAGGAGAAGCCATTTTGTGTGTGTGTGCGCTAATCTCGTGGTCTAGTTTCCTATAGAACTTCCTGTAATGAGGTAGATGGGATGGATGGCCAGATAGCGACAACTATTTTTGACTGCGACTGCTGCTGTTGCTGTGCGTTGGAACCATTTCAAGAAACTGCACAACATTAAAAGCGGCATCAGCAACAACCACCAAAGATATGTTACATATTATTTTTTAACGTCTAACTTAAATAAAAAGAAAATAATAAATTTATAGGATAAGTGATACACTATTTTGGTTTTTTTAAATTGTTTTTGTATTTGTTGATGTTTATAAATAATTTTTATTTTCAATTATAGATAGAAATAAATTGTCATATGTTAGTTTATTAAGTAATATTTGTATATCTATGAATCTGTTATCGTATCTATGAATGTATTTGTATTTGTATCAAATCCACAACTTTTTGTTCGTGCCAAAAGAGATTTTGAATTGTGTCGAATTTTTTTTCTCTGTGTGTCTTCAATAAAACCTCTCGTAAAAAATGTTGTTGGCGTATTTGTGAAGTCTCATAGAGTCGTGCCAGCGTCGTTTATCTTCAGTTGTGAGGTAATGAGAAACATTATACACGAGGCAACGGAACCGACAATTCAGGAGGTAAATGTGATTTTAAATAGTTTTCTTTTAAAAAAAATAAATTTTAAACTAAAAACCTTCGTCAACCCGGCATTGGGCTCGGGAGGGATGTGTGGGGGGGGAGACTGCTCACCACACGAGACGATGGCGGGACGTAACGAAATATGGCTTTTATTATCAAGGCATAAGACATTAACTACTGCCTTGTCTGCCGATTGTCTGAGCGGCATGGCGGCCGCTTCCTTTAAGAAACACGGTCATGCCAAGTTCGGCAACTCACAGACAAGTTTAAGGCTCCGTTCAAAAGAGTTAGTCAGCTTGAGGGTCGGTGGAGTATGGTAATTGACTCATTGGAATAGGGTTTTTGAGCTTCAGGGGCTCTCTCAAATTTGTGGGTGCCACTTTCCACGGCGTGCACCGATGAGAAAATATATCGATTGTTCAATATGATTGATTTTCGTATTCAAATGTTTTCAAGGTAACCATTATTATTTATATCTACCGAACAATAAACGCCTGCAATAACTAGGCAATTATTTTCTTACCAGTGACCAGTTATATACATTATACAGCACGTTCATTATTTTTTAACGTATTTGATTTATTAAACAGTTATTATTATTAAATGTGGCTTCATTAATTAATTTTTTAAAATGTATTATTTTTTTTATCTTTATCTTTTAACCCTCTTGTTTTTCCAGATCGGTAAACGGTTTGTGAAAATCGACAACAGGTTTTTGTTTTACATCCTTGGACATGGCTCCAAAGGCGTTGACACTCGATGTCCGGTACGTATAGTGTAAACGTCCATACTCTTTTTTCGTTTAAAACTAAGAAGTTTTTTTTTTATGGAACAAGGAAAAGGGACCTGGGAAGCTATGGTGTATCTATTTACACGGTCACGGTTCGTTAGTCGGTAGGTGGCAACTCCATTATTACAATACCATTATCACTTTGTTGCAGTTTAATTTTTTGACTAGAAGCCATTTCCATTCAACAGCTCCGAGTTTGAATGTCGAATATTTGTCATGACTTTATGCGCATTTATTCAAAGTCGCATTCAATGATTTGACTGCATGATGGCTTGTCGATAGAGCACACTTACCAGAGGCGTACCGAGGACTGACGATGCCCAAGGCAAGAACAATAATTCCAATCAAGGTAAACATAAACAACTTGTTCATTCAAAACATGTAGACTAATTGTTATGAACAAATTTTTCTTTTTTTTTTCAAAGTCTAAAAATTTTAAACATTTAATTATTTTCAGGCTCGCCGATTACGGTCCCTCTTCAAGTGACGTCCGTGACACGTGCCTTGTCTTGGCACGTACCTGCTTAAGTTTGCCCCTGAGACCAAAACCAATACCTGTCTTTCCTCTCTGGTCCAAGTACAAGCATGCAATCGCATTTACGTTTCTTTTCTTTCTGTCTTTTTTTAATTACTGCTTATTTACAGAGACTATAAAGCTTTAAAGTAGATTAATTAATTAGCCACGAACAATTTGTTTCAGTATGACAATATATATATTTAGCTTTAATAATAATTCAACATATTGCACACAAAAAAGATAAGAAGATGTAAACTATATCCACAATTTCACGTAGCTGCCATGTCTTTTTTCCGGCTTGTTTTCTTCTTCTTCTATATATTAAGGGCCCACGAACAATTTATTGATCATTATGGCTCATATGAATGCAGATGGGATTTACATCCTTGGTCTTTGTTTACATTTTACTTCAGATCACTTCCTGTCCATTCTTGTTTTTCTTTGTTTTTGTTTGGGTTCTGTCCCCTTTCCTATTCTTTTCTTTTTTCTATTTTTTTTTAGGTAGGACACATGTATATATATATATATATATATATATATATATATATATATATTATGTAAATATAATTTATACTTATTTAAATGTTTTTTTGTTATACAGATGAAGGCGTGTGCCGAAACGTTTACTTGTGTATTATGTAAACATTATTATGAAAGCTAAACATATAATGTTTTATTAACACAAATAGTTTGTGTCTAATTAATTAACCGTTTCTTTACCATGACCGCCTACTGTTTTTAAAGATGTATTCCCACCTTTCTTGTATAAAATACCTTGTTCCCCTATTTATTCCCACCTTTCTTAAGTATACACTACCTTGTTCCAATATTTATTCCCATCTTTCTTTAGGATACACTATCTTGTTCCATTATTTATTTCCACCTTTCTTAACATTGACTGATTCCCACTCCTCCACCACCTTATACTTTCCATCCCAATCTTGTTCACTATCACTTAACTTCCCATCCCCCCCACACTCAAAATTTCCATCCTTCTAATCGTCAAATCCCTCGTATTTACCTCTCATTTCACCGCCCCCCTACCCACTCTTGTCTTGTACCACACAATCCTCCCACAATATAATCTCCGATATCTACCCCAGAAATCCAAGATAATCCCTCGCCGCTACTGTTGACGCCACTGCAGACTTATGTGGACTACGCCTACTCGGCCCTACGTTTCGACTGTACCAGCGTCATATTTCCACCAGTTTACGACGCTTTCATCTTCCCTCCCTGTCGTCTATCTACGCTCCCGCTTAGTGCATCGTGCGATGGTTGCTCCGACCCCTACTAATTCCCTCGTCAGTCGCACCCCGTCAACCACTTGATCCCCTGGCCCTGATCTCAGAGCCACAACATCGACTTTGTTAGTAAATTGCCACAATTTGAAGCACTGAGTGGTCACAAAAGAAGTGGTCTTTAATCCAGATGGACAAGTGAATATATTCAAACAAGTGAAGGAAAAAAAAGGGGGTTAACTGGTTTCCGGGTACAAAAAGAAAGTATGGCGTAATGACAGGGGAGAGCACTCTGCTCGCGGCCCGACAGCAATTTGCTCCCTTTGGTTTTGAACCTTTTTGTTGACAATCGCAGCTATTGTCAAGACGGCGAAACGCGTAAATGTGATACGTATACCCCCCACCTACACGCAACCAAAAATAAATATTGCCAGGAAGCTAGGACTCCAAAATAAAGTAATTGAACATGAGACTCCGACATCTCCACCTAGAATGCCTCACCTCCCGGGGTCCAAAAAAACCACAAAAACAACATTCCCACCCCCAAACTGCCTCGGAACGCCCCTAGCCCAGACGGTTTCATCCCATTGATTGAGATCCCCTGTGTAGCGTGACATAATTTATCATCTTTAATTAGCCATCACTCCATTAAGGGATCAGTCTCTCATTATAATAACCAAATGGATATAACTTATCATTTATCGCGTTTCAATATGTTTGTAAATATAAAAAACAAATATAAAATAACGCAACATTACATATCATTACATTACATTATTATATTATATTATTATTTTTAAAAGTATTATATTAATTCATCAGATCTCTATTTCAAATTTATTGATTATCAACTTTGCCTTCTCATCTCTTTACATAACATACCACCAGACTATTTTTTTTTTTACTACACTCACACAGATTTCTTATTATTAAGAAAAAAATATTTTACAGCTAAGTCAACCCAAAATAATTTTAAAATAATTTTCTCTCTATTGTTTCGTTTCATTTGGCTCCTATCTCTAAGCGATAAACTTTTGAACAGATTTGAGACTGAGGAGGAGGAGGGCGTTTGCCGACATAAAAATAATTCCGCTCAAATATCTATTTTTGTCCCGCTTCTTAATTCCTTTTCGCCTTTCACTTAACCGGAAATCATCTCTCCCTTTATCCCTGGCCAATCGCAGGGGCAAAGAATACCTATTATCGCCAAGCATTAAATAATAGCTCCGCCGTTCGACGAAGAATGAACCGCCTCTTGTCCCCCTCGCCTTGTCATTAGAGCTGTCTCCGTCAGTGGGAGGCAATCAGAGATAAAAGGGAGATGATTTCACGTGGAAAAGAACATACGATGTTACATAGTGATGTCAATTAGGAATGCAGGAGCCAAAAGGAGATTTATAATATAAAATAAATAAAAATCCAACAGTTTTTTGTGTGTGTATCGTTGAGATCAAAATGGAAAGTTTGCTTGTCCTGAATTCTTTGACCTTTATTGAAGGGATGATTGACGGATTTAGATGTTAGAAGAATAAAAGGCAAGTTGTATAATAAAATATAGATACATTTTTATCGACGTTATCGACGTTAAGGGAGGATGTTCTTTTCTTGCATAAAATGAAAACATTTTACTTGAGCCGTTGTCAAAAGGGGTCAGATAGGGTGTTGAGGGGGGTCTCAAAGTATCATGGTGGCAGCGTGTGGTATACTTTCTGTAGTTCAGGGGCCAAAACAGATGCGTACTAGTCATTGTCATAACATGCGCAGACAATCACTACTGGGGTTGGAGTATGACTCAAGGACGTAGAAAGGTGGCCAAGGCTCCCGATCTACCTCGGGGTCTTATGGATGGCATAGGACCGCAGATGATATTGAGAGTTCGGACGCCCTTTACGTTTTATCGAACAGTGCGCCGATATCTTTGCATTTGTACGAGCGCAAAATGTTCACGGTACATCCGGTGCTCTGTCTTGTGCCAGAAGATTAACTAGCGTCCTGTCTTATTACATGCGAATTTATTACTGTTCCATAAGTTTATGCACCTAATAGGAGCATCACAACGTGCATGTATGTCTCATTCCGTGCGTGTATGCCTCACTCCGTGCGTGTATGCCTCACTCCGTGCGTGTTTGTCTCACTCCGTGCGTGTATGCCTCACTTCGTTCATGTATGTCTCACTTCTGTGCGTGTATGTCTCACTCCGTGCGTGTATGTCTCACTCCGTGCGTGTATGTCTCACTCCGTGCGTGTATGTCTCACTCCGTGCGTGTATGTCTCACTCCGTGCGTGTATGTCTCACTCCGTGCGTGTATGTCTCACTCCGTGCGTGTATGTCACACTCCGTGCGTGTATGTCTCACTCCGTGCGTGTATATCTCACTCCGTGCGTGAATGTCTCACTCCGTGCGTGTATGTCTCACTCCGTGCGTGTATGTCTCACTCCGTGCGTGTATGTCTCACTCCGTGCGTGTATGTCACAGGTACAAATTAGTGGTTTTTCGTTCCCACTTCCCTGGAACGGTTTTATTTCACCGGATGAACCGGTTTGTGAGCGGATGGACCAGTTTGTGAGCGGATGAACCGGTTTGTGAGCGGATGGACCAGTTTGTGAGCGGATGAACCGGTTTGTGAACGGATGGACCAGTTTGTGAGCGGATGAACCGGTTTGTGAGCGGATGGACCAGTTTGTGAGCGGATGAACCGGTTTGTGAGCAGATGGACCAGTTTGTGAGCGGATGAACCGGTTTGTGAGCGGATGGACCAGTTTGTGAGCGGATGAACCGGTTATTGAGCGGATGGACCAGTTTGTGAGCGGATGAACCGGTTTGTGAGCGGATGGACCAGTTTGTGAGCGGATGAACCGGTTTGTGAGCGGATGGACCAGTTTGTGAGCGGATGAACCGGTTTGTGAGCGGATGTACCAGTTTGTGAGCGGATGAACCGGTTTGTGCGTGGATGAACCAGTTTGTGCGCGGATGAACCAGTTTGTGAGCGGATGAACTGGTTTGTAAATGAAGCCCCTTTTTGTAGTCGTAGCCCCGGTTTGGGAGCAGAGGTTCGGTTTTGTTAGCGGATGACCGGTTTGTAAAGGGAGCCCCGGTTTTGTGAGGGAAATCTGCCCATCCACCGCCGCCCCTCCCCTTTGGTCTTTAGCTACGCCTCTGCCCAAAGCCCTATCAATTTTTTATATTTTTTTTTTTGTTTGTTTAGGTTGATATTGTTTACTCGTACTAACTCGTCATGAAATACTGTGCTATACAATGAAAACGTCACCTAAACCCTTTACACACACGTACACAATGAATGATCAACAAAAGTATTTAGACTATAGAAAACATTGTTGTGGCATCTGGGAGTGATCTGGGAGTGGGAAGGATTGTGGGAGGGGATTTGTTAATATTTTATTTTTATTTTTAGAATACTTAAAAAGTTTGAGAATCCAACCCCCCCCCCCCCCCCCACCATAAAAAAAGTTATCGGTTTTAGAGCGAAAACGGTTTATGTAGAACGGTATTGTCGTAGATCTCATGTATCAGTTTCACTCTGACTGGTCTAGCACTGTACTACCGACTTAACTGAAACAAATTACGGTACACTGTTTTATAGGGGATGGGGTGGCGCCCCCCAACAGGGGGAGGGAGCGGGGGCATGGTATATACTTTTGATCATGCGTGGACGGGAGTTCCACCTGGGCCGGCCGTGAACATCTGAGGCAGTCCTAATGGGGGTTTCTTGCGACCCGCGATAAAGGCACTCAACAAACACCGGAGTAGCCGCTGCTGACGGGACTACGGCGCTGGTGTATTTTTTTTATCGTCCCGGTCATTCTTCCCAAACATCGCTTGTGTTAAACTTTTTCATTTGAGAGTACGGTATCCCAGGGGCTGTGACGCACACACGTGGTGTGAGAACCTGAGGTACAGGAGAAGCTCTAGGCTAACTCGAACAATTAGTTATTCGTTGGAGTCGTTTGGTTCAGTATTAGACTCAAACTCCAGGGATTAGCCAACCCAAGATGAACTATTGGACTTAAAACATTTCTGTATTCAGATTACATAAACCCGTTATGGGTTGGGACATCGAATGACGCAACGTGGCGGAGATTGTATCCAGAACTTGAGAATAGAGCTTAATTTAGTCGAAGACTTACAGACATTCTATTCACCAACCCCGCCCCTCACTTTTTTTATTTATTTATTGTAACAGCTCAAATGTGGACATAGTAATTTATCTCGGACAATGTATTGTTTTTGGGTAATTGAAGATGTGCAGGAAGTGAATGAAAGTACTGATGTCATGCGCAGAAGAGACATGGAGGAAAGTATGGCGATCATGTATAAAGTTGCTCTCGCAATGACCCAGAGTTTTACATCTAATAACATCTCGTGAACATCTACATGTGTGGAGGAATAAAACAAGATATTATCCTTTCTCCAATGGACTATGAGGAGTCGATTGTTTTGTCACGTGATAAGCGTAAGTACGAGTAAGACTTCCGGTAGGCTGTCTGCAACACACTAGTCGATCACAGATTTTTCTTCAAACAACTTTTTTCCTTTAATCATAACTGAATTATAATTATTGTCACATTTAATGAATGTCATTTAAAGAAACGCATGTATTCAAGAATATTTTGAAAAGTAAAAATTTTAATTAACACTGGGGAAGCGCTGATGGAGACAAAAATTTTGCTTTAGAATTAATGATAATGGAAATGGCTGATCAGCTGTTTATCTGTTGTTATGTGTTGTTATGTGTAGCAGAAAGCCTACCAATGGCTGGTACGTATCACGTGACAAAACAAGGAAGTGACTCATCGTAGTCCATTGTAGGAGACTTTATTATTATTGTGAATTGTGTCAAGTAGATGAATAAACCATAGTGATGACCAAATCAAGACGTTCTATCTCGTGTTGGTGAGGGTCATATTGTAACGGTGAAAGTGATTAATTAATGAGAAGTCAATAAGAAGAAAACACTTAATACATCCAAGTAGAAAGTAACATCTGCATCAAGAATAATGATGATGTTACAGTTATAAACATTAAAAAAAAAAAAAACAGACCCTGTAACAGTATGGATCCCCCCTCTTCCCCCACTTCCAGTTTATTTAAGCATTCGGCACGCTATGAGCAGCCAGCGGACAATCCAGGGGCGACCACCTACCGGTTTACCAGCTTTGATATCATTGAAGGGGAGACTATTATCACTGGCCATCCCACTGATTAGATGGCCCCGGGGTCGTGGCACTTTCCTCACATCACAATAAAATAATGAGCCATCAGTTGTGGGACCGACCCCCCTCCCCCCTTCCTCTGTTGTCTCTGGGCAACGAAGAAAAGGTGGACTGAATAAAATAAGAAATGAGAAGTCAGGGGGAGATAAGGGCTTAATGATGTTGATAAAGTCTGGCTTGATAAGATTGAGACCAAGAATTTTTGCAGATGGTCTCCGAGGGTAATGAATACTCGTTAGGGATTCTCGTCTTTTGTTACGTGCTACACTAATCGTATTTCACTCCCGTCATGTGAGGGTTATCAAATGATAACAACTTGAAAATTACAAATACAACCACGAATGCACTGCAGCTGCGCGCTTGCACTCCACGCCTGCATTCCACAACTGCCCTTCACAACTGCACCCCACGATCGCCCTCCACAACGGAACTTCACAACCACACTCCACGACCGCTCTCCACGACCGCACTCCACGACTGCAAATCCATGATCCAGCTTGTCCAATCCGGATTCTTGACCTTGAGCACGCCCTGTAATTACCTGTCGCGACTAATCCATAGATGTTACAGACGCCCTAACCAACATAGGTGAAGAGATGCATAATTTGAGAGTCCCTCCCTGAGTATCTAGGAAAGGAGTGGGGGCGGGGGGGGGCGGCGGGCACAGAAGCTCCGTTTGTACCACGGTAAGGTAGACAAACGATAAATTACGGAAAACAATTAGACTGCTTCTGCTGCCTCAAACCGACAAACCATTTTTTTAGTCACTGCTTATCGCCCCCCCCCCCCCTTTCACTCCACAACCGGGGGCTTTGCTTGGAGAGGAGGTCAGAAAGTTTCTAAGAGATAATAAAATAGGAGTCGAAATAAAACTTTGTAGGCTGTTTAGCTTTGTGTGGGCGTGTGTGTGTGTGTGTGATTGTGTTTGTTTGTGTCTTGGAAGAGACGTCGATTAATGCCGAGGATGGTTTACAAACAGTTAGGTTTGTGTGACTATGAAATTAAACAATTTGTTTTACAATCAATCTTCGGCGCCATGAGGTGTTGCAAAAAATATATATATATATATAAAGAAAGTGTTGTGGGGTGGTGGGTGGCGGAAAATCGTAGAAAGATTATTATAGTGCTTTTCTAAGCATTCGTTTATTTTGTTCTTTTAAGGTGTATAATATTATTACGATGTTACGACAGCTAAAAGAACTGTCAGAATGTATGGTTAGGACTGCTAAATGAACTGTCGGAATGTATGGTTAGGACATAAAAGAGCTGTCAGAATGTATGGTTAGTACAGCTAACTGTCAACATGTATGGTTAGTACAGCTAAATAGACTGCCAGAAGGTAGGGTTAGGACAGCTAAATGAACTGTCGGAATGTATGGTTAGGACATAAAAGAGCTGTCAGAATGTATGGTTAGGACAGAAAGGAACTGTCAGAATGTATGGTTAGTACAGCTAACTGTCAGAATGTATGGTTAGTACAGCTAAATGGACTGCCAGAAGGTAGGGTGAGAACAGCTACATGAACTGTCAACATGTATGGTTAAGACAGCGACATGAACTGCCTGAATGTATGGTTGGAACAGTTGAACGAACCGAGAAAACTTGTCCGGTTAAGAAATCTAGACGACCCTGTCAAAATGTGGACGTTGACGACAGTCAAACGTTGTGTCACGAGCATCTTCCCTTACGCGCCATACGACTGTATGTCAGCCTCTCGTGTGCCACCGAACAAGAGTAGCGTGGAGTATGTACGCCCTTATGGACATACACTTACCATCTTTTACGTTGATGGTGTTACTGATTTAGGAGGCAGTAGCCTCTTGGTCGAGAGCGCCGACCAGTAGCCTGGCCCGGGAGTGGGGTGAAGGGGGGGGCGGCGGCGGGGGGGAGGGGCGGTAATAAAACAGTGAGGGCATCACCCAGATACCAGATCATCAGCGGAATAATGGAACGCACCAGATTCACTTAGTGGCTGACCCCTTGACCCCCTTTTAATACAGAAACAACGGGGGCCCAGGTCTGGTAGAAAGTGACCAGAGGGAAGTTGGGTAATCTTCGGAGCGATGAATAAACACGCTCTCCTGTGGTGGTCATATGTTGTATTTTGCGCGCATATGAGCAAAGATTGATGGCGCCGTATATGACATACATTCTTAGAGCCCGGGTTTTGTTTAGACATCCGTTGATTAAACTTTTTTTAAAGTCACAATCAAAGCAGACGATGAAACATGCAGAACAAACGATTTGCCCTTTGGTAGTGTGTTGTGTGTCTGGCGATACTGCAGTGATCTGTGACTGGCGATACTGCCCTGATCTGTGACTGTTGATACTGCCCTTATCTGTGACTGACGATACTGCCCTGATCTGTGACTGGCGATACTGCCCTGATTGGTGACTGGCGATACTGCCCTGATCTGTGACTGGCGATACTGCCCTGATCTGTGAATGGCGATACTTCCGATCTAAAAAGCAAACGTTTGACCAGGGGAACACCTCACCCCGAATCAGGAGTGGTAGATCAGGAGTGGTAGATCAGGAATGGTAGATCAGGAGTGGTAGATCAGGAGTGGTAGATCAGGAGTGGTAGATCAGGAGTGGTAGATCAGGAGTGGTAGTCAACGGTGCTGAAAAATTCAACTTTTGCTAGCTGATTCCGAACTAGATTATAAAAGGTTTTGACTGCGGTAGCAAACTGTTCATTAAGTTTGGCTGACCAGTCTACACGTTTTCGGGTTATACACCAGGGACAAGTCATATGCATAGAATTATAATTATATATTTATATTTCAATTTCACCAATACATATTTATGTTGTGCGGACCAGCACTCTAAGGCTGGCGGACCGGTGTCGGTCCTCGAACCACCATTTAGGGGACTCTACTTTAAGCAAGATCCATAAAACAAAATAAATGGTCTCTTGTTATAACATAATAGTTTCCGTGATTAAAACGGGTAAGGGGGGGGGGGGGGGAGAAGAGATGTGAGAGATATAGAGAGAGTGTGTGTATGAGAGAGGGAGAGAGTGTGAGTGAGAAAGAGAGAGAGACAGAGGGTGAGAGCGAGTAAGCAAGAGACAGAGGGAGAGAGAGTGTGAGTGAGAGAGTCAGAGAGAGAGAGAGTGTGTTTGAGAAAGAGAGTGAGAGATATATATAGAGAGATAAAGAGATAGAGACAGACAGAGAAAGAGAGAGAGAGAGAGAGAGAGAAAGAGACAGAGAGACGGAGAGAGAGTTTAGCAGAGAATAAGATAATAATGTTTATGAATAAGTCCGGGCGTTTATTTAACATATCGTGTGGACAGGCGCCCGAAGGGTGGACGAGGGGAGATAATGGGGGTCAAGATGGTAACATAATAAACTTCGGGGCTGCTATGTCCATCGCATGTCTACGTCACAGACGCATGGCTCAGTTGTTCGAAGTGCTGCCTGTGTCCACCACCACCTACTATGGAATGTTTAGTATTTTAAACTAGCAAAATTCAACATTGGATTGCTATCGGTTTTTGGTTCATTTTGATCATGGAGATTTAAGAGTTGTATCTATATACAAAGTGTTGGATAATGTGTTTGTTTCAATTATATCTCTATAAATAGTATATGGAGTTATATATGATTCGCTCTCAGAACTTCATTTGTCGGTAACTTCTTGATTTTTTGCATAACGTGTACCGTTGGTGCTATGTTTTCAAATAGCGTCAATGTCCCCTTACATTACATACGATATTAAATCTAGTTGGTCACAGCGATGAGATTATATATTATAGTTCAGCAGCACTGGGGCTGCCTACGTCTACCAGGTATTTAGTAGCACTTAGTGCTCTATGTATGGCAGATAAAAGGTAGAGATTTCATAAAACATACAAACACACAGAGCCCTGAAACAAACAAGCATACATATGTTTAATCTAGAGACCAGACAATCGCACGTACCAATGGGAACAGTTTTCATGGCATGTCACCTTCCGAAAAAGGTCGACTGATCGTAACTAACTGGACAAAGAGCAGAGACCGTTGCACGCGTTGGAGATAAGATCTAAGCACTGTCTGTGGATCTAAGCACTGTCTGTGGATCTAAGCATTGTCTGTGGATCTAAGCACTGTCTGTGGATCTAAGCACTGTCTGTGGATCTAAGCATTGCCTGTGGATCTAAGCACTGTCTGTGGATCTAAGCACTGTCTGTGGATCTAAGCACTGTCTGTGGATCTAAGCACTGTCTGTGGATCTAAGCATTGCCTGTGGATCTCAGCACAGTCTGTGGATCTAAGCACTGTCTGTGGATCTAAGCACTGTCTGTGGATCTAAGCATTGCCTGTGGATCTAAGCACTGTCTGTGGATCTAAGCGCTGTCTGTGGATCTAGGCACTGTCTTTGGATCTAGGCACTGTCTTTGGATCTAAGCACTGTCTGTGGATCTAAGCACTGCCTGTGGATCTAAGCACTGTCTGTGGATCTAAGCACTGTCTGTGGATCTAAGCACTGTCTGTGGATCTAAGCATTGTCTGATGTAAGATTTTTACGTTCTATCGTGCACCAAAAAGCAAAACTAGCTGAACATAATAAAATAGTCATTCATAAGGCATTTTAAAGAAAAGAGAAAGGACCTTAGTCTTTATGTTAGGAAATTCTTGGATTGGATTACTTTAATCCAGAACGTAAAGGGGTCAGGAGAATATAGTTTACTCTAACACCATCTCCCCCCCCCCCCCCCCCCACCAACCCAACCTCAGCTCAAATGAAACTCTGCAGGTCACAGATCTTAACTCAACAATGTCATTACTGACCAGTCTGGGCCTCCTGGCTGAACTTTGGCGGTAATCAACAGAACAATAATCTTCCCGTCTTGGCCATCAGAATGGCGCCCAGCTAGCCACCCCCTTCCCCCTACTGTACAGTCTGACCAGCACATACAACGGGAATTTAATGTTCAAAGGCTCGGCGGGGGATCCCCGCACCCCCCCCCGAAAAAAAGAGGGGGGGGGGGAATCTACATTATGGTTGCCAGGGCGACGGTACACAGCCAGAATTAAACAATGGCGAGCCTGGTCAGTCTTAATGCCCGTATGCTATTACTGATGAATCCGACCAGCTTACCATACGACCAGGGCAGCGGTTCTCAAACCTTGCTCCAAAGTTACTCTGGTAGTGCGTTTATTTGCCCCAAGTGGTGCATTGAGATATAACGAATTGCGCATACAGATATCTAGCGCGTGACACAATTCCATACAATGACAGAAAAGCAGTTAGCGGGGTTATCATCTTTAGCGGTTAATTCAAGTGGTACAACGAAATTCAACAAGCCTGAGAACCACTGTACTAAAGTTCAACAGTCGTGAGAACCCCTGGAGTAAGGGGTGATAAATAAATCTGGCAGCTGACGATGTAAACGAGACGCACAAAAGATACTGCCAGGGAAATTACGTTGATGTCTTAAGTCTTAAGACAAAGCGTTGAAGGCGTCAGGCTTCATTAGCAGCCGAACACTGTAGTTCGATTTCACCATCGTAATACTTTAAAGAATCCGGATAGCTACATTTCAGTGTCATTACAGCCGTGTATGATACGACGCTTGACGATATCGCTTGTATTCGCGTGTTTCCATAGCTCACAGCTTTAACAGAGCGAGTTGTTAAAAATACATTAAAACATTCTAATGCTATAGAAGGGCAGCTCTCTGAAATACACACGTGAATAGATGTTCGTTGTTTTGATCTAGATCAGTCCCTTCTCCTCATAGTTTATTGGCTGCACAATTTATTTGATTAAATTTTTAAATTTATTTTTCGTCTTGGGGTTGAAAAGGGGGTGGGGGGTGGTGTTAGGGGACGAAACTATGTGCTGGTTATTCCTTCTTTTAAATAAAAAAAATCTATAACATTGAAGGCGGTGATGTTGTTTAAATGTACGAATCGTCAGTTCAAATGATTTGTCGTTATTTTCTCGTTAAATTTGTCGTTATTTTCCGACATGTTGTTTCACATTACTTAACACCAACAAAAGTTTTATTTCAAACAATTAAAAAAAGTACAATAAAAAAAAAACTCGCTATATACTAGACCTGGGATATGAAAGTATTGAAAGACGTGGGAATATTATTTTTTTAAAATGAAATACAAATAATAATAATAATAATAAAGATAATGATATAATAATGATAATGATGATAATTATAATAATAATAATAATGATAATAATAATAAATACATAAATAAAACAAACATATTTAAGTTTCATCTAAATTTTATTGGAACTCCGTGGCCTCTTAGAGTGCCTTACTTAGTAAGTGTCGTAAGTAGTAAGTTACTATTTACGACACTTTCTTTGTGTTATAACTTTTAAAAACTTTTTTTTGTATGTTTTACTTTATTATGAGCTTCAACTGTTCTTCGATGGAGCCTCTCTTTCTTTTTCTTTCTTTCTCTTTCTTTTTCTTTATTTTTTTTTTTAAAATAAATTTTTTGGCGTTGTTTCCGCCGCCATTGTTTACCGGACTCGTTACATCTCAATCCTGTTATTTGTTCTCTCATCTTCTCTCACTCCAACCTTTCACCAAGAATGCGCCAATTGTGGACCGTTGTTGTTTAGCCCGTTCACACGTTGTGTGCCTGTACCGTGGGCCCGTGCCCTCCCCCCCCCACCCCTCGGTCAGCGTGGAATGCCCCTAAGCCCGTCACGAGAGCCTTTGACAAAGGCTTTTCTCAGATTGTGTCGGGCGGGCGCCCTGTTTGACTGAGGGTTTGACTCCCCCACTTTGGAGTCATCAGAAGGCCCAGGAAGCTCTTTGACCTCGCTAATTTGCATGACTGCGAGGGGCTAATCACATCTCCAACATCTCGTCAACTCTGCACCGTTTGTGTGGGAGACATTTTTTTGCTAATGCTTGATATTTAAAATAAGCGCTCTGGAAATGTTTTTGCTTTGTTGTAGTGCAAATCAGGGGTTCCCAATGATGGCAGTCCCTTGATAAGAAACCGTCTGTTGGATCCCTCCCTCCCCGCAGACACTGGTCAACCAAAGTTTTTTTTTTTAAAGTACAAAGATCTAAAACGGACTGTCATTATTATATAATTGGTTTCTCGTGCACTTTGGACACCTGGAGGACTATCGAAAGGAGTACAGACGTTACGCGTGAAGCTCGCTGTGTGACAGAGGAACACGAGTAATTACAGCACCGAATGATAGTCGCCGTCCCTTAAAGATTATGTGTTAAAACCAGAGTTCAAACGTCACGCACGATTGACTGTTTTTCACTCAGTACTATTAATATAAAACGTGGATTGTGGGGGGTGGGGGTGTGGGGGAAGGGTGGTTTCGAAAAGGAGCAGGACACACCATCAACAAAATATATTTAACATATTTTTTTAGTACGGCTTCAATTAAAAGAAGTAGTTAAAATCCCATTTTCAATATCCTCACCAGATATTGCACGTTAAATAAATATGTATCTATATTTATGTCCTATAGACCAGGGGTGGGCAAACTACGGCACGCAGGCCGCATACTGCCCGGAAACTGATATTATGCGGCTCTCGAAGGCTTTTAGAAATAAAAAGAACTTTGTTTTTAATTTTTTTTATTAAGTTTACAGAATTTCATGAACCGTTATGTTGTACCGTAATGTTGTACCGTAATGTTGTACCGTTATGTTGTACCGTTATGTTGTACCGTTATGTTGTACCGTTATGTTGTACCGTTATGTTGTACCGTCATGTTGTACCGTTATGATTGTTTAAAAATTTTTGATGAAATTTCTTTCTAATTTTCCATTTTTTAAACAGTCCTTGACTTTTGTCTTGATATTTTAAAACGTTAATTTACCGATTGTAATACAGAGCAATGATTTTCAACGCAAAAATTGGACATAATATGCATGCTGCCCCCCCCCCCCAATAGCTTTACATAATATGCATGCTGCCCCCCCCCAATAGCTTTACATAATATGCATGCTGCCCCCCAATAGCTTTACATAATATGCATGCTGCCCCCCCCCAATAGCTTTACATAATATGCATGCTGCCCCCCAATAGCTTTACATAATATGCATGCTGCCCCCCCCCAATAGGTTTACATAATATGCATGCTGCCCCCCCCCCAATAGCTTTACATAATATGCATGCTGCCCCCCCCCCAATAGCTTTACATAATATGCATGCTGCCCCCCCAATAGCTTTACATAATATGCATGCTGCCCCCCAATAGCTTTACATAATATGCATGCTGCCCCCCCAATAGCTTTACATAATATGCATGCTGCCCCCCCAATAGCTTTACATAATATGCATGCTGCCCCCCCCCAATAGCTTTACATAATATGCATGCTGCCCCCCCAATAGCTTTACATAATATGCATGCTGCCCCCCCCAATAGCTTTACATTTGTCAATGTGGCCCTCCGCACAAAAAGTTTGCCCACCCCTGCTACCGACATAAATTGTCGAGCATCCGGTTAAAGAATTAATATCAAAGAATTTATCATTCGCATGAATGAACTTCTAATGCACAATGGAGCTCTGTTGGTTTCTCACGGAAGAAAAGATTGTGTACAGCCTGACCAAAGACAATAATGCATACGACTCCGAATAAAATCTGTGGTTCCAAAACGTCTCTGTGCAGTGTTAACAATTTGAAAAGAAGCAGATGTCCATAAAATGAAGGCATTTATTTTATTATATTTGATTATAATTATTTATTAGTATTATCATTATTATTATTATTTGGTTATACATATTGACAACTAGCTAATTTACCCGGCTTTGTAATAAAAAAAAAAAATTAAAAAAAACCACCCTATAAAGCAGCGGTTCTCAACCTGTGGGTCGCGACCCCTTCGGGGGTCGAACGACCCTTCCCCAGGGATCGCCTAAGATCATCGGAAAACATATATACGCTACAGTTATGAAGTAGCAACGAAAAAAAAATTGTGGTTCGGGGTCGCCACAACATGAGGAACTGTATTAAAGGGTCGCGGCATTAGAGAGGTTGAGAACCGCTGTTCTAAAGCGTTATCAGCGTACACGTAAATTTAGGGCCCTGTCAATAAAGCTTCGCTAAAATACCAATTACAGTTTTAAACTCGTTTCAGCTAATATTCAATTTGGGAACAGCCAAAGACCAATCTTCATTTGAAAGATGTATTTTTTTTAAAACCAAAGCTATGGCCTTTTTTCAGTCAAAATGAAATAGCATCCCCGTTTCAGTTCGCCCTAAGATAGTGGCACTATGACAATCATTCAGATTATTATTTTTTTTCAAATCTGCTGGCATCCGTCTGTCACAAGGTGACGATGGTGTGGTATTTGCAGGACGAAATTCTAGTATTGTAAGCTGGTTCCCCACAGCAAATCGCCTCTCTCCACGCCGCTGGATAACCCCAAGGTATCATCATGTGGATGATATAGCTTGTGCAGAGAATTAGTCGCAGGAGTTGTCGGAATGTTTCATTGTCTCAATGTTATCCGCCTTTCGGGACTCCATCTCCGGGTTTGAATTCAAAGTTTCCTTCTCTTAGATGAGTTGCCATCCAAGGTGATGGTTGATTGAACTCCAGACCATCAACTTAAGATTTGCTCAGTATAGACCACTCGGCCATCCAGCACTTATCAACTCTATCCCATTAGAATCGGAAGGAATTTGAAAAGATATTGCCTCCTGTAATTTTACTTATCCCGATGTAGCATTAGATTTCAGGGAGATATCTACAACTTTGAATCTTCATTAAGGGTGTAGACCAGAATTTAGACCATCAAAACTATTTTTCGGAAGATGATTAGAACAAGTATTTCTTTCCTCTTGTGTGATTACCCTCAATTATAAATCCCATCCCCATACACACAAACACAAGAAGACAATTTTGGACATCTTGAAGTTTTTAAATATATATTTTTTATATTATTTATATATATAGATAGATAGTTAGATCGATATATATAGTTAATTGGGTAGCCCCATACAGATTTTGCCCATTTACCCAACCACTGGTAAACAATTCCACTTAAATTCTCACACAAGCGACACCATTTTGTTACCATAAAATAGGCACCGCTATCCTAAACCCGACTTCTATCGCCGCCGTATCAAAGCGAGATCAATGGGGAAAATCAGATCTATAAAGACATGTTAAAAAAAAAGCAATGAAAATTTAAAAAAAAACATGCTAATTAACATAATTGTGTTCATGAACACAACTTTAATGCGAGGTAAATACTGGGAACAACGTATAAAGACGGGGCTCAAGCAATAGTGCATAAAAACTGGTGAAGACCGGAAATTCATCTGTGTGATCTCCCTCTTTCTCATTCTCTCTCTACCTGTCTCTCTCTTTCGCTACCCCCCCTCTCTCTCACCCTCTCTCATTCTCTCTCTTTCTCTCTCTCCTCCCCTCTCTCTCTCTTTCTCCCTGTTTCTCATTCCCTCTCGCTCATTCTCTCTCTCCCTCACACTCTCTCATACTCTCTTTCTATTTCTCTCTCTCTCATTCTCGCCCTCCCTCTCTTTTCCCCCTCTCTCTCCTCCTCTCTCTCACTCTCCCTCATTCTCTCTCTCTTCCTCTCTCTTTCTCTCTTTCTCTTTATATATTTCTCTCTCCCCCCTCTCTCTCTCTCACCCCCCCCCCCCCTTACAACACACGCTCACACTTTACGAGTCGTCTGGAAATCAGAGACAGCGCGATAGCAGACGAGATTTGCAAATAGTCAGTTCCATTCCCTCCAAACAGAGGCCCGAGCGAGGGCCGGGTGATGACCATGTACTTGAACAAGTGTGGGCTGACGAGAGTTGACGAGAGTAGCCATTGTGCCGTGGAAGTCTCCCCCCACCCGAACAAACAATGCTCACCCTGCCCATCGACGGTGTATCTCGCGCCCCAGTTGGTGGGCCGGAGAGATCCAAGTGCCGCGTCCCAGTAGAGGGACGTTGGGCCGGTCTTGTGTAGAGAATTAGGGCCCTTGAGATGTGGAGAGCGGCACTTCAACACACGAGGGTGTTATGCAGAGACAGCGGGCACTGATTGATCAAAGCTACTGTGAGTGATAATCAAAAGCTCGGGGGATGCATAATCAATACATTATCTTGAGTAGCAAAGGGGTTCTTAAACGTGACTGAACTGAGCATGAGCTACAAGTCCTACAAGAATCAGCATATAGAAAAATTGTTAATTTTCTGCAGGAAATGATATGTGTTTTATGATCGACGAGTTTTATTTAATCTTACTGATCATAAATTAAGATTGTTTTTTTTTTTATTTCCCTGGTTAATATAATGTTGTCATCTCAAGATTAGAGAAGACATGTTAACATAAATTAATGGCAATACAACAATGCGATGTACATTTCGTCAAACTCATTCTACAAAATAGTTGGTGTTTTTCATGTAATATTAGAATCTACTCACACCAGTGAGAGGACCCTCCCCCCCCCCCCCACGCCCCTCATGCTGGGCCGTTTATCCACATTTTAAGAACCACTTGTTACTCCAGTATTATTTCCGTACCGCCTTTGACCACAAGGCGATATCTGAGAACTACGGGTTCTGTGGTACAGGAGAAAACTGTAGACAAAAAGAGAAAAAGAAATCGACGCTGGAAATAATATGGAATAAGTGGGAGGGGAAATAATATTATAAAGAAGAGAGAAGGAGGGGGGGGGGATTTCTTCTATACAAGTGGGTATTTAAGGTAACGATCAAACGAAACGCATTCTGAGGTTTGGGAAAGGGCTAAAGACAAGAACTCGGACAGCGAGACGAGAAATGAACAGGGACCAGATGAAATATAGAGAGGGGCGAAGGGTGGACACTCGTGTGGGGGGGGGGGAAGTAGAGGGGAAAAATAGATGAAGAAGAAGGGAGGAGGGGGAGGAGGGGAAAAATCTTTAAAACCAATACAAGACCTCTCTTCCAATAAGACTCTCATTCTTCAAGACAATAGGGGACATAATTTCGATTTCCATTTCGGGGAACAAAGGGAGGGCACTGGGTTTCTCAGTCTCGGCAACAAAGGGGAGATGATTGAGTCATACTTCTTGAAGAGTTATCGTCTCTACAATTGTCAATATTCACAGATCCCCCGCCCCTTCCCTTTTATTTTTTCCTTAATTTTTTTTTCTGTCTAATTTCATTTTTTTTTTTTTAAAGTTTTGTGTAGAAGATTGTGACCTCACCATTTTCACCCGCCCCTCGCTCAATTCTCACTGGCTCCCCCGCACCCCCCTTCCCGCCACCCCTCGTATCCTGTCCGCCCGATCACGTCCCCATTGTTAACACTATTTTCTTGAAGGCAGATATCATTTCCATCGTGGTCTCAACTCAATTTTTCTTTTTTTTTTTCAAATTCCCGCGTCAGCCATCATTCATCAAACAAACTCAATCCAACAATAACTTCCATTCCATTCCATTTTTTTTTTCTTCAGTACTACAAAATAAATAACCCGACTCCTCTGTCCCGTTTTCTTCCATTTCCTGAAAGTCTTCCTTTTGTCTTCGGCCTCCCCCCAACAAGTCCGTTTGCTTTGTAAGGAATCGATCGCCAGCACAAGTGCCATGCAATTCTTTTTTTTTTGAAAAAAAAAAAAAACAACAAAAACTGATACCCGTCTCGGGCTGAAAGAATGCGAAACAAAACAGGTTTCTGGGCTTAAAGTCACACGGGCCGGTCTCAATTGGATTTCTTTTATTTCTGGTTTTTATTTTATGGTTCTTAGTTTTCATTATTTGAGGTTTGGATTTTTTCCCCCTTCACTATTTTATGCTTATAAGTTTTTTTCCCCTTCAATAATTAATGTTTGGCTTCTTCCCTTCAATAATTAATTTTTTGCCCAAACCCGAAAACCTCCAAACCCGACAACCCCCAAACCCGACAACCCCAAAACCCGAAAACCCCCAAACCCGACAACCCCCAAACCCGACAACCCCAAAACCCGACAACCCCCAAACCCGACAACCCCCAAACCCGACAACCCCAAAACCCGACAACACCCAAACCCGACAACACCCAAACCCGACAACACCCAAACCCGACAACCCCTTTCAAATTATTCGATGAATAACACAAGATTCACTGTCATTTCACGCCCCCCTCCCCCAACTTCACTTCCACATTCACCCCCTTCCCCCCTCAAACACTTTTATTTTTCTCTACTCACCTTTAAATCAACTTAACACTATTATACTAAACATTTGTTCATTAGGACAATTACTCAATTAAAATAAATAGCAAAATCTGACTATATGGATATTTAGTTCACATGTTGATACTTAGCACTCTTAGTTCACATGTTGATACTTAGCACTCGGCCAATGGACATAGTTAGAAGATATATACAGTTAAGCTGATTTATCACTAATTCAATGGACATAAAGGTAGAAGCTAAATACAGGTAAACTGACTTATCACCAATTCAATGGACACGGGTAGATAAAGATAGGTTCATTGTGTAGACGTCACACACATAAACCCTGTATTATTTTTTACCCCACTCTACAGGGATATTGCTGAAAATAAATTCAATTTCTTTTCTTTTATCTTTTATTTTTTTATTTTTTTTATTGCCCAAGCTTATAACAATTATTTTAAATATATCATTAGACAGCAGATAACGAATTAAACAGAAAAGAAAAGAAGATAATATAGACAATTCCTTGATTCAATGCTTATTTGGCTTGTTAAAGGAATGAACCGAAGAGAAGATTAGAAGAGGGAAAAATAGAGTTACTGATTCGAATTAACGGGCGATTCGATACGTGGGGGACATACAGTAGGGTAGGTTGTAATTGGGGACATACAGTAGGGTAGGTTGTAATTGCAAACATACAGTAGGGTATGTTGTAAGTGGGGACATACAGTAGGGTAGGTTGTAAGACATACTGTAGGGTAGGTTGTAATAGCGGACATATTGTAGGGTAGGTTGTAATTGGGGACATATTGTAGGGTAGGTTGTAATAGCGGACATATTGTAGGGTAGGTTGTAATTGGGGACATATTGTAGGGTAGGTTGTAATTGGGGACATACAGTAGGGTAGGTTGTCATTGGGGACATACAGTAGGGTAGGTTGTAATTGGGGACATACAGTAGGGTAGGTTGTAATTGGGGACATACAGTAGGGTAGGTTGTAATTGGGGATATACAGTAGGGTAGGTTGTAATTGGGGATATACAGTAGAGTGGGTTGTCATTGGGGACATACAGTAGGGTAGGTTGTCATTGGGGACATACAGTAGGGTAGGTTGTAATTGGGGACATACAGTAGGGTAGTTTGTAATGAACTTAAATATGGATATATGTCATGTAAAGATTAATGAAATGTGAGTAGAGTGGCACAGGTAGACAGGGAGACCGAAAGATAGTGATTAAGTGAGAGAGAGAGAGAGAGAGAGAGAGAGAGAGAGAGAGAGAGGAGAGGGTGGTGTTTTACATGGATATACAAATAAAAACAAATGTAACAAGGAGGGAGACAAAGATTGAGATGGCGACAGATGGAACGAAGGAGTGAGAGAAAACGGTGACAAGAAATATCTAACATTGATAAAGGCGAAGAAAGAGAGAGAGAGAGAGAGATAGGGGAGGGAGAGCTGTAGAGAGGGAGAGGGAAAGAGAGTGAACTGAATATATTAAAAACATAACGTTCAGGATGAAAAGAGGGAAAGATAACGATGAACGTGGATCAGTAGGAAAAAGAATAATTAAAACAGATGAACGTAGAGACACACACTGATTCTATAAATAGTTGAGATGACCTAGAACAAGGGTGGGCACACTTTTTGTATGGAGGGCCACATTGACAAATGTAAAGCTATAGGGGGGGGGGCCGTATGTATCGTATGTCCAATTTTTACATGTCGATAAACATTTCTCTATATTAAAATCGGTAAATTCGCATTTTAGCATTACGTGATGAAGGACTGTTTAAAAAAAAATTTGAAAATTAGAAAGAAATGTGATCAAAAATGTTAAAACAATCATAACGGTACAACATAACGGTCCAACATAACGGTACAACATAACGGTCCAACATAACGGTGCAACATAACGGTACAACATAACGGTCCAACATAACGGTGCAACATAACGGTACAACATAACGGTACAACATAACGGTACAACATAACGGTCCAACATAACGGTACAACATAACGGTCCAACATAACGGTGCAACATAACGGTACAACATAACGGTCCAACATAACGGTACAACATAACGGTCCAACATAACGGTACAACATAACGGTCCAACATAACGGTCCAACATAACGGTCCAACATAACGGTCCAACATAACGGTCCAACATAACGGTGCAACATAACGGTCCAACATAACGGTCCAACATAACGGTCCAACATAACGGTCCAACATAACGGTGCAACATAACGGTACAACATAACGGTCCAACATAACGGTGCAACATAACGGTACAACAAAACGGTACAACATAACGGTACACGAAATTCTGTCAAATTCAACAAAACAACTTAAAAACAAAGCAATTTTTTAAATTTCTAAATGCCTTCGAGGGCCGCATAATATCAGTTGGCGGGTCGAAGTATAAAATTAAACTGTAATAATAAGTAATTAGAGACTCGGTGCCTCTAATGAAAGGTGGACGAAGGCGCGAACGTGAGGTAAGGCGTAGAAAACAAGGAATAGACAGAACGAACGAGAGGGTCACGTGGGGAGGGGTGTGTGGTGGGGAGGGGTATGTTTTGGGTTGAGGTGACATTTATTGTACATTGAAATTCCGTTGATAATTTTTCTTTCAACATAAATTAATGTTATTTCATAAGAGAAAATACGTTTGCGTCTGCGTGCATGTAAGTGTGTGGGGTGAAAGGATTTCTCGATGTGTATAAAGGAATAAGAATGAACATAAGGAATGTCAATTACTTGAATTGAACTAAATTAGCTGGGCTGTGCGCGCGTGTGTGTGTGTCTGTGTGTGTCTGTGTGTGTGTGTGTGTGTGTGTAGAATTGTGAGGCCGGGGGGGGGGGGGCGGGATGTGTCTCTGTTAACAGGCAAAAAAGTGTCTGATCCCAATAAATTGGGCTCGACGCAGATCATCTCCAAGACAAAAAGGTAGGGGATTAGCTCAATAAATAGAGGTAGAGAAACGGAAAACGAGGCGAAAGGGAGGAAAGTGCGAGGAGGAAGCACACGTGAAATGTACGAGGAGTATGAGGGAGGGAGGGAGGTAGGGGCGAGGCGAGGGCATTAGAATACCGAAAAAATAACCGAGGCTTCTCTGACCAGAGGGGAAGGACACGGTCTCCTCGGCCATCCATTGTTTGAATGAGCAATTAGCCGTGGTGATTTATCACTATTGTGTACTCACGGCCGCGAGGCTGTGAAAAACGCAATTACAAGGGGGGACGCTCCTGACGGACCGCTGACTCCCCGGACTCGTATGAATCACGCGCTCGACAACGCACTTCATGATGGGGTGGTGTCAATAAAATAGGAAAGGGGGTGCTTTTGTCGTTCAATGTGCCCCTCCCCATTTCTCAACTCCCTTGTCTATTCCCTAAACCCCCACCACCCTACACATACTGGCCACAAGAGACACCCAGACCGCTATGGCACGCCTTTATAAATTAGCGGTAAAAACGGAAAGGAGGAGAAATAATGTTCAGATTTCGAAAGACAATTGTTGCTATTAGCATTAACAGGAAATGGACGTCCCGGTAGAAGACATAAGAGATAGCATCAAGGTTATGGATTAAATCAAATTGTAGCTACTCAACTTCAGTTGTAAACCTCCGACTCCAGCTTGTGACGTTACCTGCGAATGATCAACCCTTCTGATAAAAAGATAAATTTGAGGTAAAAAAATCGTCTTTTGCTTTTTACAAACGTAATTTTTTGTTTCAACACCAAAACCCGACTCCAAAATATTGCCACTCCGTTTGGCCGACTCCTTGTTTTACACAAGCTTGCATGCGGCAAAGACACATGGAGTGAGCCACAGTTACGTGGGGCCACCAAAAGACTCATAGGGGGCGAGACAAAGCACACTGGGAGAGCCCAAGACAAACAGGGTGAGCCAAGGACACATGGGGAGCCAACGACATATGGGGCCAGTCAAAGACACACGGGGAGAGCCAAAGACCTACGGGGAGAGCCAAGACGCATGGGGCGAGTCAAAGACACATGGGGCAGGTCAAAGACACATGGGGTGAGTCAAAGACACATGGGACGAGGTAAAAGACATTTTCGATTCCGAACAAGGGTGATAACTGTTATTCTTTTATTATACGAACATTCCGAGCTGTAATTTATGCGCTAAAGACAATATCTGTTTATTAGCATATGCTTTATTCTCTTAGAAATCAGCAATGGAATATTGTCAATGGCTAATACATGATGAATATCGGGGCGAACATGCATCAATAAAAAATTTGGGGTGCTGCCGGGGGGGGGGGGGTGTATATTCAATTAGCAAAATCATAGCAGCAATCAAAACAACAATAATAATAATACATTTAGAACAATAAATCTCCATGAGTCATGACGTCTAATTAGTATGTGGGGGGGGGGGGGGGAAATTGAACAGACCCTTTATCAAAATTTATGACTGTTACAAAAAATCCAAACAAGGTCAAGGCGAATCTTTCTTTTAAAGAAACGAAACAATTATTTGAACATGACGAATAACAGGACCATCAAAAGATTTATTAAAAAAAACTACAGCAGGATTTTGGACTGTTTAAAATTGTCTACAGCATTATTTTAGAGATAAAGATGGTTCTCAAGTGACGCAAGGGCGATTTTTGGGACATACGCCGACGCAAAGCCCGGATCTAAATGGAAGTGTTCATATCAGGGAGCTCATAGTGTGCATTCCGAGAAACGAGATGCCAACATGTATTACTATATGATTGCCAAATATATGTATTCCAATTAGGAAATGATGTATATATATATATTAATAGAAGATTCCAATACAGTATTCCAATAGAACATGACAACATATGTATTTCAGTAGAAGATGCAAATGTAAATATATATATATTCCAAAAGTAGAGACTAATATACGTATTTCAATAGAAGAGACCAGTAGATATAGATATTCCTATACATGAGACCAATCTATGCATTTCAATACCATAGCCAAGTATATGTATTCCAATCTGGGGAGACCATGTTCATCAAAGATCTTCACATTTCGGAGATACGCTTTTCTTGTTCCGATCGTTAAAAGCGCTGGACATCGGTGGTCAGGGCTAATATCACGGTCCACGTCAATATCCCCAACAAGAATCGGGGAGCAGATTTATGGCTGCTTGTTGGGTATTCCTTAGTCCGATGTCCGGCAAACAATGTAATATCGATCCCAGTATTCCTGGGATGCGTTCCACTTTGAGAAACGATCTCGTGGGGGAAGGATGTGTGTGCTGGCGTTGCCTATATGCGACTACGAGACGTAGCTCTGTTGCTCGCCGGCTTGTAGCTCTAAAACTATGCTCCTTTGGTTCAAACCCCGCCCGGTAAAGATTTACAACATGCACATTTGGTTCTTAACATTGGCTCTACGTCTTACTCGCTTGGCTCTACCTCTGCCATAGCTTGGACATATTACGCTAGACCCGCACTATGTCTGACCTGCTGGGCCCTTACCCTGACCGACGTGTCTTTACGACTGTCGACTTGGCCCTAAGTCAAGAGGACGTATTACAATAGTTTTTCTTTTACAAAGGCAATTCTCGGAGCCATCAAATGAAATCTATGCCGGAATTGTGTATCTGGGCCAAGTTGGCTCGATGATAAACAGTACAATTCCACGAGCAACAGTGCAATACAATGGATGGGGAGACGATCTCAGTTAAGGAACTTTTATGAATGTTACATAGGCTGTCTGAACAGCGATGGTCAAGGCCAACTAATATTACGGTCTGGTGGCTAGATATATTAAAGGGACAGTCCACCAGTCCACAGGCAAAGTCGTTGTTTCGTTCAGAAATTAGCTTATAAGACTTCAGATTTTTTTAAAAAGTGTAATTTATTTTTAAAAAATAAAATAATATTTATTCCAACAAATCATTTACGTGTCTTTAAAATAACTTAACCTATTTCTTTTTTCAGGATTCATACACAAAGTATCCTATCAAATAGAAGCAAGTTCAATCGTCTGGTTTTTCATTAGCCATCCACCCCGTTGCCAGAACGCAGCCCAATATTTCTATAAGAATAGCCAAATTTATTTCTCTGTTTAGAGAGACGGACTTTATGGTCATATTTATTGGTCAGCGGTCGGGGAGTGTTTGCCTGTAAAAGCAGTGACCATTATGGATGGACGTCACTACGTCACTTCCCCCTTTGTTATGTCCGCCTGTGGTCAAGAGAAAATCGAAACAGAGCGTTTGGGGGTTTGGGGGGAGGGGGTGTATGTGTGTTGGGTGGGGGAAGTGTGTGGGTGTGGGGGGGGGGAGTTTGACGCACGTGTGTGGCCAGCCAGCCCCGTAGTGTACATCGAATCGGGGCCGGCAAAGACTATAAATATGAAATTGATAGTCACAAATGAATACTGGCCCCACTGATGGCTTTGTCTGTCTTGTACTAAAGGCGGGTACACACTGGTGCTACGTTACAAGCGTTCTCAAATACTGAGATATACTCTACTTTTGGTAGGAACGATGAATTTTACTGATATTATTGTGACAAACAGGAAACTGAGTTTGAAAGAGTATTGGGGAGAGGGTGTGAGGGGGATATGAGGGGGGGGGTTTGTTTAGAAACCGTGTTTAATCTGAGTTTTATTTCTCAATCATGGGTGGGTTAAATGGGCGACACCGAAGTCAATTTTTTGTTATAGTAAATCTGGAAATATTTCGTCTGAAATACCTTTCCATTTTCTGGGACAAAAATAGTGTGTCGACAATGACTTGGACGACTTTATGAAACCAGATCATCTTTAAAGTGGTCAGCATATACAGGAGTTGGCGTGCGCTACCGTAAGAAAGTGTGAGTGTTGACATCAAGGGGGCCAAGTTGTGTGTTGATGATGAGTAATGCGTTAAGATGCGCACTCGCTTTGCACACCATGCATCGCTTCACGTATAATATTTCAACAAAAAAAAAAGTTACGTTTGTTCACGATAGAGGCAAGTGCATTTGATTACAACATTATTACAACAGACACTTTACGAAACTAAGGCAAACCACTTGAGATTCGACCCGCAAGCAAACACATGAATTGATACATTTCAAAACAGCCACACGAAAAATCAAAAGATCTACACTGATAACTGAATACTCCACACATTAGCAGCGAAACTTTTCCCCATTTAAAAATTAACAATGATTAAGGGGAATAGCAGCGTAGACAGCATGCATCAAATGTCTAGAACCCTTGGCGTTACATTGACATAAAGGGTTGAGATAAGCTTTTCTATGATTCTAATTTTCTTTCTCTTTCTAAACCAAATTCTTTTTTATTCTTTGAATTTTATTGCACTGCTTCCTGGCCGGTCGATCACACGGACCAGTTTTTTTTTTTTTTTTTTTTTTTTTTTTGTCATTGAAACTTACAATTCTTCGTCTGATTATAACAAAAACTAATCTTTTTCGCATTTCGCGTCATTTTTTGTTCTCCAGAAATGTCAGCCGCCCTAAGGCCCCAATCTAAGAAAGACATCGAGTGGGCCGGAGAAACAAGAGGCTCCGGTTCTCTGGGAGGAAGACAATAATTCCTTGAGAGACAAAAGCTGTGGCCCTGTCCCCCCCTTGGGCCACCCTGGCAATAATCTCCTCCCCAGATTTGTTATGGAAAGCCTCTTCATTAAAGCCAAGATCTTGGGGTGGAGGGGGGGTGAAGGAGCGGGGTGTCCTGAGATGAGACAAGATCTCACTCATTGACACCATCCCCCTCCTCCTCCGACGTCTTGTCTTCGGGGTAATATTTGGCTTTTTCTCCCCCCCCCCTCATGCTGTAAACCCTGTTTCTTGTGGCATGTTTTAAAGATGCAAGGAATGCCATTGATCTTATCAGTGGCATTTTAAGAAATCAACTTTACACAATTCCGTCAATAGGAATTTAAAAGAGCTTTAAAAAAAAAAAATTAATTAAAAAAATTAAATTAATTAATACTAGTCTAACTTTTGGCTTTTCAGTAATGGATTTTTGAAAATAGACTTTGTGGTTTTCATAACTGCATACTTTAAAAAAAATTATTTAAACAAAATTTGTAATGTTTTTTTCTCTTTTTAATTATAATATAATTATTACAACTTTAAAAAAAAAATGTAGTTAAAGGATGTTGCAATATTTTAAATTCGGAGCCGTGTGAGTTTCTGTCCCATTCTTCGATAACGACAATTCCATCCTGAAAAAATATGCCGCTTTAACGGGAAAAAGAAATGGTGGTTGTCATGGAGGGGAAAGGTGGGGGGGGGGGGAAGAAGAAGAAAGGAGTGTGACGGGGTGTGTAAAAGATGAAATAAGGCTAGACGTTGCTTATTCGTAAACACAGCATTGAAAGATGTGTTCAAATTCAATGATGAACACACAAGAAAACCCAATTCATCTGTCTATTCGAGGTGTTAGTATAGTGTAACGAAGAGTAGGTGGATTTGATATGGTAATGTATATGGCTCTGAACCACAATGTACTTAAATACAATAATTTACAGGTAAAATTGGAGAAATGACGTCACTATTTCCAGAAACAGAAATTTTTTTTTTACGAATACACCCACTATTCCCGCCAAAATAAATATACTAACAATTATAACTTCAATTTGGGCAACATAAGGACCTTTGAGAGCAGAATGGGAGAATTAACATCCAGGGTCATATCCCTATTGTAAGAGCAGACGCATGTCTGAATGGGCTTTCAGTATGTACGTCCCCGCACAGGATCACACCGTGATGCGTCCAAATTACGACTAATGATCTGCACGTTTAAACCTTTTCACATCCCAAACACTTACCTTGGACGACCCGGATCGTCGGATCCAGGCATTTCCCGTGGTCCGAAATGAGTTTCTTCCACCAAGCACAATGCGAGGAACACATCTTTCCGAAAAAAACAACATCTCACAACATCTTTCATAAATTGCACGCTTCAGAAAATTTACGGGGTCACATCATCTCAAGTCTTACAGTACCGTAACAATCGGTCTCCGTCTTCTGGATGAAGAGATGAACAAGAGAAAAATGTATTTCTCACACAACTGGAGCTAGTTATTTTTGTTAATTATCAGACGGACTAAGGGGAAGGGGTCTAAAACAGGGATTGTTACTGGGTTTTTGGGGTGGCGGGTGGGGTAGAATTAGTCTGATCCTATCAGTTTAGTTTCACCAGAGGCGACACAGTCTGCTACTCTTGTACGCACACTGTTTTAAAATTTAGGTTGGTAAGAGCTGAGGTGACCCCTCCCCCCTTTCTCCCCGGTGAGTTGCGCTCAAATTTCTGTCATAAGAATGGTTTCATCAATGTATGACAAACAAATTGAGCAAAATGTAAAAAAAAAGGTTAACAAAATTCAAAAAAACTAAAATCTTCTAAAATTTGATTTGTTTTCAATGGAAGATTTTAAACGCCTCCTGGTCACCACCGGGGTACATTGATCTGCGGAAGTCTTGTTAGCGAGGCCGAGAAACACAGCGATATTTCTTTTTTCAACAGACATCAACACTAGACATCAGCATAAGCCATCAGCATAAGTCATCAACATAAGACATCAACACAAGACATCAACACAAGACATCAAAGGGTCTTCTCTTTCAGAATGACTTTTTTTGTAAAAAAAGAAATCAATAAATACCAAGTAATGGTGTCTCAAGACCGTTCGATCCAGTCATTTATACCAAGGACGCATGACGTCATATGCGGAGTCAAAAACAGTTGTTTTTTAAATGTTAAACTTCCAATTTCTAATCCAGGTCCTTAAGGTGGTGTGAGGATTTAAGGGTGTTGTGCGGGTATGTGAGGATGATGTGAGGGTAATGTGACGGCTACGTGTGGATCACATCCATTCTTGGATGACCTTAAATAACAGCTGTATACAGAGTTGACGTCTGGAAAATGCAGTTAACCCACATGGTGATCTCCCTTGTTACCAACGCCCTACACACAGTAAGATTTTCCTACCTCCGTCTTCAGCCCCCCATCTCGAAGTCATGATTTAGTCATATTATCTCCCTTCTCTCAGTTCACAATTCTTTTGTCTCCCCGTGCTTACGTCCGTTGTTATGTTTCGACTTCCCGCCCCTTTTTGCCCCCCCCCCCCATTTTTTTTGGGTGTTTTTTATATTTCTTATTGATTCAACCTGAATGCGGCCCTCCTTACATAATCCATTTTTACGTCATCCTGTTATCGACAAGTTTCCGTGATGACTACCGCCACTGGACAGCATGACTTCTATAAATAATTATTCATTGACGTATTTGCAGAACAAATTATTTTCTGGGTATAGTCTAATTGTCTAAATATAATTTAGTATCGCAGTAAGTCATGTATCCAATAAAATATTTCTACTTTTTTTTAAATTTAATGAGGTAGATTGAATTATATTTAGAACATTAGGCTCGACTTATATTAATGACTTAACCATATATGATTTTGTTCTAGACGTCCACCAAATATGTACGATGCTACAGATGTCCACAAACACGTAACTTATTACATGCCCCCCCCCCACATGCTAACAAACTTTACATATATATTAATGCTTCAAATTTCCGTATGTATTAAATATACAGTGTGAAAAAAAGTCCACAAAATATCTGGTGAATAATTTCCAGCGTTCACAAATAGAAACATATGTGACCGAAAGAGAATCTCCTATCAAATTTACCAACATGCGCTTCACTCCTAGCAAAAAAAAAATATTAAGGTTCTCTCGTGGCTAAAATACTAAGTCTCTCTACTCCTATAAAACTACTAGGTCTCTCTACTCTTATCCAAATACCAGGTCTATCTACTGCTATCAAAATACTAGGTCTCTCTACTCCTATCAAAATACCATGTCTCTCTACTCCCATCAAAGTGTCTCTCTAGCTCACAAAATGTACACAGTCTTTGTGGTCCGTGTTTTTAATCATCTCTCAGACGCGGTCATGCGTGGCGGAGTTAAGTTAATAATTTAATGAAAAATTTAAAAGTAAAAAAAAAAAAAAAAAATCGTTCTTTAACATAATATCCCAAAATCACGACATAACATAGCGGAACTACATCACGACATAACACAGTAGAACTACATCACATAATCTGACTGTGACAACAGATATCTCCCAAAGCTTGCATGTCCTCAAAGCTGTAACATGCAGATGTCCCTAAAGACACAGCATTTAGATGTCCCTAAAGACACAGCATTTAGATGTCCCTAAAGACACAGCATTTAGATGTCACTAAAGACACAGCATTTAGATGTCCCCCTCAAGCGTGCCTGTCCACAAACCTGTATCATCGAGATATCCCCCAAGCTGAAACAAAATGTCCCTAAGCAAAAATCATGCGGATGTCCCTTTAAGCGTGCCTAAACACAAACCTGTATCGTCCAGATGTCCCCAAAGCTGTAATATACAAATGTCCAAAATTATCTGACATATCGATGTCCCAAAACCTGTATTAAAAAAAAAGATGTGTCCCCAAACCTGCCTGTCAAAACCATATACTGCGCCACCATTACTATTTACTCGCGTTACATTCACAAAAGTGATCCAAAGAATTGATTTTTAGCTGAAAATCACGTTTGATCATATCTAGCCCGTTACCCATACTGCCCCACCCCCATCCTACGCGACCCTGTCACCATGTCCCCCACCCGGGTCACAATTCTCGATTGTGCGCGTCTCTCTGTAACAGACATTATTTCGGATTTTAAAAAAATGTCTTCTTAAAATCGTTACCCCCATGCTGTTTCAAGTATCAGTTGTCAGACGAATTGATTCCAGATGTCCAAAATATGTTGTTGGGGAAAGTCTCTTTTCAAATCATCACTTCTCCGCATTCCCTTGTTTAGCATTTTTTTTTCAGAAGAGGACCAGGCGGTATAGGTGCCCATCATCTCCTCAATGGGTTAAGGGGCACATCCTCTCACCAATCTCTTTAGTATACCATATTCTCACCAATGAGTATTTAGGAGCCCATTCTTTCACCAATAGGTACAGGTGCCCACCACCCCGCCTACCAACGGCCATAGGGGTTACTCCCCCACCAACGGCCCCAGGGGTTACTCCCCCACCAACGGCCCTGGGGTTACTCCACCCCCCCCCCCCACCAACGGGTACAGTGTCACATCGTCCACTAAAGGGTAGGACTTGAGGCAGCATTTCACTAAGGGGTAGGACTTGAGGCAGCATTTCACTAAAGGGTAGGACTTTAGAGGCAGCATTTCACTCAAGGGTAGAACTTTAGAGGCAGCATTTCACTAAAGGGTAGGACTTTAGAGGCAGCAATTCACTAAAGGGTAGGACTTTAGAGGCAGCATTTCACTAAAGGGACTCAGCGTTTTAAAAGCAAGGTTTAGTAAATCCTTACCATCTCCTTGAATATTTGAACAAAATAATTTAATTTGGCATAGTTGAAGTTTTGAATTTGTAGAAATTATCTTGATATACTATCTATCTATCTATCTATGTATAAATATATATATATATATATTGTTTTTTGTTGTAAACTTAGACATTAAATAAAAAATACAATATAATTATATCTTTATAATACACGTCTGTTTTGGTTTGGACTCACGCATTAAGACAACGTGTCTTCTAGGCTCATGTGTCTTCTAGGCTCATGTGTCTCCTTGGCTCATGTGTCTCCTTGGCTCATGTGTCTTGTCGGCTTATGTGTCTTCTTGGCTTATGGGCACGTCATATCTCATTGGCGTTCGGCGTTATAACCAATTATCGATAAGCGGTTGGCTGCGACAATAGCCGGTGGTAAGATCACAACGAAGGATAGCCACCAAGGTGAATGTCACAAGTCGGTTAGAAAAAAAAAAGGAATTTAACCTTTCAAACATTTAACCAGTCAGTAGGATATCTACCTGACCGATAACATTCAGCCAAATAGACGAAAAGCCATTAGTTAAACAGCAGGCCGGTTAGTCATTTTAAAAGTTTAGCCATTGGAACAGATAATTAACCGGTCGTTTCAGATTGAGACCTGAAAATATAACTAGTCGGGCAGTTAACCGCATTTAAGCAGATAACACAGCTCTGACGGGAACCGGTCAGAAAAATAACCAGTTGCTCGCTCAAAAAGGCAACAGCAATACATTACAAATACAACCATTTGCGCAGATAACCAATTTCTCATACAACAAGTTTAACAGCGAACCATACAGCAAGTTTAACAGCAAACCATACAACAAGTTTAACAGCGAACCGTACAGCAAGTCTAATTGCGAACCACACAACAAGTTTAACAGCGAACCGTACAGCAAGTTTAACAGCGAACCGTTTAACAGCGAACCATAAAGACAGTTCAACAGCGAACTATACAGCAAGTTTAACTATTAACAGCAAACCATACAGCAAGTTTAACAGCGAACCAGTATAGTAGAAAACTATTCAATCATAAAACCTGTTGGTCCCGCTGACTGAATAGACCGGTTGTTTTGTGTGTATATGGGGGGGGGGGGGGGGGGTTGAAGGGGGTGGGAGGAAACCGGACAGCGTCTTTCGGGGAGGCCAGGAAGAAAAGACGTCTGAACACAATGGGGAAGATGGCAGGTCCGATCAATGATCAGTAAACAGCACCGGACCCCCCCCCCCCCCCCAGTCCCTTTGTCAGGACAGAACAATTCGGAGATGGGAAATCAAGACCCGCCATTAAACTTCGACGATCGAAGATGGTTCCAAGGGATAACCCAGGGATGGAATGATGAAAATGTGAGTGTGGCCCGGGGGTGGGGTGGAATGAGAGGCCAGGGTAGGGGTGGAATTGGTTGGCAGGATGGTTTGATGGGGGCCCTCCGAAAATGGGCAAGGATATCTGAAGAAAATAGAGTCACTAACGGGAATAATGTAAAAGCGTTTTTTGTTGTTTTTTTTTTTGGGGGGGGGGGGTGGGTGGGGTGGGGGGGGGGGTGAACAGAAATGAAATATTTTTGAAAAGGAGATTCATGTATTTATTTTAAAATTTTAAGTGAAATATTCTGTTCATGACAGAGTCAGAAGAGCGTTAATTAATAATCGCCACCGAGAGGTGGTCTTTCGCACTGTCGCAACCAACTCAAGCAAGGTTACAAGACACGAAGTTCTGCTTTAAACTACACTCAACCATCATTTTTTTTTAAATAAAATTTTAAAAATATACAAACTTTTAAAACGTCGCTACAAAAAAAGTTCGCACATTTGCTTTTGTTTTATGGAATACAATTCGCTAAATAATAATAATACTTTTTAACAACCCTCAGTGGAGTATCACATTCAGTCATTTATCCAACAGGAGTGGAACAGACCAAGTACAAAGTAATCGGGTTACTTGGAACTGAATTTAGGGAGGGAGTGGGGGTGTCAGGACAATAGACACGAGAAATCGAGGGGTTAGGAAGTAGTGGCTATTGTCATCTAAGAGAGGAATGGTGCTGTTTGTGAGATTGGGGGGGGGGGGGGTTGACGGGGGTGAGGCTGCGATCGAAGACGAAGCAATTGCTGAGCAAGGTCACGTCGACGACAGCCAGGGCTTGGGGTATGGTCACATTCTGTTGTTTTAATACAGCCACCCGTACCCCCTCCTCCCAGCGTCCCCCCCACTCCCGCCCCAAAAAAGTCAGACATTGTTATGGACTCGGCCTGTAATTGTGAACAGTACCGGTTGCTAGGCAACGACGGGGTTTCGGGGTGAGAACAATGCCAGATTTGAGAGAAATAGGAAGTTGTGTGCGACCTGTGTGGGCATGTGTGTGTGGGAGTGAGGGAGTGTTTTTGTGTTTGGGGAATCTCTGTGTGTGAGTGTACTTGTGTATGCGTGTGTATTTGTGTGTGAAAAATGGGGCATTGGCTTTTATGGATGATTTCTAGGCTAGATAAATACTTCAGATGTCTTGCCTTAAATGTGTTACAATTGTCATATGTTGTCTTGGATAAACATATATGTAATTATTTATGTGCTGAAAAATGAATGTGCACTATGTCTTTAAAAAAAAATTCTTAATTTATTTGCGATCAAATGAAAAATCTCATATTTTCTTATGTGCTATAGTTCCTCTGTGTTAGGAAAGGTATTCACAGTCTAACCGCACCCACATCCTACACCCCCCCCCCCCCCCCGACACGCGCACACACAACACACAAAGATAATTTCAGTTCGCAGAAAATAATGCGTTCAAAAAAGAAATTTTACGCAAAGTTTCAACGTGTGAACTGACAAAAAGATTCGGCCAAATTTCCATTCGATCAAATTTCATTCGATCAATTTTTCGTCCACGAAATTTCTATCAAACAAATTTCCGGATACGTCGCAAGTTACAAGTTAACTTATTATAAGAGCACTTTCGCAGCATCAGTATATGAGTCTCCTCATTTTTCTTTTAGAGAGGAGGTGACGCTGGAGTAAGGAGGAGGTGACGCTGGAGTAAGAAGGAGGTGACGCAGGAGTAAGAAGGAGGTGACGCTGGAGTAAGAAGGAGGTGACGCTGGAGTAAGAAGGAGGTGACGCTGGAGTAAGAAGGAGGTGACGCTGGAGTAAGAAGGAGGTGACGCTGGAGTAAGAAGGAGGTGACGCTGGAGTAAGAAGGAGGTGACGCTGGAGTAAGAAGGAGTTGAAGCTGGAGTAAGAAGGAAGTGACGCAGGCTTAAGGAGGAGAGGACGCGGGATGACAAGAGCAATAATGAAACGTTCGACCGCTGATTCCACACTCTCGGACAGACGACGCGCATCAAGTCTGATGGGAACAGTTTTTAATACGCATCCCCCCACCACCACCACCACCCACCAACCTTACTCGTTCACCCTCTACACCCCCACCCCAAACGTCCCGAATCACTTGACAAAAGATGCACCGGCAAAAATTACGGAATTAATTAGTCGGCCGGACAGCGGATGAACTGGCGTTTGATGTATTAAAAGTTAGAAATTTCTCTCCACCCTCTACCCCAAAACAACCTCCCGCCCTCCACACCCTCCTCCACCTTTTTTTTTGTGTGTTGATGTTCGCTCCTAACAGACTCTTTAACTGGAGCTCTCTGTGGTAGTGTGCTAACATTTTAACAGACAAGAAAATCTTTATCCGACCTGTTGCAGGTGGTCGAATTAGCACGTGAACCGAGTTCGAAGTTTGAATTCGATTATAACGTTTATATCGCAGTGGGGGGGGGGGGCGTTGGGGAGGGGGTCTGAGTACATAATTTTGTATGTGACACAATCAGATACACCAACAGGCCGGAGCTATCGTTGAACTATCTTCTTTAAAAAAATAATAATAACAAACATCAAAATTGGTTGTGGGGAAATTTTAGCCCTCGTAAATACGCAGACAACTCGTTTTCCAATTAATTTTTAAAAAAAGAGTCGAGTTTTGAAAGTACAGACAGATTGTGGTTCACGGAAAGTCGTTTTCGTAAAAACGTTACCGCGCCTCGGTTGTTCAACAACGTTCTATGAAATTTTCTTTAGTAGAGATTTGTGTGTGGAGTAACATGTTTGGCTTTGTGGTTTGGGCACCGCATTGAGCTGCCGATATCTTGTGATCGCCACTATGCTGCAGAGTTTTTCATTTTAAAACTGCATTAATTGCGAACTATTTGTTTTAGAATTTTGTTTTTGTTTATTTGAATGATTCAGACTTAAGTATTAATTAAGGTTGACATATGAGTGGGGCGCACTGGTAGAGGGGGGGGGGCATAGTGTGGGGCACATTGGTAGAGGGGGGGACATACGTGTGGAGAACACTGGTATGGGGTTGATAATTGATATACGCGTGGAGCACAATCTTAGAGGATGGACATTCGTGTGCGGCACACTTTCAGAGGGGGACACACGAGTGGAGCGCACTTCTAGAGGGTGGACATACGCGTGGAGGACACTGGAAGAAGGGGACACACGTGTGGAGCACACTTCTAGAGGGGGACATACGCGTGGAGGACACTGGAAGAAGGGGACACACGTGTGGAGCACACTTCTAGAGGGGGACATACGCGTGGAGGACACTGGTATACGGTATACTATAAGTGTTTTAAGACAAATCTATTTAGCGTTGCTGCTTAACAAAACCAATTTATAACTTTATTTCTTTTTACCTGATAGATGTGTCAGCTTTACACCTGCCTTTTAGTTCAGGAGAGTTTGATCAGCATTACACCTGCCTTTTAGTTCAGGAGAGTTTGATCAGCTTTACACCTGCCTTTTAGTTCAGGAGAGTTTGATTAGCTTTACACCTGCCTTTTAGTTCAGGAGAGTTTGATCAGCTTTACACCTGCCTTTTAGTTCATGAGAGTTTGATCAGCTTTACACCTGCCTTATAGTTCAGGAGAGTTTGATCAGCTTTACACCTGCCTTTTAGTTCAGGAGAGTTTGATCAGCTTTACACCTGCCTTTTAGTTCAGGAGAGTTTGATCAGCTTTACACCTGCCTTTTAGTTCATGAGAGTTTGATCAGCTTTACACCTGCCTTATAGTTCAGGAGAGTTTGATCAGCTTTACACCTGCCTTTTAGTTCAGGAGAGTTTGATTAGCTTTACACCTGCCTTTTAGTTCAGGAGAGTTTGATCAGCTTTACACCTGCCTTTTAGTTCATGAGAGTTTGATCGTTTGTTGTTGTTTTTAAAATTTATTTCTTGTGGCCCGGGGTCAACAGGATGCGGTCAAGACAGACAGATATTCTTCACATCTACAAAACTGTTGAGTATTGAACTTGGATTCAGTTTTATTATTTCCTATATATTTACTACTATTGTTGTGCCGAGATGTCAGTATATCTAAAGCCAGCGTTTTAATACATTAAAAAAAAAAAATCATCGAACAACCACAGGTTGCGCCAGGGGCGTCATTTCAGTTTTTTTCAGGGGTGGGGGGAGGGGCAAACCAAAACTTGGTCGGCGTGTTAAGTTGTTTATTATCGGAGGTGCCACAGCATATAGCAATTTAAATAACACCTGCAAATTCAGGCGAAACGGGAGGGGGGCAAATGTCCCCCGGCCCTACCCAAATGACGTCCCTGGTTTGATTTCTTGATGGATGACGCGGGCATCGGTTTGATTTTTAAAGACATAAACAGACTCCGACTTCTGCTGCTAACAGTTTGGAGTTTAAGGCAAAAATCACGTGACTCTTTACGAGTACAAAATGCTATCAGGATAATGCGTCGAGGTCAAAATTAAAGATTCTTGGAGTGCGCATGGCCGCATGGCTTATCACCTCGAAAAAGTGCGCGTAAAAATCAAAGCTTACCGGGAGTTGCCTGTCCGGAGTTTCTAGACCGTTTCTTCGACTCCAGACCCGTTTTCATTTCTCATACTTACAGCAGTCTCAACTGGCAATGACAATTTCGTTTGGCCAGATTTCTCTCGGATTGACGGCCGAAATGAGCAAGAAAATCCCTCCGGTGCCTTGACAACGCGAGCCAATTTGTCCGCCGGTTCGCTTTTGATGTCCGCGCCTTTTGTTGAGGGACCGGCCCAGATCTATATTTCAAACCTTGAGCGGCGAGGGCAGAAATTTGAATGCGAAGCCCTTGCAAAATGTTGATTTTGGGTGATTTCATTTTCCAAACGAAAATAGCTCGCGATGCCGGAGAGTCAACAACAGTTGCAGGCTTTTGTGGGTGGCATCGCGAGATGGAGGCTTTGTACAAACGGAAAAATATTGTCCTATGAAGATTATGTCCGTCGGACTCGGACTCAGGCAGTTTGGGGGGGGGGGGTTTCTGTCAGACTCGGACACTACTAGAGGGGAACTTAAACAAAACCCCTCGTGACTTGCATAGTGAAATGGTATCTGGGGCTGGTGGTCTGTCCGAGGGTAGAAGTATATACACGCCGTGATTTGCAATACGTCAAAGCCTCAATAAGGAAGTCAGTTTTTTAGTCATTTCTTTTTTTTTTTTTAAACCTGTCTTAAGTCTTGGAGCCCGATTGGCACGATGGTAATAATGGCGTGCAATGGGTTAAAAGAAGACCCAAAAAAATTAACCGTAACTGACAGTTATTGATATGGTGACGACACCCTTAGACTTCGTCATTCGTTTGATAATCTAAGCTTTTACTTCTAAATTCCATTTTGTTTCTATTTAAAGGACAGACATTTATGTTTCAAATGGCAATATGGAAAGACGATGCGGGTTTCAAGAAAATTATTTCCTAACATTTGCGTGGTGGGAGGGGGGGGGGGTTGATATGCCTAAAACAAAATCATATTCAGTCAATATTTCTACAGTAGTTGACCGCACGACGCTGCCAACTTTACAATAAACTTTGATTATTGACTGAATGCGTGAAAAGTAATAGTTGTTTGTTTGTTTTTTGTTTGTTTTTTTTTATTGCGGGGGAGGGGGGGAATCAATATTTAAGTAGATTTTTGTGTGTTTTATTTTAAATTTAATTTTTAACTGCAAATTCGGTGTCCCGAAACAGTTAAAATTTTGGTGCAGTGGTGGCTCCACATGTTTGAACAAAGCGACACCGTTCTCTTTGACTTTAACAACAATGTTGTTGTTTTTTGTTTTTTTTTAAATGGCAGAAGGAACTAAATTTTGATCTATCGGCGACACTGTACAAATAAAGACAAATAAAGGGTATTACACTGAAAGCATCGAACTCATATTTTTATTCCCTTTTAATCGTTTTAGGGAACACCCTCCAGAGTCTGAGGAATGTTAAGCACTTCCGCTTTCATTACGCTGCAGTAGTTATTTGATGGTACGAGTTTCATCTTGATATTAGACGCCATAAGAGGAAATTGAGAAGGGGGGGGGGGACGAAATACCACCATATCTCAGCGCTTTGAAATGATAACGCACAAACACCAAAATATCGCATCTTCTGCATTCCTTAAACAAATCACTTAACATAAAACAAAGAATTTAAACCTCTCGTGTTTTATCACCCTTTACATGTTTGTTCTTTTCACGTACGCATGTCCGTTAGCTACCCTTCATGATGTACTATCACTTCCTGTCGGCGAACTTCCGCCGGAGGGGAAACCATCTTGTCGTGAGCTTACAAATAACCGTGTCTGGGGTTATCGTGTTACCAAGTGGCGCTATCTCCAGCCTCAAATTTCTTCACGCAAGACCCCCGGTTGTCATGTCATTTGATCATGTACTCCCTGACACCAGCATCTACCTCGTGATAAAAAAATTTCTGTGTCCATCCCCTGTCTCTGCCTCCCACCCTCAACCCCCACCCCCACACCCAAAATCTAACCGTACACTTTTCTAGCCTCATTTTCACTTCTTCTTCCAACTTGTGGCGGGGTCGAATCTTGGCGGAACACTTTAAGATTGCAAGAGAGTGAGATCAGCGGTTCTTAAACAGTGATTACGTGTCCTCAAACTGTGAGACGATTGTACGCTCGTCTTCTGTCAGAGTAAGGGGAGCAGGATATTATGTTTCATGAATATTGTAACGCCCATCAACCGCCCCCCTCCCCAAACCCTTTTAACCCACTCCCTCTCTAACAAAACGAAAATAATGAACCCTCCTCCTCCTCCCCCCCTTACCCCCTCAAAAACTAAAGCTTTCCACAGTAACATAAACATGTGTTACACACAGTTGTCACCACGAGTACGACAGCATTCCTGCAGGCAGTAAAAATGGATGATTAAATAATGACGTGACAGGAGAGGGCCACTTACGCTATGACAGTGGGCCACTTACATTATGACACTGGGTCATTTCAGCTATGACAGTGGGCCACTTACGCTATGACACTGGGTCATTTCAGCTATGACAGTGGGCCACTTACATTATGACAGTAGGTCATTTACGTTATGACAGTGGGCCACTTACATTATGACAGTGGGACACTTACATTATGACACTGGGTCATTTCAGCTATGACAGTGGGCCACTTACATTATGACACTGGGTCATTTCAGCTATGACAGTGGGCCACTTACATTATGACAGTAGGTCATTTACGTTATGACAGTGGGCCACTTACATTATGACAGTGGGACACTTACATTATGACACTGGGTCATTTCAGCTATGACAGTGGGCCACTTACGCTATGACACTGGGTCATTTCAGCTATGACAGTGGGCCACTTACATTATGACAGTAGGTCATTTACGTTATGACAGTGGGCCACTTACATTATGACAGTGGGACACTTACATTATGACACTGGGTCATTTCAGCTATGACAGTGGGCCACTTACATTATGACACTGGGTCATTTCAGCTATGACAGTGGGCCACTTACATTATGACAGTAGGTCATTTACGTTATGACAGTGGGCCACTTACATTATGACAGTGGGACACTTACATTATGACACTGGGTCATTTCAGCTATGACAGTGGGCCACTTACATTATGACACTGGGTCATTTCAGCTATGACAGTGGGCCACTTACATTATGACAGTAGGTCATTTACGTTATGACAGTGGGCCACTTACATTATGACAGTGGGACACTTACATTATGGCGGTGGGACATTTACATTATGACAGTGGGGCACCTACATCATGACAGTGGGACACTTACATCATAACAGTGGGACTCTTACATTACGACAGATGACTAATTCCTATATGCCGTTGTAATGAGCAGGGGGGAATAAGGAGGAACTGAATAATCTCCAGGCCACGATGTCTTTCAAACGCTGACATTTTCAGTCATTGTGTGAAAGCTATTTTGCTTATTAAGCGACAGATTCATATTAGCACCCACGCATTCATCCACAAGTCCATCCACCAGTCCATCCACCAGTTCATCCATCAGTTCATCCATCACGTCATCCATCCGTTGTCCATCCCGTCACCCATCCGTTATCCATCACCGGCAGTGTAAAAAAACTTACGTGGCGAATCCATCTTTCCTCGAGTATCCAGTTGTAAAAAAACATCTACACCCTCAACATGTATCCGTGGATAATCTTATCTTCTCTATTTGCGTATCTCTGTTTCTTTCAATGTAACTTATTTTAACAAGCCTTGAGTATAAAAAAAAATTATTTTTTTAAAATTCTCTTTAGAACATCTGCTTTTTACAATCTGCGGTTTTTGAAGTTCTCCAATTTCATGTCATCTGTCTATCGTCTCAACGGTACAACCAGGACTCGGAAGAGCCTCGGCTTTCAAAAGCTGTATCACACGCGACTGACAAACTTCACCAGATAACAGAACTATTCAAGTTGAGGCAACGGTTGGGGGAAAAGTGGTGGTGGGGAGGAGGGGGTGAAGAAGGAGAGGTAGGGTTTAAAAAAAAAATTTAAAAAACAAAAAAAAATCTCCAAAAAGAAAGGTAAATCCAACGTAATCTCCAACCGACGCGTCTTTCAAGCGACAGGGGCATTTCGCAGACGGGCGGTCAAGTCAGTGACCAGTTTGATAATTAACTAAGTCATTCCGTAGAAGAGCTGATATTAAGAGCAAGCAGAGAGACGGAGAGAAGAGAATTAGTAAGAGTAGTGTGAAGTGTTTTCTTGCAGCCCTTTCAAGTGTGTGCAGCGGAGAGAGAGCAAATAGCTCGCTTATTACAATCTAATAACTTCCTGTTATTGAGTGCTGAGGGTGTGGGGGGGGGGGGAGGCGGGCGTGGAGTATATTATCCGCTTCTATTTTCTCCTCACATGCCTCCACAGTGGGTGGTTAGTTGGATTATAAATCCACGAAGAGCTCAGTTTGTTGTTAATCCTGAATAGCTATTTTTGTATACGCGATTTCAACAGGTGAATTTCTCGAAAAAAAGTTATTAAATTATATTTTGACCGTTTGATTGTAATATTTTTTTCAGAAATGGGGGCAGTCCAGCCGTAAAACTATCCATCAGTCCAGCAGTCAAACAGTCCAGCCATCCATCAGTCCAGCCGTCCCTCAGTCAAGCAGCTGACCAGTCGAGCAGCCCAGGCTTAATCGTGCTTAATAAAATTGAAAAGCCATTGTGAAATAAGTTTGAGATTCTGCGCGTAGTAAGAACTCTCACTAGCACCAAGCCCACCGGATGGGAACGGGTAGTGAGAACTATCACTAGCACTGAACTCACTGGATTGGAGAGGGTATTGAGAACTCTCACTAGCACCGAACCCACCGGATTATAGCGGGTAGTGAGAACTCTCACTAGCACCGAACCCACCGGATTATAGCGGGTAAAGAGAACTCTCCCTAGCACCGAACCCACCGGATAGGAACGGGTATCAACTCTCACCTTGTCGCCCCTCGGGTATGTTGTGCAGCGACGTGTGCACCGTACCGGTACAATAGCTGTAGGTATCACATGACCCTGGAAAACCATGATAAGTACAATAGAATATATAAGGAACAACGGCGCAATGATACGAAGGTAATTGATACTCTCTGAGGGAGGAAACAAACAAAAAGTTTCTTTTGTTGAAGCACATGGAAAATATTTTGTTTACATATCTCGACTGAATTGTGAGCACTCGTCTGCTGTGATGGTGGGGCATGGGGAGTGGGGCCCAACAATAAAAGCCAGGGACAATACAAATGTAGATCGGTAGAGATTGTAGCGAAACAAAATATGTGGGAACAGCGCAGAGAAGGGAAGTCAACACCAGGCGGCCCATTTTGATCTGATTTTTTGGTTTGATACCGAGGCTGACGGACGGTCGTCAAGTATTGTTGACGAGGAGCGTAAGACGGTCGTAGCCATGCTTAAGACGGTCGTAGCCATGCGTAAGACGGTCGTAGCCATGCTTAAGACGGTCGTAGCCATGCTTAAGACGGTCGTAGCCATGCGTAAGACGGTCGTAGTCATGCTTAAGATGGTCGCAGCCATGCTTAAGACGGTCGTAGCCGAGTAGCCGTGTCGGTGGTAGAATGAACATAATCCCTCCAAAATCCTCCCCCCACCCAAAAAAACAACAACAACAACACAAGTATTATTATTATTGAAATATATCGAATTCGGAAAAAAAAGTGTGGGGGGTGGGGGTGTGTGGATAAATTCAAGGTCTCCAATCTCATATAACACTTGGATTACCCTCCACCCCCACACCACACTCTTTAAAAAAAAATAATGAATAAATAAAAAATATTTTAGAAAAGGTTAAAGGGGTGGGTGGGTTGTCACGCTTAAGTGTGAAGTCATCGTAAACTTTCCATTGATAAACGCCCATAAGCTGGGCGACTTCGGAATAATGGGGTGGGGGGGCGAGCGGGGGGGGGCGTTACAAGACTGAAACATGTTAAAATATGTTGGGTACGCGGAACTGACATTTTTTAGAACCCGTGATACAGTTACGGGTTATTGTTATACAGAAGCACCTTCTTTATGTACTGTGGCCCTATTCTGCGGTTCATAAGAAATACTGCATGACGTCATCGGATCATGCCAAGGTCACAGAAACAAAGTGTCGACACCTAATACGTGTTTACAAACAGCCTAGACTCTATGAATGAAAAGAGAAAACAAAAAAACGAGCATACTATCTCTCTTTAGATTAGAAGTGATATTGCACTCCGTTTTCTTCATTTCTTTAATTTATTTCTGTCTATCTCTCTATATGAAAGAAGAAACCCCACACAAAAATCATAAAATCATGCTCCTTTTCTCTTTCGTACTTTCAGTTACTCTCTGTATCACTTTATGCTCTTCTAGGCCCCCCACCCCTCCCTAACCGTTTCTTCTCGAAATTTCTCTCTAACCCCTCCCCCGGCCCTCCCCTATCTCAGACCTTCCCCGGGACATCCCCTCCACCCAAAACTACAACCCCCCCTCATACCCGACGTTACTCCTGTACACGACTCCCGTTGATCCAACGGCCGGGTTGTCTGAGGGAGCGTGGTCACGTGACATGATGAGTCCCTTATCTGTGTAAAACAATGCAGTGCTAATCTGCCTGGCCTGTCAGCGAGTGTTGACAGCAGAAACCTGATCCCCCCACACCACCCCCCCCCCCCCCTCAAAACACCCGGCTACTCACCACCGCTAGGCAGGCCGGTGTCTTCTTGGCTCCAGAGGTGGAAACGGTTGAATCGCTCGAAAAATTTCGGGTACATATTTTTTTTTTAAGCATTAAAAAATGAAGGATTTGCATTTTGCACAACATTTTTTTATATTTTTTTTTTTTTAAATTGCGGCTTAAATTTTAAAAGAATGAAATAGTATTTCTTATGATCAAGGTTATGGACGCCTAGGACTGTTCACAGAAAAAAATAGATAATTAAATAACAAATGCGCACCATCCTTTGCAAATGTCTGCTATCAGTGCACTAGTCTTTAGCGGATGCTTTCACCGTACCCCCTTGCTATGCAATCATTCGGATGTTCTCATGAGAGGAAACATAATTATCAGTTACAAGTTTTGTCCTGTGTCTCGGTCTAACGGTATTACTGTGTAGTCGTGTGTCTTGGTCTAACGGTATTATATTGTAGTCGTGTGTCTTGGTCTAACGGTATTATATTGCAGTCGTGTGTCTTGGTCTAACTGTATTGTATAGTGTAATCGTGTGTCTTGGTCTAACGGTATTATAGTATAGTCGTGAGTCTTGGACTAATGGTAAACCAGTTGTGTGTCTTTGATTATAGTATAGTAGTGTGTCTTGGTCAAGCGGAAATCAAGTCGCGTGTCGTGTCTAATGGTAGTGTAGTCGTGTGTCTTGGTCTAATGGTAGATTAGTCGTGTGTCGGTATAACGGTATTATAGTCCAGTCGCGTGTTTTGCTCTAACGGTAGTCAGGTCGCGTGTCTTGTCTAATGGTAATATAGACGTGTGTCTTGGTCTAACGATATTATATTTATAGTCTAGTCGTGTGTCCTTGTGTATTTGTAGTCTAGTTGTGTCTTGGTCCAGTGTTAGTCTAATCGTGTGCCTTGGTCTAATGGTAGTGGTCGTGTGTCTTGGTCTAATGGTAGTGGTCGTGTGTCTTGGTCTAATGGTAGTGGTCGTGTGTCTTGATCTAATGGTAGTGGTCGTGTGCCTTGGTCTATTGGTAGCCATAGTCGCGTATTTTGATCCAATGTTAGTCTTACCATCGAACTCGTGTCACGGAAATTTCAGGTTCCGGTCGAGTCGACGGGGCAGAGAACAGTTTAATATAATTCCTCAACAAATTGAACATCAGATGGCAACATGTTATAATGGAACGTCCAGGCCCCGTAACTACCCGATGTCAGATTGCAGGTGATCATTAGAGTGATTGCCCGCCATCGATCTATCCTAGCTGGGGTGGGAAGTGTAATGACGTGGGGTAGGAGCATGACTTCAAAGCTAACATACTAACCTGGATCCTGTCCTGCCCAGGATAAGTGAAAACGCACCAGCCACTCACATGAGTTAGAACCGGGAGTTTCCGATTTTTTTTTTTTTGGGGGGGGGGGGGGGGGGGTTGTTGTTTTTTTTTTGTTAAGAAATTTACACCTCTGGTCAACATACACGGATTATTATACCATTATGTAGTCCATTAACTAACTTCCCATCATTAAAAATATTTCTTTTTTAACACTGATCCTATTCTCTGTAAACTGGATTTGTGATGTCATTTAAAAAAAAGTAATTTAAAAAAATCGGACTTCATTAGCATTGAAGTGCTATAGTGCTATAGTGCTATAGTGCTTACAAGGAAATCATTCGTCAATACTATTGAGTTGCTACAAGACATATGATAAAACAATATGTACTCGTTTTTCCCCTAAATCTGTATATAAAAAATATATAATAAATGTACCCACTCCCCCCAAAAAAAAACCACAAAAACTTCTGAGTTGTTACAGTCATATGACTTCAGAGATGTTACAGTCATATGACTTCAGAGGTGTTACAGTCATGTGACTTCAGAGGTGTTACAGTGATATGACTTCAGAGGTGTTACAGTGATATGTCTTCATGGGTGTTACAGTCATATGACTTCAGAGGTGTTACAGTCATATAACATATAACTAAAGAAAAAGCGTTGGGGGCGCCCATGAGATGCAGTGAAGGCGTATGACTTGACAGACACAATGTTGGACACATGTATACGTTTACATTATAAGAGTACAAAGTTGCAACTCGATCGGACATCAGGAAGTGTGTCAAAAATGGGATGAAAGATAGAGGTCAGTCAAGGGTAAGTGGAGGTCACTGGTGACCTATTGATCATGGAACCGTCTCATCGGCGTTTTTTTTATGGAGACATTTTCATACCCCCCCCCCCCCCCCAGCCGCCAGTGGGGGGGGGAGGGGTAGGCTGGCAGGATTGGGTTGTCAAGTTTATTTTTAACCAAATGTAATAGTAACTTACATTAACTGTAGTCCCGTGCCCCCCCCCCCCCCCCCCGGAACTCACCCTCTTTGGCTACGACACTGATGACACGTTAGTTTAGTGATAAATAAGGGTTGTGTGAATACAGTGTATCGTTCAGTTTGGCAATAGCGTAAGACATTTATGTTGTACCAGCGATGCCATTAGACATTTAAGTTGTACTGGCAATGACATAAGATAGTTATGTTGTGCCGGCAATGACACAAGCCAGTTATGCTGTATTGGCAATAACAAAAGACATTTAAGTTGTACCGGCAATGACATAATATAGTTATGTTGTACCGGCAATGACATAAGACAGCTATGTTGTACCGGCAACGACATATAAAGATGGTTATTGCTTTCTGTTATCGTCTTATCTTACCTGTCAGATACTTGAAAAAATATAGTTATTTCATATCCAGTGTGGTGAATATCATCTCTGCACGGAGTTGATGCAAGCTCTTCAAAATAACATTGTCATACAGAGCAGTGAATCTCAATTGATAGTGTGCCTAGCACAGTGTTTCGCAGTTGATAGTGCCTCTAGCACATGAATCAAACTACAATGTGTAACATATTAATTTTCGAAGACTGTAACTGACTCGATTGCGACCCTCTTCCGATTCGATTGCGGTACAATTAAAGTCATACCGCTGAAGCATAGCATCTTAAATTATTAATTGCTAGAAGATAATTAATTATTTCACAATATTTTTGTTATTGTGAGATAATTCAAAAAACGTTCAAAAGATTAATTTAGAATTGGATATGCCAGGGAGATAATCCTGAAATATCCCACAATTAAATCCCACAAACATGATCACGTTTCCCGCCAACAGAAAACAATAGATTTAAAAGAGGAGAGTTATAAGAAAGGGGGGTGGGGGGGATTGGTCGGGGGTAGAGGAGAGGAGAAAAGACCCATAACCCGCAGAGAGGTTTTTGGGGGCCCGGATAACGTGGAGAAGAATTCGATTAGCTAACAAATCAAATAAGGCTAGATGAAAGCGAGGCGATGGCGAGGTACAAAGGAGTAATGTAAACACCACGAGACACTAGAGTCCACTCACTGCCTAATTTGGGGGGACCCTTCACGCGCGTGCAGACACTGGCGCGCGCTCACAAGACAATGGGGCCCTTATTTCGACGTTGTAAGGGAATTTGTAAACGGGGAGGGGGGGCTGAGTCAGTGTCTTTTTTAGGGTAGAGTGGGGGGGGAGCTGTGGAGCAGTGGTTGACACACTTTAAGAAGCCCTCAAATTTCGAGACTCCCCCCTCCCCCCCCCCCAAAAAAAAAGCCTAGTTTTGATATCACTTGTATATTTGGCCTGAAGCATTTCTATCGTGGTTCTTTTCTTCTTGTCTTCGAAAATTTATATATTTAAGTATCAAACGTTAGTATTTTCTTGACAGGTTCTATCATTCTCTCTCTCTCTCACCCTCTCTTCATCTCGCTCTCTCTATATCTCTTTCTCTTCATTTACATATAAATATATATTTATGGTGCCAACTCTATATAGGCTTATTATTCCTTATCAATAATTTATGAAATAAAATACAATAATTTAAAATCTAGAAAATGAATCGAACATTTTACTATGCAATTGAGTAAAAAAGAATTCTCTTTAAACAAAAGTTTACAAGATCCAAGACTTTCACGATTAGTGGACTTGAGATAAATTAGTTTTTCTCTATTCAGTTTAATTCATGAACATGATAGAAATGCCATTATGCCCATTTATTTCACTTACCTATTACCGGTTCTATAATAAAATCAGAGTTATAACCAAATCTAATTACGCCTATGGATGCAAGTATCCTATCGCCTACAATTACAGCCCGCCGGTAAACACTGACAAGCAACGCTTAATAGTGAACGGCGGCCATTGGACACAACCAAGACAGAACCTGGCAAAGGTCAGAGGTTAGGTCCCTGAAATTCTGACTTCCGTTAATTGGATCTGACTTGCGCGACTCTCTGAGAAATGCGGGGAGTAAAAATTAACGGGGATAATGGCGCGAAAATTGTGTTAAAGGAATGGCGCTGCGGACATTTTGAGTGGACGCCAGCGGCCAGGATATTATCTGGGATAACAGCTGCAAGTGCCAGGTCGACCAGTGTCTTCCTCTGCTTGGCGTGTGTCCACTACGGGGTCAATTTTTGTTTCCAAAAAACCATAGAAGTAACCCTTCCCACTCCACCAAAAAAAATATTCTTGAGTTCGGTTTTTGGGTTGTACTATATATCTAAGTCTTTGACAGTTATATATTGTTTTAAATAAAAAAACTAATGTTTATTTATATCATCAAGTAAAAATGATGAAGATGCAATCGGAGCGCTAATTAAAACTATCAGATTAATGTTCCGCGTCGGAAATTAGAAAAAAATGACGTACTTAATGTCATTGTGCTTTTATTAGTTAGAGCAGATGTTTCAAATATGTGCGCCCTGGGCGATCAGGTGGAGCTGCGGCTTGATGAAGGGGCGCCACGAAGGGAAAATGATTTTTTTTTTCAAAATTTCGCCTTTTCACAGTGCTCTTGTAAGAAAGCCCGGATGCAGCAAGGAGCACATCGAAAATGTCTGGGAACCACTGCGTTACAGATTTACACGAGATGAAGTTCATTCGGATGAACTGTGTTAACTTTGACCGAGATGCAAGCGTAGTTCCCACGACGAACGACCATTCCGTTAAGTGACCTAACCATCGCTTGGCCCATCATTGATGACATGATCTTTCCATTAACAGCTTATTCTTCATTTCTCGAAAACATTTTAAGTAGAGATGTCTTTGAGGCTATCATTCAAATTTCTCTCTTTTGATACTCGTCACGCTGGAAGTAGGGTGGAAGGAGAGAGTGGACAACAACAAATATTTTTTTGTTAAAAAAGGTCATTCATCATTATAATTGTATACCTCCAGTAAGAAAACTTTATTTTTTTGTTGTTGCTATAAATTCTTCTTTAACTCAACCCCTGGGGGGGGGGGGGGACGAGACCACGAGCAAGGAGATGCTTAGAGCTTGAGTGCTACCGATCAGGGCTAGAGCGAGGCCGATATGCAATTTCGCAGGATTTCACCGGCCAGACCTCAAACTTATAAGGCCAACAGTTTTGACCCGTTGGTTTGACGTGACTATAGAAGCGCATCACACGTGCAATTTTTGCGTCACATCACATTTCAATGGGCTTGCCGACGGTCGGCAACGATGTTCAAACGTTTGGGCGCGTGTGTCTGCAGTGAAGAGGAGTTGGTTGCACGGGGGTGAGAGCAATTTGCCTGCTCCGTTTGAGAGCTGCCCATGCACTGATGGGCTCACTGGCTACTCAAACATACTTTTGAATGCGTGCAGTTATTACATGTCTTTAAGTCAATCCCAGGGGGTCTCGGCCCCATGTAGGGGTCGAGGTGTCAGTCTCACAACTTGACACACTTTATAAAAAAAACTTTTGTATGAGTATCTCTGCTTTATTTCGGAAGATTTGGGTTTGGGGGTTGAATTGGGGTGTGGGTGGGGCGAAATGTGGCTGAAGAGCTTGAAAAAGTAAATTGAAAAAAAAAATGAAATAATATAAAAAGTATCAGTTTTTATTTCCGTGCGAGTCAATATGAGTCAACGAAAGAAGTCTCGCAATTTGTGTGAGTTTAGTGTTTTTCTCTCAGCTTTTCGGTTCCTTTAATTTATTACTCTTATTTATTTAATGACTTGCACAGTTTGTATCTGTTGTGGGAAGGAAAGAAGCTATGAGGAGGTTTTGCAATCGTGTGTATATAGCTGTATGGGGTCCGAGGCTACAGTTACTCAACCAATTTGCAGCACGTTCCAGCAGTCCACTCGTTAATTGACCTCCCTTGTTAGGACCTGCTTCAACGGGTCGCTCCAGAAGAAAATGTTTTTTAAAAATGTCCTAAAGATTTTAAGACCGATTCTTCTGTTGTTGATTCTGCTTCTTCCACTTAAAATTTTGGTGTATTTCTTTTTTCCCTTTGCTTCAGAATCAAAGAAACCTGCCCCCCCCCCCCCCAACCTTACGTCTCTCATCTCCCCTTTCCGCTGTGTCAACTTTGGGAGTTGCGATTTCTTGGGTTTTCTTTCCAAGAAAACAGCCGCTTTTGTTCGGTTGCTTCGACAACAGCCAAAGAGGGTGCACTGTTCTTTTTTTTTAAAAAAAGAAGAAAAAAAAAGAAATAAAAGCATTTGAGTGTGAAGGAATGCTCAGTGAAATCCATTGCTCGGCCGCCAATAGAAAGGAAATGAACCCCCGTCATAAAGGCTTGCGCTGACAGGCAGGGCCAAGTTAAGTGGCAGTGCTCGGCCCAATAACAAGCAGCCCCCCCCTCACCCTACACTCCCCCCCCCCCCAAGTGAGCACCCTCCTCACTAACACTCACTAAGAAATTATGCTTGAAAGACCCTAAAGTCGATCCCCCACCAAAAAAAAAATGATTAGGGGAGAAGGGGGGGGGGAAAGACCCCCCATACCCCCTAAAAAGAAGTGTAAACCATTGAACGTCACCAGAAACACTTTCTCCTCCATTTGGCTTTGTTTCTGGCCTTGATTGTATCCCGCAGCGCACATTAAAATTGAATGTCTGCCTAACAAGGAGCCGGGGTGCCGTGCGGTGATGAGAGCGGGGGAGCACTCAGTCAAAGCGTGTGCGGTTATTTGGGGGGGGGGAGGATGGGGTACTCACTTGTGCCAGTTTGTATGTTCACTCCTGCTTTTTTTTTCTTTCTTTCTCTCTCTCCCTTTTTTAAAAAAAACATTTCTTTTAAAGAGGATTTTTTTTTTCTTCAAGGGAAAGCCTTTTCCTGAATCTCCTGACTTAAAACGTCTAATCCAGCGTCCATTCTTTCCACTCCTGTCAATCAACGTTACAAAAAGCAATTTTAGAATCGTAAGCGAGGAGAGAACACTGGCTTTTATGCGCGGATTTTTTTTTTAAATTGTTTTTTTTTTTAAATGATAGTGAGGGGAAAATATCATAGGAATGTAGTCTACAAGAGAAAGATGGCATTTTGAAACAGCCGCTAAGAGAGTAATGGAATACTACAAATTTTAATGTGGGCCGTGTTAGAGTTGTTGTTTTTTTTTTTCCTGTTGGCAGCTCGTAAAGTTAGTGATATTTCTTGTAAAAGCGTGGAGTAGGGGGAGTTGGGGTTGGGGGTGGGGGGTCAGTGATACTTAAAAAAATCTGGCTTACGGAAATTGATTGAAACTGAGTGTAAGTCACATTCCGAGGGAATAAATGGGAGAAGACCATTCCGGCAGATTGATTTCGGGTCGTTCACCACGACGAGAGAAGACGAAGAAGAAGAAAAAAAATCTGGCTGTATCAAAGCGGCTGTCTGGTCGGACAGCGAGAAGAGGAGCCGCCAGCTCCGGGCACCGCAGTAAACGTCGCTTTCTGGATTCCGTAATGGCGTCCGCACAAAGAGCGTTTAGCTTGAAGGATTACTCCACACAAATCTTCGCTACTTCTCCACTGGTTCCGATGGGGTGGATGGGGAGGAAAAAACGGGAGGGGGGGGGGCGCGCAGGGAAGCGGGAGTGGAAAATAAAACCAAAAATTGTTCTCGCGCCTCTTCACTCAGAAACCAAATTGTCCTGCCATAGAGGAGTAATACATTTACTCCCGGGGTCTGAAATCGTCAACTGATGATGTCTTTTCAGTGTTTTGCTGCAGTCTTTTACTCGCCGGCTTGAGTCGTCTCCTCCCCCCCCCCCCACCCCGCTCTTTTGTTGTCTAGCCCCGAGAGAGAGGAGAGAAAAGACACCGAAATAAAAGACGAAAAAAAGAAAATCAACTGTCCTAAAGAAGATACATAATACAAAGTGAGAATGGTGGATGCGAGCATCGAGTGACGCTGCGTTAAACTGGCTTCTAAAATTATTATTAATTTTTTTTAATGAAAAAAATTATTTGATTTCTGGCACGATTACTAGACCAGAAAAATTATGTATTTCTTTTATTTTTTCCCTCAAATAATCACCAAATTTTCTGTTTGAATTTCGTCGCTCTGCTGTCTCAGAATTTCATTTAATTTGAAATGAATCACTGCGTAATTGCTCTTCATGGATTTTTGCCGCTAACTTCTTTTCTCACCACCTTATTTTAATAATAATAATATTCTACGGACCAAGGATTTAAGCTGTAGATGAATGGGATTATGCATCCTCACACACACACACGCACCCAGACACAGACACACATGCACACACAGAGACACACACTGACACAGACAAACACACAGATACACACTGATTCACACAGACACACACACATACACAAGCACACACAGAGACACAAGCACACACAGATACACAAAAAGACACGCCCACACATCCAGACACAGGGACACACAGTGACACACAGAGACACGCAGACACTGACAAACACACACAGTGATACACATAGACACACAAATACACACACGCAGACACAAACACACACAGAGAGACAAATGTACACACAGATACACAGACAGACACCCACAGACACATACACAGACACACACACAGAAAAGTAATTAATTTAAAGACACAATTTCTTTAGACTTGTTAATACATGATCTTGTATTCCTATGTTGATGGGTAGTTCCTAGCGGTTTGGTCCAGACAAATTTGTACCGACCTAAAGATCCAGATGACTGGACAGTGTTGATTTAAGACATTGACACACTTACTGAATCAGTATCTAGCCCGTGAAGCATTACAGCTGTTGCTTGTTTTTGGTGTTGCTTGGCTTTTGTTTTCATACTGAACGCACACTTTTCTAAATACTGCCCAACGCGCATTGACCTCAGTAATGCGCTAGCGACGCTGCACTAAAAGTCTAAATCAGCTTTGTAATTCTCTGATCGGCTTTGTGATAACTTCTACGGCCCCGCGAGAAACAGCTTTATAATTCATCACCATGACTTCCCAACTGGTTTTTTTTTTTTTTTAAAATAACATTACAATACGGCACAACAGCTTTTTATAACGATACCGAGAGTACACAGCAGCGGATTATAACATCCCCAAGACTGCATAACAGCTTTTCCGGAGTCATTAAGACTCCAACAACAGCTATAGAATTCAAGATCAACCCACCACCCCCCCCCCCTCTTTTTTTTACACACACCAAAACAAAAAATCCAGCCTACTCTTGCATCAGCGCCATGCTAGATAACACTAAACACTAAACCAATCCATGTTCATCTGTACAACACGTTTACATAAGACAGAGAAGCAGATATTGTTAAAAAACAATAAATAAATGTACGAGAAGTAATATCCTAAGAAAACCACACAAAAAAACAAAAAACAAACGACCACAGGTGAATTAAAATATTTATTGAAAATTGAAAAAGATGAACTTTTTATTATTATTTTCTTGTTTTTTTTGTTTCGCCCCAAGTCAAAGGAAATTCACAAAGCCAAGAGTGGCATCAATCTTTCCTCGCGTTTCTTAACTTTCATCCGACGCGATAAACTGTTAACACAGGCCATCATTGGACTCTGGCGATGATTTGAATACTCTCTGTGAGCAGAGGAGAAAGAAAGAAAGAAAGGAAAAACTTCACTAAAACTGAACGAACACGCAATGCTGGGGTTGTCGTCATCGTTCCTGTGTAACAATGGCTCCTGCCTGAAAGGTCTTGGGGTATGAATTTCAATCCACGGAGCCAGGAAAAGAATGGGGGTGGGGGGTGGGTATGAGTTTGGGATGGTGGGGTGGTGGGGTGGAAATAAACCCATCAGGCCTAATAAATCAAAATCAGCTGAGAAAATTCGTCAGCGATAACGGAACAAAAAAAAAAGGGGGGGGGGAAGGGAAATAAAGAAAAATGGCGCATAAAATGCAACAGTTGATAGCACTCGGGAGCTAAGAGCAAACAGGAGTTAAAACTATTGATTCTCTCGCTTCTAATAAATGTCCCTTTTTCTTGGGGGGAGTCTTCCGCTGGCTGGAAGTGAGGGAGAGGGTGAATTGGAGGAAGAGGAGGTGTATGTGTGTGTCGGGGGAGGGAGATAATAAATGGTTTCAACCCGCCCCCCCCCACCCCCAAACTGAATCAGCGTGGGAAGAAGGGGAGTAATCGGGTCTGCATTGCTTTGGATTTTCGGGGCCATTGTCTGAGAGGCGGGGCACACACCAGGGAAGGAGAAATCGACATCCATGGGCCCTTTCCGTATCTCATTTCTCCCGGAGAATGCCAGAGTGTTCCCTCTATTTCTCTATGTCTTTCACCTCCCCCCCCCTCTTCACTTTCTCTTTTAAAACAAATCCATCCTTCCGCAACTAAATAAGTCTCTTTCTCTTGTACTCTTTCTCTCTCATATACTGTCTCTCCATGCGTCAAACTAATTTTTACAGTTTAAATTTCAGCAATGTTTACCCCAGCGTTCGTAAGAGAGGCGGCGTAATTGAAAACTTAGCGTCTAATCGTACGCAATGGACTGGTAGACGGACTACGGAATGTCTTTTAACGTCGAAATAAAAAATTAAAATGACGATACCAAAAACAATAAATGTAGCTTAAGACAGTGCTTCCAAAATGTTTAAGTTTGGCGGACCGGTGAAAAATTATCTCATTCTTTTGATTGATATTGTACCTTAAATATTTCAAGTTTTCTTTCCTAAATTCCCGAATAGCCAAATGTATGGGTCATATCTATAAGACCAATATATATGACCCAAATCTAAAAAGAGTCTGTTAACCATTACCATTAAATGTAAAATTAAAGTAAAATTCTTGTATCGCTGTTTAAAATTGTTTGCTGTTGGCATTTTTATAACTTAAGTCATTCTAGGGAAAAACCAAACGGATGTTGCGCTCAAAAACATACACATGGATTTAACCCAGTAATAGTAACTATCTTAAGTGAAAGCAAAGAACAGAGCCTCAAGACCCTGGGGTCAGTTGGAAAGCGTGAATACCAAGAACGTGTTGTAATTTTATACAAAAGACCGTCTGAAATTTGTTTTTTTCTTCAAAGGTTGCCTTGATACAAGACACAAACTGGCCGATATTTAACATTTTACGTGTTTTACACTTTTCTTGACTCATGTTGTAAGGCAAAGTAAGGCTTTTGCGGACCAGTGCCGATCCACGGACCACAACTCCATGAACACTAGCGGAAAACGTCATACGGACCAAAACACCATGAACACTGGCTGAAGACGTCATACGGACCACCACTCCTTGACCACTTGCTTACGACATCCTACGGACCACCATTCCATGAACACAGCTCGAAGACGTTCTAGGGACCACGACACCCTGAACACTAGCTAAAGACGTCCTAGGGACCACCACTCCAGAAACACTGGCTGAAGACGTCCTAAAGACCACGGACTCCTTTTTTATTTTTTTTGGTGCATAGGTGAAATTTGCGTTCAATTTGTGTATTTTGACCTGCACCACAATTCCTGGAATTTTTAATCTTTAAATTCTTTGAAAACAAAACAATGAAAGGGTCAGCAGGAAGAAAAAAGATTTGGTTAGCGAAAAATAATGATACAAATGTAAAAAAAAAAAAAAAAAAAAAAGAATGTACTCTATGCCAGATTGGAATCTGTAAAAACGTAAGATTTTCAACTATAATCTTTGTTTTGATATTGTCTTATTACTCAATCCTGTTGCAGTTTTTCCGTTATGAAATAAGTATTCTTATATGTTAATTAGCGTATCCGGAAATTTGATCGAAAGAAATTTCGTCGACGGAAAATTGATCGACGGAAATTTGATCGAACGGAAATTTTGTCGAATCTTTTTTTCAGTCCACACGTTAAAGTTTTGCTTCAAATTTCTTTTTGAACGCATTATTTCGTTTATATATATAGTATGGGGCGTTCAAAAAGAAATTTGACGAAAATGTTAACGTGTGAACTGAAAAAAAGATTCGACCATATTTCCGTTCGATCAATTTCCTGTCGACGAAATTTCTTTCGATCAAATTTCCGGTAACCGTTAATTAGTATGTCCTCTACGCATTTCATACGTACACATATTCTCACCTATATTTTCCTTCCACATTCTAAGCAATATACTTTTGTTTTCAGAACTAGAATGACGCCTTGTTAAAGTACCATGTTTCCTTCCACACTTTCTTAAACTTAGTTTGTTTCTTTTAACCATTAGAAGACAAGACAACGCTCCTCCACGCCGCAAAGATCACCACCCCCCCCCCATCCCCCAAACTACTTTTTCACTAACACCCCGGAAGTCTTATCTGGGTTTCACGCCAATATGGCTGACGACTGACACTCGTCTAATTCTCTGATTCCTGGCATTGTGTGCAACATTCTCAGCACGACGTCATGGACAGTTCGACGAGTCCGATGAGTTGACCATAATATCATCGCCCGTGTTGGGCGCAACAAAATTTGTTAGGAATGGATAGTTGTATTCGGGGGGTGTCGGGGAGGGGGTGTCTGCCACTGGTTAGTGACTGGGGTGTCAGAGGAAGCGGTGTGTTTTTTGTTTGTTGTGTGAGACAGGCATCGGTCGTGTGTTTGGTATGAACTATGTGAATGGCACTTTTAGAGGTTTCTGCCAGTAAACTGTTGTCTAGGCCTCGCTGTCACCACGCGACTTGTTTCGCTCACTATATGACATGATTGGTTCACGATGTGACAATCTTGACACAACATATCACAATCTTAGCTCAACACGTGACAATCTTCGCTTAACATGTCACAATCTTCGCTCAAAATGTCACAATCTTAGCTCAACAGGTGACAATCTTCGCTCAGAATGTCACAATCTTAGGTTTACATGTTACAGTCTTGGCTCAACATGTTACAATATCAATTATCTTTTTCTATCGACGCTATTAAATAGTCGATCTCAATTGTCACAAACATGCTCACAGAACCGGTACTTCAAAAGATTAAACCAGTGATTCCCAAAATGGTCTATATCGACCCCCCAGGGGTCGACGACAAATTGCAAGGGGTCCATGTCAGCGTGAAAAAAAAAGGGGGTCCATGAAATGAAAATGGGGGTCAACGATAGTGGATCTCGTGTAAGCAGGTCATGACTTCTGTTTTGGCATTCCATGAATGGAATAATTCACATACACAGATAGTACCTTTTTACTTGCATAATATTACCTTAATAAAGACATACATCTTCCTACATAAATAATAAAAGTACCCATGAATAAAAAATTTAAAAACATAAAACTGTTTAAGAATTTTATAAACTAGCAGGTAATATCAGGTAAGCAGGGTGTCTACACAAACCCGAAAAACATGGCAAGGGGTCTACGAGACAAAACAGTATGGAGACCTCTGGATTAAACTCCTCATTAGGGGGCCTCTATCTCTCAAACAGTACAGATCGGCTGGATGATGGGGGTAAGTAGTATACGATAGATTCTGGGTAGCGAGGGCCGGTAAGATACCCTTTTGGACTCTTTCACGTGAAGTTGGATTTTTTTCAAATGTTGGTAAAATACAATTGTTCTTGGGGAATTCTGCGAATAGTCCCACGCAGTTACCAACCATCAAGATATAAAAAAAAAGACTAACTCGCCTGTTGGACGTTTGAGAAGGTCGAACTCTTGTGACGCACGCTCTGGTAATGGAGACAAAACGACGACTCTCCGCCCATGGTAGGATAACTGGATGGTAAATGTATTCTTAAGTCGGGTGCAACGGACCATCCTTAGATCGGCTCATGGTACAAACACTGTAATAGATTACACTTGAAAAATGTGGCATTAGCCGACTTCGGTTTTAACAAACCCCCAAAGTTTTCTCTGTACAGAGAATGTTCTTGTGAGATGTGACTTTGAAATATAGATAGAAAATCAGTTTTTGTGACCGTGAAAGTTGCACATGGACTTTCTAACAGTTACAGCGTCCATAAAGCTATATGTTATAGGTATGTCACGGGGTGGGGGGGGGGCCTTAAATGAATGCATGTTTTCTTCCTCTCATCATTTTACAATGGTTCCCATTACCAACTACCGTTGTAGATGGCGCTTTCTACAGTCTGACATCTTGTCCCTTGTCAGAGTCGATGCGAAAAAAAACAAAACAACATGCATCCCATTCTCCTAGCCTTACTTTCAAATTTCCCATGTCTTAAATTCTTTAAACCTTCCCTATGTTTCGAGCGGCCGGGGGAAAAAAAAAGGTTCTGGCATGCAAATGTCCGTTATTACAACTCGGAAATCAATCTGCCGCAATAGAGGAGGGATATTGGGTCAGCGTATCGGACAAAGCCCAGGCAATCACATGTGATGCGCCGGTCTTAGGACAATGCGCACCCCCTAATTAACGTACACTTGAGGGAGCCGGGGATTCTGTCACCTCCCCGGTGTCCGTTGCGGGGGAAGGTTTGCTGCACAAGGGGGCGTGTGTGGAGCACGAGTCCAACACTGACCTAGGGAAATCGGTTGTCCGACAGAATGTGTTGTCTTGTCTGATTTAAAGGTTTCATATGTTTTTTCCCTTTGTTTTTTTCCGACATATAGTTTTTAATATACATACATATATATTACTTTGGTCTCTGACCCGTTAATCATACTTTCTAATCAAGACAGTTAATACTAAGTCTTTAAAAAAAAGTTCAAACCTTTGTAGGAAAACTTTACCAATATCCGATCTCATGCATCAAAGACCAAGCGATCACATATCAACATGTCAATGACCAATCCCTCAAAGACAGGACATATAAAGTATATGTAATTAACCCATTCGATACGTCACATTTTTTTTTCCAGTGGAATGTAGTAAAATTAAGGGACTAAAATTTCTTTCGACCCTGTGAGATCTGACCTGATGATTTTTAACTTAAAATCCCCGCTTTCTGTTTATCAAAATTTCATCATGTATCATATCAGTATCAGGATTTGGCTAACTGAACAAGGAATGAGTTTTTAATTATTTTTTTAAATAAAATAGTGATAAAAATATATAAAGAAAAAAACTGTAGGGGTAATATGATAGTGTTATGTAAAAGTAACATTTAAACAAACAAAACAGTTCTACTCACCAGCTCATAATTCAGTTACGAATAATTCAATCAAGAGAATTTTTTCAGCAATTAAGCCTTATTATATATCCAAAGTACGAGGAAAGTTTTGTTGCAATAGCTTAAGCAATTCTTAAGTTACGAGTTCTTTTTCTCTCCACACAAGTGACCTAATTTTGATCTCTTCGTGATTGAATGAAAATATTCACTGCTATTAGATAGCAATCTTTCATCCAAATCATTTTTCTTTGAAGTCATTGTTTTCATTCGAGTCCAATGAATCATCCAAACTAATTAATTGGCTTGCTTCTTCGACAGTCATAAATCTAGATCTTAAGCGAGCAGACGTAATATTAGCATCAGTACAACTTGCTGAAGCCCTTAACAATCAGCTGATATTTGTTTACAATTTTTAAAGCGTGAAAAAGAAAGAGCCAAACACACAACCAACACAATCCGCCAAAAATTTCAAAGAAAGGAAGTTGGAGCTCTTCTGTATAGAAGTTAGGCAGGCTATAAATAAAAATATTTGACCGTAAAAGATAAAACAATAACGGCATGAAACAAACCAGAGATGACGCACACTGATGAGAAACGCATTGAATGGGTTTATGACCCCTAAGAACAAAATTTAAAAAAAAACCAACAATACTTTATAAAATGTAATATCCACCAATGGGGGTAGGCGCTGAGAATGTGACAAAACACGCATACAAGTAACGCACTTTATAAGAATCCCAATGGACTACGAGGAGTCGATTGTTTTGCCACGTGTTAAGCGTAAGTACGAGTAAGACTTCCGGTAGGCTGTCTGCAACACGCTAGTAGTCGCTCACAAATTTTTCTTCAAACAACTTTCTTCCTTTAATCATAACTGAATTATAATTATTGTCACATTTAATGAATGTCATTTAAAGAAACGCGTGTATTCAAGAATATTTTGAAAAGTAAAAATTTTAATTAACACTGGGGAAGCGCTGATGGAGACAAACATTGTGCTTTAAAATTAATGATAATTGCAATGGCTGATCAGCTGTTATCTGTTGTTATGTGTTGTTATGTGTAGCAGAAAGTCTACCAATGGCTGGTACGTATCACGTGACAAAACAAGGAAGTGACTTATCGTAGTCCATTAGTGCTCCCCTTCCCCTCAAGGCTCGAAATCGAACATTTTTTTTCACGCCCCAAATCTAATGAGCCACCCGCTTTTACACCAAAGACTATTATTTTTGTTGAGATACATGCAGTATCTACATAATACTTTGTATTTTATTTAGAAGCTATAGGAGACTGCAACTTGCCTGGTCACCCAGAGTTATCGTTCATACCGGGGAGTACAAAGAAAGTACAAAGATGGCTGCTCACATGGCGAAAACAGGATTTGAGACCTGGCGAGTTGAAGAAATTAAAAAATATTTACGGGAATTACATCAGCCGGTATCTGAAAATAAAGCAGAACTTGTAGGTCGGCTGTGTAGCGTTGCGAATTTGTACGGGAAAAAACGTATGTATATGAGACATTTTTTCTAATTTCTAGGCGAAAAAGATTAACAAGGGCTAAAACCCCTGCTTTTTCAGAAAGTTGCAGTCTCCTATTGCCGGGACGTCATTATATCAAAAAGGTTACATTTCAAGAAACTATTGCCAATCTCTCAGTTTGATTGTTCACTAATCAGAAAGTAAAAGTGAGAAATTAAAAACGGTGATGAGGACGTACCATAGTCTTAGCGGAGAGGATGAGGAGGAGGAGGAAGTAGTTGTAGTGAAGAGAGGGTGAGGGAAAGAGGACGTAGCCATACTAGTAGCGAGAGAGAGAGAGAGAGAGAGAGAGCGAGGGAGAGGAGGACTTACCGTATTCAAATCCAATAATAATCTGACGAATTTTTAGATTAACTTTTCCGATGATGCAAGTGTTATAATATTTCGTCAGTGGCCATTTTGACGGAGGGCCCTTACGTCGTGGGACCTTTTGACGGGGCTGATTTTTCGGGGCTGATTTGTCACGCGCAGGATTGTCTGGTCCATTTTGACGCGGCTCGGTCATGAGCAACACCACCGACTTTCATGAATCAACTGTTTCAACCTCTGGAGCTTGAAATTTCATGGAGACAATGTCAAGTCGTCCATCGCGACAAGGGAAACAATCCATCCAATCTGAATTCCTCCGCTTGGCGAATAAAACGGGACAATCATGTCTTGCGGGTCGCGCTGTTCTTTAAAAAAAACAACACACCAACAAAAACTGTACAACAACAAAAACAAGCAGGCTCCAACCCCTTGCTCATTATTCATCCCGTCCAACATCTATCCAGCGGTTATCTTCCTTGAAAAAAATAAAATTTATGGGATTTTTTTTTTTTTCGTTTTGTTTCGGGGTTGAGATTCAATTTTTCTGGGTGTCAGTTTTGTTTTTTTTTTGTTTTTTGGTTTCCCCCCGTCTTGTAAATTAATCAATTATTAACAGGCCGATTATTAAATGGCGCAACATTAAGAAAAGAATGAATCCGTGATTCGGAAGTTAATGTGGAGGAATATCGAGGTAAAAAGAAAACAAACTCAAAATGTATAATACATAAATGTCATTTAGTTGTGAGTTTTCTGTTGGTTGGCGTGAAATTGTTATATCTGTATGTCCTTCGGGATGGGGTGGGCTTTGAGACCAGGCGAGGAAGAAGTGGGGCTGGAGAAGATGAGGCGGGGAATCCACCCTATCTGTATGTCCTTCGGGATGGGGTGGGCTTTGAGACCAGGCGAGGAAGAAGAGGAGCTGGAGAAGATGAGGCGGGAAATCTTCCCAAAAGATGAAATACTTTTGGGGACTGTGGCGTTGTGAGTTTTCTGTTGGTTGGCGTGAAATTGTTATATCTGTATGTCCTTCGGGATGGGGTGGGCTTTGAGACCAGGCGAGGAAGAAGAGGGGCTGGAGAAGATGAGGCGGGGAATCCACCCTATCTGTATGTCCGTCGGGATGGGGTGGGCTTTGAGACCAGGCGAGGAAGAAGAGGGGCTGGAGAAGATGAGGCGGGAAATCTTCCCAAAAGATGAAATACTTTTGGGGACTGTGGCGTATTTGACTAAATTTCAATATTCCCCAGAGCAAACTCACGAAATAGCCCCCCCCCCCCCCTTCCAACCCCAAAACACACGAACACAACAACTAATTACTTTTTTATTATTAAATATGAATAAAAGTGATGTAATATAAGGTGTGGTTGTTGTTGTTTTTTTTTGGTGTTTTTTTTTACCCATTTACCCATTTACCCAAGCATATTTGATTTATGGCTTGAAATGCGCGTGACGCTCGAGCTGCTGGGTGCGGACGAAGTTTGAGAACCACTCATCAAATAAGTTTTTGAGAGACTTCACGTTGAGTCAAAACATTTCCTCTTTGTTGTTTTTCCAGGTTGTTGTTGATGGTTTTTCTCCCCTCCTGTTTGTTTGTCTTGAGTTTTGTTGGTTTAATATTTGTCGAAACGTCTTCCCTGTGGACGATTTTTCTTTTTCCTCCTTTAAACTGCATTCTGCCAAATCCAACAAACGTGAGGTTTATTATCTCATTCACCAGCTGACGACTGGGTTTTTGTTACCTTACGTGAGACTGGTACTCCAGTTTAAAAAATTCAATTTTTCAAACATTTTTTTTTTTAAACGCTACGGCTCAAACATTGTGATTCTGTTACTTTTCGGATAAGTGTCTGCTTTGAGTCTTCTGTTAGTTTTTACGTAGAATGTCTGCTTTGAGTGAGTACACACGAGGGAACTTGCGTCATAATGGTGAGTGTTTGCGAGTAAAAATATAACATTGTTTTCATTGGAATAACAAATTTGTGCCACACAGAAGGTTTGGTCATACCTCGAGGCACGAGGGCGGAAAAGTGGGTTAAAACGAATGATGTCAATAGCGCAAAGTCAACAGTTGTGAGATCCCTTGACAAGCACACACACATTCGACACCCTCCCCCCCTCCCCCCTCCCCCATACAACTTGACGAACTCAATAAAAACATACGGAACTGCGGTACCTTACAGATGTAAGTATTGTTATAGCCAAGAGAACCATAGTGCTTTACAAATATAAGTATTGTTATAGCCAACGTAGGGAATCATAGTACTTTACAGATATAAGTATTTTTATAGACACCATACTGATTTATGTGACTGTACAGATATAAGTATTGTAATGGATAAAAACGAAATCATGTATTTGTACAGATATAATGATCATTATATACACATTTTCACCTTCTCTCATTCACCTTTCATGAATGGGTTGTTGTTGCTCTTTCTTCCTTAGCTGTACTTCTTGGTTACCGGAAATTTGATCGAAAGAAATTTCGTCGACAGAAAATTGATCGACGGAAATTTGATCGAACGGAAATTTGATCGAATATGTTTTTAGTTTACACGTTAAAATTTTCGTCAAATTTCTATTCGAACGCAATATATTATATAGTAAAACAAAATAATGCTTTCAAAAAGAAATTTTACCCAAAATTTTAACGTGTAAACTAAAAAAAAGATTCGACCATATTTCCGTTCGATCAAATTTCCGTCGATCAATTTTCCGTCGACGAAATTTCTTTCGATCAAATTTCCGGATACGGTACTTCTTCTTTATAGCACAATTTCTTTTTGGCCCTTATCGCGTTATATATTTTTACTTATTTTGACAGATTTCTTCAAGTTTCCACGACACCTATACGCGCGCCAACCAGCTCAACGCAAGAGTCTGCGAACCTTTGCGGAACGTTTGCTAGAAAAGACAGGATGTGAACAGTTAAATCTACTTCGAAACCATATAACAGTTGTTTTCGTCTTTTCGTGACATTTATATATGATTTTTACACACACAAAAATATGTTAATCCTGAGATGAGACGAAATGAAATTTAAATACATTTGGTAGTGTTAGAGGTTATTATAACGTCTTTTGCATGATGGAAATACATTGGAAATGACGTCACACCTTTTATTTAACCCGGCTCACTTTTTGTTTTTTAAAATGTGTTGCACAAATTTATTCTTCGTATACCTCGGGCTCCTCACCTCAAAATTTCATCATGCACCCCAGAGTTTGACTTAATATGTAAAGAAATCAAGATGTACACCCACCCTTTTTGTCAACACGCACACACACACGCACACACACACACACACGCACACACACACACACACGTCTGCTGTCTCTCTCTCTCTCTCACTTTCTCAATAACTCTCTTTCTCTCTCTCTCTCGCTCTCTCTCTCCCTTTCTCACACACTCTTTCTCTCTCTCTCGCTCTCTCTCTCTCCCTTTCTTACACACTCTCTTTCTCTCTCTCTCTCTCTTTCTTTCTCTCTCTCTCTCTCCCTTTCTCACTCTCTTTCTCTCTCTCTTTCTTTATCTCTCTCCCCTCTCTCTCTCTCCCTCTCTCTCTCTCTCTCACACACACAACACACACAGTCACCGACATTTATATTGTAAATTCCCATGTTCCACGGGTCAACTGTCCAACCACGTGGTCCAGGGGTCAACTGTCCAACCACGTGGTCCAGGGGTCAACTGTCCAACCAAGTGGTCCAGGGGTCAACTGTCCAACCAAGTGGTCCAGGGGTCAACTGTCCAACCACGTGGTCCAGGGGGTCAACTGTCCAACCACGTGTTGCAGGGGTTAACTTTCATCCTGACATACCCCGGCTGTTGAACCGACAAATTAACAACTGCATTCCAGAAGCCTTGTTATAAAGGGAGACCATTTTACGAAATCGAATGCAAATTATGGGCGTTACCGTTCCTGACTTTCCCTTCTTTTCATTTGCGTTGACATCCCTTTTCTTTATTCTCGGCTTCAACCTCAACACCCCTTCCCCACCTATCCCAACCAAACCACCCCCACCCCCAAATGGAAAATATAAAGTTAAAAATTGAAATTTAAAAAAAAAAAAGAATTACGAAATAGCTCTTTTTGTTTTGAAATCTTAAGTGCCTGTTTAGCATTTCATTGTGTCTCATTCCATAGACAGTCACCCACTTTGGCATTTTCATTGGGTCTGATTCAACAGACCGCCGACATCCACAAATATTTTCTATAAAGTGTTTATCTTTTCTTAAAATTGATTGATACTTGAGTTATTTAAACAATTTGCTTGTCAATCACACCAACCGTTTCACCCTTTGCCTATTGCCTCTAAACAATCTTGACCAAATGACCTTTATTATGCAGAAGCAGCCTTATCCCAAGGCCCCAAATAAGCCTCAAAATTCATGACCAACTGGGCCTAAAGGCCTAAAAAGACCTCTAATTCGCTTGAACAGCTTCGCCCCAATAGCCCCAAATGACCCTAACTATGCTTGTGCAGCTTGAGCTTAGGGCCCAAATGACCCTAACTATGCTTGTGCAGCTTGAGCTTAGGGCCCAAATGACCATAACTAAGCTTGTGCAGCTTGAGCTTAGGGCCCAAATGACCCTAACTATGCTTGTGCAGCTTGAGCTTAGGGCCCAAATGACCCTAACTATGCTTGTGCAGCTTGAGCTTAGGGCCCAAATGACCTCAAAAATATATGGAACATTTTGAATTTAGGGGCTTCAAAGACCCTTTCTATAATGCTTGAGCAGCTTGAGCAGCTTGAGCTTAGGGCCCAAATGACCTCAAAAATATATGGAACATTTTGAATTTAGGGGCTTCAAAGACCCTTTCTTTGCTTGAGCAGCTTTAACACAGAGGCCAAATGATACTTAATATGCATGGACAGCTTGCGACCAGGCACCTGGCTATCATAGGTAAATTTCAAAATATCGCATTTTCACTTTCAACCTAACGGATATTTTTCCTTATCCAAAATAATCAACCTAAAAACTATCAGAGAGGATCAAGATCTAACTTGGAATAAATTCTTTTGAATCGTATCTAATGCAACACAAGTTAAAACAAAGCCAGCTTTAAAGCATTCATTTCTTTTTAAAAACACTTCCCTCATTCTTATCCCTCACCCTCCCACTCAGACAATTCCCCCTCCTTTCTACCAATATTCACTTCTGAAATGAGACGGGAATCCGAAGCAATGAAAAGTGAATGGGTTTCATCCACGAATTTGAACGTGTGTGTTCAGGAATAAATAGCTGTGCTTTGTCCGCATAGTTTCTTTCCCTTCGCCTTCCCCCAAATAAAGCACACAAAAAATCGAAAAAAAAGAACAAAGTGTCAGCCAAAGAGAAAGTAGAAAAGAAATGGGAAAAGTGCTCAAGTAAAAGGTATTTTGGCTCTTGCGCCCCCCCCCCCCAATCCCTTTGTGCCATAAACCCCTTCCCCCGCTCTTTAAAGTTATACAAGAAATGGCATCCGAACCCTTTCATTACATTTTCTTTCTTTCTTTTTTTTTTTTTGTCCTTCCTCTTCAGTTATCTTTGTGAAAATTTACATTTAAAGCGAACAATAATTTAAAACAATAGCATGCCAATCGGAGACGGGAATGCGAGAAGGCACGATATGGTTTTAAGGCTTTCTGGGAGAGAACTTGAAGACGTTTAGAAGAGTTTTGTCGTGGATCTGTTAAAATGGGAAAGGGGAGGAATAAAAAACAGTGTGAAACAGATGGTTTTTTCAAAGTTTGACAAAGACATCTGTGGCTTTAAAGTCCAAAGAGGTTGGGGGGGGGGGGGGAATCTGACGGCTGTCTGACGTTTGAACGGGTTTACTTTGATGCAGAAGATTTAGAAATACAAATAAAATTGAAAGGATTACGAAGTGGCGGAGGTATGTGTAGCTGTTGAGAAAAATCGCCAATCTTTGAAACCGTGAAAATATGAGAAATTAATTAAATGAAACAATAAGAAATTAATATATAAACCAACACTTGTAAAAATTACATCTTCACGATCGTTAAGTGAGACAAAACAAATTGAACTTTAAAAAAAAAAAAATTAAAAAAAATTCTTAGGATATTATAGCCAGATATAATGTTCATTATATACACACGCCCCACTTTCCAGCAGCTTCTCGAATTTAGATCGTCTACTTCACCCCAGACACGCCTACGTCACGGTTGTATCGTGTGTACTTATTTGTGGGATGACCTTTATAAACAAAACAACAAAAAAAAAAAAAAAATGTTCATGGAAGTCGATACAATAAGACCTAGAGAAATTGTTCAATCTTTGTTTACGTACCCACCCTCACATGATGACACGTTGATCGAGTTCCGCCTACGAGCCCCGCATTTTCTTTTTTTTGTAGTGTACCATATGCCGGGGGTATGAGAAAACTCGCACGTGTGAAGGACAGACCAAATGCTCACAGGACAAGTCTGTGGGTCGATGTTCCATCTTCGAAATGCAACAAGACCAATGAGACTTACGTGGCCCCCAAAAAAATTAGCAATAACAACAGCCCATGTCAGCTTATTGGACCTCCATAACATTTCAAAAAGCCAGTGTCCAGAACGAGGCCCTGGCGTGTGCGTGTGTTGGCTTTGGGGGAGGGGGGGGGGTTAAATGGGAGGGGGGATGCGAGAGGGTCTACAAGAAACGAGCAGTGGGGATGCTCATTTCATGCTCGTCATGGCCTCAGTGGCCAACGAAAAGTGATTGGCGTAAAGGTTACAAAACAACCCCTGGCTCATTATTTATATTCATTTCTCGGGCAGCAACAAAACAAAAAAACAACAAAAAAAAAACCAAAAGGCGCAATGAAATCTGTGTTTGATCTGATCTGATTAAACCAACATTTTGCGGGGGTCTAGAAATAATCAAATGTTCTTCTCGCGGCCAGAAGACTTTAACAACAAAATTTTAATAGGAATAATTGATAGAGGAGTTGTTGTTTTTAAATATTTGGTTATTATATATATTTTTTTACGCATTGTCATTGCTAGGGCGTGTATCGTGCACCTTAAGGTTGATGTAGGTTATCTTTAGTTCTGTTGAAATAAAACATGTTTCCCATTCACTATTATTAATAAAGGGGTGTGGGGGGGGGGGGTGAGATAGAGAGATATTCCGTAACTGATACGCTGGCAATAGGTTGAACAAACGTTTCGCTTTCACTATAAGATCAGCATGATTTAACAAAAAATAAAAAAAATTATCGTTTTACTGTCTAGCGAATGTTGTTATTCTGTTTTATGAAATCTTCGAACAGTCGTCACTTGATCTGATTTGCTTAATCTTAACATTGATGGCAATGAATGCCAAGTCGAGATTCATTTAATTCTATTTCAGTACAGTTTGTCCCAGCAAGCGATTTTTACTCCATTTGTTCTTGCATAGTTTATTGCATACTTTCGTGCTCATTTTTTGTGCGCATATTAGCTTGCATCTTTTCTTGAAAATTTCCTTGAATATTTGATTGCATATTTCTTGCGTAATTTCGTGCGTATTTTCTGCGACATTTTCTTGCACATTTTCTTGGAAATTTTTCGATATTATTTTCTTGCTTATTGTTCTACATCATCTCGATTTTCTCACTGTCGCACGTTTTGACTGAGACGACGGGGGTCACCGGGAGAAAGGCGGATAAAAAGTCCACGAAACAGGGGAGAGAAATAATGCCAGTGCGGTGCCTTCAATAAAAATTGAAGAAAAATAATATAAAAAAAGAAAAACATGAGAAAGGATGGAGGGTGTTGTTAAGATGCATTTAATCTGGCCACGCAAACAATCCATCAGACGTAGAGAAGTGTACGTGTGCAAAAACGATTATTCTCATAAACCAGGCGTTAACAAACTCCCCTTGCCAAGGGAAGGAAGCGAACAAGGGGAGAGAAAAATGGAAAATATAAAAAAAATTAAAAAAATTGCTAACGAACAGATATCGCGTCGAGGAAAAGGCGAGCGATTTTTTTATTTTTTTTTTTATAGTTTTTTAAAAGGAAGAAAATAATGTGAGATGAGAGGTGAGTTCGTGTTTGGGATAGGGGATAAGAGAGAATGAGGGGTGCGGGGATGAGTGGTGTGGGCGGGGGGGGGGGGGGTCATTTTGAAGAAAATAATAATAATATGGAAAACGAAGGAAAACGACTGGAGAAAAATGTTTGGGAAAACAATCAAATTTCGTGTTTTTTAAGCCGTAACACTACCAAAGGAATCTAATTTCTAGCGGGGAGGAGGAGTCTTGTACAACATGATCAGCGTGGGGAGTGAGGGGTGCCAAAACAATCAAAACTATGCATGAATGTAGAGGTGGGAGGGAGAAGGGATAGGGGGAGGAGGAGGGGAGGAATGAAAGGTTATTGAGGGCACCAAGGTAGAGGGAAATGGAAGATATCGAGCGAGCAAGAAATTCTTGTTCATAGGAAATAGAAGCAGAAGAAGAAAAAAAAGAGAGGCGGAAAGAAATAGATAAATATATTGAGAGTCTGAAAAGGGAAGATAAGCGATTCTCAACTGTGTTGATTTCAAGGGAGACAAAGTATACAAGTAATAACTATATATATATATTATTCTCTACAGAATCCATTGCAATGCATGCATTTCTCAGTATGGTCTTATATGGCAGTGTTTCGCGGCTAATGAATGGACACATTATTTCGCATATTTTGTTTATATCGCACTCTCTTTAAACCGTAATTGTGCTGAAATAATTTTAGCAGCTAATTCGTAATTTCACTACACGTATATCCCTCAAATTATGATGGTTTAAAAAGTCAACAATTATTTCAACTAAGATGTATGTGATAGTTTAAAAAGGCCCCCTTTCAACTAAGATGTGTGTCAACTTTTAGCTTCTACAGCGTTCCTCGAAGCAACCATTTTTAAAGTTCAAATTTAAGAGACGAGTGGCCAGAAACGAGGGCAATTACGTTATCCATTTACATTTAGTGAAAATTGCTGCCAACAATCGGTTGAAGAGCAGTGTCAAACACGATGATAGCACTAACTATAAACTATAGTACACCCTTCCCCCCCTCCCCCGGTCATCATGGCATCACGGTCAACCTAATGACATGGTCTTAAGACGAACCACTAATGGCCAGCGGATGTCGTTCAATGGAGTATTATATTAATGGGTGATAGGGTGGCATCATTATTAATTGACTTAAGTTATTGCTGAGAAATCGTACACTGTTCTTTGTTACGTTCTCTAATTTTATATTTCGTTTTTTTTTATTTTTGTCATTATGTTTTTCTATTATCGTTTTTGTTATTATTAGTATTATTATTATTTATTTATTATTATTATTATTGATTATTATTTTATTTTAATTATTAATATTGTTAAGATTATTATTATCATATTATTTTATTGTTTTTATTATTATTATTATTTGAAAAAATGTTACATTTATTGTAATGGGATGATGTCCACATCATGGCATGGAGGGCATGATGCACCAGGCAGATATTTATTTGCGGGGTTCTCAAATTGTCAAAATATATAACAGACGAACTGTTTGCTCCTGTCAACTCATTTAGGTGTTATTCAAATAGGAAAAATAAAGAAGAAAAATGGGAAGGGGGGGGGGGGTCAAATGAGGGTTGGTTGGGGCGTTGAAAAAGTAAGTCTCAATTTCAAAGTAAGCATTTTTCGTTCCCACTTACACCAAGCGCAAATTGTCAATATTATTTCTTATTTGAAAATATTTTTTTTGTTGAAGAACTCGGGACCGTTTTTGAAATAAATGTCTAAATTGACTATAAGCGCTGTTCCAATAGCAACGTGTATTTTAGTGTGTATGTGTGTGGGAGGGGAATTTTTCCTGGTGACAAATTTTTCACCACTACAATACAAAGAATTAATGAACCACTTTTATATGACCATTTGTGACACCTACAATAGAAAGTATTAATGAACCACTTTTATGTAACCATTTGTGACACTAATAAAATAGAAAGAATTAATGAACCACTTTTATATGACCATTTGTGACACCTACAATAGAAATTATTAATGAACCACTTTTATATGACCACTTGTGACACCTACTATAGAAAGTTTTAACGAACCACTTTTATATGACCATTTGTGACACTAACAAAATAGACAGTATTAATGAACAACTTTTATAAGACCATTTGTGACACCTACAATAGAAAGTATTAATGAACCACTTTTATATGACCACTTGTGACACCTACTATAGAAAGTGTAATGAATCACTTTTATATGACCATTTGTGACACCTACTATAGAAAGTGTTAATGAACCACTTTTATACGACCATTTGTGACACCTACAATAGAAAGTATTAATGAACCACTTTTATATGACCATTTGTGACACCTACATTCAAAAGAGACTGTCACTGTTGTTACAGAAGATTTAACGATTTCGTTCGTTTCCGACATTTCTTTAGCGTATACACGGACCTGGCCACTGACCTGTGGTCAATATTTTTCAATTCAGTACATACACACCACCATTCCGCGTGTTTAGAACATGTGTTATCCAACATTTGTTTCTTATTTAGTTTTTGTTTTTGTCGTTTCTTTAGTGCGTGATTGTGAATCTCCATTAGCCTAACTAGGGAGGCCGCTTTTGGTTGAACATTTTGATAATGTTTGGAAACTCTGTCAAAACGAGGCCGCCGGGTGCGAATGGCGGCCCTGCGTGCCGTGGTCCATTTTGACTAATGCTATTCGGATTTCATTTGTGGTAGTTTATTTTAGTTAAATTGAAGAATTAAGTTTACAAACGTATAGTCCATTCAGTTATCTTTCATTTGATACCTCATTTTGTCTTACAAACACAACAATAATATTTAAAATAGTTTGTTATTTACAACCTCTCACTCTGGTACCCGGGTGCGAATAGCCACTTCAACGATGCATTCGATTTACGAGGGTGTGGGGATGACGCGTAAAAACTAAATAAATGTTATGAAATTTTGGGCTGGTTTTAGTTTGTTTGTCTGGGTTTTTTTATGTTTGTTTTTTTTGTTTTTGGGGGGGGGGGGGGTGTGTGGGGGTTGAGGAATGATTTTATAAGAAAGAAAAAATGAAGGTCTGCAATTCGCCGAAATTGGAATGAACACCGGCAGAGAAAACGAAGTGGAGTTGTTTGTGAATATGTCCATCGTGCTTCCCTTAATAACGCCTTACATTAAAAATGATAATAAGTATAAGAGAAATAAGAATAATTCAAAAGCTAAAAGGAAATATCTGCAGAGAGAAACGCTTGATGCGGTAATCAAATTTGTCGATGTATTTCGTCCAGAATGCGCACCCTGTTACTTAATGCCGAGAAATAAGCATGCTGCTACCCCGAGTCGGTGGGGGGGGGGGGGTGGGTACGGGAGGTCGGGCTTCTATCTTAATGCCGAGAAATGAGCATGTCGCTACATCGGGGTGGGGAGATGGGGGTGTCGGTGAGGGGGTGGGAGAAGACGGACGGCCATCTCGAGGAGGGCCGGGGTGGGAGAAGAGATGTCGACGGAAAGAGAGAATGGCTTACCGTGATCTGCACTAATAAATATGATTAGGGAATAAACGACGAGCTGTCATGCCTGCAAGTGTTCTCTGGCTTGATGGCCGGGACTTGCACGGATGCATTTGTTTTGATAGGACCACGCTCTTGTGAGCAGTTCAATTAGTGAACCCATATAAGTTCATAGAAGCACGCTCTTCTGAGCAGTTCAATTAGTGAACCCATGTAAGTTCATAGAAGCACGCTCTTGTGAGCAGTTCAATTAGTGAACCCATGTAAGTTCATAGACCCATGTTCTTCTGAGCAGCTCAATTAGTGAGCCATGTAAGTTCATAGAGCGAAGTTCTTCTGAGCAGCTCAAATAGTGAGCCATGTAAGTTCATAGAGCGAAGTTCTTCTGAGCAGCTCAATTAGTGAGCCATGTAGGTTCATAGAGCGAAGTTCTTCTGAGCAGCTCAATTAGTGAGCCATGTAAGTTCATAGAGCGAAGTTCTTCTGAGCAGCTCAATTAGTGAGCCATGTAAGTTCATACACCGAAGTTCTTCTAAACAGTTCAATTAGTGAACTATGTAAATTCATAGAGCGAAGTTCTTCCGAGCAGCTCAATTGTATAGTGAACCCGTGTAATTTCATAGAGCCAGGTTCTCCTGACCTAGCTTTGATATGAGAACCATTTTTTTTTTATAGAACCAGGTACTTCTTGCATATTTGAATCACTAGACCATTTTGCTCCTTTGATATAAAAGCAACACAATAAAGCTTAACGTTGAATTAAATTGTTTCGCTTCTAGATGAAACGTCAATGTTCGTTGTCTGTTTTTTGCGTGCGGACTTTTTTTGTCTTTGTCTTAAAACGATTCATTTTTTGGTTTTAAGCAATTTCAAGTAAATCTTTCTCTTTTTTAAAAAAAAAAAAATTCTCAATGGTGTTTGAGTTTATTGTGTTGAGATAATAAATCGTCCCGGCCCGCGCCCCCAATTTATTTTTTCACTTTAATTTACCCCTCTCCCACTCCCTTTAAAAAGTTTATTACAAAACTACGAACGACCTGCCAAAGTAATATTATACCTAAAACCTGAAACCCTATTTTTGTGTTTTTTTTTTTTTTTTTACATTTTAATCAAAGACAAGATTAAAAAACATAATATCACAAATCTTTCTCTTTGGAATACGAAATTTGACTTCAATGCTTGATCGGAAAAAACAGACCGTTTTTTAATATATATGTATATATATATATATAAATTATTTTTTAAAAGGTGTAAGTAATTTTTTCCAAAAAAAAAGACAAAAACGTAGAGTAGATGAGCGGGCTGATGGACCAGGCTCCAGATGGAAGAAACATTCACGTCTGCTCGGCAGACGGAGGGTAATATGTCAACTATAAGACCGGGACCGCGACGGCAAATTGTTTCATTACTACGGCAGGGGTATTGGGTGTCGCCGAACGTGTTAGGGAATGCCCCGGGGTGCGTCAGGGAATGCGCCCCCGGGTATGCGGGGAGCGCGTGCGAGGGTGTCGTGCGACTTTCCAGCGGCGTTCCTTTAGAAACAAATCACGCGGTGATGCATCGGCGACAGGTTTGGGTGGGAACAATGAGAAGCACGGGAACAATCAGAGATATTTAGAGAAATCAGTTTCCTTGACCTGAAGTTCACGGTAAATTGTGGAACATTTGAAACATGTAATTTGGTACTATTCATCCGTATAGGGGAACATTTCAAACATGTCAATGGTGCTATTCATCTGTATCGGGGAACATTTGAAACATGTTATTGGTGCTATTCATCTGTATTGGGGAACATTTGAAACATGTAATTGGTGCTATTCATCTGTATTGGGGAACATTTCAAACATGTCAATGGTGCTATTCATCTGTATTGGGGAACATTTCATAACATATCATTGGTGCTGTTCATCTGTATTGGGGAACATTTCATAACATGTCATTGGTGCTTTTCATCTGTATTGGGGAACATTTCAAACATGTCATTGGTGCTGTTCATCTGTATTGGGGAACATTCCATAACATGTCAATGGTGCTATTCATCTGTATTGGGGAACATTTCAAACATGTCATTAGTGCTATTCATCTGTATTGGGGAACATTTCAAACATGTCATTGGTGCTATTCATCTGTATTGGGGAACATTTCAAACATGTCATTGGTGCTATTCATCTGTATTTAAATTAAATTTGCAAATTATGGTTTTCCACTACAGCAACAAAGCGCTGGTGGTGCAGGGACTCTTGGTGATGGAGGGGGTTGCTGGATGGGGCTGCTTTAAGCGAGAGGGGGTGCTGGTGGTAGAGCGGTAGCGGAAAAGGTTTTTAAAAAAAAATTTCTCTTTAAGTTCAATTCTCGACGCCGCTGAAGAAAATGTGACATATTTGACAACGGCGCACGTCACCGACTCGTCAATTGACCGAAATCTGAGATAATCCGGGGACAATTTGGGCCCTCTAAGAACAAAAAGTCCTGAATAAACAATGGCGTGTACTTTGGGAATTCCGCGAGCACGACTTCCTCCACGCTGGTCACCGCACGCATTGTTACAGACACTCGCGATACCTGGGACTCCACGATACCTTTTTTTTCCAGCTCGCGATACCAACGATCAGTTCCTTGATGTGAAGTTAAAATTTTTGTGCAATGCTTTTCACAGCCTTTAGTACGGGTCATCGAATGATGACCATCTCTAATGTGGATACGGATTATTGTTTACGGGTGTTGGGTGGGGATGTGTGCATGTATCGCATTCCTGGCTCCGCTTCCGAGAAACGTATTTACTATACATATCCCACTAATTACGGGATATATGACTATTTATCTGAGAGGTGCTCGAGTCTTTGTGTTGCTATATTACAGATAACCTACTTAGGCAGCAGTATATCTCAGATAACCTACTTAGGTAGCACTATATCTTAGATAACCCACGTATGTAGTACTATATCTCAGATAACCTATACGTAGGTAGCAGTATTATTCAGATAACCTATACGTAGGTAGCACTATATCTCAAATAACCTATACGTAGGTATCACTATATCACACATAACCTACGTAGATAGCACTATATCTTAGATAACAAGGGTAAATAGCAGTAGTATAAGTTCTAAAGTGGATGATGTACACAGTCAATTTCTCATAGTCTTTTCCAGCTGCTCGACTAATCCTGACGTTGTAATAACTGGACAAATCCTGAAATTTTAACACCTCAACTAATCCATGACGTTGCAAATCCTCGATCAATCCTGACGTACCTCGACTAATCCTGACGTACCTCGACTAATCCTGAACGTTGTAACACTAAGACTAATCCATGACGTTGCAAATCCTTGACCAATCCTGACGTACTTCAACTAATCCTGACGTACCTCGACTAATCCTGACATTGTAACACCTCGACTAATCCTGACGTACCTCGACTAATTCTGACGTTGCAACACCTCGACTATTCCAGACGTACCTCGACTAATCCTGACGTTGTAACACCTCGACTAATCCTGACGTACCTCGACTAATCATGACGTACCTCGACTAATCCTGACGTACCTCGACTAATCCTGACGTACCTCGACTAATCCTGACGTACCTCGACTAATCCTGACGTTGTAACACCTCGACTAATCCTGACGTACCTCGACTAATCCTGACGTACCTCGACTAATCCTGACGTACCTCGACTAATCCTGACGCTGTAACACCTCGACTAATTCTGACGTACCTCGACTAATCCTGACGTACCTCGACTAATCCTGACATACCTCGAGTAATCCTGACGTACCTCGACTAATCCTGGCGTTGTAACACCTCGACTAATCCTGACATTGAATATGGTTACACCTTGGAAAATTTGTCGGCCTTGACATTTAACTAAAATAATTTGATTAATTCCTCTTTAAAAACCAACAAAACATGTCAACCCATGCAAGGTTAGGCTCGCTAACGCCCACGTGACGTCAAGTGGACTCGTGAGAGCTCGCAAAGTCCCTCACATCTCGAGGAGGATGGGTAAATGAGAAAAGTTTTAGCAAACTAATGACGTCCTGGCCAGCTTGACGTAGGAACAGCTGAATTAATGTATCACGATCCTCTCTTTTTTTATGTTGGGTTAATTTTCTATCCTTAATTGTAGTTGACGTCATTGAAAATAATCTCTGATTTAATTTCGGGACTGTATTAGGAAGAAGAATGCCGTTTAATTGGATGTTGGATCGTTGGTGCATCAGAAGCCATAGATGCATTTGATCACGTGACTACAACCTGAAGTGCAGTCTAGACAAATTTATCTCCTGTACTACATCCAATCTTTCAAGGACTTACCCCCCCCCCCTCACCTCCCCCGCCCGCCCGGGGGAGGGTAGGGGGGTTTAGTTAAGTCCAATATATACAATTATAGCATTAACTAAAAGTATCGATGCGCTGGTAATCGAATGAGCGTCATCCACTGCCAAACTGAATTGGTAAAAGCGAATGGGGATGGGGGCTGTTTGGAAGAGGTGGACTACGGTGGTAAAATCGGTCACTTTGGTTTGTACGTACTGTCAAATATTAGAGCAAGGAACTGGAGTCCAGAGTTACGGACGTAACAGTCCTGACTTGTAGGAGTGGCGGGAAAAGGGGGAGGGGGGCAGGTGTCAGTTTCATAATGGGTGGGCAGGGTTGGTGGTGGGGGTGGATGGATGACACTTGGTATTTGAAGGTGGGGGAATGATGGATTATACTTGGTATTTGAAGGTGGGGGATGGATGGATTACACTTGATATTTGAAGGTGAGGGGATGGATGGATTACACTTGATATTTAAAGGTGGGGGAAGGATGGATTATACTTGGTATTTGAAGGTCGGGGATGGATGGATTACACTTGGTATTTGAAGGTGAGGGATGGATGGTTTACACTTGGTATTTGAAGGTGGGGATGGATGGATGGTTTACACTTGGTATTTGAAGGTGGGGTGGATGGATTACACTTGGTATTTGAAGGTGGGGTATGGGTGGATATACACTTGGTATTTGAAGGTGGGGGTGTGTGGATATACACTTGGTATTTGAAGGTGGGGGTTGATGGATATACACTTGGTATTTGAAGGTGGGGGTGGGTGGATATACACTTGGTATTTGAAGGTGGGGGTGGGTGGATATACACTTGGTATTTGAAGGTGGGGGTGGGTGGATATACACTTGGTATTTGAAGAGATAAAAGTAGTGTTGGGAGCTGGGGGGTTTTAACATTTTAAAAACGATGAACCTTTAACAGGGAAAAAATCTATTGTATATGCAGGGCCGGCCTTAGGCCACTGCAACCTATGCTGCCAAAGTGGGCCTTGCACTTTCATAAGTCCCGATCCCAATTTATTTTCTAATACAATATCTTAATTTTTACTTATTATCCTTATCCTCTACCCAGAATGGGCCCCGCGCAATCCGTTTCGCAATAAGGCCCCGCAATTGTTAGGGTCGGCCCTGTGTATATGTTAGTAGAAATCAGAAAGAGATAAGAGGGAATGAGAGATGGTAGAATAGAAAGCCAATGTAATAAATTGAATATGCAGACAAAGGAAAGTAAGAAATTAGAGACGGTAAGATATAAGAAAGACAGAAATGAGAGATGTAAGATATGAAGATAGTATGAAATTTGAAATGATAAGTTATAAAAATATTAATAAATTGGAGATGGTAAGATAAAAAGATAGTAAGAAATTAGAGATGGCAAGATAGCTAATGAAAATGATCGAGAGAGAATGCGAAATGGAGAGAGAGAGGGGGGGAAGAGAGAGAAGGGGAGAAAGTAAGGAGATAGAAAGATAGAGGGAGGAGAGCAAGACAAAGATGAGAGCAAGATAGAGAGGAGAGAAAGACAGAGAGGTGAGAAAGACAATGAGGAGAGAAAGAGAGCGAAGGTTAGAATGAGTTGAGAAAGAGAGGGGGGAGAGAAAGAGTGATAGAGTGGAGAAAGTGACAGAGAGAGGGGAGAAAGAAAGAGGAGATAGCCAGGAAGGCACAAATGTGTAGCAATAAAGAAAGTATGGGGGTGGGGGACAAATGAAACGTTACGTATTGAGGGGTAAAAAAATTAGATTCTTGAATTATCGCTTCTACGAGTTCATCAGCCGTGATATTAGCTTTATTAAAAAAATGTTTAGTCTTTTTTTTTTTTAAAGTAGAATTTTAGCCATTTCTTTTTCAGTAATTTAACCCCACCAAGAAACACAAGATCTTCAACCCCGTTAGCACCACGAAAGATTAGATCTTTAACCCTGTTAGCACCACGAAACACTAGATCTTCAAACCTGTTAGCACCATGAAACAATAGATCTTCAACCCTGTTAGCACCATGAAACACTAGATCTTCAAACCTGTTAGCACCATGAAAGATTAGATCTTTAACCCTGTTAGCACCACGAAACACTAGATCTTCAAACCTGTTAGCATCAAGAAACACTAGATCTTCAAACCTGTTAGCAACATGAAACACTAGATCTTTAACCCTGTTAGCACCATGAAAAAATAGATATTCAGCCCTGTTATCACCATGAAACAATAGATCTTCAAACCTGTTAGCAACATGAAACACTAGATCTTCAACCCCGTTAGCACCAAGAAACCCTAGACCTTCAACTCCGTTAGCCCCAAGAAACACTAGATCTTCAAACCTGTTAGCACCATGAAACACTAGATTTTCCAATAAAAATAAACTTGTTATCACCCCCCCCCCCCCCAATGTCCGACCGCCTAGCCACCTCCCCTCCCGCACTCCAGCTCCACTGTTCTTGCAGTAACGAGCCGTCCTGACGTTGCCATTATTAGTTCACAAGCTAATCAACAAGGGCAACCACTCCTCCACAATATTTATCTTCTCACAAATTAACGAACTTAATTTTTTTTTTAAAGGTTCTAAAACTTGTCTGTTTAACCTTCGCTCTTTATCATGAGAACCAGGATCAGTGTTTTTAAAGAAGATTACATTAGTTATTTAATTTTGTTGTTATTAAATGAATTGTCTATTAAAAGATAAACATAAAACATTTATAAATTTAAATTGAAGCTTATTTGGGAATTTATTAATTGTTAAATTAGTATTGACAACAGAAAAACAATTTTTAAAAATATATAAATGTGACAAGTTACATTCAAATTTTACGTTGTCAAAAAATGTAAAGCCTTTCATTCGATGGTTTCCAATAGCATATCCAATAATAAGAAAAACGCACCATATCACAACGGGTAAATGGCTAAACGCAGACAGTTGGTGCCATGACTTATCACAGGGCTGCCATTTTTGGTGAACTTTTATAATTCACTGTCACTAAAGCTAACCTGAACCCTAATTAAATCAAAATTAATGAGCAGCTCATTAAAAAAAAAAAGAAAAGAACAACCTTCTCCCGATAAACTAAACATCCGGTCGGTAAATTAAAAATCTCGAACCAAAACGTGAACGGAATAATAGAACTATTTGACTCGATTTACTGCGACACAAATCTTGGCGCTACCAGCGGCTCGTGGGTCTTGACTCAAGATGGGCTTTGACGTTTTCAGCGGCTCATGATAGCTAACCAGTTTCAAAAGCTTATTTCGTTAGTTTAAATATATATATATATATAAATGTATATAAAATTCCGATATTGTCGTACTCATCAAATGTGGCTTATCGTCTGCTGACGTATGCAACAAACAAAACCCCCAAAAGTTATCAGAGTTAACCCCGCCCCCCCATAAAAATTGACAAAATCTTAAGTGTGTTTTTTTTAAAATAAACATTAATAAAGAGAAATATCAGTTTTCGCAGCTATTGCACACAAATTCGCACTCTGTTTGGTGCAGTCATGGGGATTTTTTAAATTTTTATTATGCGCTACTGAACTCTGCGGTACTTGATAACATTGGCTTATTCTAAATTCTATAACAAATTGAGCGCACCAAACATGGGCGGCAGCAATGCTTGCACTTTTCATCTACTAGTTATAGCTCGCCAAACATGGGCGGCAGCAATGCGTGCACTTTTCATCTACTGGTTATAGCTCGCCAAACATGGGCGGCAGCAATGCGTGCACTTTTGATCTACTAGTTATAGCTCGCCAAACATGGGCGGCAGCAATGCGTGCACTTTTCATCTACTGGTTATAGCTCGCCAAACATGGGCGGCAGCAATGCGTGCACTTTTCATCTACTGGTTATAGCTCGCCAAACATGGGCGGCAGCAATGCGTGCACTTTTCATCTACTAGTTATAGCTCGCCAAACATTGGCGGCAGCAATGCGTGCACTTTTCATCTACTAGTTGTAGCACGCCAAACATTGGCGGAAGCAATGCGTGACCTTCCCATCTACTAGATATAGCTCGCCAAACATGGGCGGAAGCAATGCGTGAACTTCCCATCTTATAGTTATAGCTGGCCAAACATTGGCGGCAGCAATGGGTGAATGTCCCATCAACTAAAGTTACTTGACAAATCATGAACTCAAGTAACGCACATTTAAGAATCCCAATTTTCGCTACATCCCTTCCCCCAATGATATACATCACTGCACACTTTTTATTTCACGCCCATGAACTATGTTAAATATTCTGATGCCCAAACCACTTTTAAACCGAAAAAATTACACTATATTTAAATTGAGACGATTTGATTTACCGAAAAGAAAATATTACTCGCAAAACGCGGTTGTGTTAAAAAAAATCATTTAGCGTAGTTATCTGGAATTATTTTTTGCGCGCTACCCGGAAATTCAAGCAGTCGCACCACAAGTAAAATATGTATAAGAGATAATTCTACAAATACTTGCAGATGGGCATATATATTTTAAAGAATTCGAATTCCGTAAATTATACATTCAGTATATGCTTGACAGAAATTAACAGATTGTCCATTTGGTGGTTGTGTTTATAACAAGATGTTACGCAAAGTCGTACTGGTAAATCATTTATGTATGTTTTCTATACCATCATGTCACCACTTAGTTACACGACGATTGCTTAAAACAGGTAATGTCCTTATAAAGTTGGTCAATTTTAAGAAAGCCCCCCACGACTAACAAGTTAAAGAACCGTTGTGATTTGAGTTTAGTCTGTTTATGAAACTCCACACCCCCACCTCTGCAATCACCCACCCCACCTGCCTTTTCTTCGGCACCCCCCTTGTTTATTATTATTATTGCAAATTACAAAAGGGCATCGAGTTCATGCTCAATATATTAATATCGCTAATTGAAATGGTTGAGAAACTGTAAGGAAATATTGCAAGTCTCTTTCCGACCTCGTTAGGCTGCATGTGTGCTTGGCTGATTTCTGAGTCTACGTCGGCAGAGGTGTTACACAGCGTGGTGGAGTGGCGGAGGCTGTTAACTTAAAGGGGCGGGGGGTGTCTATCAAAGTGGAGGAGGGAGGGATGTTGTTAAATTAGAGGATAGCGGACGTAAATGGGGAGGAGGGAGCGGGGGAGGATGCTAGCGGGAAGGAGGGTAGGAGTCTATCAAAGTTTATGATGGAGGGAGGCTGTTAACGTAACGGAAGGAGGGGGGTCTGTAAGAGTGGAGGAGGGATGCAGTCTGTTAACAAAACAAAGAGCGGTCGGGGAAGATATAATCTTGTGTTTAACTTTTTCATTTAACGACCTTTTAAAGGTTATTTTAGTAATTAAATTCTCGATAGCAGTCAGGCGATGGTGGCGTAAAGTCACTAAATAAAAAAAAAGCAAAGCGTTCTTTACAATTGGACTACAGATAGTCCTACACCCAACCTGCAGGCCTTTAAACAATAGTCATACAGACATTCCTATACCATGCCTTATGGCTGGCAGTTAGGGTGTAGCACTGTGTGTTGACCTATCTAAATCCCGGCATCTAATATAGAAAACGAGAACTATTTTTTTAAACACTGGGTATTTCCACTGCAGCCGGTGTAAAAGACTGCACCCGGTGTAAGAGGCTGCAGCTGGTGTAAGAGACTGCAGCCGGTGTAAGAGGCTGCAGCCGGTGTAAGAGACTTCACCCGGTGTAAGAGACTGCAGCCGGTGTAAGAGACTGCAGCCGGTGTAAGAGGCTGCAGCCGGTGAAGCACTCGTATATTAATATTTTCTTAAAATACAGTTCATTCCTTTGTGATTAAGGGTCTAGTGAAAGGGGCCCAATAAGTGTGGACGGTCCACCAAGCAAAAGTGTGTGTGGGGGAGGGGGCGCGCTGAAGACCCACGCTAAGACACTGGGTCAAGCTACGATTTTGGAGTAAAGGAACAAACCTGTGCTGTGCTTAAATCTGATAATAGAAACAAATACATGCCGTGTGTCGCTGTTATACTATAGTCGGAAGTTACGTGACTATTAAGAAAGAACACTTAAAATAATACTGTTAGCAGGCGGAAGACACTAATAATAATTTAAAAAAACAACAACCTCATCGTCTGCAAACCACGTGACGAGTTCGGTCAGGGTAGGTGTCAATTGAATTTTAAAAAAAAAATTTTTTTTTAGGTGCCAATTGAAGATAAACGAATCATCCACTCATGACGCTGTTACGTCCCCTTTAACACGCCGATTACGATGTTACGTCCCTTAACAAAACGGTTTTTTGAACAAATTAAACAAATAAAAGCAAAGTTCTTGTTTTTTTTTTTTAATTTATACCTAAGCGTATCACTTCTTAAGAAAAAAAAATATATACGTATAATTTTCGATCGGCGTGAGCACACTTAATTATCTAAAACAAGATTTGTATAAATGTTCCACTTACATTGAGTTCCCCCCTCCCCCCCCCCTCTTTCTCTCAAATATCGACATCCCCTCAAACAAAAGTACAACTAGTTATCTCCTCCTCCTCCCCTCCGATCCATTCTGTTCCTCGCTCCCCCATCACCCCGAAGCAATCCGCCACCACCCCATCCAACAACAGGTCACACTAATCAGCGGGGCGTAATCGATGCCAAATTAGGGGACATTACTCGCAATTAGAGGCCAGTTGTCTCCGCATCGACTCCGTCCAGAATAGCCTAGAGAAACAACAATAAAGCCACAATGACCCCTATCTAACTACAGCGTCGTACTTCTCTCTCCAACCCCCCCCCCCTTTTCCTGCAATAGCCCCTATCTAACTACACGGACGTAGTTCTCTTCCTTACAATGGCCCCAGCGCTTCGTCTTAATGCACAAATTAAAGGTGATGGCCCCTTTTCTCTTCCTTCATTAGCGAGGAGCCACGGACGCGCTTTCTGACAAAGATGGCGCTGGAGACAAATTGCGGACCTCGGCGTCGTATATTTCTCCGGGGGTTTTATTTTATTTTTTTATTTTTTTTTGGATCATTATTACAATGGACGGTGGGGAGGGGGTGGTGTTGCGCGGGGGTGGGGGGCACTGGGGGGACGAAAATTGCAGAGTCACGCTGGAAGGTAGAATCGCGGTTCATTAGAGAGCCAGAGTAAAGGGAGGTAACATTCTGTTTAACTTAAGTATGATATTATTGACAGTTTCCCTCAGTAATCAATTTTTTTTTATTCGACCTTCTTTTTATTGGTATTAGGGGCATCTAAAAGTTTTTTGTTTTTTTTAAATAACACTAATAAACGATTTATTGTAGTCGAACTCAGAGGCGGCGCGTTCGAATACGTCAGGCGTCTTCTCCAGATTTAACGTCTGTCGTTCCGTTGATTCCCGGATAATTGTAGTCCGACTTGACAAAGGTGATACCAGGTTCCTGAAAGAAGAGAGCGCTGAAGTCTGAAGCGAATCGTTTGGCAATGTTTTGACATTTGTATGTTAACTGGCCTAATCTTCTGACAGTGACAGTTATAGACTAATTCCGACAGATGAGCTGTTTTGTTTTGAATAAATTGTGTAACAAATAGTACCTCTATCGAGTTCTGCGAACCATTATGCAGTATTCTAAAGTGCCATCCTCAAACCTAAAGAAAAATTTAACGATATAATTATCAAATGGTAAGCTTAGGCAATAACCTTGCCTGCCACTCTGTGGTGGGTTCAAATCTCATCCAGGGTCTTCCCAAGGCGTTTATACGGGAAAATGACCTGATCGAATATTAATTTGCAGTCAGTAACAGTTGTAAAGCTTGTGTTAAGCCGTTAAGCCTAACTAAAATTGTAAATGCCTGCTCATTATTGCGACAAAAATAGTGTTAACTGCTGCATAAGCTTTAAGTTTAAGAGACTTGAAAGATAAACACATTCTGCACTTAAACATCATTGTGGAATAGATAATGTTAATCCAATTCTGCTGAAACTGCTACTAGTGGTACTGTTTCTTTTAAAGTGTGCTTACTCAGTAGTAAGGTTACAACTTGTGCGGCACTAAAAAAATTTTCGCCTGCACTGATTTTTGTAAGCTGTAATCCTAGTATACGCCTGCTCTAAAAAAAATATGAAAATAATTAATCCTAGGCTTAACATTAAAACAGTGTAAAGTATAGTAGTCTACTTAGACTTAGGAAAACAAAGGGGAAGCGTTATCCGCACGGTTTTGGATGTGAGAATAATGCCAAGCATTATAGCAATAGCGTGTTTTATTTTTCATTAATTGCACGTAGAGTCGAAATGATGTACACGGGCGTATGTGCAGTCACATTAATGACCAACTAGTTGAATACACCGGACGAAGCTTTTTTTCAATGTCACGTCACCAGCCGCTATAATGTGCATGCGCCGAGGAGCCGTGCGGAAATTGCTCAGCGTTATCCTCACGACCAAAACCGTGCGGATAACCACTCCGATAATATATATACATATAAAAAATAATGTAGGTTAATTAATAGTATTATAGGGCCTAGGCCTATTCAAATTTATATACATATTGCCATGTCTAGTCTATTTAAAAATAAACTAACAAAAATTAATTACAAATAATTAATCCTAGGCTTAGCAGCTTAACACATCAAAACAGACAAAAGTGGAGTATATATAATATAGTACCAGTAGTCTAAGAAAAGAAATAGGCTGCTTGCCATTGTAAAAAAGATATATAAAAATATTTCTATTTTATTAATAGTAATACCGTAGTATTAACAGGGCCGAGACCTATTTAAAATATTGCCATGTGGCATGCTGTCTAGTCTATTTCAATCAAGAAATTAATTTAAAATATTTAATCCTAATCTTAGTGTAGGCTTATGATTTAAATTAAAGGCTAATGTATGCCTAATGATACAAAATTGAAATAAAAAATTCTGTTTTTAAAAATATAACTTAAGTTTTCATTACTCTCTTCCTTCACATTTTTGTACACATACGTGACAAATGGTGTAAACATGCAAACAGTTTATTTCGTCAATGTAACCATTGGTCAGCATGATAATGATGAATTTCAATAAATTGATGAATTGAGCAAGACTAAAGTTCCCTAATTTTTATTTATTCTTAAAGTTAAAAAAAAATTAAAAAATTATAATGAATATGTTAACATTCCTTGGTATTTTTTTTCCCATGTTATTCACCTTTGCACGTGACAACATTTATAAACAAAATAATGATAAAATCAAACTAAATGTCACAAATGAATGAAAATATTAAAACAAAAAAGTACTATGAAAAGTACCAACCATTCCCTTAGTTTTTTTTAACCACAAATTTTTTTTTACCTTTCCTTAAGCCTACTTGTCATTTTGTTTGTTGTTGAAATATCGGACAACTGGGTCATCGTGCAGCTGTGTTCACAGAGGATTAGTCATAGATCGTGGGATGACAGCAAGACGTCGAGCAAAAATACAAATCGGTTTGACAACCGACAGACGCACAGAGTGACAGTCTGACTTCTGGTAGACAGCCGAAAGCATTAATTACTTTCGGCCGAAACCCAAAATCAAACCACAGTTAACTTTTCTGTTTCGCCCGAAACCGAAACTACGCCGAAACGTCAATTGAATGCAAAATCACCAGCTAAGTTGGCATTTACCTTACTTTTGATTAAAGGTTTGTTTTAGTTTACAAGGGGACATAATTCCCAAAAGAGCTTTCCTAACAGCCCTAAATGGTCTAAATTTCAAACTCTTACCGAAATGGGGGAGCGGAGGAAGGTGTAACGGGAATCGCCAATCCGACACCAAAGCCACTTCCGAAAGGGCAGATACAGATGGCGCTGATGGCCGGGGATTATTAAAAATAATTTTAGCGTGCTGCACTGTAGTTAATTGTAGACATATTGTACCGGTCGCATTGTCGGACATGGAAGCACTGTAGTGAATCAAGAAAGGGACATATTGTACCGGTCGTGTAGTCGGACATGGCAGCAATGTAGTGAATCAAGAAAGGGACACATTGTACCGGAATCCACAATGTAAACGCGGCTTGTTTAAAAGAGATGACATGGGCGGAGCCGTCATACAAATGATATTTTAAAAGGTCATTTAAATATTTAAAAATTCCACTTTGATGCCAGTTCTAATTCTTCGGGGGCACCAGTTGGGGGGGGGGGGGGCAGATTATACTTCTGGGACTTTCGTCCATGTATCCGGATATTGTAAAGTCCATTATGCATTGACAGAATAAATGTTGTTTTTCTGATCATGAAAAAAAGGAGAGGGGGTGGGGGCGGGCTGTGAGAGGCGTGGCCGAGGTGTTTAAACTTCATTAACTAGATAACTTCATGATTATCCTGATTATCCCACTTTTTTTTTTTTGTTTTTTTTTTTTTTGTTGAAAGAACATGATTACGGAAGGTGCGCTCTCCCCACCTCGCTTTGTTACGGTGAGTGTCGGTCACAAATAGAAAAGATGCCTCGCTATTAGCAGACGGATAACACACATTTTAAAAAACCAACAAAAAAAAACAAAAAAAAAAACGTATCGTCTGCCAACAACAGGACGGGTTCGCTCAGTGTAATAATTGTTGACTGTAGATTGTTGACGCAGTTACGTCCCTTTAACCCACTCAATGACTCCGTTGCGTCTCTTTAACCCAATCACGGACACATTTGCGTCCCTTTAACCCTCCCAATGGCGCCGTTGTGTCCCTTTAACCCATTTAATGACGCTGCTTATTTCCTTTAATCAACGCAATGACGCCATTGCGCCCCTTTAACCCACTCAATGACGCTGTTGCGTCCCCTTTAACCCACTCCATGACGCCGTTACGTCTCTTTAACCCACTCAATGACGCTGTTACGTCCTCTGTAACGAAAATATTATTAAACAAAATTAAATTATTAGAAACAAATTTGTTTGTTGTTGGTGTATGTGTTCTTTGTTTGTTTTTTTCAACTCGACCAAAGCGTTTTAATAAGAAACTAATAAGAGAAAAATATGTATAATTTTCGAGTAGTAAAAAAAATAAGTAAAATTTTTAAAAAAATGGATTTTATGGCTGGTTGAGTTGCAAAACATTTGCTTTTTGTTCTTCCAAGTTGAGGATCATTCTAAAGGATGTCGCGCGCAAAGAAACGTCTCGGTTGACTTAACTAATGGTAATACGGTCGTGAGTACAAAAGGAATCGAAGCTTAATACTGCCGTGAACGGAGTGTGGCGGGGTGGGTTGGGGACGGGGCAAGAGAGGGCTGGGGTAGCAGAGACCAAATCAAATGCAGAAGAAAAGAGTTTTGAACAGTGGTAAATTTTAAGCTGATTGATTGACTTTAAAGTGTGGGTCCCAGTGAAATTTGAATCTTTATGCTGTAACTTAAGACGCACTTCGGCTATCAATAAAAAAAATCAACAACAAAAAATTAAAAAAATCCGATGCGGGGTAAATAGTAGCACGAGGTAGATAAACAAGGAGGAGAAAGGCGCGAGACAACGGTCGAGTGCGTAAACTTGCGGCGCATTAGTGCGGCTGTTTGGTTTCTTTTAAGATTCGGTTCTCAGTGTACATCTAGATGACAGTGGCCCTTAATGGCACCTATTATTTCATGGCTAATGGAACAGACACGGACAAATTAAATTATACAACGGTGCATAGAGGAGGTGAGCTTTAATTTTAAGACACACGTGAAAAGAATGATCGACGAAACCAAATGGATTAAGCAAGAAGTTGGGGCGGGGGAGGGATGTGGAGGGGTTGCATAGGATATTGTTGATGGCTTACTCATGAAATATTTACTGTCACTGTAGAGTTGTTTGATATAGTTCATATTTATACCATTTAGAGCGACACATAGAGATAGAGGGGATGATTGAGAATAAAAGAGAAAGAAAGAAAGAGAGAGAGAGAGAGAGAGAGAGAGAGAGAGAGAGAGAAAGAAATACAAAAAAAAAAAAGAGAAAGAGAGAGAGATCATGTGTGAGGGAGAATAGCTTAACCTTAAGATGGACGCAGGAGGAGATAATGAAACAGCGAGACCGAGAAATGAATTTAACTTTTTTAAAAAGAAAAAATAATCGGATGCCTTTTATAGTGGCATTTCAGATAACTTAGTTTTCAATTAGCCAATAATTAACACAATAATAGTAGTTAATTTTCATGATTATAATCATAAACGTTACTATAATCATCATCATAATCACTAGCTTAATCATTCTAATAAGCATCATCATAATCATTATCATAACCATTATCATTATAATAATCATTATCATAATCATTATCATAATAATTATCATAATCATAATCAAGTATCATAATTACTATCATAATGATATATTACAAACTCTATCGCATTATAGATTAACAAGTTAAACCTAGCATTTGCAATTACTTACTTGGGGAATAGTGTTGCTGGTGTTAAACATTTGGTTGATGTTTGAACCACGCAACACGAGATAGACAATGGTGGAAATGAGGCCGGGGGGAGTGGAAAAGAAAAAAAGAGATTGACAAAGAGAGGGAGAGAGAGAGATAGGGGAGCGATAGAGGGGAGAGAAATGAGAGAGAGGAGAGAAGGGGAGAGAGAGGAGAGAGGGGAGAGAGAGAATGAAATAAAGTGAAAGTGACAGACAAAACGACTGAGTGATGGAGTTCAAGAGAAAGGGTTGGGAAAATAGACAGACGATGAGATGGATAGAGAGAGTTAGAGAGAGAGAGAGAGAAAGATAGGAAGAGAGATGGCGAGAAAGAAAGAGAAAGAGAGACAACAAGTCAGAGTGAGAGAGAGAGAGGGGGGCGTTAAATAGAGAAAGAGTGAGAGAAAGAGAGTGAGAGAAAGAGAGAGAGAGAGAGAGAGGGAGAGAGAGGAGACAGTTTTGCCAAAAGAATTTTTCAAAAGAGGAAAAACATTGAAGAGCAACTGTAAGCAGAAAGTAAATAACGCTGGTACGATGTACAGTTGTAATTTTTTCCAAATGTCATTGTACATTCTTAATGTCTGAAGATTTAAGGCGTCAGTGGGCAAAAAGTAAAGATTCTACAGACAAGAGATGAAACTGACCACCAACACCCCACACCCCCCCCCCCCAAACACCACCACCCCACCAAATAACAGTGAATTGAGGATTTAACCAAAAATCTTGCAAAGCAGGCAATGGGCATTTTCAAACTGTTCCACCGGACCCCCACCGTCATGTACCTAGGCATTACTGAACGAGTGACAAAGCTCGGCTCAAACTTGCCCACCGACGAGGGGGACGAGCGCGGACTTCTCGTGTTGAAAGACACACGGAGCACTAATTGTTATGAGGAGCAAACATAACGCGAGCCACAAAACTGGCTTGAAGAAAAAAAATACAACGAACTGGTCAGCCCTAGGTGGCTTTCCGGGCAGAACTCCGGACAAAGCGAGTGCTGGTTCGAGGGGGGGGACGACGGGAGGAGTGCGGACAAACAGCCCGCGCCAATCCGGACTAATTCCTTCTCATTCTAGCAATTTGTCAAGGCTTTGTTCTAATGCCGTCTAATCGCACAAAGGAATTCGCCTTCTGAGGTCCGGTCGACACTTTGTTGAAAAGAATGCGTTGTCTTACAGGGGGTAAACATAGCCGTCTTTATGGCCTTGACCTTCAATGGTTTGGAGACACGACGTTATCCCTTTCAGACCTCTCTTGCCCATGAGATATTAACTTATCTATTTCTGACCTCGCTTGCAGATAAGATACTGCATTATCTATATCTTACCTCTATTGTCCATGATATACTGCATTATATATATCTGGTCTCACTCAAATGTGAGACACTACAATATCTTTCTATGACCTCCCTTAAACATGAGATTCACAATTCAATCATCCATATCAATTCCCCTTAAATATGCGATATAAAGTTTAATCATCCATATCAATTCCCCTTAAAGATGAGATTCAAAATTCAATCATCCATATCAATTCCAGTCAAAGATGAAATTCAAAATTCAATCATCCATATCAATTCCCCTTAAAGATGCGATTCAAAGTTCAATCATCCATATCAATTCCCCTCTAAAGATGAGCTACTTGCTCATTATTATCTGACCCCCCCCTATTGGATTACTTACCACATTTCCGGTGATTTCTGCTGTTTAGATAACTTTGCTTACAGAAAAGATACGAAATAATATCTTATCTCATAACCCCCCCTCTCCACCACTCACCCCCAACCCAGAAAAAAAACCAACAAAAATTGTATGCACCAAATGCACATGTGATTTTTTAAATATTTTTTTTTTTAAAGAAAGCGCAGTTATCGGGAATTTTATCTTGTGAACGAGTGTCATCATATGTCCGCCGTCTTCACGTGGAAAAAACAGAAAAAGCTGTTAGGGGTGGTGCTGAACATTTTGAAAGAATGTGTTGTCACCGGCAAGGAGTGTGCCAGGTTTCAGCTCGATAGGTTGACGGTGAGTGGGTCAATTAGCCGTCCTAATATTTTTGCCAGCCCGTCACGAAAAAAAAAATAATAATATTTGAGGTATCTTAAAAACTATTGAAGTTAGAAGTTAGTTTTTTTTCCTGAGTTTAGTGGTTATAGACATCAATTAATGGTAAGAATCTCGGAGTTGTTTTCTCATTACGCTTTATCGGCGACTCCAGACTCCAGTTTTATGACGTCACTTAACGTTTCTGTGTGTTGTTTTCTTCGTGCTATTTGGTGACAGTTCGGTCTCCACGTAGGGATTGGAGGAGCGGAATGAATGACGCAATATTAATCAGTTCTTCCGTAACTTTGTGAAAGCCTCGAACTCGGAGGTGCAAACAAGTGCGACGCGAAGTAGGGGCCAGCTGTACATGATGACTGATGCTTTACTCCAGCAGCTCCTCGACTCCGTGTCTGACTTGCCAACTGCCAAGGTCGCTAAACAATATGACTTTATTGTTTTTGGCAAAGGGTTTTAAATCTTTCGCGTGAAGCATGCCAAATACAATTCATACACATTTATGGGGGTTTTTTTTCGGTGTTTTTTGTGAAGGAAAGGGGGGGGGGGGAAGGGGGGGGGGGATCGCCGATATGCAGAGATTACGCAGAAGTTTCTTTTCCGCCATCTTAATCAAATCTATGTTTCCGTTAAAAGCTAAATTACTTAAGGTTTCTGCACGCTCACAACTGAGGGTAAGATTAAAAGTTTGCATAAATTTAGCAAATCACTTATTATCCCTCCCCCCCCCCTTCTTTTTTTTCCCACTCCCACTTTCGTTCCACTCGAATGGACACAGGATCTAAAAGTGAAAGTGTCGCACTGGAGACAACGTGCGGCAGATTAAAGAGTTCAACAAAAAACCCTGCATTGTGACGCGTTTAATCCGAAAAAAAAAATTGAAATAAAAATAAAATAAAAACTTAATATCGAGCCATTGTTTGCCTCGGGCGGATTAGAGAACTATAGGGCTGCCCTCTACAGACGTGGCTCGGAGGGGTGGTCGGGGTTGGGGTTGGGGGGGTTAGGCAATGAGGAGGCTGTGAGTTGGCTGGGAGTGGCTTGGAGGAGGCTTGGAGTGAGATAGGCGTCGGTTGGAAGTAGGTTGGGAGTAGGTCGGGAGTGGGTTTGGAGTGGGTTGGGAGTAGGTTGTGAGGATGTCGGGGGTGGGTTGGGAGTAGGTTCGGGAGTGGGTTGGGACTAGGTTCGAGAGTGGGTTTGAAGTAGGTTTGGATTGGGCTGGGAGAAGGTTTGGGAGTAGGCGGTTTTTTTTGTGCTGAAAGTGGGCTGGGAGAGCGAATGGGACTGGGTTGGTATGAGGTTTTGAGGGCGCTGAGGGAGCGGGGGCTGTTATGGGCTCGAGTGTCCTTGGGGTGGGGTGGGTAAACGACGCCAAATCCGTAATCCCTCTGTACGGATGAAGCTTAAGGCGATTAATGCAAAATGTTATTTCTTATAGTGGGTTCCTAAGTTATAGATCAGTGATCAAAGAATTGCCTGCTTTTCTATGCTGTGTCGACACTTAGAACACGGGTGAAGTCGTTGGAAAAGAACAAGCAAGCCACTGTCGACACTTAGAACACGGGTGAAGTCGTTGGAAAAGAACAAGCAAGCCACTGTCGACACTTAGAACACGGGTGAAGTCGTTGGAAAAGAACAAGCAAGCCGCTGTCGACACTTAGAACACGGGTGAAGTCGTTGGAAAAGAACAAGCAAGCCACTGTCGACACTTAGAACACGGGTGAAGTCGTTGGAAAAGAACAAGCAAGCCACTGTCGACACTTAGAACACGGGTGAAGTCGTTGGAAAAGAACAAGCAAGCCACTGTCGACACTTAGAACACGGGTGAAGTCGTTGGAAAAGAACAAGCAAGCCACTGTCGACACTTAGAACACGGGTGAAGTCGTTGGAAAAGAACAAGCAAGCCACTGTCGACACTTAGAACACGGGTGAGGTCGTTGGAAAAGAACAAGCAAGCCACTGTCGACACTTAGAACACGGGTGAAGTCGTTGGAAAAGAACAAGCAAGCCACTGTCGACACTTAGAACACGGGTGAAGTCGTTGGAAAAGAACAAGCAAGCCGCTATTTAACTAACCAATTTGCCCTTATGAACAGGAAGCTCGGGAAACAAAAGAACAATAGAAGGTTATGATACTTGCAGCAAAAGTGATATGTTTGAAAAATTTATAATTATAGAAATTAATTTAAATATTTTTAAACCAATTAAAAAAAAAATAATTGGCGTCATTATCTGGAATCGGAGTCTAAAATGCGGAGTCATTGGTCCTGCTGTTTTTTCCAGCCCTCGTGTAGCTCCGCAATACATTGACGTGAAATGTGTACATTAATTATCTTATTTTTCTATACATCTAGATAATTTCGCACCTCTGATTATAAGTCTACATACAATTTTATTTTCTACATTTAAATTGCATTGTTGAAATTGAGTATAAAAAATAAAAAATAAAAAAATTAAAATTTAAACATCGTTTAAAAAAAAAACGACCGTCATTTTGTACGAGTCGTTCCCAGTATAAATAAGCATATATTTCTAATACATATTATAATCCGCATACAAAATGTATATGCCATGCGAGAAAAGAAAAAGTTACATACACATTTCAGTTCTAGATTCATTTAAAGTAAATTAAAACCAATCAAATTAATACATGTTTAATTTTACAGCAATCGTCTTCGTGGCTGCTATATCGGACAGCACATCTCTAAACAAGTGACAAAATGGCGCGGGGTCAGGGGTCGATTGAGGAACGTAAAACCATGTGGAATTGGTAGTTCCATTTTGGGAAGTTAGTGTTGAAGGGCAAGGGGCGTGTTACTGAGTTCCCCTGATACAACACTTGCAGACTTCAACCTGTGGACAGACTCCCCTTAAACAACACTTTCAAACTTTAACCTGTGGACATTCTCCTCTTATACAACACTTGCAAACTTTAACCTGTGGACATTCTCCTCTTATACAACACTTGCAAACTTTAACCTGTGGACACACTCCCCTTGTACAACACTTGCAAACTTTAACCTGTGGACATTCTCCCCTTATACAACACTTGCAGACTTTAACCTGTGGACAGACTCCCCTTGTACAACACTTGCAGACTTTAACCTGTGGACAGACTCCTCTTATACAACACTTGCACACTTTAACCTGTGGACAAAGTAAAAGACGCAGAATGTATCTTTTTAAAACAAAATACAAACTACGTTTGAGGCTCTTAAAGTAGAAATGGAAATGCATGTTCAGCAGTCCCAAGTCCCCAATCTATGGCCCCCTTGTTGCCCAAACTGCATCGCATCGTACTAATACAAATCTGGTATTTATTGGCCGCTACTTTGGGAACCTCTCTTAATGATAGAGGCCAAGGTTAAATTCATGATTTGTGAATAAATTTTGTAATGAAATATGTATATATTTTATATTTTCCCCTGAAGTGTGTAGGCATATGAGTGTAGACAAGTGTGTGGACTCTCTACTATCTAAATATATAATTATAACTCGTGCTTCATAATCGGTTCATCTTCTGTACTCTCCTGGCTCGTTTCGATTACCTAAAAGTCATTCAACGTTACAAATTTAACTATCATAGCCTAAAAACCAGACAACCCAGAAAAAAAACAACCAACATGGATCCCCCTCTAGCCATGACCGACCCCACCCAGAACCACAAGGATTCCTCTCTAGCCATTACTGGTCCCAAGCGGAAAACAAAGATCCCCCCCCCCTAGCCATGACCGACCCCACCCAGAACCACTGAGATCACCCTCTAACCATGACCACCCCCACCGCCGCTACCATCCCTCCACCCCAATACTTATCAGATCCGTATGAAAACGAAGTCACGTACGACTAGTTACAATTGTCTGCCCTTGATTAGCCGCGCCGTCCTTGTAATAAGTCCATAAAGCAGAGAATTCACCGTTAAAAGTCTTGTTTACATAAATTTATCTGCAGCCCTATCACCCGTCTTATCACTTGCGTTGGGAGACGCCTCGGGAGGGGGTGGAGATTGGTGTGGGGGGAGGGGAAGCGGATGCGGAGAGTACATATAAATAAAAACCTACCTTGGAGTGAAAAGCGGCCAATTGCATGAAGCATAGAGGGGAGCTTAGCTCCCTTTCGTCTCCGTGTGATTATTAAAGAATTACGCTGCTGATATGAAACAGAGAGTCGGTAACGATTTGATGGAAGCGCCCTCTGCAGCTTAAGTCATTCTCATAAGTATTTTTGTCCGCAGTTTCATGGCTGCACCTTTCAGAAATGCAGAACCTATTTCCCTCCACACACACACACCCACAACAAATTTGCTACGATTTATTATTATTATTATTATTTTTTCAAAAATTATACCTATATCGTATTCAGATCTTTTTAACATATCTATAGTATATCCATATCTATTTAACACACCTATATCATATCCATATCTATTTAACATACATATATCATATCCTTATCTATTTAACATATACCTATATCAAATCCATATCTATTTAACATATAACTATATCAAATCCATATCTATTTAACATATACCTATATCAAATCCATATCTATTTAACATATACCTATATCATATCCAGATCAAGTAAACCTACCTTGCACTATTGGGAGGGTGACATTATATTACATACGTACAGTAGGACATAAGTATAGTAGTACATACATACAGTAATAAATAAAGACCGCGCTACATATATACATATTTTTTTTTCAAAACTCTTCTCGGGGACACATTACATCTATCGAAATGGATGGCATGACTTGGCTGTGTATCAAATTGCAGCTTCTCCGAGACTTGGGAGGTTGGTAGCGTTGACTTTAAGGACGTTGAGACCAACAGACACACAAACAGTTTAGCTTGGAATATATAAGGGAAGAATAATTTGAAAAAAGAACCAGAAATCATGTTAGTATCCATTGTTTCTTGCTAGAGGCGTGACTGTAGCCATAAACAACAAGAAATGTGTCCTGGGTTTTGACAGGGGCCGCGGCCGGGGGTGCTGAAACTTCCATCCCAAGGGAAGTAACCATGTTAAAGTTAGATGAGTCTTTTTGGAGTTAAAAATTGACAGCTATTACAGTTTTTCTTTTTATTTTTAAATTAGAAGCTATTCTTTAGAGCCCATAACACAAAGTCAGAATTTCATGAAGGTTTAGGAAATGAAATGATTAGTGAAGAAGTTGTCCTTCAATAGAATGGTTGGTCTAATTTTGTAACTATGAACTAAAAAGAAGAAAAGTTGTAAACATTAGTAAATTTCATTTAGGTCCATGGCGCAGTGATCCAGTTAAAACTGTATTGCTGATCACGTGATTATGTAAAATTGAGTGAATATTTAACTTTTCATAACAATTAAGCCCTTAACACGCCTACATTTTAACGCAGAGCCAATTGAATGTGTTTCAGGGGTGTAATTTCTTTGCTTTTTGAAATTTACCGCATTAGAAAATGTAAACAAATGTGAAGACAATACACAAGCTGAAGAGAAATCGCACGTTTCATACAAGTACACTACATTTAAACAAATTGAAGACATTGCACAAGCTGAAGAGGCATCACACGTGTTATACAAGTACAATGTAAGCCACTGTTTGTCACAGTTTTCTAACCGATTCTCATAACGATAAAATAATTTCTTTTTATTACATTTTATTGATCACTTGTATTAGTCGTTTTTTGCCGACACGTCCGGGTTTTGTTTATTCTTTTTTCCCCCTTTTATCGGGGCCCCTAGCCTGTGTTACCTTTTCTGTTTTTAGCCCCAATCCCGTTATAAACCTATCGTTCTTATAAAAATATTAAGCACATAAAAATAATTACTCGATATTTTTGTTAGGATCATTTGCAGCGAACCAGTTTTTAAATTATATGGCACTCACTACTGGGAGGGTGCCATTATATTACATACATACAGTAGACATACATACAGTAGTACATATATACAGTAATACATAAATACAGCGTTACATACATACATAATTTCTACAGAAGCTGTATGCATAGATTTTTGTCTGATATTGAGTGTAATGCAAACATGAGTAAACATGTGCAATGAGAACGTTGCCTCTCCCTCTTTTTCTCTCTTTTTCGCTCTCTCTTGACTAAATTTGAGTAAATAAACAGAAGAATGGACTTGTCCGCCCAAAGAAAGAGGTAGTTCTGGGAATGGACTTGTCCGCCCAAAGAAAGTGGTATAGGAATGGACTTGTCCGCCCAAAGAAAGTGATATTTCTGGGAATGGACTTGTCCGCCCAAATAAACCGATATAGGAATGGACTTGTCCGCCCAAAGAAAGTGATATTTCTGGGAATGGACTTGTCCGCCCAAAGAAAGAGGTATTTCTGGGAATGGACTTGTCCGCCCAAAGAAAGTGGTATAGGAATGGACTTGTCCGCCCAAAGAAATGGGTATTTCTGGGAATGGACTTGTTCGCCTAGTAACCTAAGATTTTAACCTAAGAGCTGTGTTGGCTACCCGGTAAGAGCGCTGTTGGCTACACCAATAAGAGCTGTGTTAACTACACCAATAAAAGCTGTGTTGACTACCCCATAAGAGCTGTTTTGGCTACCCCATAAGAGTTGTTTTGGCTACACCCTTAAGAACTATCTTGGCTTCCCCATAAGAGCTGAGCTGGCTACCCCTTAAGAGCTGTGTTGGCTACCCCATAAGAGCTGAGTTAGCTAACCCATAGGAGCTGTTTTGGCTACATCCATATCCATAAGAGCTGTCTTGGCTTCCCATAAGAGCTGAGTTGGCTACTCCCATAAGAGCTGTGTTGGCTACCCCATAAGAGCAGTGTTGTCTACACCCATCCCGCTCTAGCCCGAAGGTTTTACAATTATTTGTTTACCTTAACTTGTCACATATTTTTGTGTGTATCCCTCTATGGAAACATTCGTGATGGAGTCAATTAATCTCGTCTGTCATATGTACCCATTTCAAATAAATAAAATTGTTTGTTAATTGATTCTAATGTTTCCGGCGATAACTGGGTCACCCTCTCGGTGATTGGTTCTGCCGGACCTCCAGGAAACAATTACCACAGTAGGTTCTTGAAAATCCACAAATTTATATAGGTGATCCTGACCTGGAGCGGGGGCTCTCCATTTCAATACACGCTCCCACGCTTGCAATCACTACGCCCACGTGTGTATCGTCTGAGAACCCAGTGCTTCTCAAACGGCGGGTATCCAAAAGTCTGAATTTTAAACTAGTAACTGGCATTGGAGATGACAAAACATTTCATAATGTAATAGCGCGGCTTGTTTCAATGATAAGGAACCAATTTAGCATTGGCCAGAGTTCGTCCATTCGAAGTGCTGTGTTGGCTACCCCATAAGAGTTTATAAAATAGTTTATTAGTCCTCTTTAGCTACTTTGCCTGACCACCCAGATTAATATACGTTTAAAAATATCAGTTTAAAACACACGGTAATTTAAATCATAAATAATTTACTTTAGGAATAATAAAAATTTGCATATTTTCTTAAGATCGTTCAGCTTTGACCAGAAAACTGGACAGGGGTTGGGTGATAGTGAAATTACCTTTGAATTTAAAACTCTATTTCAGAAATACCAGCTTCAGTAGCTGAACAAATCGAATCTCTATCTGAGAAAATAGGTCTAATTCAGAACCTTTGAAATAGTAGGACATGGTAGTTTATGAGGACCCCGGTTCCAGACAGGGCAGACTGTTAACACCACTGATGTAGGCAATGTAGATTATGAGGACCATTCATTTAGATATGCCAGTTTATTAGAACCCCTCTTCAAAACAAGGCGGGCTTTAAGGACCGCTGATGTGTGTAAGGCAGATTATGAGGACCACTGATGCAGATGAGGTAGTCCATGTGAACCACTGGCGAAGACAAGCCAGTCTATGAACGCCCCTGCTTTTAGACAAGGCTGTCCACAAGGACCGCTGATGTAGGCAAAGTACATTCTTTAAATACAACCGGTGTAACCACGGCCGTCAACGAGGACAACGCAAGTCTACAGTGAGAACCGCTGAAATATAGGCTGTCTACAACTGAATCACGTAATCGTCTACACATGTTGCCCATGTCGTGCCCCTAGAGTCAACAATGCGGTAGGGCCCCCCGAACATGCTTATAATTATAATTGCAACGGCTTTGAATAATGGCATTAAAAACCCTTCAGGTCTCCGACCCGACGTACAACCCGAGCCAACTGTTTCCGAGAACTCAATACCCACACATCCCTCGAATGGCTCCATTATATTTTTGTTACGGACACCACAGCTTTATGAAACGAGCGGTAGCGGTGCCCCCCCCCCCATGACTCGTCTATCCCCTCCCCACCTTTACACTCCCTGTTTCCTTCAGCCCCCAAGCCCCCGATTTCACTAAGCGGTTGTCTTCATTTAATTATCACCACCCCGTAATCCAATTAGTGTTATTGCGGATGGGAAGCGAGCTCCTGGCACATGCATTTTATTTGTATTTTTGCCTGCAATGGAGATTTTTCATTCTTTTGAAGTGCTCGGTGGAGTAGATTGAATAACGCTGAAGTTATGATAACACTGAGGGGCGTTGTGGGCATCAAACAGCGGGCCCAATACTTGGACCACCCATAGAGGATGGATTTGTTTGGTGGGCAAAAAAAAAAAGGGGGGGGGGGTGCTGAGTGAGCGGTAATCGGTTTAAATTTAAGTTCATGTTTGGTCTTTTTTTTTAAAGTGTCTTTTTTTGTGTAACGGAAGTGTTAATGATGGCGTTTGTTGAAGATCTCAGTTTATTGAAGAGGTCAATTTCTTGAAAATGTCAAATATTGTTGAAGATCTCAAGTTATTGAAGAGGTCAATTTATTGAAGATGTCAAATATTGTGGAAGATCTCAGTTTATTGAAGAGGTCAATTTCTTGAAAATGTCAAATATTGTTGAAGATCTCAGTTTATTGAAGAGGTCAATTTATTGAAGATGTCAAATATTGTGGAAGATCTCAGTTTATTGAAGATATCAATTTCTTGAAAATGTCAAATATTGTGGAAGATCTCATTTTATTGAAGAGGTCAATTTCTTGAAAATGTCAAATATTGTTGAAGATCTCAGTTTATTGAAGAGGTCAATTTATTGAAAATGTCAGATATTGTGGAAGATCTCAGTTTATTGAAGATATCAATTTCTTGAAAATGTCAAATATTGTGGAAGATCTCATTTTATTGAAGAGGTCAATTTCTTGAAAATGTCAAATATTGTTGAAGATCTCAGTTTATTGAAGAGGTCAATTTATTGAAAACAGCAGTTTGTTGAAGATTTCAGTTGGCTAGAGATTTAAAAAAAAATATTCGAATCTTTTAGTTGTGTTTGAAAACAATCGTTCTATTTTTATTTTTCATTATCTCTAATTCCGTTATCGTGGCAGATGGCAATGTATACCAATGTTGGACAAAAAAAAAGTATATATTTTGGTCGTGTTCAAAGCATGACTATACTAATATACATACCAGCTTTCCTTGGGGTCTAACCAGGATGGCGGCTAAGCGAAGAAGAGAAAAACTCCGAAGAAAAAACCTTAACCGTCTTGTGGGCACAAACACATCTGGAGATCTGAGTCCTGTTGGCCACATCACATTGTACTTAATGAAAATCCCGACAACTCCTTTGTCGATCCTTTGACTTCATTGGGGTTCACGGGCTGCTGACTGGACAAAACTGTGAATCTACGTTCGTAAAACTATTGCGAAACAATAAATTATAACCTTTGTCTCTAAATTTACGTATCTGAATCTTATAACAGCAATTGGAAAATTATGTACGTAAATTTATTCATCAAGACATGGGAAGTAAACGGTAAACAGTGTGTCTTGTTTTGTAATTTACATTGATACCCTGGATTGGAATTGGTACGCGCGAGAGCAATTAAAAAACAGTCCAACAAGAGCAATAGAAAGACAGTCCAACGAGAGCAATGGAGAGACAGTCCAACGAGAGCATAGAGAGACAGACCAACGAGAGCAATAGAGAAACAGTCCAAGAGATCTAAAGACAGCCAGAAAAAGAGACAGTATAAAAAGAGATATTCAAATAAGGAGAGAGATAGAGAGAGGGGAATGAAAGAAAGGGAGAACGAGGAGGTGGAAGAACTTTGGGAGTGTGGGAACTTTGGGAGCGGGAGAACTTTGGGAGAGGGAGAAGTTTGTGAGTGGGAGGGGAGTACGTTGGGAGTGGGAGTGGGAGAAGGAGACACGCGATATAGACACATAGAAGACACGACTACGGTAAAAAAAATCAGAGCAGACAGATGATAAAACCGGGCGAGCTCTAACTGGAGTTAAAACCTTCGTGTATGATTAAAATGGAAATGTCAAGACCTCTATTGGGGTGAGTTCATTGACCCCCGCCGTCAACTCAAGACAGACTGAGATAAGTTTCCCTAATTATATCCATCTTGCATTACGTCTCATATGATGAATGTGGGACATATTAACCTGGCTGTCAGCGCTCATTCCCGCCACCAGCCCGTTCTGAAACTGTTTATTGGAGTATGGTATCAACAGTGTTATCACTGCGCCGCGGTATTATTGTATACCGTGTATCATGTGCCGTGCAAAGCTGCAATCAGATTGTTGAAACGCACTGACAGTGTGAAGTGGTGCGTGCTCAGGTGCACCAACCATAAATAGGTGCGTCCATGCCCGGTGTTTCTAAAAATGTTTCAATTTTCAATCGACCTCATCATACCTGTTGGAGATATAAAATATGTTTAAAAATAATAAAAGTTAATATATATTTCATCCTTCCGTCTTCGCGAGACGATGGAGCAGCTATGTAGTCCTACACTTCGACGAGTGGCTCACTAGGCCAATCCTGGAGTGACAATCTCTACAGCATTTCTCGCAGGAGAATATTGATTCCTGGTTAATGTTGGCCTTCCGTGCTGTTCTTTTTGTTGCAAGGTAATATCAACAGTAAAAACGAATTGTTCAACCAAGAGCACCATCTTGCTAGAAAGAAGAAATTGTTGAATTCTTACTTTGAGCACAGTTTAAAATTTTTAGAGGCAGCCATCTTGTTTACACACAAAACAAGACGACGAAAGCTGTGTACTACATCACGATGTTACCCTATATAAAGTTCGCTAACATAAATTTGGCGTAACGTTAACCGTCCTTTTAAAACTCGGGCACGCCCCTGGAAACAAGTAGGTGAGATCCAAAACTAATGTTTGCATTTGAACCACGCTGGAAAACAGAGTACACCCCATTTACCCCGGTTCACTTCATTCACCTCATTCATTATGAATTATCTTTAAACTTAACTTTATTGTTTCATGAACACATGTTAATATGTGATAATATGCTTTTTGATAATATGCGTTGATAATATGCTTTGATAATATGCTTTGATAATATGCTTTGATAATATGCTTTGATAATATGCTTTGATAATATGCTTTGATAATATGCTTTGATAATATCTTAATATGCTTTAATAATAATATGCTTTGGTAATATGCTTTGATAATATGCTTTGATAATATGCTTTGATAATATGCTTTGATAATATGCTTTGATAATATGCTTTGATAATATGCTTTGATAATATGCTTTGATAATATGCTTTGATAATATGCTTTGATAATATGCTTTGATAATATGCTTTGATAATATGCTTTGATAATATGCTTTGAGCTGAATGAATGTCTAGTTGCACGTCATGTTCATTACATAATAACATATATATATATATATATGTACATATTCACCGTGTCCGGTAAAAGGGAGTCCTCTCCATCACGATGAAAGCTTATGAGTAAACGTTCTTTTTTTTTTTTTTAATAATAATTCAAAAACTCATTTTCATTCTAACATTTTTGTAATTTTAATCAGGGACCGTTCACTAATTTTTTTTTTTTTTTTGTTAGTACGTCGGGAATAAAATGAGTTTTAAAATTGATGAATATTCACTCCTGTTTTTCATCATTATACAAAAAAAATGGATATATATTAATGTAAACGTGTACCCCCCCCCCCCCATTATACCCGGTTATCACCTCCATCACGTGATATCCCATTTTAATCTTCCTCATTTTCTCGGGGTCAGATAGGGGTGGGGCAAGTGGGTGTGGCCCGCTGTTGTAAACATCGCTTAACAAGACAAACGGGGTGGGGCCACCTGTCATAATGAGCGCCCACCTCCCGGCCTTTGAAGTCGAATAATTAGACAGACTGTTCATCACGGCCCAGGCTCATAATATTTTTTATAACAATTTATTACATTCAGATATGTGTCTTGTTTTTTTTGTAGATTACCGTACGGTGTAATTTGTCCTTGCGCAGACGTCCATTAATTGAGTAGATGTTGAGGATTAGCAATTACGACCTGTGTACGGCGTGGGTTTAAATCTAGACCAGAAGTGAAAAAAAAAGTTTGAAAATTTTTTCGCTTACAGAGTCAGCTGGTGGTGTGGACATATGTAGAGCTCGGCGAAAAGGGTGATAAAGGAAAGGTCGGCTGTTCTAGAATACACTACAAGGGAGCAGTGAAAGTTAGGATAAGTGGTGTAATAGGTATAAAGACTGACGGGTACAGGAAGTAAGGATAAGTGGTAGGTGCAAAGACTTACAGATAATGGTAGTTAGGATAAGTGGTAGGCTGGTAGGTATAACGACTGACAGATGCTGGAAGCTGGGATAAGTGGTAGGTGTAAGGACGGACAGATACGGGAAGTTAGGATATGTGATTGTTTAAAATACTGACAGATACAGGAAATTAGGATAAGTGGGGGTATAAACATTGAAGGATGCAGGAAGTTAGGATAAGCGGAAGGTATAAAGAGAGAGTGATACTGGAATTTAGGATAAGTTGCAGGTATATACACTGACAGACGGATAACTATTTATGAATTATTAGTATCCATATCTCGCGTACGCTAAATGTACATAGGTTAAGAGTTACGACACAGTGGCGTAGCTAGGTCAGATTCACCAAGAGCTCTCAAATATTTTGTTGCCCCATACCGCTTAAAAAAGCAACAACTCTGAAGTTGGCCAAATGTGCCGCCCTTCAATGTAGAAAAAAATTGACGCCCGGGGCCGACCACCCAATTCACCACACCCTTCCTATACGCCACTGCTACTACCGGACCCTCATTCATAATAGTCTAGAACATACATTATTGACGTAAAAGAAGTTTCCAAGCTTATCACTACAATCCAATGACAATACTTTAACAATTAAAACCATATTTTAAGCGTCTCTTAAAATATTTTAAATAACAATAAAAATTCTTAATTACAGAGATTGTAGATAGAAATCTTGTTTTGTCATTCCAATTTATAAACTGTTTTGTATTTTTCTACATTTTATGTGTTTATAATTTGTATGCCTTCATTTTTTGCGTCTTATTTTTGTACTTCCACATTTATGTGTCCACAATGTCTTTATGTTTTTCTGTCCACATTTTTGCGTCAACGTTTCATTAAGTCAAAATTTTATTGTTGTCTACATTCTCTTGCCTCTATCTGCGTCTTCACCCCACGTCCAAGTTCACACCACCATATATTATCCTTGGGTCCCCACTGGTTGCAAAGCACCCTGATTGTGTACAGAAGTCTTAACCCATTGTGAGGCTGCCCCATGTGCTTCACATTCCCGAGAAGGTAAGGTCGAAGCAGGTCGCCCTCGAGCACGCTACAGGTCAACGGACCCCCCAAGGTCACCTGATGCCAGGGCGGCCACGGAAAAGACTAATTGTTGGACGTGATGATGGAGACCGACAATGCACTCTTCACCCTGGCCATTCAACGTTCGTCTGTTCAGCCGCTACCCGAGTTCGTCCAACAATGGACAGACGGACAATGTCCATATTGTATTGTTATGTCTTGCTCATGTCACCGACGGGCGCTCAAAGGGACGATATTGGCGGACAAGGACGGAAGCCAAACAATCGAGAAGCCCAAAAGGGGTCGGTACTCTATTCAAGGGGACACAATGAGTCCATCGGACCGCGACCTTTAGCGTGGATACGAAGGTCTGGTTAATGCCCCACTGACCAAAAGGTTATGTTTTACTTTATTTTGTGGGTGCCGCTAAGAATTAATTTAACAGGTGAGGTATTGGTCGCCGCCGCTCCCCCCCCCCCCCCCGGTACTTTGTAAAGATATTAATAAACTCATAAAAATATTTTACGCTATGAAGAAATTTAAATATAGTTGGAGTGGGAAATTGGATTCGGCAAATATTAATGTCATCCAAACAAGGTCACCCAGACATGAATTGGTGGCTGGTGTGTTTTTTTTTTACCTTTACAGAACGTTTACAGTTATTAATTTCGTTAAAATTTTTCCCGATAAGTTTTAGTTCTAAATGAGCACAATAATATGATATCTGCATAGGAATAAGCTTGTTAGTTTAATAATTACTTTTTAAAATAAAAAATTCGTTGCACTAAGAAACTACATGAAATAAATCATTATTTATTTTATGAATCAACTGTCTTTGAAATATATTTTTAAAAAAGAAGACAATTCAAAACATTTTATATATATATATATATATATATAAAGGACCATATATATTTATATATATATATATATATATATAGGGGGAGTCGGGGGCACAGTAAAACAGAAGAAATCTTTTTTTTTTAAATATTCAAAAAGTTTTCACAGATATTTTAATAGTGTATGTGCAAATTGATTGTGATACATCATGGACATGGATAGTACTCCTTAGAATGTGGCTAAATATACTATACTTTCAAAGTGTGCAGGGGTAAGTGATTTACTGTGTCCCAGTACCGGGACACAGTGAATCACTACCCGGGGCACAGTGAATCACAACCCGGGACACAGTGAATCACCACCTGGGGCACAGTGAATCACCACTTGGGGCACAGTGAATCACCACCTGGGGCACAGTGAATCACCACCTGGGGCACAGTGAATCACCACCTGGGGAACAGTGAATCACTATCCGGGGCACAGTGAATCACTACCCGGGGCACAGTGAATCAATTATGGAAAATGAATCATCATCTGTGGCTTACTTGAAATTGACTTAAATTATATTGAGGGCTGTGAATTTAAGGCAATTATTGCACCGAAATTTATTTTTCATAAAAGAACCTTATATAAATTCAAATATAAACAGTTATACAACCTACTTATTTTTTTTAAAACCATAGACTCAAAGACTCAGACACTGAAAAATGAAAGAAACTTTTTTGTTATGAATAACTTATTTATTTGTAACACCAAACAATTTAGATTATAAAATATAACAGTACAGGCAAAAAAAATTGCAAAAAATCGACGTAGAAAATTGCTATATGCTGATAAGTCAACATTAACAATTGGAACGGTGAGCAACTTGAGCCGTCCCTCCGTGGAGCAGTGGCAACCTCGTGGAGGTAGATGGCTGAGGTGGGGGTGGAAGGGACACATCAGAGTAATATATAGGGTATAAAACAGTGTAAGCCTGTCTTCTACGTGTGGTAAGACTGTCTAACTTTTCGAGGTCTCAACATATAATTATTCTGAGTTTTAATGCTAACACCACGACAGTGCTGATAGGGTGGCAAAAACAAAAACATATTTATATATTTTTTAAATATATAAATAATAAATAAACAGTCATACAACATGCCTGAATGTTGGCTCTGTCTCAACACGGCATGTGAATTTTTTTAACGCTTTAAAGTCTATTCTCTCGTTGTCATTTATTACACTAACTGAGAACCACAGGGGTTATAAAAAAAAATTGTTTTTAATGCTTGAAGGTTTCTTTCAGATCCCCTTATTGTGTTATGAGGCTACATACCAAGACAGTGAAACCATTGAGTTGTAAGGTTACATATCAAGACAGTTAAACCCACTGTGTTGTAAGGTTACAAGACAATGAAACCCGGAATTTAAAAGTAGTATCATCCACGGCCCGTAATATGTTGAAGGCCACGGACCCTTGTCAGTCTGTTGAAGGCCCCGAACCCCTGCCAGTCTGGTGAAGGCCACGGACCCCTACAAATCTGGTGAAGGCCACGAGCCCCTGCCAGTCTGGTGAAGGCCACGGACACCTACAAGTCTGGTGAAGGCCACGGACCCCTGTCAGTCTGGTGAAGGCCATGACCCCTGCCAGTCTGGTGAAGGCCACGGACCCCTGCCAGTCTGATGAAGGCCACAAACCCCTGCCAATCTGGTGAAGGCCACGGACCCCTACCAGTCGGGTGAAGGCCACAGACTCCTGCCAGTCTGGTGAAGGCCACGGACCCCTGTCAGTATGGTGAAGGTCACGGACCCCTGGTGAAGGCCACGGTGCTGGGTGGCCGAGTGGTCTGAACTGAGAAAATCTCAATGGCCAGGAGTTAAATCCCCGCCAAAGCCCAGTCAAGCAAAAAAACACCATGGGCACCCTCGGTGGATGGGACTCGTTAACCTTGGACGGCAACCCATCTAAGAGAAGGCAACTCTGAATTCAAAACCGGAGATGGGGGAGATGGAGTTCACATGCGCCTAAATGGCAGCAGTGAGACCTCTCGAACATCGAACATCGGAGCGCCCTGAGCATGCTATCATAGCATGGAATGAGCGCAATATAAGTACTCCAATCAATCAACCCCTACCTGTCTGGTGAAGGCCAAAGACTGCTGCCAGTCTGGTGAAGGCCACAGACTGCTGCCAGTCTGGTGAAGGCCTTGCTATACTACAAATTTACAACGAGCACAAGCTGAGAAACCCTTGTATTAAATCGCATAAAAATTTTAATATTTTCAGTCGCCCCCCCCCCAACACACATTACTCTGCAAATATGTCTTGGGAAAAGTCTGCAGTCTAACAATAGCCAGTGAGTTATAACGCAGCGGAACCGGTTCTGAAATTTACATTTTAAGAAACCATAACGCAACGTAAAAACTTTCTAACAAAGCGCCTTTATACGGTGGGTTGTGAAAACTGTGGGAAGCAAGATGATTGGAAGAAATCCCAACTTTTACAATGGTCTCTGGTTTCATGCGATATGTGGTATTGTAGTTTTTAAAAGTGTAGGGGGGAGGGAAGGGGGCGGAGTGAACAATAAATATGCAGCAATGCGCTCAAAAGGGGCCCCATTGTTCCTTCTTCCAAATCTAATATATGGGCACCTGGTGTCTCGTAGCGCCAGCCAACCGCAGCAGAGAAACGTTACTGGTTTTTTTTCTTCTTCATAATAATGAGCCTTTGTGCTCCGATATATCCAGTTAAAATTTTGCATTGTAGTTTTTTCTTATATAACTTATCCGAGCAGAACACATCGCAATATGGTGCAACCCGTTACATCAAGGTCTTTGTCTTTTAACATGAAATCAATGGCGAAATTCCCCCCCACCCGCTTTTCCTAAAATGTGAATTCTTCTCAAGAGAAATATCATAAGGGTAGGAACACGGCACAAAATGCACCCCCCCCCCCAACCCCCGTGGGTCCATTGGTCAATGTCCCGAAATGAAAACACACACGTACCAGGTGAACTCGTCTTGGGTACCACGTGTTCTAAGGCTTGTTATGTTCACAGGACTTCCCCCCCCCCCCCCCCCGTTTCAGCGGTATTGCATGAGTGCTTTTTGATACGTGTCTTCAGGGTTGTCGTATAGTCAACGCTCGAGCAAAGGAAAACCCGGATGATGCAGATTACATGAATTCATTGACCGGCCCCTAAGATTACATTGCAGCATTCGAACGATTTTATTTTTGAACAAACGGTGTGCGCCCCCCCCCCGCCCCCCCCCCCCCCCCGATGTCTGTCATTTTGTGCCTTAAAGTTCGATTAAGTAAATTTAAATTATATGAACTGAATTTATGAAAACTCTAATTATTTTAACTGAAATTATTTAAGCTGAAATTATGTAAAGTGAAATTATGTTAACTGAAATTATATGAACTGAAATTATATAAATTATAAAATCGTGCACCTGATCACTGATGTAAAGAAAAGCACACAAATGGACACATTCGTTACCCACCGCGCTGTATGCCGTGCTGTGTGCCGACTTGTGGTTGCTTTATTAAGAATTGGTGGATGAATGAAGCGCCGTCTGCAATGCCCTCCAGTTCTCGCTAATGATCTTTCATAATGAGGTTCACGTACTTGAAAATAACAATTATACATGAGTTGTTCCTGACTCAAAGATGCTTGCTATGGATAAATGACGACTTCACGCGCACACGGCTTTTTGACGACTATCCGTAACAGCTATGACGGATGACATCACAAATAATGAACTCACCCGGACATATTTTTTACTGGCTTGCTTCTATATTTATTTATTTTTTAAAAATTATTTTAAAGAATTTGAGTGAAATATCTGATATGTAAATTCTACACAGGATGAAAGGAGATTCCACCCCGACGTGAGGATTACGACACACGGCAATAGTCGAAACACCCCCCCTCACCCCCCCCCCCGACTAGTCCTCGCAATGTGTTTACATCTCCACATTATTGTAATTTGACGATTGAGCCCCCCCCCCCACACCAATCTCTCCCACCCCATTGTTGGCGAGATCGGCTAATGGTGCACTTTCCTCACAGCGTTATGTTTCCAAGTACGCTTTGTTTTCCTGCGACTTCTGAGGGCGCTGTGTGGGGCTTGCGATGGATTAACTGGAGGGATAATCACCTTTTGTTTTGTGAGCGGCCCGATCCATAATCTTAAATCCGTTTAGTTTAAGAAGCGGAGAGTTTATGCGCGAATCTGAATTCGATAACAGCAGGACAAGCTCGCCTGCACTTTCAAGGCAAAAAAACAAACCAGCTATCAGTGGTCCTCAATATTTTATGGACGGGAAATGTAAAAAAAAAAAAAAAAGAAAAGAAGACGCCTTTTGTACGTCCGGTGATTCAACAAATCATTATTCTGAGACCCGCTTACTAATATTCCGTCCCCGATTAATATTTGTGCATAGAAATATGCTGAAAACCCGTTATAAGGAAAAAAAAAAAAGCCAGCACAGCCCCTTAACACTATACGCTTTTTCCATACCAAGATAAAGAATGTGTTTGACTCTTTGACGTTAAGACAAATTTCCTGCTCACCCAACGGCCTTCACAAGATCCTGTCAACGTCGATAAAGCGATCAATAATAGATTTCAAAAGTCGCTGTTTGATGTACAGCATGCCAAAAAAAAAATCGAGCTGAAATACGGGACGTGAAATCCAACAATCACTTACAACTGCTCACTTGATTGCAACACAACAACAACCCTGGGCCTGGCGAGATCACGATTTTTTGCACTACTCTGCATTAATAATTTTATAATAAAATTGTTATAATCCCGTTTAAAACTTTCCCCACAATCAATGACATAGTATGTAAATAAGATGTCCATCGACATAATCTGGAAATAAGGTGCCCATATATATATATATACTGAATTAGATGTAACCCCAGTTTTTAGATATGGCCATGTGTCGTAATAGCCGCATACCATATTAGCCGCATGTCATATTAGCCGCATACCATATAAGCCGCATGTCATATTAGCCGCACATCATATTTGTTCCAAACTGAACCGTAACTGTAATACTGTAACTATCAAACTGATACTGTCAAACTGTTACTGTCAAACTGTTACTGTCAAACTGTTACTGTCAAACTGTTACTGTCAAACTGTTACTTTCAAACTGTTACTGTCAAACTGTTACTGTCAAACTGTTACTACCAACTGAAACTAAATCAGAATATTTACAAAACAATGCAATGCTATTAAGTTAATAAGCTGATAAATATCCTGTTTATTAAATATAACACCTTTTAATCCAATGTATCCGGAGTCTTAAGTAAAAATTTCTATCATGTTTTAAATCCGATGCGAACAAAAATGTAATAAATCGAAGAATTACCTCTACTAAATTGGCCAGCTACTAGGCGATGTTTTTTGAGAACCTTGGTGATATTTCCTGTTGTGTGTGTGTGTGTGTGAAGAGTGTGTGCTTTTCTTTTGTATTATTGGTAAGTATAATACTTTTTCCCTTTCATCCCATCGTCTTTCCCCAATATCCCACCTGAACACACACACATATACACTCTCCCTAAACAGCGCCAAACCTTGCGATTTCCCATTTGAAACACATCAAACGCTTCAAGCACATACACACGCACGCACACACAACACTCGAAAGCCTCGAATCTGAAATATGTGACGCAGATTTGGGTTACGAGCATGGACAATAGGCGCGGGGCAAATGTTTTAGCTGTGACAATGGCGGGGCCCCTCATAAATTTACATCGGATCACAATGGCCGGCCATCGGCGGCCGAAGAAAAAGTGATATTTGAATGGCCCGTATCGACAAGCGCGCAGCAAGAAATATTTAATCGGGCCAGAAATCAATCCCCCCACCGCAGCAACACAACAATTCCATCTTAGCGATCTCCAAACAGCACAATGGATCAATTGATTTTATGTTTAGAATTTATTATTGTTGGAGGGTTGTGTGTTTAAAAAAAAAAAAAATATTCTTTGAAATTATTGTTGAACTCGGTCCTTGACTCGGATAAGGACTCAGTAAGCAATATGAGATGTGTTGTATGTAAAGTTAAAACGGTATACATATAAAATATTGATGTACATGTATTTTTAGCTGCTTTTTTGCTATTTTAGGTTTTTAATCGGAAAGGTCAGTGGGGTGGGGGGGGGGAGGGGTTTACAAAGAACTATGGCGAATCGAAAACAATGCAACAGGGTTCAAACTCACAAAAGACCTTGACATTTCATTGATGGTATTAATAATCAAGGGCGTTGGAAGGGGGCGCGCCGCCCCGACCGGCACTTCTTTTAGTGACAATAATGGTGGCGTCTGCGGTCAGCTAAAGAGGCTGCCCTGTCGTGGGCGGCGCTATCACCAGCTACGCCACCTCTAACAACTAACACAGAAATACATAGTGAATTTCAACAAAACTACACCGGAATGAAAATTGATTTAGATTAACAATCAACCTTATAAACTATGCCTATAGTCAAATTAAAAGCTGGTCTTATGGACAGAAATGAAATATGGTCTTATATCTTTCTTATTCTTGTTCCGCTGAATCTATTTGAAAAAAAAATTTATAGGGGAGTATTGAACATGGAATAATGTAATATCAATCAGAAAATTTCATTCATGAACATTTCATTATAAAAACTCAAACATGATAAATTTATTATGAAAAAGGAAGCATGAAAATCGAATGAGGAAGTCTGAGCAAAACCCGATCTCCAACTTGTCTCATCAAATGATAGTGGGTACAAACAATGTGGTAGTCTTGAAATGATAGTGTGTACAAACAATGTGGTAGTCTTGAAATGATAGTGTGTACAAACAATGTGGTAGTCTTGAAATGATAGTGTGTACAAGCAATGTGGTAGTCTTGAAATGATAGTGTGTACAAAAAATTGTAGTCTTGAAATGATAGTGTGTACAAACAATGTGGTAGTCTTGAAATGATAGTGTGTACAAGCAATGTGGTAGTCTTGAAATGATAGTGTGTACAAACAATGTGGTAGTCTTGGGTTCGTTAGCATTCTTGATGCAGACATGTGATCTTAACAGTGGCCCAGCTCTTTTTTTCACATGGTGACCCCTGAGGACTCTCTGGGACTCGGTCTCTGGATCATGGATGACGCTAGCCGTTGCCCACCACCCCTCCCCACCCTCTCCCCCAAGAGGCTAACAGATGATTATCGTCGGAGGGTCAACTGCTACTTGACCCCAACTCCTCGCCACTCAGGCGACGACCCCGATTGTTCCCGAAGGTCATAACTGCACTAGTCAATTATAAGTGTCCAGTAGCTGTGGTAGTGCATATTTTACACTGGATAATAATGTAGGCAAGTCTTACACTAGCTGATGACATATTGATGGCAAGTTTTACACTAGCTGATGACATATTGATGGCAAGTCTTACACTAGCTGATGGCATAGTGATGGCAAGTCTTACACTAGCTGATGGCATAGTGATGGCAAGTCTTACACTAGCTGATGGCATAGTGATGGCAAGTCTTACACTAGCTGATGGCATATTGATGGCAAGTTTTACACTAGCTGATGGCATATTGATGGCAAGTTTTACACTAGCTGATGGCATATTGATGGCAAGTCTTACACTAGCTGATGGCATAGTGATGGCAAGTTTTACACTATCTGTTGGCATATTGATGGCAAGTTTTACACTATCTGTTGGCATATTGATGGCAAGTTTTACACTAGCTGTTGGCATATTGATGGCAAGTCTTACACTAGCTGATGGCATATTGATGGCAAGTCTTACACTAGCTGATGGCATAGTGATGGCAAGTTTTACACTATCTGTTGGCATATTGATGGCAAGTTTTACACTATCTGTTGGCATATTGATGGCAAGTTTTACACTAGCTGATGGCATAGTGATGGCAAGTTTTACACTAGCTGTTGGCATATTGATGGCAAGTTTTACACTAGCTGTTGGCATATTGATGGCAAGTTTTACACTATCTGTTGGCATAGTGATGGCAAGTTTTACACTAGCTGTTGGCATATTGATGGCAAGTCTTACACTAGCTGTTGGCATAGTGATGGCAAGTCTTACACTAGCTGATGACATATTGATGGCAAGTTTTACACTAGCTGTTGGCATAGTGATGGCAAGTTTTACACTAGCTGATGGCATAGTGATGGCAAGTTTTACACTAGCTGTTGGCATAGTGATGGCAAGTTTTACACTAGCTGTTGGCATAGTGATGGCAAGTTTTACACTAGCTGATGGCATATTGATGGCAAGTTTTACACTAGCTGTTGGCATATTGATGGCAAGTTTTACACTAGCTGATGGCATATTGATGGCAAGTTTTACACTATCTGTTGGCATATTGATGGCAAGTTTTACACTAGCTGTTGGCATATTGATGGCAAGTTTTACAATATCTTATGGCATAGTGATGGCAAGTTTTACACTATCTGATGGCATATTGATGGCAAGTTTTACACTATCTGATGGCATATTGATGGCAAGTTTTACACTATCTGATGGCATATTGATGGCAAGTTTTACACTATCTGATGGCATATTGATGGCAAGTTTTACACTATCTGATGGCATATTGATGGCTAGTTTTACACTATCTGATGGCATATTGATGGCAAGTTTTACACTATCTGATGGCATATTGATGGCAAGTTTTACACTAGCTGTTGGCATAGTGATGGCAAGTTTTACACTAGCTGATGGCATATTGATGGCAAGTTTTACACTAGCTGTTGGCATATTGATGGCAAGTTTTACACTAGCTGATGGCATATTGATGGCAAGTTTTACACTAGCTGTTGGCATATTGATGGCAAGTTTTACACTAGCTGATGGCATATTGATGGCAAGTTTTACACTATCTGTTGGCATATTGATGGCAAGTTTTACACTAGCTGTTGGCATATTGATGGCAAGTTTTACAATATCTTATGGCATAGTGATGGCAAGTTTTACACTATCTGATGGCATATTGATGGCAAGTTTTACACTATCTGATGGCATATTGATGGCAAGTTTTACACTATCTGATGGCATATTGATGGCAAGTTTTACACTATCTGATGGCATATTGATGGCAAGTTTTACACTATCTGATGGCATATTGATGGCTAGTTTTACACTATCTGATGGCATATTGATGGCAAGTTTTACACTATCTGATGGCATATTGATGGCAAGTTTTACACTATCTGATGGCATAGTGATGGCAAGTTTTACACTATCTGATGGCATAGTGATGGCAAATTTTACACTATCTGATGGCATATTGATGGCAAGTTTTACACTATCTGATGGCATATTGATGGCAAGTTTTACACTAGCTGATGGCATATTGATGGCAAGTTTTACACTAGCTGTTGGCATAGTGATGGCAAGTTTTACACTATCTGATGGCATAGTGATGGCAAGTTTTACACTATCTGATGGCATATTGATGGCAAGTTTTACACTATCTGATGGCATATTGATGGCAAGTTTTACACTATCTGATGGCATATTGATGGCAAGTTTTACACTATCTGATGGCATATTGATGGCAAGTTTTACACTATCTGATGGCATATTGATGGCAAGTTTTACACTATCTGATGGCATATTGATGGCAAGTTTTACACTATCTGATGGCATAGTGATGGCAAGTTTTACACTATCTGATGGCATAGTGATGGCAAGTTTTACACTAGCTGATGGCATAGTGATGGCAAGTTTTACACTAGCTGATGGCATATTGATGGCAAGTTTTACACTAGCTGATGGCATATTGATGGCAAGTTTTACACTAGCTGATGGCATATTGATGGCAAGTTTTACACTAGCTGATGGCATATTGATGGCAAGTTTTACACTATCTGATGGCATATTGATGGCAAGTTTTAAACTATCTGATGGCATATTGATGGCAAGTTTTACACTATCTGATGGCATATTGATGGCAAGTTTTACACTATCTGATGGCATATTGATGGCAAGTTTTACACTAGCTGATGGCATATTGATGGCAAGTTTTACACTAGCTGATGGCATATTGATGGCAAGTTTTACACTAGCTGATGGCATATTGATGGCAAGTTTTACACTAGCTGATGGCATAGTGATGGCAAGTTTTACACTAGCTGATGGCATAGTGATGGCAAGTTTTACACTAGCTGATGGCATAGTGATGGCAAGTTTTACACTAGCTGATGGCATAGTGATGGCAAGTTTTACACTAGCTGATGGCATAGTGATGGCAAGTTTTACACTAGCTGATGGCATAGTGATGGCAAGTTTTACACTAGCTGATGGCATATTGATGGCAAGTTTTACACTAGCTGATGGCATAGTGATGGCAAGTTTTACACTAGCTGATGGCATAGTGATGGCAAGTTTTACACTAGCTGATGGCATAGTGATGGCAAGTTTTACACTAGCTGATGGCATAGTGATGGCAAGTTTTACACTAGCTGATGGCATAGTGATGGCAAGTTTTACACTAGCTGATGGCATATTGATGGCAAGTTTTACACTAGCTGTTGGCATAGTGATGGCAAGTTTTACACTATCTGATGGCATAGTGATGGCAAGTTTTACACTATCTGATGGCATAGTGATGGCAAGTTTTACACTATCTGATGGCATAGTGATGGCAAGTTTTACACTAGCTGATGGCATATTGATGGCAAGTTTTACACTAGCTGATGGCATAGTGATGGCAAGTTTTACACTAGCTGATGGCATAGTGATGGCAAGTTTTACACTATCTGATGGCATATTGATGGCAAGTTTTACACTATCTGATGGCATAGTGATGGCAAGTTTTACACTATCTGATGGCATAGTGATGGCAAGTTTTACACTATCTGATGGCATATTGATGGCAAGTTTTACACTATCTGATGGCATATTGATGGCAAGTTTTACACTAGCTGATGGCATATTGATGGCAAGTTTTACACTAGCTGTTGGCATAGTGATGGCAAGTTTTACACTATCTGATGGCATAGTGATGGCAAGTTTTACACTATCTGATGGCATATTGATGGCAAGTTTTACACTATCTGATGGCATATTGATGGCAAGTTTTACACTATCTGATGGCATATTGATGGCAAGTTTTACACTATCTGATGGCATATTGATGGCAAGTTTTACACTATCTGATGGCATATTGATGGCAAGTTTTACACTATCTGATGGCATATTGATGGCAAGTTTTACACTATCTGATGGCATAGTGATGGCAAGTTTTACACTATCTGATGGCATAGTGATGGCAAGTCTTACACTAGCTGATGGCATAGTGATGGCAAGTCTTACACTAGCTGATGGCATAGTGATGGCAAGTCTTACACTAGCTGATGGCATATTGATGGCAAGTTTTACACTAGCTGATGGCATATTGATGGCAAGTTTTACACTAGCTGATGGCATATTGATGGCAAGTCTTACACTAGCTGATGGCATAGTGATGGCAAGTTTTACACTATCTGTTGGCATATTGATGGCAAGTTTTACACTATCTGTTGGCATATTGATGGCAAGTTTTACACTAGCTGTTGGCATATTGATGGCAAGTCTTACACTAGCTGATGGCATATTGATGGCAAGTCTTACACTAGCTGATGGCATAGTGATGGCAAGTTTTACACTATCTGTTGGCATATTGATGGCAAGTTTTACACTATCTGTTGGCATATTGATGGCAAGTTTTACACTAGCTGATGGCATAGTGATGGCAAGTTTTACACTAGCTGTTGGCATATTGATGGCAAGTTTTACACTAGCTGTTGGCATATTGATGGCAAGTTTTACACTATCTGTTGGCATAGTGATGGCAAGTTTTACACTAGCTGTTGGCATATTGATGGCAAGTCTTACACTAGCTGTTGGCATAGTGATGGCAAGTCTTACACTAGCTGATGACATATTGATGGCAAGTTTTACACTAGCTGTTGGCATAGTGATGGCAAGTTTTACACTAGCTGATGGCATAGTGATGGCAAGTTTTACACTAGCTGTTGGCATAGTGATGGCAAGTTTTACACTAGCTGTTGGCATAGTGATGGCAAGTTTTACACTAGCTGATGGCATATTGATGGCAAGTTTTACACTAGCTGTTGGCATATTGATGGCAAGTTTTACACTAGCTGATGGCATATTGATGGCAAGTTTTACACTATCTGTTGGCATATTGATGGCAAGTTTTACACTAGCTGTTGGCATATTGATGGCAAGTTTTACAATATCTTATGGCATAGTGATGGCAAGTTTTACACTATCTGATGGCATATTGATGGCAAGTTTTACACTATCTGATGGCATATTGATGGCAAGTTTTACACTATCTGATGGCATATTGATGGCAAGTTTTACACTATCTGATGGCATATTGATGGCAAGTTTTACACTATCTGATGGCATATTGATGGCTAGTTTTACACTATCTGATGGCATATTGATGGCAAGTTTTACACTATCTGATGGCATATTGATGGCAAGTTTTACACTAGCTGTTGGCATAGTGATGGCAAGTTTTACACTAGCTGATGGCATATTGATGGCAAGTTTTACACTAGCTGTTGGCATATTGATGGCAAGTTTTACACTAGCTGATGGCATATTGATGGCAAGTTTTACACTAGCTGTTGGCATATTGATGGCAAGTTTTACACTAGCTGATGGCATATTGATGGCAAGTTTTACACTATCTGTTGGCATATTGATGGCAAGTTTTACACTAGCTGTTGGCATATTGATGGCAAGTTTTACAATATCTTATGGCATAGTGATGGCAAGTTTTACACTATCTGATGGCATATTGATGGCAAGTTTTACACTATCTGATGGCATATTGATGGCAAGTTTTACACTATCTGATGGCATATTGATGGCAAGTTTTACACTATCTGATGGCATATTGATGGCAAGTTTTACACTATCTGATGGCATATTGATGGCTAGTTTTACACTATCTGATGGCATATTGATGGCAAGTTTTACACTATCTGATGGCATATTGATGGCAAGTTTTACACTATCTGATGGCATAGTGATGGCAAGTTTTACACTATCTGATGGCATAGTGATGGCAAATTTTACACTATCTGATGGCATATTGATGGCAAGTTTTACACTATCTGATGGCATATTGATGGCAAGTTTTACACTAGCTGATGGCATATTGATGGCAAGTTTTACACTAGCTGTTGGCATAGTGATGGCAAGTTTTACACTATCTGATGGCATAGTGATGGCAAGTTTTACACTATCTGATGGCATATTGATGGCAAGTTTTACACTATCTGATGGCATATTGATGGCAAGTTTTACACTATCTGATGGCATAGTGATGGCAAGTTTTACACTAGCTGATGGCATAGTGATGGCAAGTTTTACACTAGCTGATGGCATATTGATGGCAAGTTTTACACTAGCTGATGGCATATTGATGGCAAGTTTTACACTAGCTGATGGCATATTGATGGCAAGTTTTACACTAGCTGATGGCATATTGATGGCAAGTTTTACACTATCTGATGGCATATTGATGGCAAGTTTTAAACTATCTGATGGCATATTGATGGCAAGTTTTACACTATCTGATGGCATATTGATGGCAAGTTTTACACTATCTGATGGCATATTGATGGCAAGTTTTACACTAGCTGATGGCATATTGATGGCAAGTTTTACACTAGCTGATGGCATATTGATGGCAAGTTTTACACTAGCTGATGGCATATTGATGGCAAGTTTTACACTAGCTGATGGCATAGTGATGGCAAGTTTTACACTAGCTGATGGCATAGTGATGGCAAGTTTTACACTAGCTGATGGCATAGTGATGGCAAGTTTTACACTAGCTGATGGCATAGTGATGGCAAGTTTTACACTAGCTGATGGCATAGTGATGGCAAGTTTTACACTAGCTGATGGCATAGTGATGGCAAGTTTTACACTAGCTGATGGCATATTGATGGCAAGTTTTACACTAGCTGATGGCATAGTGATGGCAAGTTTTACACTAGCTGATGGCATAGTGATGGCAAGTTTTACACTAGCTGATGGCATAGTGATGGCAAGTTTTACACTAGCTGATGGCATAGTGATGGCAAGTTTTACACTAGCTGATGGCATAGTGATGGCAAGTTTTACACTAGCTGATGGCATATTGATGGCAAGTTTTACACTAGCTGTTGGCATAGTGATGGCAAGTTTTACACTATCTGATGGCATAGTGATGGCAAGTTTTACACTATCTGATGGCATAGTGATGGCAAGTTTTACACTATCTGATGGCATAGTGATGGCAAGTTTTACACTAGCTGATGGCATATTGATGGCAAGTTTTACACTAGCTGATGGCATAGTGATGGCAAGTTTTACACTAGCTGATGGCATAGTGATGGCAAGTTTTACACTATCTGATGGCATATTGATGGCAAGTTTTACACTATCTGATGGCATAGTGATGGCAAGTTTTACACTATCTGATGGCATAGTGATGGCAAGTTTTACACTATCTGATGGCATATTGATGGCAAGTTTTACACTATCTGATGGCATATTGATGGCAAGTTTTACACTAGCTGATGGCATATTGATGGCAAGTTTTACACTAGCTGTTGGCATAGTGATGGCAAGTTTTACACTATCTGATGGCATAGTGATGGCAAGTTTTACACTATCTGATGGCATATTGATGGCAAGTTTTACACTATCTGATGGCATATTGATGGCAAGTTTTACACTATCTGATGGCATATTGATGGCAAGTTTTACACTATCTGATGGCATATTGATGGCAAGTTTTACACTATCTGATGGCATATTGATGGCAAGTTTTACACTATCTGATGGCATATTGATGGCAAGTTTTACACTATCTGATGGCATAGTGATGGCAAGTTTTACACTATCTGATGGCATAGTGATGGCAAGTTTTACACTAGCTGATGGCATAGTGATGGCAAGTTTTACACTAGCTGATGGCATATTGATGGCAAGTTTTACACTAGCTGATGGCATATTGATGGCAAGTTTTACACTAGCTGATGGCATATTGATGGCAAGTTTTACACTAGCTGATGGCATATTGATGGCAAGTTTTACACTATCTGATGGCATATTGATGGCAAGTTTTACACTATCTGATGGCATATTGATGGCAAGTTTTACACTATCTGATGGCATATTGATGGCAAGTTTTACACTATCTGATGGCATATTGATGGCAAGTTTTACACTAGCTGATGGCATATTGATGGCAAGTTTTACACTAGCTGATGGCATATTGATGGCAAGTTTTACACTAGCTGATGGCATATTGATGGCAAGTTTTACACTAGCTGATGGCATAGTGATGGCAAGTTTTACACTAGCTGATGGCATAGTGATGGCAAGTTTTACACTAGCTGATGGCATAGTGATGGCAAGTTTTACACTAGCTGATGGCATAGTGATGGCAAGTTTTACACTAGCTGATGGCATAGTGATGGCAAGTTTTACACTAGCTGATGGCATAGTGATGGCAAGTTTTACACTAGCTGATGGCATATTGATGGCAAGTTTTACACTAGCTGATGGCATAGTGATGGCAAGTTTTACACTAGCTGATGGCATAGTGATGGCAAGTTTTACACTAGCTGATGGCATAGTGATGGCAAGTTTTACACTAGCTGATGGCATAGTGATGGCAAGTTTTACACTAGCTGATGGCATAGTGATGGCAAGTTTTACACTAGCTGATGGCATATTGATGGCAAGTTTTACACTAGCTGTTGGCATAGTGATGGCAAGTTTTACACTATCTGATGGCATAGTGATGGCAAGTTTTACACTATCTGATGGCATAGTGATGGCAAGTTTTACACTATCTGATGGCATAGTGATGGCAAGTTTTACACTAGCTGATGGCATATTGATGGCAAGTTTTACACTAGCTGATGGCATAGTGATGGCAAGTTTTACACTAGCTGTTGGCATATTGATGGCAAGTCTTACACTAGCTGATGGCATAGTGATGGCAAGTTTTACACTAGCTGATGGCATATTGATGGCAAGTTTTACACTAGCTGTTGGCATATTGATGGCAAGTTTTACACTAGCTGATGGCATATTGATGGCAAGTTTTACACTATCTGATGGCATATTGATGGCAAGTTTTACACTATCTGATGGCATATTGATGGCAAGTTTTACACTATCTGATGGCATATTGATGGCAAGTTTTACACTATCTGATGGCATAGTGATGGCAAGTTTTACACTATCTGATGGCATAGTGATGGCAAGTTTTACACTAGCTGATGGCATAGTGATGGCAAGTTTTACACTAGCTGATGGCATATTGATGGCAAGTTTTACACTAGCTGATGGCATATTGATGGCAAGTTTTACACTAGCTGATGGCATATTGATGGCAAGTTTTACACTAGCTGATGGCATATTGATGGCAAGTTTTACACTATCTGATGGCATATTGATGGCAAGTTTTACACTATCTGATGGCATATTGATGGAAAGTTTTACACTATCTGATGGCATATTGATGGCAAGTTTTACACTATCTGATGGCATATTGATGGCAAGTTTTACACTAGCTGATGGCATATTGATGGCAAGTTTTACACTAGCTGATGGCATATTGATGGCAAGTTTTACACTAGCTGATGGCATATTGATGGCAAGTTTTACACTAGCTGATGGCATAGTGATGGCAAGTTTTACACTAGCTGATGGCATAGTGATGGCAAGTTTTACACTAGCTGATGGCATAGTGATGGCAAGTTTTACACTAGCTGATGGCATAGTGATGGCAAGTTTTACACTAGCTGATGGCATAGTGATGGCAAGTTTTACACTAGCTGATGGCATAGTGATGGCAAGTTTTACACTAGCTGATGGCATATTGATGGCAAGTTTTACACTAGCTGATGGCATAGTGATGGCAAGTTTTACACTAGCTGATGGCATAGTGATGGCAAGTTTTACACTAGCTGATGGCATAGTGATGGCAAGTTTTACACTAGCTGATGGCATAGTGATGGCAAGTTTTACACTAGCTGATGGCATAGTGATGGCAAGTTTTACACTAGCTGATGGCATATTGATGGCAAGTTTTACACTAGCTGTTGGCATAGTGATGGCAAGTTTTACACTATCTGATGGCATAGTGATGGCAAGTTTTACACTAGCTGATGGCATATTGATGGCAAGTCTTACACTAGCTGATGGCATATTGATGGCAAGTCTTACACTAGCTGATGGCATATTGATGGCAAGTCTTACACTAGATGTTGGCATAGTGATGGCAAGTTTTACATATTGCTTTTTTTGCTATTTTATGTTTTTCCTATTAAAGGTTTGTGGAAAAAAAAGGGGTGGGGGGAGTGTTTACAAAGAACTATGGCGTATCGAAAACAATGCAACGGGTCTCAAACTCACAAAAGACCCTGACATTTTATTGATGGTGCTAACAACCAGGGGCGTTGGAAGGGGGCGTTTTTTTTCTTGCGTTCCTTTTTCAGGTTTAACCAAACTTTGTTTCACCCATTTCCTATTAATGGTATACCACATGGGTAGCTTATTTTACACTATTCAATGACACAGTTGATGGGGGAAACAAATTACTAGTTGACGGCAAATATCCAAATTAACTTTAAAAAAAATAAATTGACATTAAAACATCTGGCTTAGAATTTGACTTCTATGAATAAATGGTCAGTTGTAATTCAAACCAACGGTGAGTGATATTTTCAACAAGATAACGCTACCGCTTTGTTTGGTCCACACTGTGGTCATACATGTTCAGTGGTCAGCTTCCACTTAAGAAGCTTATTTATAAGGTGACGCCTTTTTAAAAAAAAAATAATTCCAGGCGACTTAATTAAAAGATATTTACTACTACGTACCTAGACTTTAACTATAGACGCTGCTACAACACCACAGAGCCCATGATTATAAGTATGTTGTCCTATTAAGTTTAGAATTTTGAACAAGAAAAACAACAGACATAAAAAACAAACCGTTTGTCACAATATTTATTAGAGCACTTAACTGTTGTTTTGTTGTTGTTGTTGTTTTTTGGGGGGGTGGGGGTCTAAAGATATTGTCGTGTCATAAAACATGTTGAGAACATCTGATCTCAAAGCTTTGTTTAAATTGAATTATTTAAAAATACAATTTGAAAGGAAAATAAGGAGCTTACAATAGCGGTTCTCAACCTGTGGGTCGCGACCCCTTTGGGGGCTCGAACGACCCTTACACGGGGGTCGCCTAAGACCATCGGAAAACACATATTTATGAAGTGACATCGAAAAGAATTTTATTGTTGGGGGTTGCCACAAGATGAGAAGCTGCATTTAAGGGTCGCGGGCATTAGGAAGATTGAGAACCACTGGCTTACAAGATCAACGCATTTACTCTTGATCTGTAGAGTGATATTAAATTCTCATTTGTGACTACTGAAAGGTGGGACGGATGGACGAAGAAGGGGAGTGAGGGTGCAGAGTGGTAGGTCTGCCCCGGGCGGCGTTTATTTCGCCGCCGCGTGTTTGATCCACATTTTATACTTTACATAGCCTTAATTTTAATGAGTAAACTGTATAAAAAAAAAGTCAAGCAAAGACTTTTCTACCTTTAAAAAAAAATTATAATTTCGATGTGACCAAACAATTATTAACTCATTCTACAGTGTAACTTAATTGAAAGCTTACTAAGCTTCAGTATTACCTGCTAGGGTGGGAATTGAGCGCCTGATATCAAACACCGATTAAATGTAGTAACCAAGAAAGTTAGGAATATCACAAACAACGAAACACCTTTTACTTGAAGAGCTATTAGAGACGAAAAAAAAAATGTGTTGAAAAACTAAAAAAAAAGTTAAAAATGATTGGATGATACAATCCCACCCTCGTCGTCACAGACACCTAAGATCACATCCCACCCTCGTCGTCACAGACATCTAAGACCACATCCCAAACCCACTTCATCACAGACACCTAAGACCACATCCCAAACCCACTTCATCACAGACACATAAGATCACATCCCACCCACTTCATCACGGACACCTACGATCAGATCGATCAGGACGAATTTAAAGTTAGTACTGAAAGTTATTTAAAAAAATATTTCCCCCCCCCCAGTCTCTACGAATTTACCACCGTGCACCCCCCACCCCCCCCCCCCGCCCGCACAAGCGTTTGCCCAATCTAAATGATCACTACTTAAGTCATTATTGTCACTAAAGGAGTTCATTCATGGCGGATTTCTACGATAGAGAAATATTTTAGATGTCTTGTGTTTAAATTATAGAAATTGTAAAACGCTGTCTTGGTTAAAAATATGTATTTATTTATCTGCTGAAAATGAATATGTTGCACAATGTAATAATAATAAAAAAAAACATTTGCATTTATTAGGATAAATAAAGAATCTTATTTTATCCCATCTTAAGTCAAACTGTTGCTTTTATAATATTTAATTTCCACAACCACTGGATAGTGGCATGATTCAATTCCCGACCAACCGTTTATTGAGCAGGGGTTTTTCTTTTTAAGATCTCGCAATAAAGCAGATTAGAGCCCGACACGCCATCTAAGAGCCTCTACCACAATTAAACAACAAATAACTGGATATGTTGTTGTCTTACAAATGGTGAGAACCCTTGCCTTCATCGAATAACACTTAGTTACCCTTTGCGGTGTTGGTTGGCAATCCACATTGGATTGCATGAACAGAAAAAGGTGGACAGCAACTTAAACAAGACTCACGCCACGATCTGGCCGCAAGTTGACCGACCACTGGTTTGACGAAGGACGCCGGGTATTTAAAAGAAATGACACAGCACAGATATGGTTGCCCGCCGGGAGAGAGGTCAACTCCAACGCTTAGGATATATAAAAATATAAATTATAACTATATCAACTATAACAATATTCTTTGTTATATTTTATACATTTGTAAAGCATCTTTAGAAAACAATTAAGCCAAGCTACAACTTAATGTCATCATCACCATTGCATTATTGTAATCGTATAATTCCCAGCCCGATATTGCGCACCGTGATGTGCTCTCATTAGCTGCTTCCCCACCGTACGCACCAAATGCAAACAAATAAAGAAATGTCTACGTCATTGAGTTTCAAAACAAAAAGAAGAAAGAAAAAAGATGTCTACCACATTGTCACCCTCTTATACAGGACAATGGTGATAGATCCAGATACGATACAGTTTGTACTGAAATACCAGATTAGGACGCAAATCCTATAATTTATGACATAGTAAAAAGTAACATGTTTCACAAGGGCAACACCCTTCCCCCCCCCCCCCCCAAAATACATACATCTGGCTTTATCATCATATACTATGCCTCCTAATCCTTAACTTCCTATATTTTTTTGCGCGCGCAATGTGAGAGCGTTGACCCAGCTAGTAGAACAATTCTATTGGAATATCTGTGTGGATAGAAAAAAGGGAGAAACAGAGCATCAATTACATAAGAGCTTTGGTAGACAGGTTATTGAGATTACGACAGGTTGAAAGAATTGGTGACCGCGAAAATAAACAGAACAACTCCAGGAATGACAAATTATATTTATCAACCTGGTCGCCATCGCTTCAGGCTGCCTCCAAAAGAAATCCTAATTGCCCGAGCATTGCCTCATCGGTGTCCAGCCATTCGTGACGAGGAGTATCAAAACGTGACACTTTAAAATACGTGAGTATCCCGCGTGAACCGTGGTCTCATCAAGGGGCGTCAACGAAAAAAAAAATGAAATAAAAAAATCTGGAACCATGGATTTTTGTGAGTGAAACAATGGAGTAAAATAGAATTATTAAGAGTGAAAGAACCCTTCCTACCCCACACAGCCAAAACCCCCCCTTCTTTTTTCAAAATAATAGTAATAACTGCCCTAGGCATGTAATATTAACAATGGAGTCGAGTCTAAAATCAAAATCACGTGATTCTACGACGGTATGGAAAAAAATGTGCTAGATATTAAGTGCTTTCCAAGGTCTGTACCGCTAAACAGAACAATGCTCACCCTGGGACCAGCTACCCTCAAACCACGAGTAAATCAATGATAGCTACCCCCCCCCACCCCAATCACCACCTTTTAAACCTCTCGGCTGCTACAAAAAAAAATACTTTGTCGGTTATTTGTGACCGTTTTATAGAGGTGCGATTTTCTCCTTGGCCGCATACAAGTTAGCCGTAAAAGTATACAATAAATCACATTACGAAAACAATGCACAACACTTTAAAGGTGAAGAGGCGTAACAGAGCTTCTTATTTGAGAGAGGGAAAAAAGGGGCCGGGGGGGGGGGGCAGAATCAACGCATCGATTTCACGTAGAAAAGTAATTCTTATCTGGTGTTTTTTGTTTTTTTTTTACATTTTGTTATTACGACTGGGCATTTACTGCAAGAGTCTGAAATAAATTACAATAGGTTATTGACGTTAATTTCCTATTACGGTACTGTACGGTTATATTCGTGTCGTTGGTGAAACAATGAACAATATTTTTTTTTTAAAAACTAAATAATGAAGGGATCTACTTTTTAAAACAAGTGTTTTTTTTTTAAATCCTAAATAATGAAGGGATCTACTTTTTAAAACAAGTGTTTTTTTTTAAAAAAACTAAATAATGAAGGGATCTACTTTTTAAAACAAGTGTTTTTTTTTTTTAAAAACTAAATAATGAAGGGATCTACTTTTTAAAACAAGTGTTTTTTTTTTTTAAAAAACTAAATAATGAAGGGATCTACTTTTTAAAACAAGTGTTTTTTTCCATCCATTGGTTATTGTTGATCCGCCTCTGAGTGGATTAATTTCGGGCCCTTTCAAAGAAACAATCGCATGCTCCGGTGAGCGCGTTAGGTTTTGTTGACAAGCATTGTTCGGGTAACAACGGCCTCCATTGTTGATCGACGCCCAAATATTAGTGATCGATTGTTTCAAATCAATCGGTTCATTTTTTTTATTATTATTTTTTTGTGTGTAAAATGTACGCTTCAAAGTGTGGGCTGGGTGGTGGCTAGAATATCAATCACTAATTGTGTATGAAACCACGTAGGTGTGGCACTGATATGTGGTGGGCACTGTGTTTATTATTATTATTATTAGAATTAGAAGTTTTCTACAGCGTGGCGCCCCCGGCCTAGGGCTGGGCTCACCTTGATCGTAACACTGCACTTAGCCCAGTTGAAGACTTTCATTCCACCATAACAATCGTTATACTTTTTGGAAGCACTTTGCTCTCCCTCCCCCCCCCCCCCCCCCCCCGTGTTAAGACAATTAATTTGAGATGTAAATATAAATAACTGGAGTTGATATCACAATCAAGCAAGCATTTTGCTGTGGGAAATGTTCGTGTAAATTGCTCCTATCTGGACACGGAAATGACGTTGTGGACTAAAAAAAAATAGGGGGTAGCTCAAGTATGGAATAGCTGGAGCTGAAGCAGTCAATGGGTGGAGTTGAAGCAGAGGATGGGTGGAGCTGGAGCAGGGAATGGGAGAGCTGAAGAAGAGAATGGAAGAAGCCGAAGCAGATAATGGGAGTAATTGGAATATATATTGGTTGGAGCTGGAACATAGAACGAATTAAAAAAATATATATTTTACAATGAACCACTCCACGTTCAATCACAGAATAAAGCCGCTGAGTTTACGGTTCGAATCCCGAACACAGTGACAAGCAAAAATACATACAGGCTTTTTGCGACTGATGAGTAATGCATACAGGAATACTTCCAAATCACTTAAATCAAGGCGAAAAAGAGAAAGAATATCGCCCGACAGACAACCGAGGCCAGACACTGGAAGACAGACATTTGAAGACAGACACTGGAAGACAGACATTTGAAGACAGACACTGGAAGATAGACACTTGAAGACAGATAATTATGCTAATGACGCCGAATATAAATATCTTTAATTTACCACGTGTATATCGATGCAGCCAAAAAAAAAAGTGTCCAACCTTAAAATACATGGGCCAAGTACAGATTTGTTCGAAGAGTGGGTGGTGGAGGGTTCGTGGGGGGGGGGGGGTGGAGGGGCATCGGGAGGCGGTGGCTCAACAACACCAAAAAAAACACGCTTCTCAAATAATGCTCAGAATATTTTCCTAATCACAATCGGCAATCGCCGCAAAAACCTTTTTATCCGCAACTGCTATTAAACCTATCATTTTCACGACAGCTGTATCACTTGAGCGCTGCGACTCCACCTCGCAAACCCAATGCGGTTTGTTGTTGTTTTTTTTTGCCCGTCGCCGCGCTGACTTGGATCACTTGACCACGAGAATCTCGTCTTCTCCAGAAGACTTTAGCGATGGCGGCGATGACACTTCCTGATCCGGGGAACTCACGGGAAAACAGACAGAGCAAGACACCGGCAAATGAGAATTAGATTGAGAGAATTAAAAGCTTGCGTCATTGAACCCGCTTTCCCTTGACCCCGACGATCTCTGCCTTGTTTTCTGGTCTGTAATCTGAGAATATTTATTCCCTCCCAATCTCCCCCCTATCTCCCCGTACGGTTCATTAGGTCCGTGAGATCTCCCGTCAACTCCCGTCCCTACCCAACATTCCCGGGATAATTTTTCGAGCCAGGCAGACGCGGCCATGACGTCAGCGCCGGAGTAATCAACGCTTACAAGACTCCGGGTTTTTTAGTGTTCGAACGAAATATGATTGTCAGGAACACAAGCAGTTCGCGGTATCATTTATATTCCGTTTAAGGGGTATCGATGATACATCAATGAAAGACCTCGAAGTCTGTATCGGAATCGAAGTGCCGGTCTGACACCAAGAGCCGATGTCTTCAAAACTTGTCTGTCCGAGATTACACAGTTATCAAGCCTTAAGTCTGCCATCATGTTATCTCGCCGATTTGTGTTTCCGGGCTACTGTGTATGATAATTTGAGATAAAGCCTCACTGTGGGGGGGGGGGGGGGTCTTACAGGGGGTTGATATTTTTAATTGCGATCTTTAAAAAAAAAATACTTTTTCTTTACATTTGTCTTCTCTAATCGGTGATTGGTACAGTTTGCTGTGGGGTGTTGATGGGAGGAGGGATAGGAGAAGGGATGGGAGGAGGGATGGGAGAAGGGATGGGAGGAGGGGTGAGTTAAAAATATGTGGAGGAGTGCCTTAAAGAGATGGTGAGGAGAGGTGAAGTTAAGGAGATGGGGAGGAGTGAGTTAAAGAGATGGGGAGGAGAGGCGAGTTAAAGAGATGGGGAGGAGGGGTGAGTTAAGGAGATGGGGAGGAGTGAGTTAAAGAGATGGGGAGGAGTGAGTTAAATAGATGGGGAGGAGTGAGTTAAATAGATGGGGAGGAGAGGCGAGTTAAAGAGATGGGGATGAGGGGTGAGTTAAAGAGATGGGGAGGAGGGGTGAGTTAAAGAGATGGGGAGGAGAGGTGAGTTAAGGAGATTGGGAGGAGTGAGTTAAAGAGATAGTGAGGAGAGGTGAGTTAAGGAGATGGGGAGGAGTGAGTTAAAGAGATGGGGAGGAGGGTGAGTTAAAGAGATGGGTAGGAGTGAGTTAAAGAGATGGGGAGGAGAGGTGAGTTAGGGAGATGGGGAGGAGTGAGTTAAAGAGATGGGGAGGAGAGGTGAGTTAAGGAGATGGGTAGGAGTGAGTTAAAGAGATGGGTAGGAGGGGCGAGTTAAAGATATGGTGAGAAGGGATGAGTTAAAGAGATTGGGAGGAAGGGTGAGTTAAAGAGACAGAGAGGAGGGGTGAGTTATATACTTGGTCTCTGATTTCTCAAAAGGATTTTTTTTTATTTATGAGAAATTATGTTACAATAGGGCTGTGGTTCTCAACATTCCTAATGCTGCGACCCCTTAATACAGTTCCTGATGTTGTGCTCGACCCCCAACCACAAATTTATTTTCATTGCTAATTCATAACTGTAGATTACATGTGTTTTCTGATGGGCTTTGGCGACCCTTGAGAAAGGGTAGTTCGACCCCCTAAGGGATCGCGATCCACAGGCTAGAGAACCGCTGCGGTAGGGGAATGTAATAGAACGTTTGTAAGTCTTGCACAACGATGGTTCCCCGATAATAGAACTAAAGTAGTAATATTTCAGTTCATCCAAGTTAGTGCGAATATGATATGTAACTGTCAAAGCGTTAGAATCCCAGAGAGTCCTCTTTGTGGAAAGGTCCAATTGTCATGAATGAGAATAAAGAGCTAATGTCCCTAAAAGCTGATCGGACTGTATGCGTAGGGATACTATAAATAGAAGAGATACTAAAAGGGCTGGTAGTCGTGTAAAGGGGGACATTAGTGCAGGAAAAAGGGAGGGGGGGGGGCGAATGAGTCGGACACTTGACGCATCGGTGTTACGATAGCTGTTTTAGTAGTCTTGCCAGTGATCCGTTAGCGAAGTGGTTCTCGACCTTCCTAATGCCGCGACCCTTTAATGCAGTTTCTCATGTTCTGGCGACCCCTAAGAACAAACTTATTGTCTTTGTTACTTCATAACGTTAGAGTATATGTGTTTTCCGATGGTCTTAGGCGACCCCTGTGAAAGGGTCGTGTGACCCCCAAAGGGGTCGCGACCCACAGGTTGAGAACCGATGCGTTAGGGTGAGTGTTTGTTTTTTTACCAAGGGTAATAATGGCGGAGACTGCAATCAGGTTAGCACAATAGGAAATTAGTAAAACACAGTAAGGTTAAACCTGATAGAAGGAACGCAACAAAACAACGAACGTGTCGGCAGGAAGCCTTCATCAGCGAACAAACAGGAAAACGAATAAAATTTAAAAAGTTGAGACGTAGTTTGTATGTTGGAGAAATGTCTCCACAAATTGAATTTTTTTTTTTTAAATTTGTAATAATTTTTTTCGTTTTTTATTTTAATAAAATCATTAAAATTTACGTCACTGATAAAAACAAGTCAACACAGAAAGATAAAATTAACTTTATTTTTACGAAGTGGCTATAGGTACACGGGTACCAGAATTGAGAGGATGGGATTAAAAAACGATTTAAAATATTATTGTTGGATTTGTAAGACCACATGAAATATCGAATGAAAGATAATTGAACGTACTATACGTTTGAAATGTTAATTCTTCAGTTTTACTAAAATAAACTACCACAAATGACATCCGAATAGCATTGAGTCTAATGGTACCAGGGTGCGAATGGCGGCGCTGCGTGTCCGGGTCCATTTTGACTAATGCTATTCGGACGTCATTTGTAGTAGTTTATTTTAGTTAAAATGAAGAATTGAGTTTACAAACGTATATTACATTCAATTATCTTTTATTTGATACCTCATTTGGTCTTACAAACCCAACAATAATATTTTAAATTGTTCTTTAATCCCAACCTCTCAAGTCTGGTACCCGGGTACCTATAGGTACAGCCTTATTTTTACTGGTACATTGGTACATAACTGGAAATAGAGGAGTTAAAATCCTATTAAGTACAAGCCTATCCGCTGTCCAGACCTAACTGCTGTAGGGGATTTATCCAAAGCCATCTCATGTTTGCCATGTTTACATAACGTCAGCCATATCTACATCACGCTAGCCATATCTGTATCATTTTGGCAATAGGTCTAGATCAGACTAGCCCTACCTGGATAACGTTAGCAATATCTGTATTATTTTGGCAATAGACCTAGATCAGGCTAGCCCTATCTGGATAACGTTAGCCATATCGTTATCAATTTGGCCATATATCTAGATCAGGTTAGCCATATCCGGCTCGAAGTAGCTATACGTGTAGATATAGATATTAAGCTAACCCTATATGTTACAAAATAGCACCATTGTCAAACCTAGTTGAAGGTCACCATATCTTTAAATTTCTCACATGAGAATATTTTATTATTTATTTTTACTATACAAAAGAATAACCTTTATAAAATTAGATTATTTTGTCACATGACATTCTTCACAACACCCTGCCACGACACAAAAGAAGCCATTGTTTGTCCGCGGAGAAGAATAGGCATAGTCGAGTGACTCGGCGTGCACTACGGCCCACAAAGATGTTATTTGAAATTATGAAAAAGGGATTAGCGCCCTCAGGTTTTGGAATGTGGAGTAGAACGAATGCGTTCACACAATGAGGTATAGGAAAGGTGCATGATTTCTGTTGGCTGTAAGGGGCAAGAGGCTATTGGTGTGTCTTGATATGTGTAGTTAGGAATCACACACCCTGCCCTCAGCACACGCACACACACACTCACTCACAAACACACAACTTCCTAAAAAAACATCCTGACAATGATATACTTTGCACATTTATTTTTATCCCAATATTTGCGTGGTAAATATCCGTCACATCGGGGTTTTTCTCGTGTGCCGCATTAAAAGAGAAGTGTGCCGCAATCGATTTAAAATGACCGCGTGCCGCTATCAAAACAATAGCGTTCCGCGTTAGGTTTAGCCGAAAGTGTACAAAATTATGAGGAAACAAAACAGTTGCCATGGTGATGCATGTATTTTATTCTATAGAGCCGAACTCTGAGATTGTGTCATGCACATTTCGTGTTCGAAAGGGAAATTTTTTTTCTCTGGTAAAAATAGACCCCCAAAATAGACCCCCAAAATAGACCCCCAAAATAGACCCACAAAATAGACCCCCTAAATAGACCCCCGAAATGGGGACCGCAAAAAGTTTTCCGTGGGGGTCACCAGCTCAAACAGAATTATTTTTTTTTAAAAATAATAATAATAATAATTTTAAAGAAATCTTTTCTTTTCATCGGTGTAGTATAAGTTTTAGCTATTATAACATAAATCATAGCCCACTATCATTGTTCATGAATTTAAGCCATTCTTTCATTATCATATATCAAATTCTCATAAAAAAATCATAATATTTCCATGCGCTTGTAATTGATACATTATCTATGAACATACAAAAAAAGGTATGAAATGTGGATAAATTGTATATAAAATTTCTTCAGACTTAAATGTCTTGCAAGAAAAAGACTGTGTTCCAAATTTAAACCCGACAAGATAAAAGGAAGTTTTTTAAAAAGGACTTCAAGGAAATTGAAATCCACAGAAAGACATCGTTCAACATAACAGACATCGTTCAACATAACAGACATCGTTCAACATACAGAAATCGTTCAAAAGACAGACATCGTTCAACAGACAGACAGACGCCGTTCAACAGACAGACATCGTTCAACAGACAGACATCGTTCAAACAAAATTGAATAAGAGGCTTTGAGGAAGCAACAAAACTAAATCTCAGATTCGGTTCAGTGATTCGTGGCGAAATCCGCATAGCAGGAAGAATGCACGCCTTTAGAAGGTTCGGTGCACCTGTCTTTGATATTGCCCTGAAGTTGTATGTACAATGCTAACAGTACAGGGCCTTAAACAATATTTTTCAAAAGGTTCTTTAAACATGTCATCTATGCTACTCGTAGTTACAATGAAGAGGAGGCCGCCATCAGTTAAGTCTTAAAACGTAATATTGATTTAACCACTGCGGTGTTCTCAAACACTGGGTGCCGAAGGCCCGCAAACCAGTGTCATTGTGTTCTCACCCCAGGCTTAATTAACGCATACAAAGGAATCTTCACTTTTCTGCGCCAAATCCCTTCAACCACCCTGAACCATCGCCCTCCCCCCCCCCACGAACACCACACCGAACCCCCCCCTTGTAACCCTCCCCCCGACCCCCAACCCTGATGCCCCCCCTCTAAAACCCCTCTAACAATAAACCGTGCCCGATAGTGTTACAGTTCTCCGTGCAGAGTGTCACTCCCCATCTTCTTGATTCAACAATGGAGCTGCACAATGTGGGAGTCAGCGATGCGTGGCAGTTGCACTATGACGTGACGAATTGACCGAGGGGGGGTTGTGGGTTCAGGGTGTTGGCGTGAAGCGGTAAAGAGGGTGGAGGGGGGGGGTTAACCTTTGTCATTCGTAAATCCTGTTTTCTTCAAACGCAACACTAACGTTAATTAGAAGGTCTTCTAATAATCATTTCAACAGAGAAAAATAAATGTGTGTGTGCAAGGTGTGGGGGCCTTCTTGCATTTACATGCGTGTGTGTTTGTGTGTAGGAAGGGAAAAAAAAGGGGGGGGGGCGCCGCCTTAACACAATTAATGAGCGGTGTTGATACGTCCAAGGTATAGCATAATTAACAGAGGAATTCAGTGATACAAATGGTCATGTCAAAACTCGAAAGGTCTTTTAATTACGTCAAATTAAAATAGAGGACAGGCGATTTTTAAAAGGGGCTGAACTTAATTTTGCGTCCAAAGGTGCATAACTGCGTTTTTTAAATATCTCTTAAAATTGAATCAAGGGACGATTAAATAAAAATAATATAAGAAAAAGATTGAGTCATATATTGGGGGGGGGGGGGGTAGCGGGGAGGGGAGTAGCGGGGAGGGGGTAGCGGGGGAGGGGGTTTACCAATTAATCTAGTCCTATGGTCTCGGTAGACTTTCAACATGAAACAATAAATATGAAAAAAAATAACATGAAGTAATAAATATGAAATAATTAACATGACATATATTATAACATGAAATAGATTATCACGAAATAGATTAACATGAAATAAATTATAACATGGAATAGAATAACAGTATATAGATTATAACATTAAATTGATTAAACTAGATTAAATTGATAAAAGTTGTTGTTTTTAAATTGGAATATATATATATATATATACTTTTTTTTCCTTCGATATTATGTTCGATAGCAGCAACAATAGTTGTAGATAATAGAATATAGATATTTATACTCCTAGGTAGACTTAAAAAGTATTTAATCTTTTGTGAAACTTATTAACCTATTGCTACTGTTACAATACATTGGTGTTTGTGCCGGGGTCAGGTTGGCAGAAATAGTAGTGGTCGTGGGAGAGGACATCCAAAATGTCATAAACTAAGGGTGGGGGAGGGAAAACATTTATAAAAAGTTAAAAACAGTCACAGGGGGGGGAGGGGAGGAGACATCCAAAAAAGACGCCATGTCACCAATGACGCACTATGATGTCGTTTCTTAGCCGTCTTAGACTGACTTTCTGACAGTACTGACACCTCTAACTCTTCTAATTTGAAAGCTTTAGTGATCCGTTGCACACACTCTGTCTCTCCATCGGTAACATTCTTGTGTCTCTCTATCGGTCCCATTCTTCTGTCTCTTCATCGGTCCCATTCTTCTGTCTCTCCATCGGTCCCATTCTTCTGTCTCTCCAAGTGTCACATTCTTCTATCTCTTCATCGGTCCCATTCTTCTGTCTATCCATCCTTCCCATTCTTCTGTCTCTCCATCGGTCACATACTTCTGTCTCTCCATCGGTCCCATTCTTCTGTCTCTCCAGCGATCACATTCTTGTGTCTCTTCATCGGTCACATTCTTGTGTCTCTTCATCGGTCCCATTCTTCTGTCTTTCCATCGGTCCCATTCTTCTGTCTCTCCATCGGTCCCATACTTCTGTCTCTCCATCGGTCACATTCTTCTGTCTCTCCATCGGTCCCATTCCTCTGTCTCTCCATCGGTCCCATTCTTCTGTCTCTCCATCGGTCCCATTCTTCTATCTCTCCATCAATCCCACTCTTCTGTCTCTCCATCGGTCCCATACTTCTGTCTCTCCATCGGTCCCATTCCTCTGTCTCTCCATCGGTCAGATTCCTCTGTCTCTCAATCGGTCCCATTCTTCTGTCTCTCCATCGGTCCCATTCTTCTGTCTCTCCATCGGTCCCATACTTCTGTCTCTCCATCGTTCAAATTCCTCTGTCTCTCCATCGGTCCCATTCCTCTGTCTCTCCATCGGTCCCATTCCTCTGTCTCTCCATCGGTCCCATTCCTCTGTCTCTCCATCGGTCCCATTCCTCTGTCTCTCCATCGGTCCCATTCCTCTGTCTCTCCATCGGTCACATACCTCGATCTCTCCATCGTTCCCATTCCTCTGTCTTTCCATCGGTCCCATTCCTCTGTCTCTCCATCGTTCCCATTCCTCTGTCTCTCCATCGTTCCCATTCCTCTGTCTCTCCATCGGTCACATACTTCTATCTCTCCATCGTTCCAATTCTTCTGTCTCTCCATCGGTCCCATTCCTCTGTCTCTCCATCGGTCCCATTCCTCTGTCTCTCCATCGGTCACATTCCATTGTCTATCCATCGGTCCCATTCCTCTGTCTCTCCATCGTTCCCATTCCTCTGTCTCTCCATCGATCCCATTCCTCTGTCTCTCCATCGGTCTCATTCTTCTGTCTCTCCGTCGGTCCCATTCCTCTGTCTCTCCATCGGTCCCATTCCTCTGTCTCTCCATCGGTCCCATTCCTCTGTCTCTCCATCGGTCCCATTCCTCTGTCTCTCCATCGGTCACATACTTCTATCTCTCCATCGTTCCCATTCCTCTGTCTCTCCATCGGTCCCATTCCTCTGTCTCTCCATCGTTCCCATTCCTCTGTTTCTCCATCGGTCACATACTTCTATCTCTCCATCGTTCCCATTCTTCTGTCTCTCCATCGGTCCCATTCCTCTGTCTCTCCATCGGTCCCATTCCTCTGTCTCTCCATCGGTCCCATTCCTCTGTCTCTCCATCGGTCCCATTCCTCTGTCTCTCCATCGGTCCCATTCCTCTGTCTCTCCATCGTTCCCATTCCTCTGTCTCTCCATCGTTCCCATTCCTCTGTCTCTCCATCGGTCCCTATCTTCTGTATCTCCATCGGTCCCATTCCTCTGTCTCTCCTTCGGTCCCATTCCTCTGTCTCTCCATCGTTCCCATTCCTCTGTCACTCCATCGTTCCCATTCCTCTGTCTCTCCATCGGTCCCATTCTTCTGTCTCTCCATCGGTCACATACTTCTATCTCTCCATCGTTCCCATTCTTCTGTCTCTCCATCGGTCCCATTCTTCTGTCTCTCCATTGGTCCCATTCTTCTGTCTCTCCATCAGTCACATTCTTCTGTCTCTCCATCGGTCCCATACTTCTGTCTCTCCATCGGTCAAATTCCTCTGTCTCTCCATCGGTCCCATTCCTCTGTCTCTCCATCGGTCCCATTCCTCTGTCTCTCCATCGGTCCCATTCCTCTGTCTCTCCATCGGTCCCATTCCTCTGTCTCTCCATCGGTCCCATTCCTCTGTCTCTCCATCGGTCACATACCTCGATCTCTCCATCGTTCCCATTCCTCTGTCTTTCCATCGGTCCCATTCCTCTGTCTCTCCATCGTTCCCATTCCTCTGTCTCTCCATCGTTCCCATTCCTCTGTCTCTCCATCGGTCACATACTTCTATCTCTCCATCGTTCCAATTCTTCTGTCTCTCCATCGGTCCCATTCCTCTGTCTCTCCATCGGTCCCATTCCTCTGTCTCTCCATCGGTCACATTCCATTGTCTATCCATCGGTCCCATTCCTCTGTCTCTCCATCGTTCCCATTCCTCTGTCTCTCCATCGATCCCATTCCTCTGTCTCTCCATCGGTCTCATTCTTCTGTCTCTCCGTCGGTCCCATTCCTCTGTCTCTCCATCGGTCCCATTCCTCTGTCTCTCCATCGGTCCCATTCCTCTGTCTCTCCATCGGTCCCATTCCTCTGTCTCTCCATCGGTCACATACTTCTATCTCTCCATCGTTCCCATTCCTCTGTCTCTCCATCGGTCCCATTCCTCTGTCTCTCCATCGTTCCCATTCCTCTGTTTCTCCATCGGTCACATACTTCTATCTCTCCATCGTTCCCATTCTTCTGTCTCTCCATCGGTCCCATTCCTCTGTCTCTCCATCGGTCCCATTCCTCTGTCTCTCCATCGGTCCCATTCCTCTGTCTCTCCATCGGTCCCATTCCTCTGTCTCTCCATCGGTCCCATTCCTCTGTCTCTCCATCGTTCCCATTCCTCTGTCTCTCCATCGTTCCCATTCCTCTGTCTCTCCATCGGTCCCTATCTTCTGTCTCTCCATCGGTCCCATTCCTCTGTCTCTCCTTCGGTCCCATTCCTCTGTCTCTCCATCGTTCCCATTCCTCTGTCACTCCATCGTTCCCATTCCTCTGTCTCTCCATCGGTCCCATTCTTCTGTCTCTCCATCGGTCACATACTTCTATCTCTCCATCGTTCCCATTCTTCTGTCTCTCCATCGGTCCCATTCTTCTGTCTCTCCATTGGTCCCATTCTTCTGTCTCTCCATCAGTCACATTCTTCTGTCTCTTCATCACCTGCATTCTACAACATGACTCGCAGCTGATGTGTTAAGTTGTTTTGTTTTTTTTTCTGGTCGCTTTCCTGGTGATTTTTGTCCTCCACTTTACAGATTTCTTGCTCTACATTCCGTCTTGGACGAGCTCTAGTCGAGCCGGTGTGTCACATGATTCCTGGCGCGTCTGCCAATTGTCATCCGCCGGTTCGCGGTTCACCGAGCCGTGAAACAATCACAATGCCCTGATTCATTGGAGCGAAGCGATAACTGTGAAATCTGGAAGTACGACTTGCCGCACCGACGGAGCGTGTCCTCAAAACAATTGGACGTGGTCTTATTTTAAAGGGACGCAGTGCTCTACGTCACCACAACGGCCATACACGTCCCATCAACAATTTATCATCCAAACAATGTTGTTGAAAGGCGCCAGTCTTATGCGCGGCTCTTCTGATTATTGCTACTTTAAGAATGTGTCGGGTGTGTGTCGGGATGCTCCGAATGATCGTCTTGGTGTTTACTTCAATGACGAACAGTAGTTTGGACTCATTATGTCTTTGTCCCAATAGTACGCTGTACGTCAGCAATATCTACATCATTTTGACCATAGATCTAGGTGATTTGAACACACACACGACAACAACGTAGTATGATAGAATGTGAATATTTAGTTTATGTTATAGGCCTACTATGATGATGGTTCTGGTTTATAAAAAGATGTGGGATGGGAAGGGTTGGGGCAGGGGGGATGCAAAAATAAGTTAACATATTGTACTTGTAATGCATTTTTTAAAATTCTCTAACATTAATAGGAATGTGTAAATAGTATTTCCAAAAGGCCTGCCTCTCTTCGTGTCCACTCTTTTGAAGGACGCCTAAGCGACCCAGAAATGGGATGAATGTCAGCATTATTCAACGTTTCCCCTGAAAAGTGTCATAATTTTAAAATCGTATCATTCTCCCCAGCACCCAAATGTTGCAAAGGGAGTGGGGGTAAGTGGGGGGGGGGGTGGGGTCCTCCGGTTACATTCGTCACGTGAAAAGAATTAAGTTCACACTTCGGGAGTCATCTCGAGGAACCCCTGGTTTCCCTTCCCGGCAACCAAAATTTTGGATTGCATAATAGAACCAGCTGGGGGGTCAGAGCAACTATGGCGCGCGTTTAAAATACGAGAAGAGGTGCATCATATTCATCTATAATGATTGACTACTTTGTACGGCGCTGGTGGCCATGCTATTTTAGCATGCTCACAGCGCTCTGGTGTCATCAAATCCATTTCAAGAAAAAATAACAATTCCCGATGGGGTTCCATCTATCCTCCAATGCCTAGTTAGGGTTAGGGACTCTACATGTGTTCTTTTGTGTGCATCAGGTGCGTGCGACGGGGAAAGCAGCGAATGAGTGCGCATCACGGTGCGCAATAGGGACGGACAACCTCTCCTCGGGAATTATATCATAGTTATAAGATCATAATGATGACTGCAAGTTTCCGTGGAAAGGAAAGTCTGTTAAACGTCATTCATACATACTGGAACACACATTAGTTGGATTTGTGAAAATTACGTAGATTAATCGATGGCCCAGGGGTGGAATCCGGCGTAGTCTCCCACTCTCTGTGACTTAGGGCAGATGGGCTGAGCTGGTCTTTAACTGGTCCTCGCAGATAAACACCCCTCCGCCTGTTCAAAAAAAAAATTTGAACATAATATTCCACTGACCCGTAAACCGGTCTTCAACGTCTCTGTATACACCTGAATGCCGCCCACCTTCGTTGACACGGAAGTAGCCAGGCGTGGAGGCTGAAGTACATGGACGCTATTCACCATTCCGTGGTACATCACGGCGACAACGCCTTCTTTTGTTAAGTGCCATCCGTTGTTGCTCTTTTCGGGGGTATGAAGACGGGAGCATTGAATCAGAATAGTTCGTAGCAATGCGGTGTTCTCAAACTGTCAGACCAGAACTGATTCCAGCATGTTTATATTTCATTCCCAACTATTCTAACAATCTCATGGATAATAAACGGCATGGAGGTCGGTGACCTCGTCATTAAAGAGTTGAGCGGTCATATTGTTACAAACGGGAAATCTTAAAACAGGGAAGTGCATACATTTTTAAATTTAAAAATCAGAGGTTTTAAAACAAGATTAAGTTTATGGTTCTCCACACACAAACCTTTATTTTACAAGCTCAGTTACGCAAATTTAGTGGTTAAAAAAATCGAAGCCATAATGACTCATATCGATAATATTTATATATATTAGATATTATGTTTAGAGATTATTGAAGGTGAGCAGCGAGAGTTAGAGAGAGAGAGAGAGAGAGAGAGAGAGAGAGAAAGAGATAGGGAGAGAGAAACGGAGAGAGAGACAGAGAAGGAGAGAGAAAGAGAGAGGGAGCGAGACAGAGAAAGGGTAGAAAAAAACAGAGAGAGAGAAAGAGGTAGCGAAACAGACAGAGAGAGACAGAGAGAGGGGAAGAGAAACAGAAAAAGAGAGAGAGACGGAGAAACAGAGAGAGAAAGTGAGAGGGAGAGAGAGCAAGGCAGAGAGATAGAGAGAGACAGAGATAGGGAGAGAGAAACAGACAGAGAGAGGGATAATATATATTAACAGACAGAGAGAGAAATAGAGAGAGAGAGAGAAAGAGAGAGAGAGAGAGAGAAAAGACAGAGAGTTAGAGAGAGGGACAGATGGAGGGAGAGAGAGGCAGGTGGCGAGAAATAGAGAGAAAGATAGAGAGACATAAATGGAGAGAGAGAGAGAGAGAGAGAGAGAAAGAGACATTACTTTACTCCTGGACACGTCTGACCATGTTTGTCAATGAAGAACTCGTTCACGGTAACAGCATACACTATTTCGGATAATGGGGAGGTTTTATAGAGCAATTCAAATATCAGCATACACCAAAGGTCTCCATTGTTCTTTTCGTAATACACTTGTCTATAATACGAAGTATCAACAAGGGTTCACGGGTCACCTGTTTGAGAACCACTCTCTTATATTTTTTGAATAGCTTGAATTCATCCCGAGCCACTAAGATACATGTGGGTGTATGCTGGATACATAAAGATACTAATAAAAATTATTCCTTTGTTCAGGTATCCCAGTGTTGTACTGTAGTCGGCTAATGGACACACGCATGGATTCATCCGGACAATGGATCTAGAGGTTGTTGTGGAAGAAGGATACAAAAACAGTAGTCAGAAGGCCTGGAGGGCCCATTGTTCAACGGTTTTAATGTGCGCTGGTTTTTGAAAACAGGTTTGGCGGGGAATAACAGGCCTGTATTTGAGAATAAATACATGTTAATAGACAGAACAATGTTTGTGAAACTCTGACAACGAAATACATTGAAGATAAGAAAGGACTTGTTGAAATGAGACGCACACGCCGAGATAAAAGAGGGAGGTCAGAGGGTGAAGGAGGTATACAGGCATGGAGGGAAAAGACAGACAGAGAGATGGAGGGAAACAAAGAGAGACAAAAGAGGCAGGGAAATAGAGTGTAAGAGATACATAGAGACAGAGAGGTATGGATGGAGAGTGAGAAAGACAAAAGAGAGGGGGTAAAGAGAGTGCGAGAAAGAAAGAGAAGATGGTCCTAATGATATTCGATGACTTAGAAGAAATTGTGGTCGATATAAATAGAAGTTTAGAGAGAGACAGAGAGTGAGAGAGAGAGAGAGTGGGGGGGTGGATAGTAATGAGAGAGTAAGGATTTGAGAGGAGAAATTATTTTATTTTTTATTTCCTTATCGATGAGTACTTTGTCATTATGGACAACCAATATGGTCCAAGATCAGCTGATCAGTGTGTCCAAGATCAACTAAGCAGTGTTTCCTGGATCAACTCATCAATATGGTCCAAGATTAACTCATCAATGTGTCCTAGATCAGCTCATCAATGTGTCCCGGATAAACTCATCAATGTGTCCTATATCAATTCACCAATGTGTCCTAGATCAACTCATCAATGTGTAATATATCAACTCACATATGTGCCCTAGATCAACTCAGCAATGTGTACTAGATCAGCACATCAATGTGTCACATATCAACTCACCAGTGTGTCCTAGATCAACTCATCAATGTGTCCTAGATCAGCTCATCAATGTGTCCCGGATAAACTCATCAATGTGTCCTATATCAATTCACTAATGTGTCCTAGATCAACTCATCAATGTTTAATATGTCAACTCACCTATGTGCCCCAGATCAACTCAGCAATGTTTACTAGATCATCACATCAATGTGTCACATATCAACTCACCAGTGTGTCCTAGATCAACTCATCAATGTGTCACATATCAACTCACCAGTGTGTCCTAGATCAACTCATGAATGTGGTCCAAGATAAACTAATCAATGTGTCCCAGATCAACTCATCGATGTGTCCTAAATCAACTCACCACTGTGTCCTAAATCAACTCACCACTGTGTCCTAGATCAGCTCATCAATGTGTCCTAGATCAACTCATCATTATGCAATGGTTACTTTGAAATTAACATAATTTTTCTAGCTCAAAGGGATGTAACTTTGAAAATTATTGGATTATAAAATATTTGTGATGGCCTCCCATACCCTAGGCCAGCGTTATAACATTTAAATTACTCTTATATTTTATTGGAACTTTAGCTTGAAAGATCCCATTGCTTGTTCACTAATATTACCTAAAACACATCTTTTAATAAAATATATTTTTATTTTCCAAAAGTCCACATTGAACTAATGGGAGATTGGCATTCGTGTGGCCGGCGAGTACCTCTGATGGAGGAAATATATATATATTTGTTTTTTTCTAATTATATTCCTCTTTGATGAAAGGAAACACATGTTTGAGGACATCTCACAGTGTCACTCAATAGTCACACTTTTGCCGCCATGTTTCCAAAATGTTGTCATACACTAGTCAATGTGGTTGTTTGCTAGCAAATCACGCTGTTGCTATTTTTAAAAATGTGGACTGTGATATTACTACCAAGGGAGAGAATGTTTAATTTATTTTGTTTCAGTATATTTTAAACAGATAATCTCCCTTGGACATTTTAAAAATATCTCCACTATATACATTTTATTTTACTATCATGCAGTACTACGTATACTATGTCTTTATATGTCATTTTATCTCTGTCTATGTCTTTCTATATCTTTGTATGTCATTCTGTCTTTCTATGTAATTCTAAGTCATTCTGTGTCTTTCAATGTCATTGTATGTGTTTCTTTGTCATTCTATGTCATTCTATGACTTTCTATGTCTTTCTATGTCTTTCTATGTCACTCTATGTCTTTCGATGTCATTATATGTCTTTCTTTGTCATTCTATGTCTTTCTGTGTCTTTCTGTGTCTTTCTGTGTCTTTCTATGTCTTTTATGTCTTTCTTTGTCTTTCGATGTCTGTTATGTATTTCTGTGTCTTTCTAAGTCTTTTATGTCTTTCTGTGTTTTCTATGTCTTTTGTGTCTTTCTGTGTCTTTCTATGTCTTTCTGTGTCTTTCTATGTCTTTCTGAGTCTTTCTGTGTCTTTCTATGTCTTTTATGTCTTTCTGTGTCTTTCTATGTCTTTTGTGTCTTTCTATGTCTTTCTGTCTTTCTATGTCTTTTATGTCTTTCTGTGTCTTTCTATGTCTTTTGTGTCTTTCTGTGTCTTTCTATGTCTTTCTGTGTCTTTCTGTGTCTTTCTATGTCCTTTATGTCTTTCTGTGTCTTTCTATGTCTTTTGTGTCTTTCTGTGTCTTTCTTTGTCTTTCTATTTCATTTTATGTCATTTTATGTATATTATGTCTTTCCCTATCTTTTTAATTCTATGTCTTTCTTTGTCATTCAATGAAAGTTTTAGTCTTTCAAAGTCATTCTATGTAAGACTTTGTCTTTCTAATTCTTCCTGTTTCGTTCTATGTCTTTCTATGCCATTCTATGACTTTCTTTGTCTTTCTATGTGTTTCTATTCCTTTTTATGCAATTCTTTGTCTTTCTATGCCATTCTATGTAAATCTCTGTCTTTCTATGCCATTCTATGTAAATCTCTGTCTTTCTATGCCATTCTATGTAAATCTCTGTCTTTCTATGCCATTCTATGTAAATCTCTGTCTTTCTATGCCATTCTATGTAAATCTCTGTCTTTCTATGCCATTCTATGTAAATCTCTGTCTTTCTATGCCATTCTATGTAAATCTCTGTCTTTCTATGCCATTCTATGTAAATCTCTGTCTTTCTATGCCATTCTATGTAAATCTCTGTCTTTCTATGCCATTCTATGTAAATCTCTGTCTTTCTATGCCATTCTATGTAAATCTCTGTCTTTCTATGCCATTCTATGTAAATCTCTGTCTTTCTATGCCATTCTATGTAAATCTCTGTCTTTCTATGCCATTCTATGTAAATCTCTGTCTTTCTATGCCATTCTATGTAAATCTCTGTCTTTCTATGCCATTCTATGTAAATCTCTGTCTTTCTATGTATTACTTTGTCCTCTCCCCCCCCCCCCCCCCCCGATCGTCTCAAATGCTTCACTGCGCACGTAACTGAAATGAAATACATAACATCCATTTATCTTATCCACTTAAAACATGATGTTATCAATTTTATTCACTCTAATTAACCAACCTTTCACATTAACAACTACATTAAATCCACTCAGTTCAAACCACATTAACAAATACATGACATCCACTCAGTTCAAACCACATTAACAAATACATGACATCCACTCAGTTCAAACCACATTAACAAATACATGACATCCACTCAGTTCAAACCACATTAACAAATACATGACATCCACTCAGTTCAAACCACATTAACAAATGCATGACATCCACTCAGTTCAAACCACATTAACAAATACATGACATCCACTCTGCACTAAAACCAGTGATCTCAGAATTTTCAAATCTTCGACCAACATTTCAAGCAATGAGAGTTTCCTTCCAACCCTTAAGCCACGCCAACCCCCCCCCCCCCCTCCTTTACGGTTTTCCATGACCTCGAATTACGCCATTAGACCCATCACCTGTCCGTATCTTAAAGGTTGTCCTAATTTCAGTTGATCACCCAACACCCTACACGTAAGACAGCAACACCGTGATGTGGCTGTAAGTGCTTGACACACTGAAACACTATTGGCAGACATGCGGGATGGACACACCTGACAGACACGCCCGACAGACACACCAGACAGACGCACACGAAAGACACACCAGACAAGTGAACCAGACGGATACTGCTGATGGACACACTGGACAAACACCCCTGATACCAGTGTTTCTAGCAGACACTGTTTCCCCCGGGGCGGGGGGTGTTGTGCCAATTGCCAGGGGCGTAGCTAAGGGGTGACAGATGTGGCAAATGTCCCGGGGCGCCAGACTAGCGGGACGGGTCAAATTATGCTTTGATGGTATTAAATGGTTGAAAATAATCAGTTTCAGAGTTGAGAGAGAGAAAGGGGGGGGGGGGCATGAAAATGAATCTTGTCCCCTGACACCAAATACTGTATATACACCCATGCTAGTGTCGTCGAAAAAGGGGGGATGGGGTGGTCCACTCATGTTTAAATATTCTTTATATACAGCATAGTCCGTTCTTATCATTTTTGGGGGCCCTTGGCATGGAGCGTATGTAGGGGCCCTAGAAGAAAACACCACCCACTATTGCGGCACCCCCACTTTGCATCCGTCACCGTTTCATCTTTGCTCGCGTGTAACCACTAACCATATTGATAATTCCGCCACTAGAAAAAAAGTGTACTGCTTGCAAGTTGTAGGCTTTAAAAAAACAGCGCCCGGTGGTGTCCCCTTGGTAAAGGCAAAGGGGCCCTAGGTGGTGGCCTACTTTGCCTATGCCTAAGAACGGCTCTGTATCCAGGTGTGGCATTTTCGGACAACTGCAGATTTTTGCATCGTGAGAGGGAGGTCGGAAAAAATATTTGCACGCCCATGGCGGCACCAATCGTAGCTTTGTCACTAGCCAGTGTAGTGTATCTATCGATACCAAAATCGGCGATCATTTTCATTGGGAAGTAGGGCGGAAATTGAGGGCGCCGATGAATCATGAAAGGAGGATGGCTCAAAATCAAAATATGTAGTTTTGAGTATACTTGAATACAATGATTCTATTATATTTTTTTTAAAAATATACTGCCATACTGGACAAACTCATTCCTCATGAGATGGCATTTTTAAATGAGATATTAACAGATGGGCTTTCGGGAGTTTTGAATTGACAAGAGATCCCTCATATATTGTCGAGTATGGGCGTTCATTAGTCATTGTTGAGACTGAATGTCATGTTTATTACTCGCGGTGTGTGTTAGAGAGTTTTAATTAGTTAATGAACGCTCTTCCCGCGCTTAACGTAGAGACGTATTTTTGTGCTAATTGTGAGGGTGATCATACACTAGGTCCGGATTTCACCGGATTCCAAGACTGACGAACGAGACTGGATCGGTATAAAAAACAAATGCAATAACAAAGTTAACACGGCTACATTTGCTCAGGCGTCATCGGTGAAAGTCGGTAATGCGCCCCGGTTGAATTTGTTTTTTTCGTCAGAACTGTCCGAAGCTAATTTTAAAAACAATTAAAATGGCGGCATGTAATTTTTTACAGATTGTTTGTACAAAAGTGTAATTTTAAAATCTAGAATAGCCTTTCATTTATGTATTATTCCTTTGGATCCATCGTAAGTAATTTAATTATATACAAATTGTAGCTTTTTATCAATTAAAATGGTAGAAATTGATAAACTAAAATCTCAAGTGGATGATCGCTCTCCACTATGGGACATAGCAACCATATAACTATAGCGATGTTCGACGGAATTGTCCGAAGCTAAATTAAAAAGAAACCAAGCAAATGACGTCATTGGAGCTCTTCTTTGCATCAAAAAAAAAACTAGATCATAGAAAAACTCTTTATTTTTATATTCGTTAGCGCTAGCGGAAAGACAGTAGGGTGAAGGCCGTTGTTATGATTAAACAATAAAGTTCCGGATGCGATCGGATGCAATGTATTCTCAAGTTTTACTATGTCCGACTTACAGTTCTACCGAGCGATCGGTCTTGTCGTCAGTCTTAGAATCCGGTGAAATCCGGACCTAGTGTATGATCACCCTGACGTATTATCTAGACTGTATTGTGACGTAAGTTTTAGTCTCGCGGCAGTCTTGAGTGGAACTTGTGGAAGTAGGATGTGTTTCATTCATGTCTGATAGCGAGCTGCGCTATATGCATGTGTCGTTTGAAGTTGCAGCCTGTATATATAATTAGTTATTAAAGTTATAATTGTGATGAAAAGGAGTTGAGTTCATTCAATAATATTAAGAGTAGTGCAACGTTTTACAACGAGTTTAAGAACTTGACGAATTACTCAATCCAGCAGAACATAGGAGTTGACACATATATTACGCTTCTTGTGTGACGCTTGGACTGCTTCCATTTCCGGCTGCTTCCTAAAAATCGTGGCTGCTTCCTAATCAACTTATTTGGTATTGAGAGTATATTACAAATAATTCTAGATATGTTTGAAAGAAACTATGGCGCAAAATATAATTCACGATAACTACGTTAAATGATTTTTTAAAATAACGAAACTGCGTTTGGCGCGTAATATTTTCTTTTCGGAAAATGAAATCGTCTCAATTTAAGTATGGTGTAAAACAATATTTATTCGGTTTAAAAGTGGTTGGGACATCAGAATATTTAATATAGTTCATGGGCGTGAAATAAAAAGTGTGCAGTGACGTATCATGGAGGGAAGGGGCGTAGAAAAATTGGGATTCTTAAATGAATTACTTGAGTTCATGTTTTTTTAGTAGGTGGGACGTTCACGCAATGTTTGGTGGCGGGCTATATCTAGTAGATGGGAAGTTCGTGCATCGTTTGGCGGGCTATATCTAGTTTATTTATAATTTTCTTCTACATCTTGGCATCAACTTAAAATCTCACCAAAGGCTAGCTTTTAAAACTTCAACTAGATTCCTACTCGACTGACTTCAAGAGCCGAAATAACCACGTATCGGAGAGCCACAACAGGTGCTGGACTCTAAGGTTTGGCTCTCTCCCTCCACGCCCAGGGAATGTCATAAGACTGGATCGACTACCGATACTTAGAGTATTGAAATTCTGACGTCTGGATCCCACTTTTAACACTCGGCAAACCAAGAACACGGGGCCGGCCATTAAAACATCCAGCATTAAGTGTTACAATACAACAGCTGCACAGGAAGCTATAGCAGGCCGCCACTAAGACCACCACGCACAAAACAAATGTGGGCCTAGCTGTCAGCAACATTCTTAGCTCTAAACACACATTAATGCCATTTAATTTCTTGTGACCCAGAGACGCACACCTTGCGACTCCCCGCATAAAAAAACAACAACAAAAAACACTTTAATATAATATTACCTGTCGGGGGGTAATCTTTCACCTGGTGGATTAGCGTTAATCTGATTGATAGAGGAGATGATGGATCAGGTTAGATCTTGGGGGCCATGTCAGGTTGGGGAAAGAGGGGGTGCGGTTAGGGGGGTTGTTATCATCACGAGACGTAGTCGAGGGTGAGACAAGGGTAATGCTGTGTAAAGTGGCAGATGGGGGGGGTGGATCTTTGGAATAGTTGTTGTTTTTGTTCCCGGAGTGGCAGAGGGTTGCGGTACTAAGTGTAGCGAACTGCTGGTATTGTGTTATCCGCAGAGCCTGGGTCAAATAAAGCCAAAGACCAGTGGCGTAGCGAGCTTAACTCGCGCCCGGGGCACAATACCTTTTTAGCGCCCCCAATACCTTTTTAGCGCCCCCCCCCCCTTTTCGAAAACCATACAATATTATAGTAAAATATACCATTTGGCGCTCTTTGTGAGTAGCGCCCAGGGCATGATGCCCCCCCTAACCCCCCTCACTACGCCACTGCCGAAGACAAAATATATATCTTTTAAGCAAATTTAATTGAATGCTTTAATTAAGGAAATTAATTTGCGATCTCAAACTAATATTCATTTTCTCAAAGGGTGCGGATGTGGGGTGAGGAGGAGAATAGGGGTGTGTGGAGGTGGGGGTGTAATACATTCGAAAACCAAAGGAGAATTCAAGATTATTTTTTTAACAAAAAAACAAACAACAACAACAAAAAAAACAACAAATAAATCATCTGTTGATATTCACCTTTATAAATACCCCCCCACACACACACACCCACACATTCACACAATTGGTAATTTGTGAATCCACGTAGTTCTATTATTAAACTGTAGCCAGTGTAGCTGTCATGGTAATGTGCGGCGTATCATAAATTTTAGCTTTGTATCGTTCGCAAACAGAGATGCATTTGAACTTTATGGTCATTTTGAACGAACTATGAATCTGCGCAAAGTATGAGTCTGACCAAACGATCAATGCAATTTAACTAGACTCTGAACATGGACAGAAATTATTTCAAGATCATGAGTGCAAAAAGAAAGTGGGGATGGCATCGAAGTGAAAATACTTGGGGGACGGGGGGGGGGGGGGTTGGGAAGGTGGTGGTGGTTTCAGGGAACTCATTTCACAGTGGATCTAATGGGAGGAATGGACCACCCATTACAACGCTCGGTGTAAGATAAAAACATTTTGGTAAAGTGGCAACAATTTCATGAGCAAAACCTATGTGTAAGTATATTTTTGTGTGAGCCTTGAAACAATTTAAAAAAAAATGTAATATGGCAAACTGTAGTTACGCTGGCTTAACATTTTAAATGAAAGCATCTCAGTCAGTCAGTGCTTACAAGCAGGAAAGCAACTCAGACAGTCAATGCTGACAAGTAGTTGGAAGAAAGCATCTCAGACAGTCAGAGCTGACAAGCAGGAAAGCTACTTAGTCAGCGCTGACAAGTAGTTGGAGGAAAGCATCTCAGACAGTCAGCGCTGACAAGCAGGAAAGCAACTCAGACAGTCAATGCTGACAAGTAGTTGGAAGAAAGCATCTCAGACAGTCAGAGCTGACAAGCAGGAAAGCTACTTAGTCAGCGCTGACAAGTAGTTGGAGGAAAGCATCTCAGACAGTCAGCGCTGACAAGCAGGAAAGCAACTCAGACAGTCAATGCTGACAAGTAGTTGGAAGAAAGCATCTCAGACAGTCAGAGCTGACAAGCAGGAAAGCTACTTAGTCAGCGCTGACAAGTAGTTGGAGGAAAGCATCTCAGACAGTCAGCGCTGACAAGCAGGAAAGCAACTCAGACAGTCAATGCTGACAAGTAGTTGGAAGAAAGCATCTCAGACAGTCAGAGCTGACAAGTAGTTGGGGGAACGCATCTCAGACAGTCAGCACTGACAAGTAGTTGGATGAAAGCATCTCAGACAGTCAGCGCTGACAAGAAGTTGGAAGAAAGCATCTCAGTCAGCGCTGACAAGCAGGAAAGCTACCCAGACAGTCAGTGCTGACAAGTAGTTGGAAGAAAGCATCTCAGACAGTCAGCGCTGACAAGCAGGAAAGCAACTCAGACAGTCAATGCTGACAAGTAGTTGGAAGAAAGCATCTCAGACAGTCAGAGCTGACAAGCAGGAAAACTACTTAGTCAGCGCTGACAAGTAGTTGGAGGAAAGCATCTCAGACAGTCAGCGCTGACAAGCAGGAAAGCAACTCAGACAATCAATGCTGACAAGTAGTTGGAAGAAAGCATCTCAGACAGTCAGAGCTGACAAGTAGTTGGGGGAACGCATCTCAGACAGTCAGCACTGACAAGTAGTTGGATGAAAGCATCTCAGACAGTCAGCGCTGACAAGAAGTTGGAAGAAAGCATCTCAGACAGTCAGCACTGACAAGCAGGAAAGCTACCCAGACAGTCAGTGCTGACAAGTAGTTGGAAGAAAGCATCTCAGACAGTCAGCGCTGACAAGCAGGAAAGCTACTCAGACAGTCAGTGCTGAAAAGTAGTTGGAAGAAAGCATCTCAGACACTCAGAGCTGACGAGTAGTTGTAGCAAGGCAGTCACATACATAGAGCTGACCAGTTGTTGAGGGGGGGGGGCATAAAATACACTTAGATTTGACCATCGGACGAAATTAGAGGTTTAATAGATAGAAGGATGGAGTTGAAGATGGATGGGACATTCCAGTATCGTTTAAACTTTATGTACACCTTTGTGGCGTCGTAGAAATGACAAACCGAGATCCGCTGCAGCCAAGTTGAAGGATAAATGTATAAGATATTTTTGTAACAGCGCCGTCACGGATGAATCCTTTGGTTTACCTGAAGTCAACACTATGGGCCAGGGAAAGATTAGTCAAATAATGAATTTAAAAAAAAAAAAATTATTAGTGGGGGGTGGGGTTGTCCCCGGAGAGAGGGGGCCGGATTACCCTGGCATGCACGACTGAGGCGTTGAAATGTGAAAACATTTGGATTATTCGGTAATACCGTTTACACCAGGGGGTCCTTGTCTGCATCAGGGATTCTCACACACATCAGGAATTGAGGCCCAGACCAGAAATTACCATCTGCAATTATTGAAATTTAAAAAGGAAAATATTACGAGGGCTTAACTTCAATGATCAGCATAATAAATATTTCAGTGTAACTCTTAAACCATTCCAGTATAAACATCTCAGTGGAAATCCCTCAACCAAAGTAATGTAAAGGACTTTTATCTATCTATATATGTAAGATATGTCTCATTAATGACATTGACAGAGTTGGTCTAAAAGAAAGGACTACAGCCTGTTTGAACGATCACGACATTCCTAGAAATTATGTCCGTTAAATTGCAACGCGATACGGCAGCCACCAGAGGACACATTCGTTCGTGCATTTAAACTAATATACCATCAGAGGTGTCTATCAAAGGTAACTCTTATGGATATGTATGTAAAGTGCTGTACAAAGGTATTATTACCACGTATTTATTAAAGGTACATAAGCCACAATGCAAATGTGTACATAAAGTGTTTGTTGCTGAGATACACGGTGCAGGTAACTCTTATAGACATGTATGTAAAGTGCTGTACAACGGTATTATTACCACGTATTTATTAAAGGTACATAAGCCACAATGCAAATGTGTACATAAAGTGTTTGTTGCTGAGATATATATAAACCGAAGGAGTGCAGCACGGTATTCTTATACAGGCCATAGATACTCGTCATTGCCTCATAGTGTCCTTATCAAGGGAAGACACTGTCGAGTGATCAACCTTCTCAGAGTTAAGCCCCCCCCCCCCCCCCCTTGGCAAGCTCCGGTTACTTGACTTAAACACTTTACCTAGATGGATGACCGCCCTTTGCATAGACAAGACATCTTGGACTAGACCCTCGGTGTTAACAAAACTCTTTTAAGAAATTTTCTCGTGAATATTTTATTTAATGGGTCGTGGTGGGTCAAAGTTCAGACTATATTTAGAATTTAAAAAAAAAAAAAGTTCAACTATTTGACCTCGTTTCATCAGCTGATGTTTTCAAATAAGAAAGTGCACGACATGATGTTTAACATCAACATGGCGGTGTGCATCGCCAGATCAAATCAAAACATCAAATTAAGTAATGACTGGAAAAGAAAGAGTTTAAAATGAAATTTCTGCTTATTTTCGCTCATATTTGGAGGAGAAAGAAAAGAAAAAAGTGGTTACGGGTAACAGGTAGGTTTTTAAAGAAAAATCAGTTATGTTTAGAAGAAGGTTTTTTTTTTAAAAATTCCATATGGTTGTGTTTCTTATTATTACTATAATAAATATGTATTTAAAAGACACTGACAGTTTATATTTAAACTATAAAGATCCGATCATTAAATGGTTACATAAATATCAGACGAGAGGAATATTAAAAAGCAAAAGTTTTCACGGGCAAAGTAAAAGAAAAAGAAAAATTATATATGGAGTTAAATAAAGAAGTTTTAATGGAAAACTGGGAAAATTTAAAAGATTTTTTTCCTTCACATTACAGGTGTATGTCTAAAAAAATAATTAGACCTATTTTAGGATATCATATCACTGTACCTGTAACAGCGATAACACAGCCTCGTCCTGACTCCCTCGGCTATCGTGAAGCACATCAAACTACCCCCCCTCCCCCCATCCATCATTAAAGGACTATAACTATCGGAAACGTCATAATCCTACCTGGGTTATCTCCCACCCTCCAAGGTCTCTCAGATGGATGAACCCCCTCCTGTATCTACAGCTCGTGCCGTGATGCGACTCCAATGATTCCAATCTTTGAACTGTTGTAAGAAATGTCCATTCTAAAGTCGACGTCCGTCCGACGGGGTTTGTGTGTGTGTGTGTGGGGGGGGGGACGTGTCGGTGTCTTCATTACATTTAGAAACAACATTTTATGAAATTAACTTTGAAATAGCGCACATCCTGCCAAACGCGAAATGCACAAAGGGGTTCCTGTGAGAAGAATCGTGTGGTTTTCTCTACGAATAGCACATGCTGTCATCACACTCTGTCACATCATGTCACATCCAAACACATCATGTCACCTAATGTCATCAGTAGGTTGGGATGGATAGTGACGTCGTTTCGCTGTGCGTTTACAATGTGAGAGAGAGAGAGAGAGAGAGAGAGAGAAATGCACAGAACTTAAGACGACTTATGTGCTTATGTAGCACTCGGGTGAGTTGACTATTGGCCCAAGTTTACAATGAGATATATATATATATATAAGAGAGAGAGAGAGTTGCGCAGAACTTAATATGACGTATGTTCTAATGTAGCTACTCGGGTGAGTTGACTGTTGGCCCAAGTCATGTCCATAACAGGATGTGGATGTTAACTATTCAGACTATTCATGTGCGTGTGTTTGGCACGTGTGTTTGGCACGTGTAGATGTGTTTCATCTGAGAATAAAGACAAAACATAAACGGTCTCATTTGGTGTGTAGTTTCTCTATTGTGAAAAGTTTTAGACGGTCCTCAGTTGACTCTCAGTCGAAATGGCCCATAAGGCCAATGGATTTGGCCACCACTGATCCGTCCAATGAGCAATCCATGCACCCACCCTTCTTCAGTCGTTTACTTTTCTTTTTTTCAAATTAAAACAAAAAAATAGTATTATTTTGCTTGAAATGTATGCCCGTCTCTACGTCTGTCTGTCTGTCTGTACCTAACAGTGTTTCAATATCTGTCTCTAGATAACTTCATCTCTCTCTCTCCTATGGCTGCCTCTTTCTTTACGTCTGTCTCACTCTCTTACGCTATACTCAAACGTACCTCCTTTTCTCCCCCTCCCTCTCTCTAACTCTTTCTCTCTTACACACAGTATTCACCGGTAAAGGCCGTTGACTCTAAATATTGTTCCAGGCACTCTTGACCCCCGTCCCCCTTTCATCTCCCACACCCTCCCGGCCCTCTTTGTTACTCGTGTACCCCTCATTATACCTGTCTACCTATCTACTGCAAACCAATTAAATTAGCATCAAACGTACAATGAGTTGATGAATGAACGCGGAACTAACACATCACTGCTATGTTGTCTCTTCTGTTTTGTCTTAACACTTTTTATTTAAACGTGAGTGAAGTCAATATTTACTTCTTTAGAAAATTTAAAATGGAAGCGTTTATTCACCTATTAAGCCAACGGTTCTCGGCCTGGGGGGATCGAGACACCCTTTGGGGGTCGTATGACCCTTACACAGGGGTCGCCTAAGACCATCCGAAAAAAACATTTTTATGAAGTAGCAACCAAAATAAGTTTATTTGTGGGGGGTCACCACAACACGAGCAACTGTATTAAAGGGTTGAGACATTAGGAAGGTTGAGAACCACTGGATAAAGGGTTCCCATTGTTAAATAAGGCCAGCGGTTCTCAAAGTCGTTTCGTGAAACATCACCACATGTCACTACTTGACCCGTAACTGGGTAACTAAAGTGTTACAGGTGATTTGTGAAGTGGGGAAACTCGAAGCAGTGATGAGTGAAGTGGCGAAGGTCTGTACGGGAAATTAAGTCATGTAGTATTTGTAATTTTTGATTGGTGACGGGGGTAATTTATGATATGAGAAATGGTGGTAGCTGAAGTGGTGATAGTGTATATATGAGAGAGTGATAGGCTGCAGGTGAAGTGATGATAGTTTATATGTGAAGGGATGATAGTTATATGTGAAGGGATGATAGTTATATTTGAAGTGATGATAGTTATAGGTGATGTGATGATAGTTATATGTGATGTGATGATAGTTATATGTGATGTGATGATAGTTATATGTGATGTGATGATAGTTATATGTGAAGTGATGATAGTTATAGGTGATGTGATGACAGTTATATGTAAAGTGATAATAATATATGTAAATTATCAGAGAATTTTGAGGAGAGAAGTTTGAACTATGTTTTAGAAGGGCTTTAATTTGTACCATAATTTTTTTTAAAATTGGAAATGTCGGAATCTTTGCCGCCCCCCCCTGCTCCCCCCCCCCCCCCGAGATGGGTTAAGGAAATAGTTTGATTGATCCGAATACAGCTATGGATTTATAAAGATACTTGGAAAACTTCATTTCTAATGCTTCATACATTATTTCAAATGTTATTATCGTAGACCCTTTGATAGCAAACCGAGAACCCCTGACCTAAAGCCCTGCCAGGGCTGCTTTTAAAAAAAGAAGTTGAAATACTTTATTTTAACCGTTAATTACTCTCAGCCCGGACTCTGTGTGACCCCCACGAGCAAATATTTAGTCCCGGGTTCCTTTCAGCTGAGCTGTGTGGCCTGTAACACGAGCACTGCGCGAGGGGCAGAATTAGTCTTAATGAACCAGGGACTCCGTGAGTGTAACTAGTGGTGTAACCCTAGATGGGAGGGACCATCCAAGACGGTGGGGAGGGGAGGGGGTGGAGGAAGGGGCAGGGGGGAGGCATAACATCTGTCGCGACGGTCTGCTCTCAAAGAGGCCCCCACGCCTCGGGGTTTGCACAAGTTAAGTCTCACGAGAGAATCTTTAAACAAACCATTTATGTTCAGGTGGGTACCAGGGGCTGCGGGTAGGGGGAAAGGAAGATGTAGGACAGTGTACAAACCCCTCTGCATAGTGTCGATAATTGTTCTTGATGTCGAGAAAGTTTTTTGTTGTATATTTGTAACACTTTATATAAATTTATAAGATAAATACGGGGGGAGGACTGCGTTCAGGTTGCAGCCATATGAAATATACAAAGGAAGGGCAGACAAAAGACCGAAGAAGGAACAATACAAAACTTGAGAAGTTTTGATTAATAAGCTTTCAAAAGGAAAGTAACACATAAACAAAGAGTCTTAACGTGTTGTAAAGTTATGTAGGGGACAGAAAATGGTGGACATATTCAACTAATACGGAAGTGACCCTTGACCTAAAACAAATTTGGGTGTAAGATTAACAGGGAAAGTAAAAGGCCTAAAAATAAATTGATTAATTAAATAAAATGATATGTGAGCGAAATCGAAGACTCCTATGTCATAGCGAGGTCTGCCTTGGGACAAGTTTAGCAAGGATAGTGGATATGGGGCAAATATCATGGAATAAACACAGGAGGCAAATGAGTTCTTGGTTTACCTAGAGATATTTGGAACTCTATAGGCAAACATAAGAGAGAGAGGTGGAGGAGAGAGAGAGAAAGAGAGAGAGAGTTAGAGAATGAGAGGGAATTATAGAGAGATAGAGAAATAGAGAGATAGAGAGGGGGGTAGAAAGAGTGATACGTATATTTATGTAAAGATAGAGCGAGAAAGAGAGAGATAGACAGAAAGAGATAGATAGATAATGAGAGACAGAAAGAAAAGAGGCGACATAGAGAGATATAGAGGGATAGAGCTAGAGCATATAGAGAGAGATAGTGAGCGAACTTCTTTATATGAGGGGTGGATTTTTCAGCCAACCGCATAGATTTTTTCGTGGAAAGAGGCGGCACAAAAAAACTTGGCCCCCGCCCCGAGCGGCACTTCATCCAGCTACGCCCCTGGGCTCCGGTGCGAACTCGTCGACGCGGAAGTCTTCCATTTGGCTTTATTTCTGAAACCAATTATCATCGAGAATATCCGAGACTCTGTCTCGTACCGGCTCCTTTACCAGGCAGCTGGTTGTGTAATCACCGCCTGACCTCTTCAGTGAACTCACCTTACACGCGAGCTGAGGGTCATAATGGGTCGAGACAATCGTAAACGGAGTTTTTCTTTTTGAAGAGTTCCCCGAAAGAGAGTTGATTGAAGGAGGACCGTAAAATGACAGAAGCAAGGGGCAGACAACTCGAACGTCTTCGTTTTTTTTTTCTATTTTGAGAACGAATCCAGCTTCGTGTTGTTGTTGGGTTCCCCCCCCCCCTTCCCCCCCCCCCCTCTTCAGATTTTGGTTATAGTGCGTACCTCTGCCGAACTCGATAGGATGTAAAACGTTACGGAGTACACTTCATTGTTGCACTCGGGACAAGGTATAGATTTTCATACTGTAAGGAGAACAGCAAAACTCGGCGCGCCGAAACGAACATTAAAGCCGAGGCGATATAGAGTAGAATACAGCGGCGCCCTTTTAAAAAGGGAAGTAGCGCTTTTAAAAATTGAAAAAAAAAAATATATATGGTAAAAAAAATACAACATTTAATTATTACATTTTGCGGACCATCCCCGCACCTTTTTGTTTCTTCCCAACTCAAATATTTGAAAACCGTGTCCAAGTCATAAACATGTCATAAATTATATTTGACTTTTCAACACCTTATATGTGCCCACATTCTCTCAGTCAATCTTTTAAAGTAGCAGTTGCGTTTATTCCATATGATTTCCTTCCATCCAACTAAAACTAAAGTTCTTCTTCTTCTATATATTAAGGGCCCACGATCAATTTATTGATCATTCTGGCTCCTATGAATGTCGATGGGATTTGCAATATTTCTGTGCCTGCTGTTGATGAGGATATTTCACTGGTTGCAAGAGTAACTGAGTGAGGGTATCATGCACTGGGGGTTGGAAGGCATGAGGCAATAGACGCAAATGAGTCAAGTGTTGTCGCCTCAACTGTTCCTTTTCAAAGCTTGTTCCAGTCCCTGATTGATTTTGGCAATATAAGCAGTCCCTATACTGACTTCTCGCTGGTATGAGCCGGAACTGCCGGTCATGGCCTCGTCGCTGCCCATGGGGGAGAGGGACGAGTTTCTGTTTAATGCCAGAGCAGTGGACTAGCCCATTATTTATCTTGTAAATCATTGAGAGCCTGGATAGTTGTCGTTCCTCCAATAGTGACCAGCCCAGTGTTTCCAGCATGCTGCTACCACTAGAGGTATTCCTGTTTACGCATCAGTCTCTCACTGGAAGTAAGTTGAAAAAATGAAAACCCAAAATGTTTTTGCCTTATAATAGCAGTGAAAATGATTTTTTTTGGGGGGGGGGGGGGGGGGGGGAATAGGAAAATAAAAAAGGGGGGGGGGGGGCTTTCACGGGGTATAATTTAATTAGCCTTGAGCCTGAGGTAATGGGTGAATCCTGACAGTTATCCCAATAATCCCTGCGTAGTGTAAGATAATCTTCCATTTACAACCCACCGCTAATAGTGGCAGGGGAACCGAAAAAAGAATATGAGTTGAGAACCTTCAAGTCTTAGGCTATTCTTAAAGTAGACAGTCCAATAGTATGACATATCTTTTAGTTTAGAAAATGTATTGTCTTTAGGCTTCAGTGCTTACAATTTAAAAAAAAAAAGTATTTCGACATGGAACTGAACACTTGACAAATCAATATATTAACGCATTAGTAATCAATTAGATGTATTATCTACAGGGGCGTAGCTATGAATAGTGCAGTCGGGGGGGGGGGGGCATAATTATGGCCGCGAAAAAAATATTTGCAGTTTGCCGAAAATGCCATCCCTCGATATGAAGAAAAAAAAAAAAGTACCACCCAGGCCTCCGCAGCCCCCTCCTTTATTACGCCACTGATTATCTACCAAGTAAGAAATAATCATTTTTTATTTTTTATTTTTTTTTAAATTGGGTTTTCTAGTAATAAGCATTTCTGACGTATGTCGAAGTGAGTTATGTGCCACATTCGTAATACAGTGTCATCTCTAACAGGTTTGTGATAGGTTTATTCGGGTTGGTTCGTGCTCAGTGGCGTGTAAGTTCGCGTTCAATCGACAGCAGGGGGGCTTTCGTTTTAGGGGACCGGTCGTCGGCACTGTGTTGGTTTACGGTTCGGTAGGGGCTAGGTTCGATTCACATCTCCGGTTAGTGCGCATTCGAGTTTAACGCTTTCAGCATCGTGTAAAGAAGAATTGATGACGGCATGGGCGCCCGCAAGTAGTGGCAATCTGGGGCACTTGCCCCCACCCCCCTAGATTGATTGATTAAAAAAAAATTTTAGAAAAAAATTGACAAACAATGTATTAAAGTAAAGAGAAAATAAAGAGAAATTATTTTGTCCCCCCCCCGGAAAATATTTTGCCCCCCCCTAGAAAATTTTCTGCGGGCGTCCATGGATGATGGTAACTGGATTTACACACACACACGCGCGCGCACATGCACACACACACACACACGCACACACACACACGCACACACACACGCACACACACACACGCACACACACACACGCACACACACACACGCACACACACACACACACACATACACACACACGCACACACACACACACACACGCACATACACACACACACACGCACACACTCGCACACACACACACACACGCACACACGCACACACACGCGCACACACACACACGCACACACACACACACACACACACACATTAAATAAGAATAAATAAGCTTGTCAACTTAAAACACATTAAAAAATATTATTTGTTTTTTTCTTTCTTTGTTACAACTGTTTAGTGAATAATGTGAAGTCGTGATTGTATTAACGTATCATACATTTGTACAGAAATGTGGATGAGTTTGTGAATATGGACTAGTTGAAAAGAATTTTAGAATTGTGGAAGACGACTAGTTGAAAAAGAATATTAGAATTGTGGAAGACGACTAGTTGAAAAAGAATATTAGAATTGTGGAAGACCACTAGTTGAAAAAGAATAGTAGAATTGTGGAAGACGACTAGTTGAAAAACAATATTCGAATTGTGGAAGACGACCAGTAGAAAAAGAATATTAGAATTGTGGAAGACAACTAGTTGAAAAAGAATTTTAGAATTGTGGAAGGTGAGTAGTTGAAAAAGAATATTAGAATTGTGGAAGACGAGTAGTTGAAAACGAATATTAGAATTGTGGAAGACGACTAGTTGAAAAAAAAAAATTTAGAATTGTGGAAGACGACTAGTTGAAAAACAATATTCGAATTTTGGAAGACGTCTAGTTGAAAAAGAATATTAGAATTGTAGAAGACGACTAGTTGAAAAAGAATTTTAGAATTGTGGAAGACGACTAGTTGAAAAAGAATTTTAGAATTGTGGAAGGTGAGTAGTTGAAAAAGAATATTAGAATTGTGGAAGACGACTAGTTGAAAAAGAATATTAGAATTGTGGAAGACGACTAGATGAGAAAGAATATTAGAATTGTGGAAGACGACTAGTTGAAAAAGAATATTAGAATTGTCGAAGATGGCTATTTGAAAAGAATTGTGGAAGATGATAAGTTGAAAGGATATTAGAATTGTATAAAATCTTCATGTTCAATACATTAATAAAAAAAAAATAAAGTTTGCATATTTATCTTATAATATATTATATACTCTATGGTACTTTGTATTGTATGCGATAAGGCGCTATGCATTTCATGTCGTAGTACTGTATATAATATACCTCTTTGTATAATATACATGGTATTTGGCGCTGCACATTCCTTCCTTAACTACCTGACTTAAGCATAGCCCCCCACCACCCCATCCCACTACCACCAGGTGTCCGAGGTATAAAATAATGTCAGAACCCCTGCTCGTCTATTAGATGGAACTATCATGACGTGGCCCTAAGGACGCTGTCTTTAAATTTGAAACGCTGGTAACCAAGGAGAAAGGGGAGCTAACATGGTGAACATTTCTTATCTACCACCCGTTAGTGCACATTTTTTTTCTACTTTCAAATCAACGTTTGTCTCCCTTGCCTATGTTGTCCAGGCGCCAACGCCAGACAACTCCCATTTATTGACTGTTTGCTTCACCCCCCCCCCCCCCCCCATTTTAGTTATATCAAAAAAAAATTTAATTTAAAAAACGTTAACATAAGGAACATGATTACCCCCCCCCACCCACACACACACACACAAACACTTTTTCCCCACTCATTTCTTTCGAAATGGCTCTATTCTTACTTTACTGTCGATATTGTATTTGAAAAGATGAAGATCAGTTGTCATTTGTGTTAAGTAACTGATGTGACAGGCAGTGAGTTGCGTAACATGCAGTTGTCATTTGTGTTAAGTAACTTTTGTGACAGGCAGTGATTTGCGTAACATGCAGTTGTCATTTGTGTTAAGTAACTTTTGTGACAGGCAGTGAGTTGCGTAACATGCAGTAACTTGTGTGACGAGCAGTGAGTTGCGTAACATGCAGTTGTCATTTGTGTTAAGTAACTTGTGTAACAGGCAGTGAGATTTGCCGCTTCCCGTTTGTATCAACTAGCTAATGTGCCCCCGATCTATGCGTATGTACCTAAAACGACTAGGGGTGGGGGGGGGGAGTACTTCAGTCAATAGGTATCCGATTTGTACTTAATCATCAGGTGTCTCATTTATACTTAATAAAAGAGGTGTTTCCTTTATACTTACTAAAAATGTGTCTCATTTACACTGAATCAACCGGTGTCTCATTTACACCTAATCAACAGGTGTCTTGTTTTCTAACAAATAAATAGGTGTCGCATTTATGCATGTTACCTGAACAAACTGAACGTACAAAGGACGAACGCCGAATTAATGTAAAGCCAGGAATGCGCCATGCCATCAAAACTTTAACTTTACAAAAACACATTCAGTTATACTCCCAATATTTCGATGGCTTTTATTTTAACTCACGCCAATAGACGAGAAACGATACATGGTATATTTTCACAAAACGTCAGTGTACACAATTTGGAATTAAAATTAAATACTAGCACTTGGCTGAGAAGTAGTGTCCGAGAGGGCAGCAAAACGAACTGTGCGATCATTAAATTTTATTGTTACTGTGTTCATTTTTAGTTAAATCTAATTTTAAAAATTTTTAAAAATCATAAACTTTTAAACTGTGTTATAGTTTTCTGATGTCGTTCCTGGTGTCGTATAGCAGAGTTGTTCATTATCTCCTCCATTGTCGTACGGGAGAGCCCCGTAGTGGTGAGAATTTTGTTAGAAACTCTGAAACGGAATGTAAATAATGTCATTGGATTAGTAAGCGTTTCATTAACCTGAAAGTTTGTATGTGATAATGTGCATTGTATGGCTTGAGTGTTGTCAATAATGTGCATTGTATGGCTTGAGTGTTGTCAATAATGTGCATTGTTTGGCTTAAGTGTTGTCAATAATGTGCATTGTTTGGCTTAAGTGTTGTCAATAATGTGCATTGTTTGGCTTAAGTGTTGTCAATAATGTGCATTGTTTGGCTTAAGTGTTGTTAATAATGTGCATTGTTTGGATTAAGTGTGTTAATAATGTGCATTGTTGGGTTAAGTATTGTCAATAATGTGCATTGTTTGGCTTGAGTGTTGTCAATAGTGTGCATTGTTTGGCTTGAGTGTTGTCAATAGTGTGCATTGGTGGCTTAAGTATTGTCAATACTATGCATATTTTGGCTATATATTTTCAATAATTTGCATTGTTTGGCCTGCTTATTATAGGAGATTAACTTCTTAAAATTGTATTCAAGATAGTTTTTATGTTTTCCCCACAATGTTGATCTGTGTTTTTAAAAAAAAGGCCAAAAATTTCGACATGAATCTGAACCGTAAAAATTGAAGAGATGTTGTTTTGCCTCCCATCTATTAATTTGCATGCTCCATCTAACAAAGTGGACGATCCCATTAACCGACTGAATGAAGATACGTTCCCAATAACTGATTGAATGACCCCCATTAAAGAAACAGCGACCCCCATCATTAAGGTCCAACAATCGATAGCTTTCTTGAGATTGCTGTATCTCTAAAGATGTTAGAACTTTCACGTTGAACTACGATACAAATTTTCCTTCAAGCATTTGTTGCAATACGTATATGAAGCCTTGTCACAACTTTCAAATCATCATTTGACCAAATTTCGATGGCATGCAATTTATTTTAGTATTATTGCGCAACCTCCATATCATGTGAACAAACACTAAAAAAAATATCGTAAATCTTTGTCGTGTTTACGTTGTCATTGACTACGCTAAGTTATCGAAACAACAACAGCCTTCAAATTATAAGTATTTACCTAATTTAGAAAAAAGATATAATAGAAAAATAAGAAAATAGATGGGCGTAGGGCATGATATCGTTGAATTTTTTTTTTTAAATAGGCTTTTTACTTATAAAGCATATTCCCTGTAAGTGTAGGCTTGTCACTAGCCTTCACTGTCACTGTCACTAGGCCTAGGACTAGACTAAATATTAGTGTATTAAACTACCTTTCTTTAAATTATCAGGGCAGTCAGGTCCCATCGTCTAAGCAATCCTTAGCTGCCACGCTTCTGGTAGTGAAATATAAATTATGCCAAGTTTTTGAGTATCATAAAAGGCATTATCTTCTGACCATATCTTCTTTTCAAATATTTTAATCTTAGCGCACTTTGCTTGAATCGCTGCCATGGCGATACATCTGCTTTAATGTCACGTGAACGAAAAAAAAATGTCTTCGATTGGTTACCGCATCATACAAATGCTTAAAAGTGAAATACAAATTCTCTGTTGTGTCCATAAATCCGAAAACAAAATAGCGCCTTCATACACAAATTGCATCAGATGCTTGAAGGAAAATTTGACCGTGTCAACTGACGCATTATGTCACACAGCCTAATCTTGACATGGCTGTGCCTCTAAAAATGTTAAAGCCTTCAATCAGGGCCATCTTTAAAGCAGCGGAGGCCCGGGGCCCAGGACACAGTAATGCACCGAGGGCCCAAACCCTCTTTATACTCAGGGCCTAATCTTTGCATTGTTGATGCATTTCTAAAGATGTCAGAACTATTAAGCTGAACTACTCATAATAACACGTATAGCCTAGTCTTGATATTGCTGTATCTCTACTAATCATGTTAAAACCTTCAAGTTGAACTACTCATAATGAGCACTGCCGTATTTGAAGCATTATTGTAACTAATGTTGTAGGCATCAGCTCTGGAAATATTGGTCGGATGATACAGTGAGCAAAAATGTATAAGATATTAAAGCCAAAAGAATCAGTTATCAATATATATATATATATATATATATATATATATATATATATATATATATATATATATATATATATATAGTTATCAAAAATATATTGTTTGCAAAAATTAGAGTTTTCAAAAAAAAAGATAGTTTGCAAAAAATAGATAGTTTGCAAAAAATAGATAGCTTGCAAAAAATAGATACATGTAGTTTGCAAAGTACGCTGCAAACAGAGCAGGGTCAAATCGCAGAATTAAAATGTGTTGTAATAAAATTGTAACTCCGTTTTTTTTGGGCTGCCCTGATAAACTTGTCAGAGCTAAGGCTTGCTTTCCCTGTTCGAGACTTAACTGTGTTGCTTGTAGTCCAATTGATTTAATACAGATCAGAATCGTGCGCATCAAACGATTCTACTGCCACCTATTAACTTGTCCCTTTGGTAACCAGGAATGTAACAAACCACCCCCCCCCCCCCAACTATGTTGCTGTCGCCTGTTTTTTATTTTGTTTTTTTAATGCCTGAAGGATAAAAGTTTTGAAAAGTATCTCAACAATGGCCTCGAACTTATATGGATAAACTTATCTCCAATAAGAGGCTGAAATTAATATATGGATCTTTTGATTTCACTGCAAAGAACATACATTTCAGACAACTGGTTATCTACATTTCTTCTTCTTCGTCTATATTTTAAGGGCCCTCGATCAGTGGTTTGATCATTCTGGCTCCTATGTTTCAGATGGGTTCTCGATGTAACTGAGTGGTTTTGAAGGGGATACTCAGTAATGGTATTATGAACTGGGGTTTGGAAGACAGGAGGCAATAGACGCAAATGAGTCAAATATAGTCGCCTATACTGTTGCTTTTGGAAGCTCGTTCCAGTCCCTTATGTATTTGACAGAAATGAGGAGCTCCTATACCGAGTTCTTGTTTTTATGTTCTGGAACTGCCTGTCGTGGCCTCGTCGCTGGGGGTGGGGGGCAGGGGGGGCAGGGGGAGGCAGTTGGGGGGGGGGGGATTTGCGGGAATATGAGAATAATACGCGCAGATCGAGGACCTTTTATTTATTTATCATCTTAGAATGACTTAGAAGAGTTCAAATTAAATGTGCAATATATATATAAAGATATAATATATATATTAGTATCCTAAAAAGGAAAGAAAAGAAAAAGAATTGACACAAGTCGTTTAACGAACTAGTGTTTAGTAGACATGTCGTCGGCTTGGAGACGGTTTCGGAGAACACCTGCGCAACATCAATAAACAAGCCCATTGTCCAGTGTCTAAATATTACAATAGTGCTAACCATAATGGATTAACAGACGTTGTAGTTATATACGGTATATTTTATGCAAGTAATACACGTGATAGAATTTATTGGGAAAATCAATTCATTAAAGGATTTTGACTCCAAATGGTATAAAACAGATTCAAAATTTTACATATCTCCAATGTTTATTTCCTGTTCTTTTTTCTTATATTTTTATCATCATGCTTCCACCCACAATTTTTTCCGTGCTTCTGACGTTTGCTTTTGTTTGGGACTTGTCCCCTTTTTTATTTTTATCTTTTTTTTTTTCCTTTTCATGTAGGATACAAGTATATATTTATTATGCACATTTAATTTATGCTTGTATGAATGTTATTTATTTCTACTGATGAATGTCATTTGCCGGGACGTTTGCACGTGTATTCTGTGTAACCGCGATTAAAGCTTAACCTATATTGTTAAATTTACAGAAAGTGTTTGTGTCTCATTAATCTACTTTGTAAACATCAGCTTCAGTGGCTCTACAGTCAAGTTAACGCGGTGTTTCTCAATCTTTTTTGAAGTTCACTAATTTATGATTTTGTAAACAAATTTGCGTGGAAATTTTTTTTTTTTTTTTTTTTTTTTTTTTTTTTTTAAAATTTAGTTTCATAAACATATTGCGCCTGTATTTCAAAAAGGTTGGCTAACCTGTTAAAAGCTTATATTCTATTGTAAGTTCATTTCGCTCCAAAAAAAAGTAATATCACAGTTTAGTGTTGGCCACACCTACTTAAAAGTGATGCTGTAATAAAAGATCAAAATACCGATATTTGGTTATTGAAAACATATTTATATAAAAATAACTTAAAATTACAATACTTTTTTTGGAAAAATCTCAAATTTAATAACGCGATACACGAGCTTGGCGACACTGGCAGTTTCCAGCAAAATGGGGACGAATATATGATGAAGCCAGAAACATATCCTCATCTAAATTTTCCCAAACTCTCTAGTTTCTTTGTTTTAATATTACAAATCGTTGAAAATCTTGTTTCGCAATGGTAGGACGTGGAAAATAATTATAATAATTTATAATGTGATTTTGTATGGTTTTATATTTTGCTAGACCCGGGTATTCGGGAGTATTTTCAATTAACTTCGATTCAATCTGAAGAGAGTTATAGCGTCAGTTCTTTCTACTGAGAGTAAAACTGGAGGAATCGGAGGAAAAAAATTTCCACTATAAACTATGGAAAATATTGGTCCTTTTTTGATATTAGAGAAATGATTGCCTCTTTTTATATCCTGCACAGAATGTAACATTTCAGTGTTTGGTTCTCTTACTTGTCTCTTCCAAAATATTCTATTGAGGGGCGGCATTTTCGACCAAATGCTTGGTTCTTTTCATGGAAGGGGTGGCAAAAACCCCGGGTGGCCCTAAATCTATCTACGCCACGGTCCTAAAGGCAAGGTCGGCAGGGTGCATAAGGACCACGGGTCTCAAGGGGCGCCGACCTTGAAAAGCCTCTATACGTCAATCATCGGCACCTTTTTTTTATCACATGAAAGTTTGGGGACATTTCCTAAGATGTGCAAGGGTTCCCTCCCGGTATACGTTAAACGTTCACTGTAACCAGGGTATCTTCATTGGCGTATTTTTAGTTGAGAAACAGTTTTCGAAAATAAATTTTTGGCGTAAGAAAAGTGACAACATTGGCTTATTTTTTTGAGACAAGGGCACAATTATAGAGTTTTAAAACACTTAAGATACTTTTTTTTTTCTAAATAACCTTGGGCTCTATTTGATACTAGACCTCAAAAGAAAATTTGTTTGAAAAATAATGATTATTTCTTCCCAGAGAGCAAAAATAATTAATACTAAAAATCGAATGCACCTTTAAGACTCCATGCTAATCATTGCAGAATCTTTCATCCATTTACATTTCAAGGATAACTTTTTTTGTGTGTGTGGGGGTTGGGGGGGGGGGGCGTGCAATTTTTAAGAAAAAGAATCAAGATTTTCAGTGGTCTTTTGTAAACAACTATCACTTCCGGTTTGAACGCGCGTACATTTCCGGTGTCTAGCCTTCACGAAGAACGATGCTTTCCCCCCACAAAATGGCGCCAGTGTGCTAATTGAAAGCTATATTTTTTTTATATATATATTAAGGTTCAATTCAGTTTTCCTTCAAGGTTTATATTCTTTAGCTTTGGATCCACGTGGAGAGGTGTAAAATATACCGAAACGAAACAAACGTCGGACTTTTATGGAAGGCAACTCTGTATGCTCACTGCATAGACTGTGTGCTCTCCTAGTCCGAGCGTTGTCTCCCTTTAAGTGGCCAGCTTGTGGAGTGGGGTTAGGTTTAAAATCATACGAGCGTATAGCCGAGGTCTGGACATAAAGAGACTTCAATAGGAACTGATGATCATTTGGATGGACGATCGTGTCCATTGGGGTACTCTGATATTTGATGCCAGAGATTGATGAACGTAGGACTAGACACAAAGAAGATGGACAGATGGATGATCGTATCCACTGAGGTACTCCTGTGTTTGATGCCAGAGAATGATGAACATAGGACTAGACACAAAGAAGATGGACAGATGGATGGATGGATGATCGTATCCACTGAGGTACTCCTGTGTTTGATGCCAGAGAATGAGGAACTTAGGTTTAGACACAAAGAAGATGGACATATGGATGATGGTATCCACTGAGGTACTCATTTGTTTGACGTCAGGGAATGAAGAACGTGGGACTAAACACACATATGATGGACACGTGTGTGGGTGGACGGATGGATGGATGATCGTATCCAATGAGAATGTCTTGAGTTTGATGCCAGAGAATGATGAATGTATGACTGGACACACAGATGAAGCACATACTGATAGATCAATTGAGACGAGGTTATGAAGAGGAATTGTGCGTTTGCTGGACGCATCGCTTTAACATATAAATGGATTAAGAGATTACTCATTACACTTTCCAATAAGCACTAGATTATTAAAAGAACAGTTCGAAACGTATGCAATGGGTATAAAGGTATAATGTTATTAAAGAAGCATCCATATATTTGCTTATTATGATTATGTCGCTATATGAATATGACATGACGCGTTCGTTTATACTTAAGCATTCAATGGTGAGGTTCAATCGTTTGGGGGAGATGAGGGGGCAGTGTTTATGTGGAGGAGGGAGTGAAAGGTGGATTGAAGGAAAAGGCGTGAAAAGATTGCCACGTGAAAAGGGGCATATTTCACGCCATGACGCCCTCGAAATAAGAGTTATGCTTTCTCGAGTTAGAATAACGTGTTTTGCCTAGGCTCAGCGGGGCGGGATTTGTCTCCCTTGTCTGTGTTTGCCCAGGGATTTCCTCGTCTTACAGCCCCTTATTAAACGCCGGATTAAATCACACCTATTGCAGACACACCCAGGTACGGCCAATCTCTATCAGTTGTGAAAGTAGTCTTATGGGGGGGGGGCGATGTTGTAGTGTTGGAGGCTGATGTTGTAGTATTGGGGGGGGCTGATGTTGCAGCATTGGAAGACTGACTGGTGTTGTGGTGCTCTTTGGGGTGGTGTTGTGGTGCTCTTTGGGGTGGTTTTGTGGTGCTCTTTGGGGTGGTGTTGTGGTGCTCTTTGGGGTGGTGTTGTGGTGCTCTTTGGGGTGGTGTTGTGGTGCTCTTTGGGATGGTGTTGTGGTGCTCTTTGGGGTGGTGTTGTGGGGCTCTTTGGGGTGGTGTTGTGGTTGTAAAACTGTTTAGGCTTTTCTACGTGACAATTGACGATAGACGGATTAAGTGAATTCCAAATTTACCATCATTTCCAGTAAGTGTTGTACCCACTAAATACTGTACCATCATTTCCATTATGTGTTGTACCCAAAAAATACTGTACCGTCATTTCAAGTAAGTGTTGCACCCACAAAACACTGTACCATCATTATCGTTAGTGTTGTACCCATAAAACACTGTACCATCACATCCAGTTATTCATGTACCCACAAAATACTGTAACATCATCTTTCCTTCAACCCACCCCCCACCCACGACGTCATCCCCCAGTGACGTCCCAAGGCATCGTCACCTCGAGGGAGGCCAAGGTCACCATCCACTTGGAGGGTCCAACGAGGCACAGTCAGCCCCTGAGCGTTGATCACACAATTTACTACAGCAGCCAGCGTAGTTTATGAACTTACTCCAACGGAGGAAATAGTGTGAGTGTGTGGGGTGGGGCGGTGGGGGGGGGTCCACCTAAAAGCCGCCTAAAGACGACGAGGCTTGGGTGAGAGGCGCCACGAGAGATTAGGTGGCGACTCTTCGATCTCGACAATGGCACGTGTCTAATAAATTCTGATTGTCCCCTCCCGTGTCTCAAGAATTTTTTTTTCTCCTTCAAAATCGTAATTCGATTTACGCCCTAGGAGCGTGGGTGTCGAGTGAGAGGCAGAGATCGAGGGCGTAGGAGGATCGCACGTGTGGGGGCGGTGGGGGGGATGGGTAACATTACATTTTTAAGGATTTTAAGAAGGGTAAAGGGATTAAAGGAAAGGAAAGGGGGGTGGGAAGAGGAGTATATCGGGTTACCGGGTAGACAGCTACACGTTCGTGTGTTTGTGTTTTCAATGTGTGTGGGTAAGGTCGCCTGGTTTATTGGGGGCCTGTTGCATTGTTATCGAATAAATGTTACCGTTGTTACGCGCGCGACGTTACTGTGGGATGTTACAGATTTCGTCAACATACAAATGAGGAAGTTCCGTAAAACGCAAGGACCATGTGTGGTGTGGTGTCCGTTGTAGTTGTTAAAGATGTGGTTGTGATATAGGTTGATTCGTGGCGTGATAGGTTGATTCGTGGCGTGATAGGATGACTCGTGGCGTGATAGGTTGATTCGTGGTGCAGGAGATGAAATTAAACGTCTCTTACCTACAGACATTTATGAAGAAAACTTCAGATGTTATAGCTATTATTTATATATATGTCTCATCTCAAACGAGAAGAAACGGAGAAGTGAACGGTTTCAAGTTATAGTAAAAGTCAAGTTATAGTAAAAGTCAAGATATAGTAAAAGTCAAGATAGAATCCTAATACTGGGATACATTAAATACTTTCGTAACACCGATATAATGTAAACGTTCTACAAACTTCATGTAATGTAAGAGGTGCTACAAAGATAGTCTAATAATGCAAGAGGTTCTAGAAAATTAGTGTAATGTAAGTGGCTCTTCAAATATAGTGTAATCTAAGCGGTTCTACAAAGATAAGAAGGGGGGAGGGAACTTGTTTTAAAATAAAAAAATCAATGTGGAAAAAAAAAAAAAAAAATTAAATCCATTACAGAGTTCACGCTAACGCCTAGTGCTTTCAAGGTCCGCGTATCGAGTGCTAAGCGGTACAAGGCTCTGAGATAGGTGATATGTTTTCCGAACTTGCCGCCCGAGTGGTCGGTGGTCCGAGTGTTCAGACAAAAAATGAGCCGTATGATTTTTGATAGTGAAGATCGTTTTTTGAAATTCCATTAAAGTTTTTATATAACAGCCATGCCCCCAAAATGAGAACATTTTATTTAAAACTATACAACAAATGGAATGGACACGACGAGAAAAATCGTGACATTAAATGATAGATACAATTTCGAACTTGGGATGAGGCAGAGTATCGATACCGCCAGCTGATGGCCCGGAAGTTGAAATTCCACAAGGGAAAGCTTCATTGATCACAATAAAGTTGTAGGGCTGGATCTTTCTCGGAATGTTGAATTGTACATCTACAGCTGGGAAGATCTTATACATTTTGACAGGGGATTCCAAAAACTATAGTGATCCCATAAAATTACGGGCCGATCAACTGCAGGGTTTAAAAGCTTCTTTGTTACACTTCCTTGTGCGTCGTTATTGGACCTCTTTGTCATGAGACGTTGCTAACAATGAATACAGTGCCTGTAGTGTTTGCCATGCATGCAGTGCTTGTAAGTGTTAATCACGTATGCAGTGCCCGTAGTGTTAGCCACGCATGCAGTGCCCGTAGTGTTAGCCACACATGCAGTGCCCGTAGTGTTAGCCACGCATGCAGTGCCCGTAGTGTTAGCCGTGCATGCAGTGCCCGTAGTGTTAGCCACGCATGCAGTGCCCGTAGTGTTAGCCACGCATGCAGCGCCTGTAGTGTTAGCCACGCATGCAGCGCCTGTAGTGGTAGCCACGTATGCAATGTCTTTAGTGTTTTTACATCGGTCATTAAACAGAGAGAGTACGGTGCGGTGAACGTTTGTCGGCTGCTAGTCGTTTTCGGATACAGTTTCAGGAATTTTTATAGTTGAATTCAATTTTAGCGGACACATTGTAGTGGCTCCAGTACGGCACTATGCCACCCTTTATTAATGAAAACTACAATGTCTACACAAAATTCATTTTAAAAAAAAAACTGTAAGTACTGAACCTAAAATGTCACCCCCAAAAGAAGGCGGACCCCCCCCCCCCCCCAATCTTACCCCTCTCTCCCTTCATAAGCCCATGAGTGAAGAGCTCCTCGTTTAACATTACAGATATATGTTTACACAGAAACAACAACGAAATAAATGAGATGTAACGTGTTAGAAAATACCAATTTTCATTTAACTCTATAAATATTAAACCGTTTTCACTAACAAAAATGACTTACCTTTTTTTCATAACATTCACCAAGACGTGGCCATTCCCAAAATAAAAAAAAACTATAATGGTCCATTTTTATTGATAAACACGACATGTCGCGAGAAATTACAGGAAACCGGAAACCCGAGTATTGTGCCTTTTATCAACTGGAACGAGCAGACGAAGAGGGCTCAATTTGTTATGAAACGTGCCTTGACTATAACCGATTAATGTATCCGCGTGGAGCCGTCCAGAAATGGGATGCATTTTCTTTACTTTTACTGATTTAATTTTTAAAATAAGCTGTAGAATTTAATATGAATACAAAGCAAAGGACCAACTTTATACATTTATTGATATTCGTGCTCGTGTTTACTCGCAGAACTAAAAAAAACAACTAATAAGCAATCAAAACAAACAAACGAACAAACGAAAAAAAGATAAAAACAAAACAAACGGTTATTACACAGCGCCAGTAACTTGATTAAAACTCGGACTGTTGGCGGCATTAAAAAATACATCGAAATGTTGTATTCTTGAAAGGACCTTCGGTAATTTCTACTTCCTCGATGTGACTGAATCTTTTCAGAGTGACTGTTGGATGTGTGATGATATTTATTTTTAAAAAAAATTGACAGCGACTTTGACTTTGATACGTATGTCTAAATGTGTGAATAGAGATACAAATGCTGACAGTGACGGCGAAGGGACCCGATGAAATTATTCAATAAAACTGTATTCGTGTAGTGTATTCACTTATTATAAATGAAAATTTCAATTGGTAACAAAAGTTGCGTTTTTTTGTTTTTTAAAATATTTTTTACGAAGTGGCTATTGGTATCCGGGTACCAGAATTGAGAGGTTGGGATTAAAAAACGATTTAAAATATTATTGTTAGGTTTGTAAGACCAAATCAGCTATCAAATGAAAGATAATTGAATGTACTATACGTTTGTAAACTTAATTCTTCATTTAAACTAAAATAAACTACTACAAATGACATCCGAATAGCATTAGTCAAAATGGACCCAAACACGCACCCGGGTACCATTAGACTCAAAGCTATTCTGATGCCTATGCACTAGTCTAGGACGCAGCGGTCAAGGGGCCGTGTGACGTAAGGTGCAATAAATGTGAAAATTTGGCCTTGCTTGTATTGGGGGCCCGCCCGGGATCAATGTCAAGAATTGCGGTTATAGCAAATTATTGTTTGGGTGTGTTGTCTAGGTTATGATTCACCAGAATAAAAACAGTAGACTCAAAGCACGTTCAATATTAATCTTACACTTTATTTTTATTGCACAATTAGCACACGCTCATTCTACGATAAATAATACAATTCGTCCAATTAGTGCGGTACGTCTCACTAACAAACTTAGCCAAAAGACGTCCTACTAACTGGCTCCCGGACAACACTTTCTTTTCTTTCACCCCCTGAGTCGTACTGCCGTTCACCCACGCTACTAGACGCGCGTACCTTTCGCTCGCATGAGTTCATACGCCAGCCACTCTTTCCCATTCACGCCTGGACTATTTCCCTAAATTAGCTAAGGTACCTACAAAAATCATCGGGGATTCTCACCTCGTCATGTATCTCTGGTTTAAGAATCTCCGATGTTCTTGTAGACTAAGACACTCCGCTCCCTGTTGATCATATTATACTCTGTACCGCCTCATCTGAATGTATTCAGCGTATTCAGACAAAAATAACACATATATTTAATCCCTGTTTGCCATCAAACTTTTAAAAATATTTTTAATATACTTTTTTTTTTAAATAAAGAAAACGCCCTTGAAATGTCGAGGCTGTCTGTGTGCAATTTAACCAGACAAAAGTCTGACTGTTGGGGAAAGATCTGCGCATTCTGACAGGCTGGTGAAGAAACTAAAATTACTTACATTAGCGGCTCTCAAAATGGTGGACGCCAAAATGAGTTTTACGAACACATTGCACTATCTTTGTAGAACCTCTTACATTACACCATCTTTATAGAACCGCTTACATTACACTATCTTTGTAGAACCTCTTGCATTAGACTATCTTTACAGAACCGCTTATATTAACCTATCTTTGTCGAACCACTTACATTACACTAATTTTCTATAACCTCTTACATTACACCATCTTTCTAGAACCGCTTAAATTTGTAAAATGTGTTTCATTTACAAACGTGCGGGGCTAGAGGCATAAAGGAAACTGCTCTAATCCAGTGGGTGTGGGTAATGGGGTGTCAGATACGGTTGCTTAAACTCTGCATTTCTCGTTTTCGACAATGTATTCATTGGGGGCTAATTTTGCTGTTAACTAAATGTCCATATTATATTTTGTCCTGACTGTCAATCCATGGACAGCTCCGGAGCTTGTCACTTGTTCGCGTCACTGATTCAGTAAGCCAAACACCAATGCTTTATTAAGGACGCAATGTGTGTGTGTAGGGGGGGGGGGTGTAATTATTTCTGTTTTTTTTCGTGGCGCCAAAGATGGGCTTATGCGAGAATTATTGGATGATGTCATAGCAGAAAAGACTATCAAACAAAAACAAAATCATAATAATTTTCACTTAAATATAACAAGATAATATGAATGCGGTTATGGATTAACTTAAAAAATAGATATTCATTACTGTCCATCGGGGGAGGGGGCGCAGCCTGTATCCGAGCGGAACGGGGGTCAAACGACCTCAGTGTTAGAGAATTACACTGGAATTTGTTTTGGCTTTACATAATTTGGTCCCCACAACTCCCACCCCCTTTTTGGTGTTGCACTATGTCTAAGGGCCCAAGTGCCTGCAAGGGTCCCAAACTCGACATTTCCCGAATCAGTTATTTTCCAAATATCTAAACGATTCTATTTGAACTAAAAGTGGTGGCAACATCCCCCCTCCCCCCTCTTTTTTGACGCCACCATTTTCTTTCTTTAAAAGCTGAGGCAGGCTTAGGAATTCTGCAAATTCGGGGAGATCAAACATTTCTGCGAGTTTATGCAACAGCCTTTTGTACATACTCCAACCGGTGTCACACAACTGTCCTGTCACAACTCGTTACACTATAAGCTGGGTGTCGTGACACAATCTTTTTGTTAACCATTGCAGCATGGGTGGTGGCGTCTTCGTGCTCATTGGCCGCGGTACGAGGAGCGCGCGGTTGACGTCACATGCACCGGTCACGTCATTTCGGTGACACTGGTTTTATTTTTAGATCAGAATGTTTGTGTTTTGACAACACGGAAGGCTTGATGAAAGGTCGAATCAAAAAAAAAAAAAAAGAAGAAGAAGAGTCAGAGCTTTAAGTTCTTGGAGCCGGTGGAGTTTATTTGAGTTGCCCGCGAGGACTTTCAAATGGACTGCTACGTGGTAGCCCGTATTTATCTTTAATAAACCTTTGGGACGTGGTAAGATTTAAAAAAAAACAGAAAGTAAGAGATAGGCTCTTGTGTACAGCTATTTACTGGACTATATTGTCTTGCCAAACCCCGTGATTAATTGTGTCCATCAAGTTTAGATTTAAAACACACATACACAAAACACACCAAAATAAACCTTAAAAATGCTAAATTTAGTTTCAGGGAAGGTATTGGGCAATGTGTTATTAGTGTGTGTGTGTGTGTGTGTGTGTGTGTTTGGGGGGGGGCGGGTGTCATCGTTAATATTTATGTTCAAATGTGCGTCAATTTAAATTGGTTTAAAAAATTTTTACCGTATCTATTTAGTCTATTGACCAAGCCGTGCAGACGATATAGATATATTTACATTCGCCAGTCTCCAAAAGTATGTGGTCTAGTTTCTCAGTGTATGAAATGTCGGAGACGAAACTACGAGGAGAAGCCTCCACCTCCACGCAGCTGCGGTGACCAAAGGCAGCGTCACACTATGTTTGGTACAGCTGGGAAACAGGAGCGTTGCACGGAATACCGACTTGGGAACTCCCGATTTATTTGTTACTACCATATTAAATTTGTGGCGTATGTAACCGTAGGGCGCGGGAGGTTGGACGGTGGAGATTTTCTTCTCTTAGATAAGCAGTTGTCCGATGTTGACGTGTCCAATCTATACCGGCATTACAGGCATTGGGGTAATGTGATTCTATCTTTTCTTTCTTTCTTTCTTTCTTTTTTTTTTAATCTGCATGCCGCGAGCAGAAATGTCAGTTCCTTGTGTCGACACGCTTGACAATAGAACAACCCATTCAACGAATGATTTTTAGGTTGGCAATAGAACAACGCAGTCAATGAATGATTTGTGGGTTGGCAATGGAACAACCCAATCAACGAATGATTTGTGGGTTGGCAATGGAACAACCCAATCAACGAATGATTTGTGGGTTGGCAATAGAACAACTCAGTCAACGAATTATTTGTGGGTTGGCAATAGAACAACCCAGTCAACGAATGATTTGTGGGTTGGCAATAGAACAAACCAGTCAACGAATGATTTGTGTTTTTTTTTACTTCAATCCCTTTTAAGCGGATGGCCGTGTGCACGGATTTGTCGACATCGGAACATGACATGAAAACCAGTGCAGGCTTGAGCTCCAATCTTCAGCAATGATCGGAATAAGCAGGTCAACAACGACACAACGGGGTAGATGGCACTGGTCAGTCTTGGCCACAGACAAAAGGCGTGTCAGTCATCTTGGAATTCAAAACGAAAACTCCGTTCAAACAAAAAACACAAGACACTGTTCATAATTACAACTAACATTCAATAAGTTAACAGTTACGCTTACCGCACAATTCATCGACAAAAGTCTTGCTTACTTACAGACGTATTTTAAGGAGAACGAAAAACTGAAACAAGGATTTTCAAGACCTGGAAAAAAGTTCTATACGATGAATGAAAAAAACCAAAAACATTTCCATTTATTTTCGATCGATTCAAATATCTAATCTTCTTTAAGAAAAGGACCTCCTATTGACAACCGCCGCTGTGACAGGTCCTGGAAACCCGGTGGACATAAACACAGTGGTCAAGAAACTTCCCGCAACTGCCTTCCGGCAGAAGTGGACAGAACAGCAACAGCATCCAGCAGGCTTAAGTTATTTCCTTGTCGGAGTCACGTGACGCCTCGTTTTATCCGTCTTTAGGCTTTCAAATTTTAACACGCTGGAATATGCAACCTGTGGTTCCTCTAAACTTTGAAATGACAAAATGTATTGCCATAATTAAGTTTAGAGCGCAATTTCAGGCCTTTGTCAGGGGTATGAGATGACTGTTGTTATGTGTAGATCACTGTTGTTATGTGTAGATCACTGTTGTTATGTTCGTTACGTAAAAGATGTTAGTTAGAGATTATATGTGTAGCTGTATCTTTTGTGTGAGATTATTGTGACGTATTTGGGTAAGGGAATATGACGTGTTAGTTTTAGTTGTTGTGATCATTGTGCATAGATGGCCGTTATACAATAATGTGTTGCTTAGTGTGTTTGACTGGAACGACCTCATTATTATATATGTCAACGATATTTAAGTAATTGTTGTAGAATAAACATTATCGTACAACAACCCGGTTGGTGTTGGTGTATCAGTATTAGTTGCCATTGGTTACACTAGCCCGTGAGATGAATTAGGAGGCATAGTCCAACAAAGCGGACATCTATAGTCATTGATAGATGAGTACAAAGATACTAAGATCCAACGATTCGTCAGCCTTTAAAATCCGTGATAGGGGGAAAACAAAAGATATTTTATTTCACAGTAAAGTATTAAAACAGTGAAGCAATCAGCCACCATGTCAAGTGCACCGAGCGTTCTTAGATAAATAAAAATGTCTTCTATCAAAAACATCTGCACATTTATTATGCAGTCGTGTTTCAACTGATATGTGGGACAGGGATCCTCAAAGTGCGGCCCGGGAACCAGATCCGACCCGCCAGGTGCACTAGTCTGGCCCGCCTGTCTGCCATACGGATACATATATGGGACTGGACATTTGCTATCTATATAGCCATAATCAGACCTATACTTTATATTCTATTAAATTTATGTTCATTGAAATTGCTCTTCACTTTAAACATTATATTTTTTCCTTAGTTTTTTTTCTGTACATAGAAATATGTTTTTCCCTCAACGATATCTTAGGGGCAATGAACCAACCCCTGAATGCTCTAAGGCAGCGGTTTTAAACCGGTGGGTCGCGACCCCTTTGGGGGTCGAAAGACCCTTACAGAAGGGTCGCCTAAGACCATCGGAAAACACATATTTATGAAATGGAAACGAACATAATTATATGTTTGGGGGTTGGCACAACATGATGAAATGTATTAAAGGGTCGCCGCATTAGGAAGGTTAAGAACCACTGCCCTGGGGTACGGTGAGCCTGCCCCCTGATTAAACAGTTTCAGGACCCCTGATGGGTGGGTTTTGTGGGGGGGGGGGGTCGGGTCATGTTGATTACTGTAGTATTCTGTTAGACACGCAATGCTGTGTGAAGAATTTAAAATCTATATAAGTATACCGCCTACGAAGTTCGAAATGTACAATACGGTTCAGCCTTAAAAACGAATGCATATATATTTTAATAATCCTCCCGTGACCTACACGGTTTGAAAGACTATAAAACTGACACAGGATTTTGTGGGTCTCAGCTTAGAATCTGTCACCTGTGCGAATGTCACGTGTTTGAAATAATGGCCCTCTGACACAATGTCTTAAAACGCCCATCCACTTGTATAGAGGAAACTTTCGAGTGCACTCGTGGGCACTTGAAAGTTTCTTCAACGCCCTTCTGTGTGCTTCGGAAATTTCCGCAAACATACTTCTTACAGACATGCGCGGGGGACATGGCTAAAACTTTATAAAAATAAATATCTATACACTCTCTAAATGAAAGATGAACTGTTCAGAATTTACGTAGGGTCAGAGAGTATTCTAGTAATTCACTGGATCATGTCTCACTCACTGGATCATGTCTCACTCACTGTATCGTGTCTCCCTCACTAGATCATGTCTCACTCACTGGATCATGTACACTCACTGGATCATGTACACTCACTGGATCATGTACACTCACTGGATCATGTACACTCACTAGATCATGTCTCGCTCACTGGATCATGACTCACTCACTGGATTATGTCTCACTCACTGGATCATGTCTCGCTTACTGGATCTTGTCTCACTCACTGGATACTCTTTATGTCACTGGATCATGTCTCACTCACTAGATCATGTCTCACTCACTGGATCATGTACACTCACTGGATCATGTACACTCACTGGATCATTTACACTCACTAGATTATGTCTCACTCACTGGATCATGTCTCGCTTACTGGATCTTGTCTCACTCACTGGATACTCTTTATGTCACTGGATCTTGTCTCACTCACTGGATCATGTCTCGCTCACTGGATCATGTCTCACTCACTAGATCATGTCTCACTCACTGGATCATGTCTCACTCACTGGATACTCTTTATGTCGCTGGATCATGTCTCACACACTGGATCATGTACAATCACTGGATCATGTACACTCACTGGATCATGTACACTCACTGGATCATGTACACTCACTAGATCATGTCTCGCTCACTGGATTATGTCTCGCTCACTGGATCATGTCTCGCTTACTGGATCATATCTCGCTCCCTGGATCATATCTCGCTCCCTGGATCATGTCTCGCTCGCTGGATACTCTTTATCTCGCTGGATCAGAATCTCGCTTACTGGATCATGTCTCGCTCACTGGATCTCGACGTGCTCACTGGCTCTTGTCTGGCTTACTAGATCTCGTCTCGCTCACTGGATCATATCTCGCATGTATCAAATTTAAAGGCTCTGCGTGTGTGCCATATGTCAATGAATACTCTTTTTCATGAACTATATGTGGTACTTCGCTTTAAAAAGTCGCAAAGACATCCCCTTTACATTTGTTTGAAATGATTTATTTGGAATTGCGTACAAATAAATATCCAGTCCCATGAAGGGCAAGTTCCGATTAAATGTTCCCGTTTATTGCTTACGACTCAAGTTTTCTGGAAAATTTAGTTAAAAAATCTGACTTCTCATCTTCTCCACAGGTGGTTGGTATGCTAGAAACATCAACGTAGATATGTCTGGTCGTCAGTGCACCTTGAGATCTTTTCCTTAAAATCTAAGCAGTCCTACAAGTCCTTCAAGTCCTACAAGACCTTCAAGTCCAACGAATTAAAAATCAACATACCCTTTTTTTTTTTTTTCGTGAGACGAAAGTTTTTAAAACGAAGTGGCTATTCGAACCCGGGTACCAGTAGTAAGAGGTTGGGATTAAAAAAACTATTTAAAATAGTATTGTCGGGGTTTTCTGACCCGGACACGCAGCGCCGCCATTCGCACCCGGGTCCATTTTGACTAAATGCTATTCGGACGTCATTTGTGGTAGTTTATTTTAGTTAAACTGAAGAAGTAAGTTTAAAACATATAGTCCATTTAATTATCTTTCATTTTGTCTTACAAACTCAACAATAATATTTTTTAAAGTTTTTTAGTCCTAACCTCTCACTTCTGGTACCCGGGTGCGAATAGCCGCAGCCTTTTTAAAATGTTGAAATAAGTGAAGATGGCAACGACTGAAAAAAACCCACAAACAACAACAACAAAAAATGCATTTGATAGTTACCTACATTATATCTGGAATCAGATAACAGTTGGACAATTTATTTTCAGAATCAGATTCAAGCAAATACTTTCAACAATCTTACAATTCTGCGTTCGCGTCATGATATGTGTATTTTTTACCATCTGTTCACACTAAAAACGAATTTTCCTCCCCGATTTAAAAAAAAAAATTGTTTAAACCAAACAATGACGGCTCCCGTGCCACTGAGAAGTGCATGGTCTAATATTTAAATACGGGATTACATCTGGTGTCAGCAGACAACCTCGCCAGCAGTCGGCAAAATATGTACACATTGCAGAACTGAAAATGTACATTCCTCGTGACATTTTATCACTGCGATAGAAGAAATGTTATTTGTAAATCATATGCATTCGTTTGTGCCCATTCCACTACTTCCCTCCTGTTTTTTCCCCTGCTTTCCTTTTTTCCCTGCCTTCATTTATTTACTTCCCTTTCCATCCATCCTTCCTCCCTTCCCTCATTCATTCCTCCCTCCCCCTCCCTCTCTCCATTCCTTCCTTCCTCCCTTCCTTCCTTTCTCCATTCCTCTCTCCTCCCACCCCTCCATCCCTTACTTCCTCCCTCCCTGCCTCCCTCCCTTCCTTACTGTGTTTATTTTAATAGGTACCGAATAATTAAATTTCTAATCAAAATAATCTTCATCAGCTGGGGCCTTCTGGCGTATTGTTCAAGCTGGTCGTATATGGATGACACATGTGTCATGCATGTCACATAAGAGTGACACATTTTTCATCCGTGTCGTTTATAAATGACACACGTGTCACGCGTGTAGTATTTGAGTGATACTTGTATCATGCGTGTCGTACATAAGCTACACGCGTGTCATGCGTATCGTGTACGAGTGACACGGCTGATGGCGTGATTCCCAACAGGCTCCCCATTTAACACGTCTTCTGCTCTAGTTTCGTCGACTTCAAAGAACGCCCCCCTAGAGGTCGCTCACCTCACAGCACGCAATGACGCTTGTACCCCCCGAAAACAGAAAGTCCTCCGAAACGTGACGAAAGTGTGAACCACTAAAACACCCCATCAAATCAGGGGCGGCATCTTATTCGGGTAAAAAACAAACATAAACTTCTCTACAACACTTTTCAAAAAGCTCGACGCATTCTTCTATCTGATGCCCTCGTCTACAGCCTCGTCTCATGATTTCAAAGCCACCTCAGAGTTTCTTCTGCCATTCACATGAAATCACATCCAAGCTTGTGATTCCCAACCTAGCACCCCCTCCCCCCAACCCAGGCCGTTCGACGATAATTTTATGCAAAGCTTAGTCCTTAAGTGCGTCTAATTTGATGGACCGTCAACATCTCGTGTTGGACCTCGCGAGATGGGATATGCATAGATTAGTCCTACCTAGGACATCAAAGGGGGTCACCTATTTTTTCCTCCCCCACCGGCTGTAGCCGTGCGTACGTCAACCACAAAGGGGCGCAGACAAAAAGTACTACACGAGGGCGTGACCATTAATACTAAGCAGGACTTGCCAGGAATTAAATATCCCTGTATCCTCCGTACCCCACCCCCTCCCGTTACCCTCTCCTGTCCATAGTCGTGTCGTACCATTAACCGTAACAAAAGTGTTTCTTAAGCTAACGGTTGGTGCACCCACTATACACACTCCGAGAAAAAGTATCGTGTGGAATTTTTTTTATCTATTTCGAAATTCTTTGCTTAAAAAAATCCCTAGTGAATACAGTTACATACATATTTTACATACATATTGTAAAATATTTAACATACATATTTTACATAAAATTTTACATACATATTTTACATACATATTTTACATACATATTTTAATACATATTTACATCAATATTTTAAATACATATTACAATTGAAGGTATTTATAGGCTGATATGTTCAGCGATTTCTTTTTTATTTGATATATTTCCCCCGACCAAAATCTTAAATTACAAATTACTGAAATATGAGTAAAATCTGTTGAACGTAGCTCCTCGCCCAAACAGTAACAGCATATAATTATTATTATTTATTTATAAATTTAATTTTTTTTTTAATTTTCTCTTTAAAGCAGCAAATTTTGGTTCGTGGAACTTAAATAAATAATTCTAGGTTGTTGTAGGTTGGCTAAAAACCGTTGGTCTGTGGGGTTGTGGGTGCTAGTGTGAGAGACCGGTGGTCTGTATTGATGTGGGAGCTGGTGTGATGATGGGGAGCATAACACATCTATAGGTCACTTCCGCTTTAAGAGATGACACTGCTGACTTATCTCTTTTTATGAAACAAACTTCGCGATATTTGAACATAAAATCGTCAAACGAGCTTTTGAAACTCTTGTATTGTAGAAAACTCGTATTTTAGAAAACTTGTATTTTAAAAAACTTGTATTTTTAGAACACTTGTACAGTGGCGTAGTGAGGGGGGCAAGGGGGGCATCATGCCCCGGGCACTACTCACAAAGGGGCGCCAAATGGTATATTTTACTATAATATTGTATGGTTTTCGAATAGGGGGTGGCGCTAAAAAGGTATTAAGGGGCGCTAAAAAGTTATTGTGCCCCGGGCGCGAGTTAAGCTCGCTACGCCACTGCACTTGTATTTTGTAATGCTTTTTTTTTTTAAACTGTAATTTAAAGCGCTTGTTTTTTTTTCAACATGTGTCATTTAGAACATTTATGTTTTTTTTTTCAACATGTGTCATTTAGAACATTTATGTTTTTTTTTCAACATGTGTCATTTAGAACATTTATGGTTTTTTTTTAAACATTAGTGTTTTTAAAAAACTTATATTTCAGAACACTTTCATTTATAACACTTATATTTCAGAACACTTTCATTTATAACACTTATATTTCAGAACACTTTCATTTATAACACTTATATTTCAGAACACTTTCATTTATAACACTTATATTTCAGAACACTTTCATTTATAACACTTATATTTCAGAACACTTTCATTTATAACACTTATATTTCAGAACACTTTCATTTATAACACTTATATTTCAGAATACTTTCATTTATAACACTTATATTTCAGAACACTTATTTTCGGATGCAAATCGTTTGAAAGAATTCATCGATGGTCAACGTCTTTTATTTGAGCCACACAGACCCACAGTTTTACGACTTCCCTTTCTCGTTTACTTCTTAAAAACGCAATCTTGAAAACTTTGAAATAAGAAATGCAACCGTGTTCGTTCAGAAATGGTTCTGTGGATGCACCTGAAACGGCTAGACGTACACAATCCAAACACCCTCCCCCACCACCACCACCCTTCCCAGTGTCCTCTCCCCCCCCCTACTCTCATCTACCATCCTGTACTATTCCGTTATACCCAGTATTTAAAAAAAAAAAAAGATTCAGTGACTGCCACTGTTTAAAAAATGACTTGGCAATTTAGTGTAACGCCATTTCTCCACTAGCGCAACGGGTGCGAACCAACAGACATCGGTTGTACATAGTTACTTAAGTAAGCCGACGGTACATAGTTACTTAAGTAAGCCGGGGGGAGGGGCGGGGGGGGGTATACATTTTCACTACAGATTTGACCTAAAAGGCATCCACAGTTTTGCAGCCGAAAATGTTAATTGGCAGTTTATTGTAAATTCCCAACAAGAAATACTTGGTTCTCCAATTCTACTGACAGCAAGTACGTGAAAGCACGATGTTGCTGACGGTTGACAAAATGGAATGCGATGAGAGGGAGGGATGCATTTTTATACTTTTTTGGAAACTATATACATATATTTTAAAGACAGCCTCCGGCTATTCAATATTACGAAGTGGCTTTAGGTACACGGGTTAATTCTTCAGTTTTACTAAAATAAACTACGACGAATGACATCCGAATAGCATTGAGCTTAATGGTACCCGGGTGCGAATGGCGGCGCTGCGTGTCCAGGTCCGCTTTGACTAATGCTATTCGGATGTCATTTGTAGTAGTTTATTTTAGTTGAAATGAAGAATTAAGTTTACAAACGTATAGTACATTCAATTATCTTTCATTTGATAGCTCATTTGGTCTTACAAACCCAACAATAATATTTTAAATCGTTTTTTAATCCCAACCTCTCAGTTCTGGTACCCGTGCATACCTATAGGTGCAGCCTTAATATTATATCACCATTCTCAATTTGTTATTATCTCACTATTCGTGCCACAATGTATCATTATTTTTGAATTGTTGTTATTTCTTGCCATATCTATAACTTTGGGAACTTTTTTCTTTCTTCCGGATATATCTTTTATTTCGTTACCATTTTTCCGAGGTATGTCTATTATTATTTACCCCTGATTATTATTTTTTTTAAGTTTTAATTTTCCATTCGAAGTCTACGCCCAAATCTTAATATTCTTCCACCTCTCTCTTTTGATCTCTGTTTTATCTAAACCCCTCCTTGAATTTTGTAAGGACATCTAGCTACGCTCCTGGGTGCAATAGAATGTCAATGACGTTAAAAATGCAAAGATCCTGCGACACGCACTACAAAACGTGATTGTCTAACAGTGAACAAAAAAAAAATATTTTTTTTAAAAATGTAAATTTCAAAGTTTTGCCTTAAATATGTTTTAGGTTTTTAAATATTGACTTAGGCTCCGTTGGTCTCATCTTTTGTTATTTTAAATCAGGGATGCCAGGACTGCGCAGTCTGTACGAGTGTTTGGATGGGGGTGGGGTATACCACCTTCATGTCAGCATGGTATGCGTCAAGCACAGATATCTTTTAAGCGGAATTCGGAGCTGGGGCTCGCAGCTATGGAGTAGGGCGATTTTGCCTGGAGCTTGGAGCATTAAAATTTCTTACTGCTCCGAGATTTAAAAAAAAAAAATATATATAAATTTATCAAGCGCAATTTGAATAGTATAATTTGTACTTAAGCTTTTTTTTTTCAAATTAATGTATTTAAAATGATGCTTCTACCAGCTATTTTGTCCACTCTTCCACCAACTATGTTGCCTACTCTTCTATCTATTATGTAGCCCCATTCTTCTACCTGTTACGTCGCCCCACTATTTAAAAATCTAGTTGCCCCACTCTTCTACCACCTATGTTGCCCTCTTTTCTACCAGCTATGTTGCCCACTCTTCTACCTGCTATGTTTCCCACTCTTCTACCTGCTATGTCACCCCACTTTTGAAAATCTAGTTGCCCACTCTTCTACCAGCTATGTTGCCAACTCTTCTACCTGCTATGTTGCTCCAAACATTTCCAACTATTATCTTGCCCCATTCATATATCAGCTATGTTGCCCACTCTTCTACCTGCTATGTTGCCAACTCTTCTACCAGCTATGTTGCCTACTCTTCTACCTGCTATGTTGCCCACTCTTCTACCTGCTATGTTGCCACACTTTTGAAAATCTAGTTGCCCACTCTTCTACCAGCTATGTTGCCAACTCTTCTACCTGCTATGTTGCTCCAAACACTTCCAACTATTATCTTGCCCCATTCATATATCAGCTATGTTGCCCACTCTTCTACCTGCTATTTTGTCCACTCTTCTACCTGCTATGTCGCCCCACTTTTGAAAATCTAGTTGCCCACTCTTCTACCAGCTATGTTGCCAACTCTTCTACCTGCTATGTTGCTCCAAACACTTCCAACTATTATCTTGCCCCATTCATATATCAGCTATGTTGCTCCACTCTTCTACCTGTTATGTGCTGGTACATGCATTTGTAATGTCAAGTTAATAAGATGGTTTAGTAGATGGTTTAGTGACAATAATTAACACCATTCTTTAAACCCATCAGCATCCCACTCAACCGCCCCACTCAACCACCCAACTCAACCACCCCACTCAACCACCCCACTCAACCACCACACTCAACCACCACACTCAACCACCACCCCACTCAACCTTCACACTCAACCACCACACTCAACCACCCCACTCAACCACCACACTCAACCACCCCACTCAACAACCCCACTCAACCACCACACTCAACCACCAACCCACTCAACCTTCACACTCAACCACCACACTCAACCACCACACTCAACCACCCCACTCAACCACCACACTCAACCACACCACTCAACCACCCCACTCAACCACCACAATCAACCACCCAACTGAACCACACCTCTCAACCACCCCAATTAACCACCCCACTCAACCACCACACTCAACCCTCACACTCAACCACCCAACTCAACCACCCCACTCAACCACATCTCTCAAACACCCCACTCAACCACCCAACTCAACCACCCCACTCAACCAACAAACTCAACCACCCAATTCAACCACCCAACTCAACCGCCACACTCAACCACCACACTCAACCATTAAACTCAACCACCCCACTCAACCACCAAACTCAACCACCACACTCAACCAACACACTCAACCAACACACTCAACCACCACACTCAACCACCACCCCACTCAACCATTACACTCAACCAGCACAATCAACCACCCCACTCAACCACCAAACTTAACCACCACACTCAACCACCCCACTCAACCATTACACTCAACCACCACACTCAACCACCCCACTCAACCATTACACTCAACCACCACACTCAACCACCACCCCACTCAACCATTACACTCAACCAGCACAATCAACCACCCCACTCAACCACCAAACTCAACCACCACACTCAACCACCCCACTCAACCATTACACTCAACCACCACACTCAACCACCCCACTCAACCATTACACTCAACCACCACACTCAACCACCACCCCACTCAACCATTACACTCAACCAGCACAATCAACCACCCAACTCAACCACCCAACTCAACCACCACACTCAACCACCCCACTCAACCATTACACTCAACCACCACACTCAACCACCCCACTCAACCAATACACTCAACCACCACACTCAACCAACACACTCAACCACCAAACTCAACCACCACAATAAAAAAACCCACTCAACCACCACAATCAACCACCCCACTCAACCACCAAACTCAACCACTACACTCAACCACCCCACTCAACCATTACACTCAACCACCACACTCAACCACCCCACTCAACCAACAAACTCAACCAGCCCACTCAACCATTACACTCAACCAGCCCACTCAACCATTACACTCAACCAGCCCACTCAACCAACAAACTCAACCACCAAAGACTCCTCACATTAAATGCTCTTTAATATTTCGTTAATTTAAAGTAATTTTTCTATGTTTTTCGAAGTAATGCATGTGTATTCATTTTATTTAATTCATCTTGAAATGTTCAGACCGACCGGGGGGGGGGGGGGGGGGGCGGTGAGCTTTTTTATTTATATGGGCCTTGAGAAATAAACTTAACCCTGCCACATGTCAGAAATACAAACAAATATAACCCTGTCACATACCAGAAACGTCTTGGAATTCTTGGTTACAGATCACTTACTCTTCTAAAGCATCGCTAAAAAGGTAAAACGGTCCGTCTATCATCAGTGAAAATCGAGTGACCTCCCCAGAAGTATTGGTGCAAACTTAAGGAGGAATACTTGGAATAGTGATATATTTATAAATATTAATAACATGCAGTCCACTTCCTGATTTTTCCTTTTGGTATATAAAAAGGAGAACAAATAGTTTCAGAGTAAACATTTATTGTATATGGACGACCCATACAGCTGCTTAGCTATAAATTGACAACCTGAGACACTGCCTGCGAGGATCTGATCTGTTGGTGCGTAGCACTTCACTGTTGAATCGGCGCGCAAATATTTGAAATTCTCATTGCTCTATTTTCAAAAAAAAAATATATTTAAAAAAAAATTGTATTTATACACCCTATAAATCCGGAAATACATTCAGATTTGTAAGTTTGAACGTGTACGGCAGCAGTGCTGATCCGAGACAGGAATCACTTGGTGCAGAGGATATACATTAGACATTTTAATATATGATGTTTGAGTACTTTTATAGCGCTTGCCTCTAAATTGTCCTAACATCTCTTTAAAGAAGAAGTCTTTAAATGGTTCTTAAATGACTTTTTATCATTTTCAATGTCCCTCAAAGATCCAGGAAAACTGTTCCACAAAGGCATATGAGAGCATAAATATGAACATTGCAATTATATTACATAGTATTATATGATTATAAAAAAAATGCTCCCCATTTGTACACCTATATTTTTTTTTCCTTAACTTATTGAACGGTGAGTAAATGTCCCCTGTTGCCACGCCCATGAAGCGACCGCTGCACTGCAATGTATTGTGAAATAAAGTTTTCCGCTCCGAAGAGTGTTGACTCTAAGGCGGAAAATTAAACGAGTGGGGTGGGGCTTGTCCTGTATGCGCGTGTAACATAATCCGACTTTGCATGTCTTGCCCAAACCACTTGGCACATATAATCTTTGATTTTGTTCTTTCAATTCACGTTTGTGGAATACCGTGTAGTTGAAGCATGTTTGACTGAATTGTCGCGAGAATGTTTGAACAGTGGTCTCCAACATTCGTAGTTAGAGGTCTAAATTTTCAGCTGAATTTAAAAGAAAATTAAGTTCTAATTTTAAAAAGAATGTGGTTTTTTTTTTTCAATATCTCTACATTTCTTAAATTAAAATTGCATCACTAGTTGTCCAATGATTGTCCACTAACTGGTCATTTTTTTTTTTGGGGGGGGGGGGTCTAAGGTTTATTAAAATGTACATACTTTTTTATAAATATTAAGTAGATTTAAATCATCAAATTCCTTAACGCCTTTGATCATATTGAAATTCAAAAATTCTTTCAGTTAACAGATCATCATTTACGGGACAATGCCAGCACTTAGCTCTCGATGACCACATTTAGACTTGGAACCCAGGCTCTCGATTATTGGCCTATAAATAAAAGAGGTGAGCTTGGAAACAAGGCTCTCGTTAATTGGTATAATATATATATATATATAAAACAGATAGACCTGGAACCAAGGCTTTCTACTTCTGGCCTGTCACAGTAAATAGTTTTTACTTGGAAATTGTTTGTGATGTATGTTTAAAATTATAGAAATTCAGTGGAACATATCTACCGATGCACACATACATTTTATCCACCCTCAGATTCAAATACACACAAATCTGACTATAATATTTTAAATTCAATGGCATGATTAGATTAGTAGTGAGTAGCAGAGTGGGCTTCCATATTTGTTTTGCAGAGAACGCTCTTGGTTGGGTTCAATAGAGCTTTGAAAGTGTGGTCCTTGGGTGCAATTTTTAAATATTACCAATATCCCTATATAAAAACTTTTGCTTTGTTTATTTAATAATTATAACATTTCAAATAAAAAGCAAAAGTCTAGGGATAGCAAGTTACACATTTATGAAAAGAAAAACTTATAATTGTTATAATCTAAAATTAACAAATTAAAATTTCAAAATATATAATATAATAATTATTTTTTTTTTTGTTGTTGTAAAAATGAACATGTGAATTTTATTTTTATGGTTCATGAAAATACTTCCAAACTAGTAGGGATCGTTGCAAAGTATAAATATATTATCCTGGTGTTACTTAATTAACATTTATAAATAAGCACAAATTACAAGAAGAGAAAACAAAAAAAGACTTAACATATTTATTAAGCATGTTGTTATATTTCTTTTTATAGTCGATTTTTTTTTTAACTCACCTTATTTTTTAATTTTTACCATCAATCATATTTTTCAATCATGTCTATATCTCGTCATAATGCGCTCACCTGATTTTCCAAAAGTTCAGCAGTTTAATGTTTTGTTTCCAAGAAAGTTTATAACAGAAACATAATCAAATAGTTTAATAATAATATTATTGATATTTTATATTATTTTTTTTTAATGTATCCATTATCCATTATCCAGTTATTTTTACTTTAGCATTAACTAATATTAGAATAAGTTGCAATTTTAAAAATATAAATTAACTTTTCACTTAAATTTAGACGAATATTCCTTAAGGATTTCACTAGGAAGAATTCTGAATTAGATGAGGAGTCAAGTTTCATATCAATACTTTGAATTATCCATTATCAAACAAACTAACCACTAACATGAATCATGTGCTGCAGTGGCCCTGATTTTAAAAGCAAATTGAAATTTTTAATTTAAATGTGATCAAAGAATTAGCTTAAATTTGAATTTAAAAGTAATTGGAAACAAACATTTTGAGAAGAAATAGATTTGAACGAAAAAAATTGTTAATGCTTCTCTTTTGCAAATCTGATTCCTAAAAAGATCTAAAATTACTTCATGGCCATTGCAAAATTAGATATTTTAAGAAAAGTTTCTATTAAAATGTATCTGTTATAGGGAAAAATGAATTTCTAACCAAAGTTATGTGTCTAAAATTAGATTTGATATGTATTGAAAAGTTTGAAGTTACTTTATAAAAACAAAAATGTGGAAGCAAACATGTTAAGAGGTGGTCAACAAGTATAATTCCTTTTATTACTGCAGGCATTCCTTGGGGTATTTCTATTGAACCTATAATTTATTTTATTCCTGCTGGCATTCCTTGAGGTATTTCTATTGAACCTTTAATTTATTTTATTGCTCCAGGCATTCTTTGAGGTATTTCTATTGAACCTATATTTTATTGTACTGCTGCAGCTGTACCCTTAAGGTATTTTTTTTATTAAACCGAACCTGAGTCTTTTTTATCATTCCCCTGGTTTCAATCATTTTATTTTAAGACTTACCTTTCATCTTTGTTATAGTAGTTTCTTACTAAACAAAGATTTATGCCCCTTTTTGTAACAATATACTTTATTGTGAACTGCATAAAGACTATGAATGTAGTTATTATATTGATACTTAAGGTCTGGTCATCGATAGAGGTTAGTTTAAGGATGCTTCTATTTTCACATGCACCATAGGGAACCTATTGAAGAAGTTTAACGATTTTTAAAAGAAATTATCTGCATTGACATATGCTGAGTGATGTACATGTTTGAATGGTATCTATTGTTTTAGTCTTTTATAGATTCAATGAGATTTCTGATACTCATCACTTAATAATGATTTAATGATAATGAGACGCTTGATATTCATCACTTAGTAATGATTTAATGAGAAGCCTGATACTCATCACATAGCAATGAAATGAAAAATTTTTATCAGAACAAATAAAGTTAAGAGTTGTTGTTTTTTTTTAAAGTAAAATTTTAATATAATTCTTTGTCATAACAATTAATTAAAAGCTATTATCTAAAAAAAAAAAGGCTTAGTCTATAAGGAAATGAATATCTTATGAAAAATGTATTTGGGATTATTGTTTTTTTTAAAAAAAGATAAAGAACACATAAAATATAGGCCTAATAAAATTTAAAACTTGAAATATAATTTAAAAAGGGCAGCTTTTGTTGCCAATGATAATAATCTTCATGTTGAGAAACTAGCTCTTAAATTAGACATTGAAGGTGAAGTGAAAAAATGTTAATACCTCTTTAGTGATGAGATAAAATTCAATATGAGAGCGAAATAGACTTAATTTGAAAGTTAAAGAAACTCAAAAGCAAATAATGTACATTCAATGGAAGCATTTTTATGCTGTTAATTGAGATATAATTAATTAAATAATTAATATTTTATGCTGTTGAGATATAATTAATGAAATCATTAATATTTTATGCTGTTAAATGAGATATAACTAATTAAATCATTAATATTTTATGCTGTTAATTGAGATATAATTAATGAAATCATTAATATTTTATGCTGTTAATTGAGATATAATTAATGAAATCATTAATATTTTATGATGTTAAATGAGATATAACTAATCAAATCGTTAATATTTTATCCTGTTAATTGAGATATAACTAATCAAATCATTAATATTTTTAACAATTTGTTTTTTTTTCCCGTTTAATATTCTACATAAAATTGTAACATTAACATAGTTTTTTACTCAGCATTTTAACCGTCACATGCCTATGTACTTAGGTTGTAACCATCACACACATATTTTGGATAGAGCACCATCACATGCCTATGGCCATTGTTGCAAACCGTCACAAACATATTTTGGAAAGAGCATTGTCTCATGTCGACATCCTTAGGTAATGCAATACTGTAAAATAATGCATTAACCGTTTAATCTTCTGTCCTTAATTGCTACCTTCTGATATCATGTCCATAGGTTTTAACCAGCACATTACCATGGTCTGTGGGGTTACTATCCTCACATATGTTGTGCATAGGTTTATACCGCCACATTACCATGTCCTTAGGTTATGCTGAGATAAGCAAACTACTAAGGTTTGTCATTAGATCTAATCTAAAATGCATCAATTTATTTTAAGTTCTATAAATTGCAACATTTCATAAGTTATACACATTTTTTTTAAAAATTTAAGTCATATTAGTGAAATGTATTCATATTATTTTTTAAGAAAGACACACATACATATATATTAAATAGCAAATGCTATTTCAAAGTCTTAATTTAACACTTTTTAAAAAAGAGATTATTTATAACAGCACATGAATCAAAGAAATTATAATATTTATGTTATGTGATTGGTTGATAAAAATGGGGTAATATAATTGAAGGTGATAAGCTGTAGATTGTCTAACAAACAACGTTCTAGAACATTGTAAATATTTTTATAGATCACCATCTGTTACTTTTAGAGTTATAGAGAGAGTAATAGTCTTAAGTTTTAAGTAAAAATACAGATTAAAGTGTAGCCTATACTGTATTTCAATTTAAAATATTTTGTTAAAATAAAAGTTATGCTTTTTGGGATTAAACCTAATCTGCAGGCTTGTAATCTTCAAGTAAGTATTGTCAATGTAAAGGACACATTTGGTCTTTCAAAATTGTTAAGAAAAATTGATCTACTAATTTTTAATAAAGTCAAAGTCAATAAATAATAACGTAAATTTATTTGAAAACCAAGTTCTCTTGCCTTAATTGACTAATGTACCCTGGACCCTATTTTACGCTTACTATGAAAATGTAGCCTATATAATAGGCATATACACAGATGGTGGATGCGGGAATAAAACATATTGCAAGCATAAAACGCCACTACGATTATAATAGTCGCCAATTTAAGTTAAAGCCCCAAAAAAATTTTTTGAAATGTGTTGTCTGCAATATTTAACAATCGATTATTTGGTTAGAGTGATCTGTCCCTGAATAAAATTGAAAGAACTATTTTCATTCGATCAGCTCTAACATTATTGCCTGCTTAAACCAATGAAATCCGTTAAATCATGCGAGCACTTTTTCTTTTAGGTCATGAGCCGAAAACTTAATTTTTGTTGTTCGCATATATCTGTATTTTTTAAAATTAATTTATATATTTGGCGACATTATTAATACGGTATTAAACTATATTTACATCAATAAAGAGGTATTGAATTTTTTTAAATAGTTCTTGCTTAGTATCAAACATGTGCAATCTGTTTTCAATTTATATATTAGGATAAAAGCATGATTTTGAAAGAAAAGGTAGGTGTTCATTCTAAATTGTACAATGGCAACACATGCTTTAAAAAATATGCTACTATCATAATTTTAAAAGTACGCAATTCCATGTATGTTGAGCTAGAAAAAATAAAAACTTATATATATATATATATATATATATATATATATATATATATAACGAGCGTATATACGTTTCATCATTTATTATTAAATTTAAAGCGTTTGTAGGTTACTTTAAAATGTGCTACTTTTGTAACACAGTTTCCTGAAAAACCATAGGTTTTAAAAAAATACTTAGCCTATATTTAATTTATGAAATTCCTAACTTCTTTTTTCTGTTAATTATCAGAATAATAAACAATTTGTCCCACCTATTTGCATGCATTTTTGTTAAAATATTTTTAAAAGATTGAAATCCACTACAAAGTTAAAAAGAAACGAAAACGAAGTTTTTGTGAAATAGCATTTCAATTTTTTATATATATTTTTTCTTGGTTGGGGTTGGGGGTGCAGTAATTTTAGAAAGAACTTATTCTTTCAAATAAATTCCATGGAACTGGTAATAGAAAAAATGTTTTAAATTATATCGAAGAGGCATTCTAACTAAATAGTGGGAAATGCATGCTTTATTTTAATTTCATTTTCCCTCATTTTTAAAATCACACATTAATAAATATATGCTGTCTTTCATGTCGTTCTTAATATAATTAAACCGTTCATGTACGATTTATAAAAATTACCAGTTTTAACAGCCCATAAACATGTATAGAAGTACAAGCAAAACCACAAAACAGTATTTTGTACTTGACTCTGGTAAAACTTGAAAATTTTCAGAAAAGTTAATTGTTATTCATAAGTTGTGTTTTTTCATTCACCGTGTAAAATGATGTTAGTAGTGATTTATTGAGATGGAAATCTTTTTTTTTTTTTTTTTTTTTTTAAGTAGCACCCCAGAACTAGTTTAAGTAAAAATTAAAAACCACATTAGCATTTAGCAATAATAATATTTAAAGAAATATTTGTATAACACAACCAGGTCAAATATATATATAAATGCATAAATATACACATATATATGTAACAGGTAGATTTGGAACCAAGGCCCTCGTCTATTGGCCTATATATATACAACAGATTATCCCTTTGACATCGATACTCTAGTGTGTTGACTCTGCCATTCCTGCCTTCCATTAGTTGATTTAAAGGTTATTCAATCCAAAGAGCAAACACCAATCGTCATTATGGAAGTCTTTCCCCCCCCCCCCCCCCACACACACACACACCCGATCTCCTGGCTATTCTTGAACGCATGGTGGTACCAGAGGTAGTTTAGTCATCGTTGAAGAAAAAAAGGAGAATTTTTCATATGACTATAATGTTGAATTTCTTTATATATTTCTTCATTTAAATGCTTTAACCGCCATGGACATCGTCTTAACATGTAGCTGCAATGTAGAAAAGCTTAAATAACTTTTGACGCTACTAGTTTAAAATCAATGGTCTTAATGTCATCATTGAAAAAGATATAATTTTATTTTTAAATAGGTCACGCAAAGTTAATGTACATAATTTATTTACATAGTTTCTTTTAGAATTTAAATAGCTCTTTTTTTTACGCTAATTAAACTCAATTGTTTTGTTTAAACTGTTATATTTTAATATAGTTTCCCTGCATTGTATTATTGTGTTATGCATTATGCATTTACTTAAAGGTAATGCTGGGTTGTCAGCGGTTAATTTTAAGTATAACAATATTATTGTTCGTCCTTCGCACACGATTATGATAAAGGCAAGTTTCGGCTGGAGTAGTAGTCTTGACCTGAGCTGTACTTTGTTTTTAGTGAGGGAGAGTGGCTCAATTCGTCACCCGCACTCTCTCGTCCTTGCCTATTTGATTCAAGGGCAAGACTAAGTCAAGATGACCGAAAATAGACCAGGGTGTAATGGATGATCAGTAGTGTGCGTGTATGTCTCACTGTGCTCTTTACGTGTTCCCCGTTGCAGAGGTTGTCGGATTGTTCATTGTGTCAATGTCATACCACATACGGGACTCCAACTCCGGGTTTGATTTCAGAGTTTGCCTTCTCTTAGACGAGTTGCGATCCAAGGCTAACGAGTCCCATCCACCCGTGGTGCTGGTGTTGCTTTTATCCATTACACTCAAATTTAAATGCACACACGTCAACACATAGATATAAACATACAATAAAATACTCACGCACACGTCCACGCACACTCAAAAACAAATCGTAACATTTCCTTCTAACTCTCCACATAATGCTTAAAATACGTCAATATTTATTTTTTATAAATCCGTTGCGATAGCTATGGTTAAATCTGACAACTTAACCACCCCCGCGCATGTCACGGATTGGCCACTTTTAGAAATAATTAATTTACTGATATACGAAAATTGCAAGACAGCGCAAATTTCCCTGGCGATATAAACAAAAATAAAAACTGTTAAAAAATTGGTAGTTAAAAATCTTTCATGAAATAGTCTTATGTTTTTTTTTTGTCTACCTCTACCATTTCTAGTCACTCAGCACGACCAAGAGCCTTGTGCTCAGCGCCACGCCTGCGGTTATTTGTCAATGGAATCAACCTGTTCAAAACGAATCTATACTGTGCACATGTCAGCATTCAAAATAAACTGTATAATGTCAACATCGGGTGTCCACTTGTTGACAATGTCTAGAACACAACCGTTGCGGGGTGACCAGTGTGTTCGGCAGTCATCACCCCTGGCAGAGGCGACCAAAGGTCACGCAGGTATGAATGCAGGTGTGACCCCTGTGACGGACCACCGACATGACGTGTACGTAGATGGGACGATTGGGCTCCCGAGTGGCTTTTGGAACGGGGAGGGGGTGAGTAGTGGTCAATTTCGTGAATAGAGTTGTTGGGTTTTTTTTAAATTTCTTTTCAACCGAATCAATTCTTTCTCTTATACAAATTAAAAGTTAAATTTAATTGATAGCCATTTCTTTTGTTTTTTACATCTTGTATGTGAAATCCATTAGCAACAATCAAACGATTTAGGCGTATGATATAATCATGCCATATGCAGAGGATATTCACAGAGGATATTCACGGAGGATATTCACAGAGGATATTCACAGAGGATATCTCGGCCATTCATTTTCACTCCTCGGCCCCCTCGCCATGACGTCATTGGATACACGACAGTCTTTCAAGCAGACCACGAGACGTGCAACTTTTTCTTGCACGAGTGCATTGTTTCTGTACAGGAATGCGCGTTACTTTTAGCCGTACATTCCTCTTGGCTGTCCCGCAGACATTTAACAATGTAAAGGTTATCTTGCGCCCCTTTTCTATGTATACAAATCAACACAAATCTATGGCGTGGCTGACGTCAGTTGTTGCACCCCCTGAGTGCTTTTTTTTTTTTTTTTGCGCCCCTTTATTGTTCGCTGCACCCCTGGCTGAGTGTAAAGGCCATTTATAACAACGAGGACGCGTTACGTGATGCCAAAACAAGATACAAATCACAGGTGTCTATGTTTTAGAACTTCGGCAGTCTACGTTGGTCGTGCTCAGTAGCGGACATATGAAAGAAGACTTCAGTTGTCGAGATGTTGTGATGTTTGATTTTAAAAATTAAAACAAAGTTTTTTTTGGAGTTACCATAAACAGAAGAACAGATTACAAAAACACTTAATATAGCAAGTTGACTCATTTTACACATGTACAAGTGTGTGTGTTTGTTAAGAGTGTGGGTAATGTCGCAAATTTTTTTGTTTGTTTTGGAATAGCTAAGTTTTGATATTTCCATCTCTTATACATATTACGCTTCTGATATGACTCGTGGATGGCGTCCTAATTTACTGCTTCCAATTCCGGCTCAATGATAAGTTCAATAGTGTGCAAAATATAATTCCCGATAATTATGCTAAATGGTTATATTTTTTTTTTTACATAACGCGACTGCGTTTGGCGCGTAATATTTTCTTTTCGAAAAATGAAATCGTCCCAATTTAAGTATGGTATAAAAAATTATTCGTTGTAAAAGTGGATGGGACATCAGAATATTTAATATAGTCCATGGGCGTGAGATAAAAAGTGTGCAGTGGCGTATCATGGGGAGAAGGGGTTTAGCAAAAAGTAAGATTCTTAAATGTGCGTGACTTGAGTTCATGTTTTGTCAAGTAACTTTATTAGTACATGGGAAGATCACGCATTGCTGCCGCCCATGTTTGGCGGGCTCGGTTTAGTAAATATATATTTTGTTAAATTTCAAGATCGGGCCCTCTTTTTTTTCCCAAGGGACACAGCCTGTACGCAAACAGGAAGGTATACAATTTTATTTTATCATTGAACCACATCCACTTATGACTGTAGTTTATCTTGCCCAAACATGTAGTTTAAACGTTTGAAAATTATCATTGTTTTGCAAGTGTCTAGTTTAAATAGTTGAAACTTATCATCATTGGTTTGCAAGTGTCTAGTTTAAATGCTTGAAACTTATCATCGCTCCTCTGCAAAGCACCAGGTAAATTTGTATTTATTTATTTTGTGATGGTTCTTCTTCAGCTTCACCTGATCGGCGTTGTTTTGGGGACTAATGTCGGTAAAGAGTTGAAGAGGGTGCAGGGGCGTTGGAAGGGGGTGTGGAGGTACGACCCACCCCGTGTGGCAATATTTTCCTTAATAACCAGGGGCAGTATATTTTCGGCCAACTGCATGAAGTTGTTGTTTGCTGTTTTTTTTCTCGTGGAAATGGCGGCAAAAATCTTTGCCCTCCCCCAAGCTGGCACAAATCCTAGCTACGCCACTGGGAGGGTGAAAGCCACGTGCAGCTTCAAGCCGGGTCGTGTTTACCCCAGTGAAGATTACGAGTGGAACTGCATCATTAACGAAGTTCTGATACGTGAATAAAAATCGGAGGACGCATAGTGAAACTGGTCAATAGGTAAGGAGGTCGGATATTATTGGAAGCCCTTTTGATCTATGGTGCCTGTCAGGTGATCGATGTGTGTGGGAGGGGGGAAAAGTGGGGGGTCATTCAACACCCCGTTTTTATGTGAATCCTTACAGCTATGGATTTGTAAGATTTGGAAACATAGCTGAGTAAATGTCCATATTGCCTTGGTATACATACTTTGTTTCTTGCATAACTGGACGGAAAAAACCGTTTGCAGGCCATTTTGGACAGGAGAAACCTTATGGCCAAATATCGAAATGTTTTGAATATGTTGAAGCGTTGTCACTCTTAAGTCTTGGCATCCTTAAACGATAATTAAAGTACAACCTAACAAAATAGATAAATGTGGCATTGCAATAGTAGTGACATCAGCCAGATTATCTTTGATATAATATGTATGCAACTTTTAGTTAATTTATTTGTGCTTAATTAATGAAGCTGATATAATTCAACCCAGTGGTTGGTTTTGCGAGTGAGAGGATAGACACGAGGACTGATTGATGTGAACATCAGGTCGCGTTTGCACTGAAGGTAGCACCTGTGGAAAACATGGATGTGAGTCCTCGCCAGTTTTGTAAGGATGAGAGTGGGGAGGAGGAGAAGGGGAGCCGCCGTCAGACATCATATAAAGTCAAGAATGCCAATTGTGACCCACCGGTGGAGCTATTGTCGACCAGGCCAGTTGTCCACTATACGTCGTTTTGATTTCTCATCACGTGCTGGTTACAGACCTGGCCTCGCGGATCTGAACGATACGTTTGGCGTGATGTCATGTTTTGTTTTGTTCTCAGTTTTTGACACCGTAATGGATGACCGCTCACGGCTGGCTTCAGGTGGAGAAACACCTGTTAGTTTAAATAACGTGATGAAAGACTTTAATGATCCCCATCTTAAAATAATTCTACAAAACTTTCAGTGGTGTAGCTAGGGTCAGTGTCAATCGGGACTGGACAAGATTTTGTCACCCCGACTCCACTAAATAAAAATCACGCAGTTGACCTAAAATGCGGCCCCTTCAGTATAAAGAAAAGGCCTGCCAGGGGTTGAATGCTTCCTCCAGCCCCCTCCCTTCCTACGTCACTGCATATGTTTCATGGAAAGTCAATCTCGCAATTAAACGAGAGTGGAGATTGTCATTATTTCTAAACATCACGGTCTGGTGTTTGTTTCAATGGTATATTTGAAACAGTTCATTACTTCAACACAACACTTAATTTACAACTGAAATATATTAAAGATAGACCAGCGAGAACCCATGAAACGTTTTCCGAAGTTTCTGTTAAAGCTTGAATTTTTAAGCCATTGGTCGGAAAACTCATTAGTCAAAAGAGCCAAAAATCAGCAGCAGGACGATTAAAAAAATTTTGAGAGCCAAATTCAAGAACATGCCAAGAACCATGTTTTTCGGAGTCAAACCCGATTTCTGTCCGACTGGCCGAGCCGCACTCAGGACGCATGCGTCTCGCGATCCGAAATTTTGCCGACCACTGTTTTAAACCATTGTTATCAATTTACTTTGTCACAGTCCGACACTCTTATAGAAATCATTATCACGATCCAAAATAATTATAATTTTGCAATTTACTGCTTTTTTACAAAATACAAAACAAAAAAAATCTATAAATTTTGAAGGAAATGAGATGGAAAAACAAAAAACTGAGTTTTGAAAAGGACTCTAGCTAAATATCCAGGCATTAGCATGCTTACATGACAGTATTAGACACGACACACTCGCGTATACGTCCCAGCATGGAGTCGTCGTGGAATAGAATTGTCAAATAATGGATGACGTGAGTGAAATTAGCTGGTAAAGTGAACATATCCTGAACGCAAATTCATCATCTTAGATGTCAGTACCTGTTATGTCAGTACCTGTTATGTCAGTACCTGTTATGTCAGTACCTGTTATGTCAGTACCTGTTATGTCAGTACCTGTTATGTCAGTACCTGTTATGTCAGTACCTGTTCGTTGCACTTAGTGAGGAACATATTGCTGGCCTATGATAAACTACATGATGCTTTTTTTTTTTTTTTTTTCTTTTTTTTTTTTTTTTTTACTTTTTCTTTTGTTTTTAAAATAAGCCATAGTTAAAGGCGAATACATCATACCGTATATTCAATTTAAAATTGTATATAATCCATGCAATAGCTACACTAAAGGTATGAAATGACCCCCCCCCCCCCCCCCACTTCCAGACACCCGCAGACTTTTTAAAAATTTATAATTTCAAACCATTGGTGCAGGTAATATACCAGGTAGACAGTTTAAAGGAGTTAGTGGAATTGGTACCATGATTTCTTCCTGAAGATTTTAAGAAGGTTTGAGGATCAATACTTGGCTTATGGAAATACTAAACATTGGTCCGATATGAATGTACTGAACAAAGCGAGGAGCGATAATAAGAATAATAACATTCCCTCCTTTTAAAAATATTTTTTTGTTTAATTGTTATCTCTTTTGAACAGAGCTACTGAGCTAAGATAAACGGAGACTACTATTAATTAAGTGAGCGCTTTGCGTAAGTAGAGATACAAAGGAATCAATGTGCCTTATCTCTTTTCCGAAATTCCGAAACAAATGAAAATGAAGAGGATAAAGATGAACTTTTACAGCGCACTGTGCACCTAAGGTCTCCTGGAATCGGCTGCTATGTAATAAAATAGATCGAAAAAAAAAACTAAATTTAGTTTCCAACTCAAAATCCATTCTTTGTGTTTACGCGCCTAAAGATTTAAGATTCAATATCATCAATACAAGTTTCACATGCCCCGGGAGCAAACAAAACATAAAAACATTATTCATTCACGATCCTTACTTCGTCCATACCGACTGACCCTTCGGGTTGAGATCAGTTCAGATCGTCATTAGGTTCCCACGTGCTAAAAGATGGCGCCTGACACTTTGGTTTATAAATAGAAATAAGATGGAAACTTTTGTCCTGGCGGGGCTTGCGCCGAAAGATAACGGACCGTACTTAAGGTCAAATAATGGGGTCCAGATACGCGTCCAATTAATTCACTTTCGCGGGCTCCTGGTGTACCCACATCGCCACGGTGCTTCTGACTTCTGCTCCATATTCATGTCGTCTGCTCATTTCACCGACTGTGCGGTTTGGTGGATGTCCTTTACCGAGTGAGCACCCATCGACGTGCAGACGTGAAGCAGGTGTGTATGCAGAGATGTGATTGGTCCACAGATGCTGCTGCGCGCGCAAACCTCTAATGGAACCAATTTCCTGGCGGTAAAGAGAACAGAACAGAGGGTTGAAGCGGGTGCCAATCCTGTAAGGATGGTGCCCGGATATTTTTTCATAATAGATGTCCTTTGTCTAGTTTTAGCCGCGTGTGATAGTTTTTTTATATAAACATAGACAAGTGTTTTTTTTTTTTTTCTTCTTTCTTTTTTTTAGTAAGCAATTACACTTAAATTCTATTTGAAACCCTCTCTGATAACTTTTCTAAGACCAAAAGGCTTCCATAATCCATTGAAATATCGGTACATCGCGACGCAGCGCTGCATAAAACTCATCGAGAGTTTCGCACCTGTGTTGGAATTATGAAATACATCCATCAGCATTTCTAGCTTGGTCATTTGATTTTGACCAACACATTTTGCAAACAGGATACTATGCAGATGTGTGACGTGCCTTCAAATGTCGATGGAGTCTATGACGATGTGCTTCCCACTGCCGGTAGCGAAATAGATGTCTGATTTACTATACACGTGACTAGAGACGTGGAGTTAACAGTCCTAGACCCATGGGAAACGTGAACAGAACCGAGTTGTCCATGAATGGAACGAGAATTTGTTAGAATCTCTGAGGTTAATACAAAGGTTTGGTTGGGGGGGGGGGGGTCGGATCGTAAAATATTTACAGGGGGGTGTCGGAAGGGAGAGACGGTGGGGGGCGACTTGACCCTTAATAGAATATAACAAGTTGTGGAGCAATGGACCATATATTACAATGATAAATTTATGGTGTAACATTTTTTTTAAGAATTGACGATGCATAGAAGAGACCAAATTATACAGAAATGGACCATTGAAAGAACTAAATTACACCAACACAATGAAAGGAACTCTCAGAACTGGACCTGAAGCCAGGTGATGGGCAACAGCAGTTGTCTGGTTAGTATCCAGGTGAGATGACCTACTTTCGGAACATGGAGGAATGGAAATCTAGATTAGGAGACTTACTGATTTGCGAACGAATGGATAGTCTTATAATTAGTTGGCAGTGGCGTAGCTAGGGGGGGGGGGCGCAAGAGGGGCATCATGCCCCGGGCGCTACTCACAAAGGGGCACCAAATGGTATATTTTACATATAATATTGTACGGTTTTCGAATGGGGGGGGGGCGCTAAAAAGGAATTGTGCCCCGGGCGCGAGTTAAGCTCGCTACGCCACTGTTAGTTGGCTTCTTTTTTTTTTAAGAGGGGAGCGGGGGTGAATGGGGAATGTCTTATGAGGCTTTTGTAAATCTAATCTTAAAAGCTAAGCGATCACAACACTGGACGTGGCGAGAGGCCTACAAGGACGAACATTTAGCAGCACTGCTATAGTCTTCAGTTACACGCGTCAAAATTGGTCAAATGCTTGTTATTGGTCCACTAGAACAGTGCTTCTCAAACTTTTTAGTATGGCGGACCGGCAGGAATTTTTCCATTGCACCAGGGACCGGTGCACTATTTTTCTTGTACTAACGTGGTAGCGAAATGAGTTTTCTTGAAAACTTCTGCGAACCGGCGGATGATTGCCCACGGACCGGCACCGGTCCGCGGACCACCACTTTGAGTAGCACTGCACTAGAAGATGTGATCCGGTGTTACCGCGATGAGAATGGAAGACGAGCAGCGCTACTCTCCACCAGCTTTTGCGAAAGTCTTAAAAAATATCTTTAAAAATTAAATTGTTACGTAAGATACCCAAACGGGCTTGATGTATTGCAGCATTTTAAATGTATATTTAGGAAATAGTCAATCAGCATTTCGTTATTTGTTTGAAAAAAAAAAGAATTATCTATGTATGTATGCTATGTTTCTAACATCCTTGGGTTTTGAACTTTTTCCCTTCTATAGGACTACTCTACCCTATTTCACGACCTTGAATTACAAAGAAAACACCTTTTCTAAACGAGGTGGCTGTTCGCACCCGGGTACCTTAAGTGAGAGGTTGTGATTAAAAAACTTTTACTATTATTATTGTTTGGGTTTGTAAGACAAAATGAGGTTTCAAGTGAAAGATAATTGAAAGGACTATATGTTTGTAAACTTACTTCTTCAGTTTAACTAAAATAAACTACCGCAAATGACATCCGAATAGCATTTTGTCAAAATGGTCCCGGACACGCAACGCCGCCATTCGCATCCGGGTCCCATTAGACTCTATGCTATTCGGATGTCATTTAAAATGAATCTTGTCCGCGGGCGCCAAACACTCTAGCTACGCCTCTGTGAAGCGCCCCTGTTGTTGACATCACTGTGCCCTTTCCCCATCGGTTGTAACCCAGCTAATGCCCTAGTCATCGCGTTCTCCGTATTTTACTGACTTCGTCCATCAAACGAGGAACTGGCGAGGTGTTAAACGTCCGGAGACGGCGGGTGGGATTTTTTTTATCGCCAGTTTTACGAGCACCAAAAGAACCGGGCCCGACTGCTGGCAGAAAGACGAGCAGGAGGAACCTTTAGGACAGTTGGGAAATGTAGAGTCGGCAATACTTGTAATAAACAAGTTTAAAGAAAGAAAAAAAAAGTATCACTTAGACATACGATAATTAAATCATTGTTGATATATAGTTAGTCTATACGATGTTGCTTCAGTGTTTTACATCATCCCATGTGCCGACTTAATTTTAAAAAAAGGAAGTAAAAAAAAAAAAATTATTAAGAACGAAATTTTTCAACTAATTTGACAAAAACTGATGATTTATTTTACCTGCCCCATACTGCTAAATATCTTTACAAAAATCCTGCTCTGCGGTCATCAGTCCCATTGTCTAATGTGGATCTGTTTCCTACAAAGTCATTTACTTTTTTTTCCCTCATCAGTTAGTGGGCGTATCAGGGCCGGCCCTAACAGTTGCGGGGCCCTATGCGAAACGGATTGCGCGGGGCCCAGTCTGGGTAGGGATAAGGATAATAAGTGAAAATTAAGATTTTGTAATAGAAAATAAATTCGCGCGGGGCCTATGAAAGTGCGGGGCCCATTGCGGCCGCATCGGTTGCAATGGCCTAAGGCCGGCCCTGGGGCGTATAATAATAATAATAATAATAAAGTTTATTTCAACACTCTTCATCCCTAATGAAGGCTCGAAGAGCAATAAAATAAAAATCGCAACAATATGAAATCTTCAAAATATCCAATTCAGTTATTGAATGTCGATACGTGTCTCCGAAAATCGAATGTGGATAAGCCCAGTCTTACCAGTCCATTAGTATACGTGATGGAATGTGGACAAGCCCAGTCATACCAGTCCATTAGTATACGTGATGGAATGTGGACAAGCCCAGTCTTACCAGTCCATTAGTATACGCGATGGAATGTGGACAAGCTCAGTCATACCAATTCATTAGTATACGTGATGGAATATGGACAAGCCCAGTCTTACCAGTCCATTAGTATACGCGATGGAATATGGACAAGCTCAGTCATACCAATTCATTAGTATACGTGATGGAATATGGACAAGCTCAGTCATACCAGTCCATTAGTATACGCGATGGAATATGGACAAGCTCAGTCATACCAATTCATTAGTATACGTGATGGAATATGGACAAGCTCAGTCATACCAGTCCATTAGTATACGTGATGGAATATGGACAAGCTCAGTCATACCAATTCATTAGTATACGTGATGGAATATGGACAAGCTCAGTCATACCAGTCCATTAGTATACGTGATGGAATATGGACAAGCTCAGTCATACCAATTCATTAGTATACGTGATGGAATATGGACAAGCTCAGTCATACCAGTCCATTAGTATACGTGATGGAATATGGACAAGCTCAGTCATACCAGTCCATTAGTATACGTGATGGAATATGGACAAGCTCAGTCTTACCAGTCCATTAGTATATGCGTAGCATTTTTTGGCTTACGAGAAGAAAATAAATACATAGCTCGGAGTTGAAAAAATCATGAATATTTGATGTGTTACTGAGATTTCATACGATTTCATGATTGCTTCATGATTGTTTCAACAATCAGTTGGAATAAAAGAATCGAATACGAGCTCCGTGAGGAGTTTTTTTTTTTTAAAAAAAGTAATGAAACCTGGTTTATGTCATGGCTCTCTTTCGAAGACCACACGTGGTCTCCACGGGTGTTGGGATAAATGTCTGGAAATCAGACGGTGTAATTAACTTGTACGGATCTTAATGTCTGACTTTCATTGTTGTCTGTCTGCTGAATTTATTCAGGACGTTGGATATCCTGTGAACGCGCCTTCCTTCTCCCAAATACCAAACCCCAAAAATATTTTAATTATTTTTTTTTAAACTGATTTTTTCATGTGTTTGTTTCCAAAAATTTTTTTATTTGGATGTGATAAATATTTTATTAGTTATTCTGTGCCGCCTAATGGGCCGCCGTGTGCCGCATCGCGAGACATCATTACCACCCACCGCGGTATTCGAATTCATGACAATTTCATCTGTTGGTAGAGATATAAAAACAAGAACATTCATTGCACTGCACCGTCTTCAGGCGTTTCCTCGCGGCTCTTGTCATGTTAGTAACTTGATAAAGATTTAGATGAGGACCTTGGGGAGGACATTAATGAGGGTCTTGATGAGGACATTGATAAGGACATTGATGAGGACATTGATGAGGACATTGATGGGGACATTGATGAGGACATTGATGAGGACATTGATGAGGACATTGATGAGGACATTGGTGAGGACATTGATGAGGACCTTGATAAGGACATTGATGAGGACATTGATGAGGACATTGGTGGAGACATTGATGGGGACATTGATGGGGACATTGATGAGGACATTGATGAGGACATTGGTGGAGACATTGATGGGGACATTGATGAGGACATTGGTGAGGACATAGATGAAGACATTGATGAGAACATTGATGAGGACATTTTCAAGAGACATCATAGCAGCTCTTCTTCAGCTTTTCTGGGTTGTTCAGAATATTGTAATACTTTTCTTCTTTCTTTCTTTTCACTTTCCGGATTTTCCCGGTAGCTGTTAGTCATCTGTCTTGTTTTCAAGTATTAGTATAATGTTGGCCTGATACTTCCGACTTACGCAAGCTATTCTCCGAGCAGCTCTCAGTTTCCTTTGCAGTCTCAGAATTTAAAAGGGCTGAGGTCTTATACCTAGGATACCACCCCCCCCCCCCCCCATTTTCCTTTTAGCTATTGTTTGCGAGTCTCTTGCACCCGGTTATTCGCCTTTACCTTTTGACGTACCCGTGATACATCAGACCTGAAGGTCGCCGAGTCACCTTATTTAAAATCTAGTCTTGTTCTGCTGCTAAAGAAGAAAAAAAACAACAGTGTTATTAACTCTCGTCAGAGAAAAAAACTCCATCGCATGTCTCTGGGTCCCGCCACCCCACCCCTCGCTTGTCTCTGGGTTCCCCCTCCCCCACACACACACGCACACCACCATCTTGCCCATCCTAAAAATGTCGTATTCAGTCACCAAGAAGCTTGTCTCGGATGTTTAAGTTCGGCTTAGCAACCCGGGCACGCACAACACTTTTATAGTGGCTGTTATTGGAGTTGATCCTTTAGCCTGGGATCGGGATATTTGCCCTGTAGGATTGTTCAAGTGGGGGAGCGTCGGGAGGTTTCCTATCCGTTAAAAAAAATCACCTAAAAAAACAGCCCAATAAAACGTTCGAGGAATGATTTGTTTACTTGAGACGCATTTAAGGGCGAAAGTCCCTAGTCGGGTATACCTATAAGAAAAACAAAACTTAGCCACTTGAACTTAGACACCTGAATTTACTCGCTTGAACTTAGTCACCCAAACATAGTCACCTGAATCAACTCTTTTATTTTCGCAAATGGACATAATTTCTGTCGACTGCCGTCAAAGTTAAGAAAGCCCCCAAACGGACGCCGAAGATGATTTTAGCCCGCGAGAGCGGTGAGAAATTAAATATCTGAAATAATGGCCGCTGGCTACAGCAGTGTAGGAAGGGGTCCGGACGGAGGGTGCGGGTATGCGGAGATGGTGGTCCGCGTTTTTTCTTTACATAAGGGCAGCATTTTATTCCAACTAACTGCAGAGGGGGGCCTTTTTAATTGTAGAGGGGTGGGGTTACGCACCCTGACGCCTTCAAGGAATTAGAACAGGCTCGTGCTCTAGGGGAATTTAACAGAGTGGTAACGCATGTATATTTTAGACACACTACTGGCTAACACAGGTATACTTTAGACACACTACTGGCTAACACAGGTATATTTGAGACACACTACTGGCTAACACAGGTATATTTTAGACACACTACTGGCTAACACAGGTATATTTTAGACACACTACTGGCTAACACGGGTATATTTTAGACACACTACTTCCTACATTGAAAACATCCACTGCTCTATAACATATGCCTTTTATAATATGGACTGGAACAAGACTGACGACACAGAAAATCTACAGACAAAGAAATCACACACCACATAGAAGATTCTACACGAACACTGTCTAAACCTCACAGTCATATAAAGAGTTCCGACACAATCCTGAGTGCCTGGAATAATTGTGACATTCAAGAAATACGTGTAATTTGACAACTATGTCCAGTGCTAAGCTAATGCCACGGAAAGCTGATCACGCAATCCACCTCTCATCCGGGTCTCTCGGGGTCTCTTCTTACTATGAGAATTTACCCGGAACATATCCATATTTTGCCTTATTTTTAGAATCGGAAATAAATTCAAAACGCTTCATTCTGGTATTGGTTGTTGCTTACTTCCGGTTATAATACTATGACTATAGTGAACAAACCCGATTTTGTCAAATATAAAACTGATCATAAAAAAGCGGCTATTAAGCATAAATATATTTTTTGGTACCCCAATGAAAGCTTTAACCATTTTTATGATATTTTGATACCAGGTTCGGCGATGTGTCACGGGGAAAAACAAACAAACATCTATTTTGTATTAAGAAAAAACAACACCATTGTTGGCATTTGTTTTCAGTAATATATGATCCCTGTTAACGCATCTCCTTAATATGGGTAAATTCTGACAGCTCGAGCATGCAGTTGTAGCCTACATATGTCAATTCATATACTCAAATTTCGACCGACACCTATTTCGCAGATTGTGGTGGCAGTCTTTACATAGTGCGGTGTTACTCATTTGACAAACTCTATAGCTATACTGTATGTATATATACAGCTGGCGAACGGCAGTGTACGAAGGAGTGAAAAAGGCAGAAGATGTGCGGAACGAAGCCCTTGCAAGAAAAAGAACAGCACGGAAGGCCAAAATTAACCAGGAATCATCATTCTCCTGCGTGAAATGCAGACGAGATTGTCATTCCAGGATTGGCCTAGTGAGCCACTCGTCGAAGTGTAGGACTACAATATAGCTACTCCATCGTCTCGTGAAGACGGAAGGATGCCATACACACACACACATATATATATATATATATATATATATATATATATTTAAAATGCGCAAGGATATCAAGGCGTTTTTCATCATTACAGCTTGTTGGGATGACTATTACAAATGGTTTGACCTTCTACAATAGCGCATTGTATGGAAACACCATTGCCTTGTGCGTGTTATAGATTCCAAGTCACTGCTCTTTATATGGAAGCATAACTCAGCAAGAGCCCAGTTGGCAGTTCGCAAACGAAGACATATTGAACAAGAATTGATTTTTTTTTTTTAAATCCATAACTCATCTCCATGCGTCAGTGTGAAAGGATCGCGCAGATCCGTAACACCGAAAAGCTTTATTGAGAACCGCTGCAGTAGACGCCATTGTTAATATAAGGCAAGAATGTTACTCATTAAAGTTCGTTTGATTCCCTATTCAAATATCTTTAGCCAAGTCATGTAGCATACAAGAAGGAGCAATCGTCGCTTGACCCCATCATCCGCCGACATTCATGGCCGCGGCCAGTCCACAAAACTGATTATTGTCAGCGTTAAGGGGGCGGGGTGGACTGCTTTCTCTCAGCACAAACAGCAATCTCATCAAAGAAATGAAGACAACTGGTGGACTCGAACGTTTGGACCAACTTATGGTAATGATGCTGTTTCACTACAGCAGGGGTCACCAAACTTTTTCACGGCGGGCCGGATAACGGAAAAAAAAGACGAGCGTGGGCCGGATAATCATTCCGTACAGTACTTGCAAGCCAGAACAAAAAATCTGGGAAAAAATACGAAAAACTTAGTATTCCAGGTTAATCATGGGTGGGTGGCGTGTAATGCAAAAAAAAGCAAAGACAACCAACATATTTATTTACTTTAAAAGTTAGCAAAAATATAGTTACATCAGCCCTAGTGTGCACATATTCAAATGTCACAAACTAAGCAGCAAAAAAAAATTTAGTGACATTTGTGAAACTGATTTTTGGCTTTCAAGATATTATCAATGTTTGGTTTTGAAATGCTGCATCCAATCAAAAGAATTGTTTTCAAACGCTCATCAATTTCTATCGTTCGTTGAGTTGACTTCACACACTCATAACTCGCTCCCAGTAGGCACTGCGATGTGAGTATTCATTATTCATTTTACATACCGGTACAGTGTGTTTATTTATTTACTATTAAGATACCGTATTGTACGATTTTGAGACGATATTGTTCGATTTTGAGACGATATTGTACGATTTTGAGACGATATTGTACGATTTTGAGACGATATTGTACGATTTTAGAAGTTTGAGGGTAAACATGTCTGTAATAAACAAGAAAATCAAGATACAATAATTTAAAATTGAACATGGTAATTTTAGGCGCATAGCAGCCAGATCTCCGCACGTGTGAAGATCTCGCAGAATTCCAAACATAATTTTGAAATTGAAATTGTATCACAACGTCTCGGTTTCCATACATTTTATCAAGCAAGTTCAAGTCCGCGGGCTGTAGTTTGGTGACCCCTGCTTTACAGAGAACGCAGATAATATAAGATTATATATCTTAGCGTACGAGGCATATGTGTTTAGAGTTATTTTTGTACCTACAGATGAACGTGCTACTGAATGGATCGAGAGATTCATATTTTTAGATGACACATAGTTTATACTCATCAACAAAATCATCAACAACATCATCAACAACATCATCAACAACATCATCAACAACATCATCAACAATATCATCAACATCAGCAACAACATTTGTTTGACTTCGTAAAAAGATTATGAACAAATTTCACCTCTAGTTTTGATAATTATTAACAGCTGCTTTCCGTTTTCCTTCATCAAAGTATATCAACTACGTGTTACTAAAAGTACTATTTGATTATATCCATACTAGATATAGCCCCCAAACATTGGCGGTAGCAATGTGTGCACTTCCCATCTACTAGATAAAGCCCGCCAAACATTGGCGACAGCAATGCGTGCACTTACCATCTACTAAAGTTACACGACAAAACATGAACTCAAGTCACGCACATTTAAGAATCCCAATTTTTCGCTACACCCCTTCCCTTATGATACTTCACAGCACACTTTTTATTTCCCGCCCATGAACTATATTAAATAATCTGATGTCCCAACCATTTTTAAACCGAATATTTTTTACACCATACTTAAATTGAGACGATTTCATTTTCCGAAAAGAAAATATTACGCGCCAAACGCAGTTGGGTTATATAAAAAAAAAATTATTTAGCGTAGTTATCGGGAATTATATTTTGCGCGCTATTGAACTCATTATTGAACCATACTTTCTTTCAAACATTTAGAATTTTTTGTAAATACTCTCAATACCAAATTCGCTGATTGGGATTTAGTCAATTAGGAAGCAGTCCACGAGTCACACCAGAAGTGTAATATAATATTAAAACTTTTGTTTATAAAGCGCTATCTTTATCCTTTATCCTAGATTTATTCAACACTAACATGTCCCCATGGCACCCGCCAGGCACTTTGTGCTGTATATCGCTCAAATTGTCTTAAAAATGAATTAAGGCGATTCTTCTTCCAAATAACCTTGACCTCTACAGATAGATGGTTTATAAAAAAAAATTATGTCAGGAAACCAAACGATGAGGCCTTTGTTTGATCTGAGCCTGCAGCGGGCGCCTGGTACCAACATCAAACGAATGGACAGGACATTACGACCCTATAACAGGAGCCAATGCTTTGAGCCCGGAAGGATGGGTTGTTTGAAATGGAGTCGGTTGATTTTGTTGTAATCATTAAATCTGTAAATTAAAAAAAAAATAAGATAAAACTGTAAGGAAACAAAGTTAAGTTTTGACGGTAATGTTCAATTTACATTTACTCGTGAAAGTTAAATCTTACCGGAAGATTCTGGGGGTGTATTTTTGTTTTCGCCTTGGTCCAGCGTCTAAATATAGTTTGCCCTTTTTAACACCCCTGTCTTTAACAATCATTCCAGCGATAATGGCCGAACAGGTGTTCCCTCGTTTATTTACTGTAGTTGTTTGGCTTATATTTTATTCTTTAAACCGGTAACTCTCCAAACCCTACAAGGAAAAAAAAAAGAAAAGAGAGAGAGAGAGAGAGAGATAGAGTGAATGAAGAAACCAAATCAGGTTAAACCAGACCTGTGTACCCTAAAACTCTTTAACTCGTGCAATATCATCATAAAATCGTTCAATACATTATCTTTAATAGTAAAAAAAAAAAAAAAATACAATATATATATAATGTGCACACCTCAAAATCGTAATTTGTACGCCAAAATCGAATGAGTAAACAGGTTTCGGTGAAACATACGTATCAAAACAATAATATAAACCAAAAACAAACAAAACAACAACAACAACAACAACAACAAGAAGAAGAACAACAGCAACAAGAACAACAAGAAGAAGAACAACAACAACAACAGCAACAAGAAGAACGTGTGCATCGATGCATTAAAGTGTACAGAAAAACAATCTGGACAAAAAAAGAGGCTTTGAATTGATCTGATGCTATTTCTTACATAATCCTGACATCTACTTCCGGTTAGCGCCCTTGTTCATTCAGAGCATAGAGGGATTATGGAAAGTTATACAAGCATAGTAACAAGAAGCTGTGTAGCAACATGCGCAGTGCATCACGCTATTTATATTATGGCTTACTGGCATTCTTCAAAGTAAATGTGCATGGATAAATACGTGTTCAAGATTATACCATAACTATACTGCTTCAGATGATTTAGTTGTTTTATTTGATGCGCGTTTCTTTTCTTAGAACTTTCTGAACGGAAATAGCTCTGTACACAGATTCATTTGTAAAGAGATAATTGTTCGAGTCTTGTAGAATTCAATGATTGCTATAAGCCTACCACATTCTCTTGCCTTCTGCGTCACACACAATCTTTGCTCTTTTACTTTGGACACCTTACAGACAGGTTTCAATTTACATGTCTATTTTAAGGCATACTGTGACGTTGAATTACTGGTTACCATTACCCCATCGTCATCCCATCACGAGACCACACTAGCAGTTAAAGACTTCATTTCTTTTAGCCACGCACGACCAAACTTGTAGAGGAACGAATTTTAAAATAAAACAATATAACAAAGGTTGTTGTTTTTTTAGAGACGTTCATTTTAATTTGATCGCGCACATAAGCAGTATCGTTAATGCTTATTCCCACAATCCTCTAGCAACAAAGTTTATTGCCACAATTCTCTAACAACCATGGCATGTTTATTGCCACAATCCTCTATTCAGTTCTTTCTAAACCATGTGTATTCCCACAATCCTCTAAGCAGTTGTTTCTAAACCATGTTTATTCCCACAATCCTCTATGCAGTTGTTTCTAAACCATGTTTATTCCCACAATCCTCTATGCAGTTGTTTCTAAACCATGTTTATTCCCACAATCCTTTATGCAGTTGTTTCTAAACCATGTTTATTCCCACAATCCTCTATGCAGTTGTTTCTAAACCATGTTTATTGCAACAATCCTCTATGCAGTTGTGTTAAAAAAAATTTAAGGGTTTGCTTTCAGTAGCGTACCGCGTACCTTGTGTTGGCTCCGCCTGTGGGGGGGGGGGGTGGGGGGTCAAGATTTGTAACGCCTCCCCTATGAACAAAACACTGCAGTTGATCGAAAATGGCGCCCCTCTAAATAAAGAAAAAGTTCCGTCTGGGGCGGACCGCGCCCCCCCCCCACCCATCCACCTACGCCCCATCCCTCCTACGCCAAAGGTTGCCATTTTTAGACCAAGTGATCCGGTCATCAATGTGCCATCACAACAATGGCGACACGGACCTACTGCTCGTCTTGTATAGTTAACCCTTGCCACAATCCTCTATTCAGTTCTTTCTAAACCCTGTTTACTACGCATATGGATGCTGAAAGCAACTAGTCTCTGTTTGTATTGAGTTACGGGAACGTTTCAGCACTGCAGTAAACAGGATAGAGACAAGCTGATGAGTCGTTACCGTTCAGTTGAGCCTGTCTTTTAAAACAGCACGTTAGCTATAATATTTTCAGATAATCCTAACCAGCAGGCCCCAAACCGGTTAATCAGGAAGTGGCGAGCGGAGGCACACAAGAGAATCATGCAAACTGTTTTCCTGGTAAAGTTGCTTCAGAAATTAAGAGCTGTACGTTAAGCTTTGAGAATGTATGATTTCAAAATAAGACCTGGTCTACTCACTATAATGGGTTGTATATTATTCAACTGTAAGAGATTAGCGCACTGATTTCCAGAAGATTGGTAGTGTGAGCGTATGAGCCTTGGATGGAAACATCAGAGTGGGGGGGGGGGGGGGGGTCACTAGTGTCGTTGTCATGGAAATATTTTATATTAACATTTCATATTCAAGCCTTCATCAACAAAGTTATTCCATTACAGAGTTGTTTTTTCGAAAAGAAATTTTTAAATTTTTGTTTTATCTATAATATATATATATTTTTTTAGCTTTAACACTTTTTACCGCTTTTTGAACTTGACTTGAATGCTGGATGCCCCGCTTCAAACTTCATTCCCCGATTCAAATGTCTGCCCTTTCATTTGGTAAGAACTCTGTGTGTGACCTGCCCAGCCAAAAGCTAGCGCATATTCCTTTCAGGGTAAGCCAGTTCAGAATTCCACTTTATTTATTCAATGCATCTGTTGAATATGGCATTCCTTGAAAGATATGTTTACCCTTTTTTAATAGAAGGAAGAGGAGAGAATTACAAATATTTCTAAATCCAAGGGAAGAAGCCGTATAATATGACAAATATGTCAGACTGAAAAAGGACCGTGCGCATACCTGGCCTCTACAGGGGCTGTCTAACACAGTTCAAAGACATATTTTTTTAATGGCAGGTTTGTCTAGAGGGTTATGGATTTACTGCTTTCTGGAAAATTAACTTCTGGACGACCTTGATATTGAAAACATTTTAGGTTCGTTGGAGTATAATACTGAGCCAGAAAGTGAAGGTTGGAGTACAGTATAGTTTAGTGTGTGAAGGGATTGGGAGTGGTGGTGGTGATATCATGTTGGTGTCAAAGAGGAGATACTTTTAGCGGTTATGGGCGGGGGGGGGGGGGCGAGCACTGTCCTGTTAGAGTGTTTTTTTTTTTCAAAATTGAAAATAGTCTTAAGCATAAGCCCTAAAGTCGGGCAAGATATTTTGTCCAACTTTACTAAGAAATCAGATGAATCGCGAATGAAAATAACTGTTGCATATAACTTAATTTTATTTTTTGTTTCTTTTCCATGATATTTTATTACTAAGTTTCCCTGCTGCCCTGTCCGTTTTTATTACGTTTAAAATGATTTACGTGAACTCTTCAATGAGCTGGCAGTTTGGGTACACAGCGTTTTTCGGAGAAAAAAAAAAGGGTGTAATGTGTGTGTGTGGGGGGGGGCTTTTTAATATAATAAAAACGCTTGGCATTACCAAGAAGTTTGTCCAAATTTGTTTGCTGTCATTTCTTATCCGCTGGAAACCATATGGCGGCGCAATTGTGCAGTCTTATGCTTGAAATATCGGTTGGAAACCATATGGCGGCACAATTGTGCAGTCTTATGCTTGAAGTATCGGTTGGAAACCATATGGCGGCACAATTGTGCAGTCTTATGCTTGAAGTATCGGTTGGAAACCATATGGCGGCACAATTGTGCAGTCTTATGCTTGAAGTATCGGTTGGAAACCATATGGCGGCACAATTGTGCAGTCTTACACTTGAACTTATTCTTCACCTTACATCCAAATTGTTACAGCAAAACTTGATTAATGACAACAACAAAATAGGATTTTCTTTGTAAAATTAATATCGTGTTTGTGTCCACACTTATCTGAATATTTATTTTTCATTTTTAAACTGATTAGAGTTGTGCGTGCTTTGTTTAGTGGACACCATTCGAGAACCACTTTTCTTTCCGCTCCCACGTCCCTCCTATTTCCGTGGAAGTGTCTCACTAAAAGACAAGACAAACCTCAAGGAGGACGCGATGGTCCGCAACTCCGACACTGCGGCAAAACAAAGGCGGCTACCCACATTGTCCAACGCGTGCAGCGTCGCCACTGGGGGCTTCCTGTTCCACGCGGTGTTTGTTTACCGAAACAAACCGCGGGACACTCCCTGGTCAGCGGCGTCTGTGTGCCGTCAGTGTTTGTGCCGGAGTTTGGCACTAAACTGACACATAGACCGCGAGGGTTGACTTTCTCACGGAAAGAGTCCATTTTAGAACAAAAACCACAACAACCGAAAGGTCACAGATCGTGGACGCCATCTATAGGGTTAGAGATTAGGGATTTGCAGTGAGCTGAGTAGAAGTGGGTTTTTTTTCTTTTTAATAACAAGAGAGAACTATTTTTTTAAAAAAAAGGATGTGATAATTGAATAGAGTAAGGTTTGATATTCACCCGAACAAGGTATTGTACGTGTAGAGTAAAAGTGGTGTGTTTTGGAACAATTAATATTTTTTGTTCTATCACAGAACAAGACATTAGAAAATACAAGTAGCGATGTATATTATGCTTAGATATAAGTTCGCGTTTTAACCTATTGTCAAAGGCGGATCTTGACGGAAATATTTCAAAGAGCCAAAAGTGTTTTCCTTCTCTCTAGGTCCAATCGTTTCCATTGACTCCACCAAAGATCCAAAAGTTTTTTCCTTCTCTCTAGGTCAATCATTTCCATCGACTCCACCAAAGATCCAAAAGTTTTTTCCTTCACTCTAGGTTCAATCGTTTCCATTGACTCCAGTCAGATGTGAGATTTAGAAAACAGGTAAAAATCGGGTAAAAAAGACTCCAGTTGCTGTGATGACTGATGTATTACAGACGTTTGATATAAAATTGGATAAGCAAGTCAGAGGCTTTAACACAGACGAAATAAAATTCAAAATTTTTAATTTTTTTTTTTTTAAATATAAAAATAATAAGCAATCCTTGTTGAAGTTTAATAATTATCCTTTTATATTGACAAGTTTGTTAATTTGTAAGAAGCCGTCTCGTGACATTGAATTTGAGATAGATAACTCGGACAACAAGGATGTTTCCAAGATGGCGGTTGGCTCTCTCTCTCTCTCCCTCTCTCTCTTTCTCGCTACCTTTTCCTGTCTCGACCACCTCCCCCTCCCTCCCTCCCCCTCTCTCTCCTCTTTCTCTCTCTCTCTCCCTTCTCTCCCTCTCTCGCTCTCCCCCCTCTCTCTCACTTTCTCTCATTTTCTCTCTTTCTCTCTCTCTCGCTTTCTCTCTCCCTCTCTCTCTCTCTCTCTCCTTTTGGTGGTCGTGGGTCCTAGATTTACAAGCCCTTGTACCTACATGTTAAAACAGCGGTTCTCAACCTGTGGGTCGCGACCCCTTTGGGAGTCGAATGTCACTTTCCCAGGGGTCGCCTAAGACCATCGGAAAACACATATACTAACATAAAGCTGCAATAAAATAATTTTGTGATTGGGGGGTCGCCACAGCATGAAGGACTCTATTAAAGGGTCGCGGCATAAGGAAGTTTGAGAACCACTGTGTTAAAATCTAGATATCAGAAGTTATGTCAGGGACGGACGTCAACAGTAATTTATTACATAACTGAAGTTGTTGTTGTTTTTAATATATATATAAAAAACAAAAGCGGCGTTCAATAACTGTACGTTAACGTGTACGAACTGGGGAACTGTGGGTGGGGGGCAGAGACGTTCACCTACAGTAGTGGTTCTTAACCTTCCCAATGCGGTGGCCCTTTAATACAGCGGCCCGTGTTGTCGTGACCCCCGTGAGTGTCAAGCTTAGACTTGCTGAGGCCCTAAGCTATACAGAGTCCAGAGGCCCCCTACTGTTTTAAATTATGTCAGCTGGGCAAAAATAAATTAAAAATCTATAGCCGGTAGCTTCCGGGGCCATAAATCTGTAGCTTATTGAGCTTATAGGTAAATCCGGCACTGCCCCCCCCCCCAACCATATCATAAATAATTTTCGTTGCTGCTTCATAAATATGTGATTTCCAGGGGTCTTAGGCGACCCCTGTGTAAGGGTCGTTCGACCGCCAAAGGGGTCGCAACCCACAGGCTGAGAAACGCCGACCTACAGGATAATGAATATCATTAATTCCGGTATCGCTTCCGTCTGGAGAATGCTATTCACAACTAGGGCATTGTCTGTGGAAAGTGGGGTGAGGGGCTGGCAGCGAAAACGACACAAAAGATCGGAGAAAGGTTCTTCGTGGTCCGGCCGGCACCGTCTTGGTTGGCCTGTCTTCACAAGTCATTCCATAACGTTATATTTTTTAAAAAAGTATGCTACGGCAGGGTCCCTATTGGAAAGTCGTAGTATCGATTGGAATTTCAAATATTTGATCTGGCACGGTGAGTCTCAAAATTATTTTGTAGTAAAGACAATCAGGTTGCCTGTAAAAAATCTTACCAAAATATTGAAGGTGTGTTTGATAAATTGTTCCTTACATTTGGATTTTACACGCAAAAACCCTACCCCCCTATAAACCAGTGTTTCCCAACGTGGGGCGTACTCCCCACAGTTACGAATAAGGAGATTTATCGGTGTAAAAGAGGGGGCATTTAGTCTCCGGAGATTGAACATTTTTTCTAGGTTTCAATAAAAAAAAAAATGGGGTGGTTGCGGGGTTTTGGGGGAGGGGGGGCATTAAACGGGACGTCTCTTTAAATTTAGCAGTCGTTCTTGTCGATCATTTGTTCACGTATGACAATACAGATATATATACGTTTTACTTTATTCCAAGTTTTTACACCGGCTCGATGGTCGTTTCTGATCCAATTTCTTTTGCATTGGTCATTGCTGATGCAAATCCATTATCTCTGCATTTGGTGAAAAGGTGGATTATAACTTGGACTAAATGTAATGGCTAAACCAAGTTACCTGGTCGATTTCTGTAAGATCTTGCTGGCGGTGCTGATGGCAAACATGACGTCATACCATCCGACCATGGCAAGCGGAAATTCAAAAATCCCCAACTCGTAGTTTGCAAGAGGAGCAACTTCACTATTCCCTTTAGGGTTCTCACTATTCACTTTAGGGTCTTCAGGCAATTGAGCCTAATGGGATAATACTGGAAAAAGACTGACTGATCATTTGATTACCTTGTAACCTCTGAACATGGTGTTGTGAAAATATCAAGTATGCATAGCGAAGGCCTGGTTAAATTAATAATATATACTATTATAACGGCTTGAGTGGGACCCCCCACGTGCGCCGTTCGCCAAAACCACCCCCCTTGCGCCGGCCCTGGGATAAAGTTAGTGTGTCAGATAGTCCTAGAATAATAATGACGTCACGGCGTTTAAAGGTTGTTGCGCGTCTCAAGACTCTGATAAAAAAACATTTGACTCCGCGTTCTCCAACGTCGATACCGCGCAGCAGACGTGAACAGTTCAATGAATCTCCATTTAATCCTGTCTGGCCTTTAGGTCCGGTCAATTTATTCATCGCCACGAGCGTATTATCAGAAATGGCAAGTACATACAATAGATCTGCTAGAGTGGCTCCTACTGTAACTGGCAATTGGCCCATCCACATGCGTGGTGGTTTGGGGGGGGGGGGAACAATCCTGGGGTACTGAATGCAGGGATTTTTAAACTGGTCACGACTGTAATAAACTGAGATGTCGACGCGACTGCTGGGCAGAACGTTTCGTCTCTACCAATGGCAACGGTTCTCAAACTGGGAGATCACAGTTGCACCATTAGGCGAAACTGACAGAATCTTATTTGAAAAAGGAAGGATCCGTCGTGCCTGTGAGTTAGTTACTTAGGTTCAAATTACTGGTTTAATACTTTCAGCTGATCTCAAAACATTTATTTATATTTATCTTTAGACAAATGACCATACTTGAGGTTGGATGTTTGTGACCATTCTCGACACCTGAACTATAACTGCACATTAAGTAAGATGTAAATAACATTAAGGAATATGTAAATAACATCAGGAAAGATATAAATAACATTAAGGAAGATATAGTCACTTTTATATCTATGACACACTAATTCCGTCCTCACTGTTTGTCAAATTAAAAATAATTGTTTCTACCCCTCTCCCCCCCCCCCGCACTCACCAAACACAAACTTACACGTGTGCGCGCACACACACACACACACATTTTGAATGCACCTCTATAAGTACTTCACGATATCACTAGCTTAGTGATCGCGATGGTATCAGGCAAAATGCCTCGATCTACAACAATGAAGGGACACGACTATCCAAATATACGAGCACCAGCTCGCGCGTGCCTGATGCTGAGATGAATTGTTTTAATCAGGCTGGTAATGGAAGCGTACAACTGGGTCATGCATTCATCTTTTCTTTCTGAACTTTCGAAGGCGGTTCAAGGCCGCTGCGTCCAATAACCTGTCGTCTCAATAGTGTTTCCCCTGCATCAAGGGCGGAGACCTTCATCAAGTCAGGTGTAGTGTTATTGGGCTTTTCTTTTATACTAGTCTTTTTTTTGTTTTCAAATTGTATCCAGAATTATTCAATATTTGGTGGATTTTTTTTTTTTTTACAAAATGCATCCAACTATTCCCCCCAAGCCGCACCACACGTGGTACGATCCCAGACTAAGCCTCAAACTGCACCACATGTGGTATGATCCCAGACCAAAAAGCTACGCACAGTGAACTTTTTTATATTACAAAAATAAGAGTTATTAAAGAGGACGGTTTTCGAAACCTCAATTTTCAATGTGATGGTGCAGTTCACTTCGTACAACGTTTCACCATGAAACTATGAACGTGAGAGAGAAGACGATCAAGATATTTGAATGGATAGGAGGAACACGAAAAGAAAAAAAAAAAAACTAAACTAAAACACAAAGCCCCGAACAAAGTCTTCTTCCGCGAACATACAAACAAAACATAAACAACAACAACATATGAGAGCACAACAAATCAACTTATCCATCTCGATGGAGGCTGTGTTTTGTCCTCGGATGTAACTATGAACTGTATTCAGTCTCCCCCCCCCCCCCACTCGCCCCCCAAATCTCCGGGCCATCTAAGAAGGCTTTTTGCCGACACGTTCGTTGTCTTGTGTGTGTCCCCCGTCCCCCCTTTTTATTCAAGTGTTCCATTATATCCCCGAGTTCCGTATTCCGTGAAAGTATTAAAGGGTTATGTCCATTTCAGTGGGTCCCCCAGCTGTGACTTTCCAAACACCGCCGCCACAGACAAAGACATTTCCCTCCTGCGTGCTGGAGAGCCCTTGTACGTCTCTAAATCGTTAACTCAAATATTATCGCACGGTGCTCAGCACTCAACTCAGTGCGCGCAGTGCTAACCATCGATGTGCTCGATTTCCACTAAACGATTTTTTTTTTAAAGTTTATTATTGTGTGTTTGTGTGTGCGTTTTTGCGTGTGTGTTTGTCTGTTTGGGTGTAATCGTCTGGAAATGTATACAACTGTCTGCGTGAAATAAATGATTTAGTTGCTCTTTTCTTTCCTTTTCTTTCCTTTTTTTTCTGTGTATCTTTTTTTATCCTCATTCTTTGTTCTTTAAATAAAGAAATAAAGAAAACTATTTCTTAGCTCCGACTATTTGCTCTGTCACCTGGACGGGGCCAATCTATCAATAAGGCGGAATAGATTTTGAGCAGGTGCTCCTAATCTATTTGTAGACTTGTCAGTCTATTGATCCCAAGGCGGGTGTCGGTTCCCGTGTTTCAACCGTAGAGCTACATACCTCCTTTCTTTCTTTTTATATTTATCTTACCCGAGCTTTGGAGTGTAAAAACATTTATTAAGATACAATAAGAGAAAGAAAAAAATCCGACACCGTAGAGAAAGCCGCTGTTGATATTCTTCCTTTTAAAAAAATGGTGTAAAATGAGTGATAAGTTCTGGTTATAGGAAATTTGTAACAACGGAAGTTTGTTAGAAATTAAAATTTAAAAAAAAGTTTGGGGGGGAAAGGGGGGGGGGCTTGGCGGCAGACACAACACACATTAATTTCCGTCGAAAAAAATTGATTTCGTACACATTTCCGGATATGATCCTTTCTTTACGTCATGTTTCGCAGCAGTGGCTCAAATGTAAGCCGACCCCACAGCCGTAAGTGTTTATAAAGAGTTTTGAGGAAAGATTCTTGGAGTCGAAATAAAAATGTCCTTACAGTGGAATAAATTTGGAGCTGGAAAACTTTCTCAGCTTTTCGGTGGTAAGATTGACAAGGGGAAAACTATAATTATTAGAGCAGGGGTTCTTAACGTGTGTTCCATGGACGCCTTGTATCTTTTGTTTTGATAAAACATAATCTCGAGTTTATCAGTCGGTAAAGTAATAAGATCGAAAGAGAAAAGGTTGTAATAATAACGGGCCTTAACCCTGCCTTTTAAGAAATGAAAATGTTACCTGCCTTCAGCCGTCCCGCTGACAAGAGTTCCGTGTCGTCTACTCCAATGTTTCTCAAAGTGGTTGACCCCGGCCCGGGAATGTTCTGCGAATCGCCCTTCGACCGACCACGACAGGTGAAATATTTAATCGGTTTTAAAATTATACCAAACAAATCTAAGGCTAATTCAAACTATTGGTGCCATTAGGGATACATTTCGGGTTCAGGTTAGGTTTAGGGATACATTTAGGGTTCAGGTTAGGTTTAGGGATACATTTACTAAATGATTTAGGGTTCAGGTTAGGTTTAGTTATAGTGAATTTTATAAAAGTTCACGGTCGTGGCAACCAAAATGGCAGCCGTGTGATATGTCTTGGGACCAATTGTCTGAAAATTACCAAATCTAAAATCTGGGGTGCGTCCTTTAACTGCAGCGTGAGTAATTCCCGCGGGTCCGTTACATCGAACAATTTGAGATGCGCTGGTCTCCTCCACTACGAGCCGGCTGATCGGCAGACCTAGCCTTGCCCCGCGTGGCGATGAGGACTCGGGGGCACACCGGGCGAAGCGAGGCTGAAACCTACCGCTTGTGACGACGCCAGTTTTTTTTTGACGGTCACTACTAACAAACCAGTGCTTCTTACCTTGCAGCGGTAGTGGAGTAGACAGTAGAGGAGGTACGCGAAACCAAAACACTCGGATTTCTTTCATGTTGATATTGAGATTTTCTTAACAACCCTCGCGTGTCACCTTTTTTTTTTTCCTTTTGTTGCAAAAATAATTTACCACATGTGTAATCTTATTAAAAAAGCAAAAAAGAATACTTCAGATTGTGGAAAAAATGTAACAATTTGTAAAAATCGTGTTTTATTTTTGTTTTAAAAAGTTTACCACAAAGTTAAAAAAATAAATAAAATCACTTTAAAAAAAATCAATAGCTTAAGTTCAATGGAGTTTCTTGGATTCGACTTTTATGATTTGGATTTATGATTTAGTCTTTACCTTTTCCTTTTCATTCTCCAGATTTTTTAAAAATTCCCCCCCTTGACATTTGACTTGTAAATTTATTACTGGATTGTGTCTGATTAAGAGCAAAGATTTGTTTGTTGGGAGCTTTCGACGGTCGTAATATCTAAACTCTCAAGTGTTCTTTTGGATTAATACGTTGGCGGATACTTCTGGATATCTGGATATTAACAGTCCTTGTTCAGTTCAAGTGTTGAGCTTGTACGATTCAACAGGTATGTTGCTGTACTTTTTTCTTTGTTTTTTGTTTTTTTAATGCTATGACCAGGGTACATCAGATCGCCTTGGTATCGCTGGGAAAAGTTGATAGAATATAATCACAAAGGATATTAACGTTGTTGGGCAATTTATCTAAGGACGTGCGTTATTGTTCATGTTGTTTGTTGATTATCTAGGAGTGGGTTTTCAGGGCTTAAAGAGCACGAAGTAAGTTCATCTCGGTCACCATTAACGTGAAACCGAATAATGGTCTCAAGGGCGAAGCTACCGACGTGGTTGTGCGACTAGCGAACTATTTAAAAAATAAAAATTTAGTCATCTAGATTTATGGACATTTTGGGTATGATGTTATCTAAATGTAGGGACATTTTGGGTATGATGTTATCTAAATGTAGGGACATTAAGGGTATGATGTTATCTAAATGTAGGGACATTAAGGGTATGATGTTATCTAAATTTAGGGACATTATGGGTATAATGTTATCTAAATTTAAGAACATTATGGGTACGGTGTTATCTAAATTTATGGACATTTTGGGTATGAGGTCATCTCTGCTTTGAAAGCTATCGATCAGTTAGTGCCGTTAGATTAAGAATGTTCCGCAGTGTCGTGATCTTATTAGGTGACACTCAAGTCACTAAACGTGTGGAGAAAGAAATGGGGGTGAAGGGGAGAGCTGTTAAAAAAAAGGGGGGGGCAGGATTGGCGTGAAAAGGTGAGAACGTTAATCTAAGATTTGTGGGATTATAAGCTTGTAACGCCATCAATCTAAATATATATACTAGTTTTTTATTTTAATTAACATTTTGAATTGGTGAAAACCCAATTTTCTGGGTCATGTTTTTTTTTTTTTTTTAAACTGATTGCTGCGTACCCACAGGGTGGGGAAGGGGCGCCTTAAATACAATTACATTATACCACATTAAATTGATTATTTCTATGGCTGTGACAAAGTCGCGTGTTTTCTAAACCATGAAAGATATCCTTTAATCGGCCATTTCCCTTTCGCCAGAAAACGGTGTTATACGTGAAGACCAATAATTTAGCAGCTGTGTTAACTTTAAAAAAAAAAAAAAAAAAAATTTAAACAACAATTTTCCCCACTAAATTCCTCCAAGTCAGGTAGTGGCGCTACAGCTGTCTGCATGCGGAGCTTAAGGGTGGCTTTCATCTTCAGGTTTGTGTGCATTTTATAGTGAAGCAATTTCTGTAATGCTTATTCATCAATACTGGACAAGTTTAGTATGTCGAGGTCGAATTAGCATTCTGTCTATCTGCCACGATGTGTGTGCAAGTGTGTGTGTGGATGGAGGAGGGGAAAAAATGGGGTTGGAGAGTGTGGCGGTATTTCATTTACATCAGTTACCTGCAATTTTATTTTATTTTTTCATTTTTTTTTTCATTTTGAAGGCGTTGATCAATGGGTTAGTTGAACTCGGACACGTTTTACTATCACGCCCAGGTTATGCCGGCTAAGGATGAGAGTAAACCATATGTTACTTAAATAGCTGAAGTAAGAAACTGGCCGACGTGGTGTAATGCTGTGTTTGCCATTGATGGACGCTTGGTTTATCTCTAATAGTTGACTTTTTGGGATTTTTTAAATCTCCTTCTTTTTCTGCTGGTCTCGTTCTATCCCTCTCGTTCTATCCCTCTCGTTCTATCCCTCTCGTTCTATCCCTCTCGTTCTATCCCTCTCGTTCCCTACTTTCTCTCTACCTGGCACTTTAAAAAAAAATTAATGTCTTCTGCTCGCTTTCATCTACAATCTTTTTCTACGCCACACAGCATATTTTTTATTCATTTCTGTCTCTCACCCTCACTTACGATTAATTTTCACTCTATCTTTCTCTCTCTCCCTCTCCCGTTTCCCCTCTTTCACTTTCCCTTTCGTCAGTGTCGTAGCTAGGATTAGTGACGCCCGGGGTGGGATAAGATTTTTGTCGCCTTCCTTCCATGGAAAAACAAACAACTTTGCAAATGGCCGAACATGCCTCATCTCTTCATATAAAGAAAAGATAAACCTGCCGCCCGAGGGGGACCGCGCCCTCCGCCCCTCTTCTTCCTACGCCTTTGCCTCTTTCCTCCCCCCTCTCTATCTCTTTCTCAATATGTGTACCACTCTCTTCCTCCCTTCACTATAGTCATATCACGGACTTTTTTCGTGGATTTTCATGTTGAATAGTGCAAGGAAGATGCCAATGAAGTGTTTAAGTGCACGGGGTGGGGGAGGAGTAACAAAGAAAATTCGTGGGAGGGGGGGGGTAACAAAGGAAATAAAACCGAGTGCATTAAACCCTTTACAGTGGCACTTTCTCTACACATGTCCAGGGGGTGGGGGATCGATCCCCTCGGCTCACCCCTCTCCCTCCATACCACCCTGGTTATAAAAGATTCCATGGGGAGTCTGCTTGAGGAGGTGGCGAGGGCTAAGCCAGGGGTGCAACTCATCAGTGTCAGGGGTGGGGGTATTAAAAGGTTAACAAAATGAACTAGGGGTTAGGGGGCTCGGTGGGGGAGCCATGTGGTTGCATTTATTAAGGCAGAATTACCTTCCCCCTTCGTTAATGTGAAACCCGACCACTGTTCGTGGCTGTTCTTAAGGACCTCTGTTAGGGGTTGTTCTAAAGGACCTCTGTTAGTGACTGCTCGTAAGGACCTCTGTTAGGAGCTGTTCTAACGGACCCCTGTTAGTTCCTGTTCTAAAGGACCTCTGTTAGGGGCTGTTCTAAAGGACCCCTGTTAGTTCCTGTTCTAAAGGACTTCTGTTAGGGGTTGTTCTAAAGGACCTCTGTTAGTGACTGCTCGCAAGGACCTCTGTTAGTGGCTGCTCGCCAGACCCTTTGTTAGGGGCTGTTCTAAAGGACCTCTGTTAGTGGTCGTTCTAAAGGATCTCTGTTAGTGAATGCTCGCAAGGACCACTGTTAGGGGCTGTTCTATGGGACCTCTGTTAGTGACTGCTCGCAAGGACCTCTGTTAGGGGCTGTTCTAAAGGACCCCTGTTAGTGGCTGTTCTCTATGACCTCTGTTATTTGCTGCCACCCATTTCCTCTGTTAAGTAAAAAAATGTAATAACCTTTTAATACGCACCTCCGGTAAGGCGGAGTTATATTCAGGAATTCGTTGACGACTCCAGTCCAGAAGATTTTTTTATTTTTTTTTACTTTAGTCTCTGCTGTCACGTGATCCGTGTTTGTTTGTGGCCCGTGGCTCATGTTTCCACCAAACGACTAGATCTCTAGATGCTCCTGTCCGACTCAGACCGGCAAAGTTGTGCTACTGTCGCATATTTCCACTGTAACCGGAGTCCCGCTTACACACAGGAATTAAATGGGTTACCTGTTGGAGAGGCGTGGTCCGTGAAGGAGACAGTCGTCATGGTCTGCGTGGTGGATTCTGTTACAGCAACACTTCACGGAATAAACGTGCGTGGTCCAGATGACAAACGGAACACACAAAAAAACGAAAAAATAAAAATGTCAACTATTTTGGAATGGTGTGTGTGTGTGGGGGGGGGGGGGGGTTCCTGGGGATTTAAGTATTTCTTTATAATGTAAGGGGTAATAATTACTATTTTTTAAGCGGTGGTGAGTAGAAGTAGAGATTTTTGTGTTATCCCTGTCCTACCGCACGCGCCGCCCCTCCCCCCTTTTATTCTCTCTCCCCCACCCCCTTACCCGATCTTCGTCTTGTATCAAGAAGTGTTTGAAATCCCAAGAATACTATTTCTTGACAAGAAAAGCCAATCAGGGCGAAAATGTACAAATTTTACATCCATAGATTTTCTTATCGATATGAAACGAAAGATATTGAAGATATGTTCAGTATAGATGCAGAACGGGGCCTTATAGTTATCTCTACGCACCAAGTGTCACGATCCGTGTATGGTAGGTTTCTTTCGTCGAATTTTTTTTTTACACGTTCAGACGTCATAATCACACCAAACTGAACGCAAGTCACTTTTCTATTAACAATGTAAATTTTAATCCAGAAACATATCTACCGGGCAGTAGAGTAAATCATAACACACATGAATAACGCAGCTTGCCATAAGTAGAAGAAGATAGTAGAACCCTCTTGTACAACGTCTTTAACACCAACTGCTCAACAAATATGCACGTACACACACACACACACACTCACTACGTCACGGCTACAATAAAAAATACTTCACAATACGTCACAGCCCTAACTGCGCCAAAAAAAGCGTTCATTAACTGAACTAACACAAATGACACACCGCGCACAATAAAACGCAATATTCGGGAGCGCAACAATTACCAGTGAGTACCCATACTGGACACAAAACTAAGACCTAGATTTGTCCATGTCCTCAAACGACCTTAATACTGTCCGCCGTTTGGACTCTGGGTTAGTTTTAACACTGTTGTATCGACGATATAGCTATGTTTCAAGTCCAAGAGAACATGACTTCCTGATTATAGCAGCCAATATTAATTGTTAATAAAAAAATTGATATAAAAAAAAGGTCGAACAGGGTCAGCTCTCACGCTGCTACAACGTCCACCGCCCGCTCCACGCCACTTTTCCCACACGTAAGTACACACCGTGATGTGGAGCAGGTGGGCCACCTGTGGACGTTACGCTGAAATGACGTAACGTAATTTGTGACAGCTAGACCCCAGCTGCTCCCCGAGCCATACACGTGGCCCATTATTACTGTAAACACCTTTATTACAGCAGGGCCAGGGAGGAAGATTTTTTTCTCTCTCTTCCTAGCGGTGCTCACATCAGTGGTTCTAGAACATTTCAATCTTGGCGTCATTGACAATTTCAGAACCATGGGACGAGAGTAATAAGGAAGCTATCCGTTTTTCGTGTGGTCCATATTGAAGCCAATTTTTTTTTTTATCGTTCTGACTGTAACTTGGAGAGGCGCTCAGTATTTTAATCAGGGTCCCCCCCCCCCCTCCTACGGGGGGTAACGTTTAGTGGGATGTCCGCACGATAAATTCTAAAAAAACAATTAGATCAATGCAACTCTGAGTGTTGGTTCGTGGATGGTCACCGGCACGAGCGCTCACTGCGACCGGTCCGCATAATTTGGTAACTTTAATAAAGATTTTTTTAAAAATATTTAAAAAAAACTAACCTGCGTACCGCGGAAACTATTCCAGTTGGACTATATTATGTTGAATTTTGAGAATCGCTGGTACGGACTACTTATTTGCAGAACCGGCCGTGTTTGACATCACGTCGATACCAGGTTCTGTGACGTCATTGATTTTTAAAAAAATTGCACATACTTCCACTCACCATTTATCTCCTCCATAATCATCTCTCATACCACATTCTATCCCCGCCCTACCTGCCTTACTCCCCCCCCCCTCTCACCTCTCACTTGTGATACCTCACGCGCTCTGTCCATTAAGTTCCTCTTTTTTTTTTTTTTTTTTTTTTTTGTACTTGTTCTTGTGGCATATTTCCTTCCTCTGTATCAATCCGCCTTCACATAAAAAAGAAAAAAAAAACATCTTCTCTCTTTTTTACCCCCTCCTAAAGGACCCCTGTGTTTGATCTCTTTTTGTTACCTCCTTCCAGAGTTCTCCCAAACTCTTTCACTTCCTTCGATCCCGTAACCGCCCGCTCTATCTCTCTCCCTCTTCATAATTTTTCCTCTTCTCTTTCCCCTTTCCTCCCCATCCCCCATCCCACACCTTTCTTATGTTACTCCCCCCCCCCAATTCCCAACATGATGCTGTTGTATGTACACCACACACACGTGAAACCCCTCGTTGTCCTTGCCTCGGTGATTGCGGCCGTAAGTATGCGTGGATTAATTGTGTCGTTAATTCAGACCCCCACTAACTGTCTTACCTGCACACCGTGAATGTCACTCGTTCACAACATCCCTCGTTAACGCGCCACTGTGCTCGGGCTTTAACCGGGGACCGAAGGACTCGCTTCGGTTAGCGTTGGGACGTCGCCATCTGGATAAGATCACGTGATTTCAAATCATCAAAAAAAAAAAAAAAAAAAAAGAGGGAATGAAGAAAACTCATCCGCCCGTTTCTTCTAAAGTCTACACTAAAGCATAGCATAGAAGTCTTATAGAGATACGACGCCATGTTTGAAGCCTGTGTTTAAAAAAAAAAAAAATATTGACACATGTCACTTTATGTTCGATTAGGAATTTAGTAGGCCTATTTATTTTAACAATATTTATATATATATATATATATATATATTACTATTTCGCGTTGGCGTAGTGAGGGGGTCAAGGGGGGCATCATGCCCCGGGCGCTACTCACAAAGGGGCGCCAAATGGTATATTTTACTATAATATTGTATGGTTTTCGAATAGGGGGGTCGCTAAAGAGGTATGGGGGGGGGGCGCTAAAAAGGTATTGTGCCCCGGGCGCGAGTTAAGCTCGCTATGCCACTGCTATTTCGACTCCAGTAACAGAAAATCAACACTCTAATCCGATAGAAGGAAAAAAAACACTTTTATTTTAGACTGTCTATCGTCAATAAAGGTGTTTTTTTTATTGCCTTAGCAATATTACAGAGTTCTCCCCCCCCCCCCCCAAAATAGTTTGTAAAAAAAATATTTTGGTGGGGGGGGGGTATCATGAACATGTTTATGAATGTTTTTGAAATGTGCATAATAACCCCCCCCCCCCCCCGGCCCACACCAAAACAACAACAAAGAAAACCGGGCACCGTCCCCCAATTAATAAGTGCCAAGACAATGAATTGCGTTAAACTATATTACAAGTATTTAGTTATTATTGTCTTGTAGCACACATTGGCTAATCAAGATTTGAAGGTTTTGATCTAGTGATACGTTTGTACACCAAAATAATACATGTACCACTGCTATCCCAGTTTTCGTTTTCTCACAAACACTAACCAGAGAAGCCCTCGCCGAGCTCCCTCATAGTTTGCATATTTAAGCCGACTCGGATTCATTCCGACCAGACAGGTCTGTCCATTAACAAGTTGCGACGAGAGTATCTTGTGTGCAGGATACATTCTTTAAATGTTAAATAACTTGACTGACGCCGGGTGCATGTGGGGGAGGGGGGGAACCATGTACAACATCGGGTGCAAATAGGAAGGGTCTCGATACCCTGTCCGATATTCATTCATACAAATAGTAATGTTTATATGTAAGGGTATAAAATTGTATCAAAACCAAAATCATTAACATCTCTATAGCTGCTGTCACGATCATCAATATGCAAAGTAGAAACCGTTAATGTGACTTGTCAGTAAAACAACAACACGCTAACTTTGCAAATCTTCAGCCCATCTGCCCGCAGACGTCTTCCAGTTCCATGGGCGTGTTATAGGAAAGTAAATCGACCTCACCTCCAGTCTACCTTTTTCTCCCCCACAACCCTCTCTCATTCCGCATTCTATCCCTACCCTACCCCCACGCCCCCCCCCACCCCTCGCCTCCTCACCCGTGGTTACGCACTCGCTTAGTCCATGAACTTCCTCTTTTAAACTATGCTTCTCGTTGCACAATTACTTCCTCCGTAGCCATTCTCTTTCACAACATGCTTTCAAAAAATAAATAAATCGAAATTGTGTGCATGTGTCTTGAGAGGGCTTGTGGGTCCACGGGACATCTCAAGATTAATTAATTGGCCAATGTAATAAAAAAAATATTTTAAAAAAGAAGAAAAAAGAACTTAACACTTAACAAGTACCAAATGCAACCGTATCTCTCAGAATCTGTCCTACCCATACTGACCATGAACCCGTGAAAGAATCGACAACAACAACAAAAACAAACAACATCCGCAAGGCGCTGAATGCTATGGTCAATGAAACAACACAACAGTACACACTGCCAGATAGACACCTTTTTTTCAAGTCTAGCTAGTGACGATCAGTTTCACCATAAAGGTGTCCGTCGGTATGGTCCCGGGTCCCGGGTTTATTTTCGGCCTCATTATCATTGACCTAGTCCAGGGACTTCTCTGTGCTGTCTCATTAAGTCGGCCAGAGCTGATAGTCGGGCGGGCCAAGCCCGTTAACTCGTTAGTTCTGCCCTCCGTGAATAGCTCGGGTTAAGGCATAGCGGTCTGCTCTCTGAGACTGTTCATTCAAGGCAACTCTCAGTAGTCTTCAACCCGTGATTAACTTGCAGGTATAATTAGCCCATCAATATGTTGCCTGGAACAATCGTCAACTTGGCAAATTTAGAAAATACTTGAAACGGGCGTAACGGCTGCAACTAATGTTCGGTAGTATAATATATGAGGGACTGCGTTCATTCAAGCCGTGTGGAGGAAATAAATAATATATATATATATATATATATATATATATATATATATATATGTTTGGACTTTGAACAAAAAAAGACACGTAAATGCAGCTCAATGTACGAGATTTACGAAAACAAGTTTTATTTTCCATTTTTAAATGTAAAAATCCATTGTTTCTTGTATGTCTAGATTACACTGCTGGTCATCCTTTTGAGTCGTGAAGAATACACCTCTCTTTGGGGTCGTGGAGGAGACACTTCTCTTTTGAGTCGTGGAGGAGACACCTCTCTTTGGGGTCGTGGAGGAGATACTTCTCTTTTGAGTCGTGGAGGAGGCACCTCTCTTTGGGGTCGTGGAGGAGATACTTCTCTTTTGAGTCGCGGAGGAGAAACCTCTCTTTGGAGCAAAACACCTAAAACCATTAACATATAGTGGGTGTGGTCTGTGATTGGTGCTGACACCAGGCCAAACGTGAAATATCTGACAAAGAAAAGCAACACCAGACATATTTCCTATGATTCAACTTCCATTATGTTACAGTTGCATCATAGGTGGGCACTTTTGCATTTGAGTGCGCGCGCGCGTGTGTGTGTGTGTGTGTGTGTGTGCGCGCGCGCAACCTAGTCACGGATCGCCTTTAGTTACGCCATTACAATCGTGGGACGGAACGCACAGTGATAAAAAAAAAAAAAACAGCTTCGTCACGAAGACATTTTTTTTTATATCATGAATTGTTCAAGTTTTTGGTTGAAAGGACTTTCGGTTTAAGGGAAGAGTGTTAGTGGCGTGGAGACCTGGGGCTAGTTTAATTGGGTGTTTATCATTCAGCAGGCAGTGCAGTACCGGTCAGCGATAGGTACAATGCCTTACCGGTCAGCGTTGGTGCAGGAATTTTTTTATTTCTAATATATGTGTGCTTTATTTGGTGATTTTTAAAACTTTTTTTTTATTTTTTTGCTGTGGAAGAACAAAAGATAGTATGTGTGTGTATGTGTTTTTTTTTTCTTTCTGTTGTTGTTATTTAAGGGTGGGGGGGTCTTTAAAGGCTGAAAATGTCAAGTTATTTTGAGGAGATTTTACTAGACGATTTTATGTAGCGGTCATACAATGTATTTCATTCCTCAAACAAATCAAAATGTGAATCGACACAAACACCCCTCCTCCCCACCCCTCCTCCCCACCCCGTTAAATCTTCTCCAAGGACAAGGATTCTTACTATCTGGATCCGCCTTCGTTGTAAGAGTGGTGGGGTCGACAGGTGCGGGCGTGATTATGTTTGCCGTTGGTCGTGTCTGGTGGGGTCGTTATATTGCCGCCACAATTGGCCCCCGGTTTTTTTTTTTTTTGTGTGTTCGATGTGAATTGATGCGAGGTCCGGTGCCTAACGCGGCCCTGTAATTTATCGAAAGGCCCCAGGGAAAAGCCAATAACTCAACTTAATGAACGCTTTCGGGGTCCAGGATGGCGTCGGCTGTGTGTACGAAGTCAGCGTCACGTGACTTCACGGTCATTTGAATGGGGTTTTTTTTCTCTTAAAGTTGTCTTGGAGTCACCTTAAATAGCGTAGAATCAACTCTCATTCTCAACTCTCAATTTCAAGTCACACAGTCAACTATGAATCTCAAGTCATAGAGTCAACTCTCATTCTCAAGTCATAGAGTCAACACTCAATCTCAAGTCATAAACTCCCATTCTTAAGTCATAGAGTCAACTCTTATTCTTAAGTCATAGAGTCAACTCTCATTCTCGAATCATAGAGTCAACTCTCATTCTCAAGTCATAGAGTCAACTCCCATTCTTAAGTCATAGAGTCAACTCTAATTCTTAAGTCATAGAGTCAGCTCTCATTCTCAAGTCATAGAGTCAACTCCCATTCTTAAGTCATAGAGTCAACTCTAATTCTTAAGTCATAGAGTCAGCTCTCATTCTCAAGTCATAGAGTCAACTCCCATTCTTAAGTCATAGAGTCAACTCTCATTCTCAAGTCATAGAGTCAACTCCCATTCTCAAGTCATAGAGTCAACTCTAATTCTTAAGTCATAGAGTCAACTCTTTTTAAAATTTGGAATTCGTTGACACTAATCTGCTCTGTTCTTAATTCCACGTCCACCTTGTAATTTGTTTTTGGGTCATTCGAATTGAATGTTATCAAGGGTCATAGCTGTGCGTGTCATAAATGGATCGTCCGGATTTTAAGTGGGTCAAACACTATTAAAAGTTTTTAAAAAAGTTTTTTCTCTTTTTTTTTTCATTATTCTAGCTCAGTGGTTCTCAAACCTTTCTAATGCCACGACCCTTTAATACAGTTCCCCATGTTGTGGCGACCACCAACCACAAAATTATTTTCTTTAATACTTCATAACTATAGAGTAAATGTGTTTTCCGATCGTCTTGTGCGACTCCTGTGAAAGGGTTGTTCGACCCACAGGTTGAGAACCGCTGTTCGAGCTAATTTAAATTATGTTTGTATTGTGTCGAATGAACCAATATCGCTTCTGGTGGTTACTTTTTCATTTTCCGGTAATTGTACAGTCGATTCCTTCGACTTTAGACTCCCGTCTGGGACATCGAAGGCGTAGACCTTGATTGACATTTTATTTCTAAATTAATTTCAAAAATGAGAAAATTATCTGGTATTCTTATTATTTTTTTTAATCGTTGAAGATTCAAATGCAGTGGCGTAGTGAGGGGGGCATCATGCCCCGGGCGCTACTCACAAAGGGGCGCCAAATGGTATATTTTACTATAATATTGTATGGTTTTCGAATGGGGGGGGGCGCTAAAAAGGTATTGGGGGGCGCTAAAAAGGTATTGTGCCCCGGGCGCGAGTTAAGCTCGCTACGCCACTGTTCAAATGTGTTTTGTTTTACTAAAACGATTTCATCTCTTTATATTTTTTTGTATAAGTCTTCAATTTTAATTTTCATCAGCGGCTTCCACTGACATTGTTTGAATTTCATATCTATATACAGAGAATAGACCAGAGTTTCCTTTTGGCAACCAGCCGAAGTCTGTGAAAATATAACTTGGCAACCTGCCGAAGTCTGTGAAAATATAACTTGGCAACCAGCCGAAGTCTGTGAAAATATAACTTGGCAACCTGCCGAAGTCTGTGAAAATATAACTTGGCAACCTGCCGAAGTCTGTGAAAATATAACTTGGCAACCTTTCGAAGTCCTTGAAAATAAAACCTAGCAACCTGCCGAAGTCTGTGAAAATATAACTTGGCAACCTGCCGAAGTCTGTTAAAATATAATTTAGCAACCTTTCGAAGTCCTTGAAAATAAAACCTAGCAACCTGCCGAAGTCTGTGAAAATATAACTTGGCAACCTGCCGAAGTCTGTGAAAATATAATTTAGCAACCTTTCGAAGTCCTTGAAAATAAAACCTAGCAACCTGCCGAAGTCTGTGAAAATATAACTTGGCAACCTGCTTAAGTCTGTGAAACTAAAACCTAGCAACCTGCCTGAGTCTGTGAACAATAAAACTTAAGTTTAAATACATTTAGTATTGTTTTATTATTTTCATTCCAGTTCCCAGGCCTTTGAAGTGTACACACTAATTCATCTCTTAAAAGGGCGGTAATTTAAAACAGAGACGTGTCTCTTAATGCCACATGCCAAGTGTTTGCAAAAGTAAACTCCCCTGACGTGTTTTCCCCTTCGTCGCTTAGCATTAATTTTTTAGAATAATTTTTTAATACTTTTTTAAAAAATTATTATTGTTATGCCAGATTTTTTTACAACTTTTATGTTTGTGATTTAAGTTTAGAATAGATTTATGGAATAGAAGCGGCTATTTACATAAATGTATATCTTAATCATATTGTCGTTATAATATCACGATATATTTTCTTACCAGATATGTTGTAGTTTTTTTTAATGGCTCCTTGCTCAAAAATGGTTGCTGATACCTGTCTAAAAGATACGATCCCTGTCTTAGAGCTACGATCCCCGTCGTTAGATCTAAGTTTCCCGTCTTAGAGCTACGATCCCCTTCTTAGAGCTAACGATCCCCGTCTTAGAGCTACGTTCCCCGTCTTGGAGCTACGCTCCACGTTTATAGAGCTGCACTGCTTTCAATAAGAAGCTATCGTGCTAATACAGAAAAATAAAATATCATCGGTGACGTCAGATTTCGGAACAGCATATCCACGACAATGCGAAGCTGCCGCTATCGATGTGTTGTGAAGACACGCCAAACCGACTCCATTAGAAATGTTGCTCTCTTGTGTAAAGAGGTCGCATCGGGATTGCTGTGGTCCACGGCTATTTGTAGAGCACGCCGCCTCATTAGTCTGTATCGTCCCCAAGTTGTCGCTCAGCTATTCATGTTATTATTATTGTTTGTTGTTGTTGGGTTTTTTTTTGTTGTTGCTGCTGCTGTTTTGCTCTCTCTTGAGCCAATCTTCACTGCTATCAATTTATATTTTATCTTCAAGACTGCATCACAGTGTCGACATCTCTTTCTGTAGATCCCAATTCCAAAGTGCCACGCGTTCGACCCCCCTTTTTTTTTTTGCCACCCCCACTCTACCCTGGGGAATCCATGGACACAAGAAGCTCCTGGCCTTGCTTGTGTATAGTTGCGTGTACTTCTTCGAAAATATACGGAACTTGTTCAGTGTGGCGTAGAGCGAAGCAGCACTTCAGCTTATATTTGTATATTGGCTACCGGCTTTATTTAGAAGAATCAAGTTTAACCGGATACATTTAACTTGTAATTTTAAAATCATTTTGTCAGAGCCCCGTGATTAACGCCAGACTCACCTTGATCTGGCAGTGATGACAATAGCATGTTCTTTAAACCAGGTATTGAAGGTATAATAAGTGGATCCGTTAAAAGGCTCAACGTGTGACAGAAGGACCAGACGACAGACCTTCAGCCCGGGGCGTGTCATCTAGTGCAGATTTCAAATAGGCAGACAAGGCTTCAGATCGAAATGTGTAACAATCTATAAATAGACAGGAATCGGTCTGATGTCTACACGTAAATTCGGACTTCTTGTGGCTTACATATAAAAACGAATTATGAAAGCGGAATATCTAACTGGACATTGTTGTATGGGATAAACTCATTCTGTATGGTTGTTGATTATATAACATACCCAAATATGTGCATTTGGGGGGGGGGGGGGCGGGCGTCAGAAAGTGGGAAGAGATAATAGCAAAGGAAGAGATACCTGGAGTATTTTATGGTCGGCTGGTTTGGTTTCATGTCAGACAGATTGTGAAGGTTTGGGCAGTCAAGCGTAACTTTTGGGTTTTACTTTAGTTTTGTCTGTGGGCTAAGCGCGCTGATGTTTGTATGCGTGCGTTTAAAACCAGTGTCTGTGCATATTGGCTACACTTGATGATTTTTATATATATATATATATGGGCTACACCAGAAGTTTGTATCTATACAAGCTACACCACAACGTTTGTTAAGAGGGTTTAAACCTGACGTGTGAGGATCATTTCACTGCTAAACCAGTTAAATAAAAGCGTCCCACTGTTCACCCCCCCTTACCCACATTTAACCCCGCCCTTGCCTCCCCCCCCCCCCTCGTCTATCAAGCAACATTCAGATTCACAGGCTTGATTACAGCGATACCTGGTGAAAGTGAAAAGATGGTCGCCCATATGGAACGCGTCAAACACTAGAAATCGTTTTGTTGTTTATCTTTAGAGTTTGAATTACCTCCAACACCGGCGGTTCTCGGGCAAAATTAGATATACCCAAACAAAAGATGAATGGCTTCAATCCATTACTTTAGGATCAACTCCTCCCCTAAAATAAAATAAAAATAAAATAAATAAATATAATATATATATATATATATATATATACATAGATAGATAGATATGGTTACAGGAAATTTGATCAAAAGAAATTTCGTAGACGGAAAATTGATCGACGGAAATTTGATCGAACGGAAATTTGGTCGAATATTTTTTTTTAGTTTACATGTTAAAATTTTGCGTCAAATTTCTTTTTGAACGCATTATTTTGTTTTACTGTGTATTATACGATATATATAACACTCTTTTGAACGTTTAAAGACAAAGATAAGCTTTAGGAATAACACCTTATGCCTTCTCACGAAAGCCCCAAAGCTATTTATACACCTCGTGTGTATACAATTAGGCTTTCTCTTACGCTGCGAACAGCCCTCGGTCGGAAATGTGTTAGTATCGTTTCAATATTCCAATATTGAGAGATCAAAGACTCAGAGACGACAACTTATTAGATCAGCCTAGTCATTTAATGCTGACGGCATGCATCCGAAATGATTTAAACGCCTCCATTATGCACGTCTTCTTTGTGTTCTCTGCCTTTGTAAATGTAAGTGAGCGTGAATATGTGTGAGTGTAAGTGAGTGGGTGTGGGATTTGCCGAGTTTTCACACACCTAACCGAGTCAGAATAGTTATCGGGGGGGGGGGGGGAGGGGGTAATTCAGTGTTTCTCGAATATTTGTATGGTAGACGCCATCCTTATTTATCTTCGTGGTCATTATTTTACTAATTTTCTTACAGGAATTTCTTAAACTCGCTAAAACATCATGAAATAGCTTGTATAAAAAATGTATTTTTTTTTTTACTGGCTTGATAATCGTCATACCATCCGAAATCAAATTCGTTTAGAAGCTTTACAACAACACGAGAACCCCTGAACCTCCACCGAATGTCTCAACATCTGAAAACTTTTCAGTTTGAGTTGCCCCATGTGCCGGGCGATGACAGTTGCCCTCTCGGTTCAGAAAGCTCAAAGGCCTGTCATTACAGCCCTCCTCTGTGGGCCGGCTCCGCTATGGAATCTGTCACAAAGATTTCACGATGAGGCGGTGAGCAGACTCGTATGGTGTCGTAAACCAGGGCAGATTTATTTTTTATTATTTTTTTAAATATTATTGGGCTCGTATATTAGGGACGTGAGCCCTCCAAATGAGGTTGTTTGTAAATTGAGTTGTTCTCTAGCAATTGGTTGGGTTGTTAGTTGTGTTGGGGAGAAGGTTTTCCTATAGTATTATGATTTTTGTTGATCGGACTATCGGTTTATATGAGGTTAAATCTTATAGAATTTATGGCTCCCATGCCTCTATAATCTCTTCAATCTGGCTCGCAGCTACAGAAGTTCCCCGCCCCCCCCTCCCTTTTGTCTTATAGTAATATTCCTCAAAGCTATTGGCATGATTGGCGTGGTTCCTTGTTGTGACCTTGACCTCCGTCCTTTTGTTTATTCACGCACTTTTTCTCTGTCGGTAAATGTATACTTCTCTCTTTTTCACTCGCATTTATCTCTTTCAGTAAATGCATACACTTCTCCCTTTTCCACACATATTTCTCTTTCAGTAAATGTATACCTCTCTCTTTTCCACCCACATTTCTCTTTCGGTAAAAGTATACTTCTCTCTTTTCCACACACATTTCTCTTTCAGTAAATGTATACTTCTCTCTTTTCCACACACAGTTTTCTTTCCAAAGTGTTAAATCTCTTCTAAGCCGTCTCAAGTGTCACACCCAGGACATAGAACAAGACTCTCCTGTCACATATCTAAAATGTATGTTCAGTACATCTACCTGGAGGCTCTCAGAGAATTTTCAACGTCCTTTTTTTCCCCCGGATAGCCCCTTTCTCTCGACTCTCTACGAATTCTCCGGTATGTCTCCTGACAATTTCATCTTGATTTCGTCCACATTTTTGGTAGATTGTAATAAGGGGGAAGGTGGGGGGGGGGGGGGGTTGCAGTCAGGTTAGGTGAAAGAAAATGATCTAGTAGTAGGTAGTAATGAGCGATGTAAGATGAACAGGGCTCATTTACATGCTACGACTCTCATTGTTTTGTATACTTGGCCTTCGACAAGCAGACGAGAACCGGTGATTCTTTAATAGCTGATAGGAAAGTACCAGTATAACCCGAGCCAAGGCGCAGAATACATGGAACAGAATATAAACCCGTGGGTACCATAGGAGATAGCGATTCTTAATATTCTGATAACCTAGAGTGCCCTATGTGTTCTATGTTACAAACACCATCTCAATATCTGGCGTATGTAATTACGTCCTATCCCCGTGGATCCCCCCCCCCCCCAAATGCCACCGCCTTCCAACTGCCACCGCCCCGACCCCCCAACTGTCCCCAACCGCCGCCGCCCCCCAATCGCCACCGCGCCCCAACCACCACCGCCCCGACCCCCAACTGCCCCCAACTGCCACCGCCCCCCAACTGCGACCACCCTCTAACCGCCACTGCCCCCCAACCGCCACCGCCCCCCAACTGCCACCGCCCCCACACTGCACTCGGAACGGGTCAGATGCGAACACTTGTGTTCTCACCCCGGAGACTCCGGACCTAACGCCTACCAAATACAAGGGCAAACGCAAACAAGCTATCATTAATCGCGAGCACGTGGCGAGGGTATTTTTGTTAACAGTTACACTTTTTTCTTGGCATAATTTCCCCACGCCTTGTTGGGGGGGGGGGGGGGGCGGGATTGGTGGAAGGGGCTATCCAAGGTTTATGGACTTGCCCCATTGAAAGGTCGAGTGGGGCAAGCTTGACCTCTGTGGCTGTTGCAGGATTATGGAGTCGTGGTCGTCGATTCCTCACTATAGCCAGGATCGGTTAGATTGGTTCCAAAGCTTTTCATTTTAACCGGTGAATCTCAGCAAAAAACAAAAACAAAAAAATACATATTTTTAAAAAAATGATTAATTGAAACCAGTTTGACATATAATCTTATCATCAAGAAATAAAAAAAATCTCCGATCAGCGTCGGATACAAATCTCGTCAAGGGTAAAGAGTTAATTTTACTGTCTGTTAGTGGTCCATCATCTGTGTCAGAGTAGAGCTCCTGGCGTTTATTTTCTTTTTTTTTAAGAACGCATAGAAACTGAATTCACCACGTATTTTGCACTCAGATGACATGCGGTGACTTCAGTGAGTAACTTGAATGAATGTTCCCCTCAATCGACTTAAATCGTCCTTTTATTATTAAAAGGGTATTCTCAACAACAGCCGTGGCAGCAAGAACGCCCATAACGGCAATAACGGAAATAACGGCCATAACGACAATGACGGAAATAACGGACTTAACAGAAATAACGGAAATAATGGCAATAACGGTCATAATGTCCATAACGGTCGTAATGGAAATAACGGCAATAACGGCCGCTTTGGCCGAGTAAAGCTGATGACGTCAAACGACCTTCAAACCTTTTGAACGCGTTCATTTCAAGCATAATGTTTAACAAAACAACCCCCCACCCCCAAAAAAAAATCGCTTAAAAAATATTACGATAAGAATCAGATGTGCACAAAAAAAGGGGGAGAAACATGATACGAGTGGCTTTACTTGGGGATAACTGAATTCTCCGGGAATATCAGTGAGAGCTGGATTTACGGTTCTTAACGTTGAAAGATTTCAACACCCTGAACATTTCACAATTGTCACAATGTTAAAAAAAATATGTAAGACTAAACAACCAACAAAAAAAACAAAAAAATGAATTTTTCGTGTTTTTTCTTTTCATGCAAAAAAAAAAAAAAAAAAAAAAAAAAAAAAAGTGGGCTAAAATAAAGTATACTCCCCCCTCCCTCCCCCCATGTTTAAAAATATTGGAAACAAAATAAGAGCCTGGGGTGGCGGTGGCGGTGGGGGTGGGGGTAGGGGAGGAGAGGAGAGGAAAGTTGTGCTGTTAAATATCGTTTGATAATTGGAGTGTATACGTCTAGGACGCTGTTGTTGTACATGTTGTTGATGTGTGTGTGTGTGTGTGTGACGCGCGTGAATAAATATTAGGGGTCGTTCGCAAATTATGTCACGCTTAGGGGGGAGGGGGGGGTCGAGAATTTGCGAAACTTTGTGACCGGGGGGGGGGTGATGGGGGTAAACAAGTTGTGTAGGCCTGGTTCTGAGAAAGGATTATTAGAACTATGTTGCGGTTGTACAGAGTGAGATGTTCATGTACGAACTTCTGACACCATTGTTTGCACTGTGTGACCGTTGGACCAGTATGACCCTTGGCCCTGTACCAATCTCTCTCTTTCACGCTCCCTCCCCCTTCCCTCTCTGTCTCTCTCCCGCCCTCTCCCTATCTATCCATATCCCTTCCTCTCCCTATCTATCCATATCCCTCCCTCTCCCTATCTATCCATATCCCTTCCTCTCCCTATCTATCCATATCCCTCCCTCTCCCTATCTATCCATATCCCTCCCTCTCCCTATCTATCCATATCCCTCCCTCTCCCTATCTATCCATATCCCTCCCTCTCCCTATCTATCCATATCCCTCCCTCTCCCTATCTATCCATATCCCTCCCTCTCCCTATCTATCCATATCCCTCTCTCTGCTCCCCGTTTCTTTCTGTCGTTATCTTTCTCATTCCCCCCCCCCCACCACCCCGGTCTGTCTCTCACACCCTTCTTCTGCTTTCTCGTCTTATATATGTATGCACACACACATACACACACTCAAACATTTTGTCCCTCCCTCCCCCTTTCCCACCCCAGCCATAAATTTAAAGTAGATTTGTAACTAAGGACTTTCCTGGCTAATACCGGTGCTAAATTTAATTACCCGTCTCGCTGCGTTTACTCGAGTAACCTTTGCGTCTCTGGACGAGTGTACGCCAAGTCAAACTTATTTCCTTAACCCGAGATATGAGGTCCACCCGAGGCGTTGGTGCCGTGTGCGGAAGCTCGGAAGATGCGCCACCTGCAGGAGCTCGGTGTTTGAGATTAGTGTCTAAGTACAACCAGGAGGGCACGAGGCTGACGAGAGGGAGGGACTCACATTCGGAGTCGAAACGCACGAGGAGTTGGCCTAAATGGGAGTCAAATTTACCACCATTTCTCCCATTCCTTAATTTTTTCTTATCACATGAAATATATTTAAGAACTCCAAACGTGAACTATATTTTGAAGTCTTGGGTTAACTACTTGAAGTCCGCAATAGTTGTATATACGACTTTTATTTAAGCCTTGGGGGGGGGGGTGTTGGGGCTGTCATTTTAGTGTACCTCACTTGTTGGGGTGGGTAGGGTGGGGGCACGGTGAGCGAATTGAATAACGCTAGCAAGTATTTTACAATTGTATTCAAATTCAGCTGGGGTACTACAGTACAGAAATATTTTGTCTCGATTGGGATTGGGGGTGGGGGGCCTCTCTGGCCAGTTTGACTACGACCAGGCTCAACATAAGCTCGGCCACTTCACCGAACTAAACCATTTTAGCACCATTCTTCAGTTGGGTTAAAACTTAAAATTGGATGCACGGATGCATCTACGATTTTATTCAAGGAGTTTTGGCCTTTAATACGCGTATGATTTTTTCAAAGGTTTGCGCTACATTCATGTGTACACCTGACTCACAACATCAACGGGTATTTAAGCCCGTCACTCAAACAACTAAGACCTGACATGGGCTAGATAACCTCTTTTTAAATTCATACGACTGAATCAAATATACACAAATGAGAGATCCCAAATTGTGAAAGATCCTTAGAAAACATAAAATATATTTATATATCTATATATTATATATAAACACTTACCCACTTTTCCTAAAGGCCCATTTCAGCCCCCAAGGCCACGGTTAGAGCCCATTGTCTGGCCATGCATATAAGCCTGCCTGTCTAGACGCCCCCCCCCCCCAGCAGACGTTCGTCAGCGGCAGCCCCACTGGTTAAAATTAGACACCCTGGGTGCTCTCGAGGTAACCACGTCTCGGGCGGAGTCTGGGGCGCGTTGATTTTAACAAGCAGTTTAAAACCCCACGGCGTCTTTTAACTCGCGTCAGGATGCGTCACGCGTCGGGCTCCCCGTTAAAAAAAAATCCCCCAGAGGGTTACCTCAATGTAGGTAAAGGGCTAATAAAGAAATGTTTGTTTTTTAGTTGGGGAGATGTAATAAAAATGAGATTGAAATACAATAAAAATGAAAATGGCGTCGGAAGGATTTAAAAAGGGGGAGAACTGAAACGCAAAGTTCAGAGTTCAGAAGATGTATCAAAAGAAGAGCAAATATTTTCGTTTATAAATAGCAGATCAAATTTTCGAACTAATAGAGACATATGGGTAGGGTTTGCGGTGGATCTAAGTTAAAAAAAAAGGGGGGGGTGTGGGGGGGGGGCGGATCATAAGTGGACGTCCCTCGGTAATGTAGATACATGGCACTTGACATCTTCACCAAGAGGGAGCTTGTCTCAGTGTATGTGTCTCAGGGATGCTAAAAAGTGCTGGCAGTTTGATCAAATGAGGCTGTTACAACACACTAATTAGTCCACCATCACTTAACATCGTAATCCATCATTTTATTGTGCGAGCAACATCGCCGACCGACCGGATGACCTTAGACTCAGACAGCCCCCCCCCCCCTTTCCCTTTTAAAGCTGGTCAATCGAGTGAAATTACGGGCGGGGGCTGTCCTAGCGGGGAGGAGATCTCCAACGTTCCTGGACAAAAAAAATATTTCAAAAATCATGCTCAAATAGAGAAATGATTTTTTTTTTAATGTTAAGATTAGAGATGGTAATCGCATCCGAAGCTAACACCCCGAACTCGAACCCCGATGACGACCGAACGTCGGCGTCACAAATCACGCGGATATGATACAACTTTGTTGAAACAAAAATAAAATGGACTTTAAAAAAACAAACAAAGCACACCAAGGTTTGGCGTCCGATATCGCTGCGAAATCTGCAAGTTAAAGTGTGGCGGGTCGCGTGGCAAGTCGCGGTACAAACTGAGGCGACTGAAAAAATTTTGTGACTCTGGCTACGACCTTTGATCCCAGGGTTTTCGACCCATGTACTGTTTGACTAAATGGCTGATTGTTTTCTTTTCTTTAGTACCGAGGTAACATTACATCACCGAGAAATGAAAACAATACCAACATGAACGTTGCACTATACCAGCGGTTCTCAACCTGTGGGTCGCCCAAGACCATTGGAAACACATATAATCTACAATTATGAAGGAGCAACGAAATTAATTTTGTGGTTGGGGGTCGCCACAACACGAGGAACTGTATTAAAGATTATGAAGGTTGAGAACCACTGCACTATACTGACCAGACTGAGTGTACCGAAGATCTTTCATCTGATTTGTTGACACAGTCAAACCCGTCTTGATCATGCATCATATCAATATTATTATTATTTTTTTTTAAAATATCGCTTTGTTTTATTATGTGCAGTACGACGCAGTAGTGAGATGTGCTTGGTGAAGAGAGCGCAGTACGCCGCAGTAGTGAGATGTGCTTGGTGAAGAGAGCACAGTTCGCCGCAGTAGTGAGATGTGCTTGGTGAAGAGAGCACAGTACGCCACAGTAGTGAGATGTGCTTGGTGAAGAGAGCACAGTACGCCGCAGTAGTGAGATGTGCTTGGTGAAGAGAGCACAGTACGCCGCAGTAGTGAGGTGTGCTTGGTGAAGAGAGCGCAGTACGCCACAGTAGTGAGGTGTGCTTGGTGAAGAGAGCACAGTACGCCACAGTAGTGAGATGTGCTTGGTGAAGAGAGCGCAGTACGCCGCAGTAGTGAGATGTGCTTGGTGAAGAGAGCGCAGTTCGCCGCAGTAGTGAGATGTGCTTGGTGAAGAGAGCACAGTACGCCGCAGTAGTGAGATGTGCTTGGTGAAGAAAGCACAGTACGTCGCAGTAGTGAGATGTGCTTGGTGAAGAGAGCGCAGTACGCCGCAGTAGTGAGATGTGCTTGGTGAAGAGAGCTCAGTACGCCGCAGTAGTGAGGTGTGCTTGGTGAAGAGAGTGCAGTACGCCGCAGTAGTGAGATGTGCTTGGTGAAGAGAACGCAGTACGCCGCAGTAGTGAGGTGTGCTTGGTGAAGAGAGCGCAGTACGCCACAGTAGTGAGGTGTGCTTGGTGAAGAGAGTGCAGTAGGCCGCAGTAGTGAGGTGCGATTGGGTGAATAGGGCGCAGTTTCGCCGCAGTAGTGGGGTGCGATTGGGTGAATAGGGCGCAGTTACGCCGCAGTAGTGAGGTGCGATTAGGTGAATAAGGCGCAGTTCCGCCGCGGTAGTGAGGTGCGATTGGGTGAATATGGCGCAGTACGCCGCAGTAGTGAGGTGCGTTTGGGTGAAAAGGGAGCAGTACGCCGTAGGTCGGTCCCAAGCCCGGGTGCAAAAGGAGGAGGGTTGGCGTGAGGCCAGCTACCTCACCCGTAAAAACAAATTGCTACAGAAACGTCAACAAGAAAAAACCAACAAATTTCAGCCCTGAGAAGAGAGGGCTCTTCTTTTCCAAGAAGAGCTATGAAGCCTTGTGGCCAAACCCAGACTAAACTGGAAGCCTCAAAGCCGAAGACCCTCCTTTCTAAGGAAACAAACATAGGCACGTGGAATGTCAGAACCATGTATGAAACAGGGAAAGCAGCGCAGGTGGCAGCAGAAATGAGAACTTACAAACTTACACTGCTGGGCATCTGTGAAACAAGATGGATACAAGCTGGACAAATAACTTTGGCCTCGGGAGAAATGTTACTATACTCTGGGCACGAGGAGGAAAATGCTCCGCACACACAAGGAGTCGCTCTAATGTTGTCTAGGATGGCACAAGATTCATTGATTGGATGGGAAGCCCATGGACCAAGAATAATAACAGCAACATTCCGAACCAAGAAAAAGAAAATAAAGATGAACATAATACAGTGTTACGCACCCACCAACGACAGCAAAGAAGACGAGAAAGAAACATTCTACAATAGACTACAAACAATAATAGAAAAATTCCCAAATAGAGACCTGAACATTTTAATGGGGGACCTTAACGCCAAGATCGGAAACGACAACAGTGGATATGAGGAAATCATGGGACGCCATGGTGTAGGAGAGAGAAATGAGAACGGAGAAAAACTAGCAGACTTCTGCGCAACACATGAGCTTGTTATCGGAGGAAGCGAATTCCAACATAAAAACATCCACAAGATAACATGGGTATCCCCGGACAACAAAACGCAAAACCAAATAGATCACATATGCATTAACAAAAAATTTAGAAAGTCTCTACAAGATGTACGAGCAAAACGAGGAGCAGATGTCGCATCTGATCATCATCTTGTTTGGGCAAGACTAAAGTTAAAGTTGAAGAAGAACTGGGAACCGCCAACTGTTAAGCGAACAAAATTCAACGTAGCACTTTTGGTAAATGAGCAGAAAAGAGAGGAATTCAGTGTTACCTTAAGGAATAAGTTCCAAGCGCTGGAAGACCAAACAGAAGATGACCAAGTAGAACATAAATGGCAAAACATAAAGTCGTCTGTAACATCCACTTGCCAAGAAGTTTTAGGATCAGTGAAACAGAAACACAAAGACTGGCTCTCAATCAACACACTGCAAAAAATAAAAGAGAGAAAAGAAATGAAAAGTATAGTTAACAGCAGCCGCACCAGGGCGGAGAAAACAAAAGCGCAAGAGAAATATAAAGAAGCAAACCAAAAAGTAAAAAACAGCATAAAAAAAGATAAGAATGCCTACATAGATGGCCTAGCATCAACAGCAGAAGAAGCAGCAAAGAAGGGCAACCTGAGAGAGCTCTACGATATAACAAGAAAGCTGTCAGGGCGATACAAAAGGCCGGAGAGACCTGTCAAAGATAGAGAAGGTAGATCAATAACAGAAAGGAAAGAGCAACAAAAAAGATGGGTGGAATACTTTAAAGAACTATTAAACAGACCCCCACCCACAGACACACCAGACATACAACCAGCAAATGAAGACTTACAAATAGAAGAAAGCGCCCCAAATAGGGAAGAAATAGCTCTGGCCATCAAGCAGCTCAAATTAGGGAAAGCACCGGGACCGGACAACATCACAGCAGAGATGATGAGAGCTGATATAAATACAATAGTCAACATGCTGCACCCTCTGTTTGAAAAGATATGGGAAGAAGAGAGAGTTCCAAAAGATTGGAAAGAAGGATACCTCATCAAGATACCAAAGAAAGGGGATCTCAGCAATTGTGCAAATTACAGAGGAATCACACTGCTGTCCATACCAGGAAAGATCTTTAACAGAATTATTTTGAATAGAATGAAAGACCAGGTCGACATGCAGCTACGAGATCAACAGGCTGGATTCCGCCAAAACAGATCATGCACAGATCAAATTGCAGCACTGAGAATCATTGTAGAACAATCCATCGAATGGAACTCCCCTTTATACATAAATTTTATAGACTACGAAAAGGCCTTTGATAGCCTGGACCGACAAACATTGTGGAAACTTCTTCGGCACTATGGTGTACCAGGGAAATTAGTCAGGATTATTCAGAGCTCTTATGAAGAAATGACATGCAGGGTGGTCCACGAAGGTAGACTCACAGATGCCTTTACAGTCGAAACAGGAGTCAGACAAGGATGCCTCTTGTCCCCATTTCTATTCATCCTTGCCATTGACTGGATAATGAAAAAATCCACAGACAAAAAAAGGAATGGGATACAGTGGACACTCTGGGAACAACTGAATGACCTAGACTTTGCAGATGACATTGCACTTCTGTCCCACAACCAGCAACAAATGCAGGAAAAAACAAAAGATGTAGCCACCTTTTCATCACAGCTCGGACTTAATATAAATAAAAGCAAGACGAAAATCATGAAGGTGAACTCATCCAACCAAGAGCATATCTGTCTGGAAGGAAAAGCACTGGAAGAAGTGGAGTCCTTCAATTACTTAGGCAGCACCATAGACACAAACGGCGGATCCGACGCAGACGTGAGGTCTAGAATTGGAAAAGCTAGATCAGCATTTGTGTTATTAAAGAAAATATGGGAGTCGAAGCAGCTGAAACTTCAAACCAAAGTCACAATCTTTAATACAAATGTCAAAACAGTCCTACTTTATGGAGCAGAAACGTGGAAAACATCAGCGAGCATTACACAGAAAGTGCAGACATTCATAAACACATGCCTTAGAAAGATCCTTAACATCAAATGGCCAAATACCATCACCAACAAAGATCTATTAGAAAGGACATACCAGGTGCCCGTTGATGAAGACATCATAAAGAAAAGATGGAGGTGGATTGGGCATACTCTGAGAAAACCCCCAGATAGCACCACCAGACAATGTCTAACATGGAATCCACAGGGAAAAAGAAAGAGAGGAAGACCTAAGAATACATGGAGACGTGAACTAGAGACAGACACCCAAAATATGGGATACAACTGGAAGCAATTGGAAAGGAAAGCACAGGACCGGGATGAGTGGAAAATTCTTGTGGACGGCCTATGCCCCAGACGGGGTAAAAAGGCATAAGAAGAAGAAGAAGACGCCGTAGGTGAGGTGCGCTTGGTGAAGAGAGTGACCGGACCGAACCCGAACTCCTGAAGGATTTTTAGATTTCCCATGTCTAGTTAAGAAAGGGTTAAGTTTACCACCGCCCTATGACATGAATGCTTGTGCGTTAACTTAATTAATAACGAAAGTGGTAATGTTTTATGGGGTATTCCCGAACTCTGTTCTTCTCCTCGCGTCCTGCGGCCACCAGTATCATCCACGTGTCACGGCGTCCTCTACTCACGTTCCATTCCGAAACGTATGCTTTTTTTCAAGAAGCGAAGCTGTCCGGGTCACATCAAGGCGCAAAGCTGTCCAGGTCACATCAAGGCGTAAAGCTGTCCAGGTCACATCAAGGCGCAAAGCTGTCCGGGTCACATCACGGCACAAAGTTGTCCAGGTCACATCAAGGCGCAAAGCTGTCCAGGTCACTTCAAGGCGCAAAGCTGTCCAGGTCACATCAAGGCGCAAAGCTGTCCAGGTCAGATCAAGGCGCAAAGCTGTCCAGGTCACATCAAGGCGCAAAGCTGCCCAGGTCAGATCAAGGCGCCAACCTGTCCAGGTCAGGTCAAGGCGCAACGCTGTCCAGGTCAGATGAAGGCGCAACGCTGTCAAAGTCAGATCAAGGCGCAACGCTGTCAAAGTCAGATCAATGCATCGGCGTCACTGGGTGGGTGCGGACGAAGCTAACGACCACATCTGTTTAAAGCCATCACCGACGGTTAAAGCTATCATTGATGACGAGGTGACATCAAATAGATTATACCTATAAAATTTGGTCACATCATCACAGACTCTGATTCGGAATGAGGTCCAAGAAGGTGGAGGGAGGGGGTGGGGGGAGTGGGGTGGAGGCAGCAAGCCAACCTAGCACAGCGCCCCTCCCCCCCAAACCACACACACACACACACCTTGAGTCAGCGTTAAACATTTGAATGGAGGAGAACGAAAAAACAAAAACATCACGTCAGATAACAATCACATCTCTACTGTTTCGGCGAAGACATTTCCTTCTTCTTCTTCTTCTATAGTTTTGTTTGCTAAGCAACCGTCGCGTGTGTTAAATTACCGACTACAAGCAGATCCCCTGTCAGATATTGGAACCCAGGGGTTCCTGTCTGTGTTAACTGTCTCAACAGTCTAAAGGTCACTGAATCAACACCACGTTTAAAACACACGGGATTTACTTAACGTCTTTTTTCTAAGGATATGCGCGTGGAATCCCAAATGACGTATGTTCAATGTGCAAAAGGCGGCCCTCATGGCACGATAAATCAGAGTAAAATGTTGCGCGCCATGACGTGCAACGATTTCAGATTTTAATTTTTGCAGTGACTAGCAGAAAACTGAGCCGTCTCGCCTAATGTCGCTATCGTTTATGTTATCGGGAAATATCGTTTTTTTCCTCATTAGATTGCAATATGTTGTTGCCGGATAAATCCAATATCCGTAAACTGGCTATATAAAAGTGTCAGAAATTACAGCATTAAAATCCTAAACTCCTGTGTACAGGGTGCTGGGTGGCCTTAAAAAGTCCAATAATCTTATATTTCTTTGTCATGACAATGAACCTTATGAATAATCTTATCTTATTTACATAACACATGCACCCCCCTCTTATAATCGTATCTTACTTACCTAACACATGCACCCCCTCTTATAATCTTATCTTTCTTACCTAACACATGCCCTCCCTCCTCTCGTCATCTTGTATTTTCAGCTACAATACTATCTCACACAACTATATTACGCTAGTTGCACCCCCAACCACCCTCGCCCTAAAGCCATCATTTGTGGATTCAATTTACAAGTTCTTTTACACACGCCACTCTTTCTATTATTTCGTTTAACTTTTTTTTTTTTCTCTACCTTAAATTCTGCTAATGAATTTTTATTAATTTTTTTTTTAAATATATTTTTTTTTAAAATAACCGTCAACTACCGCCATGCGAACAGATCGATCAATTTAACCTGACTTCTGTCATTTGTGGAGGCGTCTGTATTTCTTCACCCCCTCCCCCTTTTCTTTCCCAACTGGACCTGCGCACATCAATAAAGATACATATATATATAAAGGTATGGTAAGCAGGTAATGTAACACTAGAGCAGTGGTTCTCAACCCTGCTAATACCGCGACCCTTTAATACAGTTCCTCATGTTGTGGCGAGCCCCAACCACAACATTATTTTCGTTGCTACTTCATAACCGTAGAGTACATGCGTTTTCCGATGGTCTTAGGCGACCCCTGAGGAATGATGGTTCGACCCACAAATGGGTCGCAACCCACAGGTTGAGAACCGCTGCAGTAGAGAGAACTACAAATAAAGCGATGTAATAATTATGATACCTTTTTATTTTACCCCTTAAAAGATAGTTTCCTGAGGTAACAAGATGCGGGTTTTTCATTAGTGTTTCTTCTGACGCATACTAAACGTATGTGAAAAATTCGGTTTGGCGCCACAACGTCTAACTTTGACATATAAACCGTTTGGCCCATAATTTTGTACAGTAAATCCGGAGTAATACGATTTGAACCAAAATCATTTTGATATATATATATATATACTCCCGAAATCGAACAGAAGGACTCTAACCACAGGTCCATTGGGGTGGGGGGGGGCGGGATTACCGGAATTTAGGATTGACCGAAACACTCAAAATAAAGTTCACAGAAGTTCCTTTTGATGTTTTCTGGGTTTTATTCGATGAGGAATATTCTTGAAAATTATAACGAGGCTATAGCTGTTGAAAGGCATTGGTGGTGAACTTCTAGTTGCTATATAGGACATTGTGCCAAATATAAAACCATTATATTGAACAAAACAAGCTCAAACGTCTTCTCGGTTACTGTTGAAATCTTAGAATTTGTGTATACAGATTTTTAAAACATAATTATTTTTGTCATATATTTCTGCTTTATTGATATTTGCGCTTAAACATTGACCAATCACTTGGCATGTGGCTATAAAGAGACCTACAGCAGGGGTCCTAAAAAGAAGGACGCGGGCCACATCCGGCCCGCCAGGGGTCCTTAATGCGGACCGCGTGACCGACGTAAGGGTACCTGGCTAGCAGCGACAAATATGGAACCGGACCTTGATCATCTCATTATCCATACTTCTTCATTGAAATAAAGTTAAGTGGATGTTAGATAAAGTTTTTCTTCATTTTAAATATAATATTGTGTTGTTGTTTTTTCGAGTGTACAGTGTGCATCGAATTCGTTCATATTTTTTTTTCAAACTACAGTGCGGTCCCCGACAGTATATGGGCGTTACACTGATCCGGCCCCCGACAGCGCATGAAAGCCCCTGATCTAAGGCGTATGTTATTTGAACGTCTATAAGATTTTTTTTCTTTGTAAAAAAAAAAAAAAAAAACAATTTGGTAGGTGTAAACAAGAATCGTTTTGTTTGTTTTTTTTTACATTGTGGTGTGCCGCGGAAATGTGTAAAGCGTTTAGGTGTGCCGCGAGTGAATAAACAGGTTGCGGAGTACTGCTCTAAGTACCGAAGCCCTAAAACGTGCGTGCAATGTCAGGCATAAGACAGCAGCTGCCAATAAGGCAGGCCACTGGAAGCTGGGGCTGATCGTATCTAGATAGTCTGCACCGAACCTGGGCCACGAAGAAGACTTCACATTAAATTGTAAGAGAAAGTTATTTTCATCAGCGTGGGGCTCAGGCTTAATAGACAGGGGGGGGGGGGGCGCGCAAGAAGGGAAAAAAAAAGGGGGGGGGGTTCTGTTTTAATAAGCAAAGAAGGGGCAGCATCATAGGGCACCAGTTTAATAGACAAAGTTAGGGCAAGGGGAGGGGGGTTAAAGAAAATAGTTCCTTTGAAGATTCAGCCCTGTCGCTATTAGCCCAGCGTTTGATAACCTAGGCACTCGCCGGGTGAGGATTCCACACTACACGGGGCTCGGCTAGAAAAGATTATAATTATTTTATGAGCACAGGGTTTTAGACTAGTAAATTGTTCAATTATTCAGGGGTCTCCAAACTACGGCCCGCGGGCCGGATCCGACCCGTGAGGCCAGTTCACCCGGCCCGCCAACAGTACTTGAATTTGCTTGATTAAACGTATATTTACCAACAGAGAAGGAAAACTTGTTGAATTTTTACCGCTGCTAACCTGATGTTGAGTTTCTGAAACTGAAGAACTTTGTCGCTGGTATGGTATCAGTGTTGGGAACAACGTATGTCTGTGAGCAAACATTTTCAAAAATGAAGTATGTGAAGTCAACACATCAAACGAGAGTGACTGATAAACATTTGAAAATAATTCTCTTTATGGGATCTAGCAATTCGAAACCAAACATTGATGAAATCTTGAAAGCCAAACGTCAGTTTCACAAATCTCACAAACCTTTTTTTTCTGCTTAGTTTGTGAGATTCGAATATGTGTGCCCCCTGGTCTGATGTAACTATCTCTTTTTTAACGTTACCTTCTTTGATAACTTTTTTAGAGAATAAATATGTTGTTTGTTGAGTTTTTTTGTTTTTTTTTGTACATTGCACGCCACTCACCCATGATTGACATGGAATACTAACCTTAGTTTTTCGTCCTTTTCCCCAAGAGCTTTCGTTCTGGCCTGCAAGTATTGTACAGAATAATTATCCGGCCCGCTGTAGTAATTTTTTTTCCGTTATCCGGCCCGCCGTGAAAAATGTTTGGAGTCCTTGAATTATATCAGGAGGTCCACGAGCGAGGTTGTTCTTTGAGTTAAACATGATGTACTGATCGGCGGACGAGTGAACGCTTTTCGAGCAAAGATCAAATCATCAACAGAATCAGATGATACACGTTTACGAATAGCGAATAGCGGGTAGTTCTAATCTTCAAAAGCATGTTTCTAATGAAATAATGGGATCTGAAGAGCGCATCAGTCTTAAAACCGGACGTTGAGAACAGCTGGACGCGTAAACCTTACAGCAGAGCCTATTTTTGGGAGTCGACCTAATCTTGAATTTGTTGGGCTCCGGGTGCATGACATCCTTAAGACAATTTGTCCCCACGCCCACATAATCTTATGTTACGAAATTGTTCCAAGTTGTATTAATTTATTTGACTAAAATGACTCTCTGACCCCCCATGACCCCCCCCCCGACTATTTGACCCGACACCCTAGCCTAACCCAAAATCCCTGACCCCGACTCCATGAGCCCGACCCCGTGACCCTAGTTTCTCAAAACCCGGCATCGCATCCCATAGCTTAACTCCATCAAACGACGAGACTCTCGGCGATACGATCAGCTGCATTCCGATGCTACAAGTGATTTCAAGCGACCAACTGCCGTCAAGCGACTGTGTCGAACCGAACGTGCCAATAACACTGTACTCTGTACGCTGTACGTTGGGCGAGGAAGGGGGGGGGGGCCATTAACGACGTAACGAGATAAGCCTAATAAATGTTCGGTACACAAATGAGGCGCTTTAGGAGCCTACGATCCGGAACAGTTACAAGTAACTATCATATACTGTTTGTTACTTAGACGCGAGGAGAGCCATTTTGTGCAGTGCCAGCCACTTAACGAGAAGGAATGTCAATACATTCTATTTCATTCTAGGGTTGGGGGTGGCGGTGGTGGGGGGTGGCGGGATTTCATCTGTGCAGTTTCTGGTGGGAATATTCCAGTAGAAGTTTTCATCATGGGATGACGTTGAAAATAAATTTCAATAGTATTTTATAAACGGGTGATGTTGTTGTTTTTTTTTTTAATTTAGTACCAACTTCCTTGTTGGTACTAAATTTGGCAAGCAAGATTTGTCAAATATTCTGTTATGACTTTTCTAATCTGTTAAAGTCGTTTCTTGTCACATTACACAACACTGAATCGTTTGGTGAAAACGTGGGGGGAAAAGTGGGGGGTGGGGGTTGTAGTCTTGGTTGTGGTGCTTTCATTTAAAATCTGCTGCTGCTGCTGCTGCTGCTGCTGCTGCTGTTGTTGTTTTTAAAGCATTTTTTTTAAAATTACGAATTTTAAATTTATTTTTTTTATTATAAAAACTCTGTGTGTTCTTGCGTTTGTTATAAATTTGATATGTTTGTATATCGTTTAAATAGTTGATTGATATTAGAGAACATCGGCGTGAAACGACGAGGCCATGATTTCTTTCATCCTCCGATTGCAAACAGAATTTTATCATCTCAATAACTGTGAATAACTCGCTGAATCGGACCGCATTGGGGGTGGGGGGTGGGTGGGGGGAGAAATTTGTTTTTTACTTTTAACTTTTTTTAAAAACATTGGTGGGTTGTGCAGTTTAGTTTCTTGAATGACTCATTGAAAGCCTCATTGAAGGCTGTATTAAAAAAACCGCACTGAAAGCCTCATTAAAGGCCCCATTGTAAGATACTGAAAGACTCATTGAAAGCCCCATTAAAAACCTCATTAAAAGCTCCATTGAAAGCCTCATTTAAAGCCTCATTATATAGTCGGTTTTTTTTAATGAGCGATGTTAATGAAACATTAAACTGGGGTATTGCTGTATTAAAGATGGGATGTATGACATGACATATGGGTATAAATAAAATCAAAAATGGGATTGCTTATTAAAAAAAAATACACGACTTGAAAACATGACCATTTGAGCTTATTTGGGATGTGTTGCTGGATGATACAACGTGTATCTCTTGCATTCCTTTCATTCCAACGCCTCTCTGCTGAACTTGTTCCGTTCTGGTGACTTACAAGCCAGGCTTGTTGCTAGTGTGTTTCAACACAGATGACACAATCCAGCCGCTTCCCATACAGTCACGCTGGATTCCACACATGGGTGATCTCCTCTTTAACGATCGCCGGTGTTCACGACCTTCTGTTTTTAAATAGATCGACCTCATGTACCAGGTCTCACGTTAAAGACCTAAAGAGCTTATGCAATAGACCTTACCTACTGGAACTTGAATAGCAGACCAGCGACACGTCTGATTTTAACCAGTACAACCCGGTGGTTCTCATTTTGCAAACCCTGGTTACCTGGTTTCAAATCTCGTAATTCACACGCTTGACTTGTGGTCGCGTGGGTATTCGAGCGATTTGGGTCATTTCAGCGTTTAGATTCTCGTAAACTCAAATACCAACTGCCATCTCTTAATATTTAAATATATATATATATGTATATATAATCTATGATCAACAAACACAACTCTATTCCCGTCCCTGATATCATTTATAACGAGCGTTACCCGTGACAATATTTTTATGTTCAAGTTTACTCGGAGCTTAAGCGGAGGCTCCTTGTTTCCTCCTGATTACATACACACACAAATCCAAACACACGCACGCAGGTCTCGGAATGTTTGTCCCCCAATGAAGTTAATAAAAATGTCCCTCGATATTTACCCCGCATTCGCTAAAACTGTATTTACGAATCAGTGTCGAGTGGTCCCTAATTTGTCGGCTCAAGACGCGGGCTATTAAGGGGCCCCCGCTATTCGGCGTCGTATTATCAGTTTAAACAAATGCACAAAGACTTGAAAGACAACTTAAGAAAAGGGAGATTAGCCACTGACACATTCCTGATAAGGGCCGTAAATCTTTCATCTACGATTGATAAGGGGGAAAAAAATGCTTTCTTTGACTAGATATAACATTTTGTTATTATCAAAAAGCGTGCCAGTGGAATTTTGTTTTTTTTACTGCAGAACTCGGACGTGACGGAATCGAAAGCTAGTAGATTATATAAAAAAATATGTAAAAAAATAATTATTGAAAAACAACAACTGAAAATATTATTGGAGAATTGTCATAATCAACAGTGTTACAGTATAGCCTAGCCTAACATACGTGTAGATGTATTTTTAGCCACCATTACACCTTTCTCTGCTATTAGTATGACCGTGACATTGACCTCACCGAGTAAATCTGTTAAGTCATCCCAAACCCAACCCTCCTTTGATTGGGAAAAGGTTGTTTACCTTTGAACCAGTTCTATTTATTTTAAAGAATGCCGTTAAATGACGCAATTTCACGTATTTCTGTACTAGAACGTTCTCATTTGTTCCTATAAATAGGCTGCCCACTTTCTCAGCAGATGGACAACGCAACCTGTGGGTCGCGAACCCTTTTTGGCTTCCCACGGCCCTTACACAGGGTCGCCTAAGACCATCGGAAAACACATATTTATTAAGTAGCAACGAAATAATTTTATGGTTAGGGTCACCACAACATCAGGAACTGTATTAAGGGGTCGGGGCACTAGGAAGGTTGAGAAACACTGTTCTAAACTAATCTAAACCATCACGGCACGTAACAACTGGGTTCAATAGCTTACGTTGTTTTTTTTCCTCTTACCGATGAGACTTGATGTAATACTTCCCATGTACCGGTACTAGTAAGGCTAAGACACATTTCAGGAATGTCAGTGTCGGATCCACAGCAAGACTCGCGTGATTTCAAAGATACGGTTTTCATTTAGGGATATATATATAATATGGTGTAGCAGTCCAACTAAGATTAGCTCAAGAGCCTTGGCAGGGGAGATGGGGAAAAAAAGGAGATGGCTTGTAGCTTACTTGGTCCCTGCGGAGTGCGTAACTGCTACATCTTTATAACTGACGCATCGCCCATCTGCTACCTATATGACAGTCTGTAACAAAACTTCTACTTCTACGATATATATAGGTCAAAAACGGCTGCCTCTAAAATGACATGTCACTAAACTGCTACCTCTTTATAGCCGACATGTCACCAAACTGTCAGCGCGTCATACATGACACTCGGTGAACGTCGTTATTGTCATCAACATCACACTATGTCGAAAGAAATGGAACTACATTCGCTACCATTAAATCTCTCGAACTGACCTCTTTTGCATGACCCCTTTCATTGGACCCCGTTCATTGGACCCCCTCCAATTCTCACTACGACGAAACACTTTGAAGGGGTGATAAATCTATTCTTTAAGCAAAAAATTATTTAACTCTCAAGCGACAAGTACTGGGGATTTACTTTTCTTACTTCCCATTGTGCTCCACTTATTTCCCCTTGACAGAGTCCCCATCCGGGCTCAACAGTCACCTATTCGCAGATGAAGGGGCATAATCCAGTTCCGATTTAGGGGCGTTCATGCTCGAAGTGCATCAATGCCGAATGTTTCGGCGTGGGGAGTTTTCGGACCATTGAGCCCCAGCTACTCGCTGTACGACGGCCGCAGGGCGCCCCTTTTCACTGAATCGACGCGCCACAGTTAGGGCATTAACAGCCCTGACAGCTTTAGACTGCGGGTATGTGCCGTGGCGTGTGTCATGGGGGGAATCACTGTATTCACAGGTTTCGGGGCAAATTGGGATCCCGTCTTCCAGGCACACTTTGCCCACGTATCATTTTAATAACTGGCTCACGGCGCCGCTTACACCCTAATCACCATCTAAGGGGGCGTCAAGGGGGGGGGGGAGGAGTAGGGGAATTGCAAAAGGGGTAGGGGCAAAAAAAAAAAAGAGGTGTCTGATGAGGAAGAAAAAGGAGTACTTTTTTCACACTGCAATTATCCCCTGGAAATTCAAAAACGGATATCTTATTCCCCCCCTCCCTAAAAACAACTCAGTTTGGAAGCAACAGCTTCTCCCTTCCCCCTTACCATCCCCCGTACCCCATACCATCCCCCGTACCCACATACCATCCCCCGTGCAGACTCCCCAGACATTTATAAACATTCCCCGGGGGGCGGGTGTTGAGGTGGTGGGGCTCGTTTCACTGGCGGAAACAGGAAGGATGTATAATGTGTTAAACATCGGTTAATTTGTTCTGTGTTTCCAGGCATTCTTCACGTTTCCATGTTGTTGGGGGGGGGGGGGGGGGTTATAAGGTTGGGGAGGGGGACTTAAAGACAACGTATCGTCATGTTTTGATTAAATCTTACTCAATGTTTTTTCTCTCTCCTAAGTTGTTCTCCTACGTTTCTGCTTGCTCCCTTTCTTTTGTTGCGCTGTGTCCTGTGGGGTTTTTTTGAAGTTGTTTTTTTTTTTGTTGGTTTTTTTTTGTTTACTCCCGCCTACAGTATAACTGTTTTACTTTGATGAGTACATTGGAGAAACATCACCAGCCTGATGTGCGTTCTCTTGATGAGTACATTGGAGAAACATCACCAGCCTGATGTGCGTTCTCTTGATGAGTACATTGGAGAAACATCACCAGCCTGATGTGCGTTCTCTTGATGAGTACATTGGAGAAACATCACAAGCCTGATGTGCGTTCTCTTGATGAGTACATTGGAGAAACATCACCAGCCTGATGTGCGTTCTCTTGAAGAGTACATTGGAGACACATCACCAGCCTGATGTGCGTTCTCTTGATGAGTACATTGGAGAAACATCACCAGCCTGATGTGCGTTCTCTTGATGAGTACATTGGAGAAACATCACCAGCCTGATGCGCGTTCTCTTGATCAGTACATTGGAGAAACATCACCAGCCTGATGTGCGTTTTCTTGATGAGTACATTGGAGAAACATCACCAGCCTGATGTGCGTTCTCTTGATTAGTACATTGGAGAAACATCACCAGCCTGATGTGCGTTCTCTTGATGAGTACATTGGAGAAACATCACCAGCCTGATGTGCATTCTCTTGGCATGGAGAAGTATCACCAATCTGATGCGCATTCTCTTGATGAGTACATTGGAGAAACATCCCCAACCTGGCGTGCATTCTCTTGATGAGTACATTGGAGATTATAACGACCCTCGGAATTTGCATTCTCTTATGCGGTATACATGGCATCAGTTTAGTGGGAAGTAGGACCGGGTCCATCTACCACAAGGGCCACATTCGAGCCATGATGTAACAGACGAAATTATCGATTTTATTATTCATTCACGTGGTGTACTCCTGGTGGTACGTGTGATAAAAAAAAATAACCAAAAAAATATTGTTTAATAACACGTAAACATGTTACAGGTGGTATGATGGTTCGTTGCGATTGTTTTAACATAGAACATAAACACAGCTGTCCAAGGTAAATTGTTCTTCTAAGCCAATCGGGTTGGGTTGTTTTTTTGTTGTTTTTTTATAACTCTCAAAACATTTTTGTGATTGTAGTTTCATGTAACACACAACGTATAAATATGTGAAGTAATTTTAAAGAGGGTGGAGAAGATCTGACGCTCAAAACGTTTTTGACAAAAATGATGGTATGTATCTTCCAATATTTGCCCGTGTCTTTACGGGCAGAGTGAATTTTTTATAAAGTTAAGTTAACCTCTATGCAAGTAATTTTCATAGTGTTCGTTCACTCGATGCAATACACAATTTTAACTCTATCAAGTAAAGCCCCCCCCCCCCTTTTTTTTTTATATTGAAAATCCTCTAAATATAAATGAAATTATTGATGAAGGTGCCAAGAATTTTTTTTTCTCTATCAATGAGACTTCTATGTTTTATTTTACACTTTACAAATAATTAATTATCACGCCTAGCAATGCTCCGTCTTTCCTCGTCATCCGACGGTCATCGCATTTGTGCGTCACGACGTTCTGATACGACGGCCTACTGAGACTCGTCATAACGCTGTAACAGTGTGGACGATGCACTGCTAAAAATAACTTTTGATCAGACGGAGACATCCTTGCAGCCATGTTACGTCTTGTTTAGAGTTGTTTGCCCTTGTTTGATGTCAGGTTTCACAGCGAGGATTCGACGCCATGTTTACATAATGCCTCTTAGCAGGTCACGTGTGCTGTTTACGGGAGGTCACGTGGCTGAACCTGATGGTCTAAAAGTTGGCAGTGTTTTCTTTTTTCTTCTTTTTTTTTAATAGAGATTTTATAAACTTATCATTATCCACCCTGGGCTATGCAGAGGATTATTGGGCCCAAGAAAAATCCAGATTTCGGGCCTGCACTAAATTTACTACAATTATATAAATATAAAACGTAATTGTAAATGAAATTATTCCACTCATGTCCCAAAGCTTTAGGGGCGACCCCCCCCCCCCCCATGTCGCCAGGGCCTCGAGTGTTTTACTCGGTTGCCTCGGCACGACCCTAATTCCACCACATCTACCGCACACCACCCGCCATTATGGCTCCAATGCCTCTGTTGCCTCTTGAATCTGGCTCACGGCTGCTTAGGCGCGCCCACCCCTGCTTTACATAGTAACAAGTTTACGACTAAGATTCAGGATTTCAGTGTAGACATCTATTTTAACAAATTTATTGAATTGGGAAAACTAATAAATTACGTCAAAGTATTATTCTCGAACCAGGAACTTAATTTTTGTACTACATTAAACCATATTGTAAAAAAATATATATATAATAATAATTCTTAGCAAGTTTTTTCAACTTAAATTATTCAGGTTTATTTTGATCCTAATTGCCCCCCTCCTCTTCAGTGGCGTAGTGAAGGGGGGGCATCATGCCCCGGGCGCTACTCACAAAAGGGCGCCAAATGGTATATTTTACATATAATATTGTATGGTTTTCGAATAGGGGGGGGGGGCGCGAAAAAGGTATTGTGCCCCGGGTGCGAGTAAAGCTCGCTACGCCACTGACCTTCTTTGTACTCGAACCACTACTAAGCAGACCTCGACTAAGTCTCGTCCTTGACTGCACTTGTAATGATTCGTTGCCAGCCCCCCCCCCCCCCTCTCTCCCCTCATTTGTTTGGTTATCCACCTTCATATTCTGAGTGCATTTTGACGTCGTGTTATTCTCGGCCCCCCAGCACCTGCCGTCCCATCTTAACACCTGGGGAGTTAAGAGGCAGAATTGCACCCCTGTCTTCAAGCCTGACTCGCAACCACCCCCCCCCCCCTTTTGTGAGTCGGTAATGTAACCGCATGCCGCCCCTTCCTCCTACCCGTGTCCACCATCCAGCATTCGTCTGGATTGTTGGAATAAAAAAACAAGAACGGTGTCTCACGTTAGAACCATCACGGGATTTTTACAGAAGAACTTTTACAGAAACGTTAAATCCTTGTAACTAGGTCCCCGTAATCCAGGGGTTCTCATCCTGTTGTCTATGAAACAGTTTCAGAAAGCTCCGAGACTAAAAGTCCTTTGTATTTTTGTTACATGCTTTTTTTTTTTTTTTTGCAAGAAGTGGTCATTGGCGTTCAACTAATTTTCAAAGGGCCACGTACTCAAATGGTTAAGAACCCCTGAGATAACCTGAAGCCCTGGTTTCGAATATCTTTAGCAGGTCCTACATCTTAAAACAACGTTAACGATATCTCTTAATTAAATCCAAACAGGTAAGTGCTGAAATTCTGAAGGTGTCCATTCTACTAGCCGCTCTGAGCTTGCCGTATTAAAATATTTGACTTTACTATCAATATTATGCCTCTAACATAAAATATTCACTTCCTATTTCTACTTCTACATTTCAGAAACCTCACAGCACTGCCCCATATGCCGCCCCACTTGCCGTCGGCGCCTCGCGCACAGAGGCGACGAGTTACGAGACTTCCGGTGTTGACGTCACAAGATTCGTGGCCAATCAGCTAATGGGCCGCGAGGCACCACCATCTTCCTGGTGTACATCTTTTCAACAGGTGACATTTTGGGGTGTTAAATGTGAACAAATCTTCTTGGTTTTTTTTATATCTAATTCAATTCATCTCATTGGAACTCTAATAAGTTACTTTTTATAAAAACTCCATTTAGCTCCTTGTTAAATTAACACCAAATAGCCTTTAAAAAAACAAACCCCCAAAAAATTAATATATATATATATATATATATATATAAGATGTAGACATTTTAATTTTCATGTTTGGTGTGTGTTGTTTCTGTGTGTGTAGTATGCATGTACAGAGGCGTAGCTAGAGTGTTTGGCGCCCGGGGTCGAGATTCGCGCCCGGGGACAAGATTCATGTTAAGGCGCCCCTTTTGTCTTTTTTCAACCCTCAAACCCATTATTTTCATCAATAAAATAATATCAAAGCACATTTTGGCGCCCCTAACTAGCTGGCGCCCGGGGACATCTGCCACCCCTTCGCTACGCCTCTGTGCATGTATTTCTATATGTCGTGGGAATATTTATTAAGGTCCGAACTTCTTAACAAAATTAGTCCAAGTGATTCCAAGTTAACGCTGTATACTGTACTCTCCAACACGGTCTACCATATTCCCCTCCCCCCCCCCCCCCCCCCGAGTTTAAACAAAACAAGGCCTCCGGCGGCGCCAAAAAAGTTAAAGAGTTTCTTTTTTATTTAATTCCCGGGGCCTGATATTGTCTCGTCGTTCACACTTGACGCGATGCGTGATTAGTTGGAGCTCACCTGGCGCTCCTTAACAACAACAAAGACATGCTCGTAAAGTGGTAGAATGATGGATGCCGGGGAAAACAGCTAAACAAGCACCCGAGGGGAAAATGGTTGGATCAACGGATTGTGGGGAAGGGTGGGTGTGTGTGTGTGGGGGGGATTCGCAGTTTCCACTAGCTTAGTCGTGGGCCACCCACTCGTTATCAAAATAATTAGAATTTAGTGATTTTAAAAAATTGAATATTCATGAAAAAATTGTTTTTGTCTCAAACTGTATATTGTCTATTATTCACTACCTCCATTATTCCCCCTCCAGCCTCGAACCCCTACCCCCCCCCCCCGCCCCGCCCGGGTGGGGAGTCTACATCATTTGAAAATAATACCGTATTGAGTACACCCATACCTCGCTTTACGGCCTAGATACGTTACGGAAAAGTTGGCCGTAAAGCGAAAAGCCGTATAATGAATCAATAATTTTGATATAAACCCATACAAATTTAATTTGATATGTTCCAATTTTTGTATAAAATAATAAAGTCGTTAGTTCCTAAATCATTTTATTCTTTTCATTTCCTATAAAAATAAAAGTACAAAACATTGTAATAGTAAACAGAAATTAAAAAAATAAACATATAAATTAAAAAACAAGAAATCATATGCACATATTTATACATAAAATAAAATTCACCAATTAATCCAAACAAACAAAACAGAAACAAACACGTCAACTTACTGAGTCACAGGATATGAACACAGTGGCGTAGCGAGGGGGGGCAAGGGGGGCATCATGCCCCGGGCGCTACTCACAAATGGGCGCCAATGGTATATTTTACATATAATATTGTATGGTTTTCGAGTGGGAGGCGCTAAAAAGGTATTGTGCCCTGGGCGCGAGTTAAGCTCGCTACGCCACTGTATGAACAAAGTGGGATAGCACAGGAAATAAGGCAGACTACTAAAGCAGCGTCGCCTAAGGGGAGAAGCTGAAACTAAAGAGAGGATATCTATTGGCCGTATAATGAAACATCGTGGGATGTAAACCGAAAAAGTGCCATAATTTAAAGTTGGCCGTAAAGCGAAATGCCGTATAAAGAGCGGCCGTATAGCGAGGTACAGGTGTATTCTATTTGTATATAAGAAGACAAATTATTAGCTTGTGACCAATTAAAATGGAATCATCGAAATGTCCGGTATCGCATTAAACATTGATATCGGTTCCCGACTTCCAGCGAGTATCGATACGCTTAGCAAGTAGTTTTTTAAACGAAATCCGGAGTTGAAATTGTGCGTGTGCCAAAGTGCACAGAGCGCCCCCCCCCCCCTTTTTTTTTTTTTTTTTTTTTGCGCGACGTTGTTGAGACTTTGTCCTCTCCTCAAATTTGCGTTACAAATGCGTTACGGCCAAGCGTAACACAGCGATGTCCCGTATCTACCAACATTCTAATCATTCCTCCCAGATAACTTTACACTTGGTTACATTTCACTCCATTTTCTAGCGTTACGTCAAAAACAACCAGCTCTCCCCCCCCCTTCCCTAAACCCCGCCTGATTAGCATACAGGTATACAGACTGTAGGAAATCAGTGTCGCCAGAAATGTTCGTCCTATTCTAACCGGAGAGGAAATCTGTCGCTTGCTCTGTGCTACACCAGTGCTCATCAATCAGCTCTTAGTGTATATATTAATTACCTGGACCAGTGGCAATGATTGATTACTTTAATAGACCTCCTGTCCCTTACTTGATTTTTTTTTTGGTTGGGTGGGGGGGGGGGTTGTTTGGGTGTGGGGGGGGGGTTGACTGGTTAAATTCGTTTTAAGATACCCGATTTTTCCTGTTGACTCGAGATCCCAACCCCCCAAGACCCCAACTCATTACCACCCCACCCAATTTTTTTATTCATTTTTTTTTAGACGCCACTGTTAGTTAATTTAAGCTTACTCCCGACAGCAAGATCAAAGAAAGGAAATGGTCCCTGATGCCCTGTTAAGTTTCCGTCAATTGCGCGGTGGAAAATTGTAGTGAACTACATCACATCACAATGAGATCAGTCCTTTTATTTCATTGGTAAAAGAATTGTGTGTTCACTCTGTTTGTTTTGTCGAACCACGCACCCCCCCCCCCCCCGTTATTTTTTTCTCCTTTAACAATTAACGTTGGCTTAAACCTGCAACACTTTAATTTATTGTTTGTTCCTTTACACCGGTGGTCGGCTACCTGAGGAAAATTGGCCCAAATTGGGGCGTAAATATGGAAATTCTTCGGGAAATTTGGGCTCAAGAGACATACAATTATATTTGAAGCGTGTCGTTTTCGTTTTTTAAAGAAATATATTTTTCAGACGTAGGCACCCTATGACTCGTGGTCACTAGTGGTTCGGCAGCTGACGCTATGACTCGTGGTCACTAGTGGCTCGGCAGCTGACGCTATGACTCGTGGTCACTAGTGGCTCGGCAGCTGACGCTATGACTCGTGGTCACTAGTGGCTCGGCAGCTGACGCTATGACTCGTGGTCACTAGTGGCTCAGCAGCTGACGCTATGACTCGTGGTCACTAGTGGCTCGGCAGCTGACGCTATGACTCGTGGTCACTAGTTGCTCGGCAGCTGACGCTATGACTCGTGGTCACTAGTGGCTCAGCAGCTGACGCTATGACTCGTGGTCACTATTGGCTCGTCAGCTGACGTTATGACTCGTGGTCACTAGTGGCTCGGCAGCTGACGCTTTGACTCGTGGTCACTAGTGGCTCGGCAGCTGACGCTATCACTCGTGGTCACTAGTGGCTCGACAGCTGACGCTATGACGCGTGGTTACTAGTGGCTTGGCAGCTGGCGCTATGACTCGTGGTCACTAGTGGCTCGGTAGCTGACGATCAACTCTCGTCTTGTATACGGAATTTTTTAACCAGTCGCGTGTTTTTCCTCATGCTCAGTGGCATCGCTAGATATTGGTTCCGCCCACTGCGGGTTTTCTCATGGTGTGACCCCATCCAGACCTCTCCAGGGACCTCCTCCGAGCCAGCTTGCTCTGATGACACTCTGCTCCTGTGACAACCTGCTCCTGTGACGACCTGCTCTGATTGGTACCCAACTCTGGCGACAGGTGGAACCCCTGCTCTAGTGACTACCTGCTCTGGTTGGTTCCTAACTCTGGTGACAGATGGAACCTCTGATCTTGTGACAGCCTGCTCTGGTTGGTACCCAACTCTGGCGACAGATGGAACCCCTGCTCTTGTGACAACCTGCTCTGGTTGGTACCCAACTCTGGCGACAGATGGAACCCCTGCTCTTGTGACAACCTGCTCTGGTTGGTACCCAACTATGGCGACAGATGGAACCCCTGCTCTTGTGACAACCTGCTCTGGTTGGTACTTAACTCTGGCGACAGGTGGAAACCCTGCTCTAGTGACTACCTGCTCTGGTTGGTTCCTAACTCTGGTGACAGATGGAACCTCTGATCTTGTGACAACCTGCTCTAGTTGGTTCCTAACTCTGGTGACAGATGGAACCCCTGCTCTTGTGACAACCTGCTCTGGTTGGTACCCAACTCTGGCGACAGGTGGAGCCCCAGATCTTGTCTTAAGCTTAGTTAAGCTTTCAAAACCACACACAGTAACATCGCCAACCCCTCTGAAACATAGGAGCCAGAATTATCAATTCATTGATCGTGGGCCCTGAAAATATAGAAGAAGAAGAACCGACTTGATCCAGCTCTGTTAAATTGACTCATTTTCATTTGGTGTCACGCCATCCCCCCCCCCCCCCAAAACTGTGAGGATATTCCCGGTGAGGTCCTCACCCCCTAGTGATGCTACTGCTTATGCTGAACACTTCAAGAGATGAAAGGGTTCTCAAAATTTCCCACGAAGAGGGAGTAAATAAGTTGATGCACTTAGCAATAACAACTTGCCTTAGCGAAAATTTCACTCAAACTAACATTTAAAAAAAACAACAACAATCATTTAACCCAGAAAGCAGAATCCATATTTTTCTGATTCAAAAATAAAAGCAAACAATGTTAATTTCATCTTAATATAATACAATATTTGCAGTGATTGCTTTTTTCTTTAATGTTTGTTGTTCCATAATGAGGATTTTATTAATTTATTTTATCAAATTTATTTTGTACTTTTATATTTATAACTTTATTCTCCATATAAATAGATTGATTTCTTTTTAAAATTCTATAGCAATTGTTATGTCTCACTAATCCACATTCCGTAAATGTAATTTTTGAAAAACGTTATTACATTTTTTAAAACTTTCTTTCTCTAACAGGAATTGTATGCTGACTCAACGTACAAGATTACAAGATCTCATATATCTGACTCTGGAGTACTATAGACAAGATTACAAGAAGTCGCATTTCTGATTTTGGATTACTATAGATTCCTGTGTTGTAGTTTTTTTGTGTGTTTGTGTGTGTTCAATTTGAACGAAACTCAGCCGAGTGTTCTCACCAGTCGGATTACAAAAAAGTTTTTTTCTTTTTTTTGCTGTATTCATTTCGCTGTTTGGATTCCCACCTCGACTTGTTCAATCCAAGGGGATATTTCAGTCATAGAAATCTGTCTTCAGAAAGCCATTCAAAAGAAAAAAAAAGAAAAATTCCAAAATGTCGGTCATGACAAAAGGATTAGTTTTTTCTGTTATTTGTCTGCTGATAAACTTGTCTGGATTTTGTCTGGCTAATGGTAAGTAGATTTTTTTTTTGGAAATAATGATTGTGGTAGAAAATAGCTCTACTTTATTCCTCTGCCTATCGCCTACGAAAAACTTCATCAGAAAACTGACTTACTTAGGGGCCGCCCATAAAGTACGCCACACTATTTTGTTATTTTTAACAAAAAAACTTTTACCTCCTCCCTCCCCCTGTCACATATCTTAGAATCTCCCGGCACGCGCCCCCCCCCCCCCCCCCCAAGAAACCCAATTTTCGATTTTAAAAATTGTTTTAAAAATTAACAACTTAACAAATTTTATTTTAAAACATACTATAAAACTATTAAATGTATACAAATGAAATCTTGTGTCAGAATACATCAATCCTATATAAGAAAGTTTAACATCACTGTCAGAATACATCAATCCTATATAAGAAAGTTTAACATCACTGTCAGAATACATCCATCACTGACAATTTCAGGTTTTATTTGTATGATATCTATAAAACGTGTGATGTCACACAAAATCTCGCCCCCCCCCCACCCCCCGGGTCTTGCAAACAGCTGATACTTTCTTAGACACCCAACCGTTATTTTTTTCGAAGCGTGCCTTTTTTTATGGACGGCCTCTAAGCCCTTCCATACTTTTGACAATGTCTTTTATTCAGCCACACTCTTCAGTTTCCCCCCTGGCCTGGGGTGCCAGCATCATCCAACACCATCCACGGCTTAGATCTGTTTGATTTTGTGGGTGTGTGGGTGGGGGTGTGGTGGTAATGATGACAGAAATCTGGGCTTTGTAGTTTCAATGAACACAAAACAGGACATGGAAGGTCGGTGTGGGGTTTACCGTTATTAAAAAACAACACTTTTCTTTAGGGTGATGTGTATGGAAAATGTGAAATTAGTAAAACACAGTAAGGTTAAACCTGATAAAAGGAACGCAACAAAACAACGAACGTGTCGGCAGGAAGCCTTAATCAGCGAACAAACAGAAAAACGAATAAAATTTAAAAAATGTATAAAAAAATATAATGTGTCACTTAGCTCTGAAGTAGTATCCAAGAGGGCAGCAAAAGATTAGATTTTACACTAATTTTGCCCGGATGAGCTTCGTGTCGATTGTGGCCACTCAAGGAATACGTTTTGATTTGAAATTCCCGCAATGAACGAACCTGGAGCCTTATCTCTGCATCTGTTTATAATAATTATCTAAAAGAAAACTCCAGTCAAATCTTTGTCTTAGCGCACGTTTGTATCCACCTTTCCAATGCCAGTTTTCTAATCTGTTTTCCGATCTACGATTTACAATCCAAATTTTCCAATCTAAGTTTTTATAATCCAAGTTTTCCAATCCAAGTTTTCCACATTAAGTCATTTGTACGGAGTATATAAAAAACGTAAAAAAACTATATATTTCTTTTTGTTTTTTCATCACCGGAACCAGTGTCCATCAACCACCGACTGGTCAGATTTGTTTAAATCGTCGAAACCAATGTCCAGCGACCACTGACTACTCAGATTTTTTTCACCAATGGAACCAATGTCTTGCGACCTCCGACTGGTCAGATTTTTTTTTCACCGTCGGAACCAATGTCCGGCGACCACCGACTGGTCAGATTTTTTTTTCACCGTCGGAGCCAATATCGACTGGTCAGATTTGTTTATATCGTCAGAACCAATTTTGTAAAAAATAACAATGTATCTTTGATAAAAACCTTTCGAAAAGTTGAGACTTCCAATTCAAAGCCAAGTTGTCAACAGACACCAGAGCAGACCCGCAACCACCTGACCCTCGTCCACTCCGCTGTCAACTTGTGGAGGCTTGACCTGTTACCTAGATAACTAAATCTGACTCCTGGGCTTATCATGGGAGTCAAGTTGTTGGACTGACCAGTGGAAGACTTGAGATTCTTCACTTTTGTGTAATGCGTTCTTTTTTTCTTTCTTAAATTTGAAGTTGTTCATTGAAAATATTTAGATTAAATTTCTTCCCATGTTATCAATTTCGACTTAACTTCGCCCCCTCCCCCCAACTCAACCGCGCCCTCCGTCCTGTACTTTTTTTTTTGCTGTTACCTCTTTCCGTCTCCTGTTTTGCAATGTTGCGACTAGCTCACATTACCTAATTTGCGCATACCGACCCTCGTCATTGTACCAGAGGGGGATCTTTTGTGGCGGGAAACACAAGCACGAGTATGTATGTGCCCGCGTTTAAAGTGTTTACATTCACGAGGTGAGATCCGATGGCGGGGACGTATGCCCCACATACAAGGGCGAGATAATGGCTCACGTCAAACAACCACGGAATGAACAGAAAGACTCAGGATTATCTACCCCTATGGAGTCGCGCAGGGGCGGTTCTTAATTGCTCTGTTGCATGCTATCTGGGTCTTATTGCTGGATTAACAATTAAAAAGACCTTTAGTACATTTATACTGGGGCACAGAAAACAGGATGAACGCTTAGTTACAGTCAGGAAACAGAATCAGTAAGGACATCACGTTATATGTGTATGCCAGACATCCCTTTATATGTATATGCCAGACATCACGTTATAGGTGTATGCCAGACATCACGTTATAGGTGTATGCCAGACATCACGTTATAGGTGTATGCCAGACATAACGTTACAGGAGTATGCCAGACATCACGTTATAGGTGTATGCCAGACATCACGTTATAGGTGTATGCCAGACATCACGTTACAGGTGTATGCCAGACATCACGTTACAGGTGTATGCGAGACATCACGCTATAGGTGTATGCCAGACATCACGTTATAGGTGTATGCCAGGCATAACGTTACAGGTGTATGCCAGACATCATGCTATAGGTGTATGCCAGACATCACGTTATAGGTGTATGCCAGATATCACGCTACAGGTGTATGCCAGACATCACGTTACATGTGTATGCCAGACATTACGTTATATGTGTATGCCTGACATTACATGTATAGGTATATGTACTAAACCAAGACGTTTACGTTCTAGCCAGGGTCTGTTTACTGTGGTAACAATAACTTGCGTATATTGCCTGCCCTAAATGAATGCGCGAGAAAACCCGCCTTAAGTCCTTGTAACATTAAAAAAAAAACCGCTTTCCAAATATTTACGAATCTATAGTGTGAATAAGTGCAAAGTCATCACCTCAATACTTTCATGTCTTAATTTTCATTGCTGGGGGGCGGGGGCTTGAGGGGGGGTGTCGTTAAAAAAAAAAAGGGGGGGGGGTAACCTCTAGCTCAGCGGTTCTCAACATGTGGGTAGCGACCCCTTTGGGGGTCGCGCGACCCTTTCCCAGGGGTCGCTTTAAACCATCTGAAAACTCATATACTCTACAGTTATGAAGTAGAAACAAAAATAAGGAACTGTATTAAGGGTTCGCGGCATTAGGACGGTTGAGAACCACTGCTCTAACTAAAAAGATGTCGTATCAAGCAGAATTAGCTCCCTTTTCGCGTATGAATTACCCCCAGGAGTGGACTTACAAGGACCTACTTGTAATGCTTGTTGTAGGGCCCTACGCGCATAATATTCATGTTTATAGCATTGTAGATGGCGTGATACGAGCGGTAAAGGTATGGCGTACATATCTATTTTTATGGGGGACAAGGTTGGGGGATCGGATGGGGGTAGAGAGATTATGTTGTTGGGGAAATATTTAATATGTATCATATCACGTTGGTGGTGAAATATGCAACATGTGTCATATTATGATGTTGGTGAAATATGCAACATGTGTCATATTATGATGTTGATGAAATATGCAACATGTGTCATATTATGTTGTTGGTGAAATATGTAACATGTGTCATATTGTGTTGGTGGTGGGCTGGGCAGCATTGAAGGAAGACGCTAGTGGAAATAAGTCCTTAAACTTTCTATGTGACTTGGGTCACCTATCTGAGGCTCTGAGCCACTGGGCCGCCTAACTAAGCCACTGGGCCGCTCAACTGAGCCATTACACAGATGAATAGATAAATAGGGCTATGTGATGGAGCCTTGTCGTGTTATTGAATCGAGGGCTCTGGTGGATCCCTCGCACAGTATTGAATCTAGGGCTATGTGCACATGATGGAGCCTTGGTCTAGGGCTCTCTGGTGGATCCCTCGCACAGTATTGAATCTTGGGCTATGTGATGGAGCCTTGGTCTAGGGCTCTCTGGTGGAAAACTCGCACAGTATTGAATCGAAGGCTATCTGGCGGAGCCTTGACATGGTATTGAAACTAGTGCTATGCGATGGAGCCTTGGTATGTTATTTATTCTATTTCTAGGGTTCTCTGGTGGAGTCCTCGCATTGTATCGAAACCACGGTGTCTAATGGAGCCTTCGCGTGGTATTAAATCTAAGGTTATGTGATGGAGCCTTGCATGGTATTTAATCTAGGGTTATGTGATGGAGCCTTGCATGGTATTTAATCTAAGGTTATGTGATGGAGCCTTGCATGGTATTTAATCTAGGGTTATGTGATGGAGCCTTCGCGTGGTATTGAATCTAGGTTTATGTGATGGAGCCTTCGCGTGGTATTGAATCTAGGGTTATGTGATGGAGCCTTGCATGGTATTTAATCTAGGGTTATGTGATGGAGCTTTCGCGTGGTATTTAATCTAAGGTTATGTGATGGAGCCTTGCATGGTATTTAATCTAGGGTTATGTGATGGAGCCTTGCATGGTATTTAATCTAGGGTTATGTGATGGAGCCTTCGCGTGGTATTGAATCTAGGTTTATGTGATGGAGCCTTCGCGTGGTATTGAATCTAGGGTTATGTGATGGAGCCTTGCATGGTATTTAATCTAGGGTTATGTGATGGAGCCTTCGCGTGGTATTTAATCTAAGGTTATGTGATGGAGCCTTCGCGTGGTATTGAATCTAGGGTTATGTCATGTGATGGAGCCTTGCATGGTATTTAATCTAAGGTTATGTGATGGAGCCTTCGCGTGGTATTGAATCCCTGACAAACATTACATTTAACAATAAAATTAATAAAAAGTATTTTTTAAAATAATAATAGTAAAAATTTGGATTTTGTAAGAACGAATTACCTGTTAGTTATTTTTTATTTATTATTGGAAAATAAATTTCAAATCACATTCTATTTAATTATTTACTTTGATGCGGGAGGGGTGTGGGATACACCATTTGTTTCTTATATACACTGTTCCAATTTCATTAAGGTATTAAGGTAAGCCATAATCCGCTACGGTCCCGCTAAGGGTCGAACAAGTCCGAATGATCAACACTAGAGGCAGACCGCTTTGGTTACCAGGTGGTGTTTGTGTAGCTAGTGTATGTAGCATCAACAAGACAACACAGACAAGCCGATGTGGACGTCCAAACACACATATGCTGACGTAAACACCTGCGTAGAATGTATGCCGACATTTTAAATTTTTTTTTTTTTCTTTAAAAAAAGAAAGAAGAAGAGTTACGTTCTCCTATCTTTAGTTTCACCGCGTCTAAAGTCGCGTCGCGTCACTGACACCCCACGTACCCCCCCTCCCCCGGGTCACGTGGAAATACCTGACATTCTATGACGTCCCCATCCCCCCCTCCCCCCACCCCACTTCACAGCAGTCCGTCACACCTGACTGGCTGAATGGCGCGCACAAGCAGAACGCCTTGCATTATGTCCTTTGGTGATTATGTCGGCATAATCGGGTGGGGTTTTTTTTGGCGTTGTTTTTTTCTGTGGGAGATTCCAGTTTCTATGTGGGCGACCGTGGCAACAGACAGACATACATTGCCATACAATTTAAAAAAAAAAAAAAAAGATGGCCCAAAATTACAAATGTATACGTGAGGAGGGCTATTTTTAAATAAAGGAAGCAAAAAATCCATATCTTTATACGGCTGTGTTAATTTCATAGGAATAATTCAATTGTCAGGATAAACTTTTATGACGACGTAAAATTTTAATGAATTTTTGTAAGGAGTAGGATAATATCTTGAAGAATTATAAACATAGTTACATTTCATATTTCCAAGATCCCAACCAGGGAAGACAAAAAAGGTGCGTGTGTGTGTGTGGGGGGGGGGGGGGGGTGGGGGTTAATTAATATTTAAAAATCCTAGGGAAAATGTAAATCACATTTTAAAATAGTTTAGCCTTATAAATTCTGGTTTTATAAATAAATGGGACAATGCCACCCTTCCCCCCCCCCAGCCCAAAAAACAATAAATCACAATCGTATATTTAAACAGGCATATTTTTTTTAATCGTCTGTAAAACCTGGGATCTGTAAATGTCTGGTATTTCTCCGCCCGTTTATTTACATAGTTACAAGACGGTAGTCACGCGTGATGACGTCAATAAATGACGTGATCCAAGCTATTTCGCCCCCCTCCCCTAAATCCCCACCCCCACCCAAACCGTAACGAGACAGTTTGCTAGTAATCTTTTAATAGTGTTTTAAGAGCTGCCGTCCTCGCCTCGGCCGACACCCCCCAATGTCGTGATCCCAATAATAAAGTTAACGTTAAATTATTTGTTTCGGCTCGACATGAGCGGGGTTTAAAATTATAAAGGTTACCGGTACCGTTTTGGAAATCTCCCCCACATCACCCCACCCCTTGTCGCATTATCCGCACCTGCGTTTAGTAGCCGTTGTTTCGTGTAAAGCGTTAAATCTCCTTTACAGCAGTCTTTCAAATTTACGCTGTGATTGTGTGTGTGTGTGTGTGTGTGTGTCCGTATTTTTTTTTTCTTTCTGCTCAAAGACAGCTCCCCGTTCAATCTATTTTGAACTCGACGGTGTCCTCGTGGCTTGAAGGTCTGTGTGACAACGAGACTTACGTGAATGTTTCACCTGAGCTAATAATATATCTTGGATTTCAATAACCTTAAACTTGTTTTAAATTATTTATTGAAAAATATTTGCGATTAAATTTATTTAAAAAAAATTAAAATCGAGGTCGATTTAATTTGTTTTGTTTAATTTTAAACCAAGATGGGGGCGTGGGTGTTTTGTCTTAATATTAATTTGGACTCACTGTCAAATAATGGTAATGGTCTGATTTCTTTATATATATCGAAACGAAGTGACTTCGAGATTATGGATAGACGCGGATATTAACTACCATGGCATGATTTAAAAAAACAACAACAACCGAACATTACAGATGACGTCATAGATTCATCAAAAAATTAACAATTAACAAGTTCGTTAGCAGATAATTTATTTTTGTTTTAAATTCGTATCAAAAGATTGCGTCTGTTTATAAAGTCATATGATGGGATGATTCTCCTTGAGCCCCAGCTTTCACAGCGACGAATGCGACACATAGCCTATTTCATATCAGTGGTTTAGACTAAGGGCAATGGTATCTGGTTGTAATTAGTGAACAATATTAAATCTTATTGGAAAATTATAACCAACTTTTAACTTACACCAAACGTTATATTGATGTAGGGCAGGGGTGGGCAAACGTTAGCTGAGCCCCAGAATAAGAAAGTAACAGAGGCGTGGGAGCCATAAAAGGGTTTGGGGGGGGGGCGTTTATAGGGAATGTATTTTTTTTTTTTGCTGGCATCCGTCCGTCACAATGGACGAAATCCACAAGGCCTGGGATTATTCTTCTAGGATTATAAGCTGGTTCCCAACAGCAAATCGCCTCTCTCCACGCTGGATAACCCAAGGGAACATTATGTGGATGATACAGCTTGGCACCAGTGGCGTCGCAGGAGTTGTCGGAATGTTTCATTGTATCAATGTTATCTGCCTACGGGACTCCGTCTCCGGGTTTGAATTCAAAGTTTCCTTCTCTTAGATGAGTTGCCTTCCAAGGTTAACGAGTCCCATCCACCCGGGGTGCTGGTAATGTTTTCGCTTGACTGGGCTTTGGTGGGGGGTTGAACTCCAGACAATCAACTTGAGATTGGCTGAAACAACTCCAAATAGTAGTGACAACTGAAACAAGCACATAGTAGTGACACCTGAAACAACTCATTTAGTAGTGACTTCTGAAACAGTCCCATACAGTAGTGACATCTGAAACAACCCCATGTAGTAGTGACAACCGCATACAGTAGTGACAACCACACACAGTAGTGACAACGCTATACAGTAAGGACAACCATATATATATACAGTAGTGACAAGCACACACAGTAGTGACAACGCTATACAGTATGGACAACCACATATATATACAGTAGTGACAACCACACACAGTAGTGACAACCACACACAGTAGTGACAACCACATACAGTAGTGACAACCACAAACAGTAGTGACAACCACATACCGTTCAAGTTTTGTTGTATTTTTATGGTAATTTTAATATTAATTAATTTTTTTTTCAAGTGGAGTGCGAGCCATTAAGAGCGGAGGCGAGAGCCATGATTTTTCCCACCACTGCTTTAGGGAGAGTTGTATTAAAAAAAATATGGAATCTAAAATCATGTAAAAAAGTTTTTTTTTTTTTTTTTTGGGGGGGGGGGGGTCGAAACTTCACTCTGGTTCGATACCAGAGCCTCTTATAGATCTGAACACCTGTTGCCTAATCCAAAAACAAGGGTGAAAGGTAAATTGACACCGTCTAAAAGTTGAAGCGGAGCGTCCCCCCTCCCCCCCCCTTTTTTTTCCCCCCTCAGGTATTGACAGAGTAGAAGGGACGAATGAAAGTTTCAAATAACCGCCATTTATGGTGGGGGTGGGGGGTGGCGCTGGGGGTAGGGGGGGATTACAGTGCCCAAAAACTTTGAAACGATCCTGTTGGGGGTTAGAAAGACTGTCTGATTAAAATGTTTGCCAAGAGAAGCAACGACCTTAAGTTTGATATATGTTGTTCAACATCTCTTATAGGCACAGGCAACGTTACGGTAATCTATTTTAAGACTTGGATTTGTCTTTTAATTTTAGGTGGAGTTGTTGTTGTTTTTCCCAGATGAGGGTGTGAGGGGTGGGGGTGGAGGGGGTAGAGGGAGAGTTAAGGGCGCTTATTCGTAAATTGTATTATAATTTTTAAAAATTTTTTTTTTGTTTTAAAAATAAAGTTCTGTTATAATCTTTTACTAGACCCACATGGGTGCTACGTAGGATTACTTCTGTTATTTTGTGCGGTGTATGGCATGAGGTTGTATTTGATGGCATATTGGGGTGTCAACATATTGGGGTGTCAAACTTTAAGAACAACGAAATTTTTAACTTCACGGGATCATGAAGCTTGGAATTATTGGTCGTTTCTCCAAAAACAACTCTCTTTTTTCCAAAATACATGGACTTCCCAACCCAGTGATTAGTTTGTGATTGGCAATACAAGTAGACTTCCCAACCCAGTGACTAGTTTGTGATTGTCAATACAAGTAGACTTTCCAACCCAATAACTAAGTTTGTGACATCGAGTTTAAAAAAAAAAAAATTTGCTAATGTGTGCATTTCAACAAAAAAAAAAAGTTTAAAAAATTCCAAACATCAAAGTTCTGCTTGTAGGTACACGCTTGGCGACACAAAGGTCACATTCTTTGTTACCCAATCTATATTATGTTACAGAGCATTATGTTTGTGATCTTTGAAATATCTGTTTTCTGAGCGTGTGTTGACGAACGCACATTTACTTCTGAAAAGTGCTTCATCGACTGTTGGAGATTGGGGGGGGGGGGTAACCACTCCATTGAACTTTGCACTTGAAATAACCGCGTAGATCTCCAGATGTACTTTCGCTGCATTCATATCTTTGTTATATTATAGGTAGGATGGGTTGTCTCCCTGTCGATGAGGGTTGACAAGTTTGAACAAAGGGTTGCGCTACCAACACGATGGATTCGTGTATACTCGATAATTTCGTAGTTTTTTTTTTTTTTTTTTTTTTGAAATGGGATTTTAGGTATTCATAAAGTTGTGGTGCGCAATTTTCGAACGCTGCTGCGCATTTTGGTGCCATGGTGGTTCAGCCTCTTGTTTTACCGACTGATCTCACGGGGTTTGTCCATACGACACTTTTTTTTTAAAGCGGCGTCACACACACACACACATACATACACACACAATATAGCACATCCTTAACACACAAACATATTTTGTCCTTGTTAAGTCGAGTCTTGGGCGTGCAGGGAGACATTAGGTTTCCTTATTCGTTAGGATAATATTGTACAGGGGTGGGCAAACTTTTTGTGCGGAGGGCCACATTGACAAATTGTTATGCTATTAGGGGCCCGCATGTGTATTATGTCCAATTCTTTAAATGTCGATAAACATCTCTCTAAATTAAAATCAGTAAATTCTCATTTTAGCATTTGCATGGCAAAAGTCAAGGACTGTTTACAAATAGAAAATTACATCCAAAATGTTAAAACTATCATAATGGTACATGAAATTCTGTAAAATTCAATAAAATAACTTTAAAATATAGTGATTTTTTAAATTTTCTAAATGCCTTCGAGGGTCGCTAATATCAGTTGCCGGGCCGTTGTTTGCCCACCCTGATCTTGTCCAAAGCGTTTGCCTGGCGGGGAGACTTTTTATTTCCTTATCGAAAGGGGTCCAAATGTGCGCACGGGTTGGGTGACCACTGCACTACAAAGCAATAGCTTAAGTAAATACATCCAAGTAAATTCCCGAGGATTATCCAAATATGTGTCCTACAAGACATTGCTAATTAACGTCATGTCTGATAGCGCATTCTACGTCCATTGCAGAATAAAATATTGAAGTTCCCTGACACTCGAGATAAGGATAGTCTGTGATAGGCGTACGGACTATACAGCGTAAGATACCGGATTCGATCAAACATTTAAGGTCCAGACTCCTAATCCCGGTTTAAGAACCCTTCCAGCCCCGGTGCAGCGGTTGTGTATACATCTGCCATCGGCGCGTCTTTGGGTGGGGGGGGGGGGCGCGTATACGCTAAAAGGCCCCAATGACACGGCTTATAAAGGAATGCGTTTTTGTTTTCATTAGCACAACAACTTAGATAAACACTGGCAGTTCCTAGCAGGCTTTTTTTAGACTCTGAAATTTCTGGTAACCCGCTCGTAACGGCGAGAGAACGCATTCAAAAGAAGAGGATTCCTTTTCATAGATTTTTTACTGCTCTGAATATTAAAGGGGATTAAAATGTTTCATCTTTAAAGAAGAGAAGAAAAAAAAAAAACAGATAAGTGCAAACCATTGCCTGGGGGTCGACGCAATGCCTACCAGGCCTACCAGTAAGCCGAGGTCGGTTTTGCTGCGTCACGGAGGTCAGGGGTCGACTTAGGTGGGTCGGGAGTTTGAGAGACCGGGGGTGGGGGGTGTAAGTGAATTACTTGCTGAAATGACCGTATGTGATGTGACTGAAAATTAATTTGGATCGAGGGTGAGGTGGCGCGGGTCGTTGGGGGGGAGGCATGATATTATGCAGATGATATTGTACGATATTGGTGACGTGACATTAGGGCTGAGGGCATTGCGAAACTTACATTTCATAGATTAACATGCTGGAAATGCCATCGGGGCATATGAAATTTGGGCGTGACAATGTTTTGAAGCATTAACACAGGCAATATCACGTGTCGCCGATAACACTGTGCCCGTGTGCAGCACGTTATTTCTGAACAGAAATAACAAATCCGTCTCCTCACTGAAAGGACCACACCAAAACCAGACCCTCTACCCGATACACCTTACAAGTTGGCTTATACGGTACACCTGTTGCACGTCTGCAGATGTCTCTGTCACGGCTATTAGGTGGTGGGGCCCCGTCAGACTACTGAAAGAGAAGAATATATTGGTGAAATCAATGTTCCATTATAAGTCAATATTTGATCAGTCTTAGCGCGATTGATCTTGAAAACTTTTTTTTTTCCGGTTTTGGGGGAGAGGGGGGCAGGACTATTTCTGGAGAGACATTTGAAAGCATGTGTGAAAGTGTGTGTGAAAGCGTGTGTGAAAGCGTGTGTGAAAGTGTGTGTGAAAGTGTGTGTGAATGTTAGTAAGAAAATATGTGAGTGGGTCAACATAAACCCTGCACAAATATGTCATGGAAGCATTCACATAAAAAATTATGTTAATGAGAATTGTTAATTAAACAAAAACTTTAGAGGACTGACATTTATATAAACTGTAACAGGTGTCAGCAATCTACGGCCCGCGGGATAAATCCGGCCCGCGACGCCAGTTTATCCGGCTCGCGTAGTCAATAGTAATTTTTCTTTTTAAAGACCCAGAAAAATTAACATCTATGTATAGTATGCCTTGAAAAAACAAGACGGTTTCAAATTTTCATAGATGCAGAAAAATCTTTTGCTTAGTACAATTTGGATTGTTCAAACCTGAAACAACACTCAAGAGATGGTTGTTAGAAACATGTGCTGTGAGGAGTAGTAGCAATACCGGGACAGTCTATCCGGCCTCCAGAGCAATAGTGAGACAGCAAAACTGTATTGGGACAGTCTATCTCAGTGGTTCTAAACCTTCCTAATGTCGCGACCCTTATTACAGTTCCTCATGTTGTGGCGACCCCCAACTACAAAATTATTTTCGTTGCTACTTCATAACTTTAGAGCATATGTGTTTTCAGATGGTCTTAGGCGACCCCTGGGAAAGGGTCGTGCGACCCCTCAAAGGGGTTGCGACACACAGGTTGAGCACCGCTGGTCTATCTCGTCTTCCGGGCAATAGTGAGACAGTCTATCCGGCCTCCAGAGCAATAGTAAGACAGTCTATCCGGCCTCCAGAACAATAGTGAGACAGTCTTATCCGGCCTCCAGAGCAATAGTGAGACAGTCTATCCGGCCTCTAGAGCAATAGTGAGACAGTCTATCCGGCCTCCAGAGCAATAGTGAGACAGTCTATCCGGCCTCTAGAGCAATAGTGAGACAGTCTATCCGGCCTCCAGAGCAATAGTGAGACAGTCTATCCGGCCTCCAGAGCAATAGTAAGTGAGACAGTCTATCCGGCCTTCCGACCCCGATGAAACCATTCATCTTACTGGCCCCTCGCCAAAAAGAAAAAAGGATGCCGACCTTTGACCTCTAGCACAGAATACATTTAACGCTAAAAAAGACTTTGTTAATTTGACATGGTCTTAATTTTTTCCGCGTTAACTTCGTTTTGAAGCAGTAGTGTTTATTTATTGTGTTTACTTTGCTCTCCTTGTTTGTGAAATTGTGTTGATTGTGTGTAGCTAGGTCGTGAAGTTTCAAAAATACGTTCCGAAGAAACAATCACGTGATCTAATGACGATTTTTTTCCATATGTTTATAGCATCGGTATCTAGGGCACGGGTAACTACAGTACTGGTAACTAAAGCGCATGGGTCAGCCGCGACGATATCTTTAGCACTGGAATCTAAAGCACCGGAATCTAAAGCACCGGTATCTAAAGCACCGGAATCTAAAGCACCGGAATCTAAAGCACCGGAATCTAAAGCATCGGAATCTAAAGCACCGGTATCTAAAGCACCAGTCAAATCACCGGTTACAGCCCCACTCATGTAGTGGATCCTGGTAGACCACCCCTATCTCCGAGTAGACCACCCCATTCTCCGAGTAGACCACCCCATTCTCCGAGTAGACCACCCCATTCTCCGAGTGGACCACCCCATTCTCCGAGTAGAAAATATAAAGTCTCACTCAATGCACGCCCCCATCACATGTCAGCCGCCCGTCCAGATCGCAAAAACTGAAAGAATTTCAGAATACCGAAAGCACTTGCCGACAGTCTGCCTGAAGGCAAGACATGGGCTGCGAATGGGGGGAAGGGGGGGGGGGGGTTAAAAGAGATGATTGTCTGATGCTCTGTAAAAAGACGGTCTCGAGCTGTCGAGTTATCTAACTTCCTTTCTTCTTGGTACTATAATATATTTTATGCAGTCTTTGGAATGTCCCGGAAAGTTGAGATCTTAATTAATGGATTTACACTTGCAAGTTTCCATTACATTCTGGCTTTTTATCTCTCTACTTCATCTCAGGTGTGTATTAAGTTAACAGGGGGGGGGGGGGGGGAAGGTGTGTGTTGTTTAGTTTTACGTCACATAAAGGGAGGTAATTGTCCAGATTTATTGGTATAAGGAAAGCTTTGACAGATTGTTACCGCTTGACTTTATTACAAGCGTTGGCAAAAATCAGTTTTTTTCAAAAGACCGTAAAAATCAAGTGCATGGATTTATTACAATTGAAAACTTCAATCATACACCTCACCCCTCTCTCTCTCTCTCCCTCCGTATCTACCTCTCTGTCTCACTCCCCCCCTCTCTCTCTTTCTCTCTATCTCTCTCTTACTCTCTCTAATTCTCTCACTCTGTCTCTCTCTCTATCTCTCTTTCGCTCTCTCTTCTAACGATCCATCTATCCATTGCACCCTTGAAACCATGAAACCGTCCATTCGTCCATCTACCTCACCAAGAGTTCTTCTGTCTCTCTTGGCATCTCTACTGTACGTCATTTGTCAAGTATGCGCCCTGCCTTTCTCTTAGGGCGACGCTGTTCAATTTATAAAACCATCTTTTCTACCACTTCGAGTCTCCATGTCTCTCTTTTTTTTTTTACGTTCTTCTGTGCTTTCATTTCTTTTTTTTAAATTTCTTTCTTTCTGTTTCTTCCTTTCTCTCTTACACAGTTCCACTGAAGTCCACTCTCCTTTCCCTCCACCATCCAGCCCCCCCCCCCTCACCAGGGCCCTGTCTCCCCTCCTCCAACACATCCCTTTCACACAAACCTCTATGAATAACCAACTATTATTTGTTGTCTGGGATTAGTGTCAACGTAATTTGGTCATACCCTGTAGATCTCAAGATTAATGTAGATTTATTTCAACAAAACGTGAATTCGGTTAATGGAAAGCGTTAGCCTCGCTTTAGAATGACAACACTTCTATCTAACTATTGTGTTTATACCGTTTGTGAATATATTTTTTATAAAAAGGTTTTTCTTTTCATTTGGTCTTGTTCATGTGGTCATGTTCATGTGGTCTTGTTCATGTGGTCTTGTTCATGTGGTCTTGTTCATGTGGTGTGGTCTTGTTCATGTGGTCTTGTTCATATGGTTTTGTTTATGTGGTCTTGTTCATGTGGTCTTGTTCATGTGGTCTTGTTCATGTGGTCTTGTTCATGTGCTCTTGTTACATGTCTTGTTCATGTGGTCTTGTTCATGTGGTTTTGTTCATGTGGCCTTGTTCATGTGCTCTTGTTCACGTCTTGTTCATGTGGTCTTGTTCATGTGGTTTTGTTCATGTGGCCTTGTTCATGTGCTCTTGTTCACATCTTGTTAACGTGTCTCGTCCACCAGTTTCTCCCAGTTCGTGTGTAGATCAATAGATCAATAGACCCTGTTGAATATTAGCCCCCCAATATTAAATATTGGTAATTTTATGGCCACGATATTCTTATATATATATTGTTTGGTCCCTACCGCTACGTCGATTAGTACTATTATGTCTAAAGTATGATTGTTCTTAAACTAGTGATATTACACGCTCTCACACTAACGCTATTGACTCTCTCACTCGCTTACACTGCTACTTATATGTAAACTTAATAACACAGGTGGTTCAGCCCACAAATAAAATATTTAATTACTAAAACTTATAAATTACTTAACATATACTTGATACATATAAATATACAGACATTAATTGTTACAGTTTGTACTCGTGACATAAGAGACTGGATTGGTACTCTGGGTAGTCTCTGGCCTGGAATCTGTTATGGGTCCGATACACACTCCAGACTTCACAAAGCACACTACAAGGGTCAACGGTCGTTCCGTCCCTTTCTGGGTCACTGTCGTTTACAGGTGACGGGTGATGAATGACCAGTCACGCTCCGGTGCATCCACTTGTACACAAGACGTCGGCGTTGTCAGCTGACTGCTTGAGCTATCAGTCTAGTCCACTGTTTACTTCTGAGTAAGCTACACCGATTTCTGACTGTCCCCAACTCTACGGGGTTATCATGTACAATGAGCTATGCTATATGCTCCACTGTACTACGTTCACTTCACTCTTCTATACTCAAATCAAGCCTCTGGCTACTAGGCTTTACTATGCGATTATATCTACTGCTAGGCTAACAGAACCTAAATTAACTGACTTAAGTTCATTCAACCTTAACTGGTATTAACTGGCTGTAAATAAGAATAAATACAATACATAAGCTACAAGAAAGAAGTACATTCCTAATACATTAGTAATGAGTATTCATAATCTAACAATACTTGACTAACTAATTAACATCCTAACATTTCTTATTAACATTATAATATATATTATTATGCAGCTAACAATTAACAATACCATATTACCAACCGAGCTATTCTTGGCTATACACACTATAGCAGCAAAAAAACAATCTCGCCAGGCTCTGCGTCTTCAAAGTGAGAGAGAGCGAGTCTCAAGCAGGCTTCCAATTTATAGGCCCTTTGGCATCGAGACATAAAGGAAGTTCAATGACCTACTAACACTTTGCTTACAAGCCGGGTCAATACTCTGGCGACGTGCTGAACTGTTTTCATTGTCCTAAGTTTTGGTACCTTTCCATTGGACTAATACTAAGCTATTCCATGGTCACTGAACCTGGAAAGTTTTAATGGTCTCTGATCCGACCCTTAGGTCACTTACCCTTAAGGCCAAACCCTAATTGGGTTATGTTGGGAAAATCCTAGGTTTAAGAATGTTTTTGCCTGTGAGTCAGTGAGTCTCACACTGGTGAGAACCAACGGGTCTCAACACTCCCCCCCTCTTCGCTTTGGGACAATACATCGTATTGTCACACATTGCCTGAACTAGAACCTTCTTACTACATGAAATATTTCATTTTAACATGAATAAAAAGACTGTACCCAATAATATAGCATACATACATTAATGGTGTAAGTAAGCATAACAACAATTGTAAGTACAATATTACATGGAATCAATTGTGACAAAATTGTATAACAGTGATACAGCATTGACAAGACATAATGATAAATTATGTTAATAGTAAATAAACCTGTGAGGAATAAAAGAAACAAAATGGAAAAATGTAAGTATCATATTCAATGATGAATTCTATTCTCCTACCCGTGAGAGAAAATCAGCTACAACATTATCTTGTCCTTTAATATAATCTATATCAAAAACAAATTCTTGTAATGCTAATGCCCATCTACAAATACGTGGATTGGCAAAATTGGAAGTTTGTAAGTAACTGAGACTTTTATGGTCACATTGCAGTTTAAACTTAGCTCCTAAGAGGTAACGAGCTAACTTACGTACAGCCCAAACAATAGCTAAACATTCTCTTTCAATGGTGGAGTATCTAGTTTCACGATCCAGCAATTTTCTGCTTATGTACCTGATTGGATATAATTTGCCTTCTCTCTCTTGCATTAAACAACCTCCTAAACCTTTATTACTAGCGTCCGTACTAACAATAAAAGGTAATTTTGTGTTAGGTAACATAAGAATTGGGCCCCGAGACAAAAGCGTTTGAATGGTCTTCAACGCCCTATCACACTCATCAGTCCACACTACCTTATTGGACTTACCTTTCTTTGTGAGGTCAGTGAGCGGAGCGGTTAAGGACGCGAACCCTTGAATGAATTTACTGTAGTACGATGCTAGTCCTACTACGCTTCTGACCTGTTTCTTTGTTTTGGGCTGTTGTAGCCTTAGAATTTTATCAATGTTATCGGGATCTGGTTGTAAGGAACCTTTCCCTACCCTATGTCCTAAAAATTTGATGCTGAAGAGTGCGAGCTCTAATTTAGATGGTTTTACTGTAAACCCTGCCTCTTTTAAACGCTTAAATACCTCCCTTAACTCTTTGATATGTTCCTCCCAGCTACTTGAAAAAATACAAATATCATCAAAGTACGTGATGACCTCATCTAATCCTTTAAACAATTTCCTAACTATTTTGTTAAATGTAAGAGGAGCTGTCGCCAGACCAAATGGCATGTACTTAAACTGATACAACCCTGAGGGAACCCTGAAAGCAGTTAATTCTCGACTCTTCTTGTCTAATGGAATTTGCCAATACCCTCTAGTTAAATCTAATTTTGTAAAATATTTACCCTGATGTAATTTGGACATTAATTCCTCCTGATCTGGGATAACCTCTGCTATGAATTTAGTGACTGCATTAAGTTTTCTATAATCAACACAAGTTCTGATAGTACCATCCTTCTTCTTAACTAATACTACAGGTGCAGCGTAAGGTGAATTTGATTCTTCTATTATGTCTAATTTTAACATTAACTCTATTTCGTTAGCTAATACATCCTGAAGATTATATGGGATGGCGTAAGGCCTTAGCGTAATAGGTTTATCTGAAGTTAATTCTATAGTATGATAACCTATATTGGTTTTACCCGGGCTATCTGATATGACTGACTCAAACTCTTTCAATAAGTCTTTGAGTTGTCCAGTTTGACTATCTGTTAATTCGGGATTGAAACAAATATTGCTATCTTTATCTGTGCCGGAATCTAAAGTGGGCACACTGCCTAAGTCCAAGTCTGGACTATCATCATCATGATCATCTGTCTCATTAATTACTGACGCTAAAGATCCGCTCAAGATATGGTTTTGAGTGTCAGGTGCTTGTGTACTAGGTAAGTCTAAACTTTCCCTATTATGAAATTTACAAACCCTATTTACGTGGTAAGTTTTAACTGAATTACCCCGTCTAACTCTAACATTAAATTTTGAAAGTTTTTTCTCCACAATGAATGGACCTTCCCATTGTAACATCAGTTTATTACCCTTTTTTGGTTTTAGAATTAATATATGGTCACCCTCTTTAATGTCTTTCTCCTGTGCATTCCTATCATAATACTTTTTTGCACTAGCTTTCTTAATTTGTGAATGGGTCAAGGCTGTCTCTGTAGCTACCTGTAGTCTGTTCTTAAGGTCTAATAAATACTCAAAAACTGGTTTCTGATCATCGTCAACTATTTTATCCGTGAACAGCTGTTTCAAAATGGCCATCGGGCCACGTACCTTCCTACCAAACACAAGTTCATATGGAGATATACCGGTGGTCTCATTAGGAATTTCCCTATATGCAAAAAGTGCAGCTGATATAAATCTGTCCCAATTCTGTGGTTCGTTTTCTGCTAACTTCCTTAACATAGTTTTGATAGTGCCATTGAATCTTTCAACCATGCCGTTTGACTGGGGGTGATATATTGATGATTTAGTCGGGTGAATGTTGAAAAACCGACATACCTGGTGATACATTTCTGAACGGAATTGAGGACCGTTATCTGAGAGTATAGTGTGTGGAAAACCTACTCTACAAAAAATTGCAAACAGTCCTTCTTGTATGTCCTCTGTCGTTATGTTTTTCAAAGCTATAGCCTCCGGCCAACGAGTGGCGGTGTCTACTAATGTCAAGATGTATCTATTTTTCCTATCTGTCAACTGTAGTGGACCTATGATGTCTATGGCTACTTTAGTGAAAGGAGTACCGACAATATCCATGGTTCCTAACTCTATCTTCCTAACTGTCCCTGCTGGGCGAGCTTTCTGGCATGTAGGACAAGACTTAACATAAGTTTTAATATCTTTGTCTACATGTGGCCAAAAAAATTCTGAATAGACCCTATCTCTAGTTCTACGAATAGACATGTGTCCGGCTAATGGGGTGGAATGTGCGGCTTCTAATACTAAATTTCTTTTACTTTTAGGGACTACTAGTTTACAATCTATTTTATTCTGGTCTGAATGATATTGAAAAATCCTATACAAGAGTCCCCCTTTTTCCTGGAAAGTTGTCGAACCTGTCTTTGTTAGATCTATTGTACCTAATTTAGCTTTGTCCCATAGGTGTTGTAAATCGGGGTCAGCTAACTGGTCCTGGCGGAAAGTGTTGTGGTCTACGTCAACACTAAAACGTGGAGGGGTCAGCTGCTGTGTTTGTTTACCTTGTCTAGCGGCTGCACGGGTCACCGCGTTTGCAGCCAACGAGGTTTGGCTATCTTGACCTACATTCCCTATAATTACGTCCGCTACGGGGTCATCAAACAACGCAGCTAAAAATGTGCCCGTTAAGTATGGTGTATCTAATATGACGTAACCCGTCGGAAAGCGTCGTATAGTGCCATCTATCAATTTCAAAGCAATTTTTTCATTTGACCATTTATTTCTAGGAATTAACGATTTCCTACATCCAATTACACTACACCCTGTATCCCTAAGCACTGTTACTTTATTCCCCATTAAAAATCCCTCGTCAAATGTTAATTTCCCTAGCGATTTACTACGTATTTGTTTGTGCCCTTCAAAACTGTTAAATGTCTCTACTCTACAAGGTATGGGAATGTCTGAGTTGTCTAAATTGATTTTACACGCGTTACAGTGTTGAACGCATTCATTGTTGATATTGTGTAGTCAGAACTGTCGCATTTGTCTTTGCCTATCCCTACTTTGTCTATTTTGACCAAATCTGTCATATTGTGTATTTGTGACTGTCTTGTTGGATTGCCCATATTTATTAACTCCGGGGTTACGGAAAGGTCGATTGCTTGAGGTATGAGTTGGCCTAAACTGTAGTGATTTTGCCTGAAACGAAGGGCAAGTATTGGCTAGATGTCCAGGTCTGTTGCAGGCATAACATGTGACGTCATCGGAACGTCTTGTCACTGACCTAGTTCGGTGTCCACTATAGGGCTGTGGGAAATTTGCGGCAGCAGCATCAACTATGGGAAATGTTTTATTAGTAAACTTATTAGCGACCCTACTGTCATTTATAGATTTAAGCATATCTATGTGGGTTAGAATTTCTGAGCAGTTTTTCGGTTCTTTTAGTAAGATCGTTTTTAAAGAGTTGGAGTTGACATTTAATAATAATTTGTTTAGACAAATGAGGTCTTTAAGCCCTTCAAATGTTTTAGGTGTGTCAGTTGTCTCTAACCAGTTGTCTAATGTACGTACCAGATTGGAGTGAAAGGATCGAAAATCATCCTGTAGTGGGAATAGTGTGTTCCATTTTATTCTATAAGTTTCGTTATTGTACCCTGCCTGTCGTAACAGTAATGTCTTAATCAGGTCATAATCAGTCCTTTTGCTTAATATGTCCTGAGTAGTCATAAATTGTCTAAGTTTAGGGGATAACTTTGTATGAAGATGGTCTATCCACTGAGGTTTCGGTATGCTACAACGCTCGGCGGTTATTTCAAATGACAACAGATAACTGTCTAGATCTTCAGTGTCATGGTAGTTAGGTAAGTTTCGATCTAGTCTGTCTCTAAAATTTGTCCTATGACTATGAGTATCTGTGTCTGTTCTATTGTCATTCTTAACGTTAATCTGAGTTTGTGCCAACGCGAGTTGGTACTGTCGTTCTCTTTCATTTTCCTCCAATTCTAGCTTTCTCATTTCTATAGTTCCAAGGCGTGATTTTTCTTCTAATTCTAGCTTTTTCATCTCTAATTCTCGTTTTTCTCTTTCTATTGTCTCAAGACGTAATTTTTCTTCTTTGTGTATAGCTTCAATACGTATTTTTTCTTCTTTTTCTTCCTGACGTACTCTGTCTTCCCTTTCTTTTTCTACAGTTTCTTTAGCTAGTTGTTCTTGTTTTGCTTTTTGATCTCTTACGTAGTACCCTACATCTTTACCCGTTAGCCCCATTTCGGTGGCTTCATCCTTAAGTTCTTGGATCGACTTCATTGTCGTTCTAACGGTATGTTAACTAAAGAACTATAGGAGATTAAAATAATACTATGGACAATAAACGCATACAAGACAACTGTGAACGTAAGACTTGACAGAACAATAACAATGTCCCCTAACAATACCCTACAAACAAGATAAGACAAGACAAGGCTGAAAAAAATATTTTGTTGTCCAGAACACAAAGAAAAAGAGAGGATAGTAGACACCACGTAACTTAAGAACCCTTTAAAGACAACAGACAGCACAGCTAAAAATGATGAAGAAATATATAGAGTAAAATCCCCAGCGAACTTTATCGCTCTTACGGGTATACGAATTTTATCTATATATATCTAAAGTACCCTAATAGAAATAGGAACATTAAAAGTAACCTTTCAAATACAGGAAAAGACACTTAAAATGCTACACACGGTGAACAAAAAACAGAAAACGAATACTGAATTAACCCAACTGGTGTGGTGGACTGTGAGGCGACAAAGGTGAAAAACACAAATCAAACCTTCTGTCCAAATGAACCCACTGTCCAATGCTCCCAACGATACAATGCGAGGAGACAAGTATCTCTTTCAACCACCGCTAGTACAGCACCAGCGTCAAACTGCAGTGGATCGTGACCAGCTCCGGTTTGTAACCCACAGAAATATGTGGAAAGGAAGTTACAAAATTTAATGCCAACTATTTTAAGAAAATTGTAACAAAAATCTCTCGTTCAATAACAACACTTGCACAAGTAACTATTGAAATAGAGAAATTAACACAAATAAATGAACAATAAACTAACTTAAGTGCTAACTTACATAAAATTGAACTTAAATTAAAATTGACTCTAGCTAAAGTTACTTCTAAAATGTACTAATCTACGTTAGTTTTAGACGAGCCCCCAATGTTGAATATTAGCCCCCCAATATTAAATATTGGTAATTTTATGGCCACGATATTCTTATATATATATTGTTTGGTCCCTACCGCTACGTCGATTAGTACTATTATGTCTAAAGTATGATTGTTCTTAAACTAGTGATATTACACGCTCTCACACTAACGCTATTGACTCTCTCACTCGCTTACACTGCTACTTATATGTAAACTTAATAACACAGGTGGTTCAGCCCACAAATAAAATATTTAATTACTAAAACTTATAAATTACTTAACATATACTTGATACATATAAATATACAGACATTAATTGTTACAGTTTGTACTCGTGACATAAGAGACTGGATTGGTACTCTGGGTAGTCTCTGGCCTGGAATCTGTTATGGGTCCGATACACACTCCAGACTTCACAAAGCACACTACAAGGGTCAACGGTCGTTCCGTCCCTTTCTGGGTCACTGTCGTTTACAGGTGACGGGTGATGAATGACCAGTCACGCTCCGGTGCATCCACTTGTACACAAGACGTCGGCGTTGTCAGCTGACTGCTTGAGCTATCAGTCTAGTCCACTGTTTACTTCTGAGTAAGCTACACCGATTTCTGACTGTCCCCAACTCTACGGGGTTATCATGTACAATGAGCTATGCTATATGCTCCACTGTACTACGTTCACTTCACTCTTCTATACTCAAATCAAGCCTCTGGCTACTAGGCTTTACTATGCGATTATATCTACTGCTAGGCTAACAGAACCTAAATTAACTGACTTAAGTTCATTCAACCTTAACTGGTATTAACTGGCTGTAAATAAGAATAAATACAATACATAAGCTACAAGAAAGAAGTACATTCCTAATACATTAGTAATGAGTATTCATAATCTAACAATACTTGACTAACTAATTAACATCCTAACATTTCTTATTAACATTATAATATATATTATTATGCAGCTAACAATTAACAATACCATATTACCAACCGAGCTATTCTTGGCTATACACACTATAGCAGCAAAAAAACAATCTCGCCAGGCTCTGCGTCTTCAAAGTGAGAGAGAGCGAGTCTCAAGCAGGCTTCCAATTTATAGGCCCTTTGGCATCGAGACATAAAGGAAGTTCAATGACCTACTAACACTTTGCTTACAAGCCGGGTCAATACTCTGGCGACGTGCTGAACTGTTTTCATTGTCCTAAGTTTTGGTACCTTTCCATTGGACTAATACTAAGCTATTCCATGGTCACTGAACCTGGAAAGTTTTAATGGTCTCTGATCCGACCCTTAGGTCACTTACCCTTAAGGCCAAACCCTAATTGGGTTATGTTGGGAAAATCCTAGGTTTAAGAATGTTTTTGCCTGTGAGTCAGTGAGTCTCACACTGGTGAGAACCAACGGGTCTCAACAGACCCCCCCCCCTTTTTTCCCCCCAAATATGACGTCACTTAATAATCTTGCAAAAAATCTCTACGTCCAAGTGACGTCACTGTCTAGAGAGTTTTGAATTCAACTACGTGCAGTCAACTTCAGTTCCAAATGGGCATCATTCTAGGCATCAAAGTCCGGGCATCAAAGTCGGCGCACGACAGCACAGTTGGAACCAGACCATTGTGGCACCTACTACACGACACTAGCTCCAAATTTGAAAGACATTGAGGGGTGTGGGGAAAGACAGTGAGAAGTCTGGGAAAGACAGTGAGAAGTCTGGGAAAGACAGTGAGAAGTATGGGAAAGACAGTGAGAAGTCTGGGAAAGACAGTGAGAAGTCTGGGAAAGACAGTGAGAAGTCTGGGAAAGACAGTGAAGAGTCTGGGAAAGACAGTGAGGAGTCTGGGAAAGACAGTGAGAAGTCTGGGAAAGACAGTGAAGAGTCTGGGAAAGACAGTGAGGAGTCTGGGAAAGACAGTGAGAAGTCTGGGAAAGACAGTGAGGAGTCTGGGAAAGACAGTGAGGAGTCTGGGAAAGACAGTGAGGAGTCTGGGAAAGACAGTGAGAAGTCTGGGGAAAGACAGTGAAGAGTCTGGGAAAGACAGTGAGGAGTCTGGGAAAGACAGTGGGGAATCTGGGAAAGACAGTGACGGGGTGTGGGGAAAAACAGTGAGGGAGGTGGGAAAGACAATGAGGGGGATGTGTGAAAGATAAAACCATTGGAAAGATGAAAAAAAGTTCAGAGTGGGGTTATAGAGAGGGGAAATCCCCGAACATTATCGAGATTGTGTTTCTATAAATTAGTTCTTTTGTTAGTGTTTCTCTATTTACAACAGATTTTGTGTAAGGTGTTCACTGAGGAGCCACCCATTCATTCTTCGCTAATCACAAACAAACCCAGAGAGCCATATGTCATCCTGCTGACCCTAACTTGACCCGGGGATAGGACGAGGGCCGACACCCCTTGCGCTCCACTAATCTTTAAGTCGCGACATCCTGTTACGTCCAGACCTCACTTTGTCCTCGGAAGGTCCCATGGAGGAGAGGAGGGGGGGGGGAGCTTTAACTTTGAATATTAACAACGGTCTACTTCTTTGTATTCAGGTCTTTGAGATGTCTTTGAGACATTGCGACTTGAAAAAAGGGGGGGGGGGGATATGTGGCTATAGACTGTGTCATGACACAAAGGAAAGTTGCGGTGTAACGCGAAAGGCAGAAGTGTTCTATGGACGCATGGTGGTACAGCTCCGTTAGACCCACATTTCTTAAACTTAAGATCAATTTCAATCAAAGTAGTTTTTTTTCCTCCAGGTGATGATATCTAAACGTGAATATATCACCCTTATGTAATGCGCCTATAACAATGTGATGCGCCTATAACAATATGATGCGCCTATAATAATAATAATAATGATAAAGTTTATTTGAAAATCACGCTTCATCCCCAAAGGATCGAAGCGCGGTACAAAGTCAACCACATTAAAATATATGCGCCTATAACAATGTGATCCGCCTATAATAATGTGATCCGCCTATAACAATATGATGCGCCTATAACAATATGATGCGCCTATAACAATATGATGCGCCTATAACAATATGATGCGCCTATAACAATATGATGCGCCTATAACAATATGATGCGCCTATAACAATATGATGCGCCTATAACAATATGATGCGCCTATAACAATATGATGCGCCTATAACAATATGATGCGCCTATAACAATATGATGCGCCTATAACAATATGATTTCTGTGCAGTGTTTTCGCTTGTAGACAATTTACACGTCATTTCTAGTCCCTGCAATCACGTGCAGACATTCCCCAGGTGCGAACGATCGCCTGTCTCTGAATAAAAGACACGAACATGGAAATGGACGAGAGTATCAAATAGGGCTGATCCGGGTACTGAGCCGGATACCCGGAAATACCGAGTATACCGGAACATTTTACCCGAACTAAAAAAATAAAGGAATACTGACTAGCGATTAGTGTAAAACCAAATGTAAGCTAAATGTAAGCTAAATGAGGAAAGATTAGAGACAGTTGACAGCTTCAAGTACCTCCGAGCAATAGTATCGGAACAAGGCTCCAGGCCCGAATTAATGGCCAGGATTGCGCAGACCACGACAGCACTAAAAAAGGCTCAAGAAAATATGGAACGACAAAAATATAGCCCCCAGCACCAAAATCAGGCTGATGCGCTCATTAATCCTCTCCATTTTCTTATATGCCTGTGAGTCCTGGACATTAACAGCAGAACTTGAAAGGAAAATAAAGGCGATGGAGATGAGATGTTACAGAGGCATTCTTGGCATCTGCTATAGAGACCACATCACCAGTGAGCAAATAAAATAAAGGATTCGTCAGGCAATTGGGCAATACGATGACCTCCTGACGTCTGTTAAAAAGCGCAAACTTGAGTGGTATGGCCGCGTGACCAGAAAACAAGGGCTCGCCAAAGAGATCTTGAAGGGCACTATACTAGTGGAGGGAGAAGAAGAGGAAGACAAAGAAAAAGATGGGAAGATAATATCAAAGAATGGACGGGATTACAACTAGGCGATGCTATGCGTAGGGCAGAAGACCGAGAGGAATGGAGAAGAATAGTGTACATGTCATCTGTGGCGCCCCAACTGTCGAAGGACTATGGGACCTGATGATGATGATGATGATGAAGCTAAATGTAAGCAAAATGTAGGTCAAATGTAAGCTAAATGTAAGCCTATTGTAAAGCGCCTATAACATAAATCCATGTTGTTTGTTCGCTGGCGAAGGCTTCCTGCCGACACGTTCGTTATTTTGTGTCGTTCTTTTTTTCAGGTTTAACCTTACTTCGTTTCTCTCATTTCTTACTTTGCTAGCCCGATTGCATTCTCTCCCCTTATTACCCCATTTCTTATAACACCCGGACTCAGACCTACCGGGTATTCTCTCAAAATACCCGGACTGACTGTCTCAGCCCTAGTATTCACACGTCAGCCCCGATGGCAGCAGTGCCAACATGTTGTAGTCCGTGTGGGGGTCCATTGGAAGACTACTCGTGCCAGTGGGGAGAGCACTTGGCGCTTACATTTTGTTTACAGTGGAGTAAATAGCGATCCCGTCATGGTGACGTTGTCCCTGTGGGTTGGCGAGACATGCCGAGCTATGTGGAATAGTGAGACGGTGGGAGTTGGGGAGACCCACCAGGCGATGTGTGGGTCAGTGAGACACACCTAGCGATGACGAGTATATGTTGACATTGGTAATTGGTTTGCGGTGCCGATTGGTTGACCACAGGGGAGTGATTATTTGATTGTGTGGTGTAAGGTACTCACCGAAATAGCTCTGGCGGATTAAAACCTTCACTTTTGTTTCACGTCCGACACCAAGTATGTACACACTGACTTGTAGCTTATTGAAAACTAAAGAAAGTTTTGAAACATGATCATGAAGGTTCTTGCCGCCCTCTTAATGCGAAAAAAACCCACAAAAACTATCCAGTCGGGCGATAGTTTTAGTCGGCCACCATCAGTTTTAAGGAAATTAGTGGACTCTGATAATGAACCCATTTTAAAGTTTTGGACTCCCATAATGAAGCCATCTTAAAGTTGTGGACTCCTCTAACTTTCTGAATACTATGAGGTGAAGTGGAGACCTGAAAGAATTATTTTTTTAAAAAAAATAAATAAATTTATTCAACGACCATACGCTAAAAAAATTGAATCCCTATCTTACAGATAGCATCTCCGTGGAGATTGGCCCAGTTCTTTGTCAACACGCGTCACAGGCCCCCCCCCCCCCCCCAAAGGGTGGCAGGCATGTGACGTCACAAAACTTCAAAGAAAGCGATTTTGTAAATATGTCAACTGTACCAGATTGTCTTTTTAAGAGCGTAACACACACACAAAGATAAACAAATAACAAAATACATCTATCTTTATATTTTCATATAACAAAAATGTTATCTGCAGTAGCTGGTGAAGATCCCCTATTAAGTAAACATGTGGCAGGGGTGGGGGGTCTCATGTGTGTATGGGGGGGGGATTGTTAGGGTGCCTAAGGGTGGAGTAGCAATGGTCTGGTCTAGAATGAGTCGAGAGATTCCGAGCTAGAGTAGCAATGGTCTAGTTTAGAATGAGTCGAGAGATTCCAGTAAACAGATAAGCACGTTGGCGGGCTCCCCTTGTCGCTGTTGTTGTTCACCTGGAATCGTTTAATACCAACCACCCCCCCCACCCTTTTTTTACACACACACACTTTTCTTTTTTCTTCACACACACAAGTACACACATTCGATTCTTGCACTAATTGCTCGTTCCTGCTCGTCTGCTGTCACGTTAACAAAGTGTCGACGTCATGTTCATCATCACGTGCTCTCTCCACACACACACACACACATTTTCGTCTTCCGGTAAATATATTTCATTAGTTAAACTGCTTATTGTTTAGATTTGAAGTTTTTTTGTTTTTAAAACTAAATTGTTTTTGTATTATTTTACATATAAAACTAAGAAAACACAACTTACTATTCATTTAATTTGATAAACCTGACAGTAACGTAATGTAAGTTGTGATGACCGGTGATGATTGACGAGATTGCTCCTATTTTTCTCAGCATTTTGTGATGCCTCCATACCATAATTTTTTTTCGCCCTCAATCTTCAATTTTCTAGTCACACAGCCACACGCCCTACCCCTCACGACTCAATCGCCCTCCACCAACAGCTATGATAAGGAGCATGGCAACATTCGAGTGGCTACAGCCAACAATGCCCTCGCCGCTAGATCAAAGCGCTCGTCCGCTGACAGGAGTAGCTTCGGGGATGATAATTCATTGTTCACGGTAACTAGGCGCAGTGGCGGTGTAACAATCGGAACCCAACCCACGCGAGTTAACCTAAGCCTTCGACATTCGCCCTCGGATTTTCCTCGATTGGTCCTCGTTCCTCCATTCTAATCTCGTTAGTACGGAGAAACCCCCTTCGACAAACGAGGCGTCCGCTGCTCGCGTCCGATGTGTAATTTTGGAAGATTTAAAGCCGTTCAACATTCGGATCAGCGAGGGCTTATGTCCACCAATGGTGTTGACTGACCTGAAGAGTGCCAGCCGCCCAGGCGGAAATGAGTGTGATTTATTGGCGCGATTGTGGTCGGTCGGGACAGACCAGAGAAGAATGTGGTACTGGTACCCGTGTAAGTTCGACTACTGCAATCATTTTCTAGGCATGTTCTATTACACTTGGAAAAGGCCAAAAAAAAGGGGGGAGGGGGTGGGGAAAAAGGTACCATTTCCTAAAATGTAAGCTTTTAAAGCAGTCTTAACCAATCAAAGTAAAACTACAATGTGAGACCTTGATATAATCATAAGACAAGGGGCTAACAAATATGTACGAAAGGGCCGCGAGAAGGGACGGTGTCATAATCATTTAAACTGGCGCCCTCAATTATTTATTTTTTTTAAATACCCCCCCCCCCCCCACTCAATAACAACAATTTAAAAAAAAATTTAAAAACCTATGGCCTATGAGTATGAGACCAAGTTTGTGACGTGATGAGTCGACACCACTTATCAATATATTACAGGAAAGAAAAAAAAATGGGTCAAGGCCACATCCACTTTCATATCCTGTAAAAAGAGTCTACGTCATGCGTCCATCCTCATTGCACGAGATGTTTTTTCTGGGACGATGCCCTGGCCTGGACAACAAAATTAAAAGGTATCCTAAGTTCTTATAAAGGTTGGAATGGATACGTTTAACGAAACGAACTCTTTCCCTGAATCGAAGCCATTTTCGAGTTGTCTTCACCGGAAGTGTGATAGAGGCTGGGACGAAACGGCTCACAAGTTATCGGATGATTTTACAGTGTTGTATCCCACACCTCTCCCCTAAATCGCTTGGACGTACTCAATACACCTCATTTTACCATGAACGACAGCTTTCACCGTGCGGATGGCCTCTTCAGCTGGTAAGAGAGAAAGAGAGACAAAAAGACCAACAAAACCTCCGGTTCTGCTGCTATGAAAAGTGTCTATTACTCTACTCTCTCGCAACTTCAAAAGGCGGGAAGCAAAAAAAAAACTTAACGTAACGTGTTCTCAACACACGTGGTGGACCCGTTAATAGCGGAATGAAACATTTCTTTGATGATGTAATTAGTTGGCATTCCAATAGGAATTGAGTTGAGTTACGGAGCGGTGCTTTGGTGGAAAATGGGGGAGGTCGGTTTGGGTTAGGGACAGGAGAAAGTGCTGAAAACAGTGGGGGAAAAGGGGGGGGGCATGAATGAGGTCATTTGCATGCTGAAACAGTTGTCGGTGGGGGGGGGGGAATTTCTCGGCCTTGACTTAGTCTTTGATTTAGAGTCGCAACTACCGGGGGAAAAAAAAAAGAATTATGTCTTATTATCCTATTTCTTCTCAAAGAACGTTTCACCGTTTATCGGTGCTCCAGTTGGGTTAAGGGGGGGGGGGGGGGCGCTATTTTTGACACATAGTAACAATAGGACGCTACATGATAAACTTTATCGCAACCTTATTTTTTTATGGCTCCTTCTGACATATGAGACCTCTGTGTAAATAAATACATTCTACTTCTTCTCTATCGTCATATTTAATTGTCTACGATTGCCAACATGACTTATCTGCCACATTCATCAAGAATTTTGTTATTTAAAAAAAAATTCAATTCCTTAAAAAAACAACGAAACAAACAACAACAACAAAGCAACTGCTGGGTACAGGCAAGTACAAACAGCAGGCAGAGATGTTTACGGCACATAAATTGCACGACTACAGACGTTTACTACAGTTTATGTGCGTGATCCCATGGTGTTCGGTTGATGAGTTTTAGGGAGGGCACGTCCTCGGAAATCGACGCGTTGCGTTGTCCTGGCAACACAAGTGCCGGAAGAGTCGCATCTAATTGAGTTACAAGGGATCTATTTTGGCCCGAGCCCCTGTGGAGGGGCGAGGATATTGTCTGCGCTCTCCGCTGATGTTTGAGTGATGTCACAGGGTGTAATGATGATACATAGGGTTGTGGTTGTTCGCGTTAAGTCAAATTTAGGAGACGTTTTTTTATCCAGATTTAATCAGTCCTAAATTTTACTTAGAGTTTGGGACACATTTCAATCATACACTGATAGATCAAACTCGCCAGCCGGGTGCAATCTGTTTACCGATTTTCGTGATTGAGGTTCATTTCAATAATGGTTTGCCGACACAGGAGTAGTTGCCTCGCCAAGAATAGCTGTCTCCCCAATAATAGCTGCCCCCCCCAAGAATAGCTCCCCCCCCCCAAGAATACACCCTCCCTAGAATAGCTGCCTCCCCAAGAATATCTGCCCCCCCCCCCCCCAAAGAATAGCTTCCTCCACACGAAAAGCTGCTTCCACAAGAATAACTGCCCCCCCCCTCTAAGAATAGTTGCCCCCAAGATTACCTGCCCAGGCTCCTCAGTCTAACCTTCATTCCCCCCCCCCCCCCACTTATCCTCCGAAAGTCTATCTGTCCTTCCTCAACCGCCATTAAATCGGATTAACCAAGTCAAATGTATTACGCCAACTGCAGCACCGCAATCATATTCGAATCACCCAATGTTGTCAATTTTTAAATATTTTTTAAAAGAAATTTTTCAAAGCATTTTTTTTAGCCCTCTACACACTCTATAAAAATAAAAGCCATAGAAATAATCCAGTCAGCTGATGTTTCTCCGCTTTTGATATAACTCTCAAGGGTGACAAGCGCTGTCGAATCTGGTCGGGACAAGGTTACCTGTCCCCCCCCCCCCAACACCACCACACCCCGTCCCCTACCCGACCCACAACGGGGGTCATTATGTTAGTCCCCGCTCAACCCTCCTGCGATCTCGTTCTGGATATGGAATGTGACGTGTACCCGAGTCGGTTGTGGGCCAGATCCCGGCCTGCGGGTCGCGGGTGGTATGCCAGGAGCGCGACCCCAAAGAAAGCGTCGAAATTATGACATAGCAAGCGAGGAAATAATGAGGGGGGCAAAACAAAATAACGGCCATGTTTTGTGTCTCTTCTTAATTTGTTTCCATACCATCATTTACATATCACCCACCCACACCTCCCTCCCCACTTTCCTCTACCCGCCTTTTTATAGCTTTCCTCCAATAATGAGTTATTCATCTTGTCAAGTTTCTTTCTGAAATTGTACAAGGTAGTCGATTATCCTTATGGAATCGAATAAAGAACGTATGGGCTCCAAACTCTTACTCCGACTCCCTTAACCGAATCCGCCGATCCGACTCCCACAAACAGGATCCACCAATCTGACTCCACCAGTCCGACTCCGGAAATCCAAATCCACAACTCCGATACCGAATTGTCATCCATCAAAACTGTAACCCGAAGTAGACTAAGAATGACAGAGACCCCCGTCACACTTTGTTGTTGCGTTTAACATTAAATTGTCGCGTTTAATATGAATCTGTTGCGTGCTTACACAAACAAAAATTTCACTCAACACAATGATATGTCTGTTGTACCACACTAACTCAATGAGCTGTCTGTTGTACCACACTAACTCAATGAGCTGTCTGTTGTACCACACTAACTCAATGAGCTGTCTGTTGTAGCACACTAACTCAATGAGCTGTCTGTTGTACCACACTAACTCAATGAGCTGTCTGTTGTACCACACTAACTCAATGAGCTGTCTGTTGTACCACACAAACTCAATGAGCTGTCTGTTGTACCACACTAACTCAATGAGCTGTCTGTTGTACCACACAAACTCAATGAGCTGTCTGTTGTACCACACTAACTCAATAAGCTGTCTGTTGTACCACACTAACTCAATGAGCTGTCTGTTGTACCACACAAACTCAATGAGCTGTCTGTTGTACCACACAAACTCAATGAGCTGTCTGTTGTACCACACAAACTCAATGAGCTGTCTGTTGTACCACACAACCTGTTTACACTAATGTTATGATAGTATTTGATCGTGAATAACAGTTAACACTGTAACCCTCGAGCCCTAGTGTGAATTCATAACGTATCTTACAACTAGTGCACATGCAGAGCTACGGGGTGGGGGGCAGGGGTAGATGACCTTGGGCGTCAGAATAGTTAGGGGCGCCAAAACTATTCTTTGATATTATTTTAATGATGAAAATGATGGGTTTGAGAGTTTTTTTTTTAAAAAGGAGGCTCTTTAAAATGAATCTTGTCCCCTGGCGCCAAACACTCTAGCTATGTCTACGCCTCTGAACTTTTGACTAATATTTTTATGTAATTTATATTTATTTTGTAATGTGCCTTGCAATGCACCATTCATTTTCAGACCACACCTGTGCAAGTCATCTTATGGTTAAGCCAAAAATATACATTCATCACATGTTCAAAGACCTCGAAGTTAATTAATCCAAAAAGATCCTCCCGGAACGTGCAGATTTAGCGCGACCTGGAATCGTTCCTCGCCCCCAGACCTGAATTTTTGGTCTCACTCCTAGCCTCGTTATCGAACTCGGGAGGCACCATGTGTCTGATCGGGCGGCCACGCCCTCTGTGTCTGGTGGGCTATCGCCGCATTGTTTGGCGGGCATGCTGATTGCTTAATGGAGGGAGGGGCGGTTAAAACGCCAACAATGTGGGGGTGGGGGGATGATGCAGTCCAGCGGGACGCAATAAGCGGAAATTACTGAAATGACGTTAGCCAGTGGTACCCCTCCCCCACACCCACACACGTACAAAGTGCTGCAAATGCCCATGCGTGCGAAAATACACAGTACTGGTGGTGTAATTGTGATCTATTAGTGATCTGTTGGTATTCAACCGTTGATCAGTATACTGGATGGTCTTTTACTAACCTATTGGCAGTATTGGTGATCTACTGGTGACCTATTGGTGATCTGCTGGTGATCAATTGGTGATCTATTGGTCATCCACTGGTGGTTTTATTGTTGATCTATTGGTAATCTACTGGTTATCTTTTGGTGATCTACCTGATATTGCTGCTTTAGTGATAATGCTCTCATGGTCTACTGCTGAACAAAATGTTTGCCCCCAAAACGAATGACTTCTAAAGTGCACTTATACACTAACGACTTTACACATTTCCAATTATAGAAACTAGCACAGCATCTAGTGCGCGCTGGAAATGGAGAATTTCCACCCACACTTTTTCTTCTTCTTCTTCTCACCTCGCCGTAGGCCTATATGAATGGTGAAGAAAGTGTTGTATCCCTCACACGCACTCCCCCCCACCCCACAACCGATAACATACGGCTGCTGTTATCCTATTGTTTCCACATGTCCACCGGTTTGTTGGGACCAGCACTGTACACACGATGCGTGTCTCGCGCGTGTCGCTATTACAAAACTCAAAATATGATAGCCCATAATTGTGAGTATGATGGAAAAGACTGATGGGTCACGCTAAGTGATGTACATGCGTGTTCCCTACAGCAAGGTGGATCATGGGGAGAACTCTTACTACGGGGAGGACTCTTACCACGGGTAGGACTCTTACCACGGGAAGGACTCTTACCACGGGAAGGACTCTTACCACGGGGAGGACTCTTACCACGGGGAGGACTCTTACCACGGGGAGGACTCTTACCACGGGGATGACTCTTACCACGGGGAGGACTCTTACCACGGGGAGGACTCTTACCACGGGGAGGAATCTTACCACGGGGAGGAATCTTACCACGGGGAGGACTCTTACCACGGGGAGGACTCTTACCACGGGGAGGACCCTTACCACGGGGAGGATTCTTACCACGGGCAGGACTCGTAACACGGCGAGGACTCGTAGCACGGGGAGGACTCGTTTCGGGTTGAAGCAATAGGAAATATAAAAACACAGAGCAGGGTAAAACCTGGAGAAAGACAAAACAATGAACCTATCGGGCAAGACGTCTTCGTCTAACAGTGAGTGGAACATTATTTGTCTAATTTGCAAAAAATAATTTTAAAATGTCTTATCTTATTTATTATTTTTGTGTGTGTGTTTAATGTTTTAACTCATTCCTTTCTTCATCCACATATCCATGCATCTGTTATTTTAAAAAAAACAACTGATCCCTTGCTTATCCACTGCCTTAGTATTAATGGATTATTCCCATCATTTGTTTATGGTCTCGAAAAAAAAAAAGCAGGCCCCGATGCACTCAACGTTTGGTTGAAGTGGACGTTGCAGCATCGCCCAGTGGCGGCACTCCACGCACGTCGAGACCCGCCATCCATTGCTCGCTTTTCTTGAACCCCACGACCGGAGTAACTTCGTATCAATAGCCAATTACGGCTGGGGGGGGGGGGATTTCTGGAGATGATCTCAATCTTGTGTCGGGGGTATGGGGGGGCGCCTCTTCGATCACGAGGAAACGATGACATCGCACAAGGGCGCTTTGTATCCAGGAATGGAAATGAGTGAAATAAATACGACTCTGTACAACGGGTCAAGGTCCAGTCCGGAGAGCTCCCAGAGAGAGAGAGAGAGAGAGAGAGAGTCGGTTGATGTGATATGATGCATAGCAATTTAAGAATCAATGCCCAACCTCCCCAACCCCCAAATCAAAACCAATCCGGCCAGTTTGTACTAAAGGATTTGTCATTTAATTGCGGAGATCCATTAATAGAGCGTCCGGGCTGTACACAGTCTGGCCAATCTTATTAAGATATTAATCACACATCCTGGTATTCCGTTTGGCCAAGCTCTCAACAGCTGTTCGGTCATTCTACGTTGATAAGAGCTTTAGCCTGGAAAAAAACGTGTTATCAAATTTATTTTACGAAAGATTTTTTACAAATTGTTACTGCTAGACTACATGTATGCGGAAATACCCTGTAAGAAGCAATGTTCTACAAAAACATTGTCTAAAAAAAAAAATAATAAATAAAGTAACATTACGTAATTCGATGTGACATTTTCCGGTCTTAAAAACGACAAATCCTATTCACTCTGACACTATCGTCCACTGTCATAAGAGACGAATTTGATCACGGAGAAGAATTTTTTTTTTTTTTTTTTTATAATTGTGGCGGTCGCAAATGTCAAATAACTTTGAAAATATTGGTAATACAAATCTTATTAAAGAAATATATTAAGTTCCATGTTGCGTGATTTGATTTTCTCAATTGATTCTTTAGTGAAATGACACAGTCTACTGAGTCGTCGATAATCCTGCCATGCCAACGACACAAATGCCAGCCCCTTCCGTCTGACGTTGTTAACCTGAAGTCACAACTCAACGATGAGGGAGACATTGCCTTATGGTGAGCCCTGACATACATGCCATAAGAAGGCCCTGACATCATATATATGACACGAGAAGACCTGACATCACATGCATGACAGGAGAAGCCCCGACGTCACATCTGCCCCGCTGACCAACCCTGGCGTCACGTCCGTTCTTTTTGAGAACCTCTGGCGCCGTGACCCTACAAGGTGTTTATTTAATGGCGTTACGATACCCCCATAGAACCCCGAGTCAACACTCAGCCCTAGTGGCATCTGACGTCAAGGATGGACGGTAAATCCACCTCGAGGAGGTCTCGTGTGGTCCTCCGTCCATGATAGCGCCTCGTCGTGTAATGGGGGGCGGGGGGCAATTGGTATAGCTTCATTTAGTTAACTGGTGAATCCACATAACCTGACATATCGAGACTGTAAATACACGTCAGAACAGCAGTCCGATATTTACCGTTGAAGCTCATAAATCAGTCGCAGGGCGATGTTTTCTGGGGTGGTCATGTGTTGGGCGCCATGTTTTATGAGCACATGTTTCCGGGGAGAAACACATATCGCTTTCACCCTATGTCACTTGACGCAGCCTTCGGACTTCTGATGCCGATTTTTTTATTTTTTAAAAATACTTTAAATTTTATTCGGACATTTTACAATACTAAATTGGTGATGGTCATTTTTACTTGAAACCCCTGACCGACCTGGTTACAATACCAACACTTGGCAGGCGTTGCCCGCGCTTCGTAATGGTTGATGATAAAGTATTTGCCCTGTACATGAAAGTACAGTTTATGCAATCGTTGAAGAACTCTACGACTAATTCGTCAACAGTAATGGGAAATAGCTACCGGAAAGATCATCGTCATGGTGACGTACATAGTACATTGCACGCTTTTAACGACACCTATACAGCGCCAAAATCAGGTCACTGATAGAGGCGCCATCAATAGATGTAAATATATTTATCAACTGACAACTTTAACCCCTGGTCTCTTATAGTGTTAGTGTTATCCCACTACCGACATAACCCCCTGATCTCTTATAGTGTTAGTGTTATCCCACTACCGACATAACCCCTGATCTCTTATAGTGTTAGTGTTATCCCACTACCGACATAACCTCTGGTGCCTTAAAGTTATAGTGTTACCACACTGCCGATATAAACGCTGTTCTCTTATAGTGTTAGCCTCACCCCACTGTCGATAAGGTTGTTAATGAAATTTTTGCAACCACGGGTTGAGGAAGACGGGCAGAAAGTTGTTTCGATTATTATTATTAGATAGTAACAACGCTCTAGACGATTTCGGAGGAATTTTGACCAATGTGTTCAAGTTCCTGAATAATACAACGCACGCGATATTTTAATGTCATCCATTAATGGATGTATCTGTGGTTTGAGAACCCCTGTTCAGAATTCAACCTCCACCCTCCAACTTGCTCCATACCACCGGCGTGTAATGATGCAATTAATTATTTTCTAATGCCCTAATCTCGCTGTCACTAGTCTGCACGCCCACTTACACCGTGACACCAAGTGCGCAGTCGACGCACTTCAGACAGAAGGCATGTTTTCTTCTCAAAGTGACCTGTTGGTGGTTCACGATGCAATGAGGCTGAGATCTTCCGACACGCTGGTCTTCATGGAATGGCCCCGCCGTTACAGATTGGGGGAGAAAAAAAAAGGGGGGGGGGGGGAAGGGATTATTGAATCCCTTTTTCACAGAATTTAAAAAAAATAAAATTGCGCTACTTAAATTTTCAGTTAATTTTTTTCTTCCCAAAGTGGTGAGCCTCATACGGGTCTGCCAGCTAGCTGATTCGGTCTTCAGTCTACAGAAGTTGATCCCACGAAAGTAGCAGAAATAAAAAAAAAAAGGGGGGGGGGGGGGGCAGGCTACGCTAGACAGAAAAATTAGAGAGAATGCAAAAAAAATGACAGAGGCGTGAAGAGGGTGCATCGCCAAAATCCCAGAGGAAAACGGCTCAAAAGCAGACCCAGGCTTAGATGGATGGATGGTGTGGAAAAAAGATCTACAACAACTGTGAATCCAAACATGGAAAATAAAAGCAAGCATTAGATAGTTAAGAGTGGAAGGAATTAGTGAGGCGGGCCAAAGCTATGCATGGGCTGTAGCGCCACAGGGATGAGGGATGAAGAAGTTGATAACATAAATCCGAAAAAATAAATCTTAATTATGTAAACATGGCTCTTTACTGTGCTGTATTACGGCTTACGGCTCGATGGTTCCAAATCATTTACACTGGACATTTTGTGTCTCTTACTAGACAAGCGCTTTGTTTGGAAAGCTATTGATACAGCCATTTTTTTTTTAAAATAACGGATATCAGTGCACCCCGGTTTCAAAATTAGAATTAAAATTTGATATAGCTCTGAAAAGTTTACGATAAAACTTCTCAAATATCATTTACCGCCAGTGGTTACACTAACACAAGTGCCTAGCGACAGTCAGACGTCATCGTTCGAAGATAGACCAGAATCTTCAAACGAAATCACCGCTCCTTAAAGCATGCGATAAAATCTAAATGGGAAAACAGCCCCCACCCCACACTAACTGCAGTCACATCCTGTGAGATCCCCCTTCACACACACTAATCTTCCCCCCCCCCCCCATACAGACTATCCTACCTTTCGTTGGACATGGGAAGACAATGACCACTTGGAAGCGCGGAGATCGGGTGACCCCGCAGTGCGGCCAAGCTGAATGCGTATGTCGCGGGTCCGGTTCTTTGGAGACCTCACGAAGCGTCAACTCGGTGGGTCATTGTTGTCCCGGGAGTGTCCAGTTACGGATTAGAGTAGAAGTGACCGGGACAGGGTGTCCAAATTTGAGATCGCCGTGTCGTTAAGGTCCGAGGCGATGCGTGTTACGTTACAGAAACCGTCCGCCGTCTCTACCTGACCCGTTTAACGGTTGGCAGACGCTGTTTAATAGGAAGTGACGCGTTATTTGAACACGCCTCCGCCCCACCCACTCCTCACCCCTTCACATTTCCGCCTTGGGAAGGAAAAGAAATGCCCAATTTTAATGATAATATTTTTAAAAAAGGAAAAATTAACCACCCATGGTAAGGTCAAATGCAAAAATTTGACAATTGCTACCAAGAGGTGTTTTGACAATTTTTATTGCAAAAATATTGTCGCTCCTGCCGGCTTTTGTGTGTGTGTGTGTGCGTCTGTTTTCTTATGCTTGGTTTCTTGAGTCTGGTTTCTTGAGTCTGGTTTCTTGAGTCTGGTTTCTTGTGTCTGGTTTCTTGTGTCTGGTTTCTTGTGTCTGGTTTCTTGTCTGTTTTCTTGTGTCTGGTTTCTTGTGTCTGGTTTCTTTTGTCTGTTTTCTTGTGTCTGGTTTCTTGAGTCTGGTTTCTTGAGTCTGGTTTCTTGTGTCTGGTTTCTTGTGTCTGGTTTCTTGAGTCTGGTTTCTTATGTCTGGTTTCTTGTGTCTGGTTTCTTGTGTCTGGTTTCTTGAGTCTGGTTTCTTGTGTCTGGTTTCTTGTGTCTGGTTTCTTGTGTCTGGTTTCTTGAGTCTGGTTTCTTGTGTCTGGTTTCTTGTGTCACTTTGACGAGGGATTTTAGTTTTAGCTAAACTTTTCTTTAGGCATGTCTCATCATGTCTGTCTCATCGTGTCTGTCTCATCTTGTCTGTCTCCTCATGTCTGTCTCATCATGTCTGCCTCACCATTTTAACTCCGGGTGTTTTGTAAGTCTTACTCCACGGGTTGTCTGCCCATGAAGAGAACCATTTCATTGAACGCGTTCAGAAATTGTAGACATTTGCTGGGAAACGTCATCATTTGGATTGTCTCCATTTCTGGTCCGGGGTCCGTCAAACACTATGCCTCCGCGATTATTTCCCGAACTGGTCTGTTAGCATATCGCGCGCACAATGACTTCAATCACTGTAGCTTTAGTAACGGGCGCAGTGGCGTAGCTAGAGTGTTTGGCGCCCGGGGACAAGATTCATTTTAAAGCGCCCTTTTTTCCTTTTTTTTCAACTCTCAAACCCATTATATTCATCAATAAAATAATACCAAAGCACATTTTGGCGCCCCTAACTCGCTGGCGCCCGGGTACATCTGTACCCCCTTGCCCCCGCCCCTTACGCTACGTTTCTGAACGGGCGTGGAGGTCAACACGAACTTTATAAATGAACATTTGATATAACCTAAATTTAACTACGTACATTTTAATATTATACCAATGTTAGGTACTTTTCGGGCTATTACATTTATCTGAGCGATGTTGAGTGCGGGCGCCGGGGGCGTACACCAGATAAAGCGTGTAATGAGAATCGGGGGATGGGGGGGGGCCCTGTGACACCCCACTGTTTATGAAGTGTCGGGCCGGAGAGTTAATCCCGTAGCCTGCACTTGAAAATGTTGATACGATGATAGAGCGTATGGGGGTACTGCCCCGGTGGAGGGGAAGGGGGTTTGAAAGGAGGACGAGTGGGTGCAAGAGTTTTGTTTTTAATCGTTGTGAAATGAACGCGTCTCTTACCAGTCGATAATTTGAAGTTTTCACAGCAGTTCTCAAGCTGGGCTCAAACTACCCCAAGTGCCGCCAGTGCCGACGATACCATCACTTGTTCGCCGCATTCGCTTCCGATCACAGTGTCACACGGTTTCGTACAATCCCAGGCGTTAGAATCCACTTGACTCGTGCGTAAGCATCACTTCCACTGACCGACCTAGACCTACATTATGAAATGAAATCTTGGCGAGACAGGACGCCTGCCGGCCCTCACACACGGACGCCTGCCAGCCCTCGCACATATGCACTCAAACGAAGACGTGACGTAAGTGAAGGGCTACACGGCGTTGCGTGTCAATGTGATGACTCGTGGGCTCGTCGTGTGCGGCATGGCGGTCCAGCTTAAAGGTTCATGAGTATTAGTTGAAACGCTAAGTCGAAAATGTGTAATGACAAGTTTCCAGCATACGTGGCGTAACTATTTAGGCGTACACGGGGGTTTAGAAAATCCCACCAGTTTCTAGATTATCATTATTATTTTTCTTCTTTTAAATTCAAGCTAGCGTAATGTAATACAATCTTAATTTCGTATTAGCGACTGTCTTCATGGAGATGAGCAAAACAAAATATGGGAAAACCAGGTGAAAAAAAAAAAGAATGCGACAAAACAACGAACGTGTCCGCAAGAAGCCTTCGCCGGTTAAGAAACAAACATCAGTAAACACAACACTGTAGTCTTCCATATGTTCGTACAAACACTCATCTTGACCTCAATGCCACAGGGTCAAAACTTATAGTAACAACTGTTAAGGTATAAAGTGTTGGTCTCGGGAGAGTTATTAGCATGTATTCACTCACCTGATGGGTGACAACGAAGTGTTGAGTCGTCAAATAAGAAAAGCTCTTCTTGACCATTAAGGAAAAAAAAAAAGATTATTTTCAGTTCATACGTTCAAATTTTCGTCAAATTTTGTTTGGAACGAAGTGTACTATATAGTAAAACAAAATAATGCGTTCAAAAAGAGATTTGACGGAAATTTTGATCGTGTGAACTGAAACTAAAACTCGACCAAACTTCCGTTCGATGAAACTTCCGTCGATCAATTTACCGTCGAAGAAATTTCTTTCAAATAAATTTCCGGATACGAAGTTTTCCACGCTTCTCTTTTCTTGGCCAATTTGACTTTTATGTTTATGTTATAAAAATGTTGTGACAATTGCAATTGGGGTTCATATTGAGAAAAATGTTTCGAGTACAGAGGTGGCCAGATGTTGGGAGGCAGTTGTGTAGCTATACATGTATAGGCGGACGCGCGATGGGGGCCCGTGGTAACTTTTACCTGATACCTGCCCGCGTGCGTTGATGGGTTGTGCATGCGACTCTGCTGATGAGAAAAACGTTTGTGCTGGATGTGCTCGCCTACAACAAGGCTTCTCACACAGTTTAGATCCATCCCGTGAATGCATCATTAAAACCATGTGTTTTTTTTTATATTTTTCAGTTGTTGTATTTTCTACTTTAAAAAACTATATTATCTAGGTGTTTAAACTTGCAGAGGATGAAATCATACTTTTGGCATATTTACAGTTTATGTGTTGCTTGTTTGCTTGTTTGATCTACCAATATGTAATTATAGAATATTGAGTCTAGTTTGGATCTAGTAACATTAAGGGTTTTTAATATATTTGCTTTGATGAATGCACTTACACTTCCATTGTTGTTTGTTTGTGCATTTGGCTCTCGTTAACTTGAAAGTCACTAGTTCATCCACGCACTGGTTCATGAAGATGTTGCCCCCATGAGCTAGGTTAGGTATTTCAAAAGGTCTTCGCAGTTTGAGAACTAATGATAAAAAACTTACATTTTTTCTTCTTTCTTTTTTTTTTAATGGTAGAGGAGGGAGCCAGTATGGCGACTGAAGACGAGGTTTGTGGGGAGCGGGGTAACTTACATCAGCGAGTTTGTAAAATATTCGCCCATGGCTCTTTGAAGTCGACTGTACATCTGGTGGCTCGTTCTCCTTTTTAAATCTGGTAATGGTTGGCAGGGCCGATGTCGCTGTGTGTGTGTGGGGGCTGTGCTAAGTAAGGTATAAACGGTCGAGAGGGAAGTGCTCTGAAGGACAAGTCTGTTTATTCTTGTCAGTACCGTTCATTGTGGTTAGTCAAGAACGCGATAAATACAGTCGGGCTAGTACAATTGGACTGGGGCGGGTTTGCATCTTTTAACGAAGAAAAAAAAGGAGACAAAAAATGGGGGAGGGAGGCTAAGAAAAAGCAGAGCAGTAAAAGCGGGTGCTAGATGTCTGTTTAAATCATCCTCTATTTGCACGATTAGAGTTGTCTGCCTCTGCCGGAAGTAAAATAACGGTAACTCTATTTTATTAATGTATTTTCACATAGATATATAATATAGATATACAGATATATAGATATGTAAATATGGATAGATATGGATAGATATAGAAATAGATAATTAAAAAACGAAAATAAAGACTTTGCCGAAACATGCACTTATTTTAAAATAATAAAATATGTTCGATTCGAAACTAAAGGCAGCGGGTATTTAAAATGACAGAGATGTTGGATTCGAAACTAAAGGCAGTGGGTATTTAAAATGACAGCGACGTTGGATTCGAAACTAAAGGCAGCGGGTATTTAAAATGACAGCGACGTTGGATTCGAAACTAAAGGCAGCGGGTATTTAAAACGACAGATACGTTGGATTCGAAACTAAAGGCAGCGGGTATTTAAAATGGCAGAGACGTTGGATTCGAAACTAAAGGCAGTGGGTATTGAAAATGACAGATACGTTGGATTCGAAACTAAAGGCAGCGGGTATTTAAAATGGCAGAGACGTTGGACTTGAAACTAAAGGCAGCGGTCTCCTTTTAAACAATGCAAATGGCACGACAGTAACAGTGCCAGAAGAATGGCGCCTCAGTTCGAAAGCTATTCCAAAACGGACGCCATGCTGTTACCGACTTTTTGGACTTTTCCAACCATCTGAACATTTATCATAAAGGGGGTTTTTGTGACTCACTTTGGCGATCACTGATGTCACGCACCAATGAAGTGGACACAATTAGCCATCGAGTTAATCATGTAGCCAAACATGAAATGAATGAGATAAAAGTGCTTATGACTTCACATGATTTAGTGCTTAAATAAATAAAAATTAAAACTAGAGGCTTTGTCCGTGCACCCGGGATTAATGTCCATTAGGAAATACGACATGGCCTGCTTTATTACAAGTGGGCCCGTAGTCGAGACGGGCACACCGCTGAGAAGGGCCCACAGCAGAGAACGGCCCACAACTGAGAGCGGCCCACAGCTGAGAGCGGCCCACAGCTGAGAGCGGCCCACACCTGAGAGCGGCCCACAGCTGAGAGCGGCCCACAGCTGAGAACGGCCCACAGCTGAGAGCGGCCCACAGCTGAGAATGGCACACAGCTGAGATTGGCACACAGCTGAGAAACTGAGAACGACTCAAAGCTGAGAACTACCCATAGCTCAGAATGACCAATAGCTGAGAATGGCACATAGCTAAGAATGACCATAGTTGAGAAAGGCCCATAGCTAAGAATGACCCATTGCTAAGAATGGCGCATAGATAAGAATGACCCATAGCTAAGAATGGCACATAGCTAAGAATGGAACATAGATGAGAATGGTACACATACCATGAAGACCCATAGCTGAGAGCTACCCATAGCTGAGAAATACCGAGGAAATATTCCATTCCGCCAAGATGCAGGAAACCTGACCACTAGACCAAGGGTCGATGACATTTTAATTTAAATAGGACATTACTCTCAATACCAGAATCACCGCCACAATTGCTTAAATGGCGCCGTAGTGTTTAAAAATATCAAAATATTTGTATTATTGATTTATTTATTATGACAAGAAATCGTGAATTATCTGCAGTCAAGCAGATAAGATGCTGACCATCGCAGAATAAGGTTGGCCCCACTCTTCCCAGATCCTCAATCACCCCCCCCCTCAGCCCACCGCCTTCCCATTATTCAACCCTCACACCCCTGGAGAATGTGGGTGAAGTGGTGGAGTGCTGGTGCTGGTGCTGTTGCCTCCATTACCGGGAACCACGGGATACCTGGCACACATCGTTAGCCACAGGTGGGTTCTGTTTTGTCGTAATTAGATGAAGAGACCGAAGCGCCACTTGTGGGGGTGACACTTGACCGTCATCGGGCGGGAGTGCTATGCACAGGTGGAGGATAGGTGGTTAACAGAAAGGCAGCTTTAGACCATCTCTAAATGTCAAGGTTGTTTTGGACCGTCTTCTAAAGGTCAAGATTGTTTCAGACCATTTCTAGATAAGATTACTCAATATCTTTCCAGCTGGTACAAGCGCAAAGATTTACGATGTATGATATGCCGCTAAACTACTGGGTAGTGCTATGATGGTTTTTAAATATTTTTTTTCAAAGGCGTATACATATAATGACAGGGGTGGGATCCAGTGGCGTAGTGAGGGGGAAGCAAGGGGGGCATCATGCCCCGGGCGCTACTCACAAAGGGGCGCCAAATGGTATATTTTACTATAATATTGTATGGTTTTCGAATAGGGGGGCGCGCTAAAAAGGTATTGGTGGCGCTAAAAAGGTATTGTGCCCCGGGCGCGAGTTAAGCTCGCTACGCCACTGGTGGGATCCCTAATTATAAATAACACCACGTGTTACAATGCAGCCCATATTATTTTCTCGCCCTTCAGATTTCTTCAAGTTCAACGGGTTCATGAATAATTGACGCTTTTATGAACATCCATTCACGCTTGGGGGGGGGGGGGGGGTTATTGGAGGAAAGAAGAGTTCATATATCGTCATCCTCAGATTTAAATTTAAATCCATAGCTTAACAACATAGTTCTTGACACAACTGTTTGAGGATCTTCACTTTTGCCACATTAAACTACACAAAAAACAGTGTTTTTTTTTAAAAGCAAAAGAAAGAAACTTTTAGCCTGGTAGAAGTTGACCATCTCCCCCGGTATCCATTTGCCAGATCTCGCAAATAACAAGATTTCCAGTACGGAGATTGTAAGGGAAAGAAAATATCTTTTCACATGCGTTTTAAAAACAGGTCCGCATAAATGTTGTGTGTGTTTTTTTTTTTTTATTTCTGTAACCAAACGTAGTAAGTGCTCCAATAATGCGCAGTCTTCTCTGTAGCAACTGTTACAACGATGGGTAGAGCGAGGCGTTGGGGTCGACCATTCGCAATCAACGCAACACTGTCGAGCCCCGTGGCAGCATCTTGTTTATTGGCTTGTCTCTAGAAATTATGATAGATTGCTTACGCGAGCGGTTCCAAAAACAGGTACTTTCCCGGGGGAAAGTGTGAGCCCCTGAGGAATGAGCACTACACAGACACTGAATCTTTCAGGAGCAGAAGTGAAATTATGTCTTCGAGGTGTTGTTGGTGTTTTTCTGGTGGTGTTGTGGGTCTGAGTTTTGGTTGTTATGTGTGTGTGTGTGTGTTTGTGTGGGGGCGGGTGGTTGGGGCCGTGTTACACAATCCACTCTTGAACAGTTTTTGTAACACTTTTATTTTGAATCTGATCGATGAAAACACAAAGCCCGCTCTGTAGACCATGAGTGCGTACCTTCATATCATGGTAGCTGCTGGGTCGGGAGGGCCTACCATCATATCATAGAAGCTGGGTCGGGAGGACCTACCATCATATCATGATAGCCGGATCGCGAAACGATGGGAAAACTTGGATCTCTGTTGGCCGATTGAACGTGTCGGCAGGGCCGACCCTAACAATTGCGGGGCCCTATGCGAAACGGACTGCGCGTGGCCCATTCTGGGTAGAGAATAAGGAAAATAGGTGAAAATTAAGATTTTGTATAGGAAATTAAATTCGGGGCGGGGCCTATGAAAGTGCGGGGCCCAATGCGGCCGCATAGGTTTCAGTGGCCTAAAGCCGGCCTTGCGTGTCGGCCTCGTGGTGGTGAGGTGGGGGTGGCTGCCAGCGACAACCACAATGTCCGCCTGCTTTGGGCGTTTTCAAGTCCCCAGCTTGGGAGGTTTAAGAGTGAGGCGACGAGAGGAAGAGGGGAGCCAGAGGGTGTCACATACGCCTCCAAAGATCAAATCTGAATTGATTTAGGGTACTACGTTTCTAGCTGTTGTTCGCCATCTTGTCAGTTCTAGCAAATTACCGGGTACATTTTTCTGCCTCAGAGTTTTTTTGTTTGTTGAATTTTTGTTTCTTTGGTATAGAGTTGGAGTTTTGGGGGCAAAAAGGGTGTGTCTGTGACAAGGGGTGGGGGCTAGTGGGTTTGATCACTGGGTTGGATAATAGGCAGGGGGGCGGGATCGACTTGAAGACCTTAACGTTTAAGAAAATGGCAATAGAGAAAAGTTTAAATTTGAAAGTACTTTAGATTATGACTGGTGGGTCCTTGCGTTGGTAAAATTGTAATCTTAACTTTTTGAGGGATTCAATTATGAATATGAGAGTTGGTCGGGTATTATTATATGAGTGGCCTTTTGGCCTACGAGTGTGTGTGGGGGGGGGGTGTAATTTTAAGAAGGTAGATTACGCATTTGGGGATGGTACTGTAAGACATTTTTTATTTATTTGGTTAAATGAAAGCAGGTTGACCTGACCACAGAGTTGGTCTAATTTTATGAGTTTGTGGGAGGGTAAGGGTGGGGCTGATGTGTTGAGATGTCACTTAAGGGAAAGTTTCATTAAAGAAAATATGTTTGCAGTTGATGTAAAGTTCAGGTGTTATTAGAAAAAGTGTATGAATCCTCACATGATTTGAGGGTGTCAATGACCAGTTATTTTATAACATTTGGTAATCTGACATTTTGTTTTTAAAAAAACTGCGCAGTTTCGCCGTCTCGTTCCAAATGTTGTTGTGTTCGTGTGTTCCTTTGTTTGTAGCCAACACACGAAGTCAATGATTAGATCAAGCTCGCAACAGCTTACCAAAGTGTACATAAGTGTTCGGGTGCGTCTTGTCAACTTGGCTCGTATTGTCGAAGAAAATATACCGGAGTGTTTAGTCAAGTCGAACGCATTGCCGGGAGAAATTCCCACCGGGACCCCATCGAAATGAACGACTCGATACCCAGCAGACGGCACCAATCATAAATGTTTGCTTTAGCTATGCACCGCGCTGCTCGCGGACCTTTCAAGCGACCACACGTCACTTCCTGTTCCCTGACAAACAAGAAGACTTTTATCCGCAGCGCATTTCTTCCCGCGTAAAAAAAAAAAAAAACACATCTTTTGTTGCGCGTCAACAAGATAGCATTCCCCGCACCTTTGGTTCAGACATTGTCGGTGCTCCATGAAAAATGCGGACCTGCAACCAGCAGCAGCATCGGACTTCCATTAACGTCAGGTGGTTTTCATTCCGGAAGTGGGATGGCTATGAGCAGGCGTTCGCGAGACAGCATTTCCAAGTTGTTTTGAATATAAACGAAATCCGCGGATGTTAAAATTGCCGGGGCGTGCGGCTCGGGTCTTCAAATCACGCGCGAACTGGTGCTCTCAGAGGTAAACACTTGTCTGAGTGCACACGCGCAGACACGCCGCGTGCGTCACTTAGTACACATGCACACCCGGGATGATTGTGTTGTCTCACGGTAAATCCGTGGGTTGGTGCAGTTTGAGAACCCTCTGGGTGCATACAAGCACGACTGCTTTGTCATGCATCAAAGTGAAAATTCTGATTCGGGTTTATCACTCCGATTCCGATATTGTACGTCATGCTTTTCTTTTTTTTTCCGGGACCATAGACATACGATCATTTCCGTTTCAAGGATGAAAATTCCGCTTGTCATATATGAACCGTCTCCATCTTAGCTTGTGACAACCACACTCGTGCAACTTTGTGATACAACCAGGGGCTCACAAACTGCCACGACACTGACAACCATTTCAATTGCCTCATACCGGGCAAGTCAACCAGCGATCACCCTGAAGCAAGGTGAAGCGTTTAGACTGCTATCAATGTCATATCAAGACCCGGGGCCCTGGGATCTCATCAATAACGTGGATCTGTGCGTTTCAACGATCCCCGCATTCCCGACATGAGACGATAGCGCTCGAGACAATAGCCCGAGAGCACGGCCTTAAACCCCCCCCCCCTCGCCTTGTCCTTGTGCGGTGTTCTGTTAAAATAGCCCTTTGTTTTAAATATGGTGGTTACTGTGGCTACTTCAAGTCTGCTCGTGGCTATTAACCCGAACGAAAGTTTACACCAGTGGTTCTCAAAATGTGCTATTTAGGATAATGGGTTTGAAGTTTATGGAAAAGTAAAATAAAAAATATCAGAGGTTTCCCCATTTATTTTCCACAAGGACCAAAAGAGTATTTGACACTGATGCAATGGGGCTCTCGTGTGAATAGAAAAACCCTTTCCCCAATTGTCTCAAAGAATAAATGTGTCAACATCGCTTGTACAACAATCGACACAATTCTTTTTAAAATAGGAAATAGATAACATATAATCTTCTTTTTTCTAAATTATTATTTTATTACTATTATTTATTTTTTTTACACATATGAACTGTTAATAAATGTATAATTGTTCACAGTGTAAAGGAAAACACGAAATACACTATGTAAACGGAATAGTAAAGCTAAGAAAATGTGCAACGGTATTAAGGCTTAAAAGAAACTGAAACCACCAACCGCCCTTTTTACACCCATAACCACCTCCCACCCCAACCCCCAAAATAACAACAGGTCATTGCTGAATCTACCAAGGAAGGTTCCATGGCGTAGTAATTCAACTTGTATGCCATCTTGTCCGTTCAGTAGTATAAGTAGCGTGGATGTGAATGTAGTGAAAGCTGCGAATGTAACATGTATAAATCATTAAACTTGTAATCATTCTCGCCTTAAAATGTAGCCCACTTTGCACCCCAAAAAAATAATAATTATAAATAATTACAAATTTTAAAAATATAATTGTGTCTGAATCCGCATTGTCGTTATTTGATACATCACGCTGTGAACCATGTCCACGTAAATATCAGACCGAAAGTTACCCCCCCCCCCCCCAAAAAAAAAACAAACAAACAAACAACAACAACACTATTTCTAGTAAATTCCCACACATCTTTGTTAATCAGCTGTTTCCCGACCATATTCACGGCACGCCCTACTTCAATAATGAACTATTATGTCAAAACCTTGTCATGTACGTCACAAAAAGTACCTGTTTGACTGTACACCATCAGGCTGTGTCACGTGTCATACTGTCACATATATATTTGATGGATTGGGTTGAGAGCTGAAGCAGGTGTGAAGATTGGTAAGAGTCTGTAATAGATGTCCGTCCGAGCACCTTTGATCCTATAGTCAAACTGTTGCAAGATGTGAATACATATCACTCATGTTCACATTCTTATCATCCTTTTTAGTCCCCCAATCCCCACTGTTAAAATTAAAAAAAAGTAATATTAATAGTCCACAGCAGCCACTTTATTATCGTGTTATTACCAGTTCTCGTTAACTTAATTTAACGGTTTCTTTAATGTTTTCAACTTGGAAGAAATTCAAATGTGAGCGTCTGGTGTGAATTAGATAAATCGTAGCTCAATGGCATTTTCCCACTACTCTCTGTTACAATATTTTTGACTGGGTTAAAACATTTTCATGCTTGTTAAGTAACTCATTTTTTGTTTTGCACCCAAATAACACTGAAAGTTAATTCAAAAAAAAAAAAAAAAAAAAAAAAGCAGGTGAGAGGGATTTTAAGACTAATATCCACAATGAGGTCATGACTTAATGAACTCGCGCTGAGACTTTGTGACATTTGACTAGTGGCAAGTGTCACGTGGACATTAAGTGACAGAAAGCGACACCTGATGTTATGAGAAATTTATAGTTTGCAATGCTCACGAACAGTTCACGCACGCACGCAGGCGGTTGTGATCATTTCCCTCGGGAACTATAGAAAATGGTGTTACCATTGTCATCACGTCAAATACATCATATTCATGATAACTTACGACATACATGTATTTGATGTCTCTGTCACACCTTAATGCCGCTGTCACACCTTGATGTCACTGTCACACCTTGATGTCCATCTTACACCTTGATGTCCCTTTCACACCTTGATGTCCCTGTCACACATTGATGTCCCTGTCACACCTAGATGTCCCTCTAACACCTTTTTGTCCCTCTAACACCTTGATGTCACTGTCACACCTTGATGTCCCTGTCACACCTTGATGTCCCTGTCACACCTTGATGTCACAATGACTGATTAAAAAAATATTGGATTTTTATGGTGTATTTTAAAATATAAAGTAAATAACAATTGACAACATACTTTACTATCTCGATGAGTCGTTTTAATCAAAAGCAGGCAAATTAAAATGTCTTTTTCTTGGTGATCGAGCTATAACAAAAGAGAGAGGGGGTGTAATTGTTCGGTCAGCGAGACCACCTCACAACCCAGGTCCAATCAAATTGGTTTGAGAACCCCCACACCCACCCATCGGTATATCTAAACTGACTGATCATCGCTTTGATAAAAACATCAGAACACGTGACTGCTGATCCACATGGAAGGGTGGACTTATGGAGGCGACGGGTTTATGGGGAATGAGGACTTTTTTTTTTATTAAGTCTGATCAGTACGACGATCCACTACAGGTTAGTGGTTGGAATGTGGACACAAGGACGTCCGGTCATCAAAAAAAGATTAAAGTTGAAACAAAAAAAAAAACCTCTCTGGTGTGAAGAATGTGAATTGCATTTTCAGTTATTTGATGTCAGGAAGACAATTTAGATCAGCGGTTCTCAACCTGTGGGTCGCGACCCGCTTTGAGGGTCGAACGACCCTTTCACAGGGTCGCCGAAGACCTTCGGAAAACACAAACACTCTACGGTCATGAGGTAGCAACGAAAATAATTTGATGGTTGGGATCACCACAACATGAGGAACTGTATTAAAGGGTCGCGGCATTAGGAAGGTTGAGAACCACTGCTTTAGAACATTGAAGAAAATAGGGATCTTTGTAAATCCTTTATTTTACTTCGCTTTTGTTCGTGGCTTGCTGGGAAAATCTTCACTCTTCACTTTATAAACAAAAATATCTCAAGTGCGGGATATATTTTTTTGTCTGAGATATTTGGGGAAATAAATCTGCGGTATACAAGCGGATGAATGTTAATATAGTTTATGGGCGTGAAAAGCTGTGCGGTTGCGAGCCTTTTTTGTGTGTTTTTTTTTTTTTTTTTTTTTTTTTTTTTTTTTTTTTTTTTTTTTTTTTTTTTTTTTTTTTTTTTTGTGTTTTGTTTTGGTGGGTGAGGAGCACTAATTGGGATTCGTTTAAAGTGCGTTACTTGAATGTATGTTTTGTTAAATTGTCAGCTCCACCCCCATTGCTCGATATTACATTGCATAAAGGATTTTTGACGAAATTTTTTTTTTATTATTTTTTTTTTAGGGTTTGTTTAATTAAAGTTTTTTGCTTTCGCCTGTGCAAAAAGTAGTGCTTCTCTCCCGGGAGCCCGCATGATTTTTTTTTTTTTCAGTAAACAAAACTTTTCCCGAGGAGTTTTCCAAACCCGTGTACAAATTTTAAGAACACAATTTACTTTTTTTTTTTTTTTCTTTTTTCTATTGTTTCAACAAGTCACAGATCGTCACCAATTGTTGCTTTATAACAGGATAATTATTGAGCCCAGTAGCTCTAGTGCACAGGTTCTCAAGCGTTTTCAAATCACGACCACATTCACATATAAGCAAAGTGACTCTTACCTCGATATTTTTGGAGGGAAAGTGTGCAGTGGCGTAGTGAGGGGGCAAGGGGGGCATCATGCCCCGGGCGCTACTCACAAAGGGGCGCCAAATGGTATATTTTACATTTAATATTGCATTGTTTTCAAATGGGGGGGGGCGCTAAAAAAGTATTGTGCCCCGGGCGCGAGTTAAGCTCGCTACGCCACTGAAAGGGTGCTTTTTAAATAGAATACGTTCTTGGAAATAAAATCACATTGAAACTTAATTTTCAATTATAATGTAATTGGAAACACATTGTATGTCATGATTGTGCCATGATTGAAATTGTAACTCAAACTTTAAGATTCCCAGTAAAAAGTTAACTATTTCAAAATAGCTTCTTCTCTTAATATATTGTTTCAGCCGTCGATCAAATGTATCAAAAAAACACATTTCTCAGCACGTTTCATAAATACCGACATGTCAAGGCTTATGACAAGCAGCATCGTATGACTACAGCCAGGATAATACCATACTCTGGAATAATCTGTATTTCAAATTGAGGCAGTACAGCAACGGGCAGCACGCTTTGTCCTGAACCGCTACAGAAATACCTCTAGTGTTGGCAGCATGCTGGAAACACTGGGCTGGTCACTATTGGAGGAACGACGACGACAGTCCAGGCTCTCCATGATTTACAAGATAAATAATGGGCTAGTCCATTGTTCTGGCATTAAACAGAAACTCGTCCCTCTCCCCCATAGACAACGACGAGACCATGACAGGCAGTTCCGGCTCATACCAGCCAGAAGCCAGTATAGGAACTTCTCATTCCTACCAAACACAATCAGGGACTGGAACAAGCTTCCAAAAGGAACAGTTGAGGCGACAACACTTGACTCATTTGTGTCTATTGCCTCAGGCCTTCCAATCCCTAGTGCATGATACCCTCAAACAGTTACTCTTGTAACCAGTGAAATATCCTCATCAACACCAGGCACAGAGACATTGCAAATCCCATCTACATTCATAGGAGCCATAATGATCAATAAATTGATCGTGGGCCCTTAATATATAGAAGAAGAAGAAATGCATTCACCAAATCACTATAGAGAATATTTGGTTATTCTGAATAGTTTATTGGGGTCTCATACAAATTTATAATACATTACTGTCTCATTCAACTATATAATAACATTATGGGGCTTATTAAACTATATGACACTTAATTTATTATTTGTTATTTAAAAGGAAACAAAGTTAAGAGTATTATAGTCTCACAGAGGCGTAGCTAAGAAGGTGAGCAGATGTTCTTGGCGCTAGGCCATGTGGGGGCGCCGAAATTGGAGTGTATGGTATTTTATTTATGAATATAACGGATGTTATAATTAGGGGTGGGGGTGTAAAAATGAATCTTGTCCACGGGCGCCAAACACTCAAGCTACACCTCTGCCGAAATTTATTAATATCTATGTTTCGTTTATACTGCTGTGCAGTTGCTGTCTTCGTAATTACGTCCTTTGATTCTGTACCTACATTGTTCCTGGACACACATCATATCTATTCATTAACGCATAGGCATCCTCAAAACGAGAGCTTCCTCGGCCAGCGACCCCAGATCTTTAAAGGATCTTCTAACAGATTTTACTTCTGCGGAAAATATGCCTTTTTAAACGAATTTAACCTTGTTGGGGGGGGGAGGGGGGACTGCTTAGCTATATCCCACATACTTATGTAATAAAATGGCTGGCGACCTGTTATACTCCCACAGATATTACATAACTGTTGGCCTTGACACGAGACAGTTGTACCTCAGACAAGCGCGCAGGTGGTGGGCCTATTTTAACAGTCTTATTCATTCTCAAACCTCATCAATACCTTTACCTTTGCAGCGTACCCCGTCGCAAACCACACTGTGGTCCACAGTATGCATTAACTATTAACTTTTCATTGTGCTCTGTCGACATTAGGATTTTTGTCTTGTATTTAAATTTCTAATTTTTTTTTTTATTATGTATCTGTTTAAATACTTTTGTTGTTCTTATGCTCGAATTCTCGATTAAATTAAAAATTAACTTCTACTTTTTTTTCCTTAAGAACGCTGCATTTCTTTTATGGTGGGGGTTTAGAAAATAATATTTTTTTTTGGGGGGGGGGGCCACACAGCAATTAATTATTCATTTATCCGACATCCAATTTTACTATCTTCTACTCCCCCCCCCCCCCCCCCGAAAGCGATCCAGGAGATGGTGGAAAAGGCGAATCTCACAACAGTGGACATATAAGAAGTGACATAGCGAGGGGTCATTGAAGTCCCGTGCGGACTCCCTTAGGCCAGTTCCTATCAGCCATCTCAAACAGCTTCTGACATGCATCGCGTTTAAATGCATTCTATTTTGTTTTTTGTTGATAGAAATATCTAATCTTAATCTCTTGGAGAACCGATGTTGTTTGGCCAAAACGCATCAGCGGTCTTAAATCTTATGTAACAGCAGTTTTATTGCGAACTGAATTAGCAACCAGAACAATGTTATTTATTTTATTTTTCCAAGTCCTAAGAATTTCTTCCTAATAACTTACATTTTAATACAAACATTTCAAACAATCTTCTTGTTTGATAGCAGACAAGACGCCATCTTCGCGATTGGTCAAATATTAAACAAGAGATCCTTGCCTGGAACGTGCTCACTGCCAGGGATCAGTCAGGCGATTCCGTAATGCGGCAGATGATGACAACGGCGATGAGAGCAACACCTGGAATGGGAAAATCTACACAGCTAATGTGTTGATGTATTTTGTCAGTAGAACCAATTTATTAATTTCTCTTCAATGTTCATCTCACTCTTAACTGTATAAACTCAATGAACAGATTATTGCGAAGGGGGGCACTTTCAAAGGGGGTGGTAATCGGGCGTTTCTGGTTTCTAAAAAAAAATATGCACAGACTTTCTTTGGACGGTTACCGGATATTTGATCGCAAGAAATTTCGTCGACGGAAAATTGATGAACGGAAATTTGATCGAGCGTAAATTTGGTGGAATCTTGTTTTCAGTTCACACGTTAAAATGTTCGACAAATTTCTTTTTGAACGCACTATACTAAATAGTAAAACAAAGTAATGCGTTGAAAAAAAAAATGTAAGCAAAATTTTAACGTGTGAACTGACAAAAAAGATTCGAACAAATTTCTGTTCGATCAAATTTCCGTCGACCAATTTTCCGTCGACGAAATTTCATTCGATCAAATTTCCGGAAACGCTCTTTGGACTGATGCTCAATGCTCTGCCATGTGTTGTTTGAAAGCGTCGAAGAAACGGAACAAAGTAGTTAAATATCTTCAAATTAACACTTTAACGGTGTGAGTGTGCGTGCGTTTATTTTTGGTTTTGTTTTTTTTAATTTCGTAATCTGCCTTAAACCCGATATGAAGAAACAAAGTGGAGAACTTGTAAACTGAATTGCCTCCCCTTGGCGTGTTGCCTCACGTCGGCTTGTATCTCGTCCCGTTTCTGGGACGCGAGATATTTATTAGCTACGAGAGCAGGCGTTAAATGAATTGAGACGGCGTCATCTTGGCATAAGACGGCCATGAAAGACCAAGGCTTTTCACCTATAAAGTTAAAATATAAAAACAAAATATCAAGCGCACCGCCCCCCCCACACACACACACACCCACACACACACACCCCACCCCCACACACACACACCCACCCACCCACACTTCTGTTTTCCCCGTTTTAAAAAAAGCTCACACTGTCTGTCCTTTGCTTCTATTGGTTGCTCTGTTCCCATTCATTGGGAAAACCTCTACCTCGTCAGTTTTTTCTGAAATCAAATATTGAGTGCTTAGATTTTTATTAATGATTCGCGACATATTTTTTCATTACTCTGGACTGATGTCCTGGATATTTTTTCTGGATTCGCCACTATGTTGGTTTGATACAAGATCATTTATTAGCGATAAATTCTAAAACAATAAATCACTAGGTCACAAAATCATTAATCATCTATTCAGGGCCGGATTACCCATAAGGCAAACAAGGCACGTGCCATGGGCACCAAGCGTTTGGGGGCACCACAAGTCCTCAAGAAATATTTTTTTTGAACAAATTTAAGTTCAGAAACAACTGAAAATTGAACAAGTGCTATGAAAATGTTTTCTTTGCATAATATTGAACATACCAGCGGTCAAGGTCGGTGAAAGATCAGGGGCCCCGGGCAGAAGGGGGCACCCATGTGGGTTTGTGCCTTGGGCACTAAAATGGCTTAATCCGGCCCTGCATCTATTCACCAAATTCCTAAATACTAAATCTCAAATGACTAGATCACTGATCCATTAAATCAGCGGTTCCCAACCTGTGAGTCACGACCCCAGTTCGAACGACCCTTTCACGGGGGTCGCCTAAGACCATCCGGAAAACGCATATACTTTACAGTTATGAAGTATCAACGACAATAATTTTGTGACTTGGTGTCGCCACAACATGAACAATTGTATTAAAGGGTCACGGCATTAGGAAGGTTGAGACCCACTGCACTAAATAAAATATAAATAAAACACTCAGAAAAAAAAACAAAAAAAAAAAACAAACAAACCTCGGGATCCTCAGTTGAGCATAAGTTCACCAACCAATGACCAGTGTGTAGACACATTCTGTAAAGTCACGCTCAATAAAAGCATACACCCAAGTTTCTATTTGCAAAAAAAAAAAAAAAACAGGCACAAAGTATCCATCCATTATACGCTGTGTGTGCCTTCTTTTGTCGTGTTGTTGCCCAAGTGACGTCCGTGGGTCTTCCGTAAGACAGCGTTAGCCTCCACTTCCCCATTAGAAACATCTCGTCATGTTTGCACTGCACTTCAGCCTCCTTAAGTCATCGGGAGAAAAACTAAGGAGATACAACACACACAAAAAACAAACCAGCACCGTTCATGGACTTTCTCATTTGTCTGCCCGCTTATCGGCGAGGATGCCACCAGAAGGTGTCCGCCTTTAAGATGATGCTTAAGAGAAGGTGTCATCGAACTCAGACGGTCTTTGCCGAACTAGTGTCAACTCTTTTGAAAGTTATTTATAGAAAAGGGGACCTTTCAATTTTAAAAAAAAAATGTTTGAACTGCCACCAGGTTACGCAATCTATTTAGGACTGTTTCAATGTGAATTAACAAAAAAAATAATTTCATCTGACAATGTCGTCTGATGTGTCGACAACCCCCTCCCAAAGCCTTTTTGTGGTTGTGGATCCGCTCCTGGCTGTAGTAGCTTAGCTTTAAAATATTGTACTGACCAAAATTCTATCTGTAATTACCAAAATCCTATATGTAATTATTAATATGTAAAACGTAATGACCATCATTCTATATGTAATGACTAACATTATATCTGTAATTACCAAAATGCTATCTGTAACGACCAACATTCTATATTTAAGGACCAACCAACATTCTATCGCAATGACCAAAATTATAAAATTATTAACATTACAACTGTAATGACCGTAAACAAAGTCTCCACATCAAAACCCCAAGCAATCTGACTTTCCACAGATCCCTCTGTCAGATAGGGTTCTTCCACTCTTACCTGTTTTTTTTGTTTTTTGTTGTTGTTTTAAAAATCTCCAGTAGACCCGGGGCCTACCGTTGTTAAGAATCCCTTCCCAACGCGCAGCTCGTAGCCAGAAGACAACGTTACGCAACACTTGCCACTCCAAACAACTCACGATCCCTAAGAAGTCATCTTCTATTCGACGGCAAATATTTACGATTGGGTAACGCTAGCCTCAAAGCCTCGTTTTAAACGCCCGTCTCCTGTCTCTGTTGGGACACACGGGCTCTTCTTTTTTTCTTCTTCTTCATCCGAGGTATGCAATAGAGGTATGTCCAACACAGTCGAGTGTTAATACTGCGTTTTTTTTTGTTTTTTTTGTTGCCGACTGAAAGAATCTCTGACGGCAATAGAAAATAGGGGCGGAGTGCCGAGGCTTGTTAACACCAAACACATCACTGGCTTACATCGGGGTGGGTCGTCTGAGAACGGGGAGTTTAGTGTCCAGGTTTGGTTTGGTGGGGGGGGGGGATGTTTCGTGACATGGTGTGCAGTGACGACTATCGGACCACCCTTTGTTGACATGGATAGGAAGGAGGTGTGGGGGGAATTGATACAGTTGCCAGAGGCGGATCGTGACATAAATGACAAATAAGGGGAGCATATTTGGCTTTTCGGGGTGGGGCTACGTTAAATTAAATAACCCGATGCCTAAGACTGCAGTTATTCCCGCCAATCACCCCCTCCCCACAACACATTTGTAAAAAACTAAACATCTCGTGTCTGCCTGTCGAGGATTTCAAAATAATGTAAGCAGATCAAAGACAAATTTTAAACGATCTATTTCCGTACATCTGCAACTGTAACTGTTACGCTGAGTTGGGACTCTACAAACATCATGCCACGGTTGTGGACGGTCGTCATGCAACATTCGCGACCTCGCCGGACTGCATCTATGCATTAGTTGGGTCTCTTCAATTTATTCGAGGTCCTAAATTATTTTAAAAGATTGAAAACGACGCGCGTAGGCACTAGCGACAGATTCATCCGGAATATTTATTAGAAAATATATATATAGACTATTTGTATAACCACGGTTACTTACATATATTATATATATATAAGAGCGTCTAGTAATAGAAATAATTTCATATCTGCGTACATTTCAGTTGTTTTGCTGTAACTTTCTTCTTTACACTTTGAGATATTTGTTTGTTTGTATTGTTATAAACGACAAATAGATTTCTCCATGTTATGCTGAAATGATGTACAATGATTGGCCAGGCGGTCCAAATGGTATACACTGATTTGCCAGGCGGTCCAAATGGTATACACTGATTGGCCAGGCGGTCCAAATGGTATACACTGATTGGCCAGGCGGTCCAAATGGTGTACAATGATTAACCAGGCGGTCCAAATGGTGTACAAGAATTGGCCAGGCGGTCCAAATGGTGTATAATGATTAACCAGGCGGTCCAAATGGTGTACAAGAATTGGCCAGGCGGTCCAAATGGTGTATAATGATTGGCCAGGTAGTCCATACTGAAATGGTGTACAATGATTGGCCAGTCGGTCCATTAGAGTTAATTATCAATTCTACAACAAATAAAATACATTTAACAACAAAAAAATAAATATTTTTTTTTATTCTTCAGACAAATCAAAAAGTGTTATTTTATATCTATCAACGAGATTATTTCACACGCCTTAGCGCTTTCTAAGGAGAAATTTCTCTTCATTTATGCCCAACACAAAAATGTCTTTGAGAACAGAACGGCCTGTCCTGGTGCGTGGCTCTGATTTCACCCTGGCCTTTGACACACTTTGTCTGGGCTGCTCCGACCACGCTACACGCAAAACACGATGGTTGATAAGGGTTAAGTGCTTGGGGTCCAACGACGTCCTGTTATGGGTCCTCACTTCTTGGACCGAGGAAGGACCTCTGCCTTTGAACACGATCAATAATAATTACACATGTGACGTAGCTCAAGACGCCAGTAGACAAACTGAGTGCAACAAGGGAACAGACTTAACATTGTCCTTTTTCTTCCCCCCCCCCGCCCCCCCCCCCCCCCCCGTGACTTATTTTTGTGACTGCATTTCATTACCGCCAGTGTGAGAGACAAAAAAGGAAAGGTTTACAATAAAACATAATTTTGTTTTGTGAAGGAAAAAATTGACACTAACTCCTGATTTCACAACTTAATTATTATGTTCTCTAATCAAACGACAGGGAGGTCAGCGAGAGGGGGGTGGGGGAATGGGTTGGGGAACGTGAGAGGGAACGGGAACGGGAACGGGGAGATGAAGGAACGGGAGAGGGGAGGTAACGCGCGGAGGGGGGGGGGGACTGAATGAAATACTGCAGTTGCTAAGCAATTGTTTTCAGCCAAATATTTTTTATGTGTTAAAACCGCTGAATGACACAAACCAATACCACCGCTATTGTATTCATGCTTATTACCGCCCCTCCCACCGCAAACACCCCCCTCCCCGGGTTGATTGAAGCTTACTTATACATGGACCTCATTTCATTAGCCCAGATCTAGACTGAGGGCTGCGTCGTTGCACTCATCGGCTGATAGACAGCGTGAGTTGAGTGACTTTATAATCGTGACGAAATGTGTTCAGAACTTAGCTAAGAGGGAGCCTTTCCGATAAATAAAAATAAACGAAGCATCTCCCAACCAGTCAGGGAAGACACGCATTTGACTAAAAAACCAAGCATCCCCTAGCCAGCCAGGGAAGACACACATTTGACTAAAAAACCAGGCATCCCCAAGCCAGCCAGGGAAGACACACATTTGAATTAAGGTGAGACCTTCTAATGCATCGCAAGCATCTCCAAACCATTCAGGGAAGACATACATTTGACATAAGCTCAGGCTGTCTAACGCATCACAACTATTTCCAAGCCAGTCAGGGAAGACGCAACACTTGACTTTAGCTGAGACCGTCTATTTCAAATTCAATTTATTCAACTTGTTTTATGCGTGTTAACCACCCCATTCCCCCCCTACTGAGCTTGGGTGGGGGTGTTCGGGGGGGGGGGGCGGGGAATACTAGGGTGGGTAGCAGTTTCGTCAGCCTGTAATTCGTTTCACGGAGCTTGACGTGAAATTCTGGTGACAGTCGGAGATGGTCTGCATGACTTAATGATGAAAGTGTCACCTTTTGGGGGAAAAACTATGCAGAAATGTTAGGGCGTGGTGGAACGGAGATAATGTGTGTCTATCTCAGTCTGGCAGGCCAACCGTGACGAAAGACGTGAAAGGAAGGTTTGACGATTGTGCAAAATACCTTCTCCCTTTTTTTTTTTTTTTTTTTTGGCCAGGAAAGTCGTAAAAATTGTAACATTGACAACCAGGATTCCGGTTTCGGTGTCTGGGCTTCGGTGCATGAAGGGGATAAAATAATAGAAGTAAAAAATGTGTTGGTGGGGGGGAAATAAAAATGAAAAAATGAGGTTACAGATTTATTTTTTTTCTTCCGGACGTGTTTATAGTATTGAAACCGGATGTTCCTGTATCTCTGTGGTTGCGCGAAACACAACTTCTGAAGCAGTCGGCGGTTGCAGGGTTGAAGCGGTCAGTGCTTCCAGGGTTGAAGCAGCCAGGGATTCCAGGGTTGAAGCAGTCACCGGTTCCAGGGTTGAAGTGGTCAGGGATTCGTGGACTGAAGCGGTCAGCGGTTGCAGGGTTGAAGCGGTCAGCGGTTCCAGGGTTGGAGCGGTCAGGGATTCGTGGACTGAAGCGGTCAGCGGTTGCAGGGTTGAAGCGGTCAGCGGTTGCAGGGTTGAAGTGGTCAGCGGTTCCAGGGTTGGAGCGGTCAGGGATTCGTGGACTGAAGCGAACAGTGGTTGCAGGGTTGGGGCGGTCAGGGATTCATGGACTGAAGCGGTCAGTGGTTGAACGATTCACATTAAGGTGGACCTACCTATTAAATGCGGTATCCACCAAATGAACGACGCAGTGGTTTTAGAATAACAGGTACAACTTTCTACCTTTGAAATAACAACAGGTTCAACTTTCTACCTTTGAAATAAAAACAGGTTCAACTTTCTACCTTTGAAATAACAACAGGTTCAACTTTCTACCTTTGAAATAACAACAGGTTCAACTTTCTACCTTTGAAATAACAACAGGTTCAACTTTCTACCTTTGAAATAACAACAGGTTCAACTTTCTACCTTTGAAATAACAACAGGTTCAAACATCTAAAACGCTATGCGAATTCTTACCGACCAATGTGGTCATTTCTAAATTATAACTTTCTGGTCATCGGGTAACTAATACTTAAATGGACACCAACACAGGTCTGTCGTTGACTGCAGTGTTCACGAACGCGCAACTCTGACTAGATATAAAATAGATGGAAGTTTTTTGTGATTTCTCTTTACATCTCAAACCATGTCCGTCTTCAATCCTCCCAATTCAAACGGCCGACCGTGAGCTCAAAACTTAAAAGTTCACCATTTATTTTACAAAGTCGCGTGTTTGACAACACTGCGTTGAATTGACTGTCTAAATGGCTTGCACGTGCCCACCAGCGCTGGAATTCCTTTCAAATTCGGCACAATGGCAACACAAAAAAGACAAAAACGTTACAGTTCTTGTAGTTCAGAAGAGAAGAAAAGGGAAAAAAAAATGACAACATGTCTTATCTCAGATACAAACTAATGAAGTTAAAAAGTGTATTTACCCGCATTGTTGAGTTGGACATTTCTATTGCTAAGTTTGTTGGATTCGCAGCCAAGATTGTCTTTATTCATGTTTTACAGATCTCGCTGCGGCTATGGAGTGTACCGTTCAGCAGCTGCGGAATCTAGGCTGTATACGGATTTTTTTTTCTAGCTAGTGGCGTTGGAAAGGGGGTTGCGGAGGGTGGCGGTCCTCCCGGGGTGGCATTTTTTTCCTTATATGGTAGGGTGGCATTTTCGACCAACTGCTGAGGTTTTTTTCGTGGAACGAGGCGGCACAAACCATGGCCAGTCGCGGGCGGCACTAAGCCTTATAGCTACGCTCCTGCTTCCAACACGCCTTCATCTACAACGACCTTATCCACCTGACACGATCCGAAACGGCTTTATCAACCAGGAATTTATCCACCCCGATATTATCCAACTCACCCGACTCGCCCTAAAAAAAAGAAGGCTTCTGAAAAAAAAAAAACAGCGAAAATAAACACAGATTTTTGTCTACAAAGAAAGTGCCTGAAAGCTGTTGTAATGAAGAACGCAGTGATCTTTCTGTTGGAGACCACAGATCCCGTTTCTACTCCGCTAGTCAAACCAAGTGTCTTTAACCTTTAGTTTTTTCCCGCAAGAATACACGCATTCGTGCCTTTCGAAACAAAAAATTAATGTTTAAACTTTAACACTATTTGTTTTCCTGTCTTATACAGACCTGTTTACTCTTACGATTTTGGCGTACAATGTACGATTATGAGGTGTATGTATACATTATATAAACTGTATGCTTATTTTTTACTATTAAGATAATGTATTGAGCTATTTTGTGATGATATTGTACGATTTTAACAGTTTGGGGGTAAACATGTCTGCTTATATAACATTAGACTAAAATTATCGTCTGTCCAACAGTTTGTGATAGATTGTACCGTGCTGAACCAACCGTGACCATGTATTTTTAGTGTAATCCCCTACAACCGGTACCGGAGACAGCACTGTTAAATGTAGAATCATTTGTACGCGAACATTTTATAAAGTAACATCACGTCTTAACACCTCCTACCCCCTACCCCAAAATCATTCATTGTGTTTGATTTTTAGACTGTTCACATTGTGTTTGACTGTTCACATTGTTTTTGACTATTCACATTGTTTTTGACTGTTCACATTGTGTTTGACTGTTCATATTGTTTTTGACTATTCACATTGTTTTTGACTGTTCACATTGTGTTTGACTGTTCACATTGTTTTTGACTGTTCACATTGTGTTTGACTGTTCACATTGTTTTTGACTGTTCGCATTGTTTTTGACTGTTCACATTGTGTTTAACTATTCACATTGTTTTTGACTGTTCACATTGTGTTTGACTGTTCACATTGTTTTTGACTGTTCGCATTGTTTTTGACTGTTCACATTGTGTTTGACTGTTCACATTGTGTTTGACTGTTCACATTGTTTTTGACTGTTCACATTGTTTTTGACTGTTCACATTGTGTTTGACTGTTCACATTGTTTTTGACTGTTCACATTGTGTTTGACTGTTCACATTGTTTTTGACTGTTCACATTGTGTTTGACTGTTCACATTGTTTTTGACTGTTCACATTGTGTTTGACTGTTCACATTGTGTTTGACTGTTCACATTGTTTTTGACTGTTCACATTGTTTTTGACTGTTCACATTGTGTTTGACTGTTCACATTGTGTTTGACTGTTCACATTGTTTTTGACTGTTCACATTGTGTTTGACTGTTGACATTGTGTTTGACTGTTCACATTGTTTTTGACTGTTCACATTGTGTTTGACTGTTCACATTGTGTTTGACTGTTCACATTGTGTTTGACTGTTCACATTGTTTTTGACTGTTCACATTGTTTTTGACTGTTCACATTGTTTTTGACTGTTCACATTGTGTTTTACTGTTCACATTGTTTTTGACTGTTCGCATTGTTTTTGACTGTTCACATTGTGTTTGACTGTTCACATTGTGTTTGACTGTTCACATTGTGTTTTACTGTTCACATTGTTTTTGACTGTTCACATTGTGTTTGACTGTTCACATTATTTTTAACTATTCACATTGTGTTTGACTGTTCACATTGTTTTTGACTGTTCACATTGTTTTTGACTGTTCACATTGTGTTTGACTGTTCACATTATTTTTAACTATTCACATTGTGTTTGATTGTTCACATTGTGTTTTATTGTTCACATTGTGTTTGATAATTGCTCACATTGTGTTTGACTGCGTCCACATTGTGTTTGATTTTTCACATACTGTGTTGTCAAGTCTCGAAATTCCGGGATTATAGTTTATATTTCCGGGATGATGTGTTGACCCGGATTCGGAATCTTGTAATCTACAACTCTAGTAAGCTACGTAAAAAACTTTTTTTTTTTGGTTTATAATTGTAAAAGTTCAAAGATCTCAAGTTGATATGCGAGTACCCTGATGGATATAGCTCATTGATCTATTGCCTCATTGCCTGAAAAACATCAACCTGAGTTTATACAGCTGATAGAGATAAGCTCAAATCTTTATAATTAAAACTATACGATTTTATTTTTTTATCAATGAACAAATTATTTTTAAAAAACTACAGCCAAAAGCAGTCATCATGCTAATTTATTTTAAGAACCTCTCAACCTATAAAGCCAATGTGCCACCGTATTTTTTAAACCTATACCCCCAACACTTTGTTAGCTATCAGCCTTTCGGCCATGGTTTATTAAAAGCTATCCAAAAATACCTATTCAATTCTAGGCCTACTGGAGCCCGTGGCCTCCTCATACCGCGACGTGCTTCCACACTCCAGGTCCCGTCTCAAGTCACACAGTGCCCACAAAACAGCTCTCTGTTCCATTCCCAGACTTGAGTGTGGGCCATCCACCCAATTCTCCCGTGGAGAGCCTCTTCACGGGGATCTTTTCACCGAAATTCTCCAGTTATGCAATGACGGAGGTGCAGCGCTCTTTAGGACAAAAACCTTAAATAACGGAATTATTCCTATAGCCGCAAGCAGCAGTACTAGCCTGGCGGCTTATCTTATAGTTGTAGCCCGAGGGTAGCCCAAAGCTATGCCAGGAATGTACATTTTAATTACACATGCTTTACTATCTTTTAAAGAAATATATCTTTGAAATTAAGCATGTAAGCCCCAGGGTTGGCGCAATACATTGTAAGAAATAGGTGTTGTTGTAGGCAGGGCCGGCCTTAGGCCACTGCAACATATGCGGCCGCAGTGGGCCCCGCACTTTCATAGGCCCCGCCCCAAATGTATTTTCTAAAACAAAATCTTAATTTTCACTTATTATCCTTATTCCTACCCAGACAGGGCCCCGCGCAATCCGTTTCGCATAGGGCCCCGCAATTGTTAGGGTCGGCCCTGGTTGTAGGTGTAGACAGTAATGGTGTTGTTGGGTGTGTGCACCGGTGGTGCGAAGGTAGTTAGATTTCGTGCCAGAGGTGCTAACGGGCCTGCTTTAATTTCAAGACAAAAGGTGTATTATTATTATGCCTTTAATTTGGCGCGTCGAGCATGGATACGTTTGCAACGTAATATTTTATACACAATCTGTCTCTACATTGACGGAGCTGTGTACAGGTATGCCCTATTACATGTTGTGTACATGCACGCCCTATTACATGCTGTGTACATGTATGCCTTATTACAAGCTGATTACAGGTATGCCCCATTACACAAAATATATTACCCAAATTAACATTGATAGCGTGGATGCCCTGAGAATTTAAAAAAAAAAAGAAGTCATCTACGAAATAAAAAACGTTCAATAGTATTGGGATCGATAACCGTTGAAACTGCCGGAACTGCTGAAACTGCCAGAAACGCTGAAACTGCCGGAACTGCTGAAATTGTCATAAACGCTGAAACTGCCGGCACTGCTGAAACTACCAGAAACGCTGAAACTGCCGGAACAGCTGAAACTGCCGGAACCGCTGAAACTGTCGAACAGCCGAAACTGCAGGAACCGCTGAAACTGCCAGAACCGCTGAAACTGCCGGAACCGCTGAAACTACCGGCACTGCTGAAACTGCCGGAACAGCTGAAACTTACTTTCCTGAACTTAAAGAATTGTTTCTCTTCAAATGTGTTGCTCTGTTTGTTTACATTGAAGTTGCTTATTCTTTTCTTACTTGTCATTGTGTCTGAAGCCGCCATCTTCTTTTTCTGGGAACCCTATAGCGTCATTCTAATGGACAGCATTTATCAACACACATAGTGTTCAGTACACTTAGTTACACTTCGTGGGAAGGTGCCTGTGCTGTCCATGCCGGCAATGAGGCGTTGATAAGCGAAAATGTCTAGCCAAGGGGTTCTCATATCTGCGCTGTTGTAGATATGAAAAATTTAAGACGAGACGATTCAATCACGGCTCAAAAAGTTATTAATATTAAATTATATACATTAGATTAGTGTCATAATATAGAATAGTGTCATAATATAGATTAGTGTCATAAGATAGATTAGTGTCATAATATAGATTAGTGTCACAATATAGATTAGTGTCATAATACTATATGCATAAACTTTAATCTATTATTTATTGTTTCGAAATAAATTATACACCTAAAAACGTACAGTCCTTAGCATTGAACGCGTGACTATACCCGCTTTAGGGTGGATATAAGACATGCGCAATCAAACGGGACACATTGCTAGTACTGGCATGTAATTCTACGGGACAATGGAACGGAGATGTGACTCAACATGCAGACGTAACGCGTGACCTATTCATTATGATATTTTATATCATATACACGCTATAATTGAACGAACGTAACATTGCGGATTGAATGTGAACCACATTTATGTGGAATTTTGATCGAACGGAAGTTTGGTCGAATTTTATTTTCAGTTCACACGATACTGTGTACCCAACCTGTGTTTGCCACACTAGAAGACTTGCTGTACCGTACCTGTGTTTGCCAAACTAGAAGACTTGCTGTACCGAACCTGCGTTTGCCACTCTAGCAAGTGTTGTTGCACCGAACACACGCCTGGCTAGGCACTTGAAAACTCAATCCTTTCATTACGGGCGGAATCAGTCAAATTAGAGGAATCCGGACCATTCGTGTCTCCGCGGGCGGAAAATGTGTCGCCCTGATCCATTCTTTTTACCAGGCGCCAGAAGAACTGTTCGCTAATTGTGTGCCGCGGAACCACTGGGGCCGCAAGTCTCCTTTGGAAACTGATCTCTTGTGCCGTCGGGGGCGTCTTTCATCTCATGAACTGGTAGGTTTAATCTAGTCGGGTTTCTGCTTCCATTGATTCATCAGGAACACCGGCTCGAGTTGATGTATTTGTGGGGAGGATTTGACATAGATGTACGGGGTGGTGGGGGTGGTGGTGTACGGGCACTGACCGGGGGGGGTATCTGTTGGTTAATCCTGAAATGGAAGCAAAACCTCGTCCAAAATCTCTTAAGGATGCTTGGACCAGAAAGTGTGATGACTTCTGACATAAACCCGTTGATAGTTGTTGCCGAAAGTTTTTGTTTTTTTTTTCTTTCCATTGCTACGGTGTATTGAGTTTTGTGTAGACTGACGCTAGTTATTTTGGAGCACATTTGAAGTTCTTCTGATTTTCTCGGAAATCAGTAAATCAGACGTTATGTCCCTATTGTAGTCTTATTTACTCATAAGGGCAACACACAGGTGTACAAACGGTTATATTTTTGACTAATCTTATTTTCTCATAAGGGCAACATACAGGTGTACAAACGGTTATATTTTTGACTAATCTTATTTTCTCATAAGGGCAACATACAGGTGTACAAACTGTTATATTTTTGACTAAGCTTATTTTCTCATAAGGGCAACATACAGGTGTACAAACGGTGATATTTTTGACTAATCTTATTCTCTCATAAGGGCAACATAAAGGTGTACAAACGGTTATATCTTTGACTAATCGTATCAGTTAATTTAGGTCGTGTCTGTCTTCACTTTTATTTTAGGACTTACGGACAAAAGAGAAACCCTCTACTCACCACCACCCCTCTCCCGCTCGTGTCAATTACTTATAGAAAACCTCATAGCGCTACGATATCCATGAGAAAAAGTCCCAAATCCTCTACGATATCCCAGAGAAAAAAAGGCCCAATGACAATGCAGTACCATATCCATGTCTAATCTTGTCTTTTAATGTATTCATCGATTTATTTATTTATAGATTTTGCTGAGAACTACCAAGGTTTTTTTTTTTTTTTTTTTTTTTTTTGGAAATGACCCAACAACCGCTAGAAGTTCTCGACCTGTTTCACCATCACAAACTTATAACGTCTTGTTGTTGAACTCTTTACGGGACTCAAAAATCTCTTCATCTGTTGCCCAAAGTTGTTGTTTTTTTAAAAATATGTATATATATATATATATATTTTATATGACGCAGAGCCTTAAAAATAGTCTTCCAGAAGCCATCGTAATCCAAAAATCTTACCTTAATCCCTTTCTACCTGCCTTACATACCATTTTTTTATCCTTACCATTTGACAAGAGGCACGAGATCCCCTCAATTCAATAACAGCACAAGGTGGATCACCCCCCCCCCCCACCCAACCGACCCGCCCTTACCCCATTTGTCCCATTCCCTCCCCACATTACGCTAAAACGTGAGGCTAAAAAAACTCCGAGCTTCTCTATGGTTGTCATCAATAGTCAGTCCGACATCTGTTCAGATTGGGTTAACTGCACGCAGTTTTAGCCTGTGTGTTGCCGTGTGGTGCCTTTCAGGTACATGGTTAACGATAAAATTAAATCATTTCGGTGGTTCTCACTAGGCACTGATGGATCTCTTGATACTCGATTTTCAGAATTAGGATTTCTGCTTAAGATTCGCCATTTAAAATATTGTGCTCTGCGAAGTAAAGTAGAGCGATATTTTCTCATTTAAGGGCAGGAATCTTAAATTTTGCTGAATGGATGGATACAACGTGCCTGGACATTTACAAAACGAAATGTCCTAAGGCAGCAGTCTAGAAATGTGGTTTGTGTCAGTGTTTCTGGCGTGTATGACGTCATAATCAGGCGCCGGATTCATAATGAGACTTCATTGAAATCACAGCTTTTCATTACAAGGAGATTCAATGGCTCTCAATCTTTGTACCCCGCGCCCATCATCGCTTTGGGTCCTGGACAACGCGATCCATTTCAAAATAAAGAGGAGTCCTTCTTTTAAATTTGTTCACTAAGTAATTTAATCCTAACCTATCCCATTGAAATTGGTTACTTTAATCCTATCCCGCTCTGTGAAGGTGGCTACGTTAACCCTAACCCGCTCTGTGAAGGTAGCTACACTTACTGATCTTAGGCATGGTGCCTTGGTGCCTGGAAATAGAATCCAGATAACAAAGAAGATAAACAGAAATTAACCATTCACTTCAGAAATCTTATATTCCAAAATTTGAGAAGACAAAATTTCAGCTACAAGTTGTCCACTTTAAGAAGTTAACACATGCATAGCTCTGTCTCTTCATTTAACGGAAAACTCCGTATGTGAGTTCTTTTAGGTCCGTGTGTCTTCTATTAGGTCCGTGTGTCTTCTATCAACCCATTGAATCCTCTAATAACCACATTTGTCCTCTATTAACTCCGTTTTTACTCCATTTACTCACAGTGCCCTCCATTCATTCCGAGTGTATTTTTTAAACTCCGCATGTCCTCCATTAAATAGATTTGTCCTCTAATTAATTTCGTGTGTCGTCTATTCACTCCCACTTGTCGTCTTATTCATTTCGTGTGTCGTCTATTCACTTGGTGTGTCCTCAACGCAACATGCGTCTTCTCCATTCACTCCGTGCGTCTTCCATTCAATATGTACATAGTCTTTTACATATTATGTATTCTTTTATAATCGCTGAAGGACTAGACTGTCTTCTATATGTACCAACGAACTTGTGACTAGACTGTCTTATATATGTGCCAACGAACTTGTGACTAGACTGTCTTATATATGTGCCAACGAACTTGTGACTAGACTGTCTTCTATATGTGCCAACGAACTTGTGACCAGACTGTCTTATATATGTGCCAACGAACTTGTGACTAGACTGTCTTATATATGTGCCAACGAACTTGTGACCAGACTGTCTTATATATGTGCCAACGAACTTGTGACTAGACTGTCTTATATATGTGCCAACGAACTTGTGACTAGACTGTCTTCTATATGTGCCAACGAACTTGTGACTAGACTGTCTTCTATATGTGCCAACGAACTTGTGACTAGACTGTCTTATATATGTGCCAACGAACTTGTGACTAGACTGTCTTCTATATGTGCCAACGAACTTGTGACTAGACTGTCTTCTATATGTGCCAACGAACTTGTGACTAGACCGTCTTATATATGTACTAACGAACATGTGACTGTTCCGTCTTCTATATGTGCTAACGAACATGTGACTAGACCGTCTTCTAAATGTGCTAACGAACTTGTGACTAGACCGTCTTATATATGTGCTAACGAACTTGTGACTAGACCGTCTTCTATACGCACTATAGGACTAGACAATCTTTTATACGGGCTAAAGGATTAGAATGTCCTCTATACACGCAGGACTAGTGACTAGACCGTCATCTATACACGCCGAAGGACTAGACCGTCAACTATACGCGCCGTAGGACTAGACCGTCTTCTAAATGCGATCATTCCGTCTCCTATACATGCTAAAGGACTTGAGTTCGCACAAGGCACCCTTTTGAAATTGAAGCACAGGACATAACCCTGTCTACAGTTACTCTTACAGTCTACCTCACTACACGCACGATGTGCAGCAAAAACTTAAGCCTGTGAAGGCCGCAAGCCACGGTTTTTTAAAAAAAAATTAAATACCAAACGTGAAACGTAATGCGTATTGTAAGCTCTACCTAGTCAGGAAGTTTTAAATCGTTTCTTTTAGCACCCCGCACTCCGCCTTAAGCTTCTAAAACACCAGCCAATAAGCACCACGCGCATGCTTCTAAGGCACCAGCCAATAAGCACCACGCACATGATCCTACAGAGACACCAGTCAACAAGCACTTGCATCCCGCTAATGTTTCTAAAACACCAGTCAACAGTTGTAATCACGAATTAACACGTCACTTGTCCGAATTATTCGGGGGCATTTTTTTTTTTTTTACCGCTGACCCAGTGAACTACTATAGCAATATTGACGAAATTCCTGGTCACGCATGAAGGATTATGCCAAGCACGTCTGTTTGCAAACATCTAGGAATGAATTCCCAATGTCCGCTAACAAACAAAAATTACGTGGACTTGAGATATAAAACCTAAGCAATCGGGGTATTTTCTTGGGGTTTCTCGTCGGATAAAAATGTAAAAAGTTGATGCCAAGCAGGGCCCGTGCTAGGGGATGGCAGATAAAGTTGGAGGTCTAGCTAGCTAAATATTTGACACAGGCTACATGGGTCTAGCTAGCTAAATATTTGACACAGGCTACAAGGTCCAGCTAGCCAAAGAGTTGACACAGGCTACAAGGTCCAGCTATAGCCAAAGAGTTGACACAGGCTACAAGGTCTAGCTAGCTAAAGAGTTGACACAGGCTACAAGGTCTAGCTAGCTAAAGAGTTGACACAGGCTACAAGGTCCAGCTAGCCAAAGAGTTGACACAGTCTACAAGGTCCAGCTAGCCAAAGAGTTGACACAGTCTACAAGTTCCAGCTAGCCAAAGAGTTGACACGGGCTACAAGGTCTAGCTAGCTAAAGAGTTGACACATGCTACAAGGTCTAGCTAGCTAAAGAGTTGACACAGGCTACAAGGTCTAGCTAGCCAAAGAGTTGACACGGGCTACAAGGTCCTGCTAGACAAAGAGTTGACACAGTCTACAAGTTCCAGCTAGCCAAAGAGTTGACACGGGCTACAAGGTCCTGCTAGACAAAGAGTTGACACGGGCTACAATTTACTGCAGAAAGATCCCTTTTTTTTTTTTTTTTTTTTTACAAAATTAAACCTTACTTGCAGAGAAAATAAAAACGTACGCGGGCGGATCTGCAGGGAAACTGCTAGTTTATGATAATTCTTAAACAGTTTCACATATCAGAAAATATACCTAATAATTTAAATTTTAATATGATTCTTCATCACGTTTCGTGAACATTTATGCTTTTAAAATTTTTACTTCATAGGTACTTTTATAATTTATGTAGGAAGATATATGTCTTTATATTATACGGTAATATTATGCAAGTAAATAGGTACTATCTGTTTATGTGGATTATTCCAGTCTCTTGAGACCTCTTTAACAACTTCCAATCTCTTGCTACCTTTTTAACACCTTCCAGTCTCTTGCTACCCTTTTAACACCTTCCAATTCCTTGAAATATAGAAGGATCTATTAGAATCTGATTTGTCTTAACGGGTTGTTAATCCCACCACTTGATGAACATTACTGCAAACGTTGTTATAATCAATATAATATTATAATACTAGGCCAAGGGGCTGCGGTCATCCACAAATGACGTCACGCTATGTTATCATTTTGTCCATCGTCACAAATTCGTTACCACCCATCGCTCATTAGATTCGTGACGTCATTTAGAGATATTGCCCCCCCCCCCCCAACCTTTGCAGACGCTACTCCTTCCTGGAAGGGCACAACAAACACAAATTGCGTGTCAAGTACATTTGAGAACCACTGCTTTAAGAACCACGTTTCGCCCTGACGCGCCGCACCCACCCTCGCCACACCATGACACCTCGTAAGTGTATCTCTATTTCTCACCCACCCTTTCAAATAACAAGACGTCACATAATTTTGTTTCTATTAACGAACTGACCCTAAGTACCCGCGGGTGAATTTATCGAGAGGGCGTCACAGAACGTGCTGGGCGGAACAAGTTCTATTTGGTGTGGCTTATCCCCCCCCCCCCCCCCCGGGATTGACGTGTCATAATTTGACTCAAAGTGGCTGTTGCTGAGATTGTGCAGTGTTGGTGTCAGCATTGGGCTGGCGTTTCGTAGCCTCTTGAGATGCTATTGAGATGCTATCAAGCTGCTGTTTAAAATATGACATCTCAATGAGAAAGTGCCGATATAGACGACGTTCGTGTTCTTCTGGCGGCTATGATAAAAATGAAGGGCTTTTTAAAAAAAAAAGAAGTCTATAAATAAAGGGCTGATAAGGGACACGTACTGTGGTTCCTGTAGGTTGGAGACTGGTCTCCCTTTCAAAGTTTCTTGTAAGGGGACAAGTACTGTGTTTCATTTAGGTTTGAGACTTGCCTCCCTTTCAAAATTTCTTGTAAGGGACAAGTACTGCGTTTCCTGTAGGTTTGAGACTTGTCTCCCTTTCTAAGTTTCTTGTTAAAGTCTTAATAACTTTTTGTTTCCCTCATTATGGAGAAGTCACTCTTCATGTCGATTTATTATTTTTTTTAAAACAGTTATTCAATAACTATACTTAAAAGGTGGTTACATTTTCTTCACGAAACCTTACTTCATAATAAAGTAATTGATACACGTTTGCAGTTAGCACCTACTTCAATTACATTTTTTACCATTTTTTTTTCCTCAGTGTGCAAGACGAACGGTCCCCTCGGCATGATCACCGGGGACATCAGTGACTGGCAGATCAGCTCCTCGTCCACGTACCCGAGCGAGTGGGACAGCGGATGTCACGAGAAGTACGCACGGCTCTATCTCCCCAACAAGCTGGGCTGGTGCGCCAAGTACAAGAGCGCGTCAGAATGGCTGCAGATCGACCTTGGGGTCGCGGCAAGGGTGAGTAAAAAAAATTCGGCTTTTTAAAAAATAAAAATTCTCAATAGACACAACCTAACTGAACAGTTGTAAATAAATGGACATTTCATTACCCCATACGTCAACTGGAGACAAAATAACCAGGGTTTTATGGATTATGGATAATGCCAAAACATAGTAATATACTCGCAAAAGCAAAATAAAAACAATCTACGTGGTTAGAAATGGATGCAATTCGACCTTTAACCCCTGAAATGTTGATGGAAGCTGCGGCACCTGATCGCACGAGATCGAGGACAAAAAAACGGAATGGGGAAATTTGGGGGGCAATAGAATGCAGGTCAGCATCGCCAGAAATTTCGCTCCTGTCCCACAATGCACTCTCACCCAGTGTCACTAAGTTTAAAGGTTTACTGTGAAATGTTCGTCTGACGGTAGCGCGAGTTTGACATGTACCAGGTACTTCATCCTACAATCAGGGGTTCTCACTATCTATGTGTTTCAACAAACAATTTATGGAAGTTTTTTAATATATTTTTTTATTTTTTATTGAAATGAATGGGATTGCATTCTGAATTGTATAAATCTTTTTATTCCATAAAGATCTGTGCATTGTCCCTTAGGCAATTGTTCTCTTGTCTATTTTAAATTATAACGACATCATAGTTTGCTTACCTCTTGGGCCTGTAAAATAAATCCGGATTACATCAGAAGTAATTCTTACTTCACCCAAATAATATTTCTACCTTATATATCCCATATGTAAATAAATATAAACTATATACGGTTCGCCTCAATGGCAGGACATTGAGCGGTGCTCTCGCACAACGACGCTCACAATTTTCGTTTGAGACCGCTCGGACCTACACCTGTGGCGTTCAGCCATTTACTTAAACTTTTTAGAATGAGATAGATTTGAACAGTGGCTTGTGAAACATGTCAACAGGTAATTGTCATCTGCACTAGGTAAAATACACACGTCTGCTCCGCCACGTGGCAGCTGGGATTCTCGGGGAGTAAGACGAAAACTTGCTGATGGGAATTCTTTATTTAAAATAACACTGGCAGTGACCATGGGGTGGGAGTGGGGTGGGGTGATAAATTTCCAGTATTTACAACACTCTAGAATCTTACAATACCTTTCAGTGGGCTTTCAACACATTTGAGTGGGCTTGCAATACCTTTGAATGGGCTTACAATACCTTAGCGTGGGCTTATATTAACATTGAGTGGGCTTACAGTACCTTAGAGTCGGCTTACAGTACCTTAGAGTGGGCTTACAGTACCTTAGAGTTGGCTTACAGTACCTTATAGTGGGCTTACAGTACCTTAGAGTGGGCTTACTGTACCTTTGAGTGGGCTTACAGTACCTTAGAGTGGGCTTACAGTACCTTATAGTGGGATTACAGTACCTTAGAGTGGGCTTACAGTACCTTAGAGTGGGCTTACAGTACCATTGAGTGGGCTCACTTAACCTTAGAGTGGGCCAACAATACAGTTAAGTGGGATTACAATACATTTAAGAGCGCTTGCAATACTTTTCAGTGGGCTTTCAATACATGGAGTGGCCTTACAATTCCTTTGAGTTTGAGTGCAGACTCATCAACATACTTTTGTTCAAATAAAAAGATCTTCTCGCTAAAAATCGATTGACTCCATGACACTTTGTTTGGAGTGATCGGATTGGGGGAGGGGGGGGGGAGAAGGGTACATTGTCTCCATTCCCACAACGGGTTTGGAATGAGAGAGATTAAATGTTGATTTTGCCGGACAGAGTTGACAACAAACGATTTTTAAAGTCCACAACTAATGCGAAGCCCAATGTGGATAAAAAAACATTGTCGAATTTCTTTTTGCCTCAACCCACTGGCCAGTTGCCTCACCCCCCCCCCCCCCAACCTCTCCTGGCAAAGTTGCCTCACTCAAATCCGCATCCCATAATTCCATAGCCTGGTCGTTTAGTCGACCTGAACTTTGCATGTTAAAGTTTTTAATGAAAACGATCATCTGGCATGCTTTGAAATTGACAGCTATAAGTCGTGCCCCCCTCCCCCTTCTACAGTTTCAGCGTAATGTATTATTGTCTAGCCATAGTACGCTCTGAAAGGGCTAACCTTGCCCACTGTATTTCATTTTGAGCTAAACAAATGCCTTTTTCAAAAAAAAAAAAAAAAAAAAAAAAAAAACAAAGGCTCTTATTTTAACAAAGTGTTTTTTTTTTTAATAAAAAAAAGCAACACGTGTAAACAGAGGCTTTGTGAAGAATTTAACTCGCAGAAAAATGAACGTTTGAAAATTAGTTGAAAATAAGAAGTCATCGTTTGAAAGTGACATTCGGTATTTAGATTTCGTAACACTCTGGCGAGAGAGCGCACTGTAAATGAATACAAAATATTATCACTGTTGAAGTATTCCCATCTGCACGTACTGTGAGAGGTTTGTTCACCTGGAGTTCCCTGAGACACTTTCATTCTTGGTTGATTCATGGGGGGGGGGGGGGGGGAGAGAGAGAGAGAGAGAATGAGAGCGGAGAAATTGAAAAAGAGTTACGTCCCGTCTTCATTGATTACAGACCTTGAAGGAATGTAAATATTGGCGTGATTATGGAGTAGAATATCATATAGTTTAAACGCCTCGGCCGTGTTGGGAAATTTCTGATTTTCTTTAGCCTGAAGGCTGTGAACTCTTTTAATATAACAACCCCGCCCCACCCCCCAAAACCATTTAAAAATTTTTTTTACATCATCAATCTCGTATGCTGTTAAATATCATATACAACTTATATCATTTACAACTATCGTTATACCCCAACAACCTCATACTCCAACAACCTCATACACCAGTTACCTGAAACACCTTTTACCTGATACACCAGTTACCTGAAACATCACTTACCTGATACACCACTCACCTGATACGCCACTTACCTGAAATAAGCTTACCTGATACACCACATACCTGATACACCACTTACCTGATACACCACTTACCTGAAACACCCCTTACCTGATACACCGCTTACCTGATACACTGCTTACCTGATACACCACTTACCTGATACACCACTTACCTTAACACCGCTTACCTGATACACTGCTTACCCGATACACCGCTTACCTGAACACCCCTTACCTGATACACCACATACTTGATACACCGCTTACCTGATACACCGCTTACCTGATACACCGCTTACCTGATACACCGCTTACCTGATACACCACTTACCTGATACACCGCTTACCTGATACACCGCTTACCTGATACACCCCTTACCTGATACACCACCAATCGCAAAAACTATCAACGTCATACACCACCAGCCTCATTCTGGCTGCACAAGCGAAATTATCATATGAAGTACGCTAGCAGTTCTAAAACTGTCGTGCATAATGTTATTCGTCAACACGGTGTAACAATAATTCGAATACATATCAGATATGAAGTCCGAATTATAAATTCTTCACACGAAAATACACGTATTTCATGTAAGTTGTACGAAATTCATAAAGTTTGAGAACCTCTGCAGAAGATTTTTTTTTTTTAATTTAAAAAAAAATACTTTTGGCACTTGTTTTTTTTTTTTTTTTTTTTTTGAAAATCAACAAAGTTTCACGTCCTCTAAAATTATGTTGAGTGACCTTTAGTTTCACGTCACGTCCTCTAAAATTATGTTGAGTGACCTTTAGTTTCACGTCACGTCCTCTAAAATTATGTTGAGTGACCTTTAGTTTCACGGCTTCTGATCCCAGGGATGCTCACTCCAAATCCTTATACCCTCCTTGGCCCCCCAGCCAGTCTCGGTATTATTCAATGGCAGAACTTGAGACTCCTTGTAGTTTAAGACAGTCCAGAGAGCTCTGGTAGTCAGAAGCCGCTGTTAATCATTAAAAAAAACAACAGAAAAAACAGAATATCACATCACGCTCTGGCCTTCAACAGGGAACTTGAGAGAACACTTTTTAGATTTAAGGAAAAGGGGAAAAAAAACTAGACCAAATATTAGGTTTACCACTATCGGAGCTCAGGGAGGGGTTGGTTTGTGGTAGGGCTTGACGTTGGCAAGATCAGTCAAAGCTGTTTTGTTTTAATTTGATCGCCGTCTAAATGGCTGTTTCATCACGGCTGTCGCCCCCCCCCCCCCCCGAGTCAGCGGCTGTTTGGTTGTAATCTTGCGTGAAAGCCGTGTAGCATGGTATGTGCATCGTCCTGATCTTTAATGAGATGTTCTATACATCGTCCTAATCAGTCACGTGATGTTCCATGCATCGGACCTGATCTGTCACGTGACACCCAGCGAGTAAAGTTGGTTTCATGATGAGTTATGTTCCCCCACCCCCCCACCCCCACGCGACATGCACCCAGTTACGTAATCGAGAGGGGAGGATGTGGAGTCATGCACCACCTATTCGAATTGTGTACAGGTTTGATGAACGTTTTCGCAACGACCTTTATTTGAATAGAAACATTTAGTTTTGTATTTTGCCAGGAACGCGGATTCAATATATATCGTATTCGGATTTATAAGTATGTATCCGATTTTTTTCCTTAGATTTTTCATATTTTTCGTTGGTTATTGATTACAAGCTTTTGGTAACGTCAATAATCTGGAATAGTAACCATGATTTAGAGCCCCTTTCTTCATTATAGCCAAAACCTAATAGCGCGCCTAAAAGCATTACCACCGCATTCAAAATTAATCGAGATGCGCCTCTGATATACATATATATTTATATATATATATATATATATAAAGGAGAATAGTCCACCAGTCATGACTAAAGTGCGAGTCGTCTGCTACTCAGTGTTATAAGAAGTATTATTTTATGCATCTTTCGTTTTAATTTCATTTTAACCGCCAAAACATCTCGTGTGAGAGCCCTTGACATTTCTACCCCGGTGGATATTAAATTTTACGAGTCGCGTCCCTTTGTGTGACGAAGTGGGGGAGAGAAGCTCGCCTAAAGAAACCTAGATGTCATCTCCCCTTTATATCAGCTGTGTAACGTAGCACCTCCACCCAAGCGTAATGCAAGTACCTTTAGTGAACATAGATACGTAGTGAATTACAGAAAAAGTTGGTGGGGGGGGTGTGGATTGTGGATAGTGGCCTTGTGTCTGATACAAGCAAAGAAAAACACCGACATAACTTTGTTATTTTTTACTCATATATAAATACACAGACATAAAGCACGACATAGACACACACATGAGAAGTCACATGACATTTATGGATGGCACTTGTTATAATACATACATTTATTTATGAATTGGTTTCCATAGTGCATTACCCGCGTACATTGTGTGGACAAGTCATCAACGCACACTTTTTTTTTTAAAGATGCAAAATAGTTTGAACCATTCATAAAATAGCCTTACCTATACCTGACCTAATGGGGTGTCTCAATTTTAGAATCATTTTTTTAACAAGCCCTAAAACACCTCCTCACCAAAAAAAGTTTTTAAAAAAAAAACAACAAAACCTGAGCACCTTTGTTGTTGTAGAATCTGTAAGCATAAAATTTGACCTACATTTTTCATGACAACCACTGACCTCTTACATTGTTATTTAATGTGTTTGAAAAATTGTGTAGCGATACTAGGGCTTTTGGTAGGACATATGGTAGGATATTTGGGAGTAGGACATTTGGTAGGAAATTTTGTAATAGAACATTTTGTACTTGGGCATTTGGTAGGGCATCTGTAAGATATATGGTAGGACATCTGGTGGAACATCTGGTATGACATTTGGTAGGACGCACGGATGAAACGTCGACTAATAGTACGTTTTATGTTAAACTCTCAGACGCAAACCGTTAACTAGCTCTTAACTCATCGGTTCTCAACCTGTGGGTCGCGATCCCTTTGGGAATCGAACGACCCTTTCCCATGTGGTCGCCTAAGACCATCGGAAAAGACATACACTCTACAGTTATAAAGTAGGAACGAAAATAATTGTATGGTTTGGGATCGCCACAACACGAGGGTCGTGTTAAAGGGTCGTGGCATTACGAAGGCTGAGAACCACTGCCTTAACTTAACCTACTATTTATTTTTATTTTTTTTAAATTTTGTTGTTTTAAAAACCGTTTGTAATTGAATACCACACTGAGTTGTACAAAGGGCGGAATGTTGAAATCCGTCCGAGGTTAAGACTGGATACAATTTCACAAATTATAGCAAACATGATTTAATATATGTCCGAATACTTAACTCGAGGATTCGCCAGATTCTTTATAATAAAATGGGACTGTCTGATATTATTGTATGTACCAAGTTAGATTTCTGCTGCACTATTATATAGCCTACTAACTAGAGATACCAGCTGTGTGATGAACCAGAGATACCAGCTGTGTGATGAACCAGAGATACCAGCTGTGTGAAGAACCAGAGATACCAGCTGTGTGAAGAACCAGAGATACCAGCTGTGTTATGAACCAGAGATACCATCTGTGTGATGAACCAGAGATACCAGCTGTGTGATGAACCAGAGATACCAGCTGTGTGAAGAACCAGAGATACCAGCTGTGTGAGGAACCAAAAATACCAGCTGTGTAATGAACCAGAGATGCCAGCTGTGTGATTAACCGGAGATGCAGTTGTGTGATGCGTTACCCAAAATTTAGCTATAAATATCGACCGCAAGAATGTGTTAAATTAAATGTAGGGTTTAAAAATAAACTTTACAACGATTATCGAGATAAACTAACACTACAATGATTATCGATTATTTTCTTATTACAATAGCTAAAGTGTGTTCACTACCGGTGTTATTGAATGCCACATGTATTGCCCCAATGACGCCCAATGATATTTTTATCCATAAAATTCCAATGAAACGATTTAACCAGCAGTTGAAGACTAATTACCGTGAGCCCCTCAAAGCTTACTTTCAAAAGCTCGTTAATGCTTGGGCTGTACAGATATGAGGACTTTCAAGAGCCAAGAATTTTCTTGACGTAACTGAATCCGGGCACGTGGAACAGACCATTGTTTCCAGTAGTGGCATGCGGATCACCGGCTAATGCCGATATAATGGAGGGCATGCTGGTTATTTGGAGTGGAGAGGAGCCCAATTCTTTCTAATGCCATTAAACACTCGACAGCGGCTCGCGTGATACGAACAGCTTTCTCCGCAGCTTTATTTGAATGTTCGTATGTTATGGTTCTGTTACAGCTTATTTAGGCTGTTTGCGTTTCGTACTTTTTACTCTGGCCCATTCCTTCATCGGTTAACACAGACAGAGAGAGAGAGAGAGTGGCGTAAGACTCGCTTCGTTAACTAAATGATCATGGATCCATTACTTGACCCACTTATACTCAGCTTGTTGCTTTTCCATAGTTTCAAGTCCTCGATGACTTTTCCTGTCCCCATTAGGACGAAAAGGACGTGCGGTGTGAGGGACTGTCAATGGTGATTGCTTCTCATAACGTTTAAAATTCTTGTTTCTAATTCTGGTTCTGGTTCTGGTAGGGTACGTTGCTGCATCCATGTACTGGCATATGTGCAACGGTTGGGGAAGCGATGCTGCCATCCTAACGAATCCTATCTGATGTCATGGTAGCCTTGAAGCTTTCGTTAGATGTCGAGCTCAGGGCGGTATTGCCCAGGTGGCTCCAAGCGATTATTGTGCGTGGGATAATTAAAGTATAAAATTGTTTTATGCAAAAAAGTGTTATAGTCATCGGAGGGCCCTAACATCCATGAAAAAAAACACACTTCCATGGCGTTGGCAAAAAATGCCACCCCTCCATATAAATAAAATGTGCCTCCCAGGTCGGACCGCCCCCTCCGCACCACCCTTCCTACGCCGCTGGTGGTAGTTAATTCCGTTTACAAACACATAACCTGAGAGATGGTAGTCAAGAAATTCTGGTAGCTTCTTTTTAAATGAAGAATGTAGAGTGTTGATGCTGCGATACCAGTGTTGATGCTGCGATACCAGTGTTGATGCTGCGATACCAGTGTTGATGCTGCGATACCACTGTTGATGCCCGCGATACCACTGTTGACGATGCGATACCTCGGTCATCTGTGGTCCTTAGAAAAATAATCTATGTTGATCACGTATTTCGTAAAGGCCGGTAACTTCGATCGCAAATACGCACTTCATCTATATTAGAACGTCAGACGTAGACATTTAACTATTAAAAACCAGCGTGGTCGATAATCATGCATCATCATCAGCATTCTTAAGAAGAATTTTTAAAAAAATGTATATAACTGATATTTGACGCAGGGGGGCGTCATTATGGAACGAATGACTGACGCGTGACTCCAAAAACCCGTGTCGTGGGGAGACAATTCGCACCAACAAAAAAAAACCCACATAAATTCTAAAAATTTCACCACTGTTAACAAGAAAACAAAAATCAAGTGTTAAAAGTCGCAACTTAAAGCGTCTGACTGATGACAACATCGTTACGTCAAGGCGCCCTGCGGCCCGGCTAAATAAGCGAGATCTGATTCCTTTTTGTTAAATGCTCCGGGGGTGTCCGTGTCTTTGCGCTGTTTGAGACGTGATGTCAGGACGTTGCAATGCCAAGTATGTCTATCCGAAAGGAGACGCACTTCCAACTGGGCATGTAAATGTGCGTTATTCGTTAATTTATTTTTTAAGTTGTTGACAATTCTGGCGTGCGATCTTCTTTTGCATAGTTCACATGTCACGAAATTAGAAACGAGGCTGTTTGGAGTAGGATATTTATAGAATCGAGGTCGCAAAAAAAATATTGTAGATTGGCTCGTCAAAAAATACATTCTAATTTTAAAAAATCAGACAGGAAAATAAAGTTGTAAAAATTTTTGAGGAATAAATAGTTACCTTAGTTATTAAATTAAGGGAAGACAACTTAAGGAAAGACACCCTAACGGAAGACAACCTAAGGGGAGCCAACCTCTAGTGTATGTCATAAGTTGGAGTCTAAACACCAGAATTGGGGTCGCAATACTTTAAAAAAAACTCCGAGCTCACGGACATAATCGGTCATCACCGGTTCTGCTGAGCACTCCGGGAAATGACGTGTTTAGCGTATTCAAATATGTTGTACTTAACATATTCGAATATGATACTTTTGATTGTATGTGTAGATAAGTACATTAAATAATTGTTCCAATGAAAAGGACGCTAGTCGATATCAAGATCTTTTGTGTGTGCACCAGCAGGTAAGGGGAATGACCGTGAAATACATAAACACCTGTTATTTGACACCGCTACCCGCACAGAATGAAGAAACTGTCCATGAAATTTTGTAAGCGGTGAAAAACTTTTGGCTTTCTTTATTATTTTGCCTCGATGAATTCAAGTCCGATTTTTATATATATTTTTTTTCAAGATTGCATTTTCAACTTCATGTGATAGACCATCTCCCAATCTTTGCATCATCTGTTTGGTGGGTTCGTAATGCCTTAATCCACTGGTTCTCAACCTTCCTAATGCCACGACCCATTAACACAGTTCCTCAAGTTGTGGCGACCCCCAACCACAAAACTATTTTCGTTGCTTCTTCATAACTGTAAAGTATATGTTTTTTCCGAAGGTATTAGGCGACCCCTGGGAAAAGGATCTTTCGATGGGATGGAAGGGGTGGGATGGAAGGGATGGGATGGAAGGGATGGGATGGAAGGGGTGGGATGGAAGGGATGGGATGGAAGGGATGGGATGGGATGGAAGGGATGGGATGGAAGGGATGGATGGAAGGGATGGGATGGAATGGAAGGGATGGGATGGAAGGGATGGGATGGAAGGGGTGGGATAGAAGTACGTAATTTTCTATCTAAGGCTAACTAGCAAGTTCTTATGTCTATATTATTTAAGACCCTTTCTCTATGTAACGATCATGGGTTTGTGGTATTTTGTCGATATACGTATCCAATAGACATCATTGACTGTTCGAATTTAAGGAACCATTGGTCACACACCAAATGTAGGCATACTAAATTCGTCTACCCGTTGGGATCTAGACAGCTGTGTATGTGTCCCGCAGGCATGTATGTGTGTCTGTGTGTGTGTGTTTTATGTGCCTGCCTCTGTAAGTGTATGTGTGTGTGAGGATCCCACGTCATGTCACATACTTGGGAACTATAAGTTAATGACACGTACGGGCTGTAAGCATACGACAGTAACATACCCTAGCTAAGCCCGTGATACTAAAGTGATACAAGTGATACACTGTGGTATTTTACACGTAAGGTTCGTTAACTCTGCCGTCACACTTGAAGGCCATATAAACCGAAATCCATACCCCCTTCACCCCCACCCCACACCGGAGTGGGGGCCACCTTTCAAATACATTAAAAAACAAAACAAAAAAAAACATGTCGTTCTTACAAGATTCCAGTAGATTTTGACATCAGATACACGTTATAAAACTCGCCCTAGCCTCAGACGCCTAATGGGAATGTCTTTGCATGAGAAAAACGAATACCAATAATATCTTCTTGCTGTTTTGAAAATATTCTATGTTTCCCTCGCGTCTCTAAGATTTAAACAATGTTTCTTTTTCAAAGCGCCTATTTCTGTCTCTTACCACACACACACAAACACACACACACATCTTTGAGCATGCTAGAATAGCATGGACACAAGCGCTATATATAGGTAATCAATTTGACTCTTTGAGCAAAACCTCCCGGATGTCACGGGGAATGAGCGTTGGAGCTACGGTGGCGGAGTTGGGTGGCGGGGGATAAAAATTGATATTTTTACACCCCCCCCCCCCCCAATGTATGACAGGCTCTCCTCATCTTGATATAAGATTCTCCTCAAGCATTGCTCATAGGTAACAACCAGAGATGCCGAAACTCTTTTTTCTTAACTCTTAAGTAGCAAACAATTGCTCATAGCTTGAATGAGTGTACGCCGTGAAGACGAACGAAAAACCCGAAATAACGTCATCATGCGTTTTAAATTGTGAGCAGGTTAGATTGAACGTCAAGATTGGGGAATGTCGGACTGGAAAACATTTAAATTTGGCAGACGACGATGGGAAAATACCTGGACATGGCATCGGAGTCGAAACAATATTTATGAATGTACTCAGACTCTAGGGTAAGCGGCTGTTAGCGCCATGGAGAAATAAATGTTAACTTAATTTTGGGATTATTTTGCGTTAATTTTTTTTTTTTTTTTTTTTAAAAACTCAAAAGCAATTTGTGAGACTACATGCTGTTGAAAAATAAATTGGACAATAATCCCAAACCTCAATCTTGTCCCCACAACCACAATCGTGTCTCCCCAGCCAATATATTGTCTCCCCATAATCTTGTATCCCCATCCCAGTCTCCCGACCAAAATCTTCATCCGTCCAACCCCAGTCATGCGTCCCAATCTCAATTATGTCTCCCCAACTTTAATTTTGTCTCCCAAAACACAACCTTGTCTCCCCAAATCACAACCTTGTCTCCCCAAACACAACCTTGTCTCCCCAAACACAACATTGTCTCCCCAAACACAACCTTGTCTCCCCAAACACAACCTTGTCTCCCCAAACACAACCTTGTCTCCCCAAACACAGCCTTGTCTCCCCAAACCACAACCTTGTCTCCCCAAACACAACCTTTTCTCCCTAAATCCATGTTTCCACTCTGAAGCACATGGTTTAAGCCTAATCATTTCTAGGATTGCAACGTGGATGGGGGGGGGCGGGGCGGGTATTATCAGAATGGCAAGAGAGGAAATGTATTGTAAAAAAGAAAAGAGGGGTGGGGGTGATTTCGAAAAACAACTCACACGTTATTAATTTTCCTTAGCTTAAAAGAAAAGGTCTGAGTTTGATTCCCTATGAAACGTGTGTGTAACAGATCATATATTTAATATGTAATATTTTTCTAACTTTGTTTCGGAACATTACATTTTTGTTTAGTAAAAACAGGAAGTAGAATGAATTGTGGGAATTATGAAGAAGATTGTCAAGTAAGTATTACAGAGATGTTTTTGCTCTAGCAATGGTTCTTTTGGATCATCTTATAGCATCGAATGTAGAATCTTATGAATTTTGATTATATGAAGGATTATGTGTATTATCTTTCTCCATTATATTATGATTGTAAAAGACGTCAAAGTGATAAATAAATATTGTGGTGATGCCTAATTATTTCTTCCTCGTGTTATTGAAGAGATGAGAATGACTATTTAGAAGGAGGACATAAATTATTAATTCATAAGTAACATCCAACTACATCTAAAATAAAAGATGATGTTTCAGTGTGTATGTTTCTATAGTTAGTTACTTGACTTTTGGCTACATCTGGATACTAAAATAATATTCATATATAACTACCAAGGTAATAGTTTGTTGGTTTGTTAGTTTCAACTGAATGTGAGCTGAAATATAATGGAACCTGTTTGTTTTGGGGTTTTTTAAAAATGTATTTCCGGTTGTACGGGAACATGTATATGTATAAGAGTAACCCACGGAGACAGCGTAGCGTTGTTTCATAATAGAAAATGGAGAAGTAGATGTTTCCACTTCGCCATTTGTTCACATCAACATTCAACATAGTATGTTTTAAATACATCGCCAGACGTTTAGACATCACGTCCCCTGAATTCAAATAGCCGTACGTGGCGAAAAGTGGAACTGACGTTTTACACACACAAAAAAAGACAGAAATTTAAATCCATATAATTTCTGGTTAAAAATTCCGGATCGCAAACCAAACATTTTGAAACAACAGGGCCGGGCATTTTGAAACAACAGAGGCGGAGGAGTACGCAGTTTTAAAATGTGGATAATTCGTTGACCACTAGGCTGACATTTCACAACTGCAAACAACTTGGAGTAGTCGTAAAATGCCGGCCTGCTACATTTTCGAAATGAATTTATTGCTACAAGCGGCCTTGATATTTCCCCCCCCCCCCCCCCCACACAAACTTTTTTTTTACTGTCCCCCCACCACTTGTGTTTTGAAATCGGAGGAAAACTTTTAGTGTGGTCTTATATTTTGATGTTGCACCGTTTTGTCAACCTTCTGCGCCCCAAGCCCACCCCACCATTCCCGCCCCTCCCAAAAACAAAACAACACAACCTTAGCCTAATGTCCCGCCCCCCTCCAACCAACGTTCGTAAAGCCATTCGTTGAAACCTAATTACAAAAATGTAGCATCCAGCAGCTGTGCGGTATGGAATGGGTTAAAAGGAAAGGAGGGGGGGGGGGGGGTGAGCAACTCTAACAGCCTGTCGTCATAACATAACAGAGAGACGATGAGTTAACTCTTGCCTACTTTTGACAAGAGTTGTCTGGAAATAGACCGCATTATGGCGGCTGTGAGCGTAGCTGGGGGGATGATTGAGGCTGTTGTGTTCGAGTTGTTGGGGCCCCCAGGCAGCTGTTGGCGTTAAAAATGGAAACATTTCACTGCGAGTTAAATGTTTAGAGGCTTAATTGGCTTTTTTTAAAAAAAATAGATGTTTATAAATATTTGGTTATAAAAGGGGAAATATAATATATATATATTGGAGGGGGTGGGGTTAAATAAGCCATTTATAACAAACACTTTTTTATGATAGTATATCCTTGTTAACCCAAACAACGCCATGCAGCAAAGGCCGTTACATAGCAAGCTCGTTGCCAAGTCTGGAAATATCACAGAGCAATAAGAGGCAGGACAAGAATTTACTTTAACACCGAAGACTTTTTTTTTTTAAATTCTATCACTGAGATTACCTATCATTTTGGCTTTCTTTTTCTAATCTTTAATCTTTTTACGATAAGCCCCCATTTTGATTGTCCAATTAGACAAACAGACCATATGTTTTCACAGTTTAGTTTAAACTTTATTATTAATATAATACATCATGTTTTAGTTCAATTTTTAAATTTTTTTTTTTTTAAACTTCTTCTTTCGGGATGCTCTTATCCCCGGTTGAGAACACCTCCATTCGTTCTGTTGTAAGTTATGAGAAGGTGAAGTAGTAAAGTCCAGTTCAATGCAACAGGTTTCTACTTAAGCAGAAGTGACTGGCTCTTGAGATGAGCAATGTTTACCGGAGACGCCGGGGGCTACTCTCAGCATTGGAAGCGGCAGGGAGACAGAACTCATCAACGAAATGGAACTTGAGGATGAAACTCGACGTAGGCGTGTTGGGGATGGAGCAGGGGCTTCTAATTTCAACAAAATATTTTTTCGACCCAATGACACCCACTGACACGCTTTGGTATTCTGGTCAAGCCACGAAACTCAACGCCGTAGAAAGTAGGCCACAGCCATGGACATCCGTCACCCGTCACCGGGGAATGAAGAAGATTTTGCTTGTTCCCCACATCTCTATTTGAGACCCTCCTGAACACAGAGGACGCGCAAACACAATACAACTTGTTGCTAATGGAGACCAAAAGGTCATATGACTTGGACAGTTTAGTTTGCTGCCTGGGTGGCCGGGAACAATGGCGGGACGAGGAGAGGGTGGCTCTGTCTTTCAAAAAGGATAATATTTTTTTAAAACCTTTTTTTAGTCTCGTACACATTTTACTGCAGTTTTGTCATGTTACTGTCCTTTGTTATATATATATGTATGATTAAGTGACAATTTAAGGGTGTGTTTGTTTGTTTGTTCCACAAAGACTTTTACATGGATTGATGGATCGTGACCAAACCTAGCACGCATACACTTGATTATCCCCATGGGGCTGGGATCACAATGAAATCGGGATACCACAGGGATCAGAACACCGACGGGATCGGGATCCCACAGGAATTGGGTGTTCCAGAGGGATCGGCATCCCACAAGGATCGGGATCCCATCGGGATACCGACGGGATAGGGATACAAATGGGATCGGGAGGCAGTCCCGGGTAACGCCGGGTATTTTGTCAAATATATATATATATATCATATATATTATTTTATTAATCTTTATGTATACATTAAATTGTTCTTGTTGTCTTGAGCTCGAAAAGATCTAGGAAGAGGTATGTTGGGTTGTTTTTTTTTTTTGAAAGATGTATTCAGATATTACTAAAGACAAATGTCTGACACCCCACCACCTCTGACCCAGACATATACAAATAAACATATTAAATAGAGATATTAAGGTTATAAGCAAAAATAAAGATTATAATAAGAAGACATAAGATATTTTAATTAAACTCTTTTTTTTTCCTTTTCCAATCCGGTGCACACGAAAGCTATGCGAATGTCTCACCAGCAAAAGTCTCACCAGGGAATGTCTCACCGCGACCAGCTATCTCAGTTTTTGGCGCCAGTCTGGTCAAACGCACGGATGTTTGAGCCCGGGGTCAAAATGTGTCCAAACAACTCAATTGTTTTTATAGAGGGTCGCGGGTCTCATCTGCATAATTGTCTGTAGTGAATCATCACACGGCGGCAATAAGGCAGGCGTCCTGCGTGGTGAGCAATAAGCGGTCGCATTGGAGGAGTCGCTCTCACCATGGGACGTAGTGACAAGATGATCTCACCATCGGACGTAGTGACAAGATGGTCTCGCCATCGGACGTAGTGACAAGATGGTCTCACCATCGGACGCAGTGACAAGATGATCTCACCATCGGACGTAGTGACAAGATGTTCTAACCATCAGATGTGTTGGACGATTTGGTCTCACCACCAGACGTAGTGACGAGTTGGTCTCACCATCAGACAATGTTATATGTCTGTGACAGCAAGATCTTGTGTTTGATATTATATTGATGACAACAAGATCATCCATTTGATATCATGACTGTGACAGCAATATCTTCTAAGTGATATCATGTCTGTGACAGCAAGATCTTCTAATTGATATGTCAGCGACATCTAGAACTTCTAATTGATTTCATGTCGGCGACAGCAAGATCTTCTAATTTTCATCATGTCGGTGACAACGAGATCTTCCCACGAACAACTTGTTTGAAAGAATGTAAACATTTATCCATGTATAGCATGACACCTATATCGGAGAATTCATACGTTTTATAGAATACAGCTTGAAACACGGCACTCACAATACACTGTATAGCAGCCAGCATCAATCACTTGTCAAAGTGTTCGATCTAATCAACACAATTAATATTTGTGATTGTGTGTTTTTGTGGTAAAACTTGACTTCCAAAACATATTAATGATACAACCATCAAATTGTCACTGACAGTTGTCATGCGCGCCAAAATGTCTCGCCCCCTCCCTTTCCCACCACGACACCAAACACCCTTTTTAAACCTGCCACCACCCCCCCCCCCATTCCCAGACATTTAAATTGTTATTATATTTATTATTATTATTAGTCTATTATTTTAATTAAAGCATGTATCTAGATTCGCGAATCACATACGCCACCATCACGTGACACTCTACCAAGAGAAAGAGACACGTGTGTTGCAGCCCTCGGTTTTTTTTTTTTTAATTTTAAAAATTCCCGGGCTGTTTTCCAGTAAAATATTAAAACGACATTATCACCCCTTGGCGGGGGGACAAAGGGTTAAACGAGGCGGAGCAGCTCTTTGCTGCATCACCAGCGTGGGGTTACTTCCCGTTGGCGTCTTTCAGAGCAAGCCACTTCAATGAGTTGGGATTAAGAAAAGAATTTCCGTGGGGGGAACTGCAACACACTCCAAGAGCGGTGTATCGGTTTTATTGCCAGCTCCGGTGCCACTTGATGATCGTGTAAAAGTTACGTGATAATCTCCTTAAATTGTGACAAGTCTTGGCAGGATGATACATGGCTTCCCATGTTGAATTCAGTCTTTTCGAAACTAGGACTGAGCCTTTATACCCGGAAATACCAAATATTTGCAATAACTGGCATATGCCTGTTATTGCTTTGCAGCCTCCAACTTTGAGGCCCTTGTGATCGCTACTTGTTCTACGCTTGCATTTTTCACTTCTCCCCATTGGGTGGAACCCATTAAAGCGAATGAAAAGGTGACTCTTTTTTGTAACGCACCCGACTCGGACTCGCCAGGTGTGAAAAGCTGCACCGTGCTCATCCCTTTTCCAAAAATGCTTCTTTTTACTACTGTGTATTTCTCTTTAAAAAAATGGTGATGCTCAAAATGTGAACTATAGAAGTGGTAACAATGGAGATTGTAACAAGCCTGGTAACGAAAGAAATTGTGACATGCGTGGTGGTGACCGTATCCGGAAATTAGTTTGAAAGAAATTTCGTCGACGGAAAATTGATCGACGGAAATTTGATCGAACCGAAATTCGCTCTAATCTTATATTCAGTTCACACGAGCGAATTCTGCGTCAAATTTCTTTTTGAACGCATTATTTTGTTTTACTGTATAGTATAGTCCGTTACTGTATAGTATAGTGCGTTACTGTATAGTATAGTCCGTTACTGTATAGTATAGTCCGTTACTGTATAGTATAGTGCGTTACTGTGTAGTATAGTCCGTTACTGTATAGTATAGTCCGTTACTGTATAGTATAGTGCGTTACTGTATAGTATAGTCCGTTACTGTATAGTATAGTGCGTTACTGTATAGTATAGTCCGTTACTGTATAGTATAGTCCGTTACTGTATAGTATAGTGCGTTACTGTATAGTATAGTCCGTTACTGTATAGTATGGTGCGTTACTGTATAGTATAGTCCGTTACTGTATAGTATAGTCCGTTACTGTATAGTATAGTCCGTTACTGTATAGTATAATGCGTTACTGTATAGTATAGTCCGTTACTGTATAGTATAGTGCGTTACAGTATAGTCCGTTACTGTATAGTATAGTGCGTTACTGTATAGTATAGTCCGTTACTGTATAGTATAGTCCGTTACTGTATAGTATGGTGCGTTACTGTATAGTATAGTGTGTTCAAAAAGAAATTTGACGCAAATTTAAGCGTGTGAACTGGAAAAATAGATTTGACCAAATTTCTGTTCGATCAAATTTCCGTCGATCAATTTTCCGTCCGAGAAATTTCTTTCAAACAAATTTCCGATAACCGGTGGTGACATGGCAACCAACGACACTTTGCCAGATATGTTACGACCTGCTATTCCTTATCAGAGATAACCGACTCACCGAAGCTCTGCTGATGCTCTGTGGCCCGTATCTGTATTACGACGTCCTAACGCTGCCCCCCCCCCCCCCCTTTTTGTCACATGTTCGACAGAGACAATCGCAGAAAAGAAAAAAAGATGAAGTAAGACGCTTCTTGCGCGCGCACAATGGAACCTGATCGTCTCATTGCCCAATAAAAACTGGGTTGTGCAAAGGGAGGCAATCGAGCCGTAGGTAATGCAAGTATGTAAGGGGAGTAGATTAATAAACTCTAAATGGTATAGGTGTTGAAAAAGACGAGACCTACGGAGTTATTTCAAGTTTGGCTATAGATCAGGGGGTCTCAAGTTGAGGGGAAAAAAAGAGTTTTCAAACCTTTCATTATAATATAATGTATCTTTTTATACATGAAATCCCTAATTGAGTGAGGTCTCTAGCGATCTATCTTGTCTAATCAAATTACTATTTAGCAAAAAGTAAGAAAATAAATTAGTTAATTTTAAAAGGCGAAGCAACTCTTAAACACGGCCTCCTAAATGTGTATAATTGTTTTGCCCTTTTTTTGCTGAATTCCTATGGTTGAACAGTAAACTGTGCTAGGTAATGATTACAGGAGACATGAGCGCTTACGGTAACAATTTCTTGTTACGTTTTAGCATTACCGAAATACTGTTACCATTACGCTTCCCGGAAAACGATTGGGAACCCACGATGGTCTCCATATCGGTAGGACCCAAAAAGCTTTTAAGATGGCTGTTGAGCCCAAGCCGGTTTGTGGGGGGGGGGTGGGGTGGGGGGGGAATTCTATAATAGTCCAATGGGGCAGACACCCTTACTCTTTAAGGAAGCTATTCAGGTAGTCGGGCTATCACTACGCGCTTGTGGCAACCCTACTCTACAAGGAAGCTTTGCAGGTGGTCAGGTAATCGCCACGGGCTTGTGGCGGCAACACTGGGTGAGCCCCCTCGAAGGCCATCAGGCTGGACCGATGCTTCGTTAAAAGGGCGTCCAGTTCCCCAGACCGTCGTCTGCCTCATGAGATCAGATTAGATTCTGTTACTAATTTTAGAATCTTGACGTCATTCAAAGACGATGAGAGTGGGTTTTGTTTTAGGGCATATAAATAAGGAGATACATTTCAATATAACAAATGAATGCGACACAAAAAGTCGTACAACGAAATGAGGGGGCCTTCATTAAAAAAAAATTTGGAGAAACATAAAGAGTGCGTGTGTGTGTGTTTGTGTGTGTGTGTGTGTGTGTATGTGTGCCTGTGTGTGTGTCGGGAGGGGGATATCTGTAAGAGAAACTGGGGCATCTTTTCAAATTAAAGGCAGAGTCAGATCTTCTTCAAGTACTCCCTATCCCAAAAAGCAGTCGGCAGTCCATTATCCCGACAGCGTCTCGATGCTCATAAAGTTGCGTAGCACCTTAAGCCACCTGTTTCACCACCCTCCCCCCTCCCCCCAATCCCCCTTGTCGTCTTGGTCCAAAGACTAACAGACATCTTACTTAACTCCCCGCTATGAGGGGTGACAATGGAGGGTAAAAGCCGTACTTTAGCAGTCGGGGGACACAAAAGTGTATCACGTCGAGAAGTTGATAGTTGACAAGGGTAGTTGATGGTTGACCACACACACAAATAAAAGTTGATAGTTGACAAGATCTTGAGGTACATTAGGTGTCGACCTTATTTTAAATTTTCAACATCAAACTTATCCATGAATTTTAAACAGTAATATTGTGACATTTTGACATTGTGACACGGCAAGTGGGTCAGACACTTGACGCAGGATGCCATTTTAAGCAACTCTCCTGCGTACTGTTAAAGGGGTCTTTTTGGTGGCTCTATTTTTTAAGAAAGAGAAAGAGAGAGAAAGAGAGAGAAAGATAGAGTAAGAGAGAGAAAGATAGAGTAAGAGAGAGAAAGATAGCGTAAGAGAGAGAAAGATAAAGTAAGAGAGAGAGAGAGAAAGATAGAGTAAGAGAGAGAAAGATAGAGTAAGAGAGAGAAAGATCGAGTAAGAGAGAGTGTTCGCTTTAAAATAGTAACAGATCTGTAACCGTTCACCCTAGACACAAAGTTATCCTGTTACAAGAATTCATTTCCATATTTTCCCCAACTCCTTTCATTTCTTATATCAGAGTCTAATCTCTTGCGCCCGCATAGGTCGATGAAATTTGTAATATAAGAAGACACGTAGATTCAGGTTAAGTATTTTGGTAGTTTCTTTCAGTCTGCTTTAAGCCTTCAAATTGATTTTTTTTAAAAATATATCTTTCAACTCTCTATAGTTTTACTATTTTAACTATTTTCGTTGAACACCCCCCCCCCCCACCCCACCCACACACACACACACAGCTTTTCTATTCAAAGTTATATTGAAACTGTTTCGCGTGTAGTATTTGGCGTCTTCTTTTTAAATCGCCACGATCTTCCCCCCGATGTCTAGGATCACGTTTCGTGATCCTTCGCTTACCCCCGGTTTTTAGAGACATCATATGCTACAAATATTATGGTGGTAACTCAATTTTTTAAAAACTAAATCTCTATTGTTATTACGTCATTTCTTTCAAGCTGGGAAATAACTTTTTTTTTTTTAAAAGAGACATTTAAGTCGTATTGGGTGGAAGTTTCTTGAGGAGACGTGCAAGTCTCTCAAAGAGACGTGTAAGTCTATCAAAGAGACGTGTAAGTCTATCAAAGAGACGTGCAAGTCTCTCAAAGAGACGTGTAAGTCTATCAAAGAGACGTGTAAGTCTATCAAAGAGACGTGTAAGTCTCTCAAAGAGACGTGTAAGTCTTTCAAAGAGACGTATAAGTCTATCAAAGAGACGTGTAAGTCTCTCAAAGAGACGTGCAAGTATCTCAAAGAGATGTTCAATCACCGTTATTCAGTCTAAGATTTATTTCGTAGCTTCTTTCACATCTCCATACACAAGATACGCCATACACAAGAGACGCCATACACAAGAGACGCCATACACAAGATACGCCATACACAAGATACGCCATACACAAGATACGCCATACACAAGATACGCCATACACAAGATACGCCATACACAAGATACGCCATACACAAGATACGCCATACACAAGAGACGCTATACACAAGAGACGCTGTTGTCTTCCAACATTCAATCGCAAGCACCAACAACAAATGCAGTTAGAAATCAGAAATAAATTCAGTCTAAAGCCAAATTCTCCCATATCATTTATGTAAATATGTTATACATGTGGTCTTATGAGTATCATAAAAAGTTTTTACACACACACACACACAAAATAAACAATAACAATGAAACGGATGTTTAAAAAACATTTGGGTTGGGGGAAATTGTGAAGGGGGTGACCCGGGGGGGGGGGGGGGGGCACTTAGCTCTTTGTTTTTTCAGGAAATTCTTTCCCATCAGTTGTGTGTTAATACTTCATACCTAGAGTAAATACCAACTTAGTGACGCCACATTATGTATATAATGAAACGGATACTACACAAAGTCATCCCCCACACACCCTTGGCAGTTTTATATTTCATACGTTTAACACAGGGGCCCAAAAGTAAAAAATAATTTACAATACTTTTCATTCGGTGTTGTTTTTGTTGTTTGGGGGTGGGGGGGGGGGGCTTTTTGAAATCATGAAGGGGAGTTTTAAACTATAACTACTATTTTTTAACGCTGGGCTCCATCCCCAACTCCGCACAAGTTACACCATGACACTTGCCGTGTAGTGCTTGTTTTTTTTGTTTGTTTTTTTTAAATCGTCACGGAGCTGTCGCGATCTTCCCTGTTGCCCAAGATCACGTTTCGTGATCCTTCGCTTACCCCCGGGTGTAACAACCGGATGGTATATTTGTGTGTCTGTGGATGCCGAAGACAACTCCGTGGATTACGGGTTAGTGTTCCTTAGTTGGTGTCAGGGTCCGATTTCCCGAGTTTTTGGTTACGTTGGGTTGGTGGGAGGGGAGTGGGGGGGGGGGAGGGGGTCGTTGGTGGAATGCAACTTTTTTTTAAAACCAATCCAGTGGACAATATCCATTCCCATGGTGATCTGGATATGGAAGTGCAAAGTCGGAGACAATCAGATTCAGCAGAAGTCAAGAGTCAACATGACTTTTACAATTCTTGAAATGTCTTTTCTTCTTGAGAGTTACAGAGCAGCAGTGGTCATACGATGACCTTACAAGGACTTGTTAATTGGCGTTGGCAGTTATAAACAAGATAGGAGAGGTTAGAGATGGTCGCTGCGTCTCTGCACTATGCAGGGTGAACCAAAGTTGTGTCAACACACAGGCTATAAACATTATCGGATGCAATTTCGTTCTCACCCGCGATACATTCTCTTGCACACACACAAAACATTTGACCTCTACTCCTTCCTTTCGACCCTTGAACCTTGACCTTGTGTCATTCAGTTCCCATGGGTAGCCATGCAAGAGCAATTAACATACCTTGATTCCCCCCCCACCCTTCTCCCCTCACCCTTCCACATTCACCACGTCTCAAAAATACTACCTGAACAAAAACTTCGGCTCATCTCTTCCATGCAGTAGGTCAAACAAAACTTGACCCCAACGTAATCACATGTAAACAAACGTTTATTCAGTGGTGGTGAGGGGGGGGGGGGGAGATAGATAGACTGAAAGAGGGGGAGAGAGAGACAGCAAGAGAAACTTTTGCTAAAATCTGGAGTAGAAGGAGATGGTAGGAGTTGGGGAGTGTTTGGGGGGGGGGGGGTTGGTATGCGATAAGAATGAATGCATTGACATATCTCAGGTATTTATTTTGAAAATGAAAAGCGCCGTGACGTCACTGCTCGCCACTCGTCTCTTTAGAAAGTCTCTTTGGGACGGATGACGTGTAAAGGTATATTGAATAGACGCATCATAGACGTCTGGTTTAGGGACATCATTTGCTGCAAAGGGCGTAAGGAATGCTGGATGGGGTGCTGGACTTCTTAGTGGATTGGGTGCTGGGCTTGGGGCTGAAGTGGGGTAATATTTTTTTCCCTTTAACTAGAAAAGTGGAGCAAATGAATTGAAACCCTGAAAAAGAAACGGTATGATAATTTAATGTATTTCCATTGCCATATTTCTGCACTCTTATTCATTGTTATAAAATAGCAATTGTTTATCAACACCAACAGCCAAGACAAGTAATAATTATTATTCTTTTACATACAGTAGAATCTAAAGTCAGTATTTATAAAGATCCCAGATAATATATATATATATATGCGGTTTCTTATATCATACTTTAGTTGTTATGGTCCTTAATAAAGTATTGTTGACAAATAAATTAAATTGTGTTTTCATTAAATATCAGTTCTAATAGAAACAGTGGAAGCACGTATTTTTTCAACTCAAACGTATAATAATAATTTTAATCAGTTGAACCCTTGCTCGTATTCTTCAATTTTGAAACATTGTTTCGTTATCAAACCTACGGTCTTGAAGATACAAGTTTTTCATTCGCTGTAAACATAGGCCTACTTTTGTCCTTTTATTTTGAAAACGTGGTTACAATTTTCGCTAAGTCATCAGTAACAAAACCAGCGTCTGTGTCGACTACTCCGAACGTGTCAATGGAATCCCCCCGAGTCTGTAACCCGATCTCCTCACACTCGTGAGTCTGAAGAAGGCATTCTTCCAGCAGAAGATCTTCTTCTGTCACCGCGTCGGCGGGTAGCCCCCCACACCGGCGGATCGCGGTACCGTTGGTTGCCAGCGATCTCTGAACGGGGCGTAGTCGGAATCATTAGGGAGAAGGGGGAATTCTCGCAACGTCTGCCGCGAAGTAAGGGAAGAGACACCCTTGTCAGTGCTGGGAGTACCTACAAAACGTCTGGAGTAGCTCAATGTGTGTATTGTTTAACTCCCCCCCCTCCACCCCACCCCTTTTTGAGTTGGAGTAAATATCGGACGACTTTGGGATGGAAGTTAAGACATTTGAAAATTCGATGCAATAACAGCGGTAGAGGAAATGGAGTTATGGGCTGTGACTGTGAGCTTTTCGGCTGGTGACTTTTGAAACAGTCTTATATAACTGATGCCTCAAAGATGATAATTTTTAGGTAAAGGTAACGTTTAATATAACTAGACGAAAAAAAACCCGAACAACCGCAAAAAAAAAAAAAAAAAAAAAAGTCTCTGAGTGAATCAAGTGGCGGACTAAAACTAATACACCATGATATGGTGTATTCGGAAAGCGGATTTGACCACGGGAACGTAAGGCTCTAATGAATGTCGAGCATTGTGGGCGTCGGTTAGCTCAGGCCAGATGCAAAAAAAGACAGGAAATGTTATTAGAGTTGAGAGTTTTCGCTAGGAGTTTAAAATTAATTTAATTTTTTTTTCATTCGAAGCGCCAGCAATTTGAACGCCAGTCAGAAAAGATTTCAAAAGCTCCTTTAGACTGGTTTAACATTGGTTTAACATTGGTTTAACATTGATATGAAGTTGAATTGAACGTTTAACTTAACTCATTGGATTGGTTTTCCCGGGCATAGATTAGATTAAGCGAATTTCCCCCCGGCTCGACTGTTTTCCCCATAAGTACGTCACACTACGCCCCGAACCGAGGGAATAGCTTAAATTCCTGGCATCTCTTTCAGCAACTTAGATCCACATCTTTGCACGGCGGTTTATAAAAGCGGTTCGCTTGAAGGGGGGCGCCCCGCGGCGTCATTCTATCATCCAAATAATGACGTTCGTCCAATGTTTTGCATTACAAACACATCTCGTGTTTATTGCTTTCCAACGGCGGACCCGCGTGTTGAACGTCTGCCACGGAGCGACCCACGTATGACGACATTCGCATTTCAATATCTATCTATCTATATATTTATATATACATTTTTAAAAAATATATTACTTAAGAGAAGAAGTGTGAAAGAAAAGACCTATACACAGAACAAAATTAGGTTGAAAAATCTCTACGACTAAAATTTTTTAGCACACCCCAAAAGAATCCCCAACTAAATCCCTTAACCTTATAAGAAGATTTTCGACCTCCAAATATTACAATATGCTCTACCCACCCCTTTCCCTTTTTTGTGGGGGGTGGGTAAATTAAACAAAATATTCTTCTCTCTCATCTCCTGAAAGGCTAAAAGATTTTTGGCGTCCCCCAACGTTGAGACCCTAATGACGCCTGGTTGAAACGGGGCGTCGTCTGATGAGGTTTAAGGGGGCAGGGGCCGGTATAAGTGTGGTCATGGTTGATTTAAGAGGTGATTTATTACATCGGAATAGTTAAGGGCTTCGTTTCAAATTCAAATTAGCTTAACGTTGGCACCGTGTGTGTGTGTGTGTGTGTGTGTGTTGAATTGATGTTGAAATGTGATGGAAAGATGATACGGTGGCTACCAAAGGGACTAAACCGCAAAAGAAGAGAAAATGAGACGTTGATACTGTCTTGTGACGCCGTTGGTTCTTTCAAATCACGTGATATGCAATCCGATTTGCTTCAACCCGTTTCCGAAACATTGTAACACGGATGGGAACTAATGTCTCCGTTATTATTCTGGAAAAGTGGGTCGTAACGAAAAAGTGGGTCGTAACGGAAAATTGGGTCGTAACGGAAAAGTGGGTCGTAACGGAAAAGTGGGTCGTAACGGAAAAGTGGATCGTAACTACTCGTAACGGAAAAGTGGGTCGTAACGGAAAAGTACTAGCTTCATCACGAACGAAGTGGCTTGAAACCTGGATTGGAGCAAAGTTTATCGAAGGAGGTCGTGGGAAAAAAAGGGGGGGGGGGGGGAAGAGAGAGAATGGAAAATTCCCACCCACCCCGTGAAACTTATGGTTGTCGACATAATTATGACATGACCAGTGAATGAAGTTTGTGTAGGAAATTAAGTTTGTGCACGCGATTCTATATGAATATTGACAGATTTAATTTGTTTCTCACTTCCAGGTGACAGGCGTTATGACGCAGGGCAGGGGCGATGGCGCGGAGTGGGTGACCAAGTTCCAGGTCTCCTACAGCATGGACGCCTACCACTGGAACTACATCACGGATAACTACGGCAACCAATGGGTGAGTACTTCCTGGAGGGTTCGGCTAGTTTCGAAAAAAGGAGGGGGGGGGGGATTCTGAACGAATATTGTTTTAGGATTCATAACTGCTCATGATGGGGATGTAAGTAGACATGTGAGTTGTTAGACACATGTGGAGTCAATGATACTAGCTTCAACTGTCACAAGTCATCAGTGATGCTAACTTCAACTGTCACAAGTCATCGATGATACTAACTTCAACTGTCACAAGTCATCGATGATACTAACTTCAACTGTCACAAGTCATCAATGATGCTAACTTCAACTGTCACAAGTCATCGATGATACTAACTTCAACTGTCACAAGTCATCGATGATACTAACTTCAACTGTCACATGTCATCAATGATGCTAGCTTCAAATGGAGCGCTGAATTGTAAGGCTCATAGCCAGGGAAAGGATTTGGGGGGGGGGGGTGGTAGCGGTGCATTGTAACTTTTAAACCTTATTTAACGCCCCTGAAATCACTGACCGTGACCAGACACGGGTCAGAGCTTTATTTGTCAATTAGTAATGTAAACATTTGCTGTGACGTAACGACGAATAAAATGGAAAAAAACTATTTATATATATATATCATTCCACGCTGTATACATACTAAGCATTTAAGTGGTGGCAATATTTTGATGTCGTAAAGAGCTTTGCTGCCTGTTAACTCATGGCGTTTCTCCTCGATCTCTCTCTCTCTCTCCCCCCAGACGTTCGAGGGCAACGTGGATTCATTCTCCGTGAAACACAACTACCTGGACCGCCCGATCATCGCCAGGTACATCAAGTTCCACACCAGCAGCTGGAACAGGCACCCCAGCATGCGTGTGGAGATTATGGGATGTCAGCGTGAGTACACAATTCACTGACTAACTGTAAGCAAACCTTCGTTCTCAGTTTTATGACAGGATTGTGGCTAAATGACTAGCGTACAGCACCCGACACCCCAGTCTGTCACAGCGAATTGTTTTGATATTCCTGTGTATCAACAGTCCACGCTTTAGTTCTCCTGCATTACATCATGTTTACATTGCATGGTACTTAAAGAGGTTCCCGAACTTTTTCGAGTCACGTCACCCTTGCTGCAACCAGGTTTTCCCAAGGCGCGCTAAGTTAAATTCTTATAGTGCACTCAGTGGCGTAGCGAGCTTAACTCGCGCCCGGGGCACAATACCTTTTTAGCGCCCTTCACTATTCGAAAACCATACAATATTATAGTAAAATATACCATTTGGCGCCCCTTTGTGAGTAGCGCCCGGGGCATGATGCCCCCCTTGCTCCCCCTCACTACGCCACTGAGTGCAATTGTTGCCTCGGTGTGGGAACAGCTGCATTTACAACCCATTTACCAGCCGAGCGCCCGAGTGATTTCATTTCAGTCACTATAACATTTGTAATTATCATCTCCTGTCGATGCTGCATGATAAAACGAAAAAGAAATCATTTATTAACTTGTATTGCACACATTAAAATTTAGAGCAGCTACTCGGGGAAGCTCGTCCAGTATCCATAAAGATGGCGTATCCTTCTTGAATGCTTGCCCCCGTTTAAATTATTATTATTATTTTTTTTTTTTAAACCAAAGTTGAAACTCATCTTGTGTTTGTCTTTCTCCAAAACTTTTCACCAATCCTTTACTTGAGCAATGTCTCCCTTGCTTCACCTTTTCACCAACTTTTTTCCATTCATTTTTTTTAATCCGAAGTTCAGTACGTTCTTGTAGTTCTAAACTTTGACCTGATGCACAACTTATTTTTGTCTTACATTTTAAACCTCTCAAAATCCATTGGCAGTTTGAAATCCTCATGCAGAACATCATCAAATGGGGTTTTGTGGAGGTTGGGGGTGGGGTGTGGGGGCGCTTTGCGTTCGTGCCGGTTACGCTACCGAGGGTGTACAAATAAAAGATTGGACCCCCCCCCCCTCTTTCCCTACAACCTCCTTCTCTTCTCTCGAAAGCCAACGAGTTTATAGTTCCATTCACTTGTTTACTCCAGAAGCATAGTATCTGTTGTAATGAAATATTTTAAATGCCTCTGCTGAGGTGCGTTCTATAAATCTCGTGAATATAATGTCTTGGTTGCGGTAGTATTATCAATCTTCCTGCAGCAGCTACACCATACAACGTATGTAATGTACTTACAACATACAATCTATGTAATGTGGCTGCAACATACAATGCATGTACTGTTTTTAGGTGCGAGAATTTTAACTTGACAACAAACATGGGGGTAAATTGCTACACCTTTACGGTTGTAATTGCTTCCATTAAAATTACTCCTAGCTTCCACGGGCCGTATATCTCCGAGTACGTTCTTGCTTTAACAGACATTTTTTTGTGTTCAAATTCTGTCGGACATATGTCTGCTGACAGGACAGACACTTTCCTGACACGGTGACGAGGGGGTGTGGAGATGGTTTATTGAGTAGCAGTTTGGGGAGAAGGGGGGGGGGGAAGGGAGGTACCTTTAAAACAGATTTGATAAAGGATTAGAGTTGGACCAGGTGTGAATTTCTGATGTACACAGTCTCACATGCAGTTAATGTTTGGCGTATCCACTAGTCTCACAATGAATGTCTGATGTATGCATTCTCACAATGAATGTCTGAAGATGCAGTCTCACAGTGAATGTCTGGCGTATGCTGTCTCACAATGAATTTTTGATGTGCTCAGCCGCACCATTTTGGTTTATTTTTAAATGTTCAATTTCTCAAGATTGTGAGAGACCATGCGTCCCACTTTATCAACGGTTTATTAAAAATTTTAAGCAAATGTATTATTCAAAGGTGGGGCTGGCGGGGTGGGTGTGGTCACTTCTCAAGCCCATGAGATAGAATCATTTTAACACTAACCATCCATGTCAACACTAACCATCCATGTTAACAGCTTAGAAATGCAATCCGAAATACAATGACCTTCCTACCCATAATCCGGATATTTAAAAAAAATGTTGTAAAAGATGTAAGAAATATTACAATGATTTAAACAATTAACATTCTCTTTGTGTGTGTCTCTGTTGTTTGTTTGTTTGTTTTTTTGTTTTTTTTTTGGGGGGGGGGGGGGGGGTTTGTATGTGTGTCTATAAAGACAAAAAATGCCGTTTTATTAATATGTGTATATATATATATACATGGTGTTTTTTTTTAAAACAAATGTATTGTCACGTGGGCTAGAAATGTGTAGTAATTTTGTTTTTTAAATAACAAATTATCAGAGGGCTCTGTATACAGTCCACATCTTCACACACGTTCTTCATTTTAAACACGATAGAGTCTAATGATGACGATAGAGAGTGGAGCGACGAACTAACATATTTTGTATCGAAGTCTATTTTTTAATATAACTCCTTGACTGGCCGTTAGTGGTACTGTAAAGAACTTAACGAACTATATGCGACAGAATGATCAATACATTGATCGTGGGCCGTCAAAATATAGAAGAATGTGAGCTTAAACTTATAGATATCTAAAAGAACTTGTTTCCAAACATATAACCTTGAAGAGGCTGCGATCTTCAACACAGTTCCTACTCAAGAGTTCCCAGTGTGGATGGACACAGACAGACGTCATAGGGCGGTGCGCTCTTTAGAAGCAATAGCGCCACATAATGGAACAGTTTGCCTCAGTCCTGAAGGGACTTTAAAAAGGATTTAAAACATCCTTTAGAGACACTTAAATACATTTTTTTTCTTTAAACAGAACGTATAACATCAGAGCACTTTAAGCATGCTAGCCTAGCATGGACACAAGCACTATATAAGTAACCAATCATCACCATTATCATTGATAGCACGTAAACGAAATACATTCACGCATGAAAGAATTTTCTTTTTTTTTTTTTGGTTTTTTTTTATTTTTAATATTGTGAGACCCCCTGATGCAGGTTAAAATCCTGGAATGTTTAAACCTTGTATCTCATTTCACCCCCCCCCCCCTTTTTTTTCCCCCCCAAAACCGGTCACCGCGTCGTCGTCCCCCCCCCTCTCCCTGGGGAGGGGGGCGGTTGACTAAATGAACTGTCAGGGAGACGTATAGAAAAGTGTCCGGTGTAATTTATCCCTGGTTTTCCACAACGCTGGTAACCCATCAAGTCGGGCAAACACCATTAGCCGACCGACGACTCGCTGTCGTACGACTCTTTCGGCTTTAGCCTCTCTCCGGTTAGTTTTACTGACGGCTAAGTCTGTTACACGTTTGTCTGTTATTTAAATTGTTTTCCCTCTCCTCACCTCCCCCCTCTCTTTTTGTCCCCTTTCTTTATCTTAAGTAAACTGTTCTCATGCGGTAAGAATCTCAAAGAATTGAGTTTAAAATCCTCTATTATTTCACTAGCGTCCCGTAGTTTTTTAAAAAAAAGGGGTGGAGAATGATTTTACAGTCTTGTAAAGGAGACAACCTCATCTCGAGGAACTCGTCGACCGACACGTGTACATACTGGGTCCACACGGCAACACGCGGCCACACGGGTCCACATGGCCACACGGGTCGACAGGGCTTTGTGTGGAGATTTTCATTTTACAATTGACGGGATTTTTATCCAGTTTTTTCTTCTCTTTTTTAAAATTATCCTTGCTCGCCATTCTTTCTTGAGTCAAAATACTATAACGCAGTCACATCGTTCCCTTTTTTTTATCTTTTTTTTTGGTTGATGTCATCTTTGAAATTGCGTGAAGTCCTCCTTACAAAGGTTTGAAGTCATCCACACAAAGGCGTTGAAGTCATCCTTACAAAGGTTTGAAGTTATCCTTACAAAGGCGTTGAAGTCATCCTTACAAGAGTTTGAAGTCATCCTCACAAGAGTTTGAAGTCATCCTTACAAAGGCTTGAAATCATCCTTACAAAGATTTGAGGTTTTCCTTACAAAGACTTGCAGCTATCCCTACAAAGGTTTGAAGTCATCCACACAAAGGCGTTGAAGTCATCCTTACAAAGGTTTGAAGTCATCCTCACAAGAGTCTGAATTCACCCTTACAAAGACTTGAAGACATCCTTAAAAAGGCTTGAAGTCATCCTCACAAGAGTTTGAAGTTATCCTTACAAAGGCTTGAAATCATCCTTACAAAGATTTGAGGTTTTCCTTACAAAGACTTGCAGCTATCCCTACAAAGGTTTGAAGTCATCCACACAAAGGCGTTGAAGTCATCCTTACAAAGGTTTGAAGTCATCCTCACAAGAGTCTGAATTCACCCTTACAAAGACTTGAAGTCATCCTTAAAAAGGCTTGAAGTCCTCCTCACAAGAGTTTGAAGTCATCCTTACAAAGGCTTGAAGTACTCCTCACAAGAGTTTGAAGTCATCCTTACATAGGCTTGAAGTACTCCTCACAAGAGTTTGAAGTCATCCTTACATAGGCTTGAAGTACTCCTCACAAGAGTTTGAAGTCATCCTTACATAGGCTTGAAGTCGTCTTTACAAGAGCTTGAAGTCATCCTTACAAAGGCTTGAAGTTATCAGTTTTCAAACGGTGTGTCGTGAGATTTTGTGTGTCGCAAGATTTTTCTAGAAAGGAATTCAAATCGATGCAATAAGTATTCGTCGACTTCAGGGTCTTTGCAAGAGGGTGCGGAGTGGGCGATCTGCCCCCGAACATCACTTTATTTTCGCGTAAGTGGGCGGCACAAATTTTCGGATCACCCTTGGCGACACTTGTCCTAGCTACGCCACTGGTGGGAATTTTAACAAATAAGACTGGTGATCACTAGTATAATACATCTGATAAAAAATCTTCTGTATGCGTAGAAACTCATACAAAAAAAAAAAACAGTTTTAAAAAAATACCAGCCTTATGTGTCATAATATTACGAGAAAGCAAAAGGTGAAGACAGAGAAGAGAACATCTTAATTATCTTCATCGTTTCGTAACGTTCGTTGCTAATAATACGAAATCACTTTGGGGATCACCGATGTTATACATTGTCGACTGTCACATCCGATCAGCGTCATCCGCAGAGCCGGGCCAGTAATTGTGCGTCACCGCCGACTCTATGCTAGGCGCTAACAATAACCTCTTTCATCGCCGCTACAGATCCGAGGGCCAACAGAAACCTAGATCTAGTTAAGTCTTCCAACTGGGGCTCCCGGGGCGGGGGGAGTGCCTTTTATTTCCTAACACACCTTCAAAGTTCTAGTCGGATAATTGTTTACGTGTCTTTATTACGTACATTAAACAGTTTTGGGCGGGCGATGACAAGAAAATAAAATTAACGGGGTGGGTTGGATGGGGCGGCCCCTGGGGGGTGGGGGGGTGTTACGCCGTGTGCATTTAAAACCCGCGCATGTCTTCGCTAATTAAAGTTGAAAGTCTAGACGGGCGCTGAAGACCGCGGACTTCACAGCAGACGGCTGCCGTCTCCAGCGAGCATTAGGTGGTACGTGTAGTCTTGTGTGTTTGTAATGAAGATGTTACCGACTGGTGCCGCTACAATCAGGATCAGTTTGTTTGAGCCAGGATTCAATCCTACAGGACGTAATCGACGTTATCCCCTTGGACGGTATGCCGTTGGACATTATAGCCCCATGGACGTTAGCCCGTTGGACGTTATAGCCCGTTGGAAGATAGCCATTGGACGTTATAGCCCGTTGGACGTTATAGCCCTTTGGACGTTATAGGCCGTTGGAAGTTAGCCCATTGGACGTAATAGCCCGTTGGAACTTAGCCCGTTGGACGTTATAGTCCGTTGGAAGTTAGCCATTGGACGTTATAGCCCGTTGGAAGTTAGTCATTGGACGTTATAGCCCGTTGGGCGTTATAGCCCGTTGGACGTTATAACCCGTTGGACGTTATAGCCCCATGGACGTTAGCCCGTTGGACGTTATAACCTGTTGGAAGTTAGCCATTGGACGTTATAGCCCGTTGGACGTTATAGCCCGTTGGACGTTATAGCCCGTTGGACGTTATAGCCCCTTGGACGTTATAGCCCGTTGGACGTTATAGCCCGTTGGAAGTTAGCCCATTGGACGTTATAGCCCGTTGGAACTTAGCCCGTTGGACGTTATAGTCCGTTGGAAGTTAGCCCGTTGGACGTTATAGCCCGTTGGAAGTTAGCCCGTTGGACGTTATAGTCCGTTGGAAGTTAGCCCGTTGGACGTTATTGCCCATTGGAAGTTATCCCGCTGGACGTTATCCTTTTAGGCGTTAGATATATACTAATCACAAACAAAAATATTCCAAGAAATAAAAGAGTTTTTGACGAAACCGCAAAAAAAGTCAAACTTATTTCCCGTGACGTACTGCATGCACAGGGGTCTTATAACCCGGGTTATATTCGTAATCATATTTTTATTTCAGTGAAATATGTCACTTCCTGACACGGTTTATTTATTTCGTACTAAATTGAAGTGATTCATGGCACGGGGGCTGACTTTGCATCGTGTCTTTTTTTTAGATAGATGCTTGTTAAAAACGACCGCTGGTCGAACAACTGAGTTTTTTTTAAACTGTTTCTTCCATCAAACTTTTATAATAGAAGGCCAAGCGAGAATCACCCATCTCTATTTTTAGAACCCTTTAGTAAGGTCAAGGGAAGCTGTTGTTTTCACGATGACCTGCCAACACAGGGAAAAGTTAATTGGTGTTGGCAGTTATGAAAACGAAACCAAAAAAAACAAAAACAAAAGGGGACATAAGGGATCTCCACTGAGTCCAGAACACAATGTGTTCGTTTTACTAGTAAGTTGCTATCAATATATGTACAGGATACCATCGCCAGAAAACTAAGGATAACTTCCCATATCAAAGACATAACAATTATGAATCAAATCCAAAAAAAAAGATATCCCAGCTATCGACTATAATAATTCTTCTAAGCTTATCTATCGATTATTTGACATTTATCGACAAATGTTATCTGATAGAAAAAATAACACTATAATTGTAAGATGTGTTAAAGTAAAAGTTCCCTCTTCTGAAGCTCTCCTTTTAACGTCTAAACCAGACACTAGCCCTAACGTCGTGTGTCGTCTCCCCTCCCCCCCTCTCTCCCCCCCCCCCCCCCACGCCGACCCAACCGACACAGATTAAAACGCCAACATGTCTGAAATGCCAGTGGACGGCATGCACCTGACTGATGTGGTCGTTTCTCATAATGCGTACAACACAGCGTGTCAGAGCAGATCAGCAGAACCTTGGAATATTACCGTACAACTGTACCTTTGTGCAGCTGTACCCTTGTACCGTAAGGGATGAGCTAACTGACCCCCCTCCCCCACCCTTTTCCCTTCTCATTGTTTTTGTTTTGTTTGCTTTGTGTGGGGAACAGGGCTTCTCAAAGTAGTGCTCAACGGACCGGTGGCATACAACACGCCATCCGAGTCATATGCGTGCAAAAAGTGACCCCAAACTGAAATAGACAAGGTTGAGGTAACCGCACAATTCACAAACAAACAAAAAGCTGCGCACCCTTTGGTCAATGTTGCTAGTGGCGCAATCTTATAAAACGAAAAGTAGTCGCATCATTGGGTGGTACATAATTATGTTATTACGTAACACTCACACGACAATGTATGTTTATGTTTTAAAAAAACGAATTAGAGCGTAACATATGCAAAAAAAAGATGGCCGCCGGACGCCCCAGTACCAGCATTGGCTTTTCTGCTGACCCGATGGATTTACTGTACTCGCCAACATATTTGGTCTCATAAGCCTTGCCTGGCAACATATTTTGTCTCATAAGCCTTGCCTGGTAACGTCCCGGCCCCAAGATGTTGCTCTTTGCCCGCCTATCTCCCACTGTCTCGCCAGACCTCCACCCACTTGTCCATCGTTTTTACGATTGTTTTAAAAACTATTGTATTATTATTATTATTATTATTGAATGCAAAATGAGAATTGAAAGATAAGCTGACGTAGAGAAGTCTTACTGTAGCTGAAATATGACTCGTGTCAGTGGTAATTTATGACGGAACAACTGCTGTAAATATCTGTTAATACACGTAGACAGCAGGAGAGTTTGCAGATCACTTATGGGGAATCCGTGTTGTAGCAGTGAATTCGGTGACGCATTAAATACTTGTTTTTCAAGAATACTTTTGTCTGATTCAATTGGTCATTAATGAAGTCATTTGCTTTGAGCAGTCCCTGACTCTCTGAATTAGGATTTTACTTTTTAAGAGTGGCGAAAATTCAACGGCAATTTGTCGATCATTTTATCTACAAAGAAGAAAGATCCATGTTGTCGCCCATGTTCTAGAGTCGTAGTTCTACATTTTATACATAGAATTTCATTTTTTTTTTAAATTTCTTTTTTTTTAAATTTTTTAAATTTAATTTGGCAGAATTGTTGGATGAGAAACATTTTACATTCAAAGACTTGAATGTATCGATACTAATTAAGGGATCGTTATACTGACACATGATATCGTTAAAGACGAATCCGCAGGGAGATTCCAGACGTGAGGTCTTTACTATCTTTAGAAATATGTCAAACGACCTCATTTCGTTTCATGGCTTCTGTTCTCATTATTATGTTTTTTATTTTTAGAACACGTCTTCTCAACTCAAGATGAGCTTTGTTCATGGGCGTGTCCCCATCACTCTCTAGGGTTGCGTCTTTTTCAACATCTGACTATCCATTATTTTACGTTAGATCCACTGGATAATCAAATACGAGAACACGTCTTCTTCACTCGTGATGAGCTTTGTTCAAGGGCGTGCCATCATCACTCTCTAAGGTTGCGTCTTTTCAACATCCGGCAATCCAATCCATTATTTTATGTTAAATCCATGGATGGTCAAATAAGAGAACACGTCTGACATATAATATTCAAAAAATTTTCATCCGGTAAAATAAATCATGTTTATGTTTTAATTTAACGAGTGTGAATTTGAATTTTGCGAGCAGTTTTTGCCCGGTTATTCGGCCCGGCTCGTCTATTTTAAACCACAAAATAAAACACGTTCACCTCATGGGCAGTTCATTAATCTCTGCACAGCACTCGGAAAACCACCTAAAATAAAAAGTCCACATACTGTTATTTAAAAAATAGTGTTGTCCTTTTTTTTCCTTCTGAAGTTAAACGTGTGGTGTAGACCAGTGCTTCTCAAACTTTGTAGTATGGCGGACCGGCAGGAATTGTTCCATTGCACCAGGGACCGGTGCACTATTTTTCTTGTACTGACGTGGTAGCGAAATGAGTTTTCTTGAAAACTTCTGCGGACCAGCCGATGATGGCCCACGGACCGGCACCGGTCCGCGGAACACCACTTTGAGTAGCACTGGTGTAGACCACGAGGAATATTTTGAGGCATGAAATCAGATTTTATTCGTGGTTTGTGACGTAACGTAACGTCGTGAAAAAAGAAGATTAAAGGTTTTATGAACGACAAGGTTCCATGAATGTAATAGTAGAATAAGATACCAACTCAAGTCTGTGGTCTGTGTAACAAATTACGCTTCATTCACCATTCTGCATTCTTTTAATACCTCATATCACATGATCACTCACTCCAGTTCTCTAACCAATTAACATTTACACAATTAAGTGTAAACATTCACGAAAACAACTCAACGGGTGTCCAGTCCTACAACATGACGACAACACGGGATTATCGGGTCATAAAGTTCAAATCGATACACAACAATAATCATCAATACTGTCACAATGAAGAGTACTTGACAATTGAATCAGACATAATTCGTGGAGGTGGGGGGTGGTTGTGGTTGGGTGGAGTGGTGTTATTGGGTGGGGTGGTTTATGGTTGGGTGGGGTGGTTTATGGTTGGGTGGGGTGGTTTATGGTTGGGTGGGGTTGTTTATGGTTGGGTGGGGTGGTTTGTGGTTACATGGGGTGGTTTATGGTTGGGTGGGGTGGTTTGTGGTTGCATGGGGTGGTTTATGGTTGGGTGGTGTGGTTTGTGGTTACATGGGGTGGTTTATGGTTGGATGGTGTGGTTTGTGGTTACATGGTGTGGTTTATGGTTGGGTGGGGTGGTTTGTGGTTACATGGGGGGTTTATTGTTGGGTGGGGTGGTTTATGGTTGGGTGGGGTGGTTTGTGTTTACATGGGGTGGTTTATGGTTGGGTGGGGTGGTTTATGGTTGGGTGGGGTGGTTTGTGGTTACATGGTGTGGTTTATGGTTGGGTAGGGTGGTGTGCATGGCTGGGTGGAGTGGTGTGGTTGTGTGGGTGGTTTGTGGTTTGTGTGGGATGGTTTATGGTTAGGTGGGTTAGTTTTGGGCGTGTTAATTTTAAGTCTTGCAATAATGACACTGCCAACACTCCTAACACTCGATTTTGTAACCCTTGCCGGAAACTCATCATGGCTTTGCCAGCCATTTGCCGGACATTCACCTTTGTTCAGTCACCTTTGTTCAGTCACATTTAATCAGTGACCTATAGATAAATGCGCGAACGTTGTTTTCAACCAGCTCCTTAGTTAGAAAATGGGACGGGATAAAGATATCGAAACTGAAGGGTGCCGACGATAAATTAGCGCTAGTGGTGCCATAGATGTTGACAAGACGGCTGTTGATGACACAGGTAGTTCTGAAAAAAATATATGAGAAGATGGTATGATATTAAAAAGAAATCCGCCCCTGAGCAGGTCACCCAAAACCGACATTCCAACAACATGGATACCCCCACTCGCCCCCCCCCCAACCAAACACACACGGATGCATTCTGGTTATCATGTTATACGCTGATGTGTACATAATATGAAATCTATGTGCACACAGGAATGATCAGTATAACTAACATTTATTCACAGACAAGTAGAATCATTGAGGTGTGGGTGGGTGAGGTGAGATGGAGACACCAATACCAAGTACCATCAGTATTAGTTTACAAAGGCGGTGGGGAGATGGGGTGAGATGGAGACATCATTACCATGTACCATCAATATTAGTTTACAAAGGCGGTGGGGAGACGGGGTGAGATGGAGACACCAATACCATGTACCATCAATATTAGTTTACGAAGGCGGTGGGAGACGAGGTGAGATGGAGACACCATTACCATGTACCGTCAGTATTAGTTTACGAAGGCGGTGGGAGACGAGGTGAGATGGAGACACCAATACCATGTACCATCAGTATTAGTTTACAAAGGCGGTGGGGAGACGGGGTGAGATGGAGACACCAATACCATGTACCATCAATATTAGTTTACGAAGGCGGTGGGAGACGAGGTGAGATGGAGACACCATTACCATGTACCGTCAGTATTAGTTTACTAAGGCGGTGGGAGACGAGGTGAGATGGAGACACCAATACCATGTACCATCAGTATTAGTTTACAAAGGCGGTGGGGAGACGGGGTGAGATGGAGACACCAATACCATGTACCACCAATATTAGTTTACGAAGGCGGTGGGAGACGAGGTGAGATGGAGACACCAATACCATGTACCATCAATATTAGTTTACGAAGGCGGTGGGAGACGGGGTGAGATGGAGACACCATTACCATGTACCGTCAGTATTAGTTTACGAAGGCGGTGGGAGATGAGGTGAGATGGAGACATCATTACCATGTACCATCAGTATTAGTTTACGAAGGCGGTGGGAGACGAGGTGAGATGGAGACATCATTACCATGTACCATCAGTATTAGTTTACGAAGGCGGTGGGAGACGGGGTGAGATGGAGACACCAATACCATGTACCATCAATATTAGTTTACGAAGGCGGTGGGAGACGAGGTGAGATGGAGACATCATTACCATGTACCGTCAGTATTAGTTTACAAAGGCGGTGGGAGACGGGGTGAGATGGAGACACCAATACCATGTACCATCAATATTAGTTTACGAAGGCTGTGGGAGACGAGGTGAGATGGAGACACCAATACCATGTACCGTCAGTATTAGTTTACGAAGGCGGTGGGAGACGAGGTGAGATGGAGACACCAATACCATGTACCATCAATATTAGTTTACGAAGGCGGTGGGAGACGAGGTGAGATGGAGACACCATTACCATGTACCGTCAGTATTAGTTTACGAAGGCGGTGGGAGACGGGGTGAGATGGAGACACCAATACCATGTACCATCAATATTAGTTTACGAAGGCGGTGGGAGACGAGGTGAGATGGAGACACCAATACCATGTACCGTCAGTATTAGTTTACGAAGGCGGTGGGAGACGAGGTGAGATGGAGACACCAATACCATGTACCATCAATATTAGTTTACGAAGGCGGTGGGAGACGAGGTGAGATGGAGACACCATTACCATGTACCGTCAGTATTAGTTTACGAAGGCGGTGGGAGACGAGGTGAGATGGAGACATCATTACCATGTACCGTCAGTATTAGATTACAATGTAACCACCCAGAACTAGGGTACTGAAGGTTAAATGGGACGAAAACACAACAATAATTTAATACAAAGAAGATAATCCTTTACAAGGTTAGCCCTAAAAGGCGAGAACTGGGGGGGGGGGGAGGTGAACCATTTCTACGCACTGAGAGTCCCCACCCCACACACACACACACGCACACACCGCTCCTAGGTCCCCAGTCAGGGCCTCGTGCAGTTTCCTACCATGACATCGTGCCCATAGTCGTGTCCCGAGAGAGGGAACGAGGGTAACTTCTTCTTCCTCTGCATGGCGAAGAAGGGCTCCCTTATTTATCTCGAAATCCACCCGTAGAGATTTGTTCCTTTTCCACACGTTTCCAGCTGCCTGTTTTCTGTCAATATTATGTCCTATTATCTGATTAACCATTCGTTTAAGAAGGTTCGGATATATTTGTTGCTATGAGCGTTAGTGTTAGGGTTAGCGTTAGGATTAACGTTAAAGTTAGGGTTAGTGTTAGGGTTAGGGTTAGGGTTAGGGTTAGGGTTAGCGTTAGGGTTAGCGTTAGGGTTAGCGTTAGGATTAACGTTAAAGTTATGGTTACTGTTAGGGTGGGTTGGCGTTAGGATTAACGTTAAAGTTAGGGTTACTGTTAGGGTTAGCGTTAAATTTAGGTTTAGCGATAGTGTGTGGGTTAGGTTTAAGGTTAGGTTAGGGTTAGCGACAAAGGTTTAGTGTTCAAATTGGGATTAGCGTTGCACTTTAGTGTTAGTGTTAGCGTTAGCGTTCCTTCGTGTTTCACTCGAATTCCAGCAAGCCACATAATCATTTCCTCTCTCTTGTCTGTTCACAGTTTGCAAGGAGCAGTTGGGCTTGCCCCCCTACGGCAGGATAACGGCCTCGACTTCCAGAAAGTTCCAGAAGGGCAGCTCGTGCCAGCCGGAAGACGGCCATATTCTCAGCAGCAAGGCCTGGTGCTCCAAGAAACAGAACGGTCAGTAGCACGTGCCACACTACTAGTCATCTTAATGTGCGTGTGAGTGTGCGTGCGTGCGCGTCTGTGTGTACGTGTGTGTGTAATTACATCATCATACATGAAGTACAACTGATTCGATTGTGTATTTATGTTTTACGCCCCACTAAAGCGCTCGGGATTATTGCACGCCACCGTCTTAAATAAAATTTGATGGATTCATCCACACTTGATTCACATGTTTCTATTGTACAGGTTAACTGGACACGAGCAATTTGTGTCAATATAACAATATATGTTAAGGTTTAGTAATAATTTTACATAATACACACGTAGACGTTGTGTAAATTATTATTATTAAAACTTAAACATTTATTGTTATATTGACACACATTGTTCGTGCCTAGTTAATCTATTCCAAGAGCTTTATCACAGTCCAACACTTTTGTAATTAGTTAGTTCTGTTGTACAGTGTGGCTAGAATATCTTTATATGCCACAAGCGTAAACAATGCTATCTCCCCAAGCTATTTAATTTTTATCTAATTCCTGACACTTTGAGGCTTAGATTTCCTTTCGTAGTCTTCATTCTTTCTTCTCAGAGCCTTGATTTTCAAATATTTTCCCAATTTGTTTGCTTTTTTTCTGTTGTTATGGATGCGATTAGTTTTGACTAACAGATAATTTTTAATTTGTGATACTCTCTTCGCTAAATGGCTAACTATTTTAAATTTTATGTCTCCACATAAAGACATTGTGTATTTCAAATGGGAGGCATAGACCGCCCCACCTGTCCCCCACACAAAAAAGAAGCTAGCAATAGATGGATTTAAAAAAATAATTGTTTAAAATTCATTAAATTAATTTTTTTTAGCGAAATCCATCCGTCCCTGTAGCGCTAAAGCCCGTGTAGCGCTTTGACCTGCCTCACCACTTCCTTCCACTCAGACCTAACTGATGCTTTTTTTTTCCATGCTTGGATTCCCAGCTGCTTACCGAAAGGCCTCAAATTAACCAAATTGAGAACCTCCTCTGTGGTATCCTAGTTGTAGGATCCGCTTTCATTCTTACATTCCAAGCCCCCCCCCCCTTTTTTTTTCCATAATGAACCGCAACTCCTTCAGACCTGGTGTCGTCTGTTATGTCTAACCAGGTCCACACAACAACATTAACACAAATGTCTTGTCATGAGGGAAACTAATTGTCAACGGCTGACGATTCTCTACAATATTTACTTCTGCTGGGTGTACCGCAAGCCTCACTTTATTTGGTGTTACTTTTGGGGGTTACTGAAGGCCTTACGTTACTGAAGTAGTACTCTTGGGATTACTGCAAGCCGTATTTTACGTGTGACGCGCCAATGGTAGTATTCCTCGTGGTAACCTAAAGCCGAACCAGGGACCTTTCATTTCTAATTCTGCTGGGTACAGTGCTTTTTCAGCCTTCAAAACTAGAAATGTTTCCTATAATGTATGAAACGTTTCAAGAATCCAGGTTCAATTAAATTTACTTTAGTGTCACGTGACTTCGGGTGTTCAGAACCTACTTCACTTAATCCCTGGCATCTGCATCACTACAGTTTGCGACATAAAGTTAACACTTTCTTGCGTACACACTTTCGAAACACTTATTTTTTAAAACTTAAAAATAAAAGACAGAAATCATGCGTGTATACAAAGTTGCGGAAAACAAAAGAGGGAGGGGGTGGTGGCATTTTATATCTGACATTTAAATACACGCAGAACGTTTCGGCGATACGCCTTCTTCTTTGGGCAAGCAAACGCATAATTACAATTGAACACTGCTCTACGTTCTAGTCTAATGGCGCCCTTCTCAGTTTCTATCAAATTACTGACGAGTCTCTTAGGGCCGGATCTACAAATACCGAGAAATACCGAGACCGGCGCCATCTTGTTGAAAATTGGTCTCTTTACTTCCGTTTTCGATTTGATAATGAGGCATTTATCAATAGCTTGCTGTATTTCTTTAATATAAATGTAGATTGATTTTTCTTTTTAGTTTAGTTATCACTCATTATTTATTAGTGGAAAAGCCCCTGGCTAGGATTTTGTGAAGATTTTTTTTGTGTTTAAATTACATTACTAATTGTTTCTGAGATTTCAACTTGAGCCAAATTTTTAAACAATTTAATAAATGCAGTTTTTAAAATAACACGGGCATATCGACGAGTTTTTGGATTTCCGATTCTAAAAATAGGGACACAGGGGCTAGCTTTTTCTTTGTATGGAATTATAGCTGGTTATATTTCCGTGACATATCGCAGAACATGGTATTTTAAAAAAAAAATCATAAAATAGTTGGGTATTTAAGCGCTCTTTTTTAATTGACAGTGTGAGTTTATTATTATAACCGGAAGTAGGTAATGACGTATGCATAATAAAGTTGTTATTTTTTAATTGACAGTGTGAGTTTATTATTATAACCGGAAGTAGGTAATGACGTATGCATAATAAAGTTGTTATTTTTTAATTGACAGTGTGAGTTTATTATTATAACCGGAAGTAGGTAATGACGTATGCATAATAAAGTTGTTATTTTTTAATTTTCCGATTCTTAAAATATGGAAACGGATTGATTTAGAACTCGCCAAAAAAAAAAATGGCGTCTGAGATGTGCAAACTTCCCATCTACTAACCTTACGCGACGAAACATGCATGCCAGCTCCGCCTTTATTTTGAGGCGCCACATATTCAACACCGCGTTACAGCCATACATACAGCCGTACATACAGCCCTACATACAGCCGTACATACAGCCCTACATACAGCCGTACATACAGCCCTACATACAGCCCTACATACAGCCCTACATACAGCCCTACATACAGCCCTACATACAGCCCTACATACAGCCCTACATACATCCCTACATACAGCCCTACATACAGCCGTACATACATCCGTACATACAGCCCTACATACAGCCCTACATACAGCCCTACATACAGCCCTACATACAGCCCTACATACAGCCCTACACGTAGCCCTATATACAGCCCTACATACATCCGTACATACAGCCCTACATACATCCCTACATACAGCCCTACATACAGCCGTACATACATCCGTACATACAGCCCTACATACAGCCCTACATACAGCCCTACATACAGCCCTACATACAGCCCTACACGTAGCCCTATATACAGCCCTACATACAACCGTACATACAGCCCTACATACAGCCCTACATACAGCCCTACATACAGCCCTACATACAGCCCTACATACAGCCCTACATACATCCCTACATACAGCCCTACATACAGCCGTACATACATCCGTACATACAGCGCTACATACAGCCCTACATACAGCCCTACATACAGCCCTACATACAGCCCTACACGTAGCCCTATATACAGCCCTACATACATCCGTACATACAGCCCTACATACAGCCCTACATACAGCCCTACATACAGCCGTACATACATCCGTACATACAGCCCTACATACAGCCCTACATACAGCCCTACATACAGCCCTACATACAGCCCTACATACAGCCCTACACGTAGCCCTATATACAGCCCTACATACATCCCTACATACATCCCTACATACATCCCTACATACAGCCCTACATACAGCCCTACAAACAGCCCTACATACATACCCAGAGAATTAGTATTTGTGATACTATGTAGAGGTTATATGTATTTACAGTAAAGTGAGAGTCGTGGTCGAAGATGAGCAGTTTTGGAAGTTAACCAAAAAAATTCTAAAGATACAATTTTTTAAAAAAAAGAGACTCATCTTTAATGTCTGTATTATTCATTTTTTAAAAAAAATAATTGAAATCTAGATGGTCATCCTCGTTCTTATTTTGTTAAAAAGTATAGCTACAAGTTTGCTGGGGACTCGTCGGTAGTTCGCCAAAACCATAACCACACGCTTCCAGGCTTATCACCGCAAAAGTCGTTAAGCCGCAGAGCTTAGTCCAGGTGTACGTAATGAGAATCCCCCAAGACCTGAGTCTATTTGTAGGTCGTAAATCGGAAAACCACACTGACCCGTATCGCATCTGTAGTCTCCCGGGAGACTGAACTCAGGAAGTGCAAATATATTACCATATCATGCGTAGCTGTCCCCATCGTTCCGTATCGTGGTAAGCTGTCTTTAAGTTTCCACATCAGCTGTAAGTTTTCCTCAAGTTTCCAGGTTAGATGTAAGCTGTCTTGAACTTTCCACATCAGCTGTAAGTTTTCCTTAAGGTTCCAGGTTAGATGTAAGTTGTCCTGAACTTTCCACATCAGCTGTAAGTTTTCCTTAAGGTTCCAGGTTAGATGTAAGTTGTCCTGAACTTTCCACATCAGCTGTAAGTTTTCCTTAAGGTTCCAGGTTAGATGTAAGTTGTCCTGAACTTTCCACATCAGCTGTAAGTTTTCCTTAAGGTTCCAGGTTAGATGTAAGTTGTCCTGAACTTTCCACATCAGCTGTAAGTTTTCCTTAAGGTTCCAGGTTAGATGTAAGCTGTCCTGAACTTTCCACATCAGCTGTAGGCTCTGCTTAATCTTCTACATTGGCTAAGACCCTTACCTTAGCTATAAGCTGTCTATTATCTTTCCGCATCAGCTGTAAGTTGTCTCTTATCTGTCCACATCAGCTGTAAGCTGTCCCTTATCTTTCCACATCAGATGTAAGCTGTCCCTTAGCTTTCCACATCGGCTGTAAGCTGTCCCTTATCTTTCCACATCGGATGTAAGCTGTCCCTTATCTTTCCACATCAGCTGTAAGCTGCTCCACATCACCGTATGCATTAAATTGTGTTCTAACTATTTTTCTACATATTTATTTTCACGTCACAATATTGAAAAAAATATTATCATATTCATAATTTAATACAATATGAAATATGAAAAAGCCACAAAGAAAAAGGTTTGTGTGTTATTTACAGAACACGAGACACTTCACTACACTAATTTATTCAAATTATGGGCCTTTATTATTAACGACCAAATAAAACAACACAAAACATCATTAATTATCCTTTAAAAAATAGTTTCCTTTTAAATTTTCAAAAAAATGCTGATCAAGCCAACGTACTAAGTGCCCAGCTTTCAATGACGTCATAAGAAAATTTCCCAAACCCCCATCCGTTTTTTGTTCACCATTCCACTCTCTAAACGCCTTCCCGAACCACGTTCCATCAGCAAAACAAAGAAACACTACGTTGTTTTCACCTCAGCCTTCACTGCTGACGACGGTGCTTGAGTTGACGCCTTGTCAAAATTCAGATTTGCATTTTTCTTTTTATATCAGCCCCACCCTACCCCCACGGGTTCAACTCCAGCTCCTTTGATCACGTCACGGAAACATATCTCTCGCCGGCCGCGACTGGTGCGACACTCAACCGTCCATGTAAATCAAACTTGGTCTTTAGGCGAAGATCCTAAAATCAGGCCAGTGTCTTAAAGATTCACCTTCATCAGGAGAGGCCTTGTTCTTTTTTTTTCTTTCTTTCTTTTCTATTGTCAGCAGTAGGACAACGCCTTCCTGGCATATACGTGGACCTCCGGTTAACCGGATCTGGCTTTGATTTGGGATTAATTTTCACCCATTCAAGAACAGACAAGATAAGCTTCGTCCTGCCAGTGGACAGTGATTAACACGGTCCTGCTGGTTGTGGGATTTTGGAACGCGGAAACTTTGAGACAATGTATCAATGTCTGTTTAAAATTCCTTATCCAGCATTACGGAAACACAGTGGCAATATCTTGCCTGCATCCAAGTCTTATCATTCTTAAATTGACGTGAATCAAAACGAAACGTTCTTGCCAGTCGGACTTCATTAACCGTTTTATTTAACCCCCCCCCCCCCACACTCTTTTGTTGAATGTTCGTTACTGTGTGTTTATTTGTCCGTCCCTGTGTAGTTTAGATGTGACTTGATACAGAGGAGTAGCCCGGTTTTGTGCTCCCCCCCCCCCGGGTCGTAGCGAGCTTAACTCGTGCCCGGGGCACAATACCTTTTTAGCGCCCCCCCCCCAATTCGAAAACGATACAATATTATATGTAAAATAAACCATTTGGCGCCCCTTTGCGAGTAGCGCCCGGGGCATGATGCCCCCTTGCCCCCCTCGCTACGCGACTGCCCCCCCCCCACATTTCAACGCAAAAACTCTCTAGGCGGCCGAAAATGCCGTACATGCCACCCCTCAATGTAAGGTAAATAATTACCCCCAGGGATGGACGCACCCCCCACTCCGCAGCGCGCCCATTACCATGCCATTGACTTGATAAGAATCATTATGCTGTTGCATTTCATTTGTAAAAAATTCCTTTAAAAAGTTGCGCTTGGAGATCCGACCATTGTGTTAACTAATTGGAGCTCAAAGGCGTGGCCTCATCCATATAATAAGCCTAGACCCCCTAACCACCAAAGTCATAAGACCGACGCCAACTCGCCCATACAACCTTCCTCGTTTACATCGCTCACCTCATCTATCTCACTCACCTCTCTATCTCACCCACACCACCTGTCTCACCATCACCCATCTCACCCATGTCAGCTATCTCACCCACTCACCTATCTCAAACACCTCACATATGCCACCCTCGTCACATACCTCACCCACCTCACCTATCTCACCCACCTCACCTATCTCACCCACCTCACCTATCTCACCCACCTCATATATCTCACCCACCTCACCTATCTCACCCACCTCACCTATCTCACCCACCTCACCTATCTCACCCACCTCACCTATCTCACCCACCTCACCTATCTCACCCACCTCACCTATCTCACCCACCTCACCTATCTCACCCACCTCACCTATCTCACCCACCTCACCTATCTCACCCACCTCACCTATCTCACCCACCTCACCTATTGCCGTACTCACTAATCTCACCGCCTAACGATGAGCGCCTTTGTAGTCCCGAAGAGGTAAGCAATCCAGAGCACCCCACTCGAGGCGAAGACCCGCGCTCTCTGCAACGAAAACAACTCCTGGTTTATAAATGACGAGGCCGTATGCAAATGAGCCCTGTGTTCGCTGGGACATGTATGCAAACGAGGACAAATGTGTTCATAGCCGAGTAGTAAAAGGTCAGATAAATCTTGGGGGGTTGACGCGCACGACTGTAGCTGTCACAACGATGTGAGCCCCGCCCTGGCCACATTAAACGGAAAGGGAGTGGGGGGGGGGGGTGATCTTAACCTTAACGTCCGTGTTGATAAAGATTACAGAACTCTCCACTGTTACCTTCTATCTCCTATTCTCTCTTTTTTTTTAAAGAGGTGAGGAAGTGTTGTGGTACGAGGTGTTGGGGAAGAAGGTGATGGGAAGTGGATGTTGGGGATCTGGTGTTTGGTAAAGAGAGTCTATAGGTTGTGGAATTGCGCGCGGGATGGAATGTGGACGCTCGTGGGGGTCAAGGCCAGACATGTCATTTTTATCACCCGACTTAACATCATTGGCACTTTGTGTACTGACTTGGGAACATTGGGGACGTAAGTGGAGATAACTACAAATGATATTTTCATTCCTCTGTTTATTTCATAACTTGAAAGAGAAAAGAGAAAAAGTTTTCAATCTTAGAATCATATGATACAATCTTTTTACAACTTTTATAAATCTTTTTTAGGCACAGGAGATAACTTAATGATTTAATGGAATGTGGAAGCGAAGGGATACAAATAAATTAATTTAAAAAAAAAAGAATGGAAGTTAATCAGAAAATTAAATTTCACGTGAACACAGTTCATCGGTCAGATCTCCGGAAGCGAGCAAAATGTCTCCTTCAAAACTTGGTAGATTCCATTGTTACCGGGAGCAAAAGCGATTCATCAACCTACATACAACTTGTCAGGATATAATAATATGTGTCAATATTTTATTTCAAAGATTGTTAATCAAAACTCAAGTCAAGTGAAATTTATTTTAAATGTTGATTTTTTTTTTTTTTTTTTTTTTTTTTTTTTTTTTTTTGTAAACCACTTTAAAAATACCGCTGAAAACGCTATAACTTTAGATCTAGACGATGAGTTAAAAGTTTATGTCCTCAGTTATGTCCTCATTTATGTCGAGTTAGATTTAAGATACTGAATGAAAACAGTAAACATTTAATCAATTTCATAATTTCCCGTTTAAGTAAAAAAAAAAATGATTGAAAAATGGCCAGAACTGCACTGGATCCAAACAATTCAGAAGAAATATGTCTCTATAGATGCTGGTCAGTCTGGGCGCCAGTACGGACAATGGACCCCCCCCCCCAAACCTTTCTCAGTGACGTCCCACGCCGAAGAGGGTATCCTAATATATGATTACTTCCCAGCCGTACTTTCCCGAATACCATTCACAGGTACCATAATTCCTCGTTGCTTTACGACCGGAAGAAAGGCCCCAGTGACCTACCCGCTCATCATCTTCCGGTTTCATAAGCGAGTCTTTGATCTCGCTCTGATTGCGAGAGTACATCGAGAGTGACTTTCTTAGTCAGTGATCTAGGTGAGCTGTTTTACAGGTGGTGACCTCTACAGGAATCAATGTTACATGGTGGGTGGGGGTGAGGCCAGTGGCACATCTGGTGTCGTGATGAGATTAACTTACCAAGAACCAGTGGGTACACTTTAGTCGTTAAAAGAAGGTAGATATTTTACTTTTTTTTAACATTATCTATTTTTGCCACCACCCCGCAAGATGGGGGCGGGTAAAGACGAAAGATCGTCAACCAAATAATCAAGTACTTTTTTAAAGTGTATTAATTTGTTGTAGCTGTTCTCGTGTATCTGGGAGCGCTCTTCACTGCTCCATAACTTTTATAACTAAGCGCCCTTCACCGCTCCATAACTTTTATGACTGGGAATGTTCTTCACCGCTCCATAAGTTTTATAACTGGGTGTGCTCTTCACTGCTCCATAAACTCAACATGAAATATAATATATATATATATCTTTCTTTTTTTATATTTGCGCAGGGATAATGATACCGGTTTAAAATATAAAGAATTCACATTAACGTCATTACCCCTTCTTCTCACTTAAACTGTTCTCACCACGCCTAGAATCCCATGAGATCACAGGCGGACTTAAGATTTAAAGGCCGTGATGGAGAAGAAATAAAACAACAACTTAGGACACCCACTGCCGAGACGGTAAACGCCCTTGAAAATTGTCGCACAATTTAGTTTTCCGTCAAAAATGACACGCGGGGGTGACAGTGCCCGTTACGACCACCCATCCTCCGATGCGACGCTGCATACAAAGGATACCGTGAGCAGGGGCATACCTAGCGTTCACGAGCACTTTATGTTTTTTTTTTTCTTTTTGAAAAGAGAATTCGGACAACTCCAAGACACTTATTATGCGCGCCTTAATTCTGCGAGGGATTTCAGTTTCTTAAAAATATCTCGTCACTCTGAGACGGCGAGATAGACTGACACCTTCCTCCCTTTATCCTACCAGACGGAGACAATAAAGTCTTAAACGGCGGGCGTCATGGCTGAGGTTTGAACACACAAAAAACCAACTACAAAGACATTCCTCTCCCCTCATTTGCACACCATAATTCGTATCCTTGGTGCGCATGCAGTAACTTGCCTGTCACGACATCTTCTCACGTGTGGCCACACACAGGAAAAAATTCAATTTCCGCAGAGATTATTGGAATCTCTTTGCACAATACGATTGCATAAAGTCATTGGCATAAGCAGCGGCGTAGGAAGAGGGACAGAGGGGGGCGGTCTACCACGGGTGGCACTTTTTTTGTCCCTGTCTTGAAGGGCGGCATTTTCGGGCAACTCGGAGTTGTTGTTTTTTAATGCAATGGGGGCGGCAAAAAGCTTGGCGCGCCCCGGGCGGGACCAACTCTAGCTAAGCCACTGCGCATACGTTTTATTTTTTTTAAATAGATTAACTTCTACGTAGGTTCCATGACATTTCGTGTAAACCCCTTGTCATTACACTCATCGTCTGTCATAAATGTGGACCCTGTGATAATTTTGTCCCCTTAACATACGATACTAATTATTCCAATATTAACATATAGTATATAAAGCATCGTCTCACCCCGGGTGCGTACTTTCCCCATTCATGAGAAACTGGTAGGAAGGATTGTCTCTCTGCCATATTAGACCATGTCGGTGTCTAAACGTGATCTCCTTAGACAATGTCGGTATCTAAACGTGATCTCCTTAGGCCATGTCGGTGTCTAAACGTGATCTCCTTAGGCCATGTCGGTGTCTAAACGTGATATACTTAGGCCATGTCGGTGTCTAAACGTGATCTCCTAGTCGTAAATGAGCCCTCGTCATTGCAGTTTCCCCTCGTCATAAATGTTCTAACCCACCCCCCTCTTGCCATGTTCCCCCCGTCATTACATGCTCCCACCTGTCATAACATGTAGCATCACCCGTCATTGTTACGACTGCACTAATATGAATGAATTCGGCACGTTTTTACAACCATACCGTCAAAAAGATTCTCAAACTGGTGCGGGCATGCATTAAATAGAGTCTCCATTTAATATTTTGAAGAGTCTGAACCTGGGCTGGAGTTGCTTCACGTCAGTCAAAATATGAGATTGATTGTTTCATTCTCAAGATTTATGGCAGATACAGAGTTATTGTTAGTCGACAGTAAATGTACACCTTTTGTTCACTTTATGTACACTTTACAGATACACAGTGGCTGCAGATTGACGTGGGCCCCCCTACCCTCATCACCGGGATCATCACCAAAGGCAGGGGCGACACCCAGAAGAAGCATTGGGTCCAGCGGTTTCGAATCGCGTACAGCAACGACACTCGCGTCTGGTATAGTTACAAAGATGCGCACCATCTGGACCCGAAGGTAAGTTTCTGGAGTGATGTGTTGTTGTACTGAGTGCTGAGTGCTGGATAGAGTGCTGTGCTGCGGATGAGCTACAGTGCGTGCTGTGTGCTACTCGGGCTGTGCTGTTCGATTTCCTATGGTTGAGTTGTGTGTGTGATTTGCACTTTTGGATGTGCTATAGTTGGTTTTATGGGATGTGCACTATGTGCATTGGGATATGCACCGCGCACCTCTGTTTGTTACGCTGTTCACTAAGAGTAAAGGGTGTGTGCAGAGTGAGTACAATTGGGGTGTATGCTGAGGGCAGATTGAGCAAACATGGGATGTAAGCAGGGGAACAGAGTGAGCAACACCTTTGGGGTGTATGCAGGGGGGGGGCAGAGTGAGGAGCACCCTTGGGGTGTATGCAGGGGGCACTTGATAGTCTGGGAAGATATCGATAGCCTAACCAACCGTTTGTTTTTAAATAGGGGGCGGGGGGGGGGTCATTCTTACATCATACAATACCAGGATTCGGGACCATGTCAATAATCCATCAGTATAATTTTATGGCAATTACAGCAACAACAAAAAAACAATAAAATTATACAACCCCGTATCCTTTATAAAATGTGATATCGAGCAATATGGATTGTGGCTGAAAAGTTGACAATACATGCATAAAAGTAACGCACTTAGTCCCTATTGGTGCTCCCGCACGCCCCCACCCACCACCCCCACCAAGGCTCACAAATGTTGTACCGCAGATTATTTCATCAACCATTTGAGAAAAAAACAAAAAAAATTATAACGCACTTGTGACTTTATTATTTTTTTTTAAGAATCTCATTTAGCGCAGTTATCTGAAATTTTCCTTCATGCTCCGCTTGAAAAACAGGAAAAACTGGTGGGGTTTGGGGTGATGCTAAAAATATTTAAAAAGAATGTGATATCCTCGGCAAAGAGTTTATATGACAAGTTTCAGCTCGATAGGTTGACGGGAAGCGAAGTTAATATAAAGGATTTAAAACCTCCACGCATTCATCTGAAGATGTTGTTTCATTAACAATTGGGTTAGTTTTCTTCAAAAGGGAAAAGTAGGGGGTGGTGTGGTTGAATATGAGCCAAATTGATAAAAGCAATTCCTGCGAAAAAGACATTGGAACAAAAGTGTGAGACGGTTTGAGGGCGGGATTTGTGCAGATGAGTTGAGTTATTATTTTTTTTGTTTTAAAAAAAAAAAAATCGATAGAACTAATTGTTTAATGCTCCTCTATTTCAGGCGTCTGCCGGCTCATTCATTCGTGGGGTTATTTGTTTAACGGGCTGTCCATGGGCGTTTCTTTGATCTTTTTTTGAAGCGGGGTTAAATTCTGATTGGACTATTGAGAATTTCGTGAATTTAATTTTACTTTTTTGTAAAAACTTTCCGGCGTAGTGATACGCCAATGAAACATTTCAAAGAAAAAAACTTATGGACACCTCAAACGATGTGTTTACGCGTTAACCCTTGAGATTTAAATGACGTATTTACGTGTTTACTGTGAGAATCGAAATACTTCTGGGCGTTCACGCCGATCTTATCATTAATGATGTTTTGGCTAAGTAATATTGCGGTAATCATGCAGTACTGTCTAAGTAATCGTACAGTACTGTCTAAGTAAGAGAACTCAGAGAAAACCGAGCCATCTCGTAATCCCCACAAGGAGGATGAATTCATTCGTAAAAGTAGTTCCGGTTTTTAAAAAAAGTTGTTTGTTGGTTGTTTGTTTCTACATTTGTTAATATAATTTTACAAGTTTTTCAGAAGCATGCCTCTAATGATCTATTATGTTAATGTCCTGGAATGGCTTATGCTTGATAAATTAAATTACATTTTATCTATGGATCTTTGGGTCTGGACATTTTGGCTTGCCTTTTTAAAAGATCTACTTTCTTTCTAACTTCTACCCACCAAAATATTTATCAAAATAGAATTATTTTTTTAAAATTATATTGTTTGCAAAAGCCGCACAACTGTTAAACATTTTTTTAGATATAACATCAATTAAAGAAATGTACTTCTCTTAGATTTGCATGCAAAAATCTTTTTAACTACTTAGTTTTATCATTTCAAAATTTATATAGTTTTGTAGTTTCTATTTGTGAAAAGGGCAGATTTGTCTCCCCCCTTTTTGTATCTGTAGAGAAGGGGAATAATTCGCAACAGGATATTTTACGAAATCAACCACTAAGAAAACAATCACGCATTACTTAGTGTGTCCTTTATTTTATAACTTTGATTAAGACTAGGTTGAAGTTACAAAACATTTTCAAAACTACGTTCAGTGGGGGGGGGGGGGGGGGAAACTTTAAAAAAAGTTGCCATCAGATGCGATTGCCCACCGACGGATTTTTTAAAGACCTTTCTGAGATTTTTTTTGTGTGTTTAAAGTTAGTTTTCTTCTTTTTCGAAACTACATTTAATAGATAGTCTCATGAAAAAATAATCTCTTCTTTCCATTTTCAATGATTTGCTACGTTCAAAATAAAAATGTGTATTAAATGTAAAATAAAATTAAAGTAAAAATAAAATTAAACGCTATGTCAACGCAAAAGGGCGGCAGTGGAAGTCGATGAGAGAATTTCGAGGTTTCCGCTGCCACCCCACTTTTGTTATTTAAAAAAAAAAAGAGAAAAGAAAAAAAAATTAGATAGTCTCATGAAGACCTTTTCTTCAGTAGAGGACCACTCTATGGGTTGAACAAATCGGTTAATGTCGTGGCTGTTTATGGAAGGAGATGATTTAATAAATTCCACCGGGCTCATGTTCCTTTCAAGGCGTCAATCCATAACATGAGTTGTAAAGTTATGTTTTATGGCTTGATGTTAATACATTCATTTATTTCAGGTGTTCATGACAATTGTTCTTTTATTTCATCTATATTCTATTATTGTTTTTTTTTAAATTGCTTTGTTTTACTCTGCAGTATGTGTGTTTAAGTTTGAGTCATTGTGCAACATGACGACGTCACACTAGGATGCTGATTATATAAACGTTGTCTGTGCTCTTGTGTCGTGCTGTTGTCCCCTGCTATTGTCCCCTGTTGTTGTCCCCTGCTGTTGTCCCCTGTTGTTATCCCATGCTGTTGTTCCGTGCCGTTGAGCCATGATGCTGTCCCATGCTGTTGTCCCGTGCTGTTGAGTCATGATGCTGTCCCGTGTTGTTGTCCAGTGATATCGTTCATGAAGTTTTTTCCAAGCCGTTTGTTCATAGTTACAGTGCAATGTCCTATGGTTTGTTCAGCATCACTTCCATCGCTTAAGACTACGACATTGTCTTATATCGCAAGGTAGCAATCGTTCCTACATCTTCCTGATGAATAAAAAAAAAAATACGCACTTGACGTGGACAGAGGTTTAGTGAAAAGATCGTTAATATTCTAGCGATGAATCAGTTACAATCACAGAGACGTTTGAAGCTAGCACAATGTCTTCAGATCCATGCACTACAAATGTAGAATAGTAACTATATCCCGTCTTTTTTTTCCCCGACGGGCTTCTAAGCTAGTTTAACGCAATTGATTGCCGCTAGGTTCAAAGAAAACAAATTCATTTTATGCAGGGGCTGATTTAGCGGACGGCCCATGATGAACAAACTTTTTTTTAGAAACTAACATTTTGACCGATTATAAAACTTACCGATTATTCGTGTTACCTTTCTAAAAAATACTCGGCTCTTGACCGTACAAAGTATAATGTATCTGAAGTGATTGAATTTATTGATACCTGTTACAATAAGCTAAATACCCCGACATTATTAAAGTAGGTTCAAGAATTTTTTAAAAGTTATTGATAAAGAAAAAAATATAGTCTCGGAACAAAATAACTAAAATGATTTGTTTTCCATTGTGCACTTGCTGATAGAGATTGCGACATATCTATTTATAGCTTCGTGTGTGTGTCTAGCAGCATTGCGATATATATTTATATATTTGATAACATCACATGCGTTATGTTTTAGCTCACACGCTTTTCTCATTTACATATATTTGTTTACATATATATATATATATAAATAAACATATCTATTGATACTCGTAAGAGCAGTTGTTACCAAGTGGCATCCACATTTTGGCCAAAAGCACAATCCACCAAGATCAACATATTTTGATACTGAAATCATTCGCCTCATGTAAGGCGTCATTCGCCTCATGTAAGGCGCCTACTAATCCTGAGTAACTAAAATTGTATAACAAAAATCAATAATGGGATTTAAATATGTTATGTGTAACCAATTTAGCAAAGTAACATTTTGTAAAAAAAAATGCTCTCATATATGTTGTATTTATATAATAATCACCATTAGCGTGAAGTAGCAATGTTTCGAAAAACAAACCTTGTGGCTTTTTGCAGCCGTTATTTCAGAGAATAGATCGGCAGCGCCAACTCCATGGAAAACAAATTCAAACCATAGTGGATAGTAATTGGAGATTCGTATTTTATTGCACGATGTCTTCCTTAAGTTGTACATTCATTTCTAGAGTTATGGAGAACCTGAGAAAATTATTGATTTTTTCAAACCATAAAAAAAAAATCAATCTTAGAAGGAGCGCTTCGCTCACTCTGTCAACCTACCTATATGGAGTTGAATTATTTGCAATTTAATAATTTCAGACACCTCATTAGTCTTCCCCCCACCACGACATGTTTTCTTTACAATGCTATACAACTCAGTATTACTCGAAGAGTGACGTTCGTGGAGGTTCTCAAGACGATGTGCTGTGGCCCGCTGATTTTTTTTTTTTTTTTGATTTTTTTTTATTTGAATTTATTCATTTATTTTACCATTGCCATCTAATGATTTTTGTAACCTCTTTTTTTTTAAATTGTTAATCCTTAACCCATTTACCCCTCTGATTTTTCTAGAGTCGGTGGTTGTGGAGTCCGTCTCTTAATACAACCTCTTCGCATTTAATCCCTGACAAATACTCGGAAAATGGACTGGTAAGACCCCTAGAGAAATACCTAAGTATACCGGAGTCCTGATTTACTTTTAGCTTAGGAGTTTGTCGAGTCTTTAGCTTCATACATGATCTTAACTTTTAGAAGCCCCTTTATTTTTAAAAAAAAAATAATAATGTTTTGCTCTTTAGTAGCTTTAACCGTTTAAATTGGAAACTGATTTTGTTTCGCTGAATTAACTTCTAGAAAGTATTGTTGCGTTGTTTTTTGTTTTTTTTCTTCTTTTTATTGTTTTTTTTTTTTTTTAGTTTAACATTTAGATTAAAAAAAACTATGCTCCCATTGATTTGGTTACACGTAATTATTTAGAAAGGATCAAAACCGTATTCTTCTCGCCATATCTTATTTTAAATTTATTTAAATTCACCATTCAAAAAACAAAATTAAGGCAAGGCTATTTTTTATCCATTACTTTTGGCTTGAACTTTTTTTGTTCTTTGGCCACCATCTTTATTACCTTTATTATTATTTTTTTTAATACAACTTTTTAATGATTTATCTTGCATAATGATACATAAATAACTAAAAATTTAACAAATATTTTATCGAACGAGTTATTTGTTAGTGATCCGATTTTTTAAATTTTATTTTTATTTCTACGCGGAGCTTAGCATTCCAATCACTTCAAAATGCGAATAACTTACAAGGTGTAATGGGAAACTATTGAAATATGTTTATTAATAAAATAAATTGTAGTAGAAAATCAATCGTTATTCTCTTTTTTTCCCCTTTGTAAACCACATATCGTTCGAATAATTTTTTTTTCTTAATCTCTAGCTTTGCCGGATTTTTCTCCCGGGTGGTTGGGGGAAAAAAGGGGGGGGGTGGTAATTAACATAGTGACCTTGAACTAAGATGTTAAAGCCTCAAATAACATAACTATTGATTATTGATTACTGATCTAAATTTTACTTTTAAAAGACACTTTAGAAACAATCAGGACACCGGTATAAGGTCTTTCAAAAAAAAAAAAACAACAACAACAAAAATCAACCAATCAAGTTTAAGGCAAAGTCCTGATGACGAAACTTGTCGTGACGTCGTTGATTTAAATGTTTTGAGTATTTTTTTGTTGCCTTGCAGAGCCCTAAATATTGTCAACATAGGTAACAAAAACAGAAGAGATTTATTTATTTATTTTTAAAATATCAGCTTGTGTAATTGTCTGTCTCCTATAGTCTGTCTCCTATAGTCTGTGTTGCCTCGTTTTAACTTCTAAGTTCTAGTCATCTATGCTCCTGTGCTTACTTTGTTTGATGTGTGCTATACAAACAGTATGTTAATTATGTTATAGTGTGTGTTGAATTTTATGCTATATTGATTTGAAAATTGAAAAGTTATTTTTATTTTTTGTTTCTTTATTAAGTCGTTTTCCAAATTTGGATAAATCAATTTAATTTTTTTAAATTTTTTTTTATTATTATTATTATTATTTTTGTTTAGCATTTAAATAAAATTGAGGATTTTAACATTTATTTGTGCGTGAACAATGAAACAAAAAAAAATTGAAAACAAATTATTCCATTATTAAAAAAAAGATTTTAAATAGAAGTATTATTTTCCTATTCGAAGAAAGTAATTTAAAATTTAAAACCAAATGGACACGAAAGCAAAAGAACAATTAATATAATTCGACGGATTATGATTTTAAGCCAGCGTTCACTGTTCACAAAATCAATAAATTATAATAATAATTTTTTAAGTCATATTATAGTTTTAACTGCATCGTCCTGACTGCAAACTAGCAACAAAAGGTTCTCAATCTTCGCAAATTGGGGTCGCAAATTAGGCTTAGCTTACATTCAATGTTTGTTTTTTTTAATACTAATTTTTAAGCTCTCACATTCACCAACGTACTAATTTTCCTTCTAGGCAATGGGTCAGATAGATTAAAGACATTTTTAAAGTATGTAAAATGTTCATATAAATACCAGAAAAAAAATGTAATTAAAAAATACATGGTTTATAATGAGTAAAGGTTAGGGTGAAATAGGTGTTAGATAGGTCTTTACCGGGGTAGTGTTGTGTGTTCAATAAGTCTTTCCAGGGTAAGGACTTGGGTTAAGGTGTTACCGGGTTACAGTTAATGGGGCTTCACCCATTCGTGTGGAACTGCGATGAAGATTGAGTACCTTCGCCTTAAACTAATACACCTGGTGTGCTGCAGAGCGCGCTGGCTGGTTGCTGTCCACTCACTCTCTTCTATGTGGTTGTGCACTCTCTCTCTCTCTCTCTACACACATGGTGCATGACTGACCTATGCCCACTAGTTCTGCTGGCCTAACCTGAATTGCATGTCACTTGCATGAAAACATAATCCAAAAACTTGGGCACATTTTTTAGTTAGATTTCTGTCTTCAACTAGAGATGACACGTAACTAATGTATCAATATCTTAGCAAGGCTAAATCAGAACATTACTCAGCTAGACGAGTCCAGCTTGATGTGTGGCACAGGCGATTGTAACTTTCATTTAGATTTACGAGAAAACATTCAGCATTGATCAACCCGAATTCTATTGATGGTTTGATTGAAGGGAAAAAATAGTCTTTACAAAAAAATATTAATTAAACGAAAATTTTTTTTGAGCCGCTTTAAGAAACGGGCCTAGGGTTAATATAAGTTAAAAATATTAAGCTCAAAGATTTGATTTCATTTGAATTACCATACAGGATATGACGCAAGAGAAAATTAGCTTTTTTAAGCATTAAAGATTTTTATATATAAGGGCAGAAGGGAATCGAACAATTTTGAAGGAAGACGAAAAAGACAAAAAAAAAGAGAGAGGGTGGAGGGGGGTGTCCTTAGTTATAGAAAAGTTCCAATTAGTTGGGGGGTTTTTTTCTAGAAGAGTTTTGTTATAGATGTCCCTAACAATAACACAGCAAAAACCAACTCTTTTTTAACACTTTTAGTTTCGAGCCTAACACATCTACTAAACGCCAAAAAATAACCGCAACTCACTAACCGGCCGTGCACATTGATGGAGAGTTACTCCCCGTCCAATCTCTAGGATTCTGTTGTTAACCATCAATTAATTAATTATTAGACGAGCACTTCGTGTAGAGAGTAGTATGACCTACGCTGGTGGGGGGGGGGGGCTTTAAATGTCGTCAGTCGAGAACCTAAGCACGTAAGAAATTAGCAGCAGGACTTGGCACCGTTACTGCACGTGCACGTATGTCAAGGTCGGATGTCGTCATAATTTATATATTTTAAAAAAACCTGTTTTTCGGTTTGGTGACTGTGAAACAACGCTACAGAAATATGAACATTTAAATGAACAATTGAAACGTGTGCTTTAGTTTTGCATATCTTAAAATATTGGTTTTTGTCCACACACACACACAAAATCTATTCAATTTTTAATGGTAAAAAAATTGTCTCGAGAACGACTTCCAATACGCACTTTAAATATATTTTGTTGTCCCGTCCAGTGGTTCCCAGTCTGTGCGATTAAATGGAGATAAGTGTTCAGAGGGTCACATTTGTTTGTGCATCAATGTTTGTAATGAAAAAATGCAGACTAAACTAAAGAACAAACTTCTTCTTTTTTCCACAAAGAATACATGCAATTTAATTAAGTGATCACGCCGCACATAATCTCTCACCTTAACAAAGTATTCACTTTACCAGTGTCGTTCCTTAAGTAAGAGGGAGGAAATACATTTTAAAACTCACCGAAAGCTACAAAAACACATTTTTTTGCCCACCAAACAATTTGTCTTAAATAAAATTAAAATTCTTTCGCCAAAATCTATATGAGCTTTTCGTTCTTAAAATGATCATTCTTAATTATAACATGAATATCATATAAGAGCCTCTAAGAAACGATTTGTGTCACTTAATGCACTTTACACATGTGGCCTGCTGGTCGAAGTCTTGGGACCACTGGAATAGAAGGGGGGGGGGGGGGAAGAACACCTTAACTCCCCAAAGAGCACATTAACCGGGTTACGATAACCTAATGATGTAACTGTAATGTAACATTTGCGCCCGGGTATACAAAAAAAAAGGGCCATCGTTTGGTCCTCGAGCACTGGACGTGAAAAACGTGTGCATGCTCGTATGTTTGTTTACCTAGAGGCCAGGTGCCCTTAGAACCCCCACCTCACAAACCCCAGCACCCCCCAGCACTGTTTGTGTTAGGACAGCTGTAAACTATCGTGGATTTTGTTTGTTTTTTGGGGGTTTTTTTCCCCTAGAAATCTGGCCCTAGATCGGAAACCAAATGTTTTTAGTGCAGCATGGATAGTGTTAACAGAACTCAAAATGTTTTTGAAGAAAAAAAAAAAAAAAAATCACTAAGATTAGTCTCTCATGTGGTCACGTGGTGTTCTCATGCGCACACTTTCACCACGTCAGCATTCTGCACTTGTGACGTCACTGCATTGTGTGTGCTGAAGTTATGATGTCAGTACATCGTGTTCCTGTAATGCATCTTTTTTTTTTTTAATTTTTTTTTTTCTCTTTCTATATTTCTTCGTCACACATGCACCAATGTCTGGATGTTCAGTGGGTTCACTAAACCATACGAATTTTTTATTTCATTTTTTAAATTTTTATTTTTCCGTTGCATTTTTCTATTTTATTTGGTGTATTTTTAGTTCGTTTAGATCGATAAATCACATGATTTTTTTTTTCCAGTAATGAAAAAAAAACTAACTAACTTGGTGTTTGTTTTTTCTCCTCCTCGTCCTCTTGCTGTTTCCAAAAACCACTCTCTTCTCTATCTCTCTGTCTCCTTCGCCCCCTTCTCGACCCGTGTGCAGCTTTTCGGTGGCAACTCCGACAAGGACACGCCTAGGACCCACTTCTTGAACAGCCCCTTCGTCGCCAGGTACGTCAGGTTCCAGCCCGTGGAGTGGAAGGGGAAGATCAGCATGAGAGCTGGACTGCTGGGGTGTCCGTTTACAGGTGAGAGAACTTTTTGGTGTAGGCAAATCTTTTGGTATTGATCAAAATATATACAGATGAAAAGATGTTCCTTTGGTACTGAGCCGTGGGCTCAGTTTCAACTGTGTAAGCTCTGTTTCATTGTATCATGATACGATTGGTCGTTCCAAATAATTAGTCTCAACACATGAGAGAAACAATTATTTCGTTTTCTTTATTTCTTCTCATTTTTTTTTTTCACTTATCGTCTGGGAGACGAAAAATCTCTCGATCTCTCGTCATATCAACTTCCGAGAAGGAAACAAAAAAAAAAGATACACACTCACCACTTCATTAACATGCCCATAATTGCCCGTTGCCTGATCGCTGGTTTGTTCCCGCCAGTTGCGCATAACCGGGCGGTCTCTGTGAGGCCTAGCTCGCCAGACGACTACGTCATCGCATGGCGGGCTGCTTCATTTCGTCTCACATCAGCTGATCCTTAAACTCACTTTCGCCAACGAGCCCATCTTTTTTTTTTTGGCCCCTTTATATATTTTGAACAAAACTTGACTTGGTTATCGTATCTAATTTGTATGAATTTTCTTATACCAATATCTTTTACCATTTGTCTTATATTGTCAACTGACTAATTTTCTAGGTTAGCTGAGAACTGTTTTAAGTTTAACATGTTTGTTGTACTTCACTGTATGTTTTTGATTGTTGTTTTTTTTTTAAAGTTTTATAGATGGGATTTTTTAATAAAAAGGGGGAGGGGTGAGTACCCGACTCTAAAATAAAAACGCACCTTCATTTTTTTATTAGGGGTCAAGTAACGTGCTAAGGGGCTTTTTAACCAGCAAAATTTATCAGCCACAACCCCTGTCACCTGATGGCCCTAGACCCCATTTGATGGATGTCTGGTAGGGTTGGGATGGGGGGGGGTCCATTCTTATAATTTTAACATAAGATTCCCTCATGCCTCGAGCTTTGTGTTGAGTTTTGTACGTTTATAAATAAATGTCAGATCTCCGAAGTATCGCACCAGGTAGACGAAAAATCTCCTAACAGGTGGACTGACATTTGTGGATTGGAAAAAAAAATTGTTTCATATTATTCGCCTCATTTTTTAAGAAAAAACTTGGATTCGTCACGTAGCTAACTTCCATCTGCTGAAAATAAAATATTTCTTTGATTGGATTGAAAGATTTTGTAGGAATGTCACGCTCGCTTCCCTTTATTTAATGAGTACAGTGTTTCTCAAAGTTCTGTTTGGGTACCCATCGTAATGCAATACGGTGTCTTTTTTTCCCACAATTGTTACTCAGAGACTTAACACACACACACATATACGTAATATGCCGGAGTGGTAACTTCCTGTAAATCTACCCCGATTACATTCGGCATCAAACGAAAAGCTAAACTAAACAGCTTTCATTGCAATCACACACACAAATTTAAATTCCACGTCATAATTTTTTTTTATTTTTCTCTCAAACTCCTGCTCCTAAATAAGATTTTAAGAAATATGTCAATCAATTTCCATGTTCTGACCATCCTAATGGGGTCGTGGAAGTGAGATGGTGGCTTTTTATCACTTAGACAGACAGACAGGCAGACAAACAAACAGACAGGCTGGCAGACAGGCAGGCTTATCGATGGTTTGATTGATATTGATGATGGATGATTGATAGAGGATAGATAGATACATAGATGATTGATAGATGATTGATATATTTTTTGAAGAATGATTGATGGTTGATTGATGAGTGATTGATGAGTGATCGATTAATGATTGCTCGATTGATGATTGTTTGGTTGATGATAAATAGAAATTCAGAGCTTCACAGGAGTGATTTGCAAATATGCTCAAGGTGGTACATTCTAAGCAAATGAAGTAAGCGGTATATCATCAAATTGTAAAAAGAATAGATTTGCAGGATTTTACGATTCAAGTTTTAGTTTCCCACTAACAGACAGCTTTGTCTTCCGAAAAAAAACTACCGCTAAGTCTCCGGAAGTACTACATGCCACGTACTGTTATATCGTTTTGAACATTTAATCTATATTAAGACTTGGCTCGTAGAATGAACAATGGGCAACAGAGGACAAAGACAGTGACACTAACTGTATTTAATTCAATTACACTTTTAAATTTCTGTTTATTATAATTTCTATAATATTATTATTATAAATTTTAATTTAAACGCCCACTTAAAGAGTAGGGCTATACTCTTGCAATTATATAACGTCTCCTATATGTCTGGAAATGTAGCGAAGATCTATCCCGGCTAGGAAAGTTGCATGACTATATATATATATATATATATATATATATATATATATATATATATACACTGCAGGACTGTCAGAAGCCTCTAGAAAAGAAATTATAGAAATTAATTGCGTCACCAGATATCATTCTTTAGAACAAATAGAACTTATTCGAACGTAGACAACCTTTTCCCAATCAACGGAGGAGTGGGAAAAGGGAGTGGCTTCGCACGCACATTACTCGTTGACGTCAATACAAAATAAAGCAAAGGGGAGACAATAGATGGTGGCCACAAAGCAAAAATTAGGCATACATACATGCCATAACAATACAGCTATGACTCCGAAAAGCTACCGCTTTTTCTCCGGAAAAATACAGCTATGTAACGAAAAGAACATCTCTCCGGAAAAAAAAATAGTGTTATGTTATGTACTGTTATCAGTATGGAGAAATTAATCTCTTATGTAAGTGTATGATGGCTCGTTCTAAAACAGTAAAAATCAAAAGACGATACCATTTGATAAATACAACAACAAATAATACGATACTCAAGCTAGGGCTAATTACAATTAATACGTTTTATTATGTGAATTATAATGAATTACAAAATCAAAAGAAATATAATTAAAACTATTGACTTACAGTATACTGTTTGGCTTGTACCGGTACGATGTTGAATAAAAATACAATGTGTAAAAAGGGTAAAATTATGAAAAGAAATCTACAGACACACAGTAAACAAAGCTCTGTCTCGTGGCAAAAATAACACACGCTTCAAGTATCTCGTGATAAATGATCTGCCTCCTAAAAAATCCCCCGTGTCCCCTTCTATAGTATGTTTTACTCATGTTTCGAGAACCGCCTTACACATTGTTTTCCTTCCCAGTTTTCTCCAGATTTTATACAATATTCGAAGGAAACGGACAACACTTATTTAGTTGTAAACAAGGTCAAAGGGATACTATTTTTAGCTATCCACACCTTAAATGCGGTCTCGAGCTTGTTGTCTGATAGAGTTCATGACGTAAACACACGTCGTCTACATAAGATGCTATGTCTCCGGAAAAACTTTGGCCCTGTCTTCTTATAAATGACGCAAATGGTTGTCTTAAGCGTATTCATCTTTCTTATAATTGTGAATTTTCGTTTAGTTCACTGCTAAGACTAATCACATCCGGGCAACCAAACAGCAGACCCGGGCACTCAGACCCGGGCAGCCGAACATCACATCCGGGTAACCAAACATCACATCCGGGTAACCAAACATCAGACCCAGGCGGGAATCAGACCCGGGCAGCCGAACATCAGACCATTTATTTCATTCAGCACTCTAAGCAAAGCATTGTCGTTTATTTTTTCAATACTTTCCGTCACTATTTGCTCAGGGCCTCTCTGTGTGTTTGGAAGCAGTAGCAGACAAGCGCATTAATCACTTCCAGGCACAGACAATCCGGGTTGTCATTCTTGAGCGGGGTAGCTCACGGCGTTGAAAATGAGAGCGCAACCCAACAGTTGTTGATTGCGTTTTTAAACATGGCCGGGTCCAAATTTACGACATGCGAAACTTGTGTGTCAATTAGGATGGACACATTGGAACATTGACACCAAAAATATGTGTCTTGGTTTTAAAAGTTGTGGAAGCTTTGCGTTTTTAAGCAAGAACAATCGAATGCAGGCCTGGAAATGCACGCAAAAAGGCGCTCACCCAGGACCTCAAAATTGTGGGTTCATGTGTACACATTCAAATGTCCTTATACACGTATGTGTACATTGAAATCACAGTCAGATGTCCTTATACACACGAGTGCATTGATGTCACAGTCACGTGTCATTATCTGCATATCTGTAAATTGATATCACATACCTATACACCCAGCTTCCTATATGTCATTTCCAAACAGTCTCCTTGACAGACATTTCCAGCACAGGGGCCAAAACGACTTAACCGTCCCTTCCCCCCCTCACCTTTCCCATAGTCCAGCACCTGTTATCAACGTATCCACCATTTTCCACCATCCACCGCGTTACCTAACGGACTTACCCAAACTAAAACTTTGACTAGACAACACTGACACCGCACTCGGTCATTGTTTAAATTTGTGTAAACAAATAGTCCCTGCCACGGAGACGCCCACGAACTAATAGATGGCCTGACAAAGCTAGAAGTTGTGTGTGTATTAATGGAAAGCTTTGGAAACCAACACGCTATTTGCGCAGCAATCCATCATAAACCCCCGTGGCCTCCAAACGCTTGTTCTTTCAGAACATAATATGTATTGGGTGTGCAAATTTGCAAGGTATGCGAAATTTTCTGGGGTTTTCCGAAAAAAAAAGAAATTGCACTTGTCAAATCTTTTTTTTTTTTAATGCTCAGTTCGCACAGTCAAATTTTTGTCAAGTTTGCGTCAAATTTCCTTTTAACGCACTATTTTTTGTTACAACATAGTACGTTCAAAAAGAAATTTGACAAAAATTTGAACACGAAACATTAGCCGAAAAGTGTCGGATGAAGGGCGTGGACACAAGTTCCATGCCCCCTCCAAACCCAACCCTTTTTCGGTTTGTTTGTTTTATTTTTTAAATGGTAGCCCAGACACTTTCTCGACACGCCCCTGATGCCGATGACATGAGAAATACAAACATTTTATTTTCCCCGTTTGCTAAAAACGTTTGTTACAAGTCAGTCAGCCAGCTTATTTTTGAATATTTCAAGAGAAGAAATGAACATACAGAAATAAAGGAGAAAAAAAAACGTGTTTCTGTGAATTGCATCAGTGCATCTTTTTCAGCCTTTTTTTTTACAGTTTTTACATGTTAGATTTAATTGTGTTTCACTCAAGTACAAATCGATCTGCTAAGGATGATTTTCTTGTATGTTTTGTGTCTTTTTCTTCGCGGGAAACAGCTTTAATATGGACTTTGGATATCAAAATAGTCAGCCTGGTATAAAAATGTCACTTCAGCCATTTTTGTAAACTTCCGCCATGTCAAAAACAAATGGCGACCAACTCACGACTAAAAGGAAGAAAGCAGGGAAGAAGGGGAGGCATTCGTTTAAAATGCGGAAACATAGGATAGCGAGACTTTCTTCCACATGTTGTTTTGGGAAACGTTAGATCACTACGTAACAAGATGGATGATGTGGGTTGTTTCTGTAAGCATTTCTATCAATTTCGTATGAGCTCTTTAATGTGCCTGACAGAAACATGGCTTAACGAAACGTTACCAGATTCAGCAGTGGCACTGGACGAATTTAACATTTTCCGTGCCGAAGGAACAACCGACAGCATCAAATTCAAAGGAGGGGGTTAAAATATACTGAGGTGTTATACAAAAATGGCTGCCGCCAGGGGAACACGATTGGGATTACAATGCAAGGTCGTTTGTCAAAAGTCTTCAACACATTGTGACTTCATCAAGTTTAACTATAGTTGGGGGATCAGAAACTGGTTCTGCCTCTACAAAATGAAAGTGCTGATGAGAAGAAACCCGGAGATGGGGAGATGGAGTTCACGTGCGCCTAACAGGCAGCAGTGAGGCCTCTCGAACATCTAACATCGGAGCGCAGCGAGCATGCTACCATAGCATGGAATTAGCGCTATATAAGAACTCCAATCAATCAATCAATTAGTTCTGAAAGTGGTTTACGCAAATGTCAACATCGCTCTGACATTGTGGTTAGGTTTTGATCGGTATGGGGATCCTACTGTTAATGTTTTGGTTCGAACCATGACCGGGATAGAATAGTTAGACTTGTAGTTATTAACACGAGTTGTGTACGCTTTGTGGAAGTCAGAACTTGGATTAACACAGACACGGGTACAACGACTCGCGTAGACACGCAATGAATGACACCAGATAGATTCATTTCTTTCACCTTCTGTCGTCCCACTAAGGAGAACTTAATCACTCCTCCCCATCCTTTCTCCTCCCCTCCCCCTCTTCCATTCCTTCTCCCTGACCAATCACCCAACTACCACGCTACACTCATTCATTAACTACCTTTCACACCCCACAAGCACCCCCCCCACACACCCACCCCACTCCCCCAACCTGACCACTGCGTACCTTTTGTAATCAGGTCGACGGAGTCGCCAAAAAGCCATACAGTCGCGGTTTTTTAATCTATGTACGTTACACGAAACCCGTCATTTTCGGTTTTGAATCCAGTTATTGATTTTCACAAACCGATTACCGAATTATTATTAATTTTTTTTTTTAAATCATGATTTTTTTTAAAACTATAAAACACAGTAATAAACAAACATTTTGTAAATAAAAAATAATAATAATAATCATTTAAAAAATACAGTTTTAACATCTTTTCAGTTTAACTTCCCTTTTCTTTTTTAGGGTTATATTGAAGTGGTTTTTATTGATAGTCGTTCTCTTGATGCGTCTCTCAATGACGTTGGTTGCATTGACAATGGTACGGCGTGTATTAACGTAGGTCTTTATTTTTACTGTTGTAGATACGTTGTTGGTTTTTTTTAATAATTGACGCGGCTTTCTAATAATGTTGATGTGGGCTTATGTTGATTGATATGGGCTTATATTGATGTGAACTCTTTCGATGAGGGTTAATTTATTTTTTTTATATCGCTGATGCATACATCGTCATCGAAGCCTAAATTTGAAGCCGGGGGTGATCTTATGAGCACGGTCTGACCAAACGAGGATGACCCCCACAACTGACGTGACCGCCCATGCTATACCACCCGGTCCCCCGGAGGCGTGCCAAGAGTTAAAACTTCTGACTGTCTTCGGCTCTTCGGTGGCCCAACAGCTAAAGTCATCTCACACTAATAATTACTCCATCAGCCGAACTAGGAAACCAGCAGCTAAACAAATAGCGTTGAAACCCTGACTGACATTCCAAAGAGAACCCTGGCCGTTTTTTATCACCTGGCCACTTGTGTTTCCCGTCAAGCCAGCCTCATTACAGAAGTGGCGTTTTGTCACTGACCAAAGACCAGACCTAATGTCCACTGATGCCTCGCCGCTCCATCTGTCAGTGGGAGAGGTTTAAATCAGCGAAATTCCATTCCTGCAACGTAGAGTTTGTTGGGCTCATTTTTTAAGGTTTTTCTTTACTTTTCTTTTGAGCTTAATCCGAATATTTTATTCCGATTTTTTTATTCTGAGAGTCTTATTCCGAATTTTTTATTCCGAATATCGTGTTCCGAATATCTTGTTCCGAATGTCTTGTTCCGAATATTTTGTTAACGAATATCTTGTTCCGAATATCTCGTTCCGAATATCTCGTTCCGAATGTTTTGTTCCGAATATCTTGTTCCGAATAACTTGTTCCGAATAACTTGTTCCGAATATCTTAGTCCGAGTATCTTGTTCCGAAAATCTTGTTACGAATATATTATTCTAAATTTCTTATGGTGATTTTCTTAATCTCAAAGCCTGCACTTTTTTTGGGGTACTTTATGCTGACTAAATACGTTACATTGGGAAATGGTGTCTTTGGGCCGTCGAGCGTGAGCTATTAATGCTCCCCCCAGCACACCTCCACACGGACCAGACGACAGGTCTTCCCGCCACCAGAACGTGCGGTGGTACGCCAGGAACCTCCCCCTTGCATGGGGGACGCCCAGTCCCTCGAAAACGCTGCGTTTAAAGCTTTCACAGCCAACTCTCCCAGAGGTTTTGGGTGGGTTTGCTTCCACTCCGGGGGAAATGGTGTGCCGTTACCACGCCCCACCGCCCAGGGAACCTTTATGTCGGGACAGTAAGCTGGTTGCCACGGAGCAGCTTTCTCACGGCTGCGTAGCTGACTACATTAGTCGACTTGATTTACAATCGTCCATTAAACTCTGTCAGAGCCTCTCGGGTTGAAGAGTGATACCCCTTTTAGACGCGGGTCATCGGTCGGTGCCTCCGAGTTGCGGTTATTTGATACACAAGAGTTACATTCCATGTTAAGGCGAGAGCCTAAGATTGGTGAAATTTGTCCGCCCCTGGCGATGACCGTTTTTTGGCATGTTCGGCCCTGGTGTGACAGCTTCCCTTTATCCGAGTGCGACGGAATGCGTCCCTGAGTGCGGTAACAAGTCAGGGACGAGCCCGCAACAATACCAGGAAGCCATTGTTTGGCCCCCAATGACAAGTGACAAATTGTGGCTTTTGATACGTGTTGGTGGAATCTCCCACCACACAGACCCCACCATTTTCTTTGTGTTTGTGTTTTGTTTTTTGTTTTTGTTTTTTTTGGACCGCTTGAGCCGGTATATAAACATTGGGAAGGCGTTTGGGCAAGTGGAAATGTTGGCATAAGTTGTCCCCCCTTTGTTATCAGCGGCTGTGGCTGACAAAAGGCTGATATGTTTTTTTTTAACTTTTTCTTGATGTGTGTCACTTAATCATAAAGACACAAGCAAGTGGTTGTGTTTTTTTTTTCCCTTATGAAGCTGTTGGTCCTGTTGTTTTTGTGGGAGTAATGATAACAAAAACCTGGTCATAAATAAACGAGAATCATAAAAAATAGACAAATCTCTCGTTTAAACCGTGTGTACAAATTGTGGCTTAATTGCACATGTACACGGAGAAAACGATGTGATTTTATTCTTCTTTTTTCCCCATTTTTAAAAAAAAAAAGCAAAATTTAAAAAAAAAAAAAACATTGCTAATATTAAAATACTCTTTACCATCTTCCTCCTCGGGCGAGAGAGCACACACCGACAAATACTCACACACTACTGCAATTAGAGTCTACACCCTCTTTTTCCTCCACTTCTTTGCGATATGTAATGAAATATTTTGTATGATTGACATCTCTGCCAAGTTCTACGTTTAATTGTATATGTTTTCAATTTTTTCTCTTTCTTTCACAGGCGAATGTATGGAGGGATTCATGCGAGTGAACGAGGACACACCTTGCAGTAAGTATACCTGTCTGCTACTGAAAATGGAGTAAATTTTACAGTTAAGCTGACACGATGTCAATGATTTGTTCTGTCTGAAGTGTAACCTACTTTGACAACCCTGTGATTTGTTAGTCTAATTATAGTTTAGTGATGTCATCGTTGACTCTAATAGATCCGTGTGAGCCGGGCATCTCTCTCGGGCATCTCTCTCGGGCATCTCTCTCGGGCATCTCTCTCCGGCATCTTTCTCGGGCAACGTCTCTCTCGACCAGAAACCCTCTCGGGCATCTTTCTCTGACATATCTCTCGGGCAGAAACTCTATCGGGCATCTTTCTCGGGCAGAATCTCTCTCGGGCAGAATCTCTTTTGGGCAGAATATCTTTCGGGCAGAATCTCGCTCGGGCAGAATCTCTCCCGGGCATCTTTCTGGGGCAGAATCTCGCTCGGGCAGAATCTCTCTCGGTCAGAATCTCGTTCGGGCAGAAACTCGCTCGGGCAGAATCTCTCTTGGGCAGAATATCTCTCGGGCATCTTTCTCTGGCATCTTTCTAGGGTAGAATATCTCTCGGGCATCTTTCTCGGGAAGAATCTCTCTCGGGCAGAAACTCTCTCGTGTAGACTCTCTCTAGGGCAGGCTCTCTCTCGGGCAGGCTCTCTCTCTCGAGCATCTCTCTGTCTCTCCCGCATCAGAAAAAAAACAACCGAATAACGTTTCTCCATAACTCATTTCCCAATTTTTTTCTGCCGGCCGATCGGGAGTGAAATATGCCACCGACTGCACACTCATTGTCTCTACTTTGTTTTAGCTAGTGGTTAACATTTTCTTTAAAAAAAATATTTATTCACTAACATGCTACGTTAACGTTCAATATAACGAATGCTATACATTTGTTTAACCCGGCAGTCTTCGCTTTGAGAACGTTCGAACGTTGTCCTTTTTGTGGTAATCTGTTGAGGAAGGGTTTAGAACTAACAAGAAAAAGTCTGGTCAGCGCTGCAACTAAATGTGTCTTCATCACAATTTTAAAAGGTTGTGAAGTTAAACGTGTGGCGTTCCCATCTTACCTAAACGTAGCAGCAGACGTTTTGGGGCTGTTTTGGGGGGGGGGGGGGAGACAAAAAAAGTGTGTGTGTGTGTGGTGCAATTTTTCTGTTCACTGCGATGGTAGGATGGGTTAGATTTCAACGGACCATCATAATTAATACCAGCGTATCCCCTTCTTTTTTCTTTTCTTTTTACCAAGTAATATCTTAGTTTTCGCGACAACAATGTTAAGGAGGATCTCGCAGTCTTCTCCTGAACACGTGGGTTTAAACAAATGCAGTGTATTGTGAGTATCTCGAAGGGAGGGAGAGGGTGTGTTCAGGTGGATGGGGGAAGGGGGGAGTCAAAAACCCAGGGAGGAACTCTTGAGTGTGGACGCCGCCACTGGATAAATAACTAGCTTGCTCAAGTCGGATGTGCCGGCCCCACCTTGTCTTCCCCAACTCGTAGAGTGATGTCTTAAGCTACCCTAATTTATCTGAAGAAGAAAACAATTGAGTACAGCTGCGGGAATCCAAGCAAAGGTATATACAAAGGCATGCACAGCCTGGGTATCGCGGTGATGTCTTCGCATGGCAATTTTTTTTTCTTGACTTTGCACGCCCCCGTATCACGAACTCTAACTGGAAAACAATTTAATTTTTTTTTAAAGATAACTTACAAAAATACATGCAGTGTTCACCAATGACCAGAAATTGTGTAACGCTAAAGATGTCCCTCCATCGCCTGTAACCTTAATAGCCTAATAAAATCCTCGGATTACCTGTGCGCACTCACACGAACTCCGCTTCGCACGTGCAGCCTCACATTTTACGGTAACGGGGCTACGCCTGCCAATTAAACACAACTCGTGAACGGCAAAGTGAAGAGTTGAAAAAAGGAGGGGGGGGCATTAATGGCGGAACCCGAAACTGATTTAACATGCCCAACAATTGTTTACATGTGGTCTACCTACAAGGCCGGAGGCAACGGACTTCCGGTTGAAGGAGGTTTTGTTAATTCCCTAGCTTCGACTATGTCTATTGCTGAGGTTCCCAAACAGTACGCTGCAGCTTACTAGAGGCTGGTTTGGGGGGGGGGCAGCTTCCACACAAAGGCGTCAAGAAGAGTCGGAGGAAATCTATAAAAATTTCGTATACTTTACATGTGACGCTTTGGGAATATCTTGATGCAGCAGATGGATGTGACTCAAATTAAGTCCAAGAAACTCTGTTCTGTCTTTCAATCCATGCTTAGTTCATTAGAGTTTTCCTGTGATTTTGTTTTCCATATGGTTATGTACTCTGCCAACAAGCTCTAACATACCTGGCTGTAGTTGTGTACTCAGTCCACAAGCCCTTATAACATACCTGGCTGTAGTTTAGTACTCAGTCCACAAGCCCTAACACACCTGGCTGTAGCTCGTTACTCAGTCCACAAGCCCTAACACACCTGGCTGTAGTTCGTTACTCAGTCCACAAGCCCTAACATACCTGGCTGTAGTTCGGTACTCAGTCCACAAGCTCTAACATACCTGGCTGTAGTTGTGTACTCAGCCCACAAGCCCTAACCTACCTGGCTGTTGTTGGGTACTCGTACGACGGCGACACGAAATTGATTACGTGCATCAACTGAAGACACCATCTCTTAAATAGAAAATGCATCGTGGATATAAAAATACGACAGCAAAACCTTTGCTGCAGATCTGCACCATTTTCAAGACTGCCGACATCAAACTCTGCCACCAAGCTAGTGTTTACACGAACACTTCATAGAGACCAGAAGAGAAAACTCAATTAGACCACTGCCTGCTACGGGGCTCACCATTTTGATATCCATTTGAACCGAAATGTGCCAAAAAAATTATGTTTGTTCAAATTACTCCAAACAAGACGTGCACCGATTATCTTAGTCCCAATAAATTTGTCTCCTGATTGGAGCTGACATTTTATAAAGACTTTACAAAGGGTCATCTATTTTTTTTTTTTTACTTGATAAAATCCATACTAGGTAGATTGTGGGTATGGAGATTCTGATGCTTGGTGGCAGCTGGTAAAGAATGTTGATTTTAGGTTTGCTACTTTGTTTGTATAGCATAAGGTTGAAACTCCCGAACGCCACGTCACATGCAATAACATACACCACTGAACTCGGCTCACCACCTCATATGTATGTATGTATGTATGTATGGCATCTTTCCGTCTACGAGAGACGATAGATTTATCTTTTCTGATTGCAGCTCATGGTGTGGCTAGTGAGACCGATCCTCGAGTGGCAGTCTCTTTTGCATGTCCCACCTCATATAGTGTTGCTCTATATTAACAACAAAAAACGCACAATAGAATCGCCGCATGGTTCTACTACGGCATTTTAACGAACCGCCGTTTCTTGACTCGGAGCCATTCGTAAACAACAAAAATTTCCCCGATCCCCGTAGACGTTTCCTTGTGCCATCCTGGAGTAGTTTAAGACCAGGACTACCATTATGGGACAGTTTAATCCCAGCCCGACCTACATTAACCAGAATCAAGTAACCGGATAACGTAAGACTGCAAAAAAAAAAAAAAAAGTAAGGGGCAACTGAAGGATTCTTACACCTTTGTTGACAGGGGCCAAGCTCGGTCACGACCGCCTCCACATACCAATGACAAAATTTAGGCACACATTGTTTGGGGATAAGGGGGGGGGCGCGGGTGGACTGAAAATATTGCCTTTAATTTAGTTTTTAACCGCTACTAATTGTTTCATAATTTCAATAAAGAGAAGCGAAGACAATGTCCCCATTTTTTAATTATTATTTGTTTAATGTTATTAAAACGCTCTTTAGCTTTAAACAGAAAACTTTAAGGAAAACCAAATGAATTTAACGAGTTTGAAAGAACCGCCCATAATATTGACAAGTTTCTAGGGCCAGATCAAGAAATACCACAAGGCCGCCGCCATCTTGTTTTGAAAGTGGCTCTTTATGCTCCCGTTTTCGATATGATGGTAATGGGTTTTCCATTTAACTATTTTTAATATAAATGTGAAAAAATTTTGAGTTAATCCAACGCTAATTTTTAAATAATTTATAATACCTTCGCTGTTGTTCGTGCGTTTAAGGCAACATTTTCGGACGGCTAATTGACCCACTTCCCGTCATCGTACCGAGCTGAAACCTCGCACATAGACTCGTTGCCGATGACAACACGTTCTATCAAATTATCAGCACCAATCTCCAAAAATCAGTTTTTCAATTTTTTTTTCAAAGGGAAGATCAATGGAATATGATTTGTTCAATGTTTGTTTGTTTTGGTGTGGAGATTAATTGTGCAGCTGTTTCTGCGTTCTTTGTATTTGTGACGTATTTGGGTATGCAGTGAACATAAAATGAATTTTTGAAGGTGAAAATGAAGGAAATATAAAACCTTTTTTTTTTTCTTTTTTTTTTTTTTTTTTTTTTTTGCCAGAAATTTACCCCATTTACATAACCGCTTCTTCATAAATGATAAATCACTTACAGTTATATAAATCCAAATAAAAATGCCTATAAATGAATTATACAAAACACTTTGTTTTTCGGGGGTGTTTGATTTTAAAGTTAAAAAACTCCCGGCTTTGTTTGTTGCTTGTTGTTTTTTTTTTTTTTTTTTTTTTTTTAAGAGGATAAAATATGAAATGTAAATTGCTACTTCTTTCTGAGTTTTCAAAAAAGAGCTAATTTAAAGAATGTAATAATTGTAATTTTAATATGGCACGTGCGTATCAGCAGGTTTTGAATTCCAGATTCTAAAAATACTGAAACTGGTGGATAGCAACTCAGACTTTGCACACTGCTCATGTGGGCATCGACTAAGAAAAAAATATTGTGAAATTCACAAAGTGGTTCCTGATTGGACCAGATGAATAGTGTAACAAGATAGGTTTATGCTAGAGAAAAAAAAACACATACACGGGTAAGTGGGCGTTTTCGGCTTAATGCCTTCTTCAGCGGACGATGTAATAATGAACAACAGATAAATTTAAATCACAAGGTAACGAACATATGCATATAATTATAGAATCAGTCAGGTTTTCCAGAGTAAACGATAATATGTAAATATGATAACACTGCCCCTTCTTGTCTCCAGTTGAAAATCTGGCTTACAAAAAGGACAGCTGGATCAACAAGAAGACGCTCTACAAACGTCACATCCGCCACAAGCTACCGGAAGGCCACGCCGACCGTGCGGTGGACGGTGACCTTGACCTGAGGCTACAGAGCTGCACCATCCTGGATAACCTGTACGGCAAATATCCGCTGTGGACGGTGGATCTCGGACAGAAGACCACGGTCTCGGGTGTGGTCATCTACACCTGGCAAGGAGACGGACAAGGTAAATGTGCTTTATATTTCCAGGTATTCCTAATGACTACAGCCAGGCTTTACTATTAATATATATATATATATATTTACCCTACGTGAAATTCGAAAAAAAATATTGGTGTTTATGTTGTATAAAGTGGAATTTCCTCATCTGGCTTAGATTTATACTCAAATGTTCCAGGTATTTTCTTACATCGCCTTAGGTATAAGCTCACATACCCTAGGTACATGCTAACATGTCGTATGTATATGCTCAGTTGTCTTAGGTGTGTTCTCACATATCTTAGCTATATTTTTACTTTCCCTCGATATTTGCTCACAGTCCTCAAATGCCCCGTCATATATATTCACATGCCCTCGGTATACACTCAGTAGGGACATCCATCCAAAGTTTGACCGCAAGACTGTGGCATTTGCTACAAATCTTGTTATCACACAAACACATTTCCTGCTTCTAGAGCCGACTCTTTATAAAAAATAATATAATTAAAAAGAACATAACTAATTTTATTGTTTTTTGTGTTTTTTTCGTTTAGAAAAAGCCACGTCCTTCCGTGAATACATGAAAAACTTGGACCAGCTCGTGGTCTACGTCGACGACAAGATCCAGAAGAAGGACGACGACCACGACGAGACGTACGCCACCGGCCAAATGTGCAACTACATCTCGTCCCTCAACAACGCCCTCTTCAACAAGAAGCTGGTCCTGCAGTGCGTGCGCCCGTTCGTCGGCAGATACGTCCTCATCGAGGCCTGGGGCAGACAGATCGGTTGGTCTCGGCTGTTCGGTGCGGTGCTGTGCGAAGTTCAGGTGTTCAACTAAAATTGCGCACCCCCATGCGGCGAGTATGGACAACTGTAGGTTATTAGAGAAAACAGGGGCGAACGATTAAATTCAGGTTGTTGCTTTTTTTTTTTTTTAAATTGTATAAACTTCGGATACGCCGATGAACGTTTCAATATACAAATATTTATATTTTATGATTGTTGGATGCGAGCGTTGACTATTTTTGTGACATTCAATGATGGCCACTTGTGACATTCGGGTATTCTTCAACTCCGAGCAAAGACAAAGTTCTTTATGGCACTGGCTCTCTGACTGGCTTGGCAGTGGCTATCTGACTGGGTTGGCACTGGCTCTCTGGCTGGCTGATTTACAGGCCAGAGTTGCACGCATCGACTGCTAACCATCTCTGGAGACTTTGGTGTCCGACTGTTGACCGTGGGTCAATAGCTGGGTGTCCGGCACAACTTAAAACTGCAATTCTTTTAACAGAGCCAGGTCAAATACTATTTATAATCCCTATGTATTTACATCTAATAAGATGTAATAATTAGATATAAAATACACCGCGATGTTTTTAACGGTCAATGTAAGGACACGGGGAGATTTGTTGAAATAAGAGACCGCTTATTTCGATTATACTCTTACCTATAAATATGAAAAAAATTATCAATTTCACATTCTTTAAGCAAAATTATTTTACCATATGTAGCAGCACGAGAAGAAAAGATTGACCCGAATTTCGAGCCCCCCTTCAGCTACAACATTAATGGCGTGTAGTGAAGTAATGTTGAGTGTTTGAGATGTTGGACACATCAACGCACAACACCTTTAACGACCAAAGATGAGACCCATGGCTACAATGGTGCTATGACAGTTATAGGAGCATGGAGGGTGTCGTGAATCGGAAAAGGGGGCCTACATTTGATCGAGGTGGACCATGAATTGATACATATAAAACACTATTTCGATCCGAAGCTAAAGCAGGTGTGTGTTAAAGATAATTATTTACAACAAAAAATCTTTATGAGGACCGAAAAAGGGGGCCGAAGGGCTGAGTTGAACAGGATGTGCAAAATAAAGATAAGTCACTGAAAGAAATTTCATGAACTTGGAATGTGCTGCGCTTATGATCGCCCGGAACGATCGCCCGGAACGATCGCTTTGTTCAGAGACTTGGGGCTGACTCTTCTAGTATAGATGGAACGGAAGGCAGTATCACAATACAAGCGAGCCCTGGGAAAAAATATCGTCCTCACCAGCAATTGGATTCTAGAAAGGAGTTTTGTAATGATTCACCATGGACTCTCGTAATGTGAGATCCGTGCATGTCTGGTGTTTTATGTGAGGTAAAAAAAAAATATACCAGAGCTCTGATTATTGCCAATTTATGTAAAGTATTTGCTTAAATGTACCAACATAAGGAAAAACAAGGCTTAACTATGTGTATTGTGTATTTTGTGACAAGCAGATATCATGGAACCTAACATGGAGTCGCATGTTCAATTTTTTTTTTATTATGGCTCGAATGCAAAAGGATACATTTCATAAGCATATTTACAATATTTATGTTTGCATGACAAACAATTTAGAACACAATTAAGGGTGTGAGAATGTTATATTCACATAGTTTCATTCACATTTGTTGGATAGTCAATCTATTATAATTGTGTATATTTAATATTTTTTAAAAAACGAAACACAGAAAAACGATAGAGTGGTGGGGGGGGGGGGTTGTTTTGTGGAAGGTTAAAACAAATTTCAGTTTATAGACACCCCCCCCCCCCACAACCCCCAACTACCAACCATTTTAAAAAAAAAAAAAAATCAACTGACACACAAAGAAAATAATGCCTTAGGGTCGGTTCACACGATCAAATTTTCCTTCAAGCATTTGATGCAATTCGTGTTTGAAGCCTTGTCACAACTTTCAAATTACTATTTGATCAACTGAAAACATAGAATTCAAATTGGGGTAGGGGGGTAGTATTGGGTGTACACATTATTTGTAACACAAACCGTTACGCCCCTGGTGTGGTCAGCTTTCACTGCAGAACTATAGGTCAGCTTTCACTGCAGAACTATAGGTCAGCTTTCACTGCAGAACTATAGGTCAGCTTTCACTGCAGAACTATAGGTCAGCTTTCACTGTAGAACTATAGGTCAGCTTTCACTGCAGAACTGTAGGTTAGCTTTCACTGCAGAACTATAGGTCAGCTTTACTGCAGAACTATAGTTCCAAAATTGATGAAACCATATAAGAAACCATGATTTTTTTTTTTAAATTTTAAAACCCTGTCCGCCCGTAGCCACTATCAACAAAAAAAAATGTATATTATTACAATATATCAGACTTGACAGTTGTAAAAAAATATAATAATCCCCCCCCCCCCCAAATAGTTTTATCTGAATTATCTGTGTCAAGAATGTTTGTCTGTCAGTACTACCTCCAAAGATATAAACAAAACGTGTACAAATACGCGTATGATTGGTGTACAGCCAAGTTTTTACAACTGAAATAATTGCTTGAATTGAAGAAATGAATTCATATATATCTATATATCAAATAGGGTTGTTTTAACAGTAATAGTAAAGCAGGTGATTTTGAATCAATTTTTTTTAAGATCTTATTTATTTATTTTTTTATAAGGTCATCTTATAGTTTATTTTACCATTTCTTTGAAAGTTTCATCAATTTGTATTTTATTAAGTCCTTAATTTTAAAAAAAAAAAATTTTAAATCATTGAAATACGCGATAAACTGGTTATGTCTGAAATAGTTTAAACACCACTCACCAAGAAATTGACGATGCTTGATTTTTTTTTTCATAATGTCATACTTATTTTAAAAAGTCCCCTAAGTTGGAAAGCCATTTACTTAACAACACACAATATTGCAGAATGTATGCGTGCTTAAAATGTTATGACATTACAGAGGGATAATCTGACAAAGAACTAGATTTTAAAATTATTCCATCTTTCGCCGCTGATAATTCAACTTTTAGCGTTAGACACATATAAATTAAACACATCTATCCAACCTTAGTGCAGAAATAAACACAGAACATCTCACACGTTGAAGTGTTCGGTTTTTGTTTTTTTTTAAAGTATCTTATTTATAACACGCAATAAAAAACAATTGCTGGGTTCAAAAATTTAGAAGTAAACATTGTACCTTTTTAAACAACATTGTGAATTTTAAATGTAAGGTTTTTTTAAAAAATGACTGTTTCAAAATGTTAATAAATTATTTTTATCTATTTTTTTTTTTTTTAAATCTCTTTCGTGGTTTTAGCCCTTGTAAAAGATGTTTTATCATAGGTATGTGTTATATCATAGTGGTAAATGGATTTAACTAATAACAGTTAATATAACTAGGTCATCTCAACTACGTTGATAATTGACGTACCTTTCATTATATACTGATTGGGTCGGCCTTGCTTCTTGTTCACGAATAAGGTCAAGAAATACAAAAAAAGTTGAAGCAATGAAATAAATTCAATATAATATAATTGATCAATCAGTAGCGCCTTTTTCAATCAATAGCGCCTTTTTCAATCAGTAGCGCCTTTAGAGTAATACAGGACTTAAAAGGCGAGTGGTTTTTTTAAAGCATGTGTTTAAATTCCTTGATGGTTGGGGGACGAAGCACAATTTGAAAAACAATATTTATAACTGACCCACTTTACCAGTTGAACAAGAGCAGCATGTGTAATACTATTTATAATAATATGTGTTCCATTGTGTATGATTAAACTATTATAATATATAAATATTTATAAATACGTTTGTATATGTTGCTCTCCGTGATATGTCATGTGCCGTTTAACGTTTAGAATTTGAATAAATAATATAAGTTTATGTTCGCAAAATAACAATTTTAATTATTTAAAATATTTTTTTTTTACAAAAAGGAAAAAAGCAACGAAAGAAAACCCAATGAACTTATTATAAGCTTTATAATTGACAGTGAACCGCTGGGGGTCGGTCCAGCGGGATTTTGGGACAACTGCAAATTTTTTTCCCATGGAATTGGGGGGGGGGGGGGGGGAGTGGTGCGATAAAAAAGCTCGTCCCGCCCAATGCGGCATCAAGCCTAGCTACGCCCCTGCTGTTATCGTTACTGTTTTGGTTTCTCCTCCCTTCACCTGAAATGAGGGTTTGATTTTTAGCTGTTATTGCCTGGGGAAAAAATAAAAAAGGATCTGAACATTTTGTAAATTTACAAATTATGTTTCCATGTAACACACACGATAGCGAGCGAGATTGTGACTTATTGTTAGAGTTCTACTTCATCTTCACGTTAATTTTTTTTTTTGGGGGGGGGGGGGGGAATCAAGTGCAAATCGTGAGAAGCATTGAAATTTGACATTGACAGCTAAGGGTTGAATTGTACCAAGATGTCAGCTACACCTGCATTGCTCTATTAACGGGCCGTTGAGCCTACGCTCATTATGCCCTCCCTGACTAATCCCCCCCCCACTCAAGCCAGGCGCCAGGTCTCCTCGACGTCGGACAGTGCGGGGGCACGATCGGGTTTGCTGGTGGAGGCCCTCCCCGCCCGGAGAAGTCCGGTCGACCGAGAACGCTGCGTTTAAAGCGTTCGCAGTCCACTCTCCCAGGCATCTGGACGGTACATTAACGTCCTAAGATCCCCCCCCCCCATCACGTCACGGAGAAGCATCGGATGCCCTCTAGGCTTGATCAACTCAAGCATTTAGTTATTTCTTTTGAACGGCAGTTACAAAATTTTAACACCAAATTTTAAACAATCGAAATGCAGGCCTACGATTCCATCGATACTTCTAAGCATCTTCAATGTTTTATTCTTGTAATTAATTTACATGAATATCAATTCTAAGAAATCTGGAGAGAAAAAAATATATTTCATTTTAATTTGTTGGTGTACTCACTTTCAATGTTTTAAAATTAATATGAAATTGTCAGATTTTGGGAACTGTCAAAAATATTACATATCCTTTAATTTATTGTTGTGGCTTTTTTCATAAATTTTAAATTTAAGTAATTTACTATATTCATGTTTTTCATTTCCTTTTTTTCCCAATTAAAAATTTAGGACTAGATTTATTCAAAAGCTCGCCTATTTGATCACAGGTTCTGTTTGTATTTTAATGGATTTGGACGTCTGTACACATAATATGTTCATGAATAGATATTACCACTGTACAAAGAGTAGCATTATATACACACATATATATAAACATATAATATTAATTCATGTGATACGTAACTATCTCTAGCCATTTTATTAGCTGGCAACGAGATGGGTGGTTGATTTGTTTCGTTTACAGTTAGGATTTATTTTTCACTTTGTTTCGTCAAAATTTAGCAATGTGAATTTGTTTTTGTTTTTAAATGTTATTGTCAAGGCTGGATCTTATTTAAAGGGGGGAAAACTTTTACATTTTGTATGTGCGGCATTTTATAAAACAAGGTTCCCTGGCTGATTTCCACTCTGCCCATGTTGGATTACACGTTTGGGTTTTTGTTTGTTGTTATTTTTATTTTTTGTAAAGTTACATTACTGTAATTCTCTTTTTTTTTTTTTAAACTGTTTTTTATCGCGTGTAAAGGGAATCTATGGCAAACTGTGCTATTAATAATTTTTTTTTTCTTTCACTTTTTGCATTTTATCAGGGTGGGTGGTTTGTTTGTTATCGTTTTTTTCGGGTTTTCCCCTTAATTGTTTGGGTTCTACCTTTCATTGCGCCCACCCCACCCCCCGCCCCGAAATTCTTATATTTAATTTATTAGAACTTATCTTTAAATGAAAAGAAAGAAGTTTAAAAGATTGAACGAACTTATTATTTTTATTTACAATAATATACATATCTGATTTAGAGACGCAGCTGACTTCCAGCATTGAGAGTTTTTTTAGAAAGGAAAAAAAAAAAATTGTATATGTAGCTCTTTTTAAAACTTATGACACGACGTGACGTCATACGTGCAATGGAGCGTATCAGCCGTGACGTTGTTATAATACAAGTCGAAGATCTGACGCCGTTCAAGATTTGGAACAAACACTCAGCAGTTGCACGCCCTCCTGATGACACGGTGCCTTTGAAGGCACAGCAATGTATGTCGGGGCATCGTAGGATCAGCAAGTGCCGGTTTGATACCAGGTTATAGGGCAAGGAGGTTTTATTGTTTGCCATGAGAATCTGGAAGACTTGTTAAAACCTGTTATTTTTTCCCGTACACTCTACCTACTGCGCCCTACTGCGCGGAAATTTAAAAACTATAAACTTATTACAACAAATCATTTTTTTTTGTAAACGACGTACTATAAATTGTGAGTGAGATGGGTTGTTTTGTTTGTTTTTTTGGTTTTTCTTTTTTAATTTTATTATTTAATAAGCATAAATTAATTTCAATTTGTCACGCGTTTCTTTTTCCAACTTAAACAATCCAACTTTTTTTTAAATGCAGAAATAAATATGAATAACATTTTTTTTTTTTTTTTTTTTTTTGTTTCCTTGCATTGTGAAAATTGTTTTTTGTTTTTTTAAATTTATTAATCACTATTTTTTATCGCACAAATTAATGCCTGGGTAAGTTAGTACAATTTTTATTTTACATGCAAACTGATTGGATGCATCATACATATTAAAAAAAACAAGAAGAATTACTCATTTTAATAGCGTGCTACAAAATTACCCCCAAAAAATGTAATTAGATGCTCAGTGAATGTAATTAGGTGCTGAAAATGTATGTTTTAACTGATACAATCCTGTACCTGAGCTGTCTGTAGCTTCCATCAAACAGCTATTTTAAATTAGTTTCATGTTGTTGATTTTTATTTGGTTTAATTCACGCCAGATTTCAGCCGCTGTTCCGTTCACGTCATTCATTTTAGAAGTTATATTTTCTAAACTGAATTCATCGCAGAGCAGAGTTAAAATTAACCCCTGACCTTTGACCCACACGTTCTGTTATTGTACTCATCGACTGTGTCCTGCGTTTCAATAAATAATTAATTACTAAACGGGTCCTTAGTTCTGTTGTATTATTGTTTCTTTAACCATTTTTTTTTCATGATCGTCTTGTGTATTGTGGAATTTATAGCACAAGAAAGTCCCTGTCGTGGAATTTATAGCACAAGAAAGTCCCTGTCGTGGAATTTATAGCACAAGAAAGTCCCTGTCGTGGAATTTATGGCACAAGAAAGTCCCTGTCGTGGAATTTATGGCACAAGAAAGTCCCTGTCGTGGAATTTATAGCACAAGAAAGTCCCTGTCGTGGAATTTATAGCACAAGAAAGTCCCTGTCGTGGAATTTATAGCACAAGAAAGTCCCTGTCGTGGAATTTATGGCACAAGAAAGTCCCCGTCGTGGAATTTATGGCACAAGAAAGTCCCTGTCGTGGAATTTATAGCACAAGAAAGTCCCTGTCGTGGAATTTATGACACTAGAAAGTCCCTGTCGTGGAATTTATGACACTAGAAAGTCCCTGTCGTGGAATTTATGACACTAGAAAGTCCCTGTCGTGGAATTTATGACACTAGAAAGTCCCTATCGTGGAATTTATGACACTAGAAAGTCCCTGTCGTGGAATTTATGACACTAGAAAGTCCCTGTCGTGGAATTTATGACACTAGAAAGTCCCTTTCGTGGAATATATGACACTAGAAAGTCCCTGTCGTGGAATATATGACACTAGAAAGTCCCTGTCGTGGAATTTATGACACTAGAAAGTCCCTGTCGTGGAATTTATGACACTAGAAAGTCCCTTTCGTGGAATTTATGACACTAGAAAGTCCCTGTCGTGGAATTTATGACACTAGAAAGTCCCTGTCGTGGAATTTATGACACTAGAAAGTCCCTGTCGTGGAATTTATGACACTAGAAAGTCCCTGTCGTGGAATTTATGACACAAGAAAGTCCCTGTCGTGGAATTTATGACACTAGAAAGTCCCTGTCGTGGAATTTATGACACTAGAAAGTCCCTGTCGTGGAATTTATAAGGCAATGGAAAGAAAGGGAAGAAAATAAGAGAGGAGAAATAATTTTAAATAATTTGTGAAGGTAATATGTAACACTGGCACAGCATGACAGCCAAACAAGAATAGAAGATCGGCAATATACCATAATTGATCTGTAATAAGTCAAAATTTACATTAGCCATGAGAGTTTGTTTGTCTCAAGACTGGCCGTGTCTGCTAGGTGTACGAGCAAAGCTGCTGTCACATCAGAGCAACGAACGGATTGGCCTTTTATATGATTTCCAGAGTCAGTGGCTAGAAATAAGCTAAGACCGACTCCAGCCAAAGCTGCCGGGGAAGTATAAGGTTGACAGCGATCGTGTGGGGGCAGTGTTTCTTTCAGATATTTCTCCCCCGGGGGTATTTGAATTTTTCGGGGGTCGTCTATGCCTTTTGCCATGGGGTGGCGCATGGGGCATATGTCCAGGGGCGCCAGACAGGCGGGGTGGGGCAAAATGGATTTTGATGGTATTTAATGGTTGAAAATAATCAGTTTCAGAGTTGGAAGGGGAGGTGGGGCGTACAAATGAATCTTATCCCCTGACGCCAAACACTGTAGATACGCCCGTGCTAGTCGCATCGAGATGGGCGGAAAGAGTGGTCCACCCAGGTGTCACTTTTTATTTATATGCAGGTGTGGCATTTTCGGAAAACTGCTGAACATGTATCGTTAGGGGAGGATCGCAAAAATATTTGGTCGCTCATGGCAGCACTAATAGTAGCTACGCCACGAGGCAGTGTATCTATTGATACAAAAATTTGCGAAAATCTTCATCGGGAAGTAGGGCGGAAATTGAGGGCGCCGATGAATCTTGATCGGTGGAGGAGTCTAGGGAGCCTGCCCCCAGAATTTTTTTTATTATTTCAAAATCAAGAGGTTTAATTTTGAGTATACTCGAATTCAATGTTTCTATTATACTTTTTGAACGGGGAAGGACACTTTTAAGGTTTTGTGAGAGGCATTAAGGTGTCCAGTGCCCAACATAAACTGAATTCACTCGGTTTGTAGCGTGCCCCGGAGAAATCATTTGGCGCAAGCTTATAATCAAATCCATACTGTACTATTGATCAGCGTGAGTGAAGGGGGTGCAAAACATTAAGGTTGCTAAAGACAGTCGGGGCAAACTCAAAATGCAGTGGTGCATTATTTAGGCGCATACTTGAATTTGCTGTTTATTTCATACAATTTTGAGGTGGCATTTCAAAATTTCGGACGGGGAGTGCCAAAATGAGCCAAAATAATGATCAAAGATATTTTATTTTCCACACCAGTGGGACGTAAGCTATATTCATTCTTGTTGTGTCACCCTTGAGTGTACGCTTTTGCCCTAGCTTAAAATCGCCTATTAAATCTTTATAGTCCCCAGAAAATTTTTGATAAATTAAAAATAAAAGAATGCATTTTATCACATTTCTGAATTTAGTTTTGCAACATTCTACACTTTATTTGAGAGCAACGGAAGAGATCCTAGTTTTAAAATTTTGGTGTCACTTAAGCTTAGAACCATCGTGTGCTCCAAGCAACCCTTACAACGCAGGACGCCTTGGATATTTTAATAATAATAATACTGTTTATTTGAAAATCACGCTTCATCCCAAAAGGCTTGAAGCGCGGTACAAAGTCACCACATCAAAAGAGAAATGAAAACAATCTATATTTTACCACATTGAGATACAAAACGCAACAGTACAAAACTACGTACGAGCATAACCCATTCAAAGTATTACATCACCTAGCAACCATAAACAACACAAGCCAATAAACATCTAGGAGATAATAGCTAGCTGGAAAAGATGGTAGGCAACATCAACCTAGCAGGTGTTTCCGAAATAGATGTGTTTTCAAATCGGTTTTGAAGGACTCCAGTGTCTGTCTGTTTCTGAGAGCGACAGGAAGGGTTTTCCAAATTTTGGACCAGAAAATGCGAAAGTGCGCCTTTCGGAAGTCTCAAGGTGAACACCCGGTATAGAGAGTCTGCCACTATCGGATGAGCGGAGTTGTCTAGTGGGTACATACGGCGTAATGAGCGCTTTGAGATAGCACGGTGCCAGGTCATGCAAGCAGCGGTAGTACAGAGTTGGAATTTTTGTACTCTATGCGAGCGCGGACCGGCAGCCAATGCAGTTCTCTCAGAAGTGTTTTAGCATGATCAAATTTGCGCTTACGAAGAACAATGCGAACCACATTATTCTGTGCTTTTTAAATTTTATCCAGGAGCGTAGCTGGAAGACCCACTATGAGAGCATTGCAGTAGTCCATGCCTGATAGCACGAATGCAGACATCAGCCTCTTTGATGCATCAAACGTTAAGAAAGGTCTGATATGACTAATTCTGCGCAGCTCTAGAAAAATCGCCTTGAAAATCATGTTAATTTGATTTTCCATAGTTAGTGTTCTGTCTAAGTAGACCCCCAGGTTTCGCACCGTTTGAGTTTGAACAAACTCAATCTGCACACTTTAGAGAGTAAAGGATGGTGTTTTTGTTTACAGATATTAGCTTTTGAATGGTAGCAATGGGGATCAGCTCGGACTTTTTATCGTTTAACTTGAGCTTGTTTATGGTCATCCAGTTCGTAACTGACTCTACTGTCTTCTAAGAAGCCGAGGGAACTGAGAGGGGATCACGGACTGCTGAAGTTGGGTATCATTCGCGAAAATGTGATATAGCATGTCCAACTGCTTGATCACTGCACCCAGGGGCTGAATCTATTTTAAGGGTTTAAAGATGTGATGTGGATATTTTCTTAAGTATTATCTTTAAATGCAGGGTGGAAATAAAAAGGAAAAGTGGGGAGGGGGGAGTCAAAGAGGAAAAGTGCTTGACCTACTTGTTTTATGCAAAAATTTTGTATTATACTTAAAATGAAAATTTGGCTTTTATTTTTAATTTACATTATTTGGGGGATAGTTACTTAATTAATAAATGAATTTTCAACATACAAAAAATTCAAAATAAAATAGTTTCATCACTAAAAAGCACTGTAAATATTATTTTATATGCTGAACGCAAATGTAGAAAAAAAACTTTCTTAAATAATTCCAAATTTTACAAAAGTCTAAAAGAAAACAAACTGTTAATTAGAAAGGTGGATACCTTTGTATTGATTTTGAAAACTGAACATTTTTTAAAATCCTATATGAATGAATGGCATAACTTTTTTAAGAAGACATGACGTCACATGAGTTGTTTACAAAAGACATTTAGTATTATTAATGTGTGATTTTATCTAAGGGAAATCGTATGCAAATAATTTCCCAATATTCAGTTGATTGCAATGTTTATTGTAATTTCAAAGCACTATTACTTTTTTCAGATAAATTACAAATTACCTCTTAGATATACGTTAAAACACATTTTTTTAACCAATTCAATTGATTTTATTTTAAATTGAACAAATTAGGAATAAGAATATTTGTCTAAAACTAGTACCAAATTTTTTTAAAATATAATTGACAATCGAAATGCTAGTTCACAAAAAGAAAATGTTCCTAGCTCTCTGAGAGATTCCCATCTAAAAATAAAAAAAAAATAATAATTTTAATAACGAAATTCGTGCAAATAGGTGGGGCATAATAAATATATGATACGTATTTTTGTAAACTCTGTTATTCGAAAAATTGTTACAAAAGTAGCACATTAAAAGAAAACACAAACGCTTTCAATGTAAAAATTGATAAATTTATTTTTTAAAGACTAATGCTATCATACAATTTATAATTAACACTTATCCCTACATTAAAAGTCATTCTTTTATGATGAAAAATAATTTGAAAATAGATTACGTATGTTTGATGCTTAGCAAGAACTATTATTAAAATTTTAGAACTTTATTTTGATGTAAAGCTAATTAAAATCAATGTTATTTAAATCTTTAAATTTGTGAAATTGTAAAAAAAAAAAAATGAATTAAACACCGATAAGTGCGAACAACAGGAAGTGAGACATCGGCTTATCATCTGGGGCGGCCAGTGCGATATTTTTAATCGAATACTATACGCCTTTGCCACAATTAGTCTTAAATATACAGATCACCAAATATATCGAGGGTAGCGATATTTCTTAGATTCCACTAATTGTATTGAGTTAAAGGCACCAGATAGTAATCTTTAATTTTTCAAAAATATGTAATCTGTATATTGTTGTAGAGGTTTTGCTCCGGTGCGCACTTGACTTTCCCCGGGGTGGGGGTGAGGGGCAGTGCCCCCATCCCGGAGATATGCCTGAAAGAAGCCCTGGGTGGGGGAGGCAGGGAGCAGCAAGTGTCAAGGTAGTATAGGGTCAGTCCGGTCAAGTCAGATAGACAGACATCCTAATTTGAAATTCAATTTGTCTTGCAATACTCATATCAAAACCTGAAATCATTAAATCTGAAATTATTGAAAAGAAATGATTGAATATGAAATTATTGAAAAGAAATGATTGAATATGAAATTATTGAAAAGAAATGATTAAATATGAAATTATTGCTATGCGAGTAATTAATGCAACGGGTAATTCTGAAAATATTAAAATCACTCAATTGATTCTGCGCAATATTTAATGATTTCCTTTTTTAAATCGCCGATTTCTCCCGAAACAAACAAGTGAATATATCCATGAGCTACCAAATATCGTGGCGTGTTTATGTAATTATGAACTACCAAATATCGGGACGTGTATGAAGTCATGTACTACTACCACCAGCACTGAGACTCAAGGCGTGGGCGTGGCCGTAACACAATTTAAGACAGTTTCCGTGATTTGAGAAAAACGACGTACTGATATTCGTGATGTGAATACTGGGCTAACGTGCCAACAACGTGATGTGATACTGGGCTAACGTGCCAACAACGTGATGTGATACTGGGCTAACGTGCCAACAACGTGATGTGATACTGGGCTAACGTGCCAACAACGTGATGTGATACTGGGCTAGCGTGCCAACAACGTGATGTGATACTGGGCTAACGTGCCAACAACGTGATGTGTTAATGGGCTAACGGGCGAACAACGTGATGTGTTAATGGGCTAACGGGCCAACAACGTGATGTGTTAATGGGCTAACGGGCCAACAACGTGATGTGTTAATGGGCTAACGGGCCAACAACGTGATGTGATACTGAGCTAACGTGCCAACAACGTGATGTGTTTCGTTGAGTCTTTCTGTTGAAAAAAACTTAAAGGGAATTTTAACGCGTTTGTTTGTTCATTTGGTGTTTGTTATTTTTATTTTTGGGTATACTATTTGTGTAACACTCATTGTTTCCCCGATAGTTTTACGCCAGCGGTAACTGGAAACATCACCATCACGTGCTTCTCATATCACGTGCCTTTCTACAAGCATGATTGCAGACTCCCTCACCCTCTCACATAATAAACAAAACATATGCACTGCTGGAACTTTTCTTAACGAATGAAAGTCACGTGCAAAGAAATCAACCAATGGCCGATCTCTGTTTATTTTAGTGTGGTTAAACCTCCGGAAATAGGTAAAGTCATTATTAATAGAACAAAATGGGTGGCCCCTACACGTGATGTGATCACATGGTTAAATATATTAATAGGCGCACTTGAATACTACTTCCGGGTTTCGCTAAATTGGTTGCACGTTGTGCTAATTCCGCGCAAAATTGGGGAGGGGGGAGGAACTATAATATCTAATATATTTGTTGCATTGGTAAGATCAAATTCCTTCTAATACCTTCTCAGTCCTCTTTTGAAAGTCAAAAAAAACCTAATCACTGACAATAGTCATTTATGAAATATTGCTACTAACTGACGTGTCGCCAAAGCTTCATTGATATGTCGCGAAACACGTGTGTGACACCAAAATTTCATTGATGTGCCGCAAGACTTTTACATAAACGAATTAAGGTCTAAGGGGTGAAAAAGTAGGCATCAGTATGCAGCGCAGCTGAACAATAGATCGACACAATATGATTCGTAATCATAAAGCATAATCATAAAGCATAATCATACATAAAGCACAATCATAAAATCATTGGACGCTGCTACTCTGTGTACTGACCTATAGGTTGTAAATACATTTCTTTTTTAAAAGTTCAAGTGATTTTTGTGTAACTTAAATGTTACATTTTAGTGTCGTAAGATTTATTGATTTATTTATTTTAAATTGAGAACCAATGCATAATAAAAATCAATTGAGTCTTAAATCGGTTTTCTGCATTTCTTTTATAGCAGCCCCAAAATAACAGTTCTTCAAAATTATTATTAAACCAATAGCTTTAGAGCAGCGGTTCCCAACAAGTGAGTCGCGACCCCTTTGGGGGTTGAACGACCCTGACACAGGGGTCGCCTAAGACGATCGGAAAACACATATTCATGAAGTAGCAACGAAAATAATTTTATGGTTGGGGGTCGCCAGAACATGAGTAACTGTATTAAAGGATCGCATCAGGAAAGTTGAGAACCACTGCTTTAGAGCCACACTTAGAGATGGGTCACTCAAGCACCAATTTCATCAGCTTCTGAAACTGAAGTGTCAGAAAAATTCAAATGTATCCCATTATTTCATGAAGAGTAATCGAACATTTGTCTTACATATAATTACAACTTACATACGTGGTCCCATTACCTTACATCCTCCTTCCAACACCTGCATCTTCCCACACCCCAACGGTCGACAAATTCTCCCCCCTCCCCCCCCCCCCCCCATGGTCCCAATGGAACTGCCTCCCAACCTCCCCAATAGAAAAGAAAGACAGATCTTCATTCTTTACACAAACAGGTTCCCTGACACTAGCTGAACACTGCGACGAGTGTAACCAAAACTCGTGGTCTATTGTAAGCGTCACCTTTGGACGTGGACTTGATTTATTAGCGACATGGAATCATACCCTGTGAGCCCCCCAGCGCCACAGTGCTTCGGTGCCGCAGTGTTTCAGTATCCAAGGGTCCCCGCGAGGGTATTTACACGATGTCTCCAGTGTTTCCTGGTTCATCTTAGAGTGTGTGTGTGCAGTGGTGTGTGTGTGTGTGCAGATGTTCTTCCCCCCATGTCCTGCTCACCACGACCCAACAACTAAGCAGCAACTTCCCTGTTAACGGCTTGAGGACCAGTGGACGGCCTATCGCACGGAGACCACTGGTTACCTATTGCCCGGTACCACTGGTTGGCATTTCGCCCTGAGACCACTAGATGGCCCATCGCCCAGGTACCACTGGTTGACCTATCCGGGTACCAGTGGTTGGCATTTCGCCCGGAGACCACAGGTCGGCAATGTTGACCTATCGCCCGGGTACCACAGGCTGCCCTATAGCTCCGGTAACAATGGTTGAGGGCGAATACCTAGTTCTCACTATTCTGCTTGCAGGTTGTTTTTTTTTTTTTGTGTGCTGTTTGTTTGTTTGTTTGTTTATTTGTATTGTTGTTTGTTTTGTTTTGTGTGTGTGTGTTTAATTTTGAAAAAAATAAAGGAAATAATTGTCAATATTTGTGTAGTATAATAGTGTATGTAATTATAATATGTATGCGTTTATAATATTAAGGAAATTAAAATATGCATGCAATTATAATATGTATGCAATATTAGAACATTTAGAAAAATTATACGACCCTCTGCACAAAAGGTTGCCCTCCCCTGCATTAAAAGTCTGTCACGATTTCTTTAAAACACAAATTAGAAGAGGTAAAAGGCATAAATTTACTTTTCATTGAAATTTTTTTGAAAACTACACCCAAGATCACCGACCTCAACAGCTAACTATCGGTAGCTTAAGTTTGAACTATATCAAAGAACAGCCATTGAAGCACAAGTTTTTTCAAGCGGCTCGTAAATTCGCTCAACAAAAAAAAAAAAAAAAAAAGATTGAGAACCGTTGATCAACATGCAAGTTAATATTCTCGAACACCATGTCACAAACACACACACACACAACATGAACTTTCGTCACACGTCATAAATGGACCACAAAGAAAATCGTGATCGTCTTTGATACCGTCCCATGCCCAAATGCTATTACGTAATCGTTCTCTCTTTTATGTGTGACCGTGGAATTCGTCTGATGCGGGAGCCCATTGGAATGTCGTCTCTGATCGACGTCAACCATCCATCCACGACAGTGTCCACGACACGTCTCGCGTTGCAGACAGTCTCGCAGCTCTCTTCTTCTAAGGCTGAGCCCAGAGGGGCTCAAGTTGTTCACCACCTTAGGTTACCGACCACCCATTATCTTGCACCTTACGACTTCCACCCACCGTGGGTAGCCAGTGGCGTGCAACTGTGTGTGTTCTTGTCGTGGCCTAAGGAGAAACGGTCGGTGGTAATTGTTTTGCATAATTTTTGACAGCTAGTAATTTTTCTGAAACCCCCACATGCTGGGAGGTCACGTGGTGAAAAATGATTATCGGGTTTACGGTGTTTCGTTTACTTCTGGTGTAAACTTTGGCTGTTTTACGTCAATGGCCCGAAACTTACCGCAAATGGGTCGCAAGCCAGAAAGTGTACTTAATGAACGGCCTCTATGCCTGCAAGCCAGTACGTGTACTTACTGCAAGCCAGGCAGTGTACTTACTGAAGGTCTCTGTGGCTACAAGCCACTAGGTGTACTTAATGAACGGCCTCTATGCCTGCAAGCCAGTAAGTGTACTTACTGAAGGTCTCTGTGGCTACAAGCCATCAAGTGTACTTACTGAACGGTTTCTGTGACCGCAAGCTAGTACGTGTACTTACTGAACGGTCTCTGAGGCTGTCACAATACACGGGAGCCCTTGCGGCGATTAACAGAGTGTGAGAAAATGTTATTTTATTAAATCTCAACCCCCCCCCCCCCACACATGGTGCTCACAACATGTAGTTGTAGATCCCAGATGGTCGTCACAATATACATTTGTGGACCCCCACACGGTGCTCACAGCACACGTTACTCTATCGAAATTCAAACATTCGGTTTGAGATCAGCGAGAAGTGAGGTTATTTTTAAAAAGGAAAAGGGGGGGGGGGGGGTGAGACAGAGTTTGTTGTAAAAAAAATTAAATAAATTTTGTTAATGCCAATCTTAACCCTCAAATTATATAAATCCGCATCTATGGCGTATTAAAGTGGGTGAGCGGGAAAAAAATTCACAGGAAGAAAGGTCACACGTTTTGCTAGGGAAAGAAAATCACAGGAAATAAAGTCACATAAAAAAAGTCACCAAAAAGACACAGAACAACTTTTTTTTTTTTTAGCCGTAATTCTTCATGTTATATTTAAGTCCACATAAAGGACCACCACTACGGTATTGAACTCCTTACCCCCACCTCCACACCCTTTCTCCTCTACAAAAAAATCACATGCTTAATGAAAATAGTTATTAATTCAATGGTATTTTTTTTTTATTATTTCAATGTCTCTCCCCCCCCCCTTTCTCCCTTTCTCTCCATTTCTCTCTCTCTTTCTCTCTCTCTTTCTCTCTCTCTATCTCCCTCTTTCTCAGGAAATGAAACTAAGAGACGGCTCATTAGAAACGTGTTACGATTCGTGCTTGGCATTAAATATCTGCGTTATTTGTGTTACGTATATAAATTATAATCACACAGTTAATCTACGATCTATTTATAATTAGTCGTGCACGAAACCAATACACACGAACATCACAGATTGAATAACAATAAATGCTAGTAAGCGATTGGGCTGAGATTAAAAGCTCTCGTCCAAAAGGGTCGCGATTTGATTTGATCGCCTCGGCTCCCCCCCCCCCCCCGACACATTCACGTAATAAAGCAGTGGCTCTCAACCTTCCTAATGCAGCGACCCCTTAATACAGTTCCTCATATTGTGGCGACCCCGGTCACAAAATTATTTTCGTTGCTAACTCATAGCTGTAGAGTACAGTTGTTTTCCGATGGTCTTAGGCGACCCCTGGGGAGAGTGTCGTTTGACCCCCCCCCCCCAAGGGGGTCGCGACCCACAGGTTGAGAACTTCTGTAACGAAGGGAACAGGGGAAAGCAAGGTCCATTGTATTGTGGTGTTAGGTCAGTGATAATACTATCCAGGCAAGCGATCAATGGCCTCAATGTTGTCCATGTGTGGCGTCGGACCAAAAGAAATGAAAAAATCATTCGTTCCACAATCTTGTCATAATTTATGGGTAGTCTACTCCAACGGCTGTAAATAATTCAAAAATTATTTTTTTAAACCATGTTTAAGCTTCAGGCGTATCTATTAATTTACTGATGTGATACCCATCGTTGCTCATATGCATGTGTGTAAATGGTCTCATTTTCGTATTTTTGTTATTCTCTTCCGATCACTTTTCTTCCTATAAATTTTCATTCCATTTTCTGATATTAAGTCTAACTTAAACATACTCCCACGCATACCCCGATACATAACACCAACACATTCCCCAAAGCATTCCCCAACACATACCACCAACGATACCCGTACACATACCCAAACACAAAGCCAACGCGTAACCCAATGCATTCCCCGACACATTCCCCAATGCATTCCCCGACACATTCCCCAATGCATTCCCCGACACATTCCCCAATGCATTCCCCGACACATTCCCCTATCAATGTGATAAAGATGCCCCCAAACAACCTTTATGCGAGGAAATCTGTTTCTAGCCAGACCAAAGGAGAATGGTGGTGACGCCGGTAAAAATGAAATTCTTCTCAACACAAACACGTTGTCCCAGCCATGCTGAAAAGCGAATGTCAATTTCAGACGTGCACAACATTACTTTGAATTATCAGCATGTCTTTCCCAATACCAGCAACAGTATCAAGTGTCTGGTGCAGGAAGGTAGATTATGGGCTCTAAACGCAGGTGTTTAAATTGTCCCATAAATCTTTTAATCTTTAATCTAGTTTTGTTTAGACCAACAATTAAAAAAAAACAACATGAAATAAATGTATTTCATATAGTCCTGTAATATTTCAATTCATACTTATCTAGCTTTATTCATGTAAATTCCTTACATTTTTTTATTCTTTTAAAAATCATTATATAATTTCATTCAAGTAAAACCATTATAGATTTAATTTTCTTTCAGGTAAGAGTTAATAAAAATAATTTCTATTTTCGTTCAGGTTAATCAGTTGCGTATTTTTTTTTTTTTTTTAAAAGCCCCGAAACTATCCGAGCGCTTCTCGGGCTTTTGGCTTAGATCAGAATGTAGTGTCTGTTCTTATTCCGCCTGGTTACCGAATACGTGGGAGGGACGATCGGTAGAACAAATGAGAGAGCCGCAAGACCAAGATCCCGAAATTAATTAGTTTTTAGTGGTTATTTAATAAAATCATTTATATTAACTTCACTTTTGTTCGTGGCTGGCTGAAAAAATCTTCAGACGTCTAAATGACCCACTTCCCGCCAACCTATCGATCTGAAACTTGGCACATAGACGTGTTACCAATTGCAACACATCCTATCAAATTTTCAGCCCCACTTTCTAACCCTACCCTAAAATTCCTTCCCCCCCCCCCCCCCGCCCCACGAGGAATGTGAGGGAAATATGATGACACTGATTTCACAAAACAATATTCATGAAAACTGCGCTAAATGATATTCTTTTTATTTATTTTTTATTATTTTTTTTTTTTAAATGTCGCTAGTACGTTTAATGCATATTTTCTTTTGTTTTTATGTACTCAATAAATCTGCTGTTTTAAAGCGGGTGGGTAAATAATATATATATATAGTGTTCAGGGCAGTCGAAAACCATAAATGGAATTCTTATAAAGTGCATTGATTGTACGCATGTCTTTTCAAATTTTCAGACCCACTCCATTGCTCGATATTACATTTATATACGAAATGTTTGGTTTTTAGTGGTTGTTTAATTATTATTTAAAAAGCTCTAGGCTGTGTTTTTAGCGAGGAAACAATATTAAATTAAATTGCTAATTGTTTCTGACTTTCGAAATTGATTTTGATTTTAAAAAATGAATAATTTTAATAATAATACGACAAGTGCACATCAGCGGGTTTTGAATTAACGATTCTAAAAATTTGGAATTATGGGTTAGCTTCTTTTAGATGTAAAAAAAATAGTTGGTTATTTAAGGGGATTGTTTACTAAAAAAATTTTTTTTTTTTTTTAGAAATTCCCATTCTGAAAATAGGGCAACAGGTGGATATGAGAACATATCTGTAGCCTGAGTGGACATATAGGAAAGCATCTTTGTAACGCCAGAACAAGTACGCCTTTCACCGTACTCTCTCGCCGTCTAGCTAACCGAAATAAAGGCTTGGGGAAGGTCACATGTTGGTCAGTGCTGGGCCACTTGATGTGGTCGATCCACACGCTTGACTGCAGCTAGCCTTTGCACCTGATCAAAGTCTCAACACACCTCTTTCTAATACGTTTTAACCTGGTGTTTCGTGGGTGTTTAAGTGCTATATATATACCGTGTGCTTTACTCGGGCTATTGCAGCGACACGAAGAGAACACAACTGTGTGCTACATCATTATGTATGCTTAGCTATCTAATTGGCTATTATCTTACTGATCAATACATCTACAAAAACACCTTCGAAATATCACACCATACACGACAAACACCACTTTGTCCCCCCTTAAAAAAAAAACCATCTGACCTTACAAACACATACAAATGCACTACCTTGTCCAACTGTGGTGCGTCAACAAAACTGATTGCTCTTGGACAGCTCCCATGTTTTCCACTTCCGAGCAGCTCCCAAAATCCACAGTATTGTTTCTAATTTATTTGTTTTCCTTTAAATTCCTTTCAATTCGTGGTATGTGTCGTCCAATCCCTGTTCACTGCCAAAGGTACCCCGCGTTCAAGAGATATGAAGGCGGACCAACCTCAAATATCAAACTACGAGTCCAACTCACGTCTGCAAACTCGGACATTAACTACTCAATCACCAACAAATACATTTTAGATTCGTGATCTCTCCAAACAACATTTGCGCAAAGCACACCTCCTATCATACGCATAACATTTAGGATCAAGCTTTTTACACAAGCCAAAAGATAGCCCAGTAAATATTTATTACTACTTAATTTAAAGAGATTTCGCCAAGTGGACTACATATTTCGGACGTCACTGGCACTTGATGATGGGCCTACAACATTCGGGGTACTTCTTGGTTTGGTCAAAGGTAAGTGTACAGTCCGGGTCAGCCAATCCGTAGGTGCCACATCTGTACACATAGTTAAAAGATGCATGACATTGGAGTTCATAGCTGTAACTGGGCCGTTTAATGTTTTGAAATATCATACAGAATTTTACTTTGAATATCATATATCATATTGTCTACCGACAATGGCTTTTATCAAGAGATAATTTCTATAATTTAGACATTTTGACTAATTTACACTTTCACTAATTTACCCAAAAAAACACTTATTTTCATAAATTTTCAATAATTTAAGGACATTTTCTTAATTTTTAGGACTGTTCATTAATGTACAGATAATTTTACTAATTTATTGACATTTTCACCTAATCACAGTCGTTTTCACTAATTTAAGGGCATGTTCACTAATTACCGTCAATTTCACAAATCTACAAACATTTTCCCTAATTTACAGATATTTCAGTAATTAACATTTCACAACATTTAGCAAATTTTCACAAATTTACAGTCATTTTCACTTATTTATAGACATCTTCACTAATTTACATAAATTTGAACTAATTTACAGACATCTTCAATAGTTTACAGACATTTTCACTACATTAAGTACATTTTCAGTAATTCCCGGACATTTTCACCTATTTATGAACATTCCCATTAATTTAAGGACTTTTCACTAATTTAAAAACATTTTAATTGATTTACATATATTTTAATTAATTTAGAGACATCTTCACTAATTTATATTAATTTAAAATTATTTAATTAATTTAAGAACATTTAAAGATATTTCACTAATTTACAGATATTTCACTAATTTACAGATATTTCACTAATTTACATACACTTTAACATATTTAAGGATATTTTCACTAATTTACAGATATTTCACTAATTTACAGATATTTCACTAATTTACAGATATTTAACAAATTTAGATTTTCACACATTTAAGTACATTTTCACTATTTAAGGACAATGTTCAATAAGTTAAGTACATTTTCATAAATTAACTGACATTTTCATTAGTTCACATACATTTTCAATAATTTACAGGTCATTGTAGTGAGCCCTCTTTAATGATATATTCACTAATTTACAAACATGTTCACTAAATTAAGGAAACAATACACGTTGTTGCACCACTACAATTACACATTCATAGACATACATTTTCACAAATTTGCAGACATTTTCAATTATTTAGAGACTTTTTTTTTAATATACGGACATTTTTACTATCTAGAGACATTTCACTAATTTAGACATTTTTTTTTTTTTAAATTTTCAGAATTTTTCATTTAAAGTATAACATTAGCTTTCAGGTTTAAAAAGAAGCAGCAATAAAAAACAAAACAACGATTAACTTACGTAAAGCATTCGTATACTTCCCCGTAACATTCACATTTTTGACAACCTTCTGGATACCATACGTCCCCTGCGTTACGACCGTCAGGACAACCTAGGCAAAGAAACAAAGAAACTTTTAGATATTCGACATAAATTATCACAGTGATTAACAAAAAAATATTTCATAAAAAAAATACCAAAATCAACGAATGGAGAGGGGGAAAAAAGGTTAAGTACCAAAGAATAATTACCGGAGAAAAATTAAGTCTTACAGTAAATGCAATTTTCTACATTTTATTTCCTTAACGCCGTGGTATTTCCATATCATTAAAACCACCAGTGTGTTCTACATAATTGTCAAAGAAAATTAATTCAGTTTCAGGCCCAAAATTCAGCACCATTTACTCCACTCTCATAAAAGTTCCTACAGCCTGTATTTTTGGGCATATTTTCCTATTTTCCACCGGGTTCTTTTAAAAAGACACTGTTTTATATGTGTCATGGTCGTGGCGTCATGAGTAAATGTTTTATTGTAGTGATCTCTCTTTGATGTTATCGAGGTCAATGGGTTGGCTAATGTTTTAGCATGGGATCCGATTTCTGCATTAGTATTAGATTTATGACGGCTTTTTTATTTTTTTATATACAAAAGGCTCCGAACCATACATGTTACTGCATAATAATGAATAAGCTTAAGTCCAGGTAGACATTATAGATTGGAATCGGACCGAACTCGAACCGAACACAATGAACTCGAACCCAGCTGACGACCGAACCCAAACACTGTTAACGACCGAGAAAGAATACACCTAACTCGATCCCTTTTTACGACCAATTCGAACACGAACCCTGCTGAAGACAGTAACCGAACCGAATCCACCAAACTCGAACCTTGTCGACGATCGAAAGGGACCGAATGCAAAACATGCGGACATGCCGAACCCACCGAACCCGAACCTTAACGTCACAGAGCACGACCTTGCCCCGGTTAACACGTACCAAAGTCAATGGAACCAATATTGTTTACAAATGGGGTACATCCTTTGTTGTTGTTGTCCCTCTTCTTCCTTCGCATATTAAACGGGGAATAATGCAGGTGGCCTGCCAGTTCTATTTGTGCCTTGAAATCATTCCCACCCTTAGGACACAGGTTATTTTTGTGTCCTGGTTGGATTTCAGTCGATTCTGTTTTTCCTTGTCGTGCGCTTTCTTTCAACGTGAGTGGTGCGCTTTTTTCCTGAGGATTGTTCTCATTGACAGTCAGTCTGCCAGCTGTCACGCCAGCTAGCAAGGTCCACTGCAAGTGTCTCCCGCGAATCAAGGTCAATGTCCATGGACTTCAATGACGCTTTTAGACAGTCCTTGGAGCAGGTGGGGGGGGGGGGGGTTCTACCCACTAGCTGAACGCTTCCAACTAAAGAGCTCACCAAACATCAGCCACTCTGGGAAGTCTATCGTCTGGCATTCTTGCAAAATGCCCTGCCCATCTGGCGTGTCCTTTTTGTAGTAGCGTGTGGATGATGATACAATCTATCATGTGTACATCACTGCTTACGTCAGAAATGCTTGTATTGTAATCAAAACTATGGAACCCAATAGTTGCAAAACGATTTTTATGTAAGGAAAAATGATCTTTTAAAAAAAATATTAATCACCTATCCACCTCGGTAGCCGATTCTCTTTCATCCAGTGCCAGGAACTTGTATTGCGTTCACACCCCCCCCCCCAAATTACCCCCCCCCCAAATTATCCCCCCCCCCCCATAAACCATTCCAACTAAAAAAAATGAGCTTAGAAAGTCTTTCTTATTTAACAATTGAACAATTGTTTATAGTTGACGACATCTAGAATCCTAGATGATTGGCGATACGCGTGGCTGAAGAAGGTGGGGGGCAGTGCTAGATGATTGGCGATGTGCGTGGCTGAAGAGGGTGGTGGGGCAGTGCTAAATGATTGGTGATGTGCATGGCTGAAGAAGGTGGTGGGGCAGTGCTAGATGATTGATGATGTGCGTGGCTGAATAAGGTGATGGGTAGTTCTAGATGATTAGCGATGTACGTGGCTGAAGAGGGTGGAAGCAGTGCTAGATGATTGGCGATGTTCGTGGCTGAAGAGGGTGAGGGGCAGTACACCACAGTAGTATGACTCAACAAGACTAAAAAATCCTCTTATGTGCAACAATAGATCAAAAGTGAGGAAAGAGGGTTTAGTAAGCGCTCGGTACCTCCGTAATTCTTTTAGCGTGTGCCCTACTTGTAGAAAAATAGGATCTCTAAAACCGATAACCGGTTTCCTGAAGACAAAAAGCGGGATTAGATCCCTAGTTATTACGGAACCGAACCGAATTTGTTAAAGAAGGTAACCAAACCAGAACTTCTAAAAGAAGGTTCGATTCCCGTCTCTAGAAGACATACACATGCATCAATAGAAATGATTACAATAATGCAGGTTAACGTGAACAGAAAACCTAATAAGGCTTTACATTGATCAAGTAAATTGAATGATCAATAAAGAATCGTATATATAGTTCAAAATGATCTGCCTAGGAACGTGATTAAATATGTCACAGTCTGTGACGTGATGAAAGAACTGACTCACCAAATCCCATACTTGTACTCACCAAATCCCATACTTGTACTCACCAAATCCCATACTTGTACTCACCAAATCCCATACTTGTACTCACCAAATCCCATACTTGTACTCACCAAATCCCATACTTGTACTCACCAAATCCCATACTTGTAGCGGCCTGTGTGGCACAAACAAGAGCCCAGACCACGGTCAGGAAAATAACGGCTTTCATTTTTCACTTGAATGTCAGACGGGTGTTTAGTCAAAGCTGTGTGGTAATTTGTAACCCTACTCCGATGGGCCAGCTTATATACATAATAGTGTAGGACGGTTCTCAACAAGTCATTCTTCCGCTCAATAATTAATGGATAGTTGTCGTTTTTTTATGGTTCCACGCGATTGGAAGGAACACCACACCTATCTTACTGCAACAAACGTGGTGGGCTCGATAAATTAGACATGAACAATTGATGATACGTTTTTTGAATAGAAATTGAGAACCTTTTATTTTGAGGTTTAAGTCAAAACATATTGCAGTCGTTAGATTTTCAATTCAGCAGTTTTGCCAACGAGCCCTCAGCTTTGAAAATCACTGTGGGTGTGACAGATTGCTAGGGACTACAAAGACAACAATGGCAGAATGTTGGTTAAAAATTCTCAGCTATTTTGCGCCACGCCTTTTTTTAAATTCAAATGACTGTAACAACTCGGAAATTTTGGGGAACATTTATTTTTTGCTTTAAGTACTTTTATTTTTAAAGTGTGTGTTTTTGTTTTTTTTAAAGAACTTTTAAAATTGGTTTATTTACCTTTAGGACCGTTTCATTTCCAAAGTGCATTTAGGTAAAATTGTTGACGGTAATCAGAATACACGCCTGCTACTACTAATGGCCTTTTTTTAAGGGTCGTTCGTAAATTTCGTCACGCGAAAAAGTGACCTTTTTAGACCCCACCTATCCCCCTGTCACGAAGTGTCACAAATCCTTTAACCACCCCCTCCCCCCCCCCCCCCCCCCGTATCACGTCACACCTAATAAAATCAAAACATACATGAAATTTACATAAATAAACTAAGATTTTATTATAATTTTTAAATTTTCCCATAATGGAAAACTGTGACGCGAAACAACGAAGTCATCCACAAGCTGAATGTAAAATGGCCACAACAGCTTTTGCTTCATTTTTCGACATGCGCAAAAGGTGTGAGCGACTGAGTTTATAGTACCTATAATACCTGAGGCAATTTTGACCTCAAATTAAGGTTTTTAAAATTAATTCAATAAAGATTTTTCAAAATTAGAAAATTTTAGATTTTTTTTAAAAATAAATAAATTAAAAAAATTAAGTGACGTCACACATTTTTGACACCCCCTCCCTCTGTCACAAAGTGTCACAAATTCTCGAACCCCCTCCCCCTTGAGCGTGACGTAATATGCGAAGGACCCCTTACGGACTTGTGCCAATTTCTATTCACTTTCTTTTTTTATATTTTAAGTAGATAAGATATACATCATTATCACCATCAGAGGCGCTACAGCCCATGCAGGGCCTTGGTCTATTCCACGACACCCTTCTATTCTGATCGATCTATAGCTTTCCGCCTCCATCAGCTGGTGTAAGTCCTTTTCTACATCGTTGATCCATCTAAGTCTTGGTCGATCGGTCAATCGTCTGCCCTTCGGTTTCTGTCTGTATATCACTTTTGTTGCTCTACAATCCGGCATCCTCTCCTATCAAGCGCAGTCTGTCCTTTTTTTTTTTTTAATTTGTTGCAACTATGGTTTGGTCTTCGAAAAATTGATACATCTCTTGGTTTGTAGGAATTCTCCATCACCGGATCTTAAATGTTTCCTTATATTCATATATTATGTAGATTTATTGTATAATTATAATTGTATGAATGTTTTCGTTGTACCGATGAAGGCATCTGCCTAAACGTTTGAATTTTTATTTTGTCTAATCATAAATCAAACCTAACATATATTGTTTACTTTATCCCGGTACAACTTGCTTAAAGCAAAATAAAATATAGAAAACAATCATATTCGGTATGTAATGTGAGCACTGATTGCGCGTTATTGTTTGGTTTGTAGTTTGTAGTGACTCAGGGTACCTTACTCTCTGAATCTGTGAGCTCTGAATGATCAGATTAATTGGCGTAATCACGAAGTCTGTGTGAGCCGTGGGCTAGGATTCACACACCAACAGCTGGTTAAAAAGTACGTTGTATTAATGGTCTTTGAAAGGTTTGTGAGCGTTGAAATGCTAACAACTGGCGCTATTAGGCTCTTCAGATAATGTCAAGCGATAAAGTTAATTGGGGATATTGGGGAGGGGCGGGGAGCGCGTGTAAACCACCGTGACAAAAACTAATTTATTAATGTCAGCAATTTATGGTTTATTTGTATATAATATTTATGTTAATGTTTATGTTATATTAATGTTCATGTATAAGTCATAATGATCAATAAATTGATCGTGGGCCCTTAATATATAGAAGAAGAAGAAATCTATAGTAATGTTTATTCATTTAATATTTATGTCAATGGTTATGCTAATGGTTATGTTTATGTTAATGGTTATGCTAATAGTTATGTTTATATTAAATTTTATGCTAATGATTATGTTTATGCTAATGTTTATGTTATGTTAATGGTTATGCTAATGGTTATTTTTTCAATTTATTGAATTTTTAAAAAAAATATTTTACAAATTTTATTTAATTTAAATTATATTTCCCCCCCCCCCTCTTCCTCTTTGCTCCCCAAATTTCCTATGCTAACCGGAGCACAGTACATTGCTTCCCAACATGACAGCAAATAGATTGATTACCATTGTAGAGTTTTCATCCAGTAGGTTCTCAGACCGTTTTTAATTGTACACACAATTTCGATCATTGGTCCGAGAATTTGTTTACCTTTAACTGAGCCTTTACCCAGAGGCGTCTGTCACGCACGGGGTGCACCAATATTTTACCCGCTTCCCCTTGCACGAAACTAAACCCAGCCGCCCTCGCATAATTATAAAGAAAAAAGTGCCGCCCGGGCCAGACCACATCTCCCCGCCACCCCCATCACCCACTCCACCCCCCTCTATTTTCCCTACATCACTGCCTTTAGAATTGAAGTTAAGTTGTAAGCAATGTTAAATTAAGATTGATAAGTCAAGCAATGGTTTGGCTAAATTTGTTATCATGCCCGTAGAAGCCAATATGTGTTGTTTTTTTTCTTTCTTTAATTTTCCGCCCTGCCACCTAGGCTACTATTCTAAAATACGTAATAATAAATAAGCAATCACAGTGGAGATTGCAAATCATAGAAACTAACTACATAATACTTGATCGTTTATTGTGGAGGAGATTCAATGTTGATTTGTACTGTTAACAGACGACACATTGAACGGCATTCTAGACACCAAAGTCAGCACGGTGACTAAAAGTGAGCTGGCAAGGTCAGGTGACACGTGACGTGGCGAGAGTGTTGGTTTGAATGTGATTTGGATAATGGGCATCAGTAAATTCAGCCAAGGTCAAATGTTTACTTTAGGCAGACAATATGTTTTTAGAGTATGAGAAAGAATTTTTTAATATCAAATTTGACAAGAGACTAAATCACGAATTATCACACATTCACCAGCACCATGGTAGTTAGAATGAGGGTTCTTCGTGAGAGAGAGAGAGAGAGAGAGAGAGAGTGGGGAGAGTGAAAGGGGAGAGAGAGGAGAGAGGCAGATATGTTTAGAGGTGATATGGATGGTAGTGAGGATAAATGGATAGATTTATGGATGGATATATCAGTATTAATGTATGTATATATATACAGTGGAACCCCGCTATAACGCGCCCGCCATAACTCGAATTCGGATTTAACGCAGTAGTAGCATGGCTCCCAAAATTTTGTATATTCATTCACATGGAGAAAAAAAATTTGGAGAAAAGTAAAAAAACCAAACAAGAAATTAACTTCATTTTGGGCATGAGATTAGTTGTGACTTCTAAAATAATATGATCGTGGCATGGTTCCTGAAATTTGAAATTCATTTACTCTACCAGGCCTAAGTTCTTTGAAAATTTGATCCATTGCTTGGAAAACCAATTTTTAAAGCGAAAAAAATCACAACTTTTCAAAATATCGTAGAAAATGAGTCCCTAAACGCACCACGTTCAAACTAGTATCAAAATTAATGCCGAAAACGAGGCTTTCTTCCGGTAGAACTATAAATAGTAATATGTAAGGGATTTCAGCTTGTACATGTATACACACACGTATATGTTCTCGGAAAAAAGTTAAATATTGTAAAACCGCGCATTAACGCGACCCCGCTTTTAACGCGATCCGATTTTATGGACCCCGATCATCACGTTATAGCGGGGTTCCACTGTATGTATATATGTATGGCATCTTTCCGTCTACGAGAGACGATAGATTTATCTTTTCTGAGTGCAGCTCTTGGTGTCGCTAGTGAGACCGATCCTCGAGTGGCAGTCTCTTTTGCATGTCCCACACACGAATGCGGTGGAGCAGTGTTTTCTGACCTTTCTCTGCGCTCTCTTTACAGCTGTTTCCGCCCTGTAGAGCTCCTCGGCACGTAGTGAACCTTCCTTCACGGTGCCCCGCCATGTGGGTCGATCCTCCGCCAGGTCCTCCCAATGGACTACGATGAGTCGATTGTTTTGTCACGTGATACGTGTAAAGACAAGTAAGACTTCCGGGAGGCTGTCTGCAACACACTAGTCGCTCACAAATTTTTCTTCAAACAACTTTCTTCCTTTAATCATAACTGAATCATAATTATTGTCACATTTAATGAATGTCATTTAAAGAAACGCGTGCATTCAAGAATATTTTGAAAAGTAAAAATTTTAATTAACACTGGGGAAGCGCTGATGGAGACAAACATTTTGCTTTAGAATTAATGATAATGGAAATGGCTGATCAGCTGTTATCTGTTGTTATGTGTTGTTATGTGTAACAGAAAGCCTACCAATGACTGGTACGTATCACGTGACAAAACAAGGAAGTGACTCATCGTAGTCCATTTGAGATGTTGATGTTGGCCGCCTTCATGTCTCTTTTGCATATGTCTATGTATCTGAGACGAGGCCGTCCAACTGACCTTTTCACTGTCGCCAGCTCGCTGTACAGCACGTCCTTGGGTATGCGACCAGGTTGCATTCGCTTGACGTGCCCAAGCCAGCGGAGGCGTCTTTGGATAAAAATGGCTGGGACGCTGCACATATTTGTTTGAGACAGGACATCCGTGTTGGGGACTTTTTCTTGCCATTTGATGTCAAGGATGCGGCGCAGGCATCTGAGGTGGAAGCCATTGAGCCTTTTTTCGTACCTGGTGTATGTGGTCCAAGACTCGCATCCATAGAGGAGTGTGGTCAGTACGCATGGCCTGGTATACCTGCAGCTTAGTTCTTGTTGTGAGTTTGGCATTGGACCAGACTCTTTTCTTCAGTCTCGCAATGACAGTTGCGGCCTTCCCTATCCTACCACTTATCTCATCCTCCAATTAGAGGGTGCTCGAAATGTTCGACCCTAGATATGTGAATCTGTCAACAGCATCCAAGTCGCAGTCGTCGATGGAGATAGTGGGGAGAGAGTCAGCGTCCTGTGCCATAATGTTATATACCGGTATATATATATATGTGTGTGTGTGTGTGTTTGTGTGTGTGTGTGAGAGTGTGTGTGTGTGTGTGCTGTTTACGCAAACTTCTTGCCATAAAGTGGTAGGTATAGGCCAAGTCCCTGATACAGAAGTCCTTCAACGGGCAAAAAGAAACCGTCTTAAAAAGTGTCTAAAAGCCTCAAATTCTTGGACAGCGCCTGAAATCATAGTAAAAATTTGCTATGGATCGCACAAGCTGGCGAGGCAGACTCAGTGTTGTAGCAAAGTGCTCAGAGAGTAAAACGCGCCGCTTATGCCCAAAGAAAGCGCACAGCCAGTAAAAGCAAAAGTCCCTCCAATCCCTCTAGGACTCCAATAGTCGCGTGTCCTACGTGCGGGCAAGCTTTCCAGGGACGACTAGGACTGGAAAGCCACATGCATACTCATCCTCGAATGTCGCTTTGGTCATCTCCACGTACGAAGGAAGAACAATGTATGTATGTATTTGGTCATCTCCATGTACGAAGGACGAACAATGTATGCATGTATTTTCTAGCTGAATAAGGCATATTGCCAATATGCTTCAGTAAAATTTTACGTCACGAATAAAGTATCCCCACACAGCTCTCGTCTGTTCAGTTTTTAATAACAAGGCATGGCATCGGCATCCGGACTCTATTTATTTCGAGGAGAAAGAAAACTAAACGTCGAAAAGTTGCGATCAACTAAGAACGTATATATTTTGTTCGCACAGCTCCCACAATCTGAGAAATCCTTTGATTAGCCAGACTGTCTATTGAGAAATACATTATAATGTATGTGTTTAAGATTATATGTGTCACATTCAAACCAAAAAAAAATATGAAATTCCAATAAAATTTATTGTTAAATGATTACTTAATATTTCTTTAAAATTTGAAATGACCGCTGATCCCCGGTGACTGTGAACGATAGAAAACAGACAAACGCTTGCTGAAGATTTTTTTTGTAATCCCTGAGCACTTGTGATGTAACAAAAGCCAGTTATATAATTGCAGGTGATCAGTTCGCACACAGCAAAATATGACACCTTGCTGCGCAAAACTCATTCAACAAGCGTTGAACCAGTGTGCACCTGCGCATCGTGGCATTCGGATCCCCGCTTGGCGACAAAATGACCGATTGCTGCGTAGCTCCCAGGGTGCAAGTGTCTGGTTCGGTAAGATTGTCCATTACTTATCCGGCGCTGCTCCTAATATTTAGAGAGAATGAAGATGGGAGGGTACCAGGAATTTTAATGAAACGTGTTGGCATTTAAGTTAATTTGTGTCAAGGAGAGTGGGGCACATGCACATTTTTGCGCGCCCCTAATGGCTGAATCGGGAATTGAGTCTCGACCTTCACGAAAGAGACACCGCACCACAGAGCACAACTTTAGATCGTGCGTATCCTTTCCTTACGTTAAAGGGTACAAAATCAATAACCATTTGAAATGGGGTTCACGAATTGAAGTATTTGAAGGCATTGCTTTTTTTTTCCGAGTGGAGAGTATACTATGAAACGTTGTCTCCCCACGAAAATCTCCATAACAAAATCAATAGTGATCCTTTTAATAATAAGTAAAAAAAACAAGTTCAAGATGGGTGCATAAAGCAAGATTTGCTGGTAAACACGTTGACGACTGGAATACTTTGTATTACTATACGTTAATTTAATATTAATGATAAAGCAGAATTGCTTATACTGATAGTTTTCAATACTCATTTCCGTGGTTTATTCAAAGTGTAACGGTCTTTGGGAGTATTTATTGCAAGCCCTGAACTTTCATGGCTTCACACAGTGTACACAGCAATTCAACCAAGTTTGCTTTCAAAGCAATAAATAAGCCATTGGGACGTCAAATGTAATCGCAAAGGGAAAAAAATTCCAAATTTGAACATCCGGATAATTTATTTTGTTTTTAGTTTTGACAAGGGATGTTAGCGTCAGACTTTCTGGACAACCAGTTATCGATGTTTACAATGCATGGCCAATTCAGACTATTGGTGCCATTAAGGATACATTTAGGGTTCATGTTAGGTTTAGGGATACATTTAGGGTTCAGGTAAGGTTGAGGGATATATTTAGGGTTTAGGTTAGGTTTAGTGGCAGTGAATTTTACAAGCTCACGGTCGTGGCAACCAAAATGGCAGCAGTGTGATATGTCATGGCACCAATTATCTGAATTTACCCAATGCATTCCGAATATTCGGTTATGGGGTGCTTACAATGCTCCCCAAATATTCCGTTATATTTGATTTTTGAAAATATGGAAAAGAGTATTTATAAATTGTATATAATTTTTAGAAGTGTCAAAGTAGCACTAATTGAGTTACCACATATTAATAATGATTAGCAAAATCTATACTATTACCACAGCATAAGTTTCATTTTTTAATTCTTTTATTATATATATTGTATAATAATTTTTTTTTTAATTCTGAATAACTGAATTATTATTTTTTTGTAAACCTGTTTTTTTTTTTTAATTAAAGATTTTATTTTTACAAACTCGGTTCTCATTTTGTTAAAATCAAGAATCGATTATCCGTTTCAAACACAAAAACCGGAAGTTCGATTATCGTTTAACACATTTTTTACAACATAACTAAAAGTCAGGTTGTTCTTAGGCGTCCGATTTTGAAAGGGGGTTTTCAACTCAGGGTTCTGGGCTCTCCTTAGGCGTTCCTTGGAGATTCGATGTAAAATATTGGCAGCAATTAAAATTACTAGTAACAAGAACTACATAAATACATACATATTTTTTTTCTTTTAACTCCTCCCTAGATTAAAAAAATGTTTGAGCAAGTACCAAGATTATGTTAATAGTCCTTTCTTTTATTTTTTGGCCTTCGGTATTTTTGTCCTCTGTCCTATAGCCATGTCTCACTGCACGTTTTCTCGGTCCACAGAAGGAGCTAACATCTTGAAGTGATGCCTTCCGTGTTCCTACGCTATGTTCTCCTTGTTCTCGCAATCAATCTATTTCTCTTGGTGCTCCTGAAGACCAGATATGAGATAGTCCGCCTAGAAGAGAACAAATGGGACGAGTTGAAAGTTGGCCAATCTGTCATAGAAGCAAACGAAAATCAAGTCCTTGAAACTGATAAAGATGCTTTAAGAGATGAGCGTGGTAAAGAGTTTGATGTACCGGCGTCCGTAAACGCCGTGGGAGAAAAATTGAGAAAAATCGAATCGACCAATCAAGGGGGTGCTTCCAGAACTGCGTCAACGGGAAAATTTGCCGAAAGCAAATCCCTAACAGATGAGCTCCTCAGTAACGAGCGCCAGTTTCCAGAAAGAGGTACAAACGATAAGCAGACCCCGGGCGACGCATTGCAAGAGATGTCTGCGGGGGTTTCAGTGGAATCATCCCGATACCAGATGAGGGGCGAAAAGGTATATGTGAGTCGTGCTTACAGAAAGTACGGCGTTGATCGGGAAAAAATGAACGGAGTGGCTTTTTCTTTAATAAATTATCGCAGGGCGCACGTTGCAGCTAGTGAGCTCTACATGAGGGCGATGAGGATCGTGTGGAGCAGTGGATCGCGGCTACCCCGGTATGGCGTCAATGTTATCCGGAAGATGAACAGGATAAGGATGCAGCTTAACCGTGGTTTCGTGGACATCAAACTGATCAGGAACGTTTTGAACGCAAAGGCTAAAACCGCGTCGACCTCGTTCATAAAGAAAAACATTCCCCAAAGAGCAGATAATTCCCAGCCGGAAACGCCAGCTATGGACTCTCGGGTCCAAGATACGAGAGCCTCAAGCTCGGAGACTGAGTTACGACTAAGGACGCTGTGTTTCAATGTAACGAACTGCAAAACTTGTTTGACGCGGTTCAGGCAAGAAGTTATTAGGCTACTACCACGGCGTCGACGACTCCAATTGTTTAGGCTAATAAGAATAAATGGTGACGCGGGCACAGCGCCAGCCAGGTATTCTAAGTTAAACATAAATGGTCTGAGACGAACGATTCATCCCAGGAACAATATGGTGGCAGCTGTCGAGATTTATTTCGACCTGCTCAGGAGCTTGGCTGTAGCTCTTCGGCAAAGAAAAATAGAAATGGCCTTCGACGTCCTGATAAAAATAAAAAATTATCAAAAATCTGCGGGCAAAGGGGGCTTTCTGAAACTTTTTGACTCGAGGCGCAATCTCATCGCCCACTATGGTCGGATTAAACGTTTTGCAGAGAGGAGCATACAAAGATTTCAGACAACACTGCATTCGGGACGAGATCTCGACCAGTCACAGCAAAGACGGCGTCGCTGTTTCCCACGCTGGTACTGGAAACGGATTTTCAACCGCGCCTCAGAACCGTCATCGACACACCAGGAAGCAAAACCAGATCACGCTCCCTTACCGGAACAGGCAATCGGAAGAGTATCGCGTGCTGGTTATGACGTCAAAATAAAACACCCCAGAGCTTCTGATGACGTCAACGAGAACCAGCTGCTGGAAATATACGTCAGGATGTACTCGCTTCTGACAGCCGCCAACCACACTCTCCACGAGCAGATCACCAAACAGAAGTTGAAGGTGGACCGTCTGAACGCGACGCTGGATAATTTCAAACTGGACAACGTTTCGCTGAAGAACACGTTCTGTGACCCCATCGCCGATATTGTAAACACCTTTGCCCGGCTCACCAAACGAGGGATGAAACTCTTATCAACGATGATGGTGTTCGATGAGGGCGGCGATGGCGTGGCGATAAGGAACAGCAGCATCGAGTGCGCAGACGACGAGGAGAGCACGACGCGCTGCCAGGCCAAAATTGAAATCACCATCACCGAGCACTATGTCGTCAGGTTCTTGCTAGTGGAGAGGATCAAGAGTGTCTTCCGGCAGGTCAAGCAGCGGTTGGTATCATGGGTGGATCACGCCAGAGACACAATCTCCTCGTGGGTGTCCCGTTTGTCGAGTTTCTTAACCAGCCATCCCGACATCGTTTCTGAAGTAAAACGGTGGTTATTTAAGGAACTAGTCCGCGTGGTGAAAGTCTTAACTCGCTCAGTAAAAATCAATCCGCCGGGGAAGCGGGCGAATTCTACACCAAGCTCGCTCGATGGTTTAAGTGACGTGGAGAACAAAACAGAACAGGACCAGGCTGATCCCGAACACAACGAGACAAGAACGAGAGAAGCTAGAGAGGTAATGACAAACACAGACAGCGATCTCCATCTGAATCAGTTGAAGACCGACGTAAACAAACAAAGAGAGCTAAGTGTTGATGACACATCGCGCTCGCAATCACAATCGTCGAGTGAGGAGAGGGTCAATGGCGGGAAGCAGTCTTATCTAGAAGTCGAGGCTGTTGCAGCAGAGAAATTAGGAATTGACGCAAGCAAGGTTGATACGTCGGAAGGGTCAGGCAGGATTGAATTAATGGCAGATGCTGGTGTTGAAAAAAATAATGAAGGTAAAGTCAAGTCAAAGTTGGTTGAGAATTCCGACCTCGTCGATGTGACTGCACCAAGTTCGAGAATGAGCTTACCAGACGACGTAGGTAAAGTCAATGATGGCAAGACGGGGTATGTAAACACAAAGCGAGACGAAGAAGCAAGCAGTAAAAAGATTTCAGGCTTCGGTATGCCCTTTGTGAAACACATTTCAAAGGGAGGTGAGGCTAAAAGAACAAACATTTATTTGGAGCGACTGGTGTCCCTTTGGAAGTCGAAATCGAGTAGCTGGTCTCACGTGATATGGTGGCTGGCGCTGCTGCCACACAGAACCCTTTCTTTCATCAGACGTTTAGAGCTGGCCAATCTCAGGCTGAGAATGGTGTTCTTCTCCAAGTTCATGGAGGAGAATTTAGGATTCGTTGGAAGGAAAGTGGTGCCGGCGCACCACAAACCGGACGCTGTTACCCAGGCTCTCGGGAAGGCAAAGCAGAGAAATGCATTCAAGTTAAAGCCGGTGCGATCTGAAAGTGAGGGCAGCTTAGATTCAGAGCCACGCTCGCAGATGCAGAGAAAAGAGGAAGATCGCCGCAAGAGCATGGCGAAAATTAGCCATTTCCCAGACGAAGATCTTTTGCTGAAGAGAACAGAGATAGATGAGCAAATTAATACCGGGGACAATGAGGCACGTGCATTTCTAAAGAACAACGAAAGTGTTTACATTGCTCATAACCATTTGCCTTCAGAACATGAAAGCGGGTCCGATGAGAAAAATGAACAGGAATTTTCAATAAAAATGGAATTAGTATCCAAAGACAAGCTACCACAAAAGCGGAGGAAAAGATTTTCTGGTCGAGTAAGCCACTCTGGCGAGGCAATGACCAATCTGAAAGTGCGAATTGATGCCCTCGGGAAGCTCATGAAAAACATGGATGATAAACCTAAAGGGCTGTCTGGTCCAGAAAATCCTGATCAGATACTGGACGAAATCGTCACTGGAAAGTCGATACCGAAAAAGCACGAGGAGAAGAAGTTAAAAGAACAGTACAGGAAGGATGACCTTGATGAGTATCTACGTCATAAGACACACCCACACGGGGCAGGGAATAATGCGCAGGAAGCTGCTTTGTCTCCACAGTTTTTCAGGGAAAAGCTGCAAAAGATTAGACAACCGACACACGAAAAGGAGAAAGTTGGAGGTGTTAGTCCTAGCGGCTTAGTCAAAACCGAAGGAGTGACGACTATAAATGGAGCTGCAACTGAAATAAATTCCAGTCAAAATATAGCAGACGCTCTCCGGTCCAGATTGGTTGAGTTAATCAAACTCGCTAGTGAAAGGGCGAAGCTGAAAGAAAAGCACAAATCAGATTTCTCGGAAGAAGAGGGCGTGCGTTTAAAAATGAATTCGCTTCAGCAGCAACTGGGGAATGGTGCACAGAAGAAACTTGATGCTCTCTATGACGATTCAAATGCGTACGAAGATTCAGACTCGGAAATGTATCTAAAAGACGATGAGGAACGGTTGCTGGCAGAAGCCAGAAGTGGCCAGCCGACGGAGGCGGATTTCAATCTTTTGGAAAACATAGCGCGACTCACGTCTAAATTTCTTGGGGACAACGGGGAGAAAATAGGAGAACTTAACAAGGCGTCCGGAGAATATGAGTCAGCTAATGCAAAACCCCGATACCTTTATGACCAGAAACAGCGGGTGAAACGATCTGAGACAGAGGCGGAGATGGAGGCTAGACTGAACGTTAAACCAGAGCCCCCTTCCGAGTCAGCTCTTCCCCTTTACCTAAAAGACGACAAGGCCAGAGAGTTTCATGAGAAATGGCAAAAGTTGAAACCGCAAGCCACAAAACTGGAATCGGAAGTCAAGATGGCGAGGGCGAAATACGCAGAGGTCTCGGATGACCTTCAGCAGATCGTGCAGAAGGGTGATGAGCTGATGGCCAGGGCGGAGAAAGTCAAAAGTGACGACAGTGGTCAGAAGTCGATGGACGGGGCTAACTGGGACGCCGCCAAGAAAGAGTTTGAGGTATTCAAGAAAGAGATCGTCGCCAAGGAGGACCAGTTCATTAAAATCAAAACGCAGGTTGACCCAGATCTGGCTTCTGAGACGGCGGCCAAGCTCAAGGAAGTCGTGTACAAACTGAAAGAAGCGGCGGATGGGGAATTCGAGGCGGGTCTGAATTTACCTTTCAGTCTGGTCTCAGATTCAGACAAACCTGAATCTTCAGATTCTGATAAGCCTGAATATTTAGATTCTGACATGCTTGAATCATTGGAATCTGACAAGCAGGAATCCAAGAAAAACGTCAATAACAGAAAGGAATCTTACAGAACACAGAAGGAGACAGAGCTTTACGATCCATTTCTAGATCCCGTCGAGAGCCCCGCGGATGTTTTCAAAGACAGCGAGGATGCCTCGATTGAGACCTTCGATTACAACACGAAAGGAAAGTTCTTGGATGAGAGACTTACAGATCTGGACTCGGATCCGGAGCCCTACGAGACGAAAGCCGAGTTCTTGGAGAAGAACGACCAGCAGGAGCTGGAGGGGGTTGAGAAAATGCTGACAAAGTTAAGGTTTCGTGCCAAACTGAGCAGGAACAAGCGGGAGGAGACTCGAAAATTCACTTTGAAGAAGAACAGAAGAGACTCCGATGTTCGTCCTTTTTCATCATCGGTTTCTAAAGGTCGATTTGAGGGCTCCACAGCTGCGCAGTTTTCTAAAGAAATTAACCGTAAGCGGTGGAGGAGAAGGGTTGATATAAAGTATGCAACTCTTTCGGGCTCTAGAAATGTCACAGATCGTAGTTTGCAAAGATATGAAAATACCCACTCGCAGGCACGAAGCAAGCGACGTGCGGCCAGACCTGACCTGACCACAGTGAAACCTACCCGGGGCAGTGCAGATACGGTCGAGGCGGAAGTCAAGAGGAGGGAAAAGTACGCCGATACGTCCAAATATGATTTCAGTGATTACGGAATCGAGGTCTCGTATGACGAGATGGACGAGACGAAACCGGAGGATGGCGAGGTGCCCCCGAGTATGGGGGACACCCTTAGTGACATCGATGGAAGTTACTTGAACGACGACCCGGGAAATTTGTTTTCGCCAGGCTCGAAAGCGGTGAACGAAGCAGACGATGCGGCCTCACGAGAGTTTAAAGAGGTCGCCGAGATGGAAGGGGATGGAGAGTTGGAAGAGGTCGGCGATATGAAAGATAAAAATAACAAGAATTTGGAGGTTATATTAATGAAACCTTTGGGAAGTGAGGGAGAGCTCGCCAACTTTAAGCGGCCGATTGGCTACCACAATGAACTGGAAAGTGCAATGAGGTCCGTCGACGAAAATCTGGGACTGGGTGGAGAAGACGGGCAAACAGGTCAGCCCATTGGCGACAACTCTGATATCGATACCGAAATAGGAGACATCGTGAATGAGAGCGAAGGCGGGACCACGAGAGAAGAAGCTGACGAGGGCCTGAAGGTATTTGACCAGATTTTAAGGGATAACATGGACGATTACAGTGATTTGAAAATTTCGGGTGATGTCGATCTTGACAAGAAAGCTGTCGGTCAACAAAGGGTGGCGATGGAAAATGCCAGAATTAAAGGTATCGATGCGGAGGTAATGAGGCAGCGACTGAATATAATGGAAGAAACGATGGCAGAACGGCTTAGAGAAAGGTTGGAGCATGAGAAGGAGTTAAAGGAAATTGACAACATTGATGAGATGCAGAGGGAGATATCCGAATCCCTGGAAGAGATGAGCAGCATGATGAACATCAAGAACAAGTCGAAGAATGCTACCACAAGTAGAGTCTCGACCCAAATCCCGCAGACGTTCAATCAGAGTAATCTAGGTCTAAACACCACCAGGAGCAGCGGTGGTCAAAATGAAACGACAGGGAACGAAGAATACCGAACTATGAGCTCCACAGACACGCCTGAACATGGAGACGTGGACATTTATTCGAGTGTTAGCTACAACAACATAAAAGGCAATCAATCGACCACGTACTCTCAAAAGAAAGTCAGTAAACCAGCAACGACTTCCCCCAAGCTGGTTGAGCGTGGCGGAACTACTAAGGGCGTGGCGATTGGACAGAAGGGGGGCAAACAATGGCGGACGCGCGAGTCTTATTACGACAGGAAGCGTGATAGAACCACTGAAGGCGAGGCGAGTGATCGGAGAGAAGACAGGCAATGGCGGACAGGCGAGTCTTATAACGAAAGGAAACACGGAATCAATTTTGACGAAGACGAAACCGAGTCGCCTCCGAGAGCTAACTGGAACTATGAAAATAAACTATACAGCAAGCTGATAAAATCTGATACGCCAGAGCAATACCGGGAAGAATCGTTGATCGTCGAAGAACACAAACCGGTAGCTCAGAGAGAACACGAAAAACGAGTTTCAAATGCCACAGCCCGGAAACAACATTCAACAAAGCGGCATCGGTCTCGCAAGCGGCGCAGCGCTGACGCGCAGAAGGAGACGAACGATGCGAGAGTTGCTGACAGAAACGAACTTTCTGAGGAGCCCGGGTCCAGCTACTCCCTGGGTGAAGGGATGAGTGAGCTGAGTCCCAAGCTGGGGTACGACCCTGAACATGACGTCATCTGGGAAGATAATGATGACGATGATTTAATGTTAGAAAACAGCCAAATTTGGTTGGAGGAAACTGATCGTAAAGCTGCTGAAGAAGAGAAAAGGAGAAAAAACAGTTCCCAAAACGAGATGCTGGAGAAGAATATCTTTCCATTCGCTGACCCAGTTGCTGTTAATGATTTTTACGAAGAACTAGAGAGAGGATATCCACTAGAATCGGGTGATGATTTGCGTCAAGATGGAACTAAAAGAAAGCTATTTAATATAGAACAAAAGGATGTCAGTAGCGAACACGCTCTGGAAATAAAGAGCAATCAAATCGAATTTCAGCCTCCAACAAACGAGAAGCCTCTTACAGACGAACAGCTTCTAGCAGAATTTCAGGTAACGAAAAACTCTCAGCTTCCGACAAACAATCAGTCTCCACAAAGCTACCAACGTCTATCAAACAAACAACTTCTAACAAATAAACACTTTCTATCAAATGACCAGCGTCTAACAAACGCACAGCCTGGAGCTGAGGAACTCGGCAAACAGAACACTGATGCAAAAAATAACAACCCTCTTTCTATGTACTCTAATGCCCTTCATGCCAATGGCATGACGTCAATAAACAACCAACGAACGCTCGTCTCGGAAAAGAGACAATCGAACACTGTAATAAAAGACATACCAATTTCAGCCAATCAGGATGTCGTTACAGCGGAGAACTCATTCTCAGCGAACCTTAAACCGCGCGTGATCACAAAACTTACTGAACCCGACACTAAACGCAACGAAAACAGCGGGTCTGTTGTGATGGACCCAGCAATTATAAAACACCAAACGAACAAGGTTAAATTTGAAGCACCAAGCATCGCAGATTACCAGGATGGAAATTCCGCTTCAATTGATGTTGAAGCCCCATCGGCACTGGCTGCATCAAAGAGTAATCAGCCCTTGGCGACAGCCGAGCTGAGCGAATCCGAAGCAGAAAAACTCGAGGGCTTGTTTAAGAGTTTGAGTGAAAGTTCGCGACCTCTTGCAACGTCTGAGAATGGAGCCCTTGAGAAGGTTCTCGGGAAATCTAGAAGTAGCCACCTACCCGCTATCCCCCAAAACGACGGAGACGAGATTCCAATCACAGCTCAAAACACCCAAAGCGCGTTCATGGGCCGAATCGATGAACAAAAAAGCTATGAAAACTCTAACAGATTATTTTCGTCATTGCTAGAGCTTGAGGAGAAAATTGAAAACCCGCCACCTTCTGAATTGGCCGAAGCTGATCTACTCGGCGACACTGACGGAGTCATGCAGCTGGAACCTTTCGAGTATCTCCCCGTCAAGTCCGGCACGCGCGATGGAGGTGAAACCGTCGAGGGCAAGAAGGACGATGAGCTCGCAGATGTGACCGTCAAGGATGAGACTTCGGAATTTTACAAAAAATGGAACCAGATCGAGAATATAGAACTCCGGAGATTGGAATCAAATGTGGCGAGTCAAAGATATGAAGCGCTTGACGATCTGAGGAAAGAAAAACTGCGAATGAAGTTGTCACAAGATGAAGACGTGGAAAATGAGGAGGGAAATGACGGGTTAACAGCGGCGGTCTCGGATTTAGATGATGAGAAGTTCGAGAAATCTTTCCAAGACCTGAGCCTTTTTGCGGAGATACCCGTGCGTAAAAAAGGTTCTGCTCATCTTCTTGGAAAAACGAGAAAACCCAAGGGATCAAATATTGAACAATGGAAAGAAAAGAATGAAAAGAAATCGAGTTATCGCTAAAATAAGAACGGATGCAGATGGCACCAGAAATGAGCAGATGACACTGAAAGAATCAAATCTCTGCTGGCTATTGCAACGTTGTCACGTTTTTGTTATGTCGGATCGACAAAATTTTGATCGCCTCACAGGATTAAGCAGTAAACAAAAAGGGAAAAAAATGCGCCTTTGATTTAGCTTATGTTTAATTTGAGCATTCAAGTTTTTAAAAAAAAATTGTTTCTACTTGCTTTCCTTTGATTTTTATCGAATGTTAATCTTTGTTGAATTATTTAATAAAGAAATTTTGGAAATGGCCCTAGACTTATTCTGCTTTCATCAAAATTAATGGAGTTTGTTTCTAAGCAATTAAAATGACACAAGATTTTTGTCTCTTATTAAACAACCCACATTGTCTTTCTTTCATTTTGATAATTTACTATTTTTATACTCGTGCATTTTTAATACCTTTTTACATATTTTTTATATACTTTTTTTAAAACATAGTTATCAGCGGTTAAGGGGGCATAACTGCACATTACTGTGGGTCTCAAGAGTTTTCGTTTCTGTTGTTTTTTTTACCATATGAAAATTCATATTTCTTTGCTGTGCCCCTTTTAGTTTTAGAACAATTTAGCTATATTCTTTTTCTTTATGAGCTAGTCATTTAATGGCTATTCTGTGGTTTTTAAGCTAGTTTGTTATTTTTCTTTTCAAAACCATCTTTTTCTACATCATTTTCTTTTATGCATAACAAAAAAATGGAGTTGACTGGTGATACCAGATTAGATATAGTGATAAATTTAATGACCTGCCTCTTGACACCTCTCTTCCCTTTTTTCACACAACGCTGAACTAATGTCCCATCCTTGATCAAACTTAGTATGATTTTATATTTAATATAAACGTCAATTTAATTATTTTTTTTTATTAAAGTGCTTGATAAGCCTCCCTATGGGTGCATGATAAAGGGACCTGAATGTATGGACGCATGGTCAGATCATGAGACATATTATCAAGGCAGTGGAAAGTAAAAACTTGCGCCCAGAGCGAAGCCTATATTTGGGTACTTTCTTCTCCAAAAACTATTAATACACATATTTTGAATAAAAATGATGATTCAGCGCCACATTGAACATGGTCATTTCCCTCTTCACACAGAACCACGTGGTATGATCAGAACCGTCGCGTGCGTCCGGCAACCCGTCCTGCTTCATGGACCTCGTCTATTTAAGGGACCCTGTGGCCTATGTCATGTGGAAAAAATGTTAAATAGCAATATTTGAATGCAGGGGGCACAAAACCGAAAAGTGGCACGGGGCCTTAAAAAGCCACGCCGACGTCTTGGCATATAATATAGTATAGAGAAAAATCTTCGTCACTTGTCCTACGCGTTATTGAATGTAACGAAATCACCGAGAGAAAGTGAGCATTTAATTTTATTAAATAACAGTATATGCTCCCATAACTTGAAATAGTTTGAAAGCTGAAAAAAAATAGTTTCATTTTGCACCTTTCAAAAAGTATAGAGCGAGAAGAGTTTTTTCTTCAAATATCAAACATTTTAAATTCATCTTTTTTGGGAGGGTTACAAACTGTGCTTATTAACTGATTAAATAATTGTGTTGTCATTATATTATAATCACTTAAAATATTTAAAGCATTTTGCTCAAATATTAAGTTACTTTTAGTGCCTTTAGGTTTACCGCCGCGGTTTAGGTAACATTTTCTTTTTTTTTTTAACTAATTTTTTTTCAACCGATTGTAAACAAACATGGCGGCGTCCGCAGTAACCATGCTAAGACTAAGGACATACACGATGATCAGAACAAACATCTCAAGAGGAGTGTTTTCGAGATTTAATCAATTAATAAGTTTTAAACAAAAGGAAAAGTTAGTTGCACCGATTATTGAACGTTTGAATAAAACGGGCTTTATTAGATTTTTCTTGCTCTCGATTCCCGGCTTAAATATTGATTCACCGTCAACTCAAAGTCAAAGTAGTGAAAATGAAGAAAGAAAAGAACCACAACTTGTTGCTGGGTCCAGTGGCGGAGCCCACAGATTTAACGCGTCAAAGGTTTCTGATATATAAATATTAGACTGTCTAAAATGCCGCATAATTTTTGTACATTCTAAATAATTTTAAACTGATTTTATTTATCACCTGACTTGGTATGGTCATGGTCTGGTCAGTTTGTAACTTTGTAGTGTAGTAGTAGTATGTTAATGTTATAAAATTATAAAAAAGGAAACTTAAACTTTAAAAAGTTTAAACTAGACTAATGACTTATTCAATGTGTATACTTAAGTTTTAACTTTAAATCTCCCTTAATGAATTATTAGTATTTATTACGGTTAGACATTGATTCATTGAAGGATTGATATTATATTAATAATATTATTATTATAAAATTATTATAAATTATAATCATTATCATTTAAATTAAATTTTAATAATTTATGACGTATACGGCACGGCCAAAGCAAAATTTAGTTAATTTTTCACTCATTTTGTGATGAACAATTTGTGATTTATTTATATTTATTAAAGGAATCAACTTTATCAACTTGATGTTAAAATGTATAGTTTATTATCCTATGCCTATAGTATAACTATAGGGATACATAATACATCCTTTACCTTGTTAGAATTAAAGAAATTTCCTTCCAAGTTGGCTTTAACTATGTAAACAGCAGTACTGATATTAATTAAACTAATTTTAACTGTGTAGATATGACTAGTATGAGTACTGATATGAATGTTAATTTTGTAACTGGGCAAAGGGTATGGAGGAAAGCAATGCCACCACCAAAGATGCAAGGGGATTGTAGCAACTTTCTTATGTTCCTCAGATAAGCATCAAGTCATTTTCATTTGTGTAGTCTGAGACAGAAAGACACAAAAATCTGTATACATCATGTGTATAATGAAGTTAATATCTGATGTCAATGGGGAATTCATAGTCTGCACACAGAAAAAGGGTGGGGGGAATTGAATGCATCCAAATCATTGCACATCATGCGCATGCTCATCAAAATGTTTGTGGGTGCCCCAAACAATAATATATATTTAGTAATGGGAAATGGATATTATACCAAGACATTTCAGCACCCTGCAGAGTCACTTCAGTTTTCTAATGTAGGTCTGGATATCTCTGGAATTTTTTTTTTTGAAAACATGAATAACTGGAGGGGCAGCCTAAGAAAGTCATCTAGTAGTCAAATTAAATTACTGGCAGAGTAAAAGTAAAATTTACACACTTCATAAGGAATCAGCTCAAATTAAAGTTAAATCACACTTTTTTTGGTTTGTTTTTTAAATCGTAGGCTATAATAGGCCATCTAGAGAGCATCAATCTCTTGTCCAACGCAATTTATTCAAGTTCATCGTGCTGTGCCTAACATCAGTGAATAAATGATCTCATTTTAAAAAAAAAAAAGGAAAAATATTTTAAATTATAATAGCTGATCTGAATATGTTTTTTTGTAAGTGCCTAATTTTTAAGTGGGCATATCATATGGTATGGTAAACCGATTTGAATTTAGTTTAAGGTTGGAGTTTGTTGACTGGCATATGAATGAATGGCCTTTCAACGAGTATCCACATTAATTAATGAGCCTGTCAAAGTATTTCAAAATTTTACCCCTTACCCTTCCCCAACCTGAATTTCTGCCATCGTGTAAATCAGTTTTCTCAAAAGTCAGGGATTTATTGGCATATATTGATATGAAAACATATGGCTATCCGTCCAGAAATAAATACCCATTGGCCAGTCAATGCATACCATATAAATTTAAAAACCAACATTTAAAGTCAATACATCTAAAGTCTGCAGTTACTTTACAGTTCTGTCTTGTTACAAAGGGTGTATGCCCAATATAATTTGGAGACCCCTTGACTTTATATAATGAGTATAGAATAGACATGATGTTGCATGCTATTTTTTTCCTCATCATATAATATTATTTTTTCACATGTTAGATTTAAATGATTTAATTACTTCCCTTCTGCTAGACCTTTGAGCTGGATGATCCCAAGTTAAGCAGCTCACAATGTTTAAAAAATGCTGTGGGCCTCGCAGTAGATGCAACTTCAGCAGTGCTGTCACAAATAGTGTATCAATTGATTGACGCAGAACAGCAGTATGTTGAGGTTTGTTAATATCTAAATTTAAATTAGAAATGTGGTATTTCCAAATAAACGAAGTAGTTAGGATGTAAAACTATTAATTATCTGCAAATTTATAGACTAGTCCTAAGCGTGCCTAAATTTGTTGCCGGTAAAGAATATAATTGTCCAATTATCATTGAAATGATGCATTCAACATTTCAGTTAGTTGATGTCCTCATAACCCTTCTGGAATATCAGCTAAAGGTTTTAGGCCATGAAGCAGAAGAACAGAGAATGGCTGATCTCATTCTGGAAGCCAGGCATGAAATCAGTGAAGTTCACAAAAGGAAGCAGGTATGTTTAACCAACAAAGAGTTGAGTGTTTCAATTTTCAGAAAACTAGTTTCAACAAAAAGTCTCTCCTGAAACTAGGAATGGGATTTAAAATAGGGGCTGATAATGAAAATGAAGATTAAAGGTGGGAGAATTTTTTTTCCCCAGATACTATACCAGGGTAATACTTCAAAGTCTGCCCTTACGGATTCTCTTGGCCTTGCAGGTCTCTCATTCCACCGATCTTCCTGGCTCTGACCAGACATGAAGAGAGATATCACAAACCACCCTAACATGTTTTGTAACCTAACAGGAAGGGATGTTTTAAAAAAATTGAAACTAAAACTTTAATTATGGTAAAGGGAGGAGATAATGAACATAATTATAAAGATGGGAAAGTGAGACTACTCTCTTTACTGCTTTAGTCAGGTATGGAGGAAAAGAAAGAATGCGTTATGTTGGTTTATTAATTTTTTCCTCTTAATAAAAATGTTACATATGAGCATGTTAAACCATTAGTAATGTATTTAAATTTTAAGAGTGTGTCCTTGTTTGTAGTTCTTAAACTTATCCATCTGCATATTGAATTTAGTGCATATGGCACTATCATATCACTTTTTTTATCATGTCAATAATATATGAACATTGTTATTTCCTTTTTAAAAAAATAATTTTAATTTCATTGATTGAATCTCCACTGTTATATTTATTTGTAAATTGTAAAATGACGACGAGGGTCTAAAATTTCACATCCGATTGATCTGACCTTTTGACAACATTAGACTAAAGTTGTTATTTTTAAAATTCATATAATCATCTACATTAAACAAGTTCAGTAGGAATTGGCAATGAAATTATTACATTTCATTGCTTTTAAAACTCAAATGTAAGAGGATATTTTTCCATTTTTTTCCGTGTAGCCTAAGTCATTAGAACTGAAATTCTGATGCAAACAAAATTATTTGTGAGTTTTGACAACTGAAACTGCTTTATTCTTATTGTCATTTCCAAACGGCAGGATCTTTCTCTGATGTTCTCAAGTGCAGAAAAGTTGGCAGACGCCACAGCAGAAGTTGCTTATGCATCAGGTGATTGATGATAAAAATTTTAAGTGATAATAATAATAAATTATGAATGTTTTTCTGGTTATCAAAAACAGAAACAAAGTATAGAGTAAATATAAGTAGGAAAATTTAGATGTATTTTTAATTTTTATACAAATTAAGGTCATACTCGTCTGCCCCGATTCTCTAGGGTCAGAGTACGCCTCTGTGAGTTCCAGTGAACGACTCCACAGTGCCCTGTTGGAAGTTAAAAAAATCCGGCAAATGTCACAAGAAGCTGAAGGGAGACTCCATCTAGCTCAGGTCAAGGTCATTGAAGTGGTTTCAAAATATGAAGAACAGAGAAAGAAAATGGAAGCAGAAAAGCCACCAGAGAAGAGTGAAGTTTTGGAAGGAGGGGAGGCTAAGACAGAAGAGAAATCTTTCTTTAGTTTCTGGGATAGTGATAAAAAGTCTCATGATAAGGAAGAGTTACAACTGGCTCAGGGCAAGGTCAATGAAGTGCCTCCGAATTCGGAGGAACAAAAAGAGAATACAGAAAAGAGTGCCACACAGGAAGTAGACAATATTGCCATACACAAAACAGAAAAGCATGATGACGTTGTGGGAGGTGGTGAGGCTAAGACTGAAGAGGAATCTTTCTTTCATTTCTGAGTGAGTGAAACAAAAAACAAAACAAAAAACGTCTAGTGAAAAAAAAGAGCCATCAAAACATCACATATTTTTTCTTACTACAAGAGGTCCCCATGTATAATGCAAGGTGATGTTTCAGATCATAGCATAAATTAAACCCCTCTTTAGGTTTTCTAATTTATTTGAAAAATACAATCTAACACTAAGACTAGTGTACCGTAACAGAAAAATGTGTTCTATTAATTGTTGGCCTGCAATCAACCCAGTACTTGCAGCCTTCATGGGATATTGAAACTGAGCTGATTCATTTTCAGAAAATGCTTTAAGAAATCCTAAATTTTGGGGCTCCTATGTTCATAGTAATGGAAAACATTATGCTGAAAAAACGCTGCTCATTGTCGTGGTGTTTTTTTCTAAGAGCCTTCTGTTCTTATATTTGTATAAGACTTCATTGAGATTGTCTTTGATGCATTTGCTTAAACGGTTTGATCACATAAATGCACACCCCTGGCTTTTCAACTGATGCATGGCTATACACTGGTGTGTTGCTAAAGATTCAGAGGTGTGCAGCAATGCATGGATATAAAGGGAAACAAACTGATGCAAAAATAAAGGTGATTTTTTTTTTTCATTTTAAGTACAAAGTAAAAGTAGATCAAGAAATATAATTCAACTAATTGAAACAAATAGATCTACAAGAGCAATTATTCGCTTGAACTTGAACAGAAAAGATCTTCCATTTTTAATTTTTTTTTATGATTAGTGTCTCAGAATTTTTGTATGGATAATGCTGGAATAGACTTATGTATACAAGTTTGATAAAAACACGTATTGGCCAGAGCTATTCCTACTTGTGCCTTAAGGTTGATGTTCAAGTTTCTCCCAGGAAAGCAAATTTGAAAATGATATATAAATTCTCATTTATGGGAGGAGGAAGCTTTAAATAATAATAATATTTCCTCACAAAGCTGAATTATTATGTCATCATATTGAACATAATGAAATGTCCAGTTTCAAATCAAACGTCTCTTGAGCATAATTAAAATATTGCACATCTACAACTGAATTTGTTCTTTCATTTAATTAAGAGAGTGAGTGGTTCTGGGAGCATCAGTGTATTTAACATTGCACTTTTCAGGGGACTTGTCTCCTTCAAAGCAAAACTCATAACAAACAAAACATATCCAACAGAAACAAGCTTAGCATTAAATAGTCATTTTAAATCCTGAAACAGATTTTTTTTTTTACCTCCATTTAAAAAAAAAATAAACAAATATAATGCAATTGCTATTTCTTCAAGTTTTCAACTTTCATATAAATATTTGTCTAATTGAAGTCTGTTTAACATTGGCTCTGCTTAAGGTTAGTAGCTAAATTAATGGGTTTTTATATGCTTTTATTTAGCTTGTAATTTTGTTTGTCTGTCTAGGTCAAATTTTATGCTCAATTTTTGACTCTTTTTCCATCATCTGATGGACATGAAATTTTGCATGGTTAATTATCAATCCAAGTTATAATACAACCCTTCATAATCAGGTGACATCTGCTGGTCAAAGCTTGCATCTCAATTTTGACCCACTTCCTGAAATCTAATAAGCTGAAACTCTGTACACTTGTCCACCCCAGATGACAATATAACCAGGCCATAAGTGATGATGATAAAGACTAAAAGTACCACCAAAAAAAATAATTTAAAAACACACTTTTATTAAAATGCACTAAAAAGTACAAAATAATTTTTTGAGACAAACCAGGATTTTCATACAATCGATCATGTTTAAAAAATTCAAAGTGTGGGATCCAAACATGGGAGGAAATGCTACAAGAAATAAAAACTTAATTCAAGGTAGTATAACAAATATGGAGACTGCTTTTCTGACATTTTGTGTTTTTCTTTAATGTTCTGGGGGTGTAACTTCTGAGAACATTCAGATTCAGAATTTTAGCTTCTAAAAGTAAAAAGTGGAGATCATGTTTGGAAAGCCGTTCAGCTTGAATTTAATAGGAAATCAGCGACGGTCTCTTTAATGCTCAGTATTATTTTAAATACATATAAAAGAGTGTCATTAAAAAGCTTTTTTTGAAAAATGTTTTGATTCATAAAGTAAATAATTAAGGAATAACAAAATAATTTTTTTCATTAAAAAATTTAAAACATCACAACTTTAACCCATTCAATCCCGGTCACTCAGAAATTTTACACTCTGAATTCCCAACCAAAGGGAAATAACTCTGCACTTAGCGTAGGTTGCTTCAGGAAAAAAGTAATAACAAATCTATCTTGCCACATATTTACATGAAATAAAGTGCATTGTATCCAGAAATGGCTGCTCTACATGAATAATTATCATTGGATCCTTTTGTATGATACTGATTTTTGTAGGATGAAATGAAATGACAGAATGACAAAAAAGAGGAAAAAAATTGAATGGAAAAAATGTTTGTACCTTACAAGAAGTTATATTTATTTTAGTTTAGATTATTGTGAAAGGCTGCAAAGCAATGTCCTTTGCACAAATGAACCTTGCACACGAGGCATCCATTGGACGTTTCTATGGGTCTATTTGTAAGGGTCTTTCGCTTCGCTCTTGAACATTCATAGCATGTTTTTTTCCTGCCATACAATCTACTTGGCTGATTCATTGTGTGGTCAGCTGTGTTAGTGCCAGTTGCTGCAGGGCTGTCAGTCGCAGTACGGTGCCTTGCAGATGATCCAGCCATGAGCTGTTGCATTAGCTCAAGACGAAACTCCAAGTGTGTCTTTGATTTTTGACTAGGATGCCGTTGAGTGTACTGTTTTTTGTATACAATGAAGGCGTTGATTGTGGCAAACTGAAGCAGAAACCATAGAAGAGACCTCCACCATTTCCTACTTCTTCTGCCAATGGGATAGTAGGATCTTAACTGATCATGGAGATCTACACCACCCATACCCTTGTTGTAATTGTAGACAGGTGTTGGTATGTGGACATCAACACGTCCAGTGGCTGTGTTGCGCTGTGTTGTTGACATAGTTGGGTGCAAATTTGTTGACAAAACTTGAACAGGCCTTTTGTCATGAAAGAAATACGCCACAAGGTTTCCAATTTGCCTAAATCGCACTCCCAATTCAGTAGCTGATTTTTTAAGCTTCAGGTTCTTTAGTTCATTCGGCCAACCTTTGCGAGAGGGCCTAATAGTCACACATTAATTGCTTCACACGATGAAGCAAGTCCTCGGCAAGCTTGACACTAGTGAAGCAATTTAATGCCCCATGGAGTGGGCTTATTTTTGATATATTGTTTAAAAATTAATCGCCCTGTATATGCCACCATGGCTTCATCAATAGAAATCTCCTTCTCCGGCTTCATAATTGCAAGGGAATTTTCCAGGACGGCGTCAAATAGAGGACGGACTTTGAAAATGGGATCATGGCCTGGCTCCCCTCTGGGAATAAAATTTGCGGTATCATTCAGATGAAAGTATTTTGCAATAGCTTCATATCTGTTTCTGGACATGATTTTTGAAACTGCTGCAACATTTAGTAGCTCATTTGTTGACCAATATAGCCTGCAATGAGGCAATACATGAATGCCAAACATGAAGTTAATATAAATGAAGAGCTTGATGTCTGAAATGTCTACAGGCTTCCAAGTTGTGTCTGGTTTTGCGAGAGTTTGTTGTAGTGCATACAGATTTGTTTCTTTAACACAGTGTCTGTAGAATTCTTCAGGAATGAACAGTGAAAAATAATCATATGCTGTGAATAAATCATCAGCATTAAATACAATTTCTTGGACCTGTTGGTTCAGAAAATTCCTGAACGTCTACTTCAGTCAAAATACTTGACCACACACAATCAATATGGTTACCATCCTTGGTGACTTGTCCACGCGCTCTAGGCCTAACCATAGTACTAATATCTTCATCACTGGTATCAGAATTGTCACTTTCCACATTATTAATTAAATCACAGTCTACATCAGACTCATCATCATCAATAGCAGTTTCGAATTGTTCATCATCTTCATCTAAATGAAACGGCCCAGCGCCATCATTTATCAAAGTTTGCAGAAAATTAAAAGCCATTTTTCAAATCACTATATCTCCGCGTTGGATCAACGTAATGACGCAAAATTTGGTAGTAAGCTCCCTTAGCCTTGTCTAGTCTCGTTACTTTTGAGATTTCCATTTTAAAGGCGATAGTTCCGTTGCAATAAAGCAACGCCTGAGCCGTATATTTTGTGGCCGGGTTTGGCCGTTACGGGGTTGAAGCGGTAGTGGCTGGATATGGCCGTTACGGGATTGAATCGGTTAAGGAACTTATTCTTGGGTGGCAAAGGGTTAACTAATTCAATGCACAGGAGCAACTGAATATTATTTTGAATGAAGCTAATTCACACAGAAATAGAAGTGAACAAATATCTGCTAAATATTTATCATCATTTTCACTGACAAGAATGAGATGAAATGTACTATCAACAATGCCGCAGAACAAAACAACTGAAGAACAAACATTGCAGACATCAAGAAAAATTATATTTTAATAATTTAGTTGGACACAAACTGTTGTTGCTGACCATGAAGTCTGAGCTGCACACTGCTTGAAATATATTAGTTGACAGTTATATGCTAGTTGAAAAAAAATCATTTGAAAGTATTTGATTTTAAGCCAGTGTATCATATGCTCTCTTATAACAGTTCCCGAGGTAGTGTTTCAGCATATCATAAAGGCTCAGCTCACATTACAGCTCATTTGTACAGGTATACCTCTTTAGTTTAAAAAGGGGGGGGGGGGGGGGTGTTGCAGCCCAACCCTATTAAACAACATAGCCTTTGAAGTTAAATTAATTGACTCCACAGTTAGTCTTTTTTATGGATGGATTGTGAAGAGCTCTTTAAATTTTGTTTCCAATTACCAAACATACTTGGGAACTGAAATATAGTAGGACAACTTCCACAAAGGAGACATTGTATATAAGGCGCTAAAAGTTTGAAACATTTTCAATCAAAACATATTCCAGAATCTTGATATTGACAGGGGATGTTACTAAATAAATAAGAGAACAAAGTTGCTTCCCTTGATTTCAAAAATTATAATGTATATCCAGATCCAACTATATAACTTGAAAATAACATAAATTAATGCCAAAAATCACATTATAACCAAAAGATAACCGTCCTAAATTTTTTTTTTACAAATAATAGAATTTTAAATGCACCATACTAGTGATGCATCATATCACTGAGTGCATTCGTCACTGTCAGTCAAGGCAATGTAATCATGTAGCTGTGTCTCTTATCTTGGATAGCACAACTCTGACATACATCTCCCTTCCTCACTTATTTCTCCCATCTCTTTCTTTCTCTCCATTCTCTAAAAGGTAGGCAGGCCTGTAAGTGAGAACCCCTCTTTCATCAATATACTGTAGCAAGGGGTTGGGATGTGTGTTATCCATGCTTCCCAGAGATGTGTAACTGAAAAAAAAACATAAGAAGCCATCAACATACTACAACAAAGAATTTTAAATTATAGTGAGCATACATCCAGGGATAAAGTATATCAAACACAAACTAGTGGAGACAGCATTGGCTTTCACTGTTTCAATCCGGGGGTTTAGAAAAGTCAGAAAATAGAAAATAAAGTATGCAAAACTTTAGCTGTGAATGGATTAATGGAATAAATTCTTTCCGGCAACGATTTTGAATTGACTAAAAGAAAATCATGTCTTCTAACCAACTGACCAAAAAAAGACACTACTTTTAACAAATTTTTGGGGCCCACAAGGCGAAGCCGTTATAATACTAATAATATCAATCGACAACTGCGCATGAAATATATATGGCATAGCTTTTTTGGAAAGTTACAGGCTAAATTTTTAATTTGACGCCTACTGTTGAAAAAAAAGGAGCAAACATCGTAAAAGTAAATCTTCACTCACCCTCTATCATACAAGCTACAATATGGTAGGCAGAGTTCTCGTAAAAATCTCCACACATGCTTGTAATGCCATTCTAGAAGGGGGTTAACTCTCATAAATTGTGGCCAGTCGGGATCTGTCATTGAGAATTCTGTCAAATGTTCTGGAAAGATTTTGGAAGAATGTTATATAATTTTCTAGAGATAGCATTTTTTTTTTAAATTGAATATTTAGTCTGTGAATGTTTACATAACACAATCAAACACAGCAACAAATACCAAACACTGATACTACAGATGGCTTGTATGATATGGATACACACAAAACTGCACTTAAACTCTCAAGTATAAGTACTTTTTGGTCCTATCAACAACAAATAATTAATTTTCTTTTCCCAAAATGGGCACACAAAAATCTCCGGCAACATGCTGTTTACTTCTTTAATGAGACCCCTTTGTAAATCTACGCAAGCAGTTAACTTCTTTAATGAGACCCCCTTTGTAAATCTCAAAACTCCTGAGCGACACAGAATTTTTAAAAATTCATTTTTGAAACCGGTTAATGATTTTAATTGCTCTGGCATCTTCCTCTTACAAACCTTATTTATGCTCACTTATGACTCAAAAAGGAATGACAATGATATTTTGACTTACTAGAGCAAGGATCAGTGCCCCTTGTTCCCATTATAACAGCCTTCATGTTGGGATATTTGGTTTCCATGGTGGCCAAGCACTCCTTTATTCTCCCATCATAATGAATCATTTCTAAGTTGTACCTGAAAGTACATGGCATCATAATGAATCATTTCTAAGTTGTACCTGAAAGTACATGGCAACATAATGAATCATTTCTAAGTTGTACCTGAAAGTACATGGCAACATAATGAATCATTTCTAAGTTGTACCTGAAAGTACATGGCAACAAAATCATGTAGAAAAGATGAGAGAACTCTTGTTTCTTTATAAAACATTTTCTACATGTGTTTTATTGTGACAGGCAGCACATTTTATACATGTTTTATTGTGACAGGCAGCACATTTTCTACATTTTATTGTGACAGGCAGCACATTTTCTACATGTTTTATTGTGACAGACCCATTTAATGATGATTAAACACACAATTCCTCCCCGCCTCAAATAAATTGACTAAATGACAGTGATCACAGTCAACCATGAAAACGACCAGATCAAATCTAAGAGTTTAGTAGTGGTCAACTGACCTATCTCTTGAAATCTGAACAAACTTCTCTACTTCAGGAAAAGGGCATCTACTCCTGATGTACAACGCCTGGAGCTTGTGATCGAAATTGGGATATTTCCTGGTGAAAACATTTGTTAACAAATAGTTAAGAAAGCGTACAAACCTGAGTACAAACCTTTAAATGGAAAGTTAAACATAAATATAAAACAAAGATTTTTTTATACTTAGTAAGGTTTTGAAGTCTCTGTAGGAATTTTAATATTAGCATACACACACAACCACCAACCTCCCCCCCCCCCCCCCCCCCAAACAAACCAAGTGCCATTCCAGTTTAAATTAGAATTAAATCAAAATTTATTTATGAAGCTTTTTTCAAAAAAAAAAAAACATTGAAATTACACTACCCTTTACAATTATGAGAGAACTCATATTCAAATGACTTTCTTGAGATCTCAATCCAAATGAAACAAATGAAACACAATCCTTTTTTCAAGCTTTCACCCAAACATTTTGATTTACTATCCTGACTGATTTCACCCCCTCTGACCGATAGACGATACTGCTGGGTGCCGTCCATGGCTTGAATTAAAAAAAGTTATGGAATGTTTGGAGCGAATACACATTTGTTTTGTTTTATTTTTATTTAATTAATGTATGTTAAGCTTTAAGTTCATGATTATGTTTGTTAAATTGTATGCACAACATGGTGAGCCCAGCCCTAGGTTGGGATACTACACTTTGAAAAACTTCTTACGATAATAATAATAATTTATCAGATTGCCAGCTAAAAATCCTGCAATATTTATGTTTATCATAATACAAAAATGTATGATTACTTTTTTGCAACAGCATAGAACAAGTGCAGAAGAATGGTGCAGTCTTTGCCTCCATTGAATCCAATACAAATGTCTGACAGTCTGTGTGAAATCATGCATGGTTTAAACAGTGAAAAAAGGGGGTTAAAGTATTTTGGAGACACACATCTTATTGAAAGGTTGACTGATTTTCATCAACTTTTAAAACCACAGCTTTGTAGTTCAATGATAATTTTTTTAAATATCTTTTTGATGTATCATAATTAAAATTAATTTAATAACACACATGTTAAGGTAAATTGTTTTTAAAACGTTTCTTACAAAATCAGTAGGACCAAAAATGTGGCCAGGTCCCAATTTGTCGCTTCCTACCAACCACCACACCCCCCTACCCTTCTTTTCCCACAGGGTAACAGGACTAATGTCTACTGCTGCTAGATCAGGGATTTTATTTTCACAACAATAAGAAGATAGCCAATTTTAATTTTTAATCTTACGTTAATAAAAAATGTCAGTAAATGCCTCCACCAATTCCAACACTCTGTGAAATGTTTTGTTGCTAGAAAAGATCTACACATTAGCTTGGTGAGCTCCTACAGGTGTGAGGGCTACACATTGGCTTAGCGTGTCCTACAGGTATGAGGGCAGTATTTCAAAATGCACATTTATTACCAAGCCTGTGAAGAGGATGGGACAGCCAATGAGGACCAGCTTTCTTACGCATATCTGTCCAGTGCAGTTTCCAAAGTCTCAATGGCTTGTCTCACACAGGCCACATAGTGGTCAGAGGAACTGGGGTCAGCGATGACCTTGTACACACTATCTGTTGCTGAGGCAATGGGGTCCTTGTCATACAACACAACTGTTCCTGTTATTTTTTAAGAGATGAACAATAAAACATTATAAGCCCAAAAACGAAAAATTTAAAATAAGAAACAAGTTTGTCTGAGGACTGATGAGAAGGAGAATTATTTTTCATATTGTTAAACTACATTTCCTACTGCTTCAACTTGTTTACCAACAATTGGAACACATCAGCAGTTGCGTGGTACCATGTCTTGTGACCAAATATTCACAGTCAGGGCCAGGCTGAGGCTTTTGGGGGCACTGAGCAAAAATAGCTCTGTCCAGTTCCAAATGAACCTATCGCTGCCCTGGGGACACTCCACAACCAGCTCTATGGATAATCCAGCCCTTGTCACAGGAATCACAACTTCAAAACCCAACTTCGGCAATGGCCTGATTTCGATAAAGCAAACCCGAAGTTTTTTTATCATCTTTAACCTGCATACTTGTGTTAGTATTATTAGTCCTTTATCTATCATCATGTGTTAGTCAGATATACTTGAATCTATTTTTGTTAACATTGTTGAACACTTGTCTTCAGTGTGTTATAATTGATTAACATTTAGAGATTTTTAAAAATATTATAAAATAGAGTTCATATAAAATCCAGACAAACCGGTACTACCCTTTGTTCAGTATTAAGATTAGTAAGGAATGCAGTGTCACATTTTTAGGCATTTTATCTGCATCACCCAGTGGGTAATGAGTTAAACATTGTTTACCTTTAGGCATTTTATCTGCATCACCCAGTGGGTAATGAGTTAAACATTGCTTACCTTTAGGCATTTTATCTGCATCACCCAGGGGGTAATGAGTTAAACATTGTTTACCTTTAGGCATTTTATCTGCATCACCCAGAGGGTAATGAGTTAAACATACACTTTAGGCATTTTATCTGCATCACCCAGCAGGTAATGAGTTAAACATTGTTTACCTTTAGGCATTTTATCTGCATCACCCAATGGGTAATCAGTTAAACATTGTTTACCTTTGGCATTTTATCTGCATCACCCAGTGGGTAATGAGTTAAACATTGCTTACCTTTAGGCATTTTATCTGCCAGCTCCTTCCTTGCTTCTAGAAGTGCATTGGCATTGGTAGACTCCACTGTGAGCTTCACTTTATAGTAGCTGTACAAATTTGGTCAAGAAAATTAAAATAATGGCCTAACATTTTAAAAAACTGAACATGTGTGACTTTGGTATACAAAAAGTATTGAGGTGTTTCCTTTCAAGTCACAACTTTTCATTTCAGGTGGAATTTTTAAAAAATGTTTTTTTTTATCTTCAATTTGATATCACAAATAACATAACATATAGATTTGTGTGTCAGAAGGCCATTGAATTTTCTTACATGACCAACCAGCAGATTACCAGTTTGAACAGCCCCACACCACCCAAACCAACCCTTTCAGACCCTCCCTAGCACCCTTTGACACCCCCACCCCTAGCACCCTTTGACACCCCCACCCCAATCCCCATCAGACCATTTGTCCATATTGTTCACTGTTGGTATGAGAAGGGAGCAAATGATATACACCAGTATCCCTAATGAAATGATACAAATGTCCAACTGCCATCATAACAGTGGTTTTCACCTTAATGAACACAACCTGTTCCCACATTGAATATTATCATTAACATTAACCTACATCAATATTCCAAGTGATTTTATCAACACAAACCTATACCGGTACGAGAATCCCAGGCAATTTTAGCAATGTTAACTTGTAATTTATACCACAATACCAAATGACTTTATCAATGTAAACCAATGTAATTCTTGTGCCAACTTATTTTTGTCATCACTACTTTGGAAGGACACACAGACTACTTGAACAATATGAGACAAGGTGCTCTGCAGCTAATGCACAGCTGAGCTAACAGAAATATTGACCACCAACAATGAGGAGCTTGTCCAAAACTAATACACTTCATCACACAATGAGTACATTTTAAGTCTGTGTACTGTTGTGTTGTAACTGAATCTTGGCTTCGGTTTCAGTGCAGAAAGTTGCAATTTGATCATTTTTGGCGTAGTTTCGGTGTTGGTCGAAACAGAAAATTTAACTTTTGGTTTATTTTCAGAATGGTAATATTTCCATTATTACTTTGTTTAATTTTTATAAAATAAAAATTAGGGAAACTTAGGCTTTTTCAATTGATTCATTTCTTTAAATTTATCATAATCATGGTCATAAACATTGTTATTGATGAAATAACATGTGTGCATATATCACAGGTTCATATAATAATTATGTGGGAGGGCTGCTGCAGACCTGTTTATTTTTATGATTGGCGACCAATTTATGATTTTGAGATGTCTTTTGCGATTCTCCACAGAGTCAGAACTACGATTTTAAGAGACCAAGGTAACAAATATTTTTCCTTTACAAATGAGGATGGGGGAGGTTGGTTGCCGAACAAAATAATTACGTCCCCAGCATGGAAAGACTACAGTGTTTCTGTCACTAGGCTAAATATTACCACAGCTTTGTCTAGCCAGCTCTTTATGAAAACACAAAGCATTAGTATTAGAGTATGACAATAACCGCGAAACATTGTGGTAATATTTGTATAGCCTTAATAATAGATTTTTAGGTGACAGCTGGCTCTGTTAGAGAATATCAGGATAATTATTGTACAATTTATGCATAAATGTAGGTACATTCCTCAGTGCTTATGTAATATGTGGACTCCCCCTTACTTTGGGAGGGTGCGGGAACGGTATGGAGATATGTTGTTTTTTTTGGCTTTCGTCTAATTTCATTTTTTATAAAAAGAATGTAAATATTGATACTTTCCCCCATCATTTTTCATTGTATGCAGACTGTATGCGTGAACAACTTTCAAAATATCTATTATTTCGGTTTTGGTCAAAAGTCTCGTTAAGCATTTGGTTTCGGCTTCGGCCTAAGGTCTCATAATGTTTTTTATTTCGGTTTCCACCAAAATTCATTTTTAGCTTTCAGTCTGGTTTCGGTTTCGGCCGAAATCAGAAAATCGCTTTCAGTCAGTCTCTAGTCTCATCTGTTCAACAGGTCAGGGTATAACCACTGTTGAATTTTAACTGTCTCATCTGTTCAAAAGGTCAGGGTAAGACTGTGTAACAACTGCTGTATTGTAACTGTCTCATCTGTCCAACAGGTGAGGGTCTAACCACTGTTGAATTTTAAATGTCTCACCTGTTCAACATGTCAGGGTAGGACCCTATCACTACAGAATCCTTGTACTTCTCAGCAACTTGTGTGATAGAGGCAGCTATTGAAGCCTCATCCTTGTTGACATACAGCTCCTCTGTGTGAAACTCCACATCAGGATTTTGAAACAAATGCTGAAAAATAGCAAAGCAAGGACAAAGTAATCAAATCCAAATTTAAGTTAAAACCACCAGGATGGTTAAATACGCTTGCTCCCGACAAGTAAGATTTATAAGTTGCATAACCTCAAAGCAGGTACTGCTTCTTTGACTTACAAATTTAGTTGCAAAATAATTACAAGCTCACATTTTCATTCTTCAGTAGAAGAAATTATTTAAGCTGCATGGTTTTTTTTAAAATGGGCTTTTTTTTTCCTAAAAACTTGCCAACATGTGTACCTCAGGTACATAAAATATTTTTTTTATCTCAAAACACCTTTACAGTTCAAAGAATAATTAAAAGTGTGACTGAGGTTTACCCCGAGCATAGTAAAAGCTTTCTCCATAAGATTGGGCACACCAGGAAACATGTAAACATTCCTGATGGACACCAATGGGTACTTGGATCTCTGCTTGGTTTTTGGATCAATCCCAAAATGAAGGGTTGCGGTCTGAGGAACCTAAATTATAAAAAAAAAATAATCCTAAATGTTTTTTACTTTTTTTTTTTACATTTTAGAACAAGAGTAGTCTCAGAATAAGATTCCAATATCTTAATGCATCATGCGTGTTTCTATCAAATATTTCTGTTGACAATGTAATAAATAAATAAAATAAATAAATAAAGACTAAATTTTTTTAGTAAAAGTTTTTATCAAAAAAGTTGTATAAATTAATAATTCCCTCAAACACATCTCCTTCTATACATTTTTTTTTTTTTTGCTGGTGAATAAATTTCTACTGCAATAAGAGGAGGTCTCAACTAACGCTAAAATTTAACAAAACACCCAGCACCCTATGATGCAAGAATGGGCAAACTATGGTTCACAAGCCGATTGTGGCCCACTCCTCTGTCTTGAATGACTCATTCTCCCTTTAAAAATAATACATGCCGGTAATTGAAATACTGTGTAATCATAAACATCAAATAGGAAAAATAATAAGCATGTACCAGTAATTTAAATTTTTGATTGCAGATGTCACTGCTATGTGGGGTTGTTACAGATGTCACTGCTATGTGGGGTTGTTACAGATGTCACTGCTATGTGGGGTTATTACAGATGTCACTGCTATGTGGGTTGTTACAGATGTCACTGCTAAGTGGGGTTGTTACAGATGTCACTGCTATGTGGTGTTGTTACAGATGTCACTGCTAAATGGGGTTGTTACAGATGTAACGGCTATATGGTCTTGTTAACAGATGTCACTGCTATGTGGGGTTGTTACAGATGTCACTGCTATTATGTAGTTGTTACTACTATATGGGTTGTTATAGATGTCACTGCTATATGGGTTTTTTCAGATGTCACTACTGTACGGGGTTGTCACTATTATAAGGTGAAAACCCAATTTTCTGGGGATAGATTGGGAATAGATATGTTTGGGTATAATGCCCCCCTCCCCACTTTCACCATTTATGGCTCCAATGCCTCAGTTACCTCCTGAATCTGGCTCACAGCTATAAAAGTTTGCCCACCCCTGCTATAAAGTCAAACTGGCAGTAAAAAAAACATTTCCTTGCCCACACAAAGATCAACTCACTGATAAAACCATTACAGGACCTGAAAACAAGGCTCACATTGCATCATAAAAAACAAACAAAAAGTCCAAACATTGTAAGCAAAAAAGCTTTGAAAAAAGATGAGTTTACATAAGAATAAATATATTTACAGCAACCACAGTGTTACATTTAATGAGCAGGCCAAGGATTCTCAACTTATGATCAAAGACTTTGAAGAGTGCAATGACCAACACTGTTTGGATCTGCAGTTGTTAAACAGGCAAGCTTAGGGTTAAATGTTGGTGGGACAGGAAAGTTTAGGGTTAAAAGAGTCAGACCTTTGACATTTTCATCTCAGCTGAGTTCATGTCAGTGGTCTTGAACCAGTCTGTGATTAGCTGGACCAGTTCTGGGTGGGGCTCAGTTTTCAGATCAAAAGCTTTGGCCACACCTGTTCAAAGTTAATGGAGCATGAATAAAAAAAAAGGCAATACACTTGAAACAATTTTATCACTCAGGGGGTCTCATATTATGTTAATTGTACTTTGGGGAATTATTTGGAGGAATATATGAACAGACTCATTAACGTACTAACAGGTAGTGCTCTTCTAAGTCTTCCCCTTTTCCAATCTTTAAACAACATCTCTTTTATTTTGAAGGTCCCCACCATGTATTTGATGAGAGCAGAGGCTTTGGCTTAATCAATGGCTAAATCATATTACCTTTCTAAATTCAATGTAAATTTACATGAAAATTAATGCATAAGTCATCCAATTCAACCTACCCTCAAATGTCATATCATCATGAGTCGGGCCAATGCCTCCTGAAGTGATGACATGGGTGAACAGCTGTGAGAACAAAGCCACCTCATTTGCTATCTGGTCCAGTGAGTCGCAAACCACAGATATCTACCACAAAAAAAAATTGTTTTGGATTACAAAGCTGAAGAATATAAAACAGGGACCAATATCAATATATCTCTTTGGAAATAAACATTATTTATGATACTATTACTATTACTCAATTCAATAAACATTGATTACTTTAAAAAAATTATAGTTTTAAGACATCTTTTAAAGAACAAATATGGATAATTTTTTAATATGGAGGTGTGTCATTTTTGGACTACTGAAAGGGTGGTTTTTTTTTGGAAAGTTGGCGGCAAACTTCCCGTCCCGCCCCAGGCGGCACTTACCCTAGCTAAGCCACTATAGGCAATGACTATTTTGTTTAAATTGAGTTTACAATATATCTATCAAACATTATAAAATAAATTCTGCTCCATTACAGTATGGTTAAGCATAACCAAAACAGGCAGAAAAATTATTTAAATTTGTAAAAAAAATGCTGTTATCAATTCTTTATCCTTGTATTGTCTTAATTTTAGTTGAAATATCTTTAAATCATTAAGATTTACTGATTACTATTTTTAAAGGATACATGAGTAGCTGAGTTTAAATTTCACTATTATGTACCGTATAATTGTCAGACCACAAGCCCCCCTGACCCTTGACATTGAGTGTAACAGGTGTTTAAAATACTTTTTAATGAAAGTACTTCAGAATGAAAAGAATTATATAGGATCATGTGACACTTCAGTGAACCTCTCTTGCTATTTCCTAAATACAAAGTTCTAGAGTTAAGCTTTCTTTGCACATGGTTGTAGATATTTCTCAACTGTCCATAATATGTCCTATGCATGATTCAAAAACAAAATAGATTACACGCCAAGTAGTACAATTGAAATAGAATAACAAGGTATGTGGAAGCTTGGAATAGAAAGACAGGACAACAAAAGAACATTTTGGCTAAAAGCCTTCCTCGGAAGGCAGGACAAATGAAGAAATAACAAGAAATAGTAAGTATTTTTTAAAAACTTAAGGGTTTGCCATATTAATGTTATTGCAGTAAGTTGAGTTTTTTTAAACCAAGATTACAGGAAGTAAAAGAATTTATGCATTATTACTGTGAAAAAAATATTTTAACACGCAAAAATATTTTGGAAATATGTAAATTAAGAAAAGAAATACAGTACAATTGAGGATCAGTAGTAAGAGAGAATTTGCTTAATTCCATATTATGATATTGTGCTGAATTAATTTGATTTCCTTTCTAATTTCGCTGGTGTGTTAGTAGTTAGTGCAGGAAATCAGTGCTGTGATGGAAACATTGACTGATTGATTGAATACTTTTATAGCGCTCGTATCCATGCTAATTTAGCATGCTCACAGCGATCTGATGTCCTAAAATATATTTAACCCTTTCGTTACCGCTGGGTTTCCCCCCCCCCCCCCCCGGGGGGCCCCCGCATCGATTTTTGCTGACTCAGCAATAAATTTTTTTTTTTTTTTTTTTTTTTTTTAAATTATTTTTTTTAATTTTAAAAAAAGAGAAGAAATTTTCAGTATTTTCATGCAATATCCGATTCACTTTTTAACTTCTCTATAGATTAACAAATAAAGAAATACATAGCACTGAAATATGACGTCCCTCATCAACATCAGGACGGAAACATTGCAAATCCCCTCTGCATGCATAGGAGCATGAATAATCAATAAATTGATCGTGGGCCCTTAATATATAGAAGAAGAAAATAACTGTATTATGCCATTATTTGTGTACCGTACCGTATCACAGGTATTTCCAACATAATTATAAAGAAAGTGTGGGAATGATTCAAATCAGTGGATACCAATTTCATTATACTAGACTTTAATTTAAGTAAGTTTCATGGTAATCCTAAGGAATTATTTATTTCTTGAACTAATTTAACCACATTGCAGCAGTGATACTGAATTCATTGATTATTGTTCTTTTTACAACTTCTTAATTTATTCCACCTTTTGCAGATCAGCCACTGAAAGCTTACGGACTGGCTGCAGTGTCCAGGTGACTGCAGTGTCCAGGTGGCTGAAGTGTCCTGCAGCCAGTCAGTAAGCTTTCAGTGTCCAGGTGGCTGCAGTGTCCAGGTGGCTGAAGTGTCCAGGTGGCTGCAGTGTCCAGGTCACCGCTATCAGCCACTGAAAGCTTACGGACTGGCTGCAGTGTCCAGGTGGCTGCAGTGTCCAGGTCACCGCTATGTGCAGCACTGATAAAAAAAGGTGCAACTCTATGGGTTTTTTTCTAAACCTGTATGAATTTTTGAGCCAAAGTTCAAGCTGTACTGTAGCAAAAAATCATTTAAATTTAAAAATTTACTGACTCATCCAACTTATCACTTTACCTTCAGGACTTTGACTCCCAGAGAAAACAGTTTTTTGCAAATGAAATTGGAATTTGTGTCTAATGTTTGGCCCTTCAGGATTTCGTCACCAATTACTGTAACAAAAGATGTATTTATTTATATTGTTATTCTCTGTCTATTCACCTTTTTGACAGCTTCGCTCCTCCACAGATGCGCATATTCTTTCTGTCCCCAAGACTCACACAAAAACATACGGTGAAAGATCTTTCTCTTTCTGTGCCCCCAAACAGTGGAATTCTCTTCCAATACACATCCGCAATGTACCAACCATTACAGCCTTCAAAACTGCACTCAAAAAACATCTCTTTAAAGTCTACTATCTTGACTGATTCCCCCCTCTGACCAATAGACAATACTGCTGGGTGCCATCCATAGCGTGACATTTAAAAAGTTATGGAATGGTTGGGCGAATACACATTTGTTTTGTTTTATTTAATTAATGTATTTTAATTCTTAAGTTGATGATTATGTTTGTTAAATTGTATGTACAGCGTGGTGAGTCCCGCCCAGCCCTTGGTTGGGATACTACGCTATAAAAAACTTCTTATAATAATAATAATTATAATAAAATGTCATAAATTCAAATGTGTTTGCCTTCCTTCATATCTGTCAGTTATACAGCAGTGGAATGCTATGCCAAAAAATAAATTGGCCGCAATGATGTTTGAAAATGAGTAAATAGGTTACCGGAAATTTGTACGAAACTGGTACGAAGGAAATTTGGTAGAAGGGACAGTGGCGTAGCAATACCGTTTTAGCGCCCCCCTATTCGAAAACCATACAATATTATATGTAAAATATACTTGCAAATTAATAGTTTTGGCGCCCCTTTGTGAGTAGCGCCCGGGGCATGATGCCCCCCTTGCCCCCCCCCTCGCTATGCCACTGAGAAGGGAAGTTTGTTCTAATTTTTTTTCAAAACATTATAATTTTATATATTATTATATAGTAATTCAATTATTGGTGAACTGGTTAAAAATAAAAATTCAATCACTATCAAGTAATATTAAAATTTTATGGCATAATTTCCATGTATTTTGCTGTTAACTGTTGATGTTTGTGATTGTTTTTATTTATATCATACTATTCATACACTTCATGTCATATATTTTTACAGGGTCAGTTTTGTTTTTAAAATTCATTCAAATAAATCTCTGTCAAACAAACTTCCATTCAAACAAACTTCCGATCAAACTCAAGCAAGATTACTTTGTACAAAGTGGTTGTGGTTCGTACAAAGTGGCACTACGTACACCGCGGCGGTGTACCTAGCAAAACCATGGACTTTGGCCTGCGTACACCGCGGCGGTAAAAGCAGCAAAACCTTGGTCTTTGCCAGTCTTTAACTATATATATGCATGCGGTTCTTGTAAAATTAAGGTTAAACTCTTAAAAACTATTTATTTAAAAATTATTTAATACCTGCAAGATTAAATAAAAGTAGAACTGATACTTTTATTGTACGCATGGGCTTGAGCAAGGGAACAACGTCAACGTTCCTGTAAAACTGTAATTTTTTTTTTTTAAATGGTAATATACATATTTTGTTTTTGTATTTTGGGGGTTGGGAGGAAGATATTTGGGTAAGTTCCACACTTATGTAAAGAGCAAGCATTTCTTAGTATTTTATTGTTCGTATCTGGCCTCTTTGTAAGTGAAACCCATTTTCCTAACCTGTGCACACACACAGATGTTTAGGTTAAAATTGGCTTTAATAGATGTATTTGAGTGTGAGAAATTCAAGATAATTATTAAATGTACTTTCTTTGATTGATTTATTTGAGTACTTATATAGCGCTCATTTCCATGCTATATGTTAACATGCTCACGGCACTCCGATGTCCTAAAATGTCCTGTCAAGAAATTACACACTGTTAAACAATTGTGTTTGTTTTGAGTGAAAAAGTTCAGCTTCTAAACAGTCCAAGAAACTTTCAGATCCAAAAATATCCAACTATCCAGGAACATAATTTGAAGAAAACATTTAAAAAATGTGCGAGAGATTTCACTGCTGCCTGCTAGGCGCACTTGAACACTCATCACTGTTATAGCACACAACAAGACATGGATCTGCGGCACATTAGGTAGAAGTAGAGGAGCCAAGTTTCAAGTAAACTGGGTATATAATTATAATGTCAGAAGAAGGAGCTGGTTAGCTTCAATTTATCATCATGCGAAAGGAAAAATACGCATCTCCCCTCCAAAAACCGCAGCAGTATGCAAAATATAAAAAAAATCAACAACGCCCTCCTTCTTCCATGTCCATAGTGCGTAAATGGGTGGACCTATAATTTATACTATAATGCCTATATTCTATATATCATACTCATACTTTCTATTTGTTTCTCATTTCTTATTATTTTCAAATTCAACATATACTTATTAAAATATTTCAGTTGCTACAAAATATTTTTAAAATTCAAATAAAACTACTGTTACAAATGAACATAATAAATTAAATGTATAGTATTCTTTTAACTAAAATGAAGAATAAAAAAAAGTAAAATTCGATCCGCATCTAGTAAATCACATAATATAAGATTACTTAGCGTCTACTCTACCACAAGACCACACAAGTTCACACCCAACTTCCGTATCTTAAAACAAGGTCAATGGTATATTTTTGCCGCGGTGTACGCAGGCATAGGACCATGGTTTCGCTAGATACACCGCCGCGGTGTACGCATCCACTTCAAAATTAATTTCATATTATTAATTTCCAGATAAGACTTATACTTAAAGAGTCTAAGTCTAATTTAGACCAGATACCTACCTATAATTCCTGCAGTGCTCTGGCCACTCATAGCACGAGAATAGCTCCTCCTAGGTGATGTTTTTGATGGAGCAAAACTGAGATCCATGTTCGATAAGCCATCAATCTCACCATCAGCATATGCAGCAGGGGTGGTAGTAGTAGTAGTAGAAGTAGTATTAGTACTACTACTACTACAAGTACTAGTAGCAGCAATGGTACCGAGACTATGATTACTATGAACACCAGCCATCTCACCTATTATGCAGTTTGAATAAGGTTCAATTTGCTTTTTACACTTTAAGTCTATGTTTTGTAAAACTAAAATATGCCTCACAATCGTTTTTAGCCTAGCATGAAAGAGACGAGGGCTACCTGAGTAATGAAATCCTGATAAAATATTCATGGAAATTCAAATCAAATGTACCAGAGGCCTAAAAACTCTAAAAAGTAATCAGTGACAGTGTCAGTGAGTAGTTACTATTCTAAATTACATTTCCGTTTATTAAACTAACTACCGTAGTGGAGACGGGAACTAAGTTGAGTTAATATCGTTAATTAACGATTTGCAGACTTATTAATTTGTTAGGATATTATTATGAACTAAACACATTCAACATAATTCGGGCGCACGGCACGGTCCTAGTTAAACTAGACCTTAGTTTATTTACAACATTCGTTAATACTTATCGTTAGTTAGTACTTCAATGACATCTGAACCTTGAACTCAACAGTAATTTTTTTTTTTTAATTTTAACTTTGTCACAAAGGAATATAGGGCCTATAAATATTCCTATACATTTTTTCGATTCTCAAAAAAAAAAATAGTTTTTAAAAATTAATGCTTGTGATTACAAGAACAAGTAGGCTACAGGTCCGAAATTTAAATAATTAAAAGTAGCTTGAGTGTTTGGAGCCCGGGGACAAGAGAGAAAAATTTAAGATTCATGTTTTTAATTTTTTTTTAATTAAAGTTAAACTTAACACTAGACATTTTTCCAAATCCCGCCTCAACCCTGAAAACGAATTAGTTTCGTCAATAAAAGATCATCAAAGCACATTTTGGCGCCCCCACTAATCTGACACCCATGGACATCTGTCCATCTCTGCCCTCTTATTTACGCCTTTGCCTTGCGTAGATCGCGTGGCTGTAGCCATAGCTAGGGTTAGTGTCTACAGGGGCGGGCCGTCCACGAAAAAACTGCAGTTGACTGAAAATGCCGTCTCGCCAAACAAAGGCTTCATTTGGGCTTGGGTTGGCGTCACCATGTGCGGTAAACTCAGATCATACAGAATCCCATAACACACACACACACACACACACAAAGTCTTAAGAGAAAGGGCGTGGAATTTGACGTAACAGCATTTACTTTTACAAATGCACAAAAGTACTTTCTTGAAACATTCAACTTAACAGTTAAAGCTTTCCTTTCGTAGTCTTCAAAGATGTACACCTGTCATTCACATCAACAAATTTACCATTCTTCACATTATCCCTTTCACTGACAAAATCGTAAGACCAGAAATACTTGAGTCAATAAATTTATAAGCATTCCTTAAAATTGTACCTAAAATGACTTGTCCGAAGATATCTGTAAGAGCTGTATGATGTCCGTAAAAACAATGATAGCCTACATTGTATTTGTATAAACATTTTTTGCAGCTTGCTTCAAACTATTAGGCCTATACTCACGATGCAGAGAAAACTGGTGAGAATGTCACATAATAAACTAATTATTAAAAATAGTTTCATTTATCATGGTAAAATGACAAAGATTCATAATCTTAGATCATACGTAGGCCTATTTGTTATTTGACATCATAACTTAAAGATGAGCCCTCAAAAAAAAATTGTTGTCCGTAAAATTTGGGGAGATTTAGAATATTTTCAGTAACATTTATTTGATTGAATTGGAAACCCGTGTGTCAACTCTGTGAGGGTGTCACCCGGTGCGGCCAGCACCACCCGATACCCCCAGTGACGCCACTGACTTCATATAAAGAAGGAGGGGGGGAAGGACCACCCGGGGCGGAACCTCCCACATATGCCACTGTTCGACTATAATTTATTGTGTTTCTCCTCTTCTGCAAATTTTGAGCTCATTTCAACAAGATCAAGTGATGATGCCGATATTTATAGTTGGCAAACCATCTAGTTTCTATCAACTACAAATAATGGTGCAACCATGCATATTGAAAAGTTAAGTTAGGACTTTAAATCTTTTTTTTTTTTTTAATAAAATAGCTATGATAATTCTTGTAAGTTGAATGACTGGTGGGTCAGTACTGTGCCATTCTGACTCTTAGGTCGCTAATGTATACATGAGGCTCATGAGGAATTGGCACCTGCATGATTTTGTGCAAATGAGAGGGTCAGTCTATCCGTCGCAACCGGCAGACTTAGTTGGACAATAGGTAATTTCATTAAATCTAGAGGACTGTAGACAAATCCATAATAAATATGAAGTTATATTTCAACGTTAAGATTTTGTATTTCTTCTCAATAATAGATTATAACCAGTCACCTCAACTCTAAACCCCACATGAGTGACATGACATTATAAGCAGTGTTTCTTTCAGGCATACCTCCGGGGGGGCACTGCCCCCCCGGAGCAAGTCAAGTGCCCCCCCGGGGGAAAATGTGTAAGAAAAAATAATTTAAAAAAATACTCTAAATTTAATTTTTATAAAATTTTATAAAGTTATTGAAATGTGTGCCTTTAAAATGATAACAATTATTGGAACAAATAAAATATCGCTTTGTTCGATATATATTGATGATCCATAGCGTTCAGGTTAATCTTGTTACAGGCTCGCAGTATTCGATTATAAATATGGTATTGTTTTGACAATTGGCCGCTCCTGATCATAAGCTAAATCTTACTTTTACTGATTCGCAAATATCGGTATCTTTTATTTAATTACATTTTGCAGCTGCAAAAGTTGAAATACTTTTTAAATATAGTTCTTGCTAATAAAAAAAACATGTGCAATCTGTTTTTAAATTATATTGTATAATAGCATCATGCTTTAAAAAATCATTTTAGCAAACATTTTAATGTAGTAGATTCCATAGATGTATGCTGACATAGATAAAATGAAAATTTAATAATAATAATAATTTTAAAACAAAAAATTAGGAATTTAGCGGTTACATACAAATAGTGGACATGTCATCATAATTATTAAATCGAGTGTTTCTAATTTTTTTAACACAGTTTCGGGAACAGAGTAAAATGATTTTTTTTAAAAGTCTTTATTTATTAAATCCCCAATGACTTTTCTCTGTTAATATAATAATAATAAACAATCTTCCCCAGCTGTTTGAACTATTTAAAAAAAATGTTTGCATACCACACTTAGTCAAGCAGAGACGTCGCTTGTACGATGGCTCTTATGTCAAATGACACATAAAATCTTAACTAGCATCTCTCCCGTTGCTCTGCAGTTAAGTGTTAAATGATGCGAAACTAAATTTAATTACGGTATTTAAAAAAAAAAAAAGCATTCTTGCATTTTGAATTTATCAAAAAATTTCCGGGGCCTATAAAGTTTTAAGGGGCGAGTCTAAGCTAAGGAGTATCTCTCGATAAAAAACATACCCTAAGGGATCCCAATTGGACTGAATTTATTTAATATTGTGCTGGTGGAAGAGTTAGTGATGTCCTGTTATTATCGTTATTTCTAGCACTTCCCACCCAAATGTCAGAAATGTTTACACCAGTGGCGCTTCATCCCATTTAGGGCCCTGGCCTGCTCCACCCCATTCTTCCATTGGGATCGATCCATTGCTTTACACCACCATGTGCGAACCCCAACCTTTGTAAGCCCTTCTCTACATCGTCAATCCATCTCAGTCTTGGTCGACCGGTGAGCCGTCTGCCCCTAGGTTTCTGCCTGTAGATCGTTTTTGTTGCTCCAGAATCCGGCATCCTTTCAATGTGTCCTGCCTAGGGCAGTCTGACTTTTTTCTATATTGTTGTGACTATGGATGGGTATTTTTACAATTGATATAGCTCTTAGTTTGTACGGATTCCCAAAACAAAATTGTCTATCATCGGGTCATATATTTAGCAGGTTCTCTGCTTTTCTGGTAGGAACCAAGTCTCACTACTGGTCTTGTGACAGTGGTGTATACTTCCTTTTTTGTTCCCTTATCGAGATTTTTGCTTTGAAGTAGCTTTTGTAAATTGAAATAAGAACGGTTTCATGCTGTTATTCTTTCTTGTACATCCGATTTTATTTCTTCTTGCTTATTTATAGTCACCCCTAGATATTTGAAAGTAGCTACCCTCTCAAAGGCGTAGATGTTCATATTGATGAAGTCATCAGTGCGTATTTCCTGACATTATCATAAATATTGCCTTCGCTTTATTTACATCAAGACCAGCTTTGACCGTCACATCTTCAAGTTCCCTGAAAGTTTTAATTATATCATCAATGCTGTTTCTACCAAGTAGCGATATATCGTCTGTGTAGGCCATGTGCAGGTATTGCAGTGGCTGGCTTTATAAAGTTCCTTATGGTTGTTCTGTACCACCTCTCAGATGCTCACACGTATGTTTCTAATGCTTTTTTCTAAAGTGATGTTGAAAATGATACACGGATTTCCTTGTCTGAGGCCCAGATTGATTGGGAACTCCCTCAAGTACTCCCTCTGTACTTTGATTCTACTTTTGTAGTTATCCATCGTCATATGTATGAGTCGGGTAAGTTTGTTAAGGACTCCAAGTTCCAGCACAGCATCTTTCATGTATTTCCTGTCTATGCTATCATAACCTGATTTATAGTCCAAATATAGTTGGTGTATGTTGATGTATTCTTAGCATTTTCTACGAGACATCTAACAGTAAATATATGAACGTTTGAAATGCTCCTTCACACATTGTCTTAAAGATACATTGAATACAGTGCATGATACCCTCACTAGGTAACTCTTGTTACCAGTGAAATATCCGCATCAACACCAGGCACAGAAACATTGCAAATCCCATCTACATTCATAAAAGCCATAAGGATCAATAAATTGATCGTGGGCCCTTAATAGACAGAAAAAGAAGAAGAAAAATTTGCACCACAATGCATCACTGCATTTTGAATTTAAAATTATTTTTAAATTAAGGTGACCCCTGCCCTCACTTTTGCTCAAACTCTTCGGATTCCTTAATTTCTGCTACCCCCCCCCCCCCCACCTTTTTTTCTCCTTGACGTCGATCAATGTGACTAACGGGTTGAATCTAATCTTGTGTCAAATGATTTTCTTCGGCACACCACAACCAAAATGAATTTAGTTTGTGTCTGGCACTGGTCGCCATAATGCCTCCCCTGACGCTTGAAAAATTATTTCCCCCGATCAAATGAAAGTCTTATCAAAACATTCGAATCATGTATACTCCAAAATGGACCTTTTGATTGTTAAACAATCACACATTTCCTGCTGCCCTACTTCCCGATAAAAATTACTTGCCATGTCAGCCAAATTTGGTGCTGATATATACACTGCCCAGTGGCGTGCCTAGTGTTAGCGCCACCCTAGGTGGGTTAACTTTTTTGCCACGCTACCTTTCTCGATAGAAATTCTGCAGATGTCCGAAAATCACGCCGCTCTATCTAAAGAAAAAATGACACCTGGGAAGACCAAATGTTCGCCCCCCCCCCCCACTTCTACATCACTGACGTGAGTCTTTGATGACAGGGGACAAGATTCATTTTTACACCCCCCCCCCCCCCCCGGCTAAACTCTGAAACCTATTATTTTCATCCATTAACACTATAGCCCATTAGATGCCCCCGCTAGTCTGGCGCCCGGGGACATATGTCCAATCTGCCACCCCATAGCTACGCCTCTGGCCACTGAAAAACTGGCACTGCCCCCCCCCCCCCCCGAGCGTCAAAAGTGCCCCCGAGGGGGGAAATTTCTGAAAGAAACACTGATTATAAGCGCTTGTTATGTGGACCTAATTGAACATCGAGTGAATGGTATCTTGTTTCTTATCTTTATAATAATTTAGATGGATGAATGAATGGAGTTCCACCCAAGGTAAATCTCACAAATGGATTTCAAAGTGCTGCAAAATTGCAAGCCCAAACAATCTTAGAAGCGCTGACTGAGAAACGCTTTTGACAAGGGAATCCCCGTTGTTTCTTATATACACTGCGCATGTGCGAGACGCCAAGGGAGGCTACATTTAAGATGTATCGTGCTCTCCCTTTGTATAACGAAAGTTCCAGTAAATTCATTCACGCAGTGGTATATCTCAGACAGCAACGTGACAATTGTTATTTTACTTCTTATAGCAGAAAACGACAATAAATTTCGGTACATATACTTTATACTTCATATTAAATACGAACAATGGCATCAACAGAACCAGAAACAATGGAAACTGAACCCACAGTTACGAATGCTGGAGAAGATCTTACAAATGATGGCGGTGTTCTGAAAGAAATTTTAAAAGAAGGCGAAGGAGACGAGAAACCGTCAAAAGGCGATAAAGTTTCAGTTCACTATGTTGGTACTCTACTTGACGGCACAGTATTTGACTCCAGCAGGGAGAGGGGAGATTTATTTACTTTTAATCTTGGGAAAGGTATTAAATAAATAATTATTGACTTCATTTTTATTTGTTTTTTATCTTGCCTAGGCCTAGGAGGCGTCTATTATTACTATTAATTTACTATAATTTAGTAGTTAGTAGGCCTTCCTTCCAAGCCATAATAATAATTTTACTGAACTGTTTTAGTTAGTCTTAGACTTTCCTATACCAGTATTCAAGTCTATAGACTATAGTATAGGCACGGGCCAAGGCCTGATACTACTACTACTACTGACTACTACTATTAAAAGATAGAAAGATGAAATGGGTGTTGTTATAAATTATAAAGTAAAGCTCATAGCCAGCCCTTTAAAATGATGTATCGTTCATGGCAATCGGACAATATTTAAATTTTGTGTCAAAGTACCTACTACTACCGGTACAGGCACCATCTCACACTAGTCTACTAACTTATCATGATGACTAATAAATTATAAATAATATTGTCATATTTATATAGTCTACAAACTATATAAGTATAGTGAATAGTGTCATTAACCCTTTCATTACCGCTGGGTTTGGCGTATATTTTTGCTGACTCAGCAATAAAAAACTTTTTTTTATATTTTTTTTCCATTCTCTATCTGATTCGCTTTTTAACTTCTCTATAGATAAACGAATAAAGAAATATTTAGCATTGGCATTGAAATAGACGTCAATGTGATGGGGAAATAGACGTCAATGTGACGTCCTTGGTATTTCAGAAAATTTCTTTGCCTCTTTGTTGTGACGACAATGTGACGTCCTTGGTAATTAAAATTGGGTGATCGTGACATCGCGTCGACATTATCGGTAACGAAGGGGTTAGCTATAAAACTTATTATAACAGGTTTAGTATATGAAACACTGCCTACTAAATAACTATAGGCCTACTTTGTAAATTCTAAGTATGAGGTGAATATAAGTAATAGTAAAACTCATTTATAGTAAAAAAAAATTTGGACAGGAAAACATCTACTTACGGTTCTCAGTGGTTCAGCAGATACTATCTATCAGTTTCAAAACAGTTTTAATAAAAAGCATTAAATTTTGAATCTGTAGACTTCCGTAGTTGAATATCACTAAAAGATATAGATCAGGAAGTTCCTAAACTATTTACTAATTAGGATTAGTGAGTAGTGAAAAGAAAAAATATCTTGGCCTGGTAAGTTTTAGTACCTGACTTATTTAGGTAAAATTATAATGGGTTATTAGTAATTATTAATAGAGAGTGAGCATTAGTACTATGGACACTGTCCTACTAGTATTTGTTATTCGGAGGAATAAAACATAAATTTAAAATATAGATATCAAACACTCCACCCCTCTGAAAAATATTTTTATAAAAAATGATTACATTTATAGTCATAATAAATAAAGCTGGCAAATTTTCCAACTTCCTGATTATATTATACAATAAAACTGACTTGAGTGTCATGAAATAATTGCTGGCATTAAATAAGTGTAGGTATCTTGTTAAAAAAAGTAGGTCTTAATTGCTATCTCCTTAATATATATCTTTTGAAGAACAACTCATTCACATTTTGCATAATCTTATTTTAATTATGGTTGATAGGTCAAGTAATTAAAGCATGGGATCTTGGTGTGGCCACAATGAAAAAAGGAGAATTGGCAAGACTAACATGTCGATCAGAATATGCTTATGGTGAAGCTGGGTCACCACCAAAGATTCCTCCTAATGCCACTCTTGTATTTGAAGTTGAGTTGTTCTCATGGGAAGGTAATTTTGCTATATTTTTTTTATAATCGTTATTTTAGAAATGTTTTCTCATAAATTTTCTCCCTTGTTACATATTTTTCAACATTGATTACTTTTTTAAAAACTCTTTATTAATTTATGTGGGCAAAGTGAATTAAAATATTTGGATTCTTAAATTCAGTTGCTATTATCTCAAAGCAAAATATATCATAAAAAATGGCTACAGTTTTTATTCACATTATTTATATTCTTGATGAGACTATAATGCAATTGGGTATATGACTCTTTATGCATAGGGTAAGAAGTATTGATAATTTGAATAATTTTCTAAAAAGTAAGAAAAACAAATCTTTCTTTTGAGATGTCATTTGTTTGTGGCCCTCAGGTTCATGGGGAAATATTTTTTTCCTGCCCACAGTGAAAAAGGGTGGACAGCACTGGTCTTGTGCATTTGGTCTGTGGCATTAAGGATATTTTAGTAACTTTGCATGTATAACTAAAATACCAAAAATATAAAATTATACGCTAATCTTTCCTACACTAGGTGAAGACATTTCTACGAACAAAGATAAAGGTATAATTCGGGGTATCATAACAGAAGGATCTGGTTTCAAAACTCCTGGAGATTTTGCAAGTGTCACTAGTAAGTACCAATGCTTAATTGTGTTAAATCTGGAATTAGCTACATTTGAATGTTACTGCTGCCTTATATTTATCTCTATATTTATTTCACGACTTGAATCAAAAAGTTAAATCAGGTTATGACATGTTTTTATTTACATATTTTAATGACTGATGTAAATCCCTCCACAACAATTAGCATAACTTTGTTACATCAATCAATCATTTATATAACAAAATTAATTGGTAATAATTTTGAAAAACCATTTGTCATGCATTTGAGTCTTTTAATTTGTTTGAAATGTTTCTAATGTCTCAATAGATATAAATAAGGTATCAATGTGCTAATTTAAATATATTATTTTCAATACCAGTCAATTACAAGATAAAACATGGCCAGCAAGTGATAGCAGAGGAGGCATCAGCCACTTTTACTCTGGGTGAAGTAGAAGACCCCAAAATTACTGTTGGTTTAGAGACGGCCATAAAGAAAATGAAGGAGAAGGAAAAGTCCAGGTTCACTGTCAGCCCAGCCTATGCCTATGGAAAAGATGGAAATAAAGAACTGAACATTCCAGCAGATGCAACTCTAACATATGAAGTAGAACTTGTTTCCTTTGAGAAGGTGGGTGCCTAAATGACAGCTTTCAGAAGCACCCTGGTCGTCATTAATTAATTGTAAATTGGTATCCAATACAGGTAGCAGTTGACTTTAAAACTAACTTACAATCAAGACTTTATGACTGTGACCAGACTCAGAGTAGCTACTTCATACTTGGCAGTGTGTTTGTAAGATGAGTCTTGGCGGCAGGGACATTGGCTCTTTATTTAAAAAATGGGGCTTTGGAAAGGGAGGGGGGTGTCTATTTTATTTGAGATGCTTTATCATTCTGTCTCAAAAATTAACCAAGAAAAGTGTTAAATACAACTTCCATGTGTAGAAAATGATACAAAAAACATGTAAGTGGGACATGAAAGAAAGCTCTATGTTTGAATATACCATAAGTGAATGATTAGGTGTGGACTTTAAATCTTTTATCTAACCCATATGATTTGAATCATCTGACTATTTTTTTTTCTTTTCTTTTTGTCCAGGCCAAAAAAGTATATGAAATGGACACACCAGAAAAATTAGAGCAAGCACAAATTAGAAAAGATAAAGGCACAGAACTTTTTAAGGTATATATTATTTTTTCTAACAATAAACCATGTGTGTCTTTGTGGAAATTATTATGAGATGAGACAAAAGTGTTTCATTTTGTACACTGTTTTAAAATCTCACATTAAGAAATTGAAAACTAAAACACATTTTGAGCCATATACTCTTTTTGTAATAACAGAAAGGCCTTACAGAAAAGGCTATGTTAAACTACTCAACCATACTTGAATACTTGGACAGTGAAAGCACTTTAGAAGGGGAAGAAAAAGAGAAAAGAGATGCACTTGTCTTGGCAGCCCACTTAAATCTTGCAGCCTGTGAATTAAGATTGGGAAACGATACCAAAGTTATTGAACATTGTGATGGAGCTCTGGAACTCAGCAAGGATAACGCAAAAGCTTATTTTAGACGCGCACAGGTGATTATTTCAAATGTTTAACGGAATTTCTTTTTTTTTTTTTTCTTCTCACTCTAATGCTTTAAAAGGGTCATTTGTTCTTCTAATTAAAAAAATTTGTACCTGTTCAAAAATATCCAGATTTAAAAAATTTTAAACCAATGACAAATTATTTTATCTTTCAGATGCAGTAGAATTTTTAAATGTCTTGTGAAAATTGTCAAGAAGATTATTTTTTTCAGTTGTGGCCTTTTTGCACAAAAGCCCTTGAAGATTAAACAGTCTGAAAATGCTATCAACTTTGCTTGAAATTAGCAGATCACCAATTACCTGCCAATAGAAGAAAAAATGCGTCAAATACATGCTGTTATTGTAACCCTGTAACACTGAATTGTATTTCTTGTTTAACCCTGATTCTTTTAAATAGATAGATTTTTTTTTATCTAACAAAAAAATAATATGAATTTGTTCAGAATAATGCATTATTATTCAATATCTTACACAGGCACGGCAGAATCGTAAGGACTATGATCTAGCAGTGGAAGACTACCAAAGAGTCATTGCACTGGAGCCAGAGAACAAAGCTGCCAAAAATCAGATTGTCTTGTGTAAAAAGAAGCTACAAGAAGAGCATCAAAAAGAAAAGAAACTCTACGCAAACATGTTTAGCAAAATGACACAGCAGAGTGCCAAGGTGGGGGGTAGGTGCATCTAGAATAAATATATCTAACCTATTTAGCAATGGGACATTGGGCTCTATCAGCTTTTTATATTTCAGGAACAGTAAGAGGTCAGCACTTAAATTTATAATTTTTTTTTTTTTTTTTTTTTTAGATTGATCTTAACCATGATGTATATCTTTTGCATTTTTTAAAAAATTGCATCAACTTTAAAAAACACATGCTACATTGACCATTAAGGCACTCAATTAGGTTCCCATTCATCAGTCATGACCAGAATAATTTATTATAACATTCTTAGAAATTTATTGGGGCAAAATTTGTGTTTCAAAATAATTGTCTAATGTGTTTAAAAAGCAAGTAATGTTTGGTTTGTATGTGAATTTTTAAAAAATTACATTTCAACACATTTTTTTTTTCTTTTTCGCCACAGAGAAATGATCTCAGTGCAGATAGTGTATTCAAAGAAGGAATAGGGGAGTGGAATAATGACATGGCGGCAGGCATGATGCCCTTGGACCAGGAAGTGGCAGCTTTTGGTGACGTCATGCCAACTGGCGGGGACAACAATAACGGCAACAACCACAGGCACTGATGCTTAAAAATTAGGTGATAGATTGCTAGGGAAGGTGAGGGTTGGGCTCAATGAGTTTCTCTCAAGTCACAGGATCACATTAGTTTGGTCAGGATTTTCATTTTGCTAGCTATAGTTGGTGCTGATGTATTAGTGATGGTACTTTTTTTTTTATGGCAGTCCTTGTTAAAATGGATTGCTTTGCCTGTCATTGTTCAGATGGCTTGCTTAGCCTGTTTGTTTAAGTTTTATAACGTTCTTGCAAGCAATAAAACTGTTAATGCTTTTTAACAATGAAATTGAGACGGAAATTACAATTTTTAATTTAAAAAAAGATAAGATTAACAGTTTCCTAACTCATAATTAAAGTCTATGTCACATACCTTAAATTTTTCTCAATTGCTGGTGTCATTTTAAAGTATCACCAATTTGGTTAATTTCATGTTCTCTGTTTGATACCATTATTTTTCATTGTTCAGTCTAGCCCTTGCCATTAAAATGGTTATCAATCAAAATGTTTTGTCTAAGATTTTATACTTCTTACCCAAGGGCGAGGGGGGGGGGGGGACTTCCCAAATAAGTGTTTAAATTTTTATTTTTTTTATAAATTTCCAGATACTTTAATAGTTTTTTAATTTTGTTCAAATGTAATGCATTACCGGTAATTTCCTGTTTATTTCTTGCTTAACTAGTGAGAAATATAAGAATTTTTATTTCTTCCAACTATAAGAAAGACAATACTGCCACAAACAAATTACTTCTCAGGTTCATGTAAATACTTTAGGAATTAATTGTAACTCTGCACGTCTAATGTGTGAGCCCAAGGTGAATCAACTTCAATGGGAGAACAATTCATTCATTTGTTACATTGACTAGAGAGATTATCATGTAACTTAGCAAGCATGGTATATGGGTGGATTTTTCTTGGGATTTTTTAAAATATAATCTAACTCACTTTTCCAGAAGTTTATTTTTTGTTACGGTGTGCAGTATTTTTTTTCTTTATTAAAATAATATCCACTTCCATAGCATTTTTTTTTAATGTCCTAAAGTTTTGAAACTTCCGATTTAACTATACTTAGACCACCTCTTTCTCAATTTTCAGTACAGATACATCAGTGCTTCTTAGTTTATCTGTATTTTTTATTTAGTCATTTGCTAGTGTGCTTATAAGTTATAAGAGCTAATAAAAATAGACATCTGTAAATAATCACTCAACCATATCATATATCAGAAGTCCCACCACCTTTATAGATGTTTTATACCATCACTTGTCATACCACGTCTCATCGAAAACTTAAGTAGTGAACCCACGACATGAATTATGTATTCATCTGGTTCTTGTCCAGTGGCGAAAGTAAAGGGAGGGGGTTGGGTGCTAAATCATTCTTATATAGGCCTATTCAAAGTAAACTTTCTTTTTAATTTGCTTTTGGAATAGTAAACTATTTCTTTTCAATACTAACTGTATAATTATGATTTTTTATAATTTTTCCCTCTTGCTTTACTAATATTTAAATTTCAGCGTAAAAGCAGCTAAAATTGAGTGAATAAAAAAAATTCCATAGAAATGGCAACAACCATCCATTCTATGTTTACTTTTGTTTTCTTGGGGTTTTTTATTTTTAAAATTATCTTTCAAAAAAAAAAATTTGGAGTTACGCCCGGGCGGCATTTAGTCATGCTTCGTCACTGTTCTGGACCACAATATTTTGATTTAGTTTGGCTGTCCTCATGAAATGGCGGAAGGACAAACTAGAACTTAATGCTGTTCATGACGTATGACAGAATTGTGACTTTTCTTACTTTAGCAGCCATTGTTCAAGTAGGACACAGCATCAATTAAAAGTATTAATCAGAGAACATTTTGTATAACAATCAATTAGATCTTAGTAAAAATTTAAGTATTACCATGTAGATAATAGACACATTCATAGTTGAACATAGACAGTTAAATTTAGCTAATATTGCTATATATAAGTATAAGTATTATAAGATATATATGATTTAAAAAAGGCATCAGTTAGTTTAAGACCACATATTTTGTTATTGGTTGATACTATGTTTATTTGTTGATAATATGTTGTCACTCAATGTCATGCCATCTGTTGCACTGCCTCATCTTTTTTTTTTACATGAGTTGCTATTTTGAATAAATTGAATATATTTTCACTGATCTACAACTTCATCTTGTATATCTACATTTTATTTAGGTCATGTTGTTTCTTTGAAACAATTTAGGGACTATTTTTAGTGCAGTGGTTCTCAACCTTTTTTGTTCAAGACATTATTTACACTATTCCCCTTATCAGTTAAACATACTCATTAAGATGTAGGAATATATTATCTTATTCATATGGGTGTCATCCTTATATTGCAATGTAAACATGGAGGCTGTGTACCTTGCATGCCCCTGAAAATATAAGACAATAACTTTATAACGAACATGGAATTATGTTCAAGAAAATTTACAAGAAAAAAGAGAAGTCGACTCTTCACTTTGAAATAGATCCTAGAAAACAACGCCAATGTCTGAGCATGAAATAAAGATGGTTAATAAATTCAGTCTCACGCTACGACTAACGCTGTGGCTCTAGCGGCACTTCAATGCCTTTTGTACATCTAGAAAAAACTGAACAAGAGAGAAGAGCTGTGCATTTTTAGGTGGAGTTGTAGACCTTTCGTAATTGCTTATACTTATTATGCTTACAAGTGATATTATCGTAACAAGGACAAGATTATCTGAAAGGTTAAAGGGCTAAAGTACCCAGGGCTAGTTAGGAGCGCATTCAAATCAACGACCATAGTAACGCCACTACCACCTGTTCATATAGGGAAGCATACGATCATAAAGCCCTGCTATGTTGATAGCAATTGTTGAAATCTAGCCCAGGACAAGCGGCGCCCGGGCGAAGCTTCTTCTTAATATACGATATAGAAAAAGCTATTTTCTTGGAAGGACCAGTAAAAAAAGACGATTTTTGCGTCCCTTGTTTATGTGCGGTGCGTGTTATGTTTAATTCACCACTAAGGTCATATCTAAAGACGATTTAAGAACCCTCTGATGTTGGCACCCGGGGCGAGTGCCTCCAACGCACGGCTCTGTAGACAAGACGAGTCCTGAAGGAACATATTGGAGAGGAGCTCCTTTGCTTTTTTTTTGTTCTAAGAAATGTGTTACTTTTTTTAAGTTTTAGGGGGGCGGGGGATTCTTGAATGATTTCCCAAACGTTTCTTTTCTAATCTTGGGTGAGTTCTCAAACTTTTTTCCAAAGTCTTTAACCCTTGCTGGTTGCCATATTTCGAGCCCGGAATTCATTCCTCGCCCTACCCTCTTTTTTTTTTTTTTTTTGCGGAGCGACGCCGTTTTAAACAAAATTACACGCCCCCCTTGATTCGTCAATCTTAACGAAAAATGTTTTTTTTTACTTTTAAGGCGTCACTGAATAAAAATCAAGGCTGTTTGTTGCTTAAATCTGCTACCCCTACCCCCTTTCCACAACGAAACTTTTAAAAAAAAAGTACTTTGCAAGTGTCAATCATTCGACCTTTCATCCAGGATATGCCCTCATTCGTGTCCCAAGCCACAATCTGGGTGGATGGGATGGACTACTCTCAGGATGACTACGATGTATTGGTTTCACTTTCAAGATTACGCGCGCAGTTTCGGTCTAAAAAAAATATTACAATCTTAATGAGCATGCGCCATTTATTCTGCAATGCTCACCGGTGTTAGTTTCTATTACGTATGTGAAAAACGACAACCGTTAGAGTTCATTTTCACAAACCGATTAACCAATTATGTGTTTAACTATACTATATAAAAAAAAGAACATCCAGACATTTATAACAAATTACATGATTTCGAGTGTTCGGTTTCGAAACCGATAACCGGTTGTTAATTTTCACAAAACGGTTATCCAATTATTTATTATTTGTAATTATTATTAACTAATAGGAGAATTCAGCTTTTTAAAAAATAAATAAAGTAATAAACCAATATTAAATGTCATTTGTAATTTATTTATCTCAAATACAAAAGGGTACTGAACTCATAATATCCATTCCTCTGGGGCCTAGGGCCCCATTTCATTTTTCCTTATATAAGCTATATAAATATTAATAGGCTTAGACAACACTATAGGTTCTATATGAATTGATGGATATAGGCCAAGCGTGGTAGCAATACACTGTCCGTACTGAAATATCGGTGGATTTAAAACTAATGATATCCAATCTAGAACTTTCCAGAAAGTTCGATAACTTTAAAACGCTATATCTATGGCATTAATCACTAGATTTTAATGGGACAAATTTAAAATTTTTTACTTCATAACTTACCTGAATGATTTTTATAGGGCCCCATCTCAGGCAAAACTAACTCGGTACAATTATGGAATGGGCCCCCGTGGCCCCCTCTTTTAGCCTTAATGTATTATAGCTATAACAACGCATTTAGTTGTATAATGTTTCGTATTCGAAGAATAATTACTTAGAAAAGACAGTTTTTACACAGTTTGAGGACGATAATACATTTAATCTAGAATGTTCCAGAAAGTTCTATAGTTCTATATGCTTAATACTCCTACATGGATGGATGGATCTTGACCAAATTTGCCACATATATCCATCATTATACAGAAGGAAATCTTAAGGGGTCATGAACTTTTAATTACATTTCGTGTGGGGCCGGGGGCCCCGAATCCTTTTTTTTCTTATATGAGCTATGTAAATAAAATGACCAACAAATACTCCTGCATGAATAGATTGATCTTGACCAAAATTAGTACACATACACTTGATTATCCATATTCAAATACCGAAGGGTACTGAACTCATAATAGCCATTCTTCTGGGGCCGGGGGCCCCATTTCCTTTTTCTTATTTAAGCTATTTAAATATCAATAGGCTTAGACAACACTATAGATTCTATGTGAATTGATGGATATAGGCCAAGGGTGGTAGCAATACACTGCATTTTCTGTACAGAAATATCGGTTGATGCAAAACTAATAATATATAATCTAGAATGTTCCAGAAAGTTCGATATCTTTAAAAAGCTACATCTACGTCACGATCAAATCGGGATCCTATATGGAAATGGGATAACATTGGAAAGGTAGGCCCCTAGATGTAACGGGATTCCATAGAGAACAGTATATATACTAACGGGATCTGTAGGTCACCGGGATAGGGGTCCTAATGCAATCCCGGGCTACGCCGGGTATATCGGCTAGTATATATATAAAAAGTGAAAATTTGTGGGTTTGTTTGTGGGTTTGTTCCACAAAGGCTTTTACACGGATTGATGGATCTTGACTAAACTTGGCACATATATCCATCATTATCCAGAAGGAACTCTTAAGGGGTTTAGAACTTTTAATAACATTTCGTGTAGGGCCGGGGGCCCCGAATTCGTTTTTTTTCTTATATGAGCTGTATAAAAAATTTCAAACAAATACTCCTACGTGAATGGATGGATATCGATAAAACTTAGTACACTTACACTTGATTATCCATATTCAAGTACCGAAGGGTACTGAACTCATAATATCCATTTTCCTGGGGCCGGGGGCCCCATTTCATTTTTCCTTATATGAGCTATATAAATAGCGATAAGCTTAATACTCCTATATGAATGGATGGATTTTGACCAAACTTAGTACACATACACTTGATTATCCATAATCAAATACAAAAGGGTAATGAACTCATATATCCATTCCTCTGGGGCCGGGGGCCCAATTTCATTTTTCCTTATATAAGCTATATAAATATTAATAGGCTTAGACAACACTATAGGTTCTATGTGAATTGATGGATATAGGCTTAGCTTTGTTGCAATACACTTCTTAGTCCATATGGAAATAACGGTGGATGTAAAGCTAATAATATCCAATCTAGAATTTTCCAGAAAGTTCGATAACTTTAAAAAGCTATACCTATGTCACGATCAATTCGGGATCCCATCGGGAAATGTGATAACATTGGAAAGGAGGAACCCTAGATGGAAGGGATCCCACAGAGAACAGTATACTAACGGGATCTGTAGTGCACCGGGGTCGGGGTCCTAATGCAATCCCGTGCTACGCCGGGTATATCGGCTAGTATATATAAAAGTGAAAATTTGTGGGTTTGTGGATTTGTTCCACAAAGGCTTTTACACGGATTGATGGATCTTGACCAAACTTGGCAAATATATCCATCATTATCCAGAAGGAACTCTTAATGGGTTGAGAACTTTTAATAACATTTCGTGTGGGGCCGGGGGCCCCAAATTCTTTTTTTTCTTATATGAGCTATATAAAAAATGTTCAAACAAATACTCCTACGTGAATGGATGGATATCGATAAAACTTAGTACACGTACACTTGATTATCCATATTCAAATACCGAAGGGTACTGAACTCATAATATCCATTCCTCTGGGGCCTAGGGCCCCATTTCATTTTTCCTTATATAAGCTATATAAATATTAATAGGCTTAGACAACACTATAGGTTCTATGTGAATTGATGGATATAGGCTTAGCTTTGTTGCAACACACTTCTTAGTCCATATGGAAATAACGGTGGATGTAAAACTAAAAATATCCAATCTAGAATTTTCCAGAAAGTTCGATAACTTTAAAACGCTATAACTATGGCATTATTCAATAGATTTTAATGGGAAAAATTTAAATTTTTATCTTCATAACTTACCTGAATGATTTTTATAGGGCTCCGTCACAGGCAACTAATTCGGTACAATACGGGAATGGGCCCCCGGGGCCCCTCTTTTAACTTAAATGTACTACAGTTATAGAAATGCATTAAGTTGTATAATTTTTCGTATTCACCAAATAATTACTTAGAAAAGACCGTTTTTACAAAGTTCGAGGAGGATTTTACATTTAATCTAGAATGTTCCAGAAAGTTCGATATGTCAATAGGCTTAATACTCCTACATGGATGGAAGGATCTTGACCAAATTTTGCTCATATATCCATCATTATCCGGAAGAAACTCTTAAGGGTTTATGAACTTTTTATGACATTCCGTTAGGGGCCCGGGGCCCAAAATGTATTTTTTCCTATATGAGCTATATAAAAAAATTAACAAAAATACTCCTACATGAGTAGATGGATCTTGAACAAACTTAGTACATCGAGTTATCACCGGGATCGAAAAACCTGACTGGATTGAGATCATACAAGAATCGGGATCCAGAGGGATCAGAATCACACCGGGAAACGTTATACTAACCGGGATCGGAATAATTATAAGGCTGTAGACTGTTGAAGTTCCTCCGTTCCGAAAGCAATCCCGGGCCACGCCGGGTATATCGGCTAGTGGCTAAATAAATTACGGTCAGCATATTGAGTTGGGGTTGGGGCATTAAATTAATTTCCGAAGTGAAGCATTATTTTAAACTTCATGCAATATTGCTGAATTTGCTTTAATACTAACAACCTATCTCAAATCATGCGATTTGATGACTACCACATTAGTTTAAAAAGTGACGTTTTTCCCTTCGCGCATTTTATCCCACCCCTTTTTTCTTATTTTTGACGTGGTCTGCATTTTTAGAGTTTAGCCAAATTTTAGACATCCAATGTGTGAAAAAAATATATTATGCATTTCGTCTGTTACTTTTAATCACTTAATTCCTCTGTTTTCGTTGCACTGGGCCGACAATGCCGCCCTGTATATATATAGAAAGATGTGCTACCTGGGGTGGACCATCCCCACCACCCCTCACGTAACCTCCAAAACCCCAGTGCCGCTGAAGTTTCATTAAAGGTTAATGCATTCTTTGAAAACAGGGCTAGAGTTCAGTGGCGTAGCGAGCTTAACTCGCGCACGGAGCACAATACCTTTTTAGCGCCCCCCCCCCCTATTCGAGAACCATACAATATTATAGTAAAATATACCATTTGGCGCCCCTTTGTGAGTAGCGCCCGGGGCAATGATGCCCCCCTTGCTACGCCACTGCTAGAGTTAGACCTTAACAGGGGCCATAAGCACAATCAACATAGGAGGGCTTTATTATTATTGCCCATATCATTAATTGGAAGCAGTGGCGTCACTAAAAAAAACTAGGGTCGTCGATTTGAATCTGCACTTAACGAGCCATGGCTCCGGGGTACGTTGGCCCTTTACCCCTACAGATAATCTGGTCCTTGTTGCTGCTAAGATAATATAACTTGTAAGCATGATAAGCATTTACGAAAGGTCCACACCCCCACCCCCTATCTCCCTTGTCTGTTCTGTAATAATTTCCAACATGACTTGTTGGTTCGTTAAATAATAATAGAGATGCCAGCCAATGTTTCTTCTTGTCTCCCAACATATCATGTCTTGCAATCTATTGTAAAAGGATTTTTTTTTAAACTTTGAAAAAAAAAAATGTGATTCCTGTTCCACCAAGACAGTGACGTAGCTAGGGCTAGTGCCGCCCACAGAGCTATGGTGCCGCCCACGTAGCTATGGTGCCGCCCCTAAATGTGATGAAAATAGTTCGACCCGGGGGGGGGGGGGGGGAGACGACACCCACCTTCGCTAGTGCGCCCAGGCTGCCTGACGCTTTTGTGTTCACTTCACGCTACACTGGCCAAGTGACGATGTTTTTTTTTAGGGCGACCATGTGCTTGGTCTTGTAGGTAGTTGCGTATCTTTGATGGGTCGCGATGTTAGGCTAATCCTGACACGTTTGGCCCATTCTTTTGCTGAGACGAGCCACAATTATCACACATTGTTAGACCCCAGCATGCCCGCCAGGCGTTCTTTTTATTATCTTATTTATCCCACTTCAAACCCTTTCGCCCTTTCTTTCCTTTCTGTAAATATTGTTACAGGCCCTTCCAAACATTTTCACTGGGGTTTATAGACTCCCATTGTCAAATAGCAAAATGTCAGACGGTTGTTATCAGTCTTTGTTATGTGATTGTCAATCTTCTGATGGTGAATTAAACTTACGGGTTATAGTAGACCTTTTTTGGTGGGTAGCCTACTTTTCGGGAATGTGTGTTAAACGGTGGGGACTAATAATACTAATATGTAGGCCTTCGTGATTCAAAATGTGCGCCATTATTATACTTGATATATGGTCTGCAGTCAAAGTTGGTATAATAATAAAGATATTTTGTATTGAAGGCTAAAAAATAAATAAAGTAGCATTTTAAAAAATCAGCTATGAAATTTTCTTTGCTGGTTTCGACTCACGCTATTTTAAAATAAAGTTAAAGTAAGTATGATTTTCTCTTATTAAAAAAAAATTGGAAGGCAAAAATCGTCAGTTCACACGATCAAATTTTCGATCATGCATTTGATGCGATTTTTGTATGAAGCCTTGTATAACTTTCAAATTCATATTTGATCAAATTCCCATTTCTGTCCAAAAAAAAAAAGAAAGAAACCACGCACAAAATAGTGTGTTCCTACAAAAATTTGAAGCTAAATTAGAACGTGTTAACTGACGCACATGTATTATAGACATCGAAAAGCGTCTAATTATTTTGAACTGCTTTGGACGTAAATCGTAAGATTATGTGTGTTGAATATATAACACAATGAGATCTGCTGAGATACAAAGAAGTGGAACCATGCGCCCCCACCCACGCAACTCACATTAGAATCATATTAACAAGGTATACAATCATCGGTATATCCTCTGTGTCGATCAGTATTTAAAAAAAAATGATTGAATAATAAAGGAATAAGTTATACTTATTTGAAAACCCGTCTTGTGATTTGTTTAAAGGAGATGACTTACGTCCCCTTGGAGTAGTGGAGAATAACACCCTGAAAGAAAAATAATTTTTTGAACGTCTTTGAGTCGTCGTTCCGAACTCTGAGGCATTCATTCGCCACGCAGAAAAAAAGGATTGGGCGGGGGGGGGGGGGGGGGGGGGCGGCGGCGTTACTGGAATAATTTTGAGAATACTGATCCTCTGAGATAGGAAATGCATTTACGTGTGTATTTTTTAAGGGGATGGGAGCTTGGGTGTTGGTGGGGGCAAAGTTAGGAAGTAATATTCAAGATAATTTTTTTTAAAGTTAACGCTATTATTGTGGGCAACTTTTTTTTTCAACTAGAAATATATATACATGTCATTTATAATTAGGCTATACAATACGTTTTGTAAGTTTGATCTTTCAAAGTTGAATCTCGCAGCTTGAAGACAATGATTACAATGTTTGTTTTCCCCGCTTCCATTTAAAAAAAAAAAAAAGGCTGGTGGGCGGAGTCAAACCTTTTTAGGGGATCAGGTGGGGCAGAAGAAAAATGGGCTGGGAAACACTGATTTAGAATGTAGAAACCGACCTAAACCACTTTCGGTAAGTCCAACGTTTCTATTTTAAAAGATTCAACGTGAGCGGGTTAACGGTTAGGAGACTCGTTTCAGTATGTCCGCGTTCCTCTCGACGCAGCCCCCACCCCACTCTATTTTATTTTACAGCGACGTGTAACGAGCTGCGTCGTAAGCGGTGTTCACGGTACAGTGACAGATATAAAACAGTGTGGTCTGGGCGCACTAATGTAAAGAATTAAAATTCTTGGCTATTGAACTACAGAAGGCAAGGCAAGAAAAAGAGACAGTCAAATAGTAGCATTGTTGTAGCTCTGTCATTTTAGGCTGTACTTTTGTTATTGTTTCATTTACGGAGTTAGACCCACTGTTGTAGATGACAAAAGAATACTAGTATGAAATGGTAGGTGTCTTTATTATAAATATATTTTTATTTACTTTAAATGTATTTTTAAAAACAAAGCTTGAGTTTAGTTTAATGATTCTGTAATACTGACTCTAAAACTCATAAAAATCATCATATATTTAGTGAGGTGTATAAGATGGATTAAAATAAATTAAGATAATATATGCGATAGGCCAAAATTGAAATAATTAATCGAGAATTAGCTTTTTCTTTAAGCACCGCATTCGTAGCGTTATGTTATTTCATCAATCTTATGTACAAGCCAATAAAAATCTGCTCGCGTGTATTTACTGCTCATTTTCACCACCCTCAGCATCGAGCATTTAAATTTTTTAACAAAACTAAATAGAAGGTTTTTAACTGAGTGTTTTCTAGCACCCACACGGGGGCAGGCAAAATTCATGTATGAACAGCAATTTTATGTTTATATTATAAATAAGCATAGGCAATTTGTTAAGAATTATATTAACGAAGCCGAGGATTGGGAGAGCGAATGTGCACATGACGACAGGAGTAGGAGTAATATTTTGCTTCTTTTATTGTTACGTTAGAAACGACACTAAAACAAACATAATTTATTTTTTACTCCTTTGTAGGTACAAATTAAATATTTAATAATGTAAGAGTTGCTTTCATTCATTCAAAAAGCAACAGGTTGCAGCCCTCTGAAAGTCTGATCTATACCAAAAAGATGTTTTGGATACACATAGACATAAAAGTTTAATTTTAAGTGGACTGCATTCATGCCACAGTAATTTTCTTGTTATAATTGTTTAAGCAAAGAGTACGAGACAGCTCTTTAAAAGTCAAAAGGCCGTTTTGTTACTTTTGTTATTGCTAAGTAAGCTCTTATAAAATTTAGAATACCCTATTTTATATTAAAGGATAGGACATTAGGCCTATATATTCAAATCCTGAGAAAAAGGGAAGGGATAATTTATTTCTTAGCAAACACAGTGACGTGGACAAAAAGTACAGGAACGCCGTTGTAACACGTGCCGCCAAGACTCGAGCCCCACAATAATTTTGTTTAAATTATCAATTGATTGAAAGAGCCATTAAAAATGTACATTATTTTTAAAAAATATGTACATTGTATTCATTTACTGTCATTTAATTACACTTGCCCTATATCGATATTACTAGCTTGCGCGTACCTGGCCAAAACCACTGAAGATTTCCATGAATCGCTTTGTAAACAAAATGTCTGAGATCCTGGATCAATGGCGAAACTGAAACAAAAATCTTCATTATAGTATGATTATTAAGGACGTGATTCTCACTGCTCGGAGTCCGTTCTGAGGTATAATCTTCAAATGCTACTGTGATGGAGGCGCAATTGATGACCTAATAGGCCTACTAATTTTAAAAAATCAAATAGTAGTAGCAGAAGTCAAGCAACTCACTGCACTTTTTTTATAATTATACATGAAATACAAAAGAAATCGGTAGATGTTTGTCAACTTAATTAAAGAAAAGTTGGTTGACCAAAATTTGTTTCGGCTAATGTGTAAAGATAGGGCCATGACGTCATTTGCGGGATAGAATTAGGGTTCAGGTTAGGGTGAGCGGTCCCATCTCTCCACATTTACCTTTGTTTCTTATTTAAAATTTCACAATTTAGCTATATTTCAGATTTGTGAGTTTGTATGCTGACTGACTATGACTATGTTACACTATAGTATAGTATAATGTAGTCCTACCTAGTCCTAACTGTACTGACTAAAAGTAGGCTTATTACTATTACTATTGTCACTATTGATAATATTAAATATAATATATATTCTTTTAAAATTTTAACAGTAATAATTAGAGAGGCTGAACAAAGTTAGGAGTAACAATCATCTTATTTTTATTTTTTTTTAATGCTGAATTGTGGTCTAAATTAAATACAAATAAATTAGTAGGCGGTAAGCCTAGCATATTTCTGTTTATTTATTTTTATTTTTTAAATTATCTCCATCATTTATAGGGCTCTTATAATTCAAATACTGTCCTGTTCCTTCTTTAACAACTCTATACAGAGAGCTCCTCTAATCTATCATTGAGAAGTTCTTCTTTTAAAAAAAGTTTAACATCCAGATAAAACCAAGAAGTCAGCCTATTTATTTCATTTAAATTTCTTCATTAAAATGTACACCTAATATTTCTGTATAATTATAGGAACTTGCTTGAATTTTCATCTACACTACAGTGTCTTAATTAACAATTTATAAGGATAAAAAACATTAAAAATAAGATCAACTGTGTTTGGGACTTTAAAATTTTACAAATAAATATCTTTTCTATTCATGATTCATCATATTAAAAAAAAAAAATAAGATAAAATTTTTAAAGAAACAAATATTGAAATCTATTTTATTATTTTATAAGTGCTGGTATCTGAGGATACTTTCTAGGGAAAACTCAAAACCCTCAACCAATTGGCATACTCTACAACAAACCCCTGCAGTATTTTGCATATGCCGATTAAATAGACTGTTAAATTAGAAGGCTCATCACTACAATCAGGGCTGAAAGTTAACAACCTATAAACAAAATATAAGACTATTGTCTATATTAATCCTTTTGAGACTGAGCCTTTTGGACTTTTGGTGCCAAAAGACTGAGCGCTTTTCACAAGCCTTGCAGCCTTGCACTTTGCAAAAAATTTATTAAAATTTATTTTTAAAACTAAAAAAATTACTTTTCAAATTTAAAACTATATATATTCTTGGAGGGAATTGAATGAACTAATACAATCTTTTCAAACCAAACTGAAATCTCAATATTTATGCTAATGAGAAATCCTGATTTGCATTATTTATGCATGTACATTTTTTAACTCTTAAAATAAACACATCTTACTTGCAGAATTTTGATGAATTTTCTGATTGTTAATAAGACCTAACAAACATTTAACATTTGAATGAGATTCAATGTGAAAAACTGCATACAATATTCCACCAGGGGGCTTATGTCTTTTGGCACATATTTTTTAAGCATTTATAGTTGTAAGGTTCACTAGGTAAAAAAAATTGCAATAAAATTACAGAGCACCATAAAGTATCAATGGAAGCTGCCATTAAAGTGGCAAGATGAGCAAGAAATGTGAGAAGCTATCTGATTAGCTGGTACAAAGACGAGCCAGCCAATCATGGGGCTTGCATTAGTGGGCGATTGGATTGGCCATTAGTATTTTTTTGCCATTCGCAAGTGAAACTTGGACCCTGACAAAAACAGCAGAAAACCTATTACACATGGGAGAGAAAAGGAATATATTCAGACCAATAAAAGGATGGATATGGATGGAGAATAGTACCAACCAGGAATTGTTTGGACTATACCAGGATCCCAGACTAGTACCGTATCAGAAATAAAAGACAGTCTACGCTGGGCAGGACACTGAAAAAGATTGCTTAATTATAGAGGATTAAAGAGGGCACACAACCAGAGGAAAACTGCTCAAACAAAGGCAGACAGGCTTAGAAAGATAAAAGATGGGGAAAAAGTGCTACAGAAGCAAGGAGTCCAAGCTTGGAAAAGAAAAGCACCAGTTATGTATTGAGTGGAAGTGGTGAGGCATGCCAAAACCCTACACAGGCTGTAGCGCCACTGGGGTGGATGATTGTATCTGAGTGGACTAAAATTATGAAAAATACTAGATATTTATTGTTGGTGAAAATTATCGTCAAAAAGTGAAGGAAAGAATAGTTATTGGAAGCTACTAGTAATTCCATAGATATCTAAATATATTAAACTTATGCATATTTTTTATAAACATTTGGATAATAAAATGCATTATCATTGTCAAATTTAAAAATATAGATGTTGATTTTTAATTTTTTATTTCCCAGGATACTTGTTTCCAATGTCTCAGTTAAGGGGTCGGTCTAGACAGAGATCAACCCAAAGTCGTGGAGGAGGGCCAAGGACAAAAAGAGCACCGATTCAAGATAAAGAAGTTATTAAAGTGAGTGTGTCAACATTACCTTTAAAAAGTAAATTAATCAGATTTCAGTCTTGTACTAATAAGGATTTCTAAATGTTAATATTGCTAGCAGGCCTTGTATTGCTAAATGTTTGTACCATAAAATCAATGACTGTAATTTGATAGTTGGATATAAATACTTCAGTCTAAGAATGTAAGGTAGACTAGATGATACACCAATCAAAGAATATAGGTAGACTTTATTAATACTCCAGTCAAAAATCTAGGTAGATTTGATTGATACTTTAGGTTAGTGTTGTCCAGCCCGCTGGCCTGATTGTAAGTGGCCCTGCAAAAGGTAAAGAAATTTTTATGATGTGTATAAAAAATGAAACATTTCATGGTGAAAATATGTTAAAAGGACATTCATTGATTCATTATTGTTGGGAAATCGCATGAGAGCACAGGAGAAGTTGCAACATGGAAAATGGGAAGTAAGAAAAGCTAATGAGTGGGGCCTGGCAGTTAGCAATAATTTATGTTAAGTACATCAGCAGAGCAACCATTCAGGAACATGGTGAGGCATGAAATTTGATACTGTTTTCTCCATTTTTCCATTGCTTGTACAGGGGAGGTGTCATGAGATATAGGGTATAATTACGAACAGCCAGGTTGAGAAAGATGAAAAGGGAAGCCAGAAGTAACTTGATGTTTAGCTATTTGGTCACACTAAAAATGTCCATGCCCCCACCAAAATGTGCTTTTTATGATGATACAAATATTGCAGGAAAGTCTTGGTCGGGGTAATTGCTATGGGACTTTGGGTACTAAAGGTGTCAGAAATGATTTCGGTGGGCCAGGAGACCATTTAGCGTGCCATGATATTTAAACAGGTAGTCTAGTCATATATGCGAGCATGTGTGTCCATCCTGTAATGTTGTAACATTAGGGAGAAATACCTGGTATTCAGAGATCAGAGTATGAGACATTCAATATTTATACAGCAGGATACAAGATGTGATGGTAGTTAGTGCAATTCAGTCAGTTAGGAATTGTGAGAGACATCAGGAATGATTCTTAAACATATTTTTTAATTTAAAAAAATCTAAGAATGCATTGTCAAATGAATTCTGGATGATGCATGTTTCATCTGCTGAATTTCCCCAACTATGGAAATGTCATAACAAAAATTGACAGTGTCTTGGGATACACCTACGTAAGTGAAACTGGATTCTCTGTAAATGCTAACATTAAGTCCAGAAAATGTAACGCTTTGACTGGTAAACATTTAGAAGATCTAATGAGGCCAGGTGCTACTGAAAACTGCCTCAAATTAATATACAATACCATTCAAAGCCATATATTATATCATTAAATTATTGCCACCGTTTTTATTTGCTTTATGTATATTCTTGATGAGCCGATAATGTTATTGTATGTATGATTCTTTATTATGCATAATGTAAGAAGTATTAATAACGTGAATTATTTTCTAAAACTTAACGTTAAAAAAAATAATTCTTTGGAGATGTTTTGTGCGGCCAGCAAAACGTTTGGACAGTACTGCTCTAGGTCAAGGAATGTAAGGCAGACTTGAGTTTTAACACCTTATGATGAAATGAAAGCAACAGAATATAAAATCTATTTCAGGGAACCAACAAAAAGAATTTAGAGCAGCAGATAAAAAATTTCCTGGAAGAAAGAAAAGAACCCCAGAGGACGATAGACATTGCAAGAGCTGTAGGACTTGCCAGGGCTAAAGACATTAACCCCACACTGTACAACATGTTCAGGCGAGGTAGTGTCCATCAAAATGTTCAGCAACCTCCTTTATGGAGTTGTCAGCCTTCTTATCATACAGCAGGGGGTGGGCAACCTTACAACGATTTTCAACAGCAAGATATAGATCCGTATTGGGCCGGTCCAAGGATGGATATGAGTGTGCCGCATGGAATGCAAAGATTGGGTAACAATGATTATCAACGGCATGATATTGGTACACATTGGCCTGGTCCAAGGATGGATATGAATGTACAGCAGGGAATGCAAAGATGGTGTAACAATGATCATCTAAGAGGAATCAGAGGACAGAATGGTTTTTATCCTACTCACATGGGATCAGATTATCATACCAGGAGACCCAATAACAGAGCACGGGCAAGGAATTTCTCACAACAGAGGAACACAACAACACAGTCAAGAGCAGGATCATATCATCAGAAGAACCCCACACACCATGATCTTTTCAAGAAAACAGGCACTGATCATAGTGCACCGGGTGCTTACAGCAGCGTATGTAATTTTTTTTTTTTTAACCTTTCAGGAAAAAAAAAGTTTCATAACTTTGTTTGGATTTTAATTGTAAAAATTTTGATAATTATTGCCCTTTACATTTTTGCACCAAATATGCATTTAAAATAAAATTATTGTAATTATCATATGTATTATAAAACGTAATTGAACAAAAAAGAAAGTTTTATTATTTTTTTAAAAAGTTGCAATTCTTAAACTTTCCATTGATTTATTGGAAATTTCTTTACCAAATTGTTTTCAGAGTCAAGATAATCGTTATAATGTAAATGCTCATATGAGAAAGAATTCTCCAAAATATCCATCAAAACCAAATAATACAGAAGGCCAGACCAGCCCCCTTGCTTCAGTTGAATCTTCTAGACAAAGGGGAGATAATGAATCCCATTCGACACCCGATCACACTTACCCTCAAGTAGCTGGACCTTTGGCAAGGGAGGAGATGACACCAAGCGGTGAATCCTTGACAAGATCTTCAACTTTAGAGGTAACCAACTTGAAAGAGGCAGCCGCAACTGAAGAACAGAACTGTGGGGGAAATTCTCCAGCAGAATATTATGAATCAGATTCAGATGAAGACATCGACTATGACAGGGAGCTGGAGGACAGATTAACAGATGTCACCAACAATGATGTCAGGACACAGTGGAGAGAGCTGGGATATGAACTTTCTGATGGGGAGCACTGGGAAAATGAGGATGATTTTGAAAACGATGAAGAGGCGTGGGATGAGGATTATCGGGGAGATCTGGAGCATCCAAGCAGTAAACAAGGTCAGGGAGATTCAGGGTGGTCAAGTGGGAAACAGGACCAGCTGGTCCTCGGGTTGTTGGAGGTGCTCAGATCTGTTCCAATGAATATGACGACAAAAATGGACCTGTTGAGTAGATTAAATGTCAGCAAGGAAAACCTGGAAGATGCATTAAAAGAGTGCGAGAAAAAAAAGCTGATAACATTTAATGGCTTCAGTTACCAGCTTACAGAGGGTGAGATTCAAAACTTAAGGGATTCGGGGATGCCCGAGGATAAGGCAAATGACCAGACAGAACAGTTTAACCGACCATCACATGACAATACAGAACAGTTTAACCAACCACCATGTGACAATACAGAAAGGTTTACCCGACCATCACATGACAACACAGAACAGTTCAACCGACCACCCTATCCTGCACAGTTGATCAAGAGGGAGACATTTTTTGCCGGAAAACCTGAAGGCAAGGTTACACCAGGTTATGGCAGGGGTGCATCAATGAACGTATCAGGTTTGCAGAGCAGCTCACAAGAAACCAATGGACCAGCTAGTTCATCATACAGGGATCGTTCTCCTTTGGTATCTCCTGTAGAGGGGCTTCACTCCAAAATGCCTTGGCTGTCAAACCCCTCACGCAGGACCTCCCCACCAGCCCCAGAGTCGCAGCACCCAGCAACACATCTTCCACCATCAGTGTCAACACCCCAGCTTCACCTGGGTCCCCCCTCATCTTCCAGCATAGCCATAGGTCAGCAGCTCATCAGAGACAAGAAAACGGACATTCCAGGGATGGAGTTTTTGATTCTGTGTGACAACAAACAAGTGGGCGAAGCACCCTTGACACAGGATGCTCAGAAACTACAGCGACGACCCGCGTTGCTGACCACTCCACTAGTCAGAGGATCCAACGTTTCACAAAGCATGACAAGTGCTGGATCAAACAGATACCCATACATGGTAAGCAGTTTTGATACAAAGCTTTTCTTCATTTTGAATATGCCTGTGGTATTGCTGACTGCCAATTCTTGCTTAGTCTTAATTTCTGTATATTCAGGTTCACCTAAAATTAATGGTGTTGACTCTTTGTTAATTATTAATTTAGCTGACTGCCAATTCTTGCTTAGTCTTAATTTCAGTATATTCAGGTTCCCCTAAGATTAATGGTGTTGACTCTTTGTTAATTATTAATTTAGCTGACTGCCAATTCTTGCTTAGTCTTAATTTCAGTATATTCAGGTTCACCTAAAATTAATGGTGTTGACTCTTTGTTAATTATTAATTTAGCTGACTGCCAATTCTTGCTTAGTCTTAATTTCAGTATATTCTGGTTCACCTAAAATTAATGGTGTTGACTCTTTGTTAATTATTAATTTAGCTGACTGCCAATTCTTGCTTAGTCTTAATTTCAGCATATTCAGGTTTACCTAAGATTAATGGTGTTGACTCTTTGTTAATTATTAATTTAGCTGACTGCCAATTCTTGCTTAGTCTTAATTTCAGTATATTCAGGTTCACCTAAGATTAATGGTGTTGACTCTTTGTTAATTATTAATTTAATTTTTGTGCAGAGCCACCTTCAAATATAAGTTACATTACTAGGTTATAATATATTGTAAATTTCAGACTTATATAAACCAGCCACCAACGTCACAGACTTATATAAACCAGTCACCAATGTCACAGACTTACATCAACCAGCCACCGACGTCGCAGACTTATATAAACCAGAAAAGAGCATCTCCAACCTTCCAGCAGCCCATGTCCCTGCAGTCCTTGCCATCAAAGCTACAAATAACTGCAGAGAGCTTTGCAGCCCTCAACAAGAACCCTATCTCTGCCTTCATGGAGTATTCCCAGTCCAGGCACCTGACGGCCACCATCGAAGTCGTTGATCAGCATGGACCCTCTCACAAACCAGTGTAGGTTTCTCTTCATGTTATTTTTAGAAATAAAACACATTTTACATTTTTTGTCACTTCAAAAACTTTCAACACTTAAACATTCTGGTAACAATGGATTTTTTTTTCGCTGATTAAAAGGAAGAGAAATAAAAGAATTCTTTATAACAGCTTACAAAATCTCAGGATTGGTCATTCATGCTTTTGGACATCTCAACAGTTAAAAGTTTTTTTTTATGTCAACTTAAAATTATTTTTTCTCTTTTAAATTCATCATGGATTTCAGATTTACATTTTCTGCAAAGATTGGAAACAGAGCTTTTCCGTATGTCAGCAGCAGCAACAAGAAAGATGGGAAAAAGGAAGCAGCTGAACAGGCAATACGAATCTTGATTGCAGAGGGACAGTTTCACCTGCCTCAGCAGATCGGTGTGGTGAGTGTGGTTTTTGTTTGTTGTAAGCTTGTCCATTTGTTTTCAAAACGGTTTCATCAACTCTTGCTATTGAACTTGATTAATGTGTTCATTTGTTTTTACAAAGCTCTTTGATAATTAATTTAGACAAGGGAAAACAATATTTGACACAATTGTTCATAGAGTTCATAGATTCATCTCCGAGTGAAAAGTTTGGCTAGTCCTTGGGAGATTGAATTGTACCACACGCAGCTTAATCTGGAGAAAACTTTAAATCTTTATGTTTGATAGAATCTCAATTTACCTATATCAAAATATTTGTATTTAAAATAATTATTAAAATTCTGTTGAAATTATAAATTATTTTTTTTAATACAGATGTGGTTACTTTGACATTCAGAAATATGTTCCTGTTACATATCTTGAAACAAATTATTATTAAAGAGTTTGCTGTGACATATTTTTTTGTGGTTTTTTTTGCTATGTTTAAAAAAATTGTTGTAAAATCATTTAATTTTAAAACACAAAAGATTTGTTACTTACATAAGAAAATTTGAACCAACATCACTGGAATGGGGAGTTTTTCCAAACTTTAATTTTGTTTAAAATTTAAATGGATTATTTCAAATAAGTGATCACTTCATTATATGGTGCACTATAGATGGCGATGCCGGAGGCCAATATGACAGACCATGACAAATTTGCTGCCAAAGTCCACCAGACCTACAATCAGTTGATAGCTACTGTCCCAGAGAGCTTTCCTGGCAGGAAAGTCATAGCAGGTATTGTGATGCAGACAGATACAGTGGATGATTCTCAGGTTGTTGCCATCGGATCAGGTAAGTTTGTTTTTTTTTCTAAAAAAATTGCACTCCTACATAGAGCCCACATCATCTGGTAGGTGTTTCTCATCCTTCTCATAAAACATTAGCTTTTTAGGCATATATCTGTTTATCTAACTGTAGAAGTTAATGAAATACATGAACATTTCATGGGATTAACATTTTGTGAACTGTATGAGTGAAACTAAAATTTAATTCTGTAAAAAATTATTAGAAACCATTGAAAAACTTTATATGTTAGTGGTGCTAGTGGCAGAGTTTTTTCACTACAAAGTTCTTAAAATTGGCTTGCCATGAACTTTAGTCACATGATTTGCCTGTGACATGTATACAATTTAATGCTGAACTATTGTTGATGCTGACCAGTCCCATTATTGGTTTAGGAAATCGATGCATAACTGGAGACAAGCTGAGCCAGGAGGGCAACACTGTGAACGACTGCCACGCTGAGATCATAACCCGACGTGGGTTGATCGGGTGAGTAGGAGACTAAACGTCATTCAGTTAAATATGTGCCATGTGTCCTCAAGTTAAATACATGCTGTATGTCCTTCACTTAAATATATGCTGTGCGTCATTCAGTTAAATGTGTGCTGTGCGTCATTCAGTTAAATGTGTGCTGTGCGTCATTGAGTTGAATGTGTGCTGTGCGTCATTCAGTTAAATGTGTGCTGTGCGTCATTCAGTTAAATGTGTGCTGTGCCTCATTCAGTTTAACATGTGCTATACAAGAAGCAAGTTGGCTGATAGATGACAGTGTGCAGCAACTTGTTCACACTTCAAAAATTGAATCAGAAAATCCTACATGTGATAATAATGTGATGGAATAAAGCTTCTGAAAATTATATTACATTTTAAACTATTTTCTGAAATGATAGTAATTGAAGGACTGCATTCAAGTTGTGTGAATGAAATAGTAGAACAAGGTATGTTATAGCTTGATCCAAAAGACAGGACAATAATAATATTGTGGCCAACTTTTTTTGTCTGAATTACTACACATAAAATCGTGTGTCTTTTTTAAAAAAAAATTGAATGAGGTAGTGTGCTTGCAATGATTGAATACATTATTTCCAATTTTAAAATGTAAAAAAAAAACAATTGTTTGACATGTTTTGTTTTTCCTCAACAGCTTCCTGTGGGATCATGTTATCGACTATGTTAAAGCCAAGGATGAGTCCATTCTTGAACCTTCACCTAAGACTGGGAAGCTCCGGGTGAAGAAAAATATCAAGTTTCACTTGTACATTTCAACTGCACCATGTGGGGATGGGGCCTTGTTTTCACCCAGGTGAGGACATACAATTTGTGAGGAAAACAAAGGAGGGGGGGGGGGGGGGGTTGTGTTTCACGATCGGACAGAACTTTTTTCAATGTTAATGGATGATGATTCATTTCAGGTACAGGCATAATGAGTTCGTATCCATTACTTCAATTTGAAACTGAGCCAAGTTTTTTGTATCTTAAAGTCACGATTTACTTTTAACTGATGAAAAATGTCAGTGTTTTTTTTTTTTTTCGTTACTGTCAAGTCACATTCATTTGAGGCCTGTCACAGCAGTCATATAACTGAGCTGAGTCACAAACACCCCTAACACACCATATCTCTCCCCCCCCCCCCCCCCCCCAAACACCCAACAAATTTAATTGAGGAATAAATTTAGTATTTTTGAAAATGTGTGACCGCAACTTTGTTCATTCAGGGAATTTATTTTATTTTTGCAGAGATGTTATTTCAAATAATGCTCCGATCCCAGATGGGAACAAGCACACCCCAATTTACACCAACAATGCTCATGGAGTGCTGAGAACTAAAATGGAAGGAGGTAAATAGTTGAATAGTAGTTTCTTTTTTCTTGTGTTTTTTGTTCAACATTGCCTCCTGTGTTGAAAAAGAAAGAAATGAAAGTGGGATACTATGTCAAAGGCTTTCTCTCTTGGCCATGTACCAAGATACTTGCCTCTATGTTTTTGTGTTTGGTGTAGATAATTATATATCTTTTCTATATTTGTTTTTTTAGTCTTTTTATAAGTATTTTATGATCCTATAAATTTTTTACTAGGACTCTGTTGATGTTTTTCAGGGGAGGGAACTATTCCAATAGAAGCAGACTACAAGGAACAAGCCTGGGATGGCTTGATCACTGGCGAGAGACTCCGCACCATGTCATGCAGTGACAAAATCTGTCGCTGGAATGTCCTGGGTCTACAGGGGGCCCTGCTGTCTCATTTCTTGGACCCCATTTACTTGTCATCCATCACTCTAGGTATGTTGGGTCACATTAATTTTTTATGAAAAGTTTATAAAAATTCTGAGAATATCTAAAAAAAAGTATTTGTTAAAAAGAATATATTATTGAAGTCTGGTCTAGGTTGAGTGAAATGAAATTCCATGAAGACATTATGAAACTTTAAATATATTTGCATGATTAGGCTACCTGTTTGACCAAAGCCACCTATCAAGGGCAGTTTGTTGCCGCCTGGACAGAGATGAACCATCATTGAAAGTGCAGGTCTCCAAGCCTTACACCTTGAACCACCCAACGCTTGGTCGTGTCACAGCTTGCGATCCTCCCAGAGAGACCCAAAAGACAAAGTCATACAGCATCAACTGGAGGCTTGGCGAGGACAGACCAGAAGTTCTTGATGGAAGTCTTGGAATCTGTTACTCAGCGTAGGTTTTTTTTCCTTTTTTATTTGCTTTACATAGATTCTGATTATTTTTAGACTTTGTTATGAATATAAATATTTTGCTAAAATGAGTTTTCAAATAAAAAAAAAGATTACATCAAAACCATTAATGCAACTAATTATTTTGCATCTGAAATTGAAAAATAATTGTATTCAAAACTGATCCCAAACCATATCTGATTGAAATCCCACATAGAGTCATTTATTCATTCTTTTTACATTCTTTTTACAGCCTCATCTTTGAACCTCTTGTCTCATGTACTTTAATTTGTCTTCCTTATTTCATACAATTCAGGCTGGAACAGAGAATGTTTTCAAGGCTTTCCAAGAAGAACATGTTTGATAAGTACAAAAAAGCTTGTGCCTTGTACAACTGGAAAGACCTTCCCAGAGGAAAAACATACCACGAGACCAAACAAATGAGCAAGAAATTCCTGCAGGCCAAAGAGGCAATGTTTCAGAAGTTTAAATCCACGGGCTGTGGGAAGTGGATCAGCAAGCCGAGAGAAGAGGAAATGTTTTCCTAATCTTCGTTCAAACTTGCGAAAATGATGGACGGGTGGATTAGTTTGAGAATCATGGCATCTGATTATAGTTTTGGGGAAAGCTTACCTGGTAACAGTTATTCTGCTGTGTTCAAATTTATGATATGGCTTTTCAATGCAAGTTTTGGGTAAACTTTCCAAAAGCTGTTTTTTGAAGATATCCCATAAAAGTGTCAATGTCAGAGGCACTGTGCGACTTTTCAAGTTGGATTATTCAACTCTGAGCCAATGAGCTCTGCATGTTGCTGCCTCATATTCCATATCCGATAATGTATAAATTCCATTTATGCAATTAAACTGGAAGCATGGATAAAAAGCTTGCTGGCTGGTGAGACTAAATTTGCATTTTGGAGAGCCGACATGAAATTTCATGGACTTGAATATGTGTAATCAGAAGCAAGTCAACATCTGGCCCTATAATCAGGTCAAAATGCTGCCATGATTAATCCACTTGTGTTCACATGTTTCGTGGTTCTGAACAAAGATTAGGAAATCTTGAGAGTGTTCTCAATGGCAGCCATTTTGACATGATATGTTGCAGCAGTGGTTTTCCTAACTTTTGTTGTACTTTGGCCCAAATTGATGTTAAAGTTAAAATAATTAAATTAATTTTCTGATCAGGAGAAATCATTAGAGATAAATGTAATTATGTAATTATATTTTAGCGAATTATTAATTCTGCTTTTATGTGCTTTGTGGCACACGAAAAGGAACGTTTCTTTGCCACTGATGCCGAGTACTTTATGTTATAATCAAGATGTAAAAATATATTTACTTTATTTACTGTAAAGTTGCCATAACTTCCTCCCGACTCCCCTTTACAGCCTGTGCTTACAATCCTACTCTACTGTAGTGCCATCTTATATCATGTCATTTAATTGTGATTCCTTCTTTACTGAGGTCGGCTTGATGCACTATTCAAACATTTACGAAAGTTGCCATACTTCTCTATTTATCCATCATTTGAAAATAATTTCAAGTTTTTTTTTGGCCAAAGTTGTGACAGCCATGAAATAATTGTAAAACTTTAAAATTAATATGTAGCCTGCTCATGTCGGCTTCTTTCAGTGGTTCTTACTTCTGCACATAGTATTGCCATTACTGTTGCTACTAATTAGTTAGCTCGAAATAATTTTTAAAATTCTATCATTCTTGCACTAACGCATTTTCCTGAATCGAAATGTATTTTGAAATAATTCATTCCATTTTTATTACAACACTTAACTCTAAAAAAGGATTTTTTTGTTTAACCTTTCTCCCCCCCCCCCCCCATTCTTTGTTTTGTAAAGTGTATTGCAATTTCTTAAATTAAAGCTGTATTTTAATATGTTGTATTTATATTACATTCTATTCATATATAAGTTAGTCAATTGTGATCCAACTCTGAAAGAACCAGAGAACTTGCGAGACTTATGTGGGTTCTCTGACACTTTTCGGTTTTTGTTCACCCTGCAATAAAGAATAATAGTTTAATTTTTTACTGCATCAAAATTTTTCGCCCCTATTCGAGCACCCTCCTCCCCCCCATTGCAGCCACAGGGGTTGCAGCGCAGGGCAATGCGACGGTTGCATATGAAGTCTTTGTTTCAATGATACAAGTTATTATGGTCCAGCATATGCACGCAATCACTATGTTGTTTTGTTAACATCTACATTTTTTGAACTGGTCCGTTTGTAATGATGGCATATCACTGGGGGATTTAGGGGAAGACACATCACCCGGGTTTTGTTGATGAAACATTTCTGGTGGAGTTTAGGGAATGAAAAATCCCTTGGGTGTTGAGGGGGATGACACAATAAATGGGGGTGACACATCGGGGGGGGGGGAGGGGGGAATGAGGTGATGACATCACTGGGGGAGTGACAACTCTAGGCTGACAATATATACTGATATATATGACAATATATACTGATATATATGACAATATATATACTGATATATATGACAATATATATACTGATATATATGACAATATATATACTGATATATATGACAATATATATACTGATATATATGACAATATATATACTGATATATATGACAATTAAAATTGTATATGTACTGTAAGTAATGCTGGGTGGATTGAGGTATAAACAATAAACATTTACTGTTTTGTCTTGGTGGCGGCTGAAACTAGTCGGCCACATGGCACAATTTAATGTTTTCAGCCTCTTGGCCAAGAGGTAGCTGGTTCCAATTCTCCCCTGGGTCGTCCTCAAATGCTGGTTACCCTCTTGAACACACAGCATTTTGGGGAGGAAGTAAAGCCTCAATTAAATTAACGCAGCCACCGAAGTCGAAAGACTGCCATATTGATGTCAGACTTAAACGTAGACCTGCATCTAATTCTTATAGCAAACTGGAATATGGAACATGAGGAACCTAAATTTAAAAATGCTCTAACTAAATTTATCTTATTAAATGACTAACTAACCGTGTTTTTTTGTGTTTTTATTTTTAAAAAAGGTTGTGTTTAAATGACATTTTTATTGGGATAATTTTGTGTTACATGCAGTTATGCTTAATTAAGAATGGCATAGTTTCACTATGGATGGAGTTAAAAAATGTTTCCACATCACAAGACACGGGCCGCAGCAAGATATTACGTTAGAATAGTTATCTCACTCGCCACCACGGAACTCAACCCGTACCGCTACTAATCCTTATCCGGAAATTTGATCGAACGGAAATTTGGTCGAATCTCTTTTTTTAGTTCACGTTAAAATTTTGCGTCAAATTTATTTTTTAACACATTATTTTGTTTTACTACATAGTATAGTGTGTTCAAAAAGAAATTTGACGAAAATTTTAACATGTGAACTGAAAAAAAAAAATTCGACCAAATTTCCGTTCCGTTCGATCAAATTTCCGTCGATCAATTTTCCGTCGACGAAATTTCTTTCGATCAAATTTCTGGTAACCCTACTAATCATGTGTCCCATAAATTTGTGTGCAGGGGCAAAGTTTAACAACTAACTGGGTCTAAAAACATCAGCAAAGTTTACAGCAGAGTGTGGCGTAAAATTGACACGTCTCCGTGCAAGCAGCAAGTGTTACGATAGTTGACACTTCTAGTGACTTTATCTTACAAGGTTGTGTGTGTGTATGGGGGGGGGGGGGGCGTTAAATTTCATTGGCGCTGATTTGTGGACAATGATTGAAACCAGAGCAGTTGCCTGAGTTGCGTGACTTTTCAGGATCAAGGTTCGGAAAGACTTATGTAGCCTGGGCCTGTAAAAGAGCAAGGATCCAAACTCCCCCACCCCTCCTAGGAGTTAGCAGTAATCAGTAGGCCTACTCGATCTGACTCACGTAACTATTTTCACGTAACTTATATTTGTGTCATCAGTTATTGATATTTGCACAACCCAGGGCTGGATTGTAGTTATTGTACAACGCCATTACACGGATACGACATCGAGTCCTCGAGTCGTGTCGAGTCTCCCATGGTTTATTTTATACTGCGGTATACCCAAAATAAATCGACCGGCGCTTGGTAACGCCTAGCGCATTCCAGTTTATACAGTTCAAACCAGACTTGATGTTATTTATATCCACATTCGGAGTCAACGACTCGAAACTGAGTCGTTCGATCGGCACTAAGCGACCGCGACACCACGGCCCTTGTCACTACTGCAGTGTTATGATGCGACCAGTGGCGTAGGATGGTGGTGCGGAGTAGGAGGTCCACCCCGAGCATTTTTTTTGGGAGTGGCGCAATTTTCGGTCAACTGTAGTTTCTTTTTTCGTGGAAGGTGTGGTAAAATATTGACCCCCCCCCCCTTTTTTTTTTCCTCAAGGCGACACTAATCATAGTTACGCCACTGTATCCAACACTTGGTAGGTTTGAAGAAAGTGAAGTGCAATGTGTTGATAGATAACATTTTTTTTTAATTTCCTCCAAAACATGACAAGTCATTTTAATTTTCCTTTAAACGCGGTTTGAGTATCAAGGGTAATAAGGGGGGAGACTGCAATCAGGTTAGCACAATGGGAAATTAGTAAAACACAGTGAGATTAAATCTGAAAAAAGGAACTCAGTGGACTTACTTCTCTTTTATTTTCCTCTTCCCTATTTAACCTTTCTCACACTTTCTGTCACAAAGCTTTTGCTGCCCCCTTGTGCACTACTTCTCAGCTAAGTGCTATAATATTAATATATTTTTATTTTTTAATTTTATTCGTTTTTTTTTCCTGTTTGTTCGCTGAAGAAGGCTTCCTGCCGACACGTTGGTTGTTTTGTTGCGTTCCTTTTTTTTTCTCTTCAGGTTTAACCTTACTGTGTTTTACTAATTTCCCATTGAGTATCAAGGTTTATAGAAGGGATGGGTTTTGGGAGGTTGTAACAATGGATTAGCAAGCGTCTTTCAATCCGCTTGATCCGTATCGCAATTCAATGCATTCCCAACAGACCGTGTCACAGTAACCAACAGGCGCGCTCTATTTCAGGCGAGTATAAGTTCACTTGTTGGTATCTGTGTGTTCGGGTATGGGGGTGTTACAGCATTAGTTCACAGTGTGCGTTCGGTTCTTCCCTAAACGGAGATCACCGCCACGAGTGATCGCAGCTGTGGTAGAGATTTGACGTCTGCTCAAGCTACCCGTCGCCCGTCTGTTTCGCACCCGACAAAAGATGGATTCACTGAGGTAGGATATTGGATTAAGCGGCATTGGATGGACATATCACAGAAGGTATACCATATTATTTCAAGCTACGTGTGCTGGTTTTTTTGGGGTAATATAATTTGTAAACTTATCTTCTAATCTAAGTGTTTTATTTAACGATTTGGACTTTGACTGTCTGTTACCAAGAAAGATGGTTTGTTCAGTACGTGCGCATGGTGGGCAACATGGCCAATTTTTTTTTAAAATGTGGGGTTGAGGCGATGGAGGACATTTTTGCCGCCGTCTGGTCGCCCTCGGGCCATTTCGATGACGTTGATTAAAACATTATTTATTTATGAAAAAGAGGTGATAATTTAAACACATAATATGAAACTATATTTTTTTTTAATTTTAAGCTAATCTATCTATATGAACATATAATTTATTTGTGGGTTTTTGTTTTTAGATTTTGTTGTTAGTCTCGCCTACGTGGATATATTGATATGGCATGGACGAAACATTATATTTTTTTTACATTGATATTTTCTTAGCACTTTAAAACGGATACTCGACAAAAGAACCCCCCCCCCCCCAAAATCCCGACAAAAGCCCCCTACCCTGACTGGGGTGGTTTTTTGGGTTGACATTTGTAAGGTTACAAAATGTTTTTTTTTTAAAAATGTTTTTCTTAATTTTTTGCTGGTATACGTTCGTCACAAGGTGACGATGGTGTGGAATATATATATTCGGAAAAATATTATTAACGTTCTGGCGTTGACTCCGCCTAATTTTAAAATCCAGCTCTTCCAGGGTAAAAAAAAATCAACCATAAAGATACTGGTGAGGCATGAGTGTTTGCAACCTAGTCAATTAATTTATACGTGTCATAATTGTATATATCCGGCGTCTATCGTAAGAGGATAATAAGTATTTATCCATACCCAACCAGTGCTTCTCAAACTTTTCACTGCAAGGGGTCTTCAAGAATTAACAAATACTGCAGCATGGATCGGTTTCGGATTCCTTTATTATTCTGTAAATACTCTAATTGTACCCACTTTTATATACCATTACTTTAATGTTTTTTTTCTTGTGTTTTCTTTTTTGGTCACCATTTGACGTCTTTGAGCTAATATATCTCAAGGTTCCCGTCATCATATAGAGATGACATTGTGCCATTTCGTACACAGCTTACTCACTTTGTACATTTTGATATATTTAAGTTATGATTACCAGATTTTGTTCCTTTCTTTTGTTTCCCAACTAAATTGTTCCCACCCGTGGAAGCGTGATACCTACAGCTTTGGCGTGGGGTTGGGGGGGGGGGGGGGTCATGGGGAAATTACGCCTAGAAGATGCATCGAAAATGACATTGAAAAATATATGAAGTAGTAAGGCATTGTAAGACATGAATATTTTACGAGATATATCCTTACTGTAGAGCAGCGGTTCTCAACCTGTGGGTCGCGACCCCTTCGGAGGTCGCACGACCCTTTCCCAGGGGTCGCCTAAGACCACCTGAAAGCATATATGCTCTACAGTTATGAAGTAGCAACGAAAATAATTTTGTGGTTGGGGAGTCGCCACAACATGAGGAACTGTATTTCGCGGCATTAGGAAGGTTGAAAACCACTGCTGTATAGTCTGTGGCAAAATATTCTTTTTAAGCCCTCATCAGATATAAAAAGTGCGTGTGTGATTGGGGGGGGGGGGGGGTTGATATTACAACAAAATTTTACTTTTACGTCTTAAATTTTTGGGGAACAAATATATTTCTCAAAGCTTGTCCTAACAGTCTCAGTTAAATAACTCATCATCCGAAAAACGTATAACTTTATTTTTTTCTTCTCAATTATTCGAGTTAAAATTTACACCAACTCTTTTCATCTCAGATCTCCATTCCTTACGAGTTTGTGTAGGCCATACTATTGTTTATCAAAATAATCGAAAGTTATAAAAGGATATAGGACTAACTGTTCCAACGAGGGACAGAGAGCAAAGTCTGATCGACGCCTGGTATGAATTGATAAAATATCGCGCGTATGAAATAAAGATGATCACGTTTAACATAACCAAAATCCATAGTATGATTATTTTTTCCCCCTGATGTATATGTAGCATAAGTGCCGCGGATTGATATACCTTTACCCAACATTCATATTTGATGTATTTATGTCTGTCCGCATTTTTTGCACCCGCCCGCCTGTCTCCTACCGCCTACCTTTGAGAATGCGTCAATAAAACCAAGAGTTAAGTTTAAGTATCTATACACTGTCTCTGTTTCTTCCATTTATCGTGCAACGAATGTCACTGTACACCTGCGTTGTTCCAGAGGCGTAGCTATGATATTTTGCGCCCAGGGACGAACTATAAAAGTGGCGCCTCAGGCGGCCCCCCCCCCCCGTTTAATCACATTTTTCTATTACATTGAATAAGGAAAACAATTTAATTTAATTTAATTCAATTTAATTTAAATTAATTTTTAATAAAACATTTTATTTAAAGAAGCAAATTTTTATAAATTTTAGTACATGACCCACTCAGTCACTGTCGTAGACTGGTTTACATAGTCTACAAAATATTTATTTTTCTAAAGTTCCTAGTCGCAAACTGGTCAATTACGTGCAGTCAAAATCTGTTTTTCCCAATGTTTCTCTTTCAACGCTAAGAAGAGTAAGATCGCCGAGACGACCCTGTCCCATTGACACACGCAGATGCGACAAAATAAGTAGGCCATCAGATGACACGCCTGCTAAGACGCTGCACCGATCCTGTGACCGATTTATTACCCTAGTTTACTTATTATAATGTAATGTCGTAAGTCTCATTTTGGCGCCCCTGTACCTTTGCGCCCGGGGACATATGTACCCCCTGCCCCCCTCGCTACGCTCCTGCGTTGTTCAGCTGACCAGGTTCCTGTATTTTACCTATGCTCTTCAGTCAGTATAGCAGTATTTTTATAAGTGTATCGACATTATCTAGGGGTGGAACTTTTACTTGCACGGGAGCGTGACATTACGCCACTAAGACAGCCACGATATCTTACAGATGTTACCGTTGTTAAAAAGAAAGCTCTTATTTGTTACGCTAGCTATCTTCACGTTGACTTAATTAATTAATTTAAGTTAACTTTTTTTTGTTGAGTGTCCAACTTTCTATACACTGATAAATGGCAATTTGCAAATATAATTTCATTCAATCTGTCTTTATCTCTTTCTCTGCTTATTTTCCCCTCTCACATATGCACTCTTTCCTTCTCTCTCTCTTTCTTCTTTCTATAAATGTGACGAACACTATTTCTGTCTCTCCACCTCTCTTTGTCCCTTTTATCTCTCTCACACATAAGCTCTCTCCTCTCTCTCTCATTTTCTCTCACTCTGCATCTCTCACTGCCACATTCTCAGTTATTGACGTAAGAGCCACACAAATCAACAATGCGACAAAGACAGAACAACGTTGTCAGCTACACTATAACTATAATACAGCTACTTCAGAAGGAATCGCGCCTGCCACGCCCATTTCGTTACCTCATCCGGTTTTGTTTGGAAAGGCCAATAACTGCAATCTTTTAATTTCTCATTGAAACTGTCATTTTTATCTTTTGGTGACAAAACTTACTTACTTCCCTTTACATTACACGGTTTTTATTTGAGTTGGTTTCAACATTGAAGTTAGTTCATCGTGTGCGCGTATGAAATGACAGGTCACTTTAATTTTTGTACCAAAATGTACTTTTATTTTTAATAAAATGTGACCAAAAATGTTGTTTTACCTGTTACAAATCATTAAAAAATTATGTAAGTGCATTTCCATAAAGCCGTGTAACTTATATCATGTACTGATTTATTGTGCAAGAGAACTCTCCCCGAGGCTCCATTGTCTGGTTTTAGACCTTTGGCAGACGACAGGATGAGAAATTGTTGGCCATTATTGTCTTCCTGCACCACCGTCCAATTACCTTGAGGCATTTTACCAGCCGGGTGTGCTGCCACAATAAAAGCCTGCACCGTGTACTATTGTATTCTACACTAACTGTAAGGTTATTGATCCCATGCAGTAAAATCCCCATAGATTGGACGCACAACAATTTCCATTGGATAAAATAATATTATGGAGGAAAAACACACTGAATATGTATTGAACAACTATTTTTTTAAACAATAAATTTTTCTTAATTGTTCCGACGCCATCTGCCATATTTATAGAAACAGCAGCAGCAGCAGCAAATGGTACACGGGCACATATACAATGGATCCCTCATCTCGTAATCCAGGAACGAGCCGTTGGCGGGAGGATCGATGTCTTTGTTCTGCTTATGTTTTACAAGTGCTTCTTTGAGATAGAGAGCGTCTTTGTAGAGTCTGAATACACACATTGGAAGGATAATTTGAAATTGTGACCTTTCAGAGAAGTAGAAACGAAATGAGTTTTCGGAAGCACGAACAACACCAGTCTTTATTGTATGTCATCTAGTTACAACAAACTTCAAGTATGGCTCATTAGTGCAGTCCGGGTCGGACAACACGCTGCCCGCGGGCAACATGCGGCCCACTGAAACTTTTAATCAGGCCCGCAAAACCTTCTCGAATATTTGATTAAAAATTAATGTTTTCGTAAAATGTACAAATTGTGAATGATTACCCGAAAAAGTCTTTGAAAACTAAAAGCGTTCATTAGAATAAAAATACGGAACTTTAAAAAGAAACAACTATTTCACTAAGTGGAGTAGCTGAGTTTGGTGCCGGCCGGGACTTAAGGCTGGTGCCGGCCGGGACTTTAGGCTGGTGCCAGTCGGGACTTTAGGCTGGTGCCGGCCGCGACTTTAGGCTGCTGCCGGCTGGGACTTAATGCTGGTGCCTCTCTAAAACAATCACTGTAGCCAATTCAATATGTAAAATGTCCCCTGCACCCACCCCTTAAAGATCCCCAAAACTACACCTTTACTGTGAATTTTAAAACAGCATTGACTAAAATTTGTGTGAAAACCCGATTAAAAATAAATGTATATACATATTATATTTTAACTGATGATTTTAACTATTGTAGATTAGTGTACTCGATTTAGTGTTGTGGTGTCATCAAAATCAAGCCTACAAGAGGGCAGTATGGCCAAAGACAGGGGTCAGCAACCCTTTTATAGTAAGGAGCCATTTGATAAATTATGACTCCTAATAAAACATATTTGTACCCGAAGGCAGTAGTGGATTGTTAAAATGTCATTAAAGATTAGTGCATACAATACATCTTCGTCCGTCAGTTTGAAGCAAACATCTATTAAAACACGAACATTTTAAACATATCCAAGACACACGATTGTACTGATTATGCGTTATACTTGTGTAGCATAATTGCTAATATTGCACGAATTTAAAAATGAACAACAATCAGTGCTTAGCAAGAGACGTAGTTAAAAGTTACCTCCAACAGCCAACCAATGTTTATTTTAAGATCCCTATAAAAAGCAACGCTTAATTAATGTTGCTGTCGAATGATCATCAATTCTTTGTTGTTGTGTTGTAGCTTCAAAGAACAGTTTGGGCAATTAGCCTCTAAACAGAAACGTATTCAGCTCTGTAAATCGCATGCGCCATACTTACACCCAAATTTCATTAGTAATGATTATCAATGGATAAATGTTGGATTGTTTTACAAGACACATGCAAAGACCCATACCAAGACACACAATAATGTCACACATGTTAAGACATATACCAAAACAAATACCAAGACACTTGCAAAACACATATCAACTCGCATACCAAGACACATGCCAAGGCACGTGCCAAGACATGTGGCAAGACTCATTCCAAGACGTATTCCACTACACATGTCCAGGTACATCTACTTCTGATCAAATGTCAAAAGCTGTTGGAAAAAATTACCAGCAACGCGAAACAACTTAGATTTCAGAAAATGAAAGAATCCAATCGCTTTAAGCATGGGTTTTTCCAGTTTTTTCATGAGGGGGGGGGGGGGGGGGAGTCATATAATAGACCTTAAGTTTATATAACTGAAATCCTCGCGGATGACTTCAGTCTAAAACTATTCTGGCGTTGGGCCGGTGATTGGTACCCCTTTGAGCATTTGTTCCCCTACCAACTCCTGCCTTAAGCCATAGATTCGTTCCCTTGCGTGCCATTTAAAAATCTGTGCTCGAAAGGAAATATGTTCCCTGAAAACGAGATGACGTATTTTCCGGTTCTCATTTTCAGATTAACCGAGTTTAACGCAATACTTGAGGCATCTAATTGTTTTGATTTTAAGCCATCGCAGGGATCCAATTTTTTTTTAAAATGTATAAATTAAACAACTGTATGCGTGTAGAAAGAGAAGAGTGAGTGCAGTTCAGGGGTTGGAGGCTGTGGCTATAATAGGGCATGACCCTCTAGAACCGTGGGTCATGGCTAGGGCCGTGCCGAGGAAAATCGACGTTAGTAGAGATGCCTGAAAATGGCACCCACGAATGCATAGAAAAAAAAGACCCGTCCGGTCTCCTTTGTCTTTGTGTTAATGTCAATTTATAGTTAAGTTCACTAAAAAAGATACTATCCAAAGACGGACTTTGGCGTGTCCCATGATTCACCCCCTTCACCCCCTCCCATGACACTAATTAAGCTTAGGATCTATGTATATTCATTAAAAAATATATTTTTATAACTACTGTTGCAGACGTTCGATGCTATTTTAAAAGGGAATAACGCCATTTAACTGCATAAATTCAAGAACAATTTATATAGCAATTTGTAATGCAAATCACATTGCAGGCCGTATGGGGCCCGAGAATTTGAGGTCATTGACCAAGGGCCTAGACATTAAGTGGTGCATGCAGTCAGAGTCGTCGCACTTGCGTGGGCCCTTCAGCACCCGCGCCTACATTGGGCCTCGAATAATTAAGGGACCCTAGTATTGATCTGGAAAAAATAAATAAACGATCAAATTTGAATACAGGAAAAAAAAAGGGGGGGGGGGTGTCAAAACATAAATTTCGCTGGGGGACCTCTAAAAGTCACGCGACAGCTTCTCACGCAGGTCCTGCTTATCTGCAGTTTATCTGCTGTAGACGTAGTGTTGTTGTTCGTGGGGTGGTGGTGATTAAGTGGAATCCAGTAGACTACTGCGCATCTCAAAACAACCTATATAAAATATTATTTATTTGAATAAAGTTTTCGTAATTATATTTATTTTATTTATTATTATGAATGTCATAAATGTTTATGTGACTTTTATTATTATAAAATTCTGTCATTCTATTAAATTTAAATACATTTAAATTCTCTTGCAATGCAGCACTGTTTATAAATCTACCTTTAATGACGTCATCATTTTGTGTTGCCAATGTATTTTTAACACTAACCACGTTACCGTCGTTGAGCAGGTTAAAGGTCAAACAAGAGTGTCGAAAAAATACTTTTATTTTATGTCTGATGTTGGACGTTGAATATTAATAATTAACCTCAGTAAACAATGAAGGAAACAGCACACCTTTTTGCGTAGGCTTAAACGCATAAGTGGCAGAAAAACGTGTTTATTCTTTATATTTTCGAGGTGAGTTCGCTATCTTTGACTCCATCGCTGACACATTTTATTTGTGTTTGTTTGAGGTTTTTTGTTTCTGAAGAATAGAAACGGACCAGCCGGGAATCGCGTGTTTGGTTACTCATTCATTTAGTCATTAACTAGTTCCTTTCTGATTTCCATATACTCAATCGGACTAATATAATTGAAATAATTCAAATAATTGGTATCATCTATTTCAATTTTATTGGAGGTGCTGGTGGATTATCCTTACTTTGGCAATCATTAAATAATACTGACTGATAGTCTAATGATAGGACAGTAGTACGCCTACGGCCTACTAAACTACAGTAGAGTTAGACTGTTCTACTACTAATGACTACTAACAGTAGACACTGACACTGAACTTGAACTGAAGTCATAATACCACAATAATTATAAATTATATTATTTAATAAATAAAAATAAAGGTTGTCTAGGACTAGGATAGCTGAGTCTAAAAAATACAAACGCTTAGGCTTAGATGACCTACACTAAGCCACTACTCTTGAGTCATATTCACCTATTACTTATTAAATTAGTATTAGCCTATTTATAATTTACTCTCACTTATTTAGTAGGCCACTCTAATTTAAATTATAAAATAATATATATTTAGTTAGGCTTATAAATTATGAATAAGTCTGTAGGATAGGACAGCCTAGTCTAGTTATAGCCATATTATTATTATTTATAATTATAGGCCTATTAACAATTATTCAACATTCATCTTTTTGTCCAAATTAAAATTTAAAACTGATACCAGTATTATCAGATATTATATGGATCACTCATTTAACTCATCAGACGTCATTGACTAATTACAATTTAATTATGAAATAAGGGCCCTCCGCCTCCATAAACATAGTAATGCATTTAGAGGGTGGGGGGGGGGGAGGAGGGAGAGCCCAGAGATAAAATATCAGACATTATTTATGGGTGGCCTCTTAGTCTTAGGCCTACGAAATATGTTTGTTTTTTTGTTATAGAATATAAATTTATTGTCACATCAACTTTATATATCTATGTGTATAATTTTGTCTTAATTTGATAAAAATGGGCTCATCAAGGTTGATAGTGGTGCATTTCTAGTATCTAGTTCTTGCCATGGGCATGGGTGCCATATGATATATCCTTGGTATAGTATAGCACATAATTAGCCTAGGTACATATTTATATATTTATACTTTACGGCCTATACAGATTTGGGTCAAATAATTAATTAATTAATGTAACTTACTATTCATAGTTTAAACTTTAACTTGCCAGATTGATACTACCTGCAATGAAATGTGAATTGTGTTCTGTGCTACATTGTTAAAAATGGCTGATGCACATTTGTGACAATGAAGACTTTGAAACTGAAATTAATAGCTGTTTCATTAATAGATATGTATAGGTTGGTTATCTTTATAACTTGTAAAACTTTTAAAATTAAGATAAGTTTCTTTTATAAATATTTGTTTTCATTACATTGTACACTTTTTATCATGCCAAATAAAAACATGGGTTAAAAAATTCTGATTAAAATAACAATTTTAAACTAGTAAAATTTTCATATGAGACATTTTAAAATATTTTCAAGCCAAAATATCAAAGATTACTAAGGGCTACCAAGCACATTTAAAAATCCCCCACAGTCCCTCTCAATACTAAAAAAATAATGAACAACCAAATTCTTTCGGAAGAATGATCAAATCCATGGTGCTTTGCATCCCAATAAAATGCCTTTAAATAAGAATAAAATTGTACAACTTGGGCCCATAAGTCAAAATTAACCATTGAGGCTTTAAGTGACATAAATTACAAAAAAATAGTATCATACTATTTATTAGTGATATTAAATTTTGTTCTGGAATGCATTTCATAATATTTTTTTTTAAACACACATATTTCTTTCAGAATGCAAACAAGTAAATGCTGTGTACAGTGAAAAAAAAGTCCCACTCTTTCTTTTTAGCCGCCATTTTATGAAAATTGGCAAAAATACCAGAGAAAAAACACTAAAAATTGTACTCTTAAAGTGAATAGAACTGCAAATGGCAACAGCTCTGCAAGGGTGTCCAAACTCTCACCAGGATTTGATGGCCATTAATATGCACAATGCATCAGGCACTTTGGTTGATGACAATGACGTCGGTAATGACACAGACAGGCGAATAGATCCGCCAGTCAATGGTCAGGTGAGCAAAGACATTATTACTGATGATCTTGTCAGACGAAAGGCTTTCCGCTGGTGTCAGGATTCTATAGGCGGTGCTTGGCTTCAGCTGTCATCAGATAAGGATCTTCAGATTGAACCTGTCGGGTAAATGGTTTTATTCTTTGAAGTATGTTGCTAGTTTTTCCCATCTTGAATTTAAATTACTCAACTTCCAAGTATAGTGAAAATTCTTAAAGTTAAGAATCATTTTTAAATCATTGACAAATTTTGCATTCTTGAAGCTAGGATAGTCTTTATATTATTCATTTTGGTGTAAAATTGGACATAAAGTAAACAGAAAAAAGGATTAGCGTGAGTTCTTTAGCGGTGAAAACCACATTTATGGAAAAATATTGTATTATTTAGAATTAAACAATTCTTTTTGCTTATTGCACCATTATGAACATTTTATCCTATTTAAAATATTGCATTTCCAGAAATTGTTAACTTTCTGTTAATTTCATGTCATATTTCTCAAGATAAGTTTGAGGAGTTACTTTTTTTTAAGCAGGCCAAATGAACATTTATCCTTTCCCCAGTGGTGGAATGTCAAACTATCTGTATCTGATATCTCTACCTGACGGCACAAGGCCACACTGTTCTGAGCCAACACAAGTTTTGTTAAGAATCTATGGGCAGATCAGCAAGTCCACCCTAGATTTTCTGGTGCATAACTCTGTGGTCTTTGCATTGCTTGCAGAGAGAAAGCTTGGCCCAAAGCCCTATGGAATGTACCATGATGGAAGGATTGAAGAGTTCATTAAGGTAGCAGTTCATTCATAGTTACTGTAATATTTTTTCATGATAAGTTTGAGTACGCATGTATTTTTTTTGTTGTGTTTTTTTAAACTTTCTTTATGGATTGGATAAACTGAGAACAAATTTATATTTTGACATCAAAATCTGATATTTTTAAAAGGGTAATTATTCCATTTTGTAGGAAAATTAAATTTTGTTAAGTAAAATCTAAAATAGATCTTTCTTATTATTATTAAATTATTACCGGTATTTACAAGAGAAAAGCTTTCCAAAAACTATAAAAGTGTGCCAACTTACCTTCAAGTTTTGAATTTTCAAAATAATTGTTTATTATTAATAACACGTCTAGTAAATTATGTAATCACATCTACCCAAATCAAAATAGGTTTCCAAATGTGAAAAAATCTACATTTGAATAAGCATATCTCCAAATTATTTTCAGTATGTTTGCTTTTAGTAACCTTTTCGCTAGCTGCCATGAAAAATACTTGCTAACTGCCCTCAGAATACGAAAATCTACATTTTTTGTTTACATTCTGACTGTCCCATGTCTTTTTTTAATTAGCTTCCCGTTCTGTAAATTAAAATGTACGAAATGAAAGTAAGAATCTAAATATATAACTAGTTTTAATATGAAACAAACTTGTGACGCTCACAGTGGCTTATGGCCATGACCCAAGGAATTTTTATGCTACCAATGGCCTATGGTAGCTAACCAGTTAAACCTGCTGAGCTATACCTCTGTCAAATTTTTTTTTTGTCGCCACCAGTAGAATTAAACAGACTTTTGATTTTGAAAGGAAATTATTTCAGTATAAAGATTTAATATCTTTTTTCTATTTCAGGCACGACCACTAAAGCCAGATGATCTCCGCAAGCCAGAAGTTATGGATATGGTTGCGGAAAAATTAGCACAATTCCACAGCCTGGACATGCCACTTTGTAAAAAGCCAAGGTGGTTTAAGAGTTTGGTTAGAGGGTAAGCAGGATTAAATTTGTTTCCTTAAGGCTTACTATTATGATAATGACCAAAAATAACACAGACATTTTTATAAATGAAATCTGGTTTTGTCAGTTCTGCTATAAACAAAGTTTTTTCATCACTCAGATGGATCAAAGATATACAGAACAACTTTGCCTCAAACAGCACCACTATTGCTCGACTTCTCAAGATGAGTCCATCCTTCGATATGGACACAGAGTTCAATGAACTGCTGTAAGTTTTCTTAAACAAAAAAAAAAACAACAAAAAAACATTAGGTAACATTGTTTTAAGTGGGGTTAGCCAGTTTTAAAAGATATTTTTAATTAATAGGAAATTAGTTGTTTTAAAAACTAGTGTTTGCTATTGGTGGGACACTTTTGTCTTAACTCATGCTACATATGTCTTGGAGACTGTCAGAGTAACCTTTCCTTTTCATAATTGATTTTGTTGTTGCTGGATTGTTGTATTGAATTTAGACTTAAAAATAACTATCCATCCAAGAATTCATTTTGAGTTATTCTCATCCGTCGGCTATTTCATTGCTTAAATTAATTGTTGTTTTTATAAACTTTCAGAAAAGCTGCCAATGACCTCAATTGTCCTATTGTGTTTTGTCACAATGATTTACAAGGAGGTAATAGCAAGCGTCTTTTAAATTTTTTTTATAGTTGTAGTGTTTAAGAGATTGTATAGAGTTTTGAGTTTTACTAAAGACAATCATTTTGTCATTTTGTATAGAGTTTTGAGTTTTACTAAAGGCAATCATTTTGTATAGAGTTTTGAGTTTTACTGCAGGCAATCATTTTGTATGTAAAGAATTTTGAGTTTTAATAAATGCAATCATTTCACCGATCAAGAGTAACACCCAAGTCATGCTTCTATTTAGTGAGGTTTTTAAGTAAAACTAGCAAGAACATAATCAGTTCATTAGAGAGTTTTTGCCTTCTTAATAATGAAAAAAAACACTTTTATTTCAAATACTGAGATTTAATATGTCAGAAAGATCATATCCTAATGTGTAGTACTTGAAAGATCATATACTAGTGTGTAGTACTTGAAAGATCATATACTAGTGTGTAGTACTGGATTGATTATCTACTAGTTTAATTATCTTATACTAGTATGTAGTACATGAAAGATCATATACTAGTGTGTAGCACTTGAACGATCATATCCTATTGCGTGGTACTTGAAAGATTATATACTAGTGTGTAGTACTTAAAAGATCACATACTAGTGTGTAGTACTTGAATGATCATATCCTATTTATAGTACTTGAACACAATGTCAGGTAGTTACATTATAGTAATTAAATTTCTACAGGAAATATATTACTGGCTGAGAAGGCTGCACCATTAACACCAAGAATGACTATCATCGACTGGGAATATGGCCACTATAACTATAGGTAAGATTTATCTGGATCTTAATGCTATTTTTTTTATTATTCAGCTACATTTTTCAATTAAAGCCTACATGTTTAAGATTTATTTCAGTCATGTGGAGTTTTATAAAAATTGTAATCTGAAACAAAAAATTTAAATGGGTATGATAATCGAGGTCAGTGGCTCACAAAATTTTTGACTTGCTGAGCCCTATTTAGAATCAATTTCTATAAAGGCGCCCTTTTGGGCCTATCTTATATCTTACAAGTTAATGGTGTTAAGGTTTTTATTTTAATTTCTGGAGTTGCGGCATAGCATGCCGAGCCCTAAGGAGCACATTTGTGGAACCACTGATCTAGTTGAGAAGAACTGTTTGCTTGCACGTATTCAGCCGAGCAACTGTTTTGTTCTCCTCAGAGGGTTTGACTTAGGCAACCATTTCAATGAGTGGATGTTTGACTATTCCATGACTGGTCAGCCTGGGTTTGAGTGGGTGGCTGCCAATTATCCTTCTAAAGAAATGCAGGTTGGTCCAACTGGTTTTCTGTTAGCTTTTTTTTTTATATAATTTTTTTTTTTACCAATAATCTTAGTAATAATAGGTAAAGAAACATACATAAAGCATAAAAAAAGTGTTTGGTCCAATGGGCTCTGGAGTGTGGAGAAAAAAACAATTTCTTTTCTGGGTCCTGCTCTGATAAAAACATCCTCCTCAAAGATAGTGCAAAAAGTTGTTCTTTTAAAGATGATGGGTTTTAAAATTCTTATGGTTAACTAAAAAATTTACAACTAAACATTGGTAGAAAAATAACATACCCATATTTCTTTGTTATTTTTGTTTTGAGAACTGACTTTAATTGTGTTTCCTAAGAAACAAATGTTGTTACATTTAATACTAAAGCTGTATACCAAATTTTGAGTTATGTGGCACTCCGTGAATTTAATGTGATGAGCCAAACTAAAATACTTGCACACACATCCGGCTCATGTGATGTTTATAAAAAGTGGATAAGCCTCTCCACTTAAAGAAGAGCACTGTTTGTAACATGTAGCAGCTCAAATATGAACATGATGATTTGTTTCGGATGATGTATTGTTTTCGTGATTTAAGATTAACAGGAAGTTGATAAGATATTAAGATGTCATGCGCAAGAGAAGAACAAAAAGATAGACGTATCATGGATGTATGAATAAGATTCAAGGATGGCCGAAGCCGCAATTTAATGTGTATCTCTTAACATCGTATTATTGATCCAACAGATCAGAGTGATTTATGTATATGAAGCAGTCAGACAATATCAATTTTGTTTTCTCCAGTGTCAGGAGACCTATTATATATTGTGTGAATGCTCAGTCAATAAATTTATTGTGATGCGAATCCATGAAGTTTGGCCTCGTGCATTTTAAGTAATGTGATGTCAAGTGACTGTGGATAATTAAGCAGATACAAGAAGAAGTTCAACATTATACAACAACATACTACATATATCTTCTGCGTTACAAATAACGCTGTTGTTACGTAACAGGAAAACATTGGCAAATTATATTTTAAAGGCCTCTTCCAAAAGTTTGTGTTTTTCACCAATCCTGAGAAATTTAAATAAAATGTAATTATGATGTCTAGGATTTAACTGTTCTTTTTGTTTCTTCAAATTTTCAGTATCAGTTTTTCCGCTCGTACCTCAGGGCCTCGGGTAAAGAGGAGATAACAAAGGCAGACCTTACAAGCATTTACAAAGAAACAAACACCTTGGCCCTTCACTCTCACTTTACCTGGGGCGTGTGGGCCATGGTGCAAGCCCAGACGTCCAGCATCGACTTTGATTACTCTGTAAGTTTTCTATTTACATACCTGTACTGAAGTTTTATGTTTTGTTACACCATTATGTTTATTTTATAGATAAAAGCTTTTTTTTATTAAACACCTTATTTTTTTAATTTAAGCTTCTGTCAAAATGAATGCAGTCATCACAATTCAAAATGAATGTAGTCATCACAATTCAAAATGAATGTAGTCATCACAATTCAAAATGAATGCAGTCATCACAATTATTTTAAGCAGGAGAAACGTCTCTTCCCAATGCATTTTTTATTTTGTGTTTTTCTAAAATCATTTTAATTTTAAATTTGTCATTATCCCGTATGGACAGTTGAAAATTCAACTCCTATAGACAAGCCTTGAAAAAATTTAGCTAAAATAATTGGTTTATAGGACATCTTACAGCACCTGTTGTTAAAAAAAATGTTATAATTAATCACTGCATAGAACACTGCACCTATACATGGAAACCATCCCACAAACTAACAAAATAAATATATTTTTTAACTACATTAGTAAAAGATGAACTAGTACAAAATTCCTTTTGATGGCATCAAAAGTTTAATATGATCCCATGGTTGCCAGATGTACAATCTACCTAAATTTCGTCTTGTGTGGGCACACTTACTGATGCCATTCCATAACATTGAATGCTGAGGGGAGATTACGTGTATTAGATTTGTATAAATAGAAGATGTTATTTCCACATTTGTTGTTTCTCCACGCAGAGCTATGCTCCACCAATAGATTACTCTGTGAGTTCCCATGCATGTTTTTAATTGGTTTTGTTTTATCCTTCTTTATTTCCTGAGCTGGGTTTTTGGTGATGGCATGGAATAGGTTGACTGTATTTGTATTACTAATTGATTTCTCATGACCGTGAATATGAACTACTAAAGGTGGATTTCCCTTGTCTCATTTCCCTTGTCTGTATTTTTAGTACTAAAGGTTGATTTCCCATTGCTATATCTGTACTACTAAAGGGTGATTTCCAGTTTCTGTATCAGTACTGCTAAAGGTTGATTTCCCATGTCTATATCTGTACTTCTGTAGGTTGATTTCCCATGTAGTTAACTCATTTTTAAGTGGCACATGCTTACAATAATAGTTGACCCTTATTGAAGTCTTATCTGAGTAAAAATCAAGTCTAATCCTTTCATCATTAGAGACCTTGAATTTGATAGTGATGTGGTTATGGTAGATTTCATCAAGGCTACACCCATTTATTACAAGCCAAAAATAACATTGAAAAGAACAAATCTACTTACTTGGTGTAATTACATAAGAGAATAGATTATTTATGATGGCAATCTTACATAGTTAGTTGCAGCCTTTTAACAAACAGGTATAGAAATAAAATAATCAGATGACCTATTTTTGATTTCAAGAGGAAGTGTTTCTTAGGCTTTCTATATGAGTTTCTGTTTGGATTTTCTGATACAAATCCTAAGCATAATGCAATGTGCGTGAACTAATAACGCATGTAGGGCAGCAACTGGGATCTGCATGAATGGCTGTGTTATGTTATTGATAACCTATTAAATGCTTGCTGTTAGGGGAAATCCGTAATTTCAAGCCCTCGAGGTCTGGTTATTTGTTCCCCTTCTGTATTACAAAACTCAAATCCCTGCCTTTCTCCCTCTTTTTTTTTAATTCACCCCAAATTTAGAATATTTCCTTGCTAGTGATTAAACTATCAAATGTTAAAATAGATGATTTACATCTGTGCTTGTGGTCTCACCGGTAGAGACTAGTCAGTGGAACATGCATTCTCTGTGTGGTCTCACCGGTAGAGACTGATCAGTGGAACATGCATTCCCTGTGTGGTCTCACCAGTAGAGACTAGTCAGTGTAACATGCATTCTCTGTGTGGTCTCACCTGTAGAGAATGATCAGTGGAACATGCATTCCCTGTGTGGTCTCACCGGTAGAGACTGATCAGTGGAACATGCATTCCCTGTGTGGTCTCACCTGTAAACACCAATGTGCCTGCCAACCCCAGAAGTTACATGGGAAGTGAAAAAGTGGGATTTCATTCAATAGCAGATAACTATTTTGTTAAAACATCTAACACAATTTTGTTAGGTGCCTTAAATAGACTAAGGGCGTTCACGAGATATGTTAAGATAGGTTTTGGTGTTTATTTGAAGTTTTAACTGTCTCCAGTTGTAAACAAAAGGCATGAAAATTACAATGTGTTAGTTGATAGCCATTCCTGTCCTGCAAATTCAAAGTTAATTTAAAATTAACAGTCCAACATTCACCGTCTAGTTTTAAAATGAATTAGTAAGACAGGAGGCACACGAAACAAGTGTTTAAAGAAAATCCAGAACCATGTGTTAAAATGTTAGGGTGAATCTTTACTAATGACCGAGCAAATTGATAAATGTTTCACGATATAAACATGTCGACATAATATAATGGCACATGTACCTTAAAGAGTAGCATTCCCTCTATAGGAAGCAAGACTTCATTATGCCCCAGGTGGGGTACAAGTAGTTGGTACTGAATGATTGTTGCTCACAACACTTCTTTTTCTAACCAACATACTCATGCCAGGGCTGTCTGCTTAGTTAATTATACTCATGCCAGGGCTGTCTGCTTAGTTAATTATACTCATGCCAGGGCTGTCTGCTTAGTTAATTTGTTTTCTGCGTGTGTCTGTGCATTTCTCCTGTATGGTTAGGAATGCTTTTAAATGAACCCGAACTTGCTTGTATTTACCTTTAGTGAAACCTATCTCTCTCTATCCATTATACATGAAGCTTTTAAAATTTGTTACCTTTATCATAATCCAACTCTTAGTTATTTATTTAAGAGTTTTAATTTTATTGCATTATTGAAACTTTTTTTTTTAAACAAAGAAAGAAAAAAATAAAGAAAAAAAATGGAAGGTAGTAAAGAAAGATTATGTTAAAAAACCAAAGTGATTTGTAAGGTTTCAGTCCTCAAATCATGAAAATGTAATATTTCTTTCCAACAATTTTTGAGATTTTAAAAATGCATAATCATTTGTTAACCGATACATTTTGTTCTTCTTCATCACCAATCAGGCCTACGCATTAACAAGGTTTGAGTCGTATTTCAAGTTAAAAAAGAATCTACCACAGATTATAGCAGAGGCCAACGGCTAACTCTTGAGCCACACTTCAAGGGGACCATGATCAACACATTTGTGCATTGTCACCTGGTTTTGGAGGGTGTCGTTTACCTCACAGTTGTGTGAGGAGAAGAGGTTAGGGTCTCCTGCACGATAGGCGTAATTGGCAATCACTTTGCCCTGCCCATCTTGACATGCCTACAACTAATTGATCAGCACAGCTGTTCAGAGGAATGTGTGAGGGATTTGAATTGAGAGGAAAAATCACAGATCATCTAGCAACCGGCAATGTTTGGCCCCTTAACACAGGATATTAAATCAACCTACACCATTATTTGTCCACCCATCTTTTCTTTTTGAAGACTAATATTTTTGTTGTGCACGAGGGGGGCCATATACCAAGATAAACTTTTACCATGAACCATAATATGCAGTTCAGTAATGATTTTTTAAATATTTTTCCTTATCATTAATATAAGGTCTTAAACAGCAGAGTTTGATTTTCTGACATTTGTTGAGTTTGATATAGCTTGACATTTTGATACAACTGTTGGCTTTTCAAGTGTGGAAATCATTAGGGCTTGCTTTAAGAAATGTTGAAGAATCATAATGTAAAATAATGTATAACAGCAGCTAATCTGCCTTGAAGACCTCAGTTGGCAGTCTGAGGAATTGCATAGCACCATTTATGTCACCACATTGAATAATTGATCATAAATGTAAACTGGGAATGACTGTTTCTAGCATTAAGTAATGCTGAAGTGATGAACAGTGTTGATGGTTTGGCTTACGGCTAGGACTCAACCATCAATTTAAAGAATTGCATCAGCTGAATGTTTCATAGATGACTGATTAAAAAAGTTGGAACTCTGGTCTCCAGCACTAGCCATTCAATAAGGCCTGGGTTGGGAGGGGGGGGGAGGAGGGGTTGTCTACAACATGTCATTACACTGGGCATGAGGCCCTGATTGTTGGGTTCTGAAACCTCACAGTTCACTGACCATGTGACCAGCTCTCATCATGCCAGAGATATTTCTCAGGTATAGGGATGTTTATGTTTTCATGAACTATATCATTGTGATTGATCTCATCTCCGCTGTTGCCCTCATATCATTCTGGTTTTTTCCTCTAAAATTTGGTATATATTTAAATTTTTATGTATTTGTGATCTTTCAAATTTGAATTTCTTGTCTTCTTGAAGTTAATATTTAAGTTATTATCATAAATTTTGTTTTCGACCCCTTACTCACCATCAGTGGCGTAGCTAGGGTTGGTGTCACTCGGTGCGGTAAACTCATGGTGGCGTGTGTCCCCCCCCCCTTTGCGACTTCCACTATAGATTTCTTCTTGTTAATACAACTCCACAGTATAACCATAACAAGAACAATAACAAATTAATTGAACGCCAGGAGGTAAATGTATTTCAGAACTGTAACAGCAAAGATGGCAGGCAAAACCCACCAGTTGAAATATGACAGTCGTGCTGAAATGTTGAGGTGCGGCGCTAGTGTCAAATTGGAGAAAATATTAATTTTTGAGCATTTCTGGGTTGCTTCCTATTGGGTTTCAAAAACATTTTCTTTTAAATTTGAATAAATTTAATTTAATTATCAAAAGATGTTAGAAAATGCTGTAAAATATTTTTGTTTTTAAATGTTACAGGTTCGATGCATGTGCTTAGAATTGCCCGGCCACGTTGCATTTGGCATCAGTGGAAAGCTATATTTCTCAGAATTTAGATAAATATAGCTGCCTGTTACAAAACTAGCCTAAACGTTCAATCGGGGTTGAATCATGGTCAAAATGGTGTTATTTTGACCTGATTTCTGATGCATCAACCTTGAACTTTTAATAAAGCAAGCATTTGGATTGGTTACAAGTGTGGAAAATGTATGTGTGATCGGTTATCCTTTTAGCGGTGTGTGCCTTGTAAATATTCAATTTTTCAGTTTGGTGTCACCCGCTGAGATGGTGTCACCCAATGCAGTCCGCACCCCCCGAACCCCTAAGCTACGCCACTGCTTACCATCATGCCATTTTTAAACGTGGCAAGAATTGACTTAAACAGTTTACATCTTGTTAACTTCACATCACTTATTTCCTGAAAGTGAGAAATGTATGCATAGTGGTGATAAACACTGTCAGCAGTTTTAAAGAAATGAAAGAGAAAAATAGATGCATCTAAGAAACCAAATGTCAGATACTTCAGAAAAGTTAACATTTTGTGATTTTACTAGTTAGTATCCTGGCATGCCTGGTCTGTGCGTTTAGGAAATAATTTGAAATATCTCATTATATCCAACTAACTAACTAATTATATCCTGTACTAGGTTTACTAGATGTTATTCAAGAAAACAAGTGCCTAGTCTGTGTGCATGTGTTTTACAAATACATTTAGCACAGCATTTGAGGTCATCACAAACAGTTGTTTTGCCCCACAAATGTTTGGATTTTTTAAAGTGACCCTTGGCCTAAAGTGACCCTTGGTCTAAAGTGACCCTTGACCTATTTTGACCTGGATTAGCACATTCTAAAATTTTTATTTCAATGCTGAAGTTTACTCAGAGCAGAACTCCCCCCCCCCCCCCCCCCCTTTCCCCCCCCCAAAAAAAAATAAACACATCTAGTTATTTAGCAAGGGGCAATTCAGTCAACAAACCCCCACTGATCTTGCACCTCAAAAACCTGCTGTAAAGAAATCTTTCATTTTTATTACCTTGGGGACACACTTTATTAGGTTTTTAGTTTTTAAAAAAATTGCTTTGTAAAAGGGCTAGCGAAACGGCTAGCAATAGGGATAGCAAAAGGGCTAGGCAAAACTTCTCTATTTATAGTAATTTATAAATTATTTATTTATTAAGTGAATGTAAATATTCTTGTACTTGCATGTCAGCCATTTATGTAATATTGTGACCTTCACTGAAGGACATTTGTGCAAAAAAAAAAAAATTGATACATTTTTTCCTGTTATGTTTCCAAGTATTCAAGTTTGTATATTTATCACATGATGTACACTCTGTCCATCTGTCACCAATCACCTTATTTTTTGTTGTTGGTTGTTAGGATTTTAAAAAAAATGACTTTGAGAGGTGCTGCTTGAGACAAGCCCATAGCTTCTTCTCTTTTTAAAACATATTTTTGTACTTTTCTGGCAAATGCCAATACTTCTTTCCACCATAAGTTTTTTTGTTGTTTATTGATGTTTTTAACTTTGTTGATGCCACCTGTTCTGTGCCATGGTCTAAACTTGGTTGATGCCACCTGTTCTGTGCCATGGTCTTAACTTTGTTGATGCCACCTGTTCTGTGCCATGGTTTTAGCCTGTCTTCATTTTGCTCCAAGATGTCGTGTAAATAGAGTTCATAATATTCACTTATGTTTTGTCAGTTTCTGAAACCTAAAAGTCAAGGGTGGGCAAGCTGCAGCGTGCGGATCACATGCAGCCAGCTGAAACATTTAATACTGCCCGCAAGACCACGTGGGAACTGGATTAATGTTTTTAGTAAAATGACAAAGCTGTAAAATTTTTTGAAAATTTGTAATCACATTTGAAGACTATACATTTATAGTAATAATGACATTAATAACTGCAAATTTAAAAGTTATTCCGCTGCTTTTTTTTTAACAGAACACGGGGTGAATTTTCAAAGCCCATTTTAAATGACCTGTATTAAAACTGGAGCTCTAGATTCCTAGATAATTGTCATGCAGCATGCTAACAAAAATTAATTTCAGTGCTGCCCTCTACTCAAATGGTTGCCCACCCCTGCTTTGAGACATAAATCACCTCAGTTCTCTGATGTTTCCTATGCATACATCTAACATTCTACTTGAACTAAACTGTCTCATTTAAATTAAAGATATTTTTAGATGTTTAAATGAAGAAAGGTGGCCGCAATTAAGATTTCCAAACAAATTATTAATGAATAGTCAAATATATATTCTAGCATGGTGTCCAGTGGTTAGCAGAGTTTTATATACCGTATTTATCGGCGTATAACACGCACCGGCATATAACACACACCTCATTTTAAAAAGGAAATTTTATGAAAAAAACTTAACATTATATCGGCGTATAATAAATCGTCATGTATTCCACCTGATTTGAAAATTAATTAAAAAGACAATCAGAAGTGACCATAAATCCTGTCAGTTAATGTGCATTTTCCCCCACACGTGTTAAATTTTGAGGGAAAATAATCCAGTCCTGTAATCCCACAGTATTTAGGGTCTATTAGACCATGGCTGGCAATTTGTTTCTTGTGCAATACATTCAGTTTCCTCCAGTGACTTTTATTGTTTGGATTTATTAACCTGAATTGAATAACCTTTTATTTTTTTAAAATTTCAGTGTTATCCTTTCTTTTGATGTCTTGATTTCAGGTCCTAGCAGCTGTGTTAGTAACTATTTGAATGATGTTCCATTTGTCAGTTCAAGACAGCTGTGTTTGTAACTATGGGACAGGTTGGCCTGTAACTGCTTGCAGCAGCATCTGCCAGACACGTTCATGTCAAGCAGGGGGTCCGGTTATTGTTAGCAAGTTTTACACTTGTTCGGCTGTGTTTTCATCCTCACTCTAGTATTTCACCAAATGTCAACAGATGTGTTGTGACACAGTTGAGAGATATATGAATGTAGGACTAAAAATTCTTTAAAACAAAGTTCTTGTTTTTTTGGGTGGTGTTTTTTTTTTGGGGGGTGGGAGGCTGCATTTTACCCTGAAAGTAAGATTGAAATATAATTTAAAAAAAAAAAATAATAATTTGCTTCCTCACAACAGATGATTGAGAAATTAAAAAAAAACTCAATCATTTGTTTTGATTAAGCAAATTTATTTTATTAGTTTTAGTGTGTTGAAGTTGAAAGTTTGAAAACAGCTAAGCATATTGATTCAATATTTTTTGTTGTTCGCAGAACTTTCTCTGATCATTCACATTTTATTTATGTGAAAAAAAAAAGGGGGGGGGGGGGCTTATGTGAACAACTAAAACATATCAATATCTTTATTTGTCTCTGTTTTCGTCATTTAGTGAACTTCCTTTTGATTGCTTTGTCCGGTGACGAACAATACTATATCTGTACATAAGTGGATATTTATTTTCAAAGTGGCATCAGTGATTTATTTTTAGTTGAAATTTTTATGAACAGTTTTAACACAACTATATGACACTATTACAGCAACTTGGGAACAGTGCATATCCAGATGAGGTGACTATCAGAATTTGTGAATGCACTAATGCAATATAGATTTGCCATTTGTTGTACTCTCATCATTTGACCTAGTTTAAAAAAAAGAAAAAAAAAGATGTTTCTGTTTTGATGAATGGCTTGAAACGATAATGTATCATGTCTCATGTTTTGTGCTAGCTCAAAGAACAGAATTTTATTAACTTTTAAAAAAAAGTCTATTTCACATTTCGGGATATTCTAAAACATTTGAAGAAAAAATATTTCATGTAGCTCAAATTTTCTTTCTTTTATTTATTATTATTTTTTTTTTGGTAAAGTAATGATGAGGTTAGAAACTAATTTTGTCATTAAAACTTTAAAACAAATAGTAAGATGTTATTGTTATGACAGACATTTTTAATGCTCATGTCTTTTAAAGAACTTTACTAGCAAGATATATCAGATATTTTTAGGACTTTTTTTCATCCAGCACAAATTATATTTATACAAATAAACTGATATTTGTAAATTTGAATTCTGAATTGTGTATGAATCAAAATTTTAGGAAGGATTTAAAAAAAAAAAAAGTAAGTATTTTAAATTAAGTAAAATCATGAATACTTGTAAATCAGACATGATTGATTTCACTATTTAATAATTAACAGCATGGTTAAAGGTGTTTTGTGTGTCACCATTTTAGATTATCTGGCTTGGAGTGATATGAATTATATATAATATTATACTTGGAATAAGTCAAGTTCTGTACTTGTTTTGTGACAGCAAATTCATCTTGTCACAGAGCCCAGGTCACAATGGTCTGGTTCACTTATTGAGTCCTCCGTCATGCTTGGGCTGGGGGAGGTGCTACCATGTACCAATGCTTTATCAAATGTTCATGTGCGCATTTTTAACTTGTCGAGTGCACCTCATATTGAGGTGTTGCCTGTTAGAGAGTAGTCTGCCCAATCACTTATTCTTTAACGCATTCAATGATCTGCCCCAACCAATATTTGTCAGTCCAAAACAGACCTGTTTACCCTCAAAGTCTTAAAATCGTACAATATCATCACAACCTAGTTCAATACATTATCTATAAAAGTTAAAAATAAACATACAGTATATATAATGTATACACCTCAAAATCGTACATTGTACGCCAAAATCATAAGAGTAAACTGGTCTGGTCACTATCATGTAGAGTTTTACCTTTGGGTAATTTAGAAAATAAATCATAGTTTGATTGTCTCCTGGCCATTGAATAAATTGGGAATTTAAAAAAAAAGAAAAAGAGATAACATTAAAGTAATCAAGCCGATAGCTGAATGTAACAGTCCCGAAAAGGGGCAGTAACAACAGAAATAAAAATAGGAATAAAGCAGTTGCTTCCCATTTTGAACCGATGTAACATTTTTATGGAATAGGTGAGTGCCATTACTTAATAATCTGATCTCTTGAGCCATTTATTACCTGACAATTCCATCTTGGAATCGCGATGCATTAAGTATATTTGTTTAGTTCTAGTACTCCGTAGTGCTTGTTGATTGAATGTGGGATCACTGAGAACCAAAATGTATGATGTTTCCAAAGATGCACAGCATAAATAAAGTTTCTGTGTGTGTTTTACAGGATCGAAATGTTGTAATGGGTATGTGGGGGTTTATCCCTTTGAAACAAAAAATATATTAAAAAATTGCATGCCAGGCGAGAACACCTTTTGTATTTTGTGCACACAACACTTGGAATAGTTTAAAATAGTCTTGTTCAATACATCTGAGCCGTGCAGGAAGTCTCAGAATTCCAAATTGGCTTTGTGAATTAATTTATTCACATTTTAATTTGCAACCAGAGCTAACCAAATCCCTACACTTCTTAAGGATGACCTGGAACACAGATGGAACTTTTCCTTTGTTTCTCTCAGTCCTGCCCAAGTGATATAATTATTTTATGGTCAGATATAGTTCAAAATCACTAAAATTCCAAGACACAAAATTGTTCCATATAATAAATTGATAAAAAAGAAATTTTAAGCACCCCCCCCCCCCCCCCCCCCAAACGCTTTTAATTTTTTAAAAATTACATCAACCTGTACAAATTCCTGTTTCATTTGGACACTGCTCTTAGATTTAAAACCCTGTCTCACCTTTTTCTTTTCATATACCCCCACCCCTCTTTTTTTCTCATTAACCTGCAAAAGGTATTTTGATTTGGTCCAAAATACTGTTAATATTTATTTACAAAATTTTTCAATGTAAAGATTTCAAATTTGTTGTACTCCAGATTTTGTAGCTGCATTTTGTTGTTGTTGTTTATGTGTAATGATGGAGGAGTATGGTAATAAATTCATTGTTTTATTTAAATATCTTGATTGCTTAGCCTAAATGTCTGCTATTTTGTTTAAAAAGGCAATGATGGAACACCATTGTAATAACTTCATTGTTTTACTGAAATTTTTAATATCTTGATTGCTTAGCCTGATTACTTGTTTTGTTATGCCTTTGGCAATTAAAGGAAATCCATAGACCAGCTTCAGGAAGGGATTGGATTAAAATATGTATTTTAATTTTTTTCCCTCAGTGATCTTGTATGTAAACACTGCAGTCCTATCAGTCCTGCAGTGTGATTATCTCAAAATTATGTTTCTTTTAAGCTGTAAAAAAAAGGGTCACCATTTTTAGGAACATCTTTCTTGAAGTAAAATATTTAATTTTGCATCCTTATTATGGGGGCAATTTTAACTTGATGAATATACGGATATGATAATCAAAGCCTTTGGTATACTGCGGGGATCAATGTGTTTTTTTTATTTCCTTGACAAGCTTCAAATTATGCTTTAACATGCTATAATTCTGTTGTTAATCTCTTGCAAAAAAAAAAAACAACAAAACAACAACAGCTAAAAATTATTGCATTCATTTTCAAGTGGGATAGTAACTGTTTACATTTGTATCTGGTATGATTGAATGCACATTTTGATTGATAGACTTATCAATCACATTTCTACACCAATTTATTGTTGACTGATGTATTTTTTTTCAATTTAAGATGGCTTGTAGTGCTTTTAACAGTTCTCAAAGTTAGCTGATAAACAACTGTGTGTTGGATGGCAGCCTTTTGACACAGTTTGAGAAATGCTGAAGTTTTCTTTTCCCCTACATATCCAGAACCAAATGGCCCATCGTTGAGGCACACGTTGTGACAAAAAAAGCTGTTTATTTAATTTTATGCATCAGTCATTTATTGCTCTTTGTTGTGTATTCAAAGTTTGTGTGCCATGATATTAAACAAAGCCGATTCCCAGTTCGGAAATGAACAAAACTTGCTTAACTTACGCTTGAACAGCGCAGCCCCTCATATGCTTTCCTCAGAGCATAACGTGATGAATGTCTGTGTTTTTATGCTGGTTTGTAATGGCACACCGTACTCATATAGTCGACTGATTGGTCATTATGAAACATTTTCCTGTTCATTATTATAAGTTACAAACAACAAACATCTATAAAGAGTTACAGTACAGCTCAATTTTTTAATTTCTTCAGGTCATTTTGAAGGTATAACCTAGACCAGGGGTGGGCAAACTACGGCCCGCGGGCCACATGCGGCCTGGCAACTGATATTATGTGGCCCTCAAAGGCATTAAGACATTTTTTTTTTTTTAAATTACTTAGTTTTTAAGTTATTTTGTTGAATTTTACAGAATTTCATGTGCTGTACCGTTATGATTGTTTTAACAATGTTTGATCAACTTTCTAATTCTCTATTTTTTAAAAACAGTCCTTGACTTTTGTCATGTAAGGCTAAAAAGCGAATTTACCGATTTTAACATAGAGAAATGTTTATCGGTATAAAATTGGACATAATATACATCCGCCCCCCCCCCCCCCCCACAATAGCCATTACATATGTCAATGTGGCCCGCCGCACAAAAAGTTTGCCCACCCCTGACCTAGACCCATTACAGGTATAACCTAGACCCATTACAGGTATAACCTAGACCCATTACAGGTATCAGTAAGACCCATTAAAGGTATTACCTAGACCCATTACAGGTATTACCAAGACCCAATTATCTCAAAGCCTTTTATGTAAATTATCTCAAGTTTACTTTATCAAAATGGGACTGTTGAACACTTTGCACCCCCAAAATACTTTAAATGCATTTCTTAGAAATTTAAAGGAATATTTGAAACTTACAAAATAATTTATCCAAAAAATATGTAACAGAACAGCGTCCCCCCCCCCCCCCCCAACCTGATCACCCAACACAGAAAAGAGTTCTCACTAACTTCTTTTAATTCCTTCATGAACTCTCTCCCGTCGGCCTCATCTTTGTTTGTTTTAGAACCACTGTTGAAGCCTACCGGGTTTAAAATGTTTAAACTACGGGGACCCGGTGGCGGCTGGTCATACGGGGATTCCACTCAGCCCTTAAATACCGTTCTGCCTTTCAACATCAGCTGTTGTAAGTTTCCTGAGTTCTGCACCCTCATTATCCATCTATCCCTGTGGCGCTACAGCCCATGTAGTGCTTTTGCCTGCCTCACCGCTTCCTTCCACTCAGACCATCCATCCCTGTAGCGCTACAGCCCATGTAGGGCCTAGGCTTGTCTCACTGCTTCCTTCCACTCAGACCATCCATCCCTGTAGCGCTACAGCCCATGTAGTGCTTTTGCCTGCCTCACTGCTTCCTTCCACTCAGACCCAACTAATGCTTTTCTTTTCCGATGCTTGGATTCCCAGCTGTTGTAGATCTTTTTTCCCACATCACACATCCATCTAAGCCTTGGTCTGCCTTTGAGCCGTTTCCCTCTGGGGTTTTGGTGATGCACCCTCTTCACTCGTCTGTCATTTGGCGCTCTCTCTAAGTGTCCTGCCCAGCGTAGCCAGCATCGTCAACACGCAACAGTTTGTTTTATTAGCGCCATAATCCTGTTTGCGTGTTTGTATCACGGTAAACAACCAAGTATTGAGTAATACAAACACACGAATTATTTTAAAGATGCGTTCGCTTTTTTAAATTATTAATTATTATTATTTTAAAATTGATTCGTTGATTCTTAATATAGATTTCTTTAAGTTTTGAAAAGTTTCAGTTTTGTTGAGAATATAATTTTTGTTTCACCCGTTATGTTAAAAAGTGTCACAGTTCAGGGGTTCATTGAAACGAAATCCCAGTGCGTATCCGCATGAACTGAGTTGACCGTGCGACCATGGTTATGAATTATTTTATAATAATAAGGGAACCAAAGTTATTTAATGTATGTTATGTTCGATAACCCTCTGAAAAAAAAAGTTCAATAACCCTCTGAAAAAAAGTTCAATAACCCTCTGAAAAAAAACGTTGCTATCTCAAGGCTTCTCAAATTGATTTTCCCAAGGAGGGTCCATGGCACGTCCAACGAAAACTGTCATGAGTCCCATGAAACTTGTTTGAAAATGTATATATGTTACTTTTGGGTTAAGTTTTCGTAGATTATTATTTCAATGACTGGTTTGGTCAGTGCCATAACACACCATGTTGTTCATTATATAAACCCTTATATGTCTTGACTTTGCGGTGACGATAATTTACACATTTGTATGTACATGGAATCTGTGGGATATTTTTTTTATGGGAATAATTTCATTAAATAATTTGTTACTACTTGAAGATCAAGCTGTGTTTGTTGTTCATTGTGTTTAGCAGTGGGGTCAATGTGTGTAAGTGTGTTTAGCAGTGGGATCAATGTGTTTAGCAGTGGGATTAATCTGAGTTCATTTAAATTTCAAACGAAACCATTTAACAACAACAAACATCTTTAGAGCAGGGTTAATCCAACCACGACCTGGCACAATGCATTTTTTGACCAGATGTATGACACCTCATTGGATCTGCACGACTTTTCGTTCCTGTTGCAGCCGCTAAAAAAACAGAGTTTTATCTTAATTAACTTAATTAGATCTATACAATTTATTTAAGTGTTTGTGCGGAACACGTAGATGTGTTATTATCTGAGAATTAAGTGTGTGGTGACACACGTACATGTGTTATCTTATGAGAAGTAAGTGTGAGGCGACACAATTAGATGTGTTATCATCTGAGAATTAAGTGTGTGGCGACACACGTAGATGTGTTATGATCTGAGAAATAAGTGTGTGGCGACACACGTAGATGTGTTATCATCTGAGAATTAAGTGTGTGGCGACACACGTAGATGTGTTATCATCTGAGAATTAAGTGTGTCTTTAGACGTCCAAACGGAAGCCTTGAAATCTCATTGCTCAGAAACGTGAACGTGTTTGCATCTCACCTAATCGAAATCTCAGCGTGTGTTGTTCTGTGCTGGCGTGTATCGATCTCACCGTCACGTGACGGGATGAGCAAGTCGCACGCTATAATATCCCGACCATTCTGACCCGCCCTAAACATCCTGATTGTTTACTTCAGGCACGCGAGTCGCGGCGGAAGCGACTGTTCTTTATTGAAACCGTTATTTGGCTGTCAAGTGTTTCTTGAACAGCTGTAAGTAATTGAGGGGCGGGGATGGGGGGGGGACAAAGCCCTTACCATCCGACAGTTACGCCTTTGCCAGTCTCCAGCGGCGGATCGAGAGGCGAAAAAGTAGAAAAAGAAATAAACAAAGCTTCAGTCAAGGTTATCTTGCGCCATTCTCAAAAGGTACAAAATGCTGGAACGGGGCTAAAAATGGGGCCCCTCATCTACACATTGAAACACAGGGGCCCCTCATCTACACATGGAAACACGGGGGCCCCTCATCTACACATGGAAACCTTGGGGCCACTCATCTACACGTGGAAGCACGGGGGCCCCTCATCTGCACATTGAAACACGGGGGCCCCTCATCTACACATGGAAACACGGGGGCACCTCATCTACACATGGACACACACACAGCAATAATGCCATCATTTATAAATCTATATTAAAAAAATATAATAATAAAGAACGATAATACATGACTACATTTGTATATAATTAATAAAACAACAGTGACACAATATCCACAAGGAATGAATTTCATGCTACAGATTGATGACAGGCTCTTGACAGTTATAATAGTTGACATGTAATTGTAATGACATCAATGTTCTGCTAAAGATAAAATTTGCTTTCCTAGACATTTTCTTGGCAAAGCTGCGAATCATGTCGTCGAAATCAATCGTTTTTTACAAGATCAATCTCAATACCGAGTCTTGCCAAATCTACCAGCCGCCCCTTTGACAGTAGACACAATACCGAGTCTTTCCAAATCTACCAGCCGCCCCTTTGACAGTAGGCACAATACCGAGTCTTGCCAAATCTACCAGCCGCCCCTTTGACAGTAGACACAATACCTAGTCTTGCCAAATCTACCAGCCGCCCCTTTGACAGTAGACACAATACCGAGTCTTGCCAAATCTACCAGCCGCCCCTGTAAAATACTCAATTTATATTAAAAAAATTATCAACTTTAGTTAACCGAGTGACAGGCGTCTTTCTCAGTCTCGCCAAACCAGATAGTTCAGACGAGCCAATCAAAATAATGCTTGTTTAGCCTCACTCCAGACCAGCCAATCAAAATAATGCTTGTTTAACCTCACTCCAGACAAGCCAATCCAAATAATGCTTGTTTAGCCTCACTCCAAACAAGCCAATCAAAATAATGCTTGTTTAGCCTCACTCCAGACAAGCCAATCAAAATAATGCTTGTTTAACCTCACTCCAGATAAGCCAATCAAAATAATGCTTGTTTAACTTCTCTCCAGACAAGCCAATCAAAATAATGCATCTTTTACTTCACTCCAGACATGCCAATCAAAATAATGCTTCATTTACTTCACTCCAGACAAGCCAGTCTCGGTCATGATTTCCATTGTTTAAACTTCGAAATGTTAGAATACTTTCGGAAAAAACTGGTTAGCTATATCTTTGGTTATTTTTTTTAGGAAAGCCAGTATGAATAACAAGGCTGTCTTGTCAAACAAGGCTGTATATTTCAAACAAAGCTGTCTTGTCAAACAAGGCTGTCTTGTCAAACAAGGCTGTATATGTCAAACAAGGCTGTCTTGTCAAACAAGGCTGTATATGTCAAACAAGGCTGTCTTTCCAAACAAGGCTGTCTTGTCAAGCAAGGCTGTCTTGTCAAACAAGGCTGTATATGTCAAACAAGGATGTCTTGCCAAACAAGGTTGTCTTGCCAAACAAGGCTGTCTTGTCAAGCAAAGCTGTCTTGTCAAACAAGGCTGTATATGTCAAACAAGGCTGTCTTGTCAAACAAGGCTGTATATGCCAAACAAGGCTGTCTTGTCAAGCAAGGCTGTCATGACAAACAAGGCTGTCTTGTCAAACAAGGCTGTCATGTCAAACAAGGCTGTCTTGTCAATCAAGGCTGTCTTGTCAAACAAGGCTGTCTTGTCAAACAAGGCTGTCTTGTCAAACAAGGCTGTCTTGTCAAACAAGAATGTCTTGTCAAACAAGGCTGTCATGTCAAACAAGTCTGTAATGTCGTTTTGATCTCCACAAAGTATAGAATGCGTAGTATATAACCGATGTTTTTTTTTCTTTAAAAAAATTTGTTTTGTAAAAAAATCATTTTCATATGCTCCGTTGAGCTCCATGGACCCCGGGACATTGTAGCGGCAGCAGCCCTTCTACTCAGGGCTGGTTGGTAGGGCCTAAAAGGGAATGAATTGACAAGTCAAATGGAATATTTCTATTAAAAAAAGAGCGAATCGCTTCCCTTTAAACCCATCACTCCGTTTACAAGATGAACAAAAAATGTGGGGGGAAAAAATCTTTTGTTCAAATTTGTTCTCATTTCGATCACAAGTAGGTCTCCACCGCCACCCTCTGATGCCTTTAGTGTTATTGCTTGTATCCCAATGGCATTTTCTTCTACTTCTTGACCTGCTACCTTAAGAGTGATTTGAGGCCTAGACCGATTTATGCAAATGGCCCTCCAATATTCCTCGTAACAGACGTGGGTCATAAAAAAACCCCACTCGAATCCAGTGACTGGCTCATTTAAATGTGATTCTGTGACGAGCTCGATCAGGATAGTTTAAAAGTTGTGGCGGGGGACGACGACGATACAAAAAAAAGATCCCCTTAAATAGTTGAAATTCATCCCTGTGGCACTACAGCCCATGCAGGACTATGACGTGCCTCACCACATCCTTCCACTCAGACCTAACTGATGCTTTTTCTTTTCCATGCTTGGATTCCCATCTTTTTCCACACCAGCCATCCATCTAAGCCAAGGCCTGCCCTTGAGCCGCTGTCCTCTGGGGTTTTGGTGGTGCACCCTCTTCACTCCTCTGTCATTTGCGATTATTTCTTAGTGTAAAATTAAATATTGAGAGTAGTATAAATGCACGCTTCCCTTATTAATCATCTTGAATATGCTATCCAAGCCCTCGACAATCCTGTATTCTCCTCTACATTAGACAATGTGTACAGTGTACAATCCCAAAAACTGCCGACCGGGGTCGCGCTTTACCTCTCTAGTTACGCCTGACTATCTATCTATCTATCTATCTATCTATCTATCTATCTATCTATCTATCTATCTATCTATCTATCTATCTATCTATCTATCTATCTATCTATCTATCTATCTATCTATCTATCTATCTATCTATCTATCTATCTATCTATCTATCTATCTATCTATCTATCTATCTATCTATCTATCTATCTATCTATCTATCTATCTATCTATCTATCTATCTATCTATCTATCTATCTATCTATCTATCTATCTATCTATCTATCTATCTATCTATCTATCTATCTATCTATCTATCTATCATATCTATCTATCTATCTATCTATCTATCTATCTATCTATCTATCTATCTATCTATCTAATCTATCTATCTATCTTATCCATCCATCCATCCATCCATCCACCCGCCCGCATAATCTATTAACTACCCATCTGCCTACCGACACACCCACCTACCTACCCACCCAACCTCCCACCATACATATATAAAATATATAATCAACTATTGAGCAAGCAGCTGTGTACATAGTACATAGGCTACATGGAACCAGATGTATAATAGCAAAAACCTTTTCTTGGATGCGGGAATCCCCCATTAAGCCTTTCAAACTTTTATAACCCGTTATCTCTACCATAAAGTTAAAGCATCCAGGTCTTCGCGGGAATACACGGGAGCCAGCCGAGCGAGGCCTAGTTCCAGCAACGCGTGCGATGTGGCGGCATGAGGCTTTCGTTTCCTGCTTGGGTGAAACAACGAAGAGAGTTCTCTTCTTCTTCATTTTTTTTTTCTCCACACGATACACTTTCACCGGTAAACAAAGCGAAGCATGGATTTTCCTGTCTACTTGTTGTCATGAATGATACGTTTTAAAATGCGAATCTGTTATTGCTTATTAATTACTATGATGATAAAACGCGAAGTCAACACATCACGTTGAAGAGTTCATGTGTATTTTCGAATACGTTTGTTTATTTAGGATTGAGAGTTCTCTCGTTACACACTGTGATGTGTTCGGTTCACTTATAACTACGTTAAGACGTTTTTTTGTTGTCGTGTCTTGTTTGTAATTTAAATGAGATGCGTACGATCGTGAAAGTTTCTAATTCTTCGAGAGGAGAAGAAGGATTAACTCTATGACCTGTGTTCTTTCTGCTTTCGAGTTTACTCAGTCGTATGTACGTCATTCAAACAACAACGCTAACTAAGTGACAATAACAAGGGATTAACAGCACCAGTGAGTAGATCTGTTTGAAAACAACGAATCAGTGACTATACTCCAGCTCTGCGTTAAATCTTTATGAACACAGGGGGGAAATGATTGTAGGCGGGCAAGACGGCGATCATTAGCCAACAGCTGTGACCAGGGTTCGGTCATTGGAGTGGGGTGAGTTCATTTTTTTTTGTGTGGATATCTTTACCCTCTATTGCTTTATTATATCTGGTGATTGATTTCAGTGAGGAAATTGTTTAATCTGCGTGGGGACTAAACGTTGAAGGACGTGATATAAGAAACTGTGATTGTATGTTACCACCAAGTACAGTACAGTATTCTTGTTGTGAGGAATTTTATAAAGGGTTTGTAAAGTTGTAAAAAATCTATTTTCAATAATTTTTCTGATGAACACACTATAATTTACCAAAAGATTTATATCAATAGTAAAACGACAACAAACTTAATTGAATTGGCTTAAATCATATCTGCCCCCTATCCGGCCTTATATTATTGATATTTACTACTACTGATAGTCTGCTAATCGTAACTAAATATAGGCTAGTTGAATAAAAGGAAATGTACTAAACCTTTACAATAATATATTTATTTTTTGGGGGGGGGGGGGCATGGGCGCCCGCAGAAAATTTTCTAGGAGGGGGCAAAATATTTTCTAGAGGGGGGGGGGGGGGCAAAATACTTTCTCTTTATTTTCTCTTTACTTTAATAAATTTTTTGTCTATTTTTGTCTAATTTTTTTTTAAATTAATCAATCGGGGGGGGGGGGGGGCAAGTGCCCCGCCTTGCCACTACTTGCGGGCGCCCATTGGGGGAGGGGTGTCTTGATTAATATGTTCAAAAAATGTATTAAAAAATAGAAGAGAAATGGTCACATATTTGATAGGTTGAGTGGTAAGTTGGGTTGATGTAACGAGAGGCCACTGCCTGAACATCATGCATCACAAATCACATTGTTATTTTATCCACTGTTCATTCACGAAGGAGAGAGCACTGAGCCAAAATATTGCACACCAAAAAACATTGCACACCAAAAACATATTAAAAGATTTCCGCACATCTCCCGCTGATAAAAGGATCATTTAAAAAAAAATTCAATAAAACAAATATTTATTTTATCGTAAATGAAGAAATTAATAAATTGTGTCTCCACCACCAGTTTCCTTTAATGCAGTACCCGCCGCAGTCTTTCCCCCCAGTGTAAACAAAAATTGAACCGCTAAGATGTTTTAGGCCCACCTCTAAATTTCTCGTTGGATTGACAGTTCGATGACAAGAATTACACCCCCACCCCCCCACACACACAAGGCTCGCGGTGAAGTCTTATTTCTCGCAAATTATTGTAAAAAAACTCTCTGATCATAGAAACAACTCCGAAAGAAATTACTTAAAAAAATATGTTAAAATTAATATTACAATCTCCAAACCCACAACAGAATATAAGGTTTGAGAAGAGTTTTATAGAAATGTCGTAGTTGTCCGAACCAGGATATATATATTGCAGGCAGTGGCTCTTGCGCTATATATGAAAGAAAACGAATGTCATTATTAGGAATGTCGCAGTGTGTAGATTTAGGATCTCACTGTCTACACATGTCTTCATGTGGGAGGATAATTATGATCTCAGTGGATTAAAATAATATGAATATTGATGAAGTTAGGCACGTTTAGACCATGGGAAGAAATCTTAGTTAAAACAAAGAAAGGGGGCTGTAAAACAAAAATTAAATTGCGAATTAACGCTGTAATTTACTATATAGAGTCATCAGGACCATATCACGAAATGGAATGAACTGCGATTAAGCGTATTTTCTTTACACAGTTGTCAATACACCAACATGTAAGCTCTTAACGCTACCCCCCCCCCCTTTTTTTTTTTTCTACAACGCCCCTCCCTTATGAATACAACACATGTTCATTCACGGACAAATACTTACATTGCTATGTATCTACTAATAGACATGAATCTAAAACTGAATTGTTATTATTATAAATCAGAGCTGTATTACTTGGGTTGGGGGGGGGGGGGGAGGAAGAGAGCTGACATGAACTCCCTCAAGATTATGTTGCTAAAATTGGAATAAAAGTTTTATTCTGAGTGTCTCTGTTTCTGAGCGGTAGGGATGGGGGAAACAACAACAAAGAAACAATAGCAAACAACCGTGATGGTCAGCATTAACGTGATGGTCAGCTCCAAGGTTGTGGCGCGAATGTCTAGACGGACACATTTTTATATTCATCACATTTGGTCGTTTCGTCTCCGAGGTTTTAGCGGTTCATTTAACACGGGAGTGTATACATATTATATCACGGTTATATTTATATACGTCCGAGTCATTATTTTTTCGATGCTTGCTTTCATTACTTTTCAAGAGGTGTAACAAAAGAAAAACAAATTGCCTTAAAAATGTGTTATTAAATAATAAAGTGATCTTGGTACAGGGCTGTTCCAGGAAAACGAACCACACGGGTTTCTCAACATGCATGGGGCACTTCTGGGAATGCGAGGAAAAGGGATTATACGATAAGATGGGCCATTCAATATTTAATTTCAAGTTATATATATATATATATAATATATATATATATATAATATATAATATATATATATAATAAGATACGATGTTGTTATTTATACAAAATAAATGGCAATTTGGTTTCATTGCAAAGCATAGCGAGCTTAACTCGCGCCCGGGGCACAATACCTTTTTAGCGCCCCCCCCCCCATTTGAAAACCATACAATTTTATATGTAAAATATATCATTTGGCGCCCCTTTGTGAGTAGCGCCCGGGGCATGATGCCCCCTTGCCCCCCCTCGCTAAGCCACTGTTTGATTGTATTGCAGATTGATTGGATACTTCTATAACGCTGGTATCCATGCTACTTTAGCATGCTCACCGCGCTCTGGTTTCCTCAAATCTATTTAAACAAAAATGTCTTTGAATGTTTCCTAAATGATTTTCTATCCTTTTCAATACTCCTCAAAGATAGTGTCTTCAGTCTTCAAAGTCTTTGTCTGAGTTTTTGTTGCTCTTTGAAAATGTTTTTCTGTAGCCAGGCGTTCGGTGAACCATCGAGTGGTCAGAACAAATGTTCTTGAGTGTACGTCGACATTTTGATCAGTTTGGAATTTTTGTTCCAACGCAGTCCTCGGTAACAAAATTCCGGCCAGGTGCGAAAGCACTTGTACACACTGGTACACACCCCAATTTATTAATAATGCAACAGAGTTGTTAGTTATTGCTTCTAAAGACAAGCAATATTTCTCGCCGAATGTTGAAGATGTTCATGACGAAAATAAATGAAACATAAAGTTTATATACCCACCCACCCACCCATCTGTAGTGACATGTGGCTCTCAAAATTTTCCTAACATATATAATTTTAAAACAAAAGACCACACACGAGGCTACTTGACACCTGACCCATGGCGTCATAGACCAGAAGCAGGAGTCTTTTCGCCAAAGCTCCAACATCTCAGCCCTGAAAGTTTTAAATCAAGAGTAATGACTAGGAATAGACGAGGATAGGTCAACAAGGGGCGCCGGGACAAAAAGTGTGTGTGTGTGTGGGGGGGGGGTAATCATTCTGGGGCTCTTCCCTCCAAGTTACCCTTCACTATTAGACCATGGTAGAGGTTCTTTGAACGGTACACATCATGCATGTGTAACTGGAGCTCTGGTGGGTTGGGGGGTGGAGGACGGGACCAAGAGTTGTTGGTCAAGAATTGTGAATAGGTTTTCTTGTACAATGAGGTGTGATTGTGACAGAGACTTGTGGTCAAGAAACGGGAATAGATTGTCTTGCACAGTGAGTTGTGATTGTGACAGAGATTGCGATTGTGTTAAACGCCCTGACCGTATTTATTCAAGCTTTTAGCAGGTGAGGAAGTTGAGAGAAGCATTCGTCGCTGTTTCTTTTATTACAAACCTCCCATTACCAAAAAATCTAGTGATTCTTACGAGTTGCAAGCAACGTCTACTTTCGACCACATTAACAGAATGCTCTTTTGATTCACGTTAAACTGATACATTTATCAGGGATCTCCACATGTTTCCACCTGGGTTCTCAAAATGAATATTTTTTAAATGCATATTTTACTACATTTAAAGTTTGACAAGTTAGTGGGTTGTATGTACCCGACACGTTCTCCGCCGTTAAACGGACTGAAGTGGGTCCATGGTGCAAACAAGTTAAGAACCTGTCTAGTAGAACATAACTTTTATTATTATTTTCCCCACTCTTTTTCTGTCTGTCTCTCACGCACGTACTCTCATACTGGCATATACACTCACAACCTTTCACACACATACAAAACACACGCACTCTCCCTCCTTCCCTCTCTCTCTCACCAAGCAACGCCTCATCTCTTTCCATTTCATATTTATGATGTCCGACGCTCATTAGGCCCCATCAATTTAGAACATTTGAAGCACAGTTGGACGTAATGCGGATTCTAGACAGAGTCTATGCACCACAAATCTGAATCCAGCAGCCACCCAACGAACTCCTCCCATCCCCTGTCTCACACTCATTGCGCACAACTCCTGCCTCCTACCCCACTCCGTAACGGCGCATCACCATCGATTGGTGGTCGCTAAGGACGCCGCAATGACTATATGGCAACAGAGTCACACGTGAATCCTTTCCCTTTGTGATTGGTAACACTCCTGGCCAGCTCATCATTATTGATAGCTATCTTATACAAGACTTTAATGACTTCATGCTTCACAGCCGTGAGAAGTACTCGGTAAAGACTTCCAGCGTTGTAGAAATTAAACGACATTGGGATCCCCCGTTTCTATTATTAGAAACACGCAAATATATAGCATTTTTTTCGGTCAGAAAGCGATATTTGTGTGATTGGATTACTTGATCAGTTAACCGGACCTGGCCATATACGACACTCCAGATAGGCACTGAATCAATGTGTTGTCCCCCCACCCTTTTCCCAACACCCTAAAAACCCCTTAGGATGATATATTAAAATTATACGTTGCATTGATGTAAGGCAAAAATATACGTATTTCGTTCATGATGTTCATCTCGTATTAAAATAACCCATTAGCAACTGTTAATTGGTGTGTGTACACTGTATATCACTCCCCCTCCCCAGTGGCCAATCTTCAACTGTACGTGTCTGAACTATGGTGATATTTAAAATTATATAATTGCACATACAACATGGGGGCTTGACATACAACACGATGGCTTGAAATACAGGATGGAGGCTTGAGATACAACAGGAGGGCTTGAAATAAAACGTGGGTGCTTGTAATACAGCACCCGGGCATAAACCAAAACACGGGTGCTTGACATACAACACGGGTGCTTGACATACAACACGGGTGCTTGACATACAATACGGGTGCTTGACATACAACACAAGTGCTTGACATACAACACGGGTGCTTGACATACAATACGGGTGCTTGACATACAACACGGGTGCTTGACATATAACACGGGTGCTTGACATACAACACGGGTGCTTGACATACAACACGGGTGCTTGACATACAATACGGGTGCTTGACATACAACACGGGTGCTTGACATACAACACGGGTGCTTGACATATAACACGGGTGCTTGACATACAACACGGGTGCTTGACATACAACACGGGTGCTTGACATACAACACGGGTGCTTGACATACAACACGGGTGCTTGACATACAACACGGGTGCTTAACATACAACACGGGGGCTTGACAGACAACACGGGCGCTTGACAGACAACACGGGCGCTTGACATACAACACGGGCGCTTGACATACAACACGGGCGCTTGACGTACAACACGGGTGCTTGACGTACAACACGGGTGCTTGACATACAACACGGGTGGAATGCACAGAAGAACAATAGTTATTGCCCATATGATTTACTGTTCCTGTTATGGCGTTAACAATCCGTAACTTTATAGTCGTGTTATTGTCATCGCGTTGAAAATCACGGGGACAGGAACTGTAAAGCAGGTCTGTGCACTGTGCGATAAAGGTCTTGGTCGGAGGAGGTGAACACTAAAGGTCTTGGTCGGAGGAGGTGAACACTAAAGGTCTGGGTTGGAGGAGGTGAACACTAAAGGTCTGGGTTGGAAGAGGTGAACACTAAAGGTCTTGGTCGGAGGAGGTGAACAATAAAGGTCTTGATCGGAGGAGGTGAACACTAAAGGTCTGGGTTGGAGGAGGTGAACACTAAAGGTCTTGGTTGGAGGAGGTGAACACTAAAGGTCTCGGTTGGAGGAGGTGAACACTAAAGGTCTGGGTTGGAGGAGGTGAACACTAAAGGTCTTGATTGGAAAAGTTGAACACTAAAGGTCTGGGTTGGAAAAGGTGAACAGTTAATGTCTGGGTTGGAGGAGGTGAACAGTTAATGTCTGGGTTGGAGGAGGTGAACACTAAAGGTCTTGATTGGAAAAGTTGAACACTAAAGGTCTGTGTTGGAAAAGTTGAACACTAAAGGTCTGGGTTGGAAAAGTTGAACACTAAAGGTATGGGTTGGAGGAGGTGAACACTAAAGGTCTTGATTGGAAAAGTTGAACACTAAAGGTCTTGATTGGAGAAGGTGAACACTAAAGGTTTTGATTGGAGGAGGTGAACACTAAAGGTCTTGATTGGAGGAGGTGAACACCAAATGTCTGGGTTGGAGGAGGTGAACACTAAATGTCTGGGTTGGAGGAGGTGAACACTAAATGTCTGGGTTGGAGGAGGTGAACACTAAATGTCTGGGTTGGAGGAGGTGAACACTAAATGTCTGGGTTGGAGGAGGTGAACACTAAATGTCTGGGTTGGAGGAAGTGAACACTAAATGTCTGGGTTGGAGGAGGTGAACACTAAATGTCTGGGTTGGAGGAGGTGAACACCAAATGTCTGAGTTGGAGGAGGTGAACACTAAATGTCTGAGTTGGAGGAGGTGAACACCAAATGTCTGAGTTGGAGGAGGTGAACACTAAATGTCTGAGTTGTAGGAGGTGAACACTAAATGTCTGGGTTGGAGGAGGTGAACACTAAATGTCTGAGTTGGAGGAGGTGAACACCAAAGGTCTGAGTTGGAGGAGGTGAACACCAAATGTCTGGGTTGGAGGAGGTGAACACTAAATGTCTGGGTTGGAGGAGGTGAACACTAAATGTATGGGTTGGAGGAGGTGAACACTAAATGTCTGGGTTGGAGGAGGTGAACACTAAATGTCTAGGTTGGAGGAGGTGAACACTAAATGTCTGGGTTGGAGGAGGTGAACACTAAATGTCTGGGTTGGAGGAGGTGAACACTAAATGTCTGGGTTGGAGGAGGTGAACACTAAATGTCTGGGTTGGAGGAGGTGAACACTAAATGTCTGGGTTGGAGGAGGTGAACACTAAATGTCTGGGTTGGAGGAGGTGAACACTAAATGTATGGGTTGGAGGAGGTGAACACTAAATGTCTGGGTTGGAGGAGGTGAACACTAAATGTCTGGGTTGGAGGAGGTAAACAGTTTGCAGTTAAGAAGATAAAAAATTAATGAACGCGTTGTTTGACATTTAAGCTTTATACAAAAGTCACAAAATTTGAGTGTGAAATGGACGACAGTCACATGAGTGTGAAATGGACGACAGTCACATGAGTGTGAAATGGACGACAGTCACATGAGTGTGAAATGGACGACAGTCACACCACAGCCGCCTCTGAAAGATGTGTAACGATGCATGAAGTATTTGAATGTCTAAATGAGATGACCAGCTGTGGGCTATTCTTTCGGGTTTTCAGCACCAATTGGTCCATTTTATTGTACTCTTTTTTTTTTCCTTAGTCAAATGGAATGCCAAGACCACGGAGTCGGTATGGGGTACGAGACAAATGGAATGTCACGACCACGGAGTTGGTATGGGGTACTTGACAAATGGAATGTCACGACCACGGAGTTGGTATGGGGTACTGGACAAATGGAATGTCACGACCACGGAGTCGGTATGGGTTACGGGACAAATGAAATGTCACCACCACGGAGTCGGTATGGGGTACGGGACAAATGGAATGTCACCACCACGGAGTCGGTATGGGGTAAAGGACAAATGGAATGTCACGACCACGGAGTCGGTATGGGGTACGGGACAAATGGAATGTCACGACCACGGAGTCGGTATGTGGTACGGGTAAGACCGACATAGAAAAAAAACAACATCTATTTATTTTTGGAGAGAAAAGAGCAAAGAGGTTGGTTCTGATTTCATATCAGTTGTGGTTGTCATGGTTTTGGCTAATTAAACATGGATTGCAAAGGTTTCAGTTACGGTTACATCTGACTCCACTATCCAGAAGTAATCCTTGTCCCACGATGTGTGCACAATGATGCTGTCACAATAATAACAATAATACTTTCACAATAATACTGTCATAATAATACTGTCACAATAATAATGCAAAATGGCGACAAAATTTTTTTGCGTCCTTTTTCGATATGATTTTCATCGTAGGCAACTTATTATTCCTGAAGCAATTTAGACCTTGTATTAATGTTTGTAAAATTAATTGAATAAAGATTTTTCTAAATTAGAAAATTTAGATTAAAAAAAATTATATTACTGATGTGTTACGTCACAAATTTTTGACACCCCCCACTCCTCCCTGTCACAAAGTGTCATAAATTCTCGACCCCCCTTACACCCCTCCCTTTTTGAGCGTGACGTAATTTGCAAACGACCCACTACAAAAGTCAGGCTGAGTTCATATTTGTTTAAACTTCGACGTCTTTCGGATAATGAGATCAAGGGACGCATTTCTTTGTAAAGGTTCCAGAGGCGTAGCGTAGGGGGGGGCAGGGGGTACAGATGTACCCTGGCGCCAGCTAGTTAGGGGCGCCAAAATGTGCTTTGGTATTATTTTATTGATGAAAATAATGGGTTTGAGAGTTGAAAAAAAAGAAAAGAGGGCGCTCTAAAATGAATCTTGTCCCCGAGCTCGAATCTTGTCCCCGGGCGCCAAACACTCTAGCTACGCCACTGAAAGGTTCACAGGGGGATTTTTTTTGGGAGGGGAGGGGGGAATCGAAATAATTGATAAATCAACGTGATGTTTACTTGTATAGATATTAATACAAACAAATCATCTATCTATTCACCTCTCCAGGTCAGAGTGGAAGGTTATCCATGGATTTACTCCAACATTCACACCGCTGGAGACGATGGAGTTCACGGTGGCTGCCCAAGTTATACGCCATGCTGCTTTTGATGCAGACGTGGCCGCTAGAGGGAGTCTTGGGACAGGAAGGAGCAGCACCTATATCGGGTGAGTCCTTCGGTGCTTCACACATTTATTAGACTGGGTAAAATTAAAGGCTCCGAATTAAGCTTATATAAATGGTGTTTTTTCTGTGTCCTATACTATAAAAAATGCGCATATAAGGAGGCCTTCGATGTTTAAAGTGCCTTCCAATGTTTAAGTGGGCCTCTTATGTTTAAAGGGGCCTCCGATGTTTAAGGGGCGCTCTGATGTTTAAGGGGCCCCCCGATATTTAAGGGTGGCCCAAGTTCCTCCGATGTTTAAGGGGGGGGGGCCCAAGTTGTGATGTGAAAAAAGCTGTCAACTCAGCATGCAGGCGGCACCAAACAGAAACGTGGCATGGGGGCCTCCAAAACTCACGCGACGTCTCTGACTATACAGATTGACTACTAAGCACATGCACGCCAAATCAGACATATTCGCTCATACCAACTGATACCTCCCGATACATACAGACATACACAAAGTCGTACCCGCATGCAACCGCTCTCTATGGAGCACGACATTCTTTAAACATAAGACTACTAACATATTAACATCACTGCGATATAAGACTACTAACATATTTACATATTTACCTAAAATTCTTAAAATGGTCATCTCATTTAGACATTCAAATACTTCATGCATCGTTAAACATAAAAAAACAACTCAAAATTCTCATCATGAGGTCTGCTACCGGCATTAACTGCCTACCGACTTGCAATAAAGCCGTGAATGTCTTGCAAACATTTCAGCCCCACTCTCGGTGCTAGTGTCATACTTTGACAAAGACATGTGTCTTGACTTTTAGGTCACCGTCTGTTCATTGTCCAATCTTCTATAGATCCAGTGCCGTTCACTGTCTCGGTGTCATTCACCTGTCTCGGTGTCATTCACCTGTCTGGGTGTCATTCAACTGTCTGGGTGTCATTCACGTGTCTCGGTGTCATTCACCTGTCTGGGTGTCATTCACCTGTCTCGGTGTCATTCACCTGTCTGGGTGTCATTCACTGATCCTACTCAACTTTACCCACTGCGTTGAAATCCTATCCAAACAGTTTTTGTAACATTGAGCCCAAATACGCGTGTACACTATTTTACAGTCAATTATTATTAACATTTCCCGAAATCTGTTTTGAAAATTATCAAAGGAAAGAAACAATTAGAAAAATTCATACAGCCGAGATCATCCCTGAGATTATTTCAACATAGCAGTTTCATACAGTGTAAAAGCACATGTATATGTTAGTTGTCTTATATCGCATTAATGTAAATATGTTAGAAATCTTATATCGCAGTGATGTAAATATGTTATAAGCTTATATCGAATGATGTAAATATGTTAGTAGTCTTACATCGCAGTGATGTTAATATATTAGTAGTCTTATATCCCAGTGATGTTAATATGTTAGTAGTCCTATATCGCAATGATGTAAATATGTTAGTAGTCTTACATCGCAATGATGTAAATGTGTTAGTAGTCTTATATCCCAGTGATGTTAATGTTAGTAGTCTTACATCGCAATGATGTAAATGTGTTAGTAGTCTTACATCGCAATGATGTAAATATGTTAGTAGTCTTATATCGTAATGATGTAAATATGTTAGTAGTCTTACATCGCAATGATGTAAATGTGTTAGTAGTCTTACATCGCAATGATGTAACTGTGTTAGTAGTCTTATATCCCAGTGATGTTAATATGTAAGTAGTCTTACATCGCAATGATGTAAATGTGTTAGTAGTCTTATATCCCAGTGATGTTAATATGTAAGTAGTCTTACATCGCAATGATGTAAATGTGTTAGTAGTCTTATATCCCAGTGATGTTAATATGTTAGTAGTCTTACATCGCAATGATGTAAATATGTTAGTAGTATTACATCGCAATGATGTAAATGTGTTAGTAGTCTTACATCGCAATGATGTAAATATGTTAGTAGTCCTACATCGCAATGATGTAAATATGTTAGTAGTCTTACATCGCAATGATATAAATGTGTTAGTAGTCTTATATCGCAGTGATGTAATTATGTTAGTAGTCTTATATCGCAGTGATGTAAATATGTTAGTAGTCTTATATCGCAGTGATGTAATTATGTTAGTAGTCTTAAATCGCAGTGCTGTTAATATGTTAGTAGTCTTATATCGCAGTGATGTAATTATGTTAGTAGTCTTACATCGCAGTGATGTTAATATGTTAGTAATCTTAATTCGCAGTGATGTAAATATGTTAGTAGTATTACATCGCAATGATGTAAATGTGTTAGTAGTCTTTATTTCACGATACAAGCATATAGAAAACACTGTTCAAGTAAAGTAGTTAATTAATAACATATCATTAATAGATAATATATCGTAAATAATGAAGAATAAATTATATTTCACAGACATTAAACCGAGCGAAACAATTATTTACGGCTGTCATAATGTTAAGTTCTCTAAAAAAAAATAATTTTAAAGGAGTGGGGGTTTAATTGAAGGAGTTGCTGAAATCTTTCGTCACATTTCCCATTCCTTTAAATACCTCCGTAAATAATTTTATTTCATGAAAAAACCTGGTCATATTTCTCATTAACTGAATCACAACCTTCACCCCAACCCCCAAGGCCATTTCTGATTTATTGAACACTACAGGAACACATCGACGGCTGGATCTCACTAAAGTCAACATTGATAACGCTCTACCAATATAGTTCACTAAAAGTTCAATGTTGTGATTGGGCATTCCCAATATGCCTTGATATATTTCGACCGATAAAGAAAGAAATGCACATGCCCCTCATCGGTGTAGAATTTTTTATCAGCAAACATCTGGGTTTCATCGAGACGTATTCGCGCCATATCCCTGCACCAAAAACAACAACAACAAAAACAATATTCTTCACAAAAATGACACGCAATTAGAATAAGTCTTACCGTCCTTTTAACCAATCTAGTAACCCGTGTAACATTCCCTAACCATTCCTAACTTGATTCTATACCCCATAATTTTTACAGAAGCTGCCTTTCGATGACATCTATTCCTTATTTAAACGATAACCAATTAATTAAAACACACAAAGGTGATGCAGGCGTATGTGTTAAAACAACACATTGTATGATACATTTTTGGCGACTTATTTTCATATTTTAAATTCATAATTCGGTCAATTATTTGTGCCCCCCCTCCTCAACCCCAGTGCCGACCTAATTAACGCCTGACCAGTTGCTTGGCTTACTGATGCAGAGTTGACATAATGAGTGGGTCACAAAATCTACATAATTCTGATTTGGAAATAGATGGTTGACCAGTTCTTTAATTACTTTTGTAAATGGCTTAACGGATATCATTAAAAAAAAGTGATCATTCAGCGTTAATGATTAGTGTGAAGCGTCGAATGTTTAATATTTAGAACTAGTTCTAGCTGGCTAAACATTGGCGACAGCAATGCGTGAACCTGCCGTCTGCTAGTTCTAGCTCGCTAAACATTGGCGACAGCAATGCGTGAACCTGCCGTCTCCTAGTTCTAGCTGGCTAAACATTGGCGACAGCAATGCGTGAACCTGCCGTCTCCTAGTTCTAGCTCGCTAAACATTGGCGACAGCAATGCGTGAACCTGCCGTCTCCTAGTTCTAGCTCGCTAAACATTGGCGGCAGCAATGCGTGAACCTGCCGTCTACTAGTTCTAGCTGGCTAAACATTGGCGACAGCAATGCGTGAACCTGCCGTCTACTAGTTCTAGCTGGCTAAACATTGGCGACAGCAATGCGTGAACCTGCCGTCTCCTAGTTCTAGCTCGCTAAACATTGGCGACAGCAATGCGTGAACCTGCCGTCTCCTAGTTCTAGCTCGCTAAACATTGGCGACAGCAATGCGTGAACCTCCCGTCTACTAGTTCTAGCTCGCTAAACATTGGCGACAGCAATGCGTTTACCTCCCGTCTACTAGTTCTAGCTCGCTAAACATTGGCGACAGCAATGCGTGAACCTCCCGTCTACTAGTTCTAGCTCGCTAAACATTGGCGACAGCAATGCGTGAACTTCCCATCTACTAAAGATACTTGAAAAAACATGAACTCAAGTAACGCACATTTAAGAATCCCAAATTTTGCTAACACCACTTCCTCCCATGATACGCCACTGCACACTTTTTATTTCACGCCCTTGAACTATATTAATATTCTGATGTCCCAAACACTTAAAAAACGAATATTTATTGCAACATATTTAAATTGAGAAGACTTCATTTTCCGAAAAGAAAAGGAAAGATTACGCACCAACAAGTTATTTAAAAAAAAAATCATTTAGCGTAGTTATCGGGAATTATACTTTGCGCGCTGTCCGGAAATGGACGCAGTCACGCCACAAGCAAAATATATATAAGAGATACATGGCATCGGTGGCCTTAAAAAGTTTATTTCGCGAGGCATTCGCGCCATATCCATGCACCATACCCTCACCCACACCTAAGCGTCAGTTCACACGATCAAAGTTCGCGTCAAATTGTTGTATGAACGCACTATTTTGTGCGTGGTTTCTTTTTTGGGGAATTTGATCAAATAGTAATTTGAAAGTTGTGGCAAGGCTTCATACACGAATTGCACCAAATGCTTGAAGAAAATTTGATCGTGTGAACCGACCCTAAGTCGTACTTGACCCAGGGATGAACCTGCTTGTTATTGATTTCAAAGACGAAACACAAGGTGTCCGGTTTTTACCGATCTATGTAATCTCTTGGACTCCTGACTCCACTCGATCACGTGATGGAATTATTCACAGTTCCCAATAATGATACGGATCACCTGCTCTTGATTTGCCGCCATTAGCTGAAAGGAAGAGAACATTTCCGGCCGTAAGCTCCGAAACCGGGGCTTCCCAAACCGGGGAGCAAACCCCATGTGATGAGAGGAGGCATTTCAGGGGGTGCGAGGAAAAGGGAATAGAAGAACAGAAGGGCCGTTGAATTTTAAGCCATGAATCAAGGTTTTAAGTCTTTAAATTTCTTCCTCAACATTTCAGTTCATTTAATATTTAAAGTCACGGGTTTATTTTGTCAATGAATTCCATAATAATGAGTCCTTCCATCATTCGCGATCAAAAAAGAAAATTAGAATTCCACTTCTTTCAACTTTGAAATGCATCTCTACAAAAAAAAGTCGCAAGACTAAGTCAAACAAGTAGTTGGGAGAGCAATACTTGGTGAGACAGTGGGTAGGGAGTGCAATACTTAGTGAAACTATAGTTAGAGAGTGCAATACTTGGTGAGACTGTTGGTAGAGAGTGAAATACTTGGTGAGACAGTTGGTAGAGATTGCAATACTTGGTGAGACAGTAGGCAGAGAGTGCAATACTTGGTGAGACAGTTGGTAGAAGTGCAATACTTGGTGAGACAGTAGGCAGGGAGTGCAATACTTGGTGAGACAGTAGGCAGGGCGTGCAATACTTGGTGAAACTGTAGCTAGAGAGTGCAATACTTGGTGAAACGGTTCGTAGGGAGTGTAATACTTGGTGAAACACTTGGTAAGGAGTGCAATACTTGTTGACAAGGTTGGTAGAGAGTGCAAAATACTTTGTGAAACGGTTCGTAGGGAGTGTAATACTTGGTGAAACACTTGGTAGGGAGTGTAATACTTAGTCCAATAAATTGTATGGAGTGCAAAATGTAGAAAAGGTTGCAAAAACTCTAAACTCTATACGCCAGCGCTTTAATTTTTTAAAATTTTGCGGCACCTTAGGAGGTCATTTTAATATGTAGCTTTTAACGCGTCAAAATATCCAAAGGTTGAGAACCTATGATTTAAACAAAATTTTTATTGTAAGGAGGAATTAGTCGAAACCATTTGATCGAAAGTCACGAAACTCTCAATTTAAATAAAAAAGGGATTTGGTTATATTATGTTAACGGGTCTAGCCCAACTAGGGATTAAGCCAAGCTACTCTACTAAATCATTTAAAACCATTCTAATACAGTAAGTGATGCCCATCACGCTCTCACTACACATTGGAAAGGGATCGGTGGGGGGGGGGGGGGGTCATCAATTTCCCGCTATAGATTGGGGATCGTTACACCATCGCTTCAAATTCTCACCAAACACGTGACGAGTTCCAACTGTCCGCAATCGTAACCTGCTCAGGCCAAAAACCTGCCGTACTATGTTGTCTTGTAAACATTCCTTTATGGCGGCCATAAATACTGGATCGTGATAAAAGGACACGAGTCAACAGCACGCATATCTCATTATTTCCAAAATATGTTTATGACTCTAAGACCATCACACTATGTCTACTGAAAACGCCCCCCAATCCATTGTCACCGTGTAACTGAGCTCTGTAACTGACACCTTCAGTCCCGGGGACCCGAGTGGGAGAGAACCCCGGCTGAAGTTTCTGGTATTTGATGCCCCACGTTGAAATCCTAGAGATCTAGAGTGTCACAGATGGAGATTCTTGGTTAGTAAAACCCTTTAGAAACAATGGCATTGTTTTCAGGAAGAATTGGGTGGAGAACAAATTTGAGATATCCGGATTTGATAATAATAAAAAAAAACAATTACAGACATGATGTTACCACTTTTAGCAATGCATAAAGCACAAATATATTTTTAAAAATATAGTGTTTTTGTTTGTGTCATAATGGTTTCATTTTGCGCTGATAAGGCCCCCCCCTCCCCCCAATTTTCTTCTTCTTCTTCTTTGTGACGTTACAAAAATCACTTTGTTATGTTATAGTGTAAATTTTTAAAAATTAAAAAATCGATTATACTTTGTGGAAACACAATCAAAATGTTTATTTCTCAGGTTCTTGGAATGACCCAAAGATGAAATTCTATAGAAAGATAAACGTCTACTTGACACATTGTTGTTTTTCAAAGGCATGGAGGGTCCTCAACTTGCCTGTTGTTAAGATGCCGAACGAGAGACGTCTATAAGCGAGCAATTCTTGTCTATGACATATTCATGACGGCGATTCATTTGACCACATATGTCTAACTTACTTTTTTTATTTAAAACGTCGACATCGAGTTTTAATGAGCTGTGTGGGGGTCTGCTCCGTGTCTGATGGCAAGATTTACTGTCAAAAAGTCGTTCGTGCAAATGTTGTTCGCCAGTTGTAACCTGGCGGTTGCAACCATGCATTCAAGGTTGTTAGACGTGAATCGTTGGTTTTTAGTTCACCTACAACCATTTGCCGCGTGACCCATTCACAGTAAACTAGTGAAATAATTCAACTTGCTATATACATGTACACATGAGTACAACAAATTTTAAGGGATATTCAACAGTTCGATCATAAGAATTACCCCCGACATGTCCCTCAACCCCACCCCCAACCGCTTAAAGTCCAACAACTGAGTCACGCCACCAGAGGCGTAACTGGGTTTTTGACGCCCTTGGCTAATTTATTTTTGGCACCCTTGATAAATTGAAAAATTGAAAAATTAGAGATTTAGCGGCGCCCTTTTGAACTGGCGCAGGCCGGCGCCCTTGGCAACTGCCCCAATGCCAAGCCGTTGTTACGCCACTGCTTCTCCCCGATACATGTCGCTGTGTGACAGATCCTTCGATCAGGGATTTGAAAAAATTAAATGACCACACGTCTCCGGGGATATATTGACTAAAGCATCGATTGAAACAAAAATCGAGTATTATTTGCCTTCTTACGGGCGAGACCGATTGATTTCATCCCGGGGAAACAAAACAACTTATACAATAGGTGATCAAACGGTTGTGGCATTCTTTAAAGGTAGATCAAGCAGGAATTAGGGCTGCAACAATAAGTTAATCAGCCGATTACCTATGAATCGGGGGCCTCACCTGATGGAGAAGAGGCCGAAGTCTTCCGATTAATCGGCGCAACCCTGGTCTAAAACAAAGTCGAACTTAGACGAACCTGTAATATATGTGACTAAATAATGTATGTGTCGTAATAATGTATGTGACGCAATAATGTATGTGACGAAATAATATATGTGATAAATAATATATGTGACGTAATAATGTATGTGACGTAATAATATATGTGACGTAATAATATATGTGACGTAATAATGTATTTGACATAATAATGTGTGTGACGTAATACTGTATGTGACGTAATAATGTACCGGTTTGTGACGCTGCTCTGCGATGTGTTAATGGCGAGGAAAAAATATTAACGATCTTAAAAAATCCCCAAAAGTTCAAACTTTGATAACACCAGGAATGTTCCTCCTCTAATCTCCAGGAAAGTTCCTCCTCTAAACTCCAGGAATGTTCCTCCTCTAATCTGCAGGAATGTTCCTCATCTAATCTCCAGGAATGTTCCTCCTCTAAACTCCAGGAATGTTCCTCCTCTAATCTCCAGGAATGCTCCTCTTCTAATCTCCACATCTTTGAACCAAACTTTCTAGGTCCCAGTAACCCTAGCCAGCTGAAACTCGGTACACAGTTGAGCCTCGTGGCACATTTCAACTTATCAAAGTTTGAACTAGCCTTCGATTTGGGGGGACTAACCTGTTCCCAAATATGATACGTGTTATAGTTGAACATATCGGAACCAACAATTTTTGTTTATTGAATGTTGCCTACAGAGTGACACACAACAGAGTGACACACAACAGAGTGACACACTACAGAGTGACACACGGCCATTCTAAAAATACAAGGTTCTAACGCGGGTGATAACTCTTGATATGTGTGTAGCAAAATTAACTTTGTTAACGCCTAGTTGGCTAAGTTGGTTAGGGCGTCCAAAAGTTAACGGCTAGTTGGCTAAGTTGGTTAGGGCGTCCAAAAGTTAAGGCCTATAGTTGGCTAAGTTGGTTAAGTTGGTTAGGGCGTCCAAAAGTTAACGGCTAAGTTGGCTAGGGGGTCCAAACGTTAACGGCTAGTTGGCTAAGCTGGTTAGTGCGTCCATCCGGAGATGCTGATGTCGTAAGTTTGATCCCGATTCTAATGTTATTGAGATTTTTTTTTTTTAAGTTTACAATCTGTGATCAAAACTTAAAAAGGTTTAGCCCAAAACGACTCGTTTTTTTGTTGTTGTGAAAGTTTGTTTGTTTTTAAAGCTAATCTCTCCCAACCTACCCAACCCCCAAAACAACAGGAAGTCACATGGTTGAGTTTTTTAGTCGGAGTTGGAGTCGCCTTACGTCAGTCTCCACAGCCATGATACAACGTCAGTCACGTGGTTGACAATTTGTTGTAAATCAGAGCCAATGGGGGGAAATATAATTCTAGGGCGGACACATGTTTCACATTACCTGAACAATGTTCTAAGCAGAAACAAATTGAAAATTTTAGGAGGCTCACCTTACCAGCACGAGGTCTTACATAACAACACTGAACACGGCCTCGGTTGGAAGGAATGGTATAAATATATAGCTTGTTTCCATTGGTGTGCGTCCCGGCGGCTGTCCGTCATCATCACGACCTCGTGTAGGTGTTCTATGAAACAAAACACCTCAAATTCCTTACTTTAGCATTGTCTCCCATTTGTTTGTTTTTAAACCTGGTTCCGCTTGAAGGAACACGTTCAGAATAAGATGTATCGCAACCCGGAGTTGTTGGATTTTGTTTTGGGCGTATCACTGAAAACCTTACATTTAGAAACATTAAACTAAACATTTTAAAAACATTACATTTCAAAGTCTTACATCTGAAAGCCTTACATTTGAAAACCTTACATTTGAAAACCTCGCATTTGAACTCCTTAAATGTGAAAGTCTTACATTTGAAAACCTTACATTTGAAAACATCACATTTGAAGGCCTTACATTTGAAAGCCGTACAGGATTAGCTGTTTGTGTTATTATTAATGTGTATTCACATATTTTAGTGCAATAAAAAGGATTTTGGATACGAGAGGCCCTAATTATGTTTTGTCTGTACGAGAGAGCCATCCTAAATAATTAGATATTCAGGAGTTTTTATGCGTGGGTCTCGTATAATCACATACCGTATTGGGTTTAAGAGCTATAATATTACTGCCAGGCAGGCGAGATCCGCCCAGTTTCAGGCGATAAACTATGGAAAATAGATTTACGTTCAGTAGACAGATTTACATTTAGTAGATACATTAAATTCATTAGATAGATTTACATTCAGTAGATAGTTTTACGTTCAGTAGATAGACTTACGTTCAGTAGATACATTTACATTCAGTACATAGATTTACGTTCAGTAGATATATTTATGTTCAGTAGGTTGATTTAATTAGATAGATTTTTGTTCAGTAGATAGATTTTTGTTCAGTAGATAGATTTATGTTCAACGTAATCTCTTAACAACGCATTTCGTTTTTTTTAAAAAAATCTTGTGATTGAAGTGTTATGGATTGAGCGATGGTGATTCTGCTCTATTGAGCGATGGTGATTCTGCTCTGTTGCTCTTTGTTTTAGGTCGCTTTTAATGGAGTTTTCGGTACTCAGGAAGAACTGTAAGGGAAACGGTTGCCTTATGGTTCTAAGGCTCTTTTATTGCCAGCCTTCCCTATCAGTTACGCCACTTGTTTTTCTCATTGATTTGGGTGACATGAAGTCAAAGGGAGCTGCGTATTCTGCAACAGCGAATGTCTTCACACACAAAAACTCCCACCAAAGAATGAAACAGTGGGAAAAAAATCACATTTATCAAACACAACCAGGCAGACACCAATCACACAAAACATACCAAAAGACACCAAAAACACATCAGGCAGACACATTAATCACACACCAGGCAGACACCAATCACACACCAGGCAGACACCAATCACACACCAGGCAGACACCAATCACACACCAGGCAGACACCAATCACACAACAGGCATACACCAATCACAGAACAGGCATACACCACTCACACAACAGGCAGACACCAATCACACAAAAACATACAAAAAGACACCAATCACACACCAGGCAGACACCAATCACACAAAAACATACAAAAAGACACCAAACACACACCAGGCAGACACCGAGCACACAACAGGCAGATACCAATCACACAAAAACATACAAAAAGACACCAAAGACACAACAGGCAGACACCAATCACACAAAAACATACAAAAAGACACCAAACACACAACAGGCAGACACCAATCACACAAAAACATACAAAAAGACACCAAACACACAACAGGCAGACACCAATCACAAAAAAACATACAAAAAGACACCAATCACACACCAGGCAGACACAAATCGCACACAAGCACACACCAGGCAGACACCAATCACACAAAAACATACAAAAAGACACCAAACACACAACAGGCAGACACCAATCACACAAAAACATACAAAAAGACACCAAACACACAACAGGCAGACACCAATCACACAAAAACATACAAAAAGACACCAATCACACACCAGGCAGACACAAAACGCACACAAACACACAACAGGCAGACACCAATCACACAAAAACATACAAAAAGACACCAATCACACACCAGGCAGACACAAATCGCACACAATCACACACCAGGCAGACACCAAGCACACACCAGGCAGACACCAATCACACACCAGGCAGACACCAATCACACACCAGGCAGACACCAATCACACACCAGGCAGACACCAAGCACACACAAGGCACACCAATCACACACCAGGCAGACACAAATCACACACAATCGCACACCAGGCACACCAATCACACACCAGGCAGACACCAAGCACACACCAGGCAGACACCAGGCAGACACCAATCACACACCAGGCAGAAACCAATCACACACCAGGCAGACACCAATCACACACCAGGCAGACACCAAGCACACACCATGCACACCAATCACACACCAGGCAGACACAAAACACACACAATCACACACCAGGCACACCAATCACAGACCAGGCAGACACCAATCACACACAAACACACACCAAAGAGACCTAACACACATCGAATACACAATTAATACACACACAACACAAAAAAACAATAACATACAACCAGCTCACACAACAAACATAAAACAAACACACATCGAGCACACTTGAAACACAAGCACACACAATCACATGTGTATCTTACAAAAGTGAATCATATCATAAGTGGAACGCAACAGCACGTGACCACGACTCGGAGTATCCTCGAATAGGTAACCGATTTGTTTTTTACATACCATCTCTAAATTCGTAATAAAACATCCCTACATCCATGTATATGTCACTGTTTGTAGACTGATTGTCTTGTTTAACGTGCACATTTTCATACAATACACACTTGTTAAACAAAATAGACGTTTCCCATTACGTGTGCATTTGCATACAATACAAACTTGTTGTTAAACAAAATAGACGTTTCCCTTTACGTGTGCATTTGCATACAATACAAACTTGTTGTTAAACAAAATAGACGTTTCCCTTTACGTGTGCATTTGCATACAATACAAACTTGTTGTTAAACAAAATAGACGTTTCCCTTTACGTGTGCATTTGCATACAATACAAACTTGTTGTTCAACAAACTCCTCCAACTCGATAAGGTAAAGTTTACGACCTGAGAGCGTTCAGGTGTCTATCTATAATAATAGGTACGAGCCCACACGATCGATCAACAATGTAATCGCTGACTAAACCACAAGTAACCAGGTCATCGGGGCGCAGGTGATCGTGCGCCCCCCCCCCCCCAACCTCCCCACACGCCCCGAGACATAAATCTTAACATTTATAAAAAAAATATTAATAAAAAAACTTTTGTTCCAAATTTAATTAAAATACACCACCAAGATAGAAAGCCATAGCTGATAGTGCTGTTTTATTCGAATGCTGCAATGTTTCCGGTGCTGATCAGATAGACACTATTCTCTGTTGTTTTCCGTAGTAATACCTTATGTACAGGTGATGTTCTTAACCGCTCTGTTGTTTTCCGTAGTAATAACTTCTGTACAAGGGATGCTCATAACCGCTCTGTTGTTTTCCGTAGTAATACCTTCTGTACAAGGGATGTTCTTAACCGCTCTGTTGTTTTCTGAAGTAATACCTTCTGTACAAGGGATGTTCTTAACCGCTCTGTTGTTTTCTGTAGTAATACCTTCTGTACAGGGGATGTTCTTAACCGCTCTGTTGTTTTCTTTAGTAATACCTTCTGTACAGGTGATGTTCTTAACCGCTCTGTTGTTTTCTTTAGTAATACCTTCTGTACAGGGGATGTTCTTAACCGCTCTGTTGTTTTCCGTAGTAATACCTTCTGTACAGGTGATGTTCTTAACCGCTCTGTTGTTTTCTTTAGTAATACCTTCTGTACAGGTGATGTTGTCAACCGCTCTGTTGTTTTCTGTTTTAATACCTTCTGTACAGGTGATGTTCTCAACCGCTCTGTTGTTTTCTGTAGTAATACCTTCTGTACAGGTGATGTTCTCAACCACTCTGTTGTTTTCTGTAGTAATACGTTCTGTACAGGTGATGTTCTTAACCGCTCTGTTGTTTTCTGTAGTAATACGTTCTGTACAGGTGATGTTCTTAACCGCTCTGTTGTTTTCCGTAATAATACCTTCTGTACAGGGGATGTTCTTAACCGCTCTGTTGTTTTCTGTAGTAATACCTTCTGTACAGTGGATGTTCTTAACCGCTCTGTTGTTTTCTGTACTGTAATTCTATGTTTCATTATTTTAGCTATGTTGTTAACTACAGCGTCCGTTCTGTTATTATGTATGTACTGTTATATTCTGTATGCTATATACTACAACTATGTTGGGCCATGTTTAAGAAGACAGTAGTTCGATCCCCAGTTGTGTACTTCTTGTTATCACGGCATTTCTCTGATTTACGACTCGCCGACATAGATCCGAAATCAATACGTTATTGAAATGTGTACGACACATGTGTTGAAAGGGTGGGGAGGGGGGAACGATAGCCGGTGTATCTTGGTTTTAAAGATGGTCTTCCTTCCCCTCATACATCCACTCACACCCCCTCATATACCACATCCAATACCATCATATACCCCAGCTTATTGTGTTGGCATCACAAATTTCTGCTCTTCCCACACCAGCTTAGTGTGTTGTCATCACAAATTTCTGCTCTTCTCTGCACCAGCTTAGTATGATGTCATCACAAATTTCTGCTCTTCCCCGCACCAGCCTATAGTCATCTCATCTCCAGCTTCCCCTCTTCCCCGATTTCATCACCAACATCCCACACCTTTTGTTATAGGCGTCTCGTTAAATTTCATTAATCTTTTCTGGTGAATGAACTTAAGCTGACCCCAAGTTCGGCAGCGCTATTAGGGTGTGGCTAATTAAAAAAATATTCTCCCTTGACCTCGATTACAAATAAATAAAATCTTTGGTCTGTATTATTATTAGAATTCTGTAGAGATATCTAGAAAGGCATACAATGTGTAATTCCGTTCGAGAAGTATCTATGAAACAGGATATATATATATACGCATAGAGAGATTGAACACTGTAAGTCAATAGCTTTAATTATATTTCTTTTTGGGTGTGTAATGTATCATTAACATAATAAAATTTATTAATTGTAACTAGCCCTGGTTTGAGTATCGTATTCTTTGTTATTGTATTTAATATGTGGTATCGTATTTTGTTGTGTACTGTTTTAGAACGAGCCACATACTTAAATAAGAGATTAATTTCTCCATACTGATAACAGTTCGTAACACCTGTCTTATCATAACCCACGACAGTCTGTCGTTGAAATAAAAAAAATATGCCGGATTAAACAAAAATAATAAATAAATCAATAATTTAAGCTCGACGGTGTACATTTTAATGTTTAAATTTCCCATGAGAAGAAATATTGTAAAATGGAGTTTCGCTTCACGATCCCTAACAGAAGCAGTGTGAAAACTTTGTAGTGAAAGCAGTGATTGCAAGAACAGAACGAGTCTCTACTCACTTTGACTATATTTTGGGCTGCCAAACAGATTGAACTCCAGTCTGTTTTTCCTGCAAATGTTAACATATTAGAGTTGCTTCCCATTGGCAATTAGTAAGGTTAAACCTGAAAAGGGGAACGCAACAAAACAACGAACGTGTCGACAGGAAGCCTTCACCAGCGAACAAACCGAAAAAAACGACTACAATTAAAACATATCAAAAAAATAAAAAAATATTATAGCACTTAGCTGAGAAGTAGTGTCCAAGAGGGCAGCAAAAGATTTGTGGCACTCCAGCGCGTTGTCATTTTAGAGTGCTCTTCTCCATTGGTTGGATTGACTTCGATAATGGCGGCCATTGCAAATCATTCACCTTAACTTCAAGATCTTTGGTGTTTTTTTTTTAAAGATACTAGGCTAATAAAGTACAATGTTTGATTAATCCTCATCAGATTATTGTGATTGAGTCGTGCCCTCAAGCCCCCGGCTGAAGACTAACATTTGAAAATGATTGCCATTAGTCTTTGAGTTTTAAAACAAACAGCACTGACAAGTACAAAAGTATTTTTTTTTTAAAATTATAATTATGTCCTCATTAACTAGTCTTCTCTTCACCGTTACAAATTTTATTGCTCTAGGATCTCTGAATTTGGTGAAGTCATTTCCAATTCTTAAATATATTTTTTAAAGTACTTTTTGTTGTTGTTTTTTTTTTTACTTGACGTGAACGATATTTATCTCAACTTTTAACATTTTTAGCCCGTTAATTAAAAATAATGAATCGACCATGACGTTATGACGATGGCTCAACCAATCAATTGACCTTTATGTCATCATGAGTGCACTTAATACAGATTGAAGCTCTGTTCAAGAAGCGGCCCAATTGTAACGAAGTGACCGGAAATAACATAGTAAAATTAATTTAGCAATTGGTAAAAATTTCAACAAAAATACCTGTTACTTCTTCCCCACCCTCTGACCGTGAAACTTGTACTTGATTCAACTATTTCTTACCCCTCCACAAGCCCCGTTGCATTCTGTCATGCATGGCTTGCCTTCCTTCGGACAGTCTCCCCTTCATGTAATATACATAGACATTGCATGCAGCGCAGACCGTGGCCACGGCGTGCTTCAAAGTTACTTGGGGGAAATATCGCCATGAAATATTCAACTGGTACTTTCTGTAAACTCTTGCTTAGTGTTCATAAGACCGCGCACCACCTAACTGAAGTAACTCATCACATTATTGAAGTTACTCGTGACAGCAATGAAGTAAGCACCTCACTGAAGTAAACCATCTACTTGCTGATGTAAACCATCTACTTGCTGAAATAAACCATCTACTTGCTGAAGTAAGTCATCTACTTGCTGAAGTAAACCATCTACTTGCTGAAGTAAACCATCTACTTGCTGAAGTAAACCATCTACTTGCCGAAGTAAACCATCTACTTGCCGAAGTAAACCATCTACTTGCGGAAGTAAACCATCTACTTGCCGAAGTAATGCATCTTACTTTCAATAATTCTGTCAGTAAGGTTGGCTTTGCTTGTTGTGACGTTGCTCGCTTTCTCGATAGGTCCATTTAATCAGAGATAATTATTTTAATCGGAGATAATTATAGTATTACTAAAAAAAAAACAATCAACATAAAATGTTTTGTTCAAGTGCATGTTCCATGGACCGCGCTTTCCCCTTTTAAAGACTTAATCTTTGCTCGCATCTTGTGTGTGGATCTGTGGATGGAGCGTAACTATTTTTTTTTTCTGTCTACACGCGTGACATTTTAAGATTTCTCTTGCAGTGTTCACCTGGGGACAGCTTAAAACCTGGTCCTTGGTTAAAGGCGGGCTGACTCTGTCACTCAAATTATCGTAGTTGAGCTCAGATCTACTTTAATAATGATTATGCCTAGCTAAAGAGATGAGTCACTTCAACCGGGATCTTGTAAGCAATCGATGTTTTTTTTTTGTTGTTTTTAAACGTAAATATTTCTACTTTTGTCGATTATTTAAAGATTACAATTTTAACACTAAAAAGAAGAAAATAAATGATATATTAAAAAAAGACTTTCTACGAAACAAAGCAAAAAAAAAAGCAAAGTTCAAACGCACTAAAATGTAGAAAATAATTTAAAATTTCTTGGACCTTCGTACATTTCAGAAGGCATACGGTTACGATTTTAGATAAATTTGACGTATTTCATCTGTTCATATTTCTTGTCTTGATTGGGAAATATTCACTGTTTTGTTGTTGTTGTTGTTTTTTTTTTTGGGGGGGGGGGTGTTACAATTTTTACCGTGTAATCTTGGGGCTTGTACGGTGCATTGGTGGTAGAGCGGAAGTGACGTCAGGATTTAATGAAACACGCGCTCGGCCATGGGACCTTGTTAAAAATTGATGCTATTTTTACCTCCTTGAACCGCTGGCAGTCCCATTGGGGGCGTGGTAGAAAAAATCGCGTGACCACAGCGTCACATAATCTTAGGGCGGCGGCGAGTCGTTCAGCGCCCCAAAACAATTTCTTTACGGGTGTAATTCATATATCTAAGAAATGTTTCCGACTCGGCTGGAGGCGTAGGTCAAGTAGAGCCTAATGGTTTGGCGTGTTATAATGTGATAGACACCTTCAGGTGATCAGTCTTCTACTGTAAAAGCCTTTGCTTTTCGCCACTGCCTGCTGGTGTGAGAAGTCGCTTTAAAAAAATGAAACATCGAGATCTGGTTACAGACCAGCCCTATCTGGTGAGCACTTGCAGGCTATGTTGTCAATAGAGGGTACTAACTTAGAGCCTTAACGGATTTTCATTACTCCAGAAAGGCGCCGATTGCATGCCTGCAGTGATGTGAAAAAAGACGATGGTCGAATTTATTACCCCCCCCCCCTTTTTTTTTTCCTTCCATATTTGATTTGTAATAAGACGAATGATACGCCTTGAGCAAATGGGGTTATTACTAGTTGAGTTTTAACGTTGAATGTGGACACATGTATGTGGACACCTGTATGTGGACACCTGTATGTGCAAACATGTATGTGTAAACATGTATGTAAACACCTGTATTTGCACAAATGTATATACACATCTGCATAAGCACATTTGTCTGTGCACAACCTTATGTAAATAATTGTATTTACAGCTGTATGGGCACACTTGTATGTGGACACCTATATGTGGACGGTGGTGTATGCGGACATCTGTATGTGCACACTTGTATGTGCACACCTGTATGTTTCACGGGGAAAATTCACAAAATAACTAGATCATTTGGTTTATGTTGTTGTTTGTCCTTAATTGGGTCGAGAACCATCGGGGGAACTAGGCAATAAAGACATCAACAATGGACGTCTCACTGATAAGGACTTGAACATTGACAAACTGCAATACATGTTAAAGTGTGGTCCTTGACAAACTGCAATACATGTTAAAGTGTGGTCCTTGACAAACTGCAATACATGTTAAAGTGTGGTCCTTGACAAACTGCAATACATATGTTAAAGTGTGGTCCTTGACAAACTGCAGTACATGTTAAAGTGTGGTCCTTGACAAACTGCAATACATGTTAAAGAGTGGTGAGTTTGAGTGGATGAATGAATCATGTACACAGCGGGAAACAACAACAACAACACAAATGATACTTTTATAAGCGGTTTTCTGAAATATTTCTTTGAATAAGTTTTTTAAAAAAAAGTTATTTTAAATGTATCAAAAACATTAAATCTTTAAAAATGTTTTAATGTTAAGGATTTTTAAAATTCATTCAATACTTCAGTAATGTGTTGTATGAATTCTTGTGTGAAATTACAATTCTTTTTCTGCCCTTTCGGATACTTTTCAGCTGAGGGCTATTTTTATTTATGTTTTTACTGTTGTTTGTTTTCTGATGGAGGCTTCCAGTCAACACGTTCGTTGCTTTGTTGCGTACCTTTTTTTTCAGGTTTTCCTACACACTGTTTCACTCATTTACTTTTTTTTTCTTCTTACCACACTCTAATGACAAGTAAGAAGTAACAGTATCCAAGAGCTGATTGCCTTGGACGTGTGAACTAAACTTTAAAACTGTCAGGTCACCACCAAATCACCCATTCGTCATGAAAAAATAACTTGTGAAAGTTCAATAAATGTAGGATTGGATTTGATATATGGCATCCGTGTTTGTTTACACACAAGCAAAGAGTGGGCTGATTGAAAGCGAGTTAACAAAGAATCATGATTATTAACTAAAGTTGTATCACTCACAAACCACCCTACCCGCCACATAACCATTAAAAAAACAAGACCATTTAAAATAAATTGTTTAAAGCAGTAAAAATCTAAATAATTAAAAAGTTCCTTTTATAGTCGGGGTATTGAATTGAATTATTTGTATTTTCCTATTATTATTTTCGCTTTTGTTAATAATCATTAAAATTAATTAAAAAATATACATTGGATTTTCACACTTCTCCATGGAGTCGTAGAGTATTACTCTGATCTTGACACTAGGACAGAATGACCGTGTCCACTTCTGCTCCCCGTCGTCCCGTTGATCCTCCCAACTGCCCCACGGGCTCATGATGTTGTTAGTTTACAACGCCTGCCTTATGAACGTCCTTACATCAAACCACAACCACCAACAACAGCAAACCCCAAAAACACTTGGTCTTATTCTGATGTTGTCGCTGGGAGACTGGAGGGGGGTGGGGGGGACTTGGTCAGCTGCGGTCCACGGTGACATTTCTAGCGTTGCACGAGAAGCGTCGAATGGGGGTCAGAGTTTGAAAGGATTAGAATCCTCCGTCAATACTTCGAAGAAAGCAACTCTGTTTATCTCTTTAAGTTGTTGATAGAACCTTTTCAAACAACGCATCGGCTGCACGTTCAAATCTGTTTATTTTTTTGCCTAAGAACAGTTATTGTGTATTTGAGTACTTAAAATTGGTTGTGTAGTCTCCATATTCGGGGGGTGTTTAACTTGATAACTCATGAGACTAGAACTCTGCTAAACGAACTCCGAGCACGTCCGAATTTTTTAGAACCTCTGCCGATTGACGTTTCTGATTAAGTTTATGAACATATACACTAATTTTTCTATTTTAAAAATGTGATACCTATAACTAAATTTCATCACAACGCCCCTACCCTTTTAATTGATGTACATACCAGCCACTGTGCATTTATGCCTATGACATGCATGTCAGTCAGGTGGATCAGTTTTGCCAATGTTTTGTCGCTAATTGTTTTAAGCTGAGAGCAAATATTGGGGTTTTCTTGAACGACAAGCACCGTCTTCAATAATTGCTACTTACAAAATAGCGAATGGTTCTGAAAATCTCATGTTACAAGGCTAAACTAAGCTTGTCTCCGACATACTGAATCTCATGTTGCAAGGCTAAACTAAGCTTGTCTCCGACACATTGAATCTCATGTTGCAAGGCTAAACCAAACTTGTCTCCGACGCACTGAATCTCATGTTGCAAGGCTAAACTAAGCTTGTCTCCGACACATTGAATCTCATGTTGCAAGGCTAAACCAAACTTGTCTCCGACACATTGAATCTCTTTTTTGCAAGGCTAAACCAAACTTGTCTCCGACACATTGAATCTCATGTTGCAAGGCTAAACCAAACTTGTCTCCGACACATTGAATCTCTTTTTTGCAAGTTTAAACTAAGCTTGTCTCCGACACATTGAATCTCATGTTGCAAGGCTAAACCAAACTTGTCTCCGACACATTGAATCTCTTTTTTGCAAGGCTAAACCAAGCTTGTCTCCGACACATTGAATCTCATGTTGCAAGGCTAAACTAAACTTGTCTCCGACATGTACATCTCCGTGAAGCCATTAGAGGAAAAAAAACACAACTAACTTATTTTCGAGTTATATTTGGTTCACTAAATTTTCATGCTGTTAAAAAAAAAAAAGAAAGAAAGAAAGAAACAACCCCAAGCACACGTGAGTTTTCGCAAGGATTCTGAGACTCGCGAGACAGGTGCAGGACCGCACGTGAGTTTTTTGCAAGGATTCTGAGACTCGCGAGACAGGTGCAGGACCGCACGTGAGTTTTTGCAAGGATTCTGAGACTCGCGAGACTGGTGCAGGACCGCACGTGAGTTTTTTGCAAGGATTCTGAGACTCGCGAGACAGGTGCAGGACCGCACGTGAGTTTTTTGCAAGGATTCTGAGACTCGCGAGACAGGTGCAGGACCGCACGTGAGTTTTTTGCAAGGATTCTGAGACTCGCGAGACAGGTGCAGGACCGCACGTGAGTTTTTGCAAGGATTCTGAGACTCGCGAGACTGGTGCAGGACCGCACGTGAGTTTTTTGCAAGGATTCTGAGACTCGCGAGACAGGTGCAGGAACGCACGTGAGTTTTTGCAAGGATTCTGAGACTCGCGAGACAGGTGCAGGACCGTTTCCATTTGAAACTTAAAGAATCTTCCGAAACACCCGTTTGGTTGTTTTGTCGATGAGCTGCCAGCAGCCGAACTTCAAGTGGAAGCGACCAATTATGCAGACCAATGAAACTGATTGAGCCTTATGAATGGCCTTCAGGTGATCAGTCTTCTAATGTAAAAGCCTTTGCTTTTCTGCACTGCCTGCTGGTGTGAGAAGTCGTTTTTTTTTTTTTAAAATGAAACACCGATACCTGGTTACAGAGCAGCCAAATCTGGCGAGCACTTGCAGGCTATGTTGTCAATAGAGGGTACTAACTTTAAGCCTTAACGGAATTTCATTACTCCAGAAGGGCGCCGTTGGCATGCCTCCAGTGATGTGAAAAAAGACGACGGTAGAATTTACCCCCCCCCCCCCCCCCACTTTTCCCATATTTGATTTGGAATTTCAATTAATGTAATCTTTGTCATTAAAATAAACAAAAAAACAAAACAACTCCAATTTATTTCTTTGTAATTACACTTCGACATGTAAATTAAACAGAGTTTCTTTCATGACATACTTTTTTTCAGGTATTCTAATCACATCGATAGGCCACCTTGATTTTGGAACAATCTATTACCCCCCCTCTGCCCCATCACCACCACCACCTCCCCGAGTCCCCTAGATCTTCTCACTGTCCGTCATAAAAAAAAAGTTTGCCGCCCATGATTTATATCCCTAAATACTTCACCCACTCCCACGGTCCTAGAATGACGTCATACCCCTCAAGACCCACGGTCCAAGAAAGACGTCATACCTCTTAACACCCACTCCCTAGAAAGACGTCATACCTCTTAACACCCACTCCCTAGAATGATGTCATACTCTTAACATCCACACACTAGAATGACGTCATACCTCTTAACACCCACTCACTAGAAAGACGTCATACCTTAACACCCACTCACTAGAAAGACGTCATACCTCTTAACACCCACTCCCCAGAAAGACGTCATATCACTTAACTTACACTCCTTAGAATGACGTCATATCTCTTAACACCCACTCCCTAGAAAGACGTCATACCTCGTAACCCCACTCCCCAGAAAGACGTCATATCACGTAACTCCCACTCCCTAGAATGACGTCATACCTCTTAACACTCACTCCCTAGAAAGACGACATACCTCTTAACATCCACACCCTAGAAAGATGTCATACCTCTTAACATCCACACCCTAGAATGACGTCATATCTCTTAACATCCACACACTAGAATGACGTCATTCCTCTTAACACCCACTCCCTAGAAAGACGACATACCTCTTAACACCCACTCCCTAGAAAGACGACATACCTCTTAACACCCTCTCCCTAGAAAGACGTCATACCTTAACACACACGGTCCAAGAATGACGTCATACCTCATGACGTCCTAATTATCAACACCCACTCCTTAGAATGACACGTCATACCGTGTCATGTATTCGTAGTAACACCCCCCCCCCCCCTTTCCGTTTTTCCGTGGACCAACGCCCTGGCGCCCTATCCGATGTACATATCAGCTGACACGGAGCACCTGGTCGTTATGCTAATAAAGGAATCGATAGGTCTCAACTGTCCCCCATTTCCATCACGTGACACAAGGTCCCCATAAATGTTATAATAAATACCTAGCGGGGGCAAACTGATGTTTATAGATTTATTGATATAGACCTAAGAGGTGCTCAACCTATTTTGGATTAAGAGCCTGAAATGCCTGTATCATGAAGGGAACGCATTTTGGAATTATAAATAGGATGCGTCTTATTCCAGGTTGGCGTTACCCATTTTGGGGGTGGCCTGTTTCATCCCTTGATTTATTTCTATGCGTAACCAATGGTTTGCCGTAGTTAAAAAAAAAAATTTTCACCAATATAAAAAAAGTTTTTACACCACTGTCTCATTATAATAAAAAAATTAAATATGACACTGGGCAAGTTGAAGCTTAATGATGACAAAACGGAAGCACTCCTTATTCACGATCACAAATTATCCTCTTAATTCAGCTCTCACCACCTCATTTCAAGCAGGTAACTCGGACATACAGTTTACATCCTCCGCTAGGGATCTTGGTTATATTCTTTCTAAAAACATGTCTCTCGATAATCATATCTCTCACAATTGTCGCTCTGCATGCGCCGCTATCCGTCAGAAAAACTCCATCCGCCACTACCGCACAGTTAGTGCAACAAAAACCCTAGTCTGTGCTCTTGTTCTTTCTCGTCTTGACTATTATACTCTCTTCTGTCAGGTTCACCAAAACACTTCTTAGAAAAATTACAAAAGTTTCAAAACTCAGCTGCTAGGCTAGTTTTAAAGGCAAAAAAAACGTGATCACGTCACACCACTACTTCATTCACTTCATTGGCTCCCTGTACTAGCACGGATTTACTATAAACTCTCGGTTCTCTGCCACAACTTTTTCTCGAATTCCTTCCCTTCTATCTAACCGAACTTCTCTCTGTCTATTCACCCTTTCGACAGCTTCGCTCCTCCGCAGACGGGCGTATTCTTTCTGTCCCCAAGACTCGCACAAAAGCATACGATGAACGATCTTTCTCTTTCTGTGCCCCCAAACAATGGAATTCTCTTACACTACACATCCGCAATATAACAACCATCACAGCCTTCAAAACTGCACTCAAAATACATCTCTTTAAACTCTATTATCCTGACTGATTCCCCCTCTGACCAATAAACGATGCTGCTGGGTGCCGTCCATGGCTTGACAGGTAAAAAGTTATGGAATGGTTGAATTGAATACACATTTGTTTTGTTTCATTTAATTAATTTATGTTAATTTTTAAGTTAATGATTATGTTTGTTAAATTGTATGTACAGCGGGGTGAGCCCAGCTCTAACAGACTATCGCTATCTCCGCTGTTTACTAGCAACTACTTATAAGTTGTTAAACTTTCATTTTAATTATATTTAAATATTTTAAAAAATGCAACGTGTGTAAGATCCTAGAAAAGTATCAAGCATCCCGCCAATAAATAAATAAATAAATAATTCACACGTGACATTCTGCACAGAAAGGTCGCCCGCCCCTGTTCTGAGCTGACCCGACCTCCCGAAGTTTCCAACTGTTACTTCGATACAAATATTTGATAAAGATAACAAACAAATACCGGTATAATACAAAAAAAGTGAGACCTTCTCCCAATTATTTGAAGTACTAGTAGTAGATTTGTGAATTGTCGTCACTAACTAAAGTAGTATCCTCATGTTGAACTTCACATAGTGCATGCCCCCCCCCCCCCCTCAGCCCCAGCTCAGCGTCCATGTCTATATTTAAACGTTGACACTGTCAGGCCCGTGACGTGACGCAAGACGTTTGGGGCGTGGCTTGCTGAAGTTTGCTTTTGGCTGGGTGATGAACCGATGACCCAGACGACCAGAACGATTACACGGTGTGAAGTGGTGTCGGGTACAACTGTTGGCACAAATTAGGGTACAACCGTCGCCAAAATATAGGGTACAACTTTTGGTACAACCGAGGGTACACTATGCACATGTAGCGATTTCAAGTTCGAAACCGCGAGGCATTGCCTTCATGCACCCGCGTGCAAAGCTCGCAACACGACGTGTATAGAAAAGTCCAGTGGATCTCAAAAGAACGGAGAACACTGGCTTAGTGGTGAATTTGTTCAGCTCCAGAATAGACACACGAGAAGAATATGAGAGGGTGAATAAGACAGGATTACCTGCTGTCAAACTGCATGCAGGCCTACAGTGAAAGCGATACTTGCTTTCTTGGACATACCTAATAACCCAATTGCCTTCCATTTCTCTCAAATACACTTATTGTATACCTCATCTCTCGGGTGCAATTATTGCACACCGCTTCTGTCCCGTTTCGTTGTCGTTTACCCTAAGGCAGTGGTTCTCAACCTTCTGAATGCCGCGACCCTTTACTACAGTTCCTCATGTTGTAGCGTAGCGACCCCCCAACCCAAAAATTGTTTTCGTTGCATCTTCATAACTGTAGAGTATATGTGTTTTCCGATGGACTTAGGCGACCCAGGCGAAAGGGTCGTTCGATCCCCAACGGGGTTGCGACCCACAGGTTGAGAACCGCTGCCCTAAGGCACTTGAGAGCAGCGTTTTTCAAAATGTTGAGTGTAGCAAAGTGTAGCTGAATTTCAAGAACGTTTCCACCCGGCGTGCAGCAGTCACAGATGCAACAACGCGTCTTTCATGTTCATTTTAGGCTTTCTTATACGTAAATCCTGTTTGCGTGTGCATACTGGCCTGACGATTTTTAAGTCTCGGGGATCACCACTTTGAGAATCGTTGAAATAAGGTTCAGTAATCATTAGCCTCCGAGTGATCTCCCCCCTTGAAACTCTCATCACAAGTAGTGTCAACGACAGAACGCTTGTAAAGGGACGCTACCCTTAAAAAAAAATATATATTAAGAAAACCACAGGGCTAACTGGCGGAGACTCAAAAAAAAAAGGGGGGGGGGGGGGTAAGCGCTATTTAAATATTGAACCATGCATTCCGCTGTGCATGCTCGTATCTCACTGATTGGTCAGTAGCGTCCTCCCCCTCCTCGGCTCGAGACTGGACACTGTGGCTCCGTAATATGTTTAATTTCCAGCTGCTGTGGACAAAAAAAAAACAAAAAACAAAAAAAAAAAACGATCAGGTTCTATTTTATTTGTCTGTGTTTTATAACTGTTAACTCGAATGGAACATGTCACGTCATTCATCGTAAGGTCATACAATGGGGGATATTTTTCACGTAGCCAGAGGCTATAAGATCTACCAAATGTTTTTTATTATTCATGATACGTCCGGAAAAAATGTTAGCGCCGTTCTATACTTTATTTGACCATGATCAACTTTACACTGCCGTTAATTGACGTTATACGTTATTACAATGTCTATATCTGGACACCCCCCCCCCCCCAAAAAAAAAAAAACTCCATCGCGAATTATGATATTTAAACTCCCCCAGGCTAGTGAGTAGTGCGAGCTCCTCGTGACGACAGATGGTACACAGTGGAACCTTGACGTGTGGCGAGTGTGTTCAATTAAGGGGCGAGGCTGATTGTATTGAGAAAGTGCCTTTAATAACGATTCAAATGCCACTCCAGGGATGAAACATGTCATGGTTTATGATGACGTAGCAGAGATGTGTGTTTAATCAGGGCTCCTCAGAATGTTCAGTGTGTGGGACCAGCACGCGTGTATAAAAATTGCACCAGGCATCTGAGAAGAATTGCTTGATTATTGATATTTTTTTTTTATCATATGAAATTTCTCATATTTTGCGGACCGGCAACTAACGGTTTGTGGAGCGAAGCCGGTCTTTTAACCACCAATTTGAGAAGCGTTAATGTTAAGGAAGTGCACAGCAATCATGAATGTATAAGCGAAATAAAATGCCAATCATATGACAACACACACCTGTGTATATCATAGTCGCTCAACAACCCCTCCCCCCCCCCCCCCCCAACCGGACTTTGTGTTTTGGTCTGTCGCTGACGGAATCGTCAGTTTATTTGAACCCATCCTTTCAACTCCCAAGAAGTGACTGCTCCACCACGTGATTAAGTTATCCTGGTCGGAAAGCCGGTCAGTATTGGAATAGTATGCCGGACAGTGTTGGAATAGTATGCCGGTCAGTATTGGAATAGTATGCCGGTCAGTATTGGGAACAGTATGCCGGAGAGTGTTTCGCGGGTCGACGCGATGCGGTGGGGTTATTGTAAAAGAAACATGACACATTGACAGAGTTCACAGAGACATTGCTGACATCGCATCGCTCACCTCAAGGCTTGGAGTTGCGGGGTTTCGGCACACCGCCTGCTTCGCTGGACTTCAACATAACCGCGTATCTCCTTGAGTCCGAGTTACATCAACGGCTGTTAGCATTTTATACGTGATTGTGTTTTAGTAATTAGAAATTATCAAACTCTTTTACGTTTGTGGTCAAATAGTTTACTTTACTTACATGATTAAAATTTGAAGCGGATCAGCGAAAAAAAGAATGGGTGGGTGGGTGGGTGGGCGTATCCCGAAATTTGATCGAAAGAAATTTGGTCGAATGGTTTTTTTAATTTATACGTTAAAATTTTGCGTCAAATTTCTTTTTGAACGCATTATTTTGTTTTACTATATAGTATAGTGCGTTCAAAAATAAATTTGACGAAAATTTTAACGTCTGGACTGAAAAAAAGATTCGACCAAATTTCCGTTCGATCAAATTACCGTCGATCAATTTTTCGTCGACGAGATTTCTTCCGATCAAATTTCCGGTAACCGTGGGTGTGGGGGTTAATTTGAAAAAAAAATCGTTCTCTCCTTATCATCAGATATCGGCATTAAAGAACAACAAAAACAAAAAATGTTTTATTTTTACTTTTTCCGTCTTGTACATATACTAACCCATTGTAAAAAAGGGAAATACGTACGTGAAACCAAAAATTCCGATCAGAGTCTTAAGTATATTTTCCTCAGAAATGATTAGATCTATCTCCTATATCCAAATTTTTGAAATTAAGAACTCCTTCCTTTTTTTGTACTTCTTGAAGATTCTTGTTATTATACCGCCATCTTGAATCCGTATGGTAGGGTGTATAGAAGTCAGATGGCCGGGATAGGGTTGTATATTGAGGACATCAGTGTTTTATATTTGTTGTATCAAGACTAAAGACCAGCACTTGGCTGCACGCGCTCTTGTTGTTATTTATCGCTATCTTGTCGTAGCCGGAAGTTTCCTTTTACCGTCTTATTAAATGATAATACTTATCCGAAAACATACTTTCTGATCTTGGCTTAAGTTTTAAGTTCAATTTCCACAAATTTGACTATTTCCTCCAATTAATTTGGTGTCTAAATTTCAAATTTTCTCACTTTTAGTGCTATTGTTATTTTTTTTATTCGGCCATCTTGTTGCTAGCCGGAAGTACATATGAACTCACGACAGGCAAGCGCTCACAAGGAGGTAAAAAAAAACGTTACAAAGACTCACTGAAAGTGGCACTAAAGGCCTTCAGCATCGACCCCACTAAATGGGAGCAGACAGCTCAGGACAGAGTCAGGTGGAGATCAGTGGTCAAGATAGGGGCTACATCTTATGAGACACGCAGGCAAGCCAACGTAACCATCCCCCCTAACCGGATGACTGGATGGTCCTAGTCGATTTGACGGACGAACAACAGCAACATATACTAACACTTATTTAAATATTTATAAATTTTAGAGTTTCAATTTTTTTTTATAAAAATAATTTTAAAAATCAAATAAAAAATTTCAAGGGATCAGAACAGCGGATGTTATTTTTATTTCCCGTTTTGTGTTCCAATTATTTCCCCTTACGTAAGTAAACATTTCATGGTTTACTCCATGTATTGAACATTAGACTGGGCTGGTCCCGCTTCTGCCCCTCCCTGAACCAAACCACCAATTACTCACCCAGTTGTATCTGAATACCATCCATTGTATAATTAAATGTTACCCCTTGTCAGCTTTGACAGTGTAAAAAAAAAACTAAATTAAATGGGAAAAAAAGTGGAGGGGGTGGGGGGGGGGCGACAATCACAGGTCAACACGGCCACGAGTCCGAATAAATAAACCACGCCCATTAATCCTACAGCTCTCGAGCCGGCCCCGCCACTTGATTTATAAGGCTGATGAAATGAGCACTCGTCCCTCTGTTGTGTCTCATTTGGTTTCCGCAGAGTTATTGGATCTCCGGTGCTGTTGGACTAAACTGTATTTGAAGTTTATTTTTTTTAGCATCTGTAATGGGTGTTCTCCGCCCATGTAAAAGGTTTTTACTTCCAAGTAATAGGTTTTTGCCGTCCATGTAATATATTTTTTCCGCATAGGAAAAAAAAATATTGCCTCCCATGTAATAGGTCATTGCCGCCCATGTAAAAAGATTGTTTCCCCTCTATGTAATAAATTATTGCCGCCCTTGTAATCGATTATTTCCGCCCATGTATTAGGTCATTTCCGCCCATGTAATTGGTTGTTGTCGCCAGAGACGTAGCTAGAGTGTTTGGCGCTCGGGGACAAGATTCATTTTAAAGCGCCTTCCTTTCTTTTTTCAACTCTCAAACCCACTATTTTCATCAAATAACATAATATCAAAGCACGTTTTGGCCCCCCTAACTAGTCTGGCACACAGGGACATCTGCCCGCCCCTCCTTCTTTTAACAACGCCCCTGGTTACCGCTCATTGCACAGGTTGTTGAAGGTAAGATGTAAACGAATTTTTAACCAGCCAGTTGACAGTTCTTTCGCCTACACACGCTATACATCCATCCCCGTGCATTCAACTTCAGCTACTGGGGGCGAGACAACACAACTCATGCCTATGTGTCATTTGAACTGCGGTCGGCAAACTCATGCCTAGGTGTCACTAGAACAGCGGTCGGAAAACTCATGCCTAGGTGTCACTAGAACAGCGGTCGGCAAACTCATGCCTAGGTGTCACTAGAACAGTGGTCGGAAAACTCATGCCTAGGTGTCACTAGAACAGCGGTCGGCAAACTGATTCCTAGGTGTCACTAGAACAGCGGTCGGAAAACTCATGCCTAGGTGTCACTAGAACAGCGGTCGGAAAACTCATGCCTAGGTGTCACTAGAACAGCGGTCGGAAAACTCATGCCTAGGTGTCACTAGAACTGCGGTCGGAAAACTCATGCCTAGGTGTCACTAGAACAGCGGTCGGAAAACTCATGCCTAGGTGTCACTAGAACAGCGGTCAGAAAACTCATGCCTAGGTGTCACTAGAACTGCGGTCGGCAAACTCATGCCTAGGTGTCACTAGAACTGCGGTCGGAAAACTCATGCCTAGGTGTCACTAGAACAGCGGTCGGAAAACTCATGCCTAGGTGTCACTAGAACAGCGGTCGGAAAACTCATGCCTAGGTGTCACTAGAACAGCGGTCGGAAAACTCATGCCTAGGTGTCACTAGAACAGCGTTCGGAAAACTCATGCCTAGGTGTCACTAGAACAGCGGTCGGCAAACTCATGCCTAGGTGTCACTAGAACAGCGGTCGGAAAACTCATGCCTAGGTGTCACTAGAACTGCGGTCGGCAAACTGATTCCTAGGTGTCACTAGAACAGCGGTCGGAAAACTCATGCCTAGGTGTCACTAGAACAGCGGTCGGAAAACTCATGCCTAGGTGTCACTAGTACAGCGGTCGGAAAACTCATGCCTAGGTGTCACTAGAACAGCGGTCGGAAAACTCATGCCTAGGTGTCACTAGAACTGCGGTCGGAAAACTCATGCCTAGGTGTCACTAGAACAGCGGTCGGCAAACTCATTCCTAGGTGTCACTAGAACAGCGGTCGGCAAACTCATGCCTAGGTGTCACTAGAACAGCGGTCGGAAAACTCATGCCTAGGTGTCACTAGAGCAGCGGTCGGAAAACATGCCTAGGTGTCACTAGAACAGCGGTCGGAAAACTCATGCCTAGGTGTCACTAGAACTGCGGTCGGAAAACTCATTAGTCTAGGTGTCACTAGAACAGCGGTCGGCAAACTCATTAGTCTAGGTGTCACTAGAACAGTGGTCGGAAAACTCATGCCTAGGTGTCACTAGAACAGCGGTCGGCAATCTCATTAGTCTAGGTGTCACTAGAACACCGGTCGGCAAACTCATTAGTGTAGGTGTCACTAGAACAGCGGTCGGCAAACTCATGCCTAGGTGTCACTAGAACAGCGGTCGGAAAACTCATTAGTCTAGGTGTCACTAGAACAGCGGTCGGAAAACTCATTAGTCTATGTGTCACTAGAACAGCGGTCGGAAAACTCATTAGTCTAGGTGTCACTAGAACAGCGGTCGGAAAACTCATTAGTCTAGGTGTCACTAGAACAGCGGTCGGAAAACTCATGCCTAGGTGTCACTAGAACAGCGGTCGGCAAACTCATTCCTAGGTGTCACTAGAACAGCGGTCGGGAAACTCATGCCTAGGTGTCACTAGAACAGCGGTCGGCAAACTCATGCCTAGGTGTCACTAGAACAGCGGTCGGCAAACTCATTAGTCTAGGTGTCACTAGAACAGCGGTCGGAAAACTCATTAGTCTAGGTGTCACTAGAACAGCGGTCGGCAAACTCATTAGTCTAGTCCAGTGTTGCCCAACTTTTTTTTTTTTTTTTTTTGCTATGCAAAATAAAAATTAAAAAAATTTAATATTCAAAAAGATACTTAAATGATAGTTTTTAGGAAGCAATCACTAGGAAATTGGTCAAGAAACATAGTACAATAGTACGTACATTTTAAAAATATAAATGGAGAACCGAATTTGGAGTACGAAATAATTTTATTGAAAGATTTTTCTATTTTATTTTAATTATTAGTAATTATTTATTATTTATATTTAGTGAGATGTTTTTGCTTGATGCTTGCTGCAAAGAGATTTTATGTTGGTTCCAATTTAGTCAGCGTCAGTCTCAAGTCTCCCCGTTGTGCTATATCCCGCCGATTTCTTAAATTAATTAATTTTTTTTTTGCAGCAAATCATTTATGTCACTAAATCCACATTCAGCTAAATATTGCTATGGAAACTGTAGCAATAGTTTTCTTGCACATTTGGTGGAATTTGGATATTTGATTTCTGTTTCTTCACAAAGCCATGACGTCATCGCTCCTTTTATATTAAATAAAGTTTTAACTGACTCATCATTTTTTTATTTTTTTTTGCGAGTTCTTCTTGACATTGCATATTTGAAATATCAGACTTATCTACTAACAATAGCTGCAGCACCAAGTTGGAAAATCAATTTGTTTCAAATCAGAAAATATTTATTTTAAATGAGCCGATAGAATTTTCAGATGATCGACGAGCACTTCGCATTTTTGGTGCCAATGGAACTTTTCAAAATTTTTGTTGTTAATATTTTTATGACATAATTCACTAAAGGTAATGAAACCAAATAGCTTCGCGTTTGCATCGACAAGAGTTTTATTTGTTCGATGATGTTGGTTATTTAATATATTTAGTTTTTCAAAGATATCGGCTAAATAGCTCACAAACGCTTTACCATCAACCATTAACAGATGCTTCATGTCAGGTTTGCCACTTTAAAAAATAGCAAGAGTATCAAATCTGTTCAAGCAAGTCCCTTTCGAAAGCCATCTTACTTCTGTGTGAGTTAACAGTCTCACATAGTCTGCATTTTGTTCTTCACAAAATAGCTTTTAGAACAGACAAAATGTTTTTAGCTACTAATATTTCTCTATGAATAACACAAATAGCACAAGTAGCATTCCTGGATTCTCATCCTTCATCAATTTTAAGCAGTCATTTTTGTTGCCCACCATATCAGGAGCGCCATCTGCAGCACGAGATGTTATGTTTTTCATTGGTATATTATTGACACCTAAGTAATTTTTTAGCTCATTATATATAGACATCTTTGGCCGTCGCTATGCTTTCTAATGATTTACAGAACATTTCTTCAGCAAAATACCCTTTATCAATATATCTTAAAAGTAAGTTATCACTCCAACCTCACTGTCTCTCAAAGTTGATTCATCCATTATCACTGATAATTTTCTTGTTTTCAGCTTTTCAACAAATTGTATGTCAATATCTTCACTAATTTCGTCTATTCGTCTGCTAACAGTATTGTTACAGAGTGGCATAGTTTTCACGTCTTTGTCATCCCTTTCCAGAAGCGTTTTAAGAAATGCTGATATTGATGGTTTGATTAAATTCTCTCCTATAGTATGATTTTCCCCAGATTTAGCGATGAGTAAGAACATTTCATAACTAGCCTCAAGAGCACGATTGACAGTTGCAGTATGAGCAGTAAATAGAGACTTTAATGTTGCTATTTTTTTTTCAAAATACAAGTTAAATCAAAGTAGACGGTTGGTTTTCGAATTCTAGACAGCTTATTTTCCGATTGCCCCCTAAAGAATCAAATTGCCCCCCTCCCCTATGTGGCGTGGGCCCCACGTTGGGAAACACCGGTATAGTCAAAAGAGCCACAAAATCAGCACCAGGGCGATTAACAAGTTTTTTAAGGGCCAAATTTCTTTTCAAGAACCTGCCAAGAACCATGTTTTTCGGAGTCAAGACCGATTTGTGGCCGACTGGCCGAGCCGCACTCAGGTCGCTAAAGAGCCGCGATTCTCCGACCACTTTGCGCTAGAAGTAGGTATGCCCACTCATTATCAATACAACTAGTAACTAGTTCTTAAATAACATACATCACAACATGAAAAAAATAATAATAATAAAGCAACAACAAGATGCAAATTGTTTTTGTTTAGAACAGCATTATTAGTTCTTTAAACATGAACATCTAATGATGAAAACTTATGAATTATTCTCTACACACGGTTGCACCGTAGTTAAATGCTATTTTGAAAGAAATTACGGGATGAATTGTCGACATATTTGTTTCGCTTTCCATTTGATATTCTATAACGTACCACCGGAGTTACGTACCTTGACCCAATGCCGCCGCCCCCTTAGCTACGCCCCTGCGGGGGGGGGGGCGATCTCCATAAAGTACCCACCTCCCCCAAACACACAAATCTTTTATCAAATGTTATATAAAATCCTAAAAGCTCCGCCTCGGGTGCGGTCGCTCCTTTCGCACCCCTTGGTTACGCCAGCTATTACATATGTTTACATAATTGGTAATTCGAGTATCTACCCAAATTTAAGAGATTAAATCCTCATTGAACAAGCTCTGCGGTTTCTCACAAACCAGGGACATAAACATGTGAATGTGATAACCAAAACGAAAGATGGATCAAATTATCTGAATCTACACATCGCCCTTAATAAATAAGAAGATGTCAGGTCGTTGGTAGAGAGGGAATGCTACTGGTTTGGAGGATGTGCTTCGATAGTTATGGTGAATACCCGCTGAAGATACGCCTGTGTGAGGCGCCCCTTCCCCCCCCCCCCCCCAGGACCTTGGAGTCGGCTTGTTCCCAGTCGGGGGCCCTGTTTGTTTGAGGTGCAGCCTCTCAAAACATCGAGGCCCTTCCTCAAATAGGACGTCTTTAAACATGCCCGACTACAGCTCGGCTTATTGGGTGTTAAAATCAGATGACGCTCCAATGTGACCAGTTAGGATGTTTACTCTCAGTTTGCCTCAGTGTCGTCGTCGTCCGACCCCCACCCCGCCCCTTCCCGATCACAAGGATAATCCAAGTATTCTCATTTCAACAGTATAACAAAATGTCTAAGAATAACAACAAATAAGGCAGAGACTCAATGTCATGACTTCCAATATACACGAAGACGCGGTCCTCACAATGGTATACGAGACCCGCTCAAAGTTCAACGATAGTAACGACAAAATAATGTGATGCTACAGAATTCGCTCAAATTGAAATGTGCATTGCTACAACGGAGAAATGCCGTTCGGAATTTATTTGTGACACTAAAAAGTCCGCCCTCTCTGAGGTGACCGCCTTTTCTGAGGTTTCAGAATCATCTGATACGGGAAGAGATACACCGGAAGTTTTCTTGGTTTTTTTTGTGTTTTTTTTTTTTTGGGGGGGGGGGGGGGAGGGGGTTGATATTAACCCTAGATACGCCTCTGGGAACAGTAAGAAAAGCGTTACGTGGCGATGGGTGACGCTGTGCAGAAAGCCTGCTGTTAAATTACGACGCAGGCATGGCTTGTTTTGACGTGTCAATATTAGCAGACGTTGAAGAAAACCAGATCGATCAATAGCTCTCATCCCATTGGCTGGTTCGTAATGACGTGGCCCCCCCCTCCCCCATGCCTTGATGTTTGTTGATAGATCTGCATGCCGTTGTTTTCTGACATGACATTGTTTGCGACACGGACTTCCTGTCTGTGGCACGGCCCTAATGTCTGTGACACAGCCCTAATGTCTGTGGCACGGTCCTAATGTCTGTGACACGCTCCTAATGTCTGTGACATGGCCCTAATGTCTGTGACACGGCCCTAATGTCTGTGACACGGTCCTAATGTCTGTGGCACGGTCTTAATGTCTGTGGCACGGTCCTAATGTCCGTGACACGGTTCTAATGTCTGTTACACGGCCCTAATATTTGTGACACGGCCCAGATGTTTGTGTCACGGCCCTCTTGTTCGTGAAACGGGCCTTTTTTTCTTAATATCCCTCATGTATGTGACACATGTCTTATGTTTATGACACGGCCTTCATGTTTGGGACACGGCCCTCTTGCTTGTGAGACGGGCCTCGTGTTTTTGAAATGTCTCTCATGTTTGTGACACTCAAAGTCAGCTAAACTGTTAATAGCATGACGTTAAAAAGGACAGTTGCTAAGCTGCGCCACTCAAAGTCAGCTAAACTGTTAATAGCATGACGTTAAAAAGGACAGTTGCTAAGCTGCGCCACTCAAAGTCAGCTAAACTGTTAATAGCATGACGTTAAAAAGGACAGTTGCTAAACTGCGCCACTCAAAGTCGGCTAAACTGTTAATAGCATGACGTTAAAAAGGACAGTTGCTAAACTGCGCTTATTTTCACCGTACACTTTAGTCTCTATCTCTTATATATATTACGCTTCTGGTGTGACTCCTGGACTGCTTCCTAATCATCGTATTGGGTATTGAGAGTATATTACAAATAATTCTAATTGTTTGAAAGAAAGTATGGTTCAATAATATAATTCGGGTTAACTAAGCTAAATGATATATTTTTTTATATATCGCAACTGCGTTTGGTACGTAATATTTTTTTTTCGGAAAACGAAATTTTCTCAATTTAAGTATGATATAAAAAAATTATTCGGTTTAAAAGTGGTTGGGACATCAGATTATTAATACGCTTCAAGGGCGTGATATAAAAAGTGTGCAGTGACGTATCGTTGGGGGGGGGGGGGGTGAAGCAAAAAATTGGGATTCTTAAATGTGGTTTACTTGAGTTCATGTTTTGTCAAGAAACTTTAGTAGATGGTGAGTTCACGCATTGCTGTCGCCAATGTTTAGTGGTGAATATTCCATTTTATGGAAACCTACTTTTATTTAGTCAAAAACTTGATCATGAAAAGACTCTAACTAAGACAATTTTGTTTAGAGATTTCATTCAAAGTGATATACAGAATACTCTAAATTAAATGTTCTATATATTTATATATACTTTTTTTTCTTCAATCGATAGACATCACAGAGATTTCAGTTGGTCTGGAAACAAAAAGGCAAGAATCAACATTTTCAACTTCCAGTTTGACACAAGATTCAACATTTTCAACATCCAGTTTGATACAAGATTCAACATTTTTAACTTCAAGTTTTACACAAGACTTTACCCAAACACTAACTGAAGGAATGCCGCCTTCAAGTCTGTCCAAGCCCCCAACATCAGAAACAACCGTGACAAGCTCACAAGACACAATCATTTCAAGCTCACAAGACCCAATCATTTCAAGCTCACAAGACACAATCATTTCAAGCTCACAAGACCCAATCATTTCAAACTCACAAGACCCAATCATTTCAAGCTCACAAGACACAATCATTTTAAGCTCACAAGACCCAATCATTTCAAGCTCACAAGACACAATCATTTTAAGCTCACAAGACCCAATCATTTCAAGCTCACAAGACCCAATCATTTCAAGCACACAAGACACAATCATTTTAAGCTCACAAGACCCAATCATTTCAAGCTCACAAGACACAATAATTTTAAGCTCACAAGACCCAATTATTTCAAGCTCACAAGACCCAATCATTTCAAGCTCACAAGACACAATCATTTTAAGCTCACAAGACCCAATCATTTCAAGCTCACAAGACACAATCATTTCAAGCTCACAAGACACAATCATTTTAAGCTCACAAGACCCAATCATTTCAAGCTCACAAGACACAATCATTTTAAGCTCACAAGACCCAATCATTTCAAGCTCACAAGACACAATCATTTCAAGCTCACAAGACCCAATCATTTCAAGCTCACAAGACACAATCATTTTAAGCTCACAAGACCCAATCATTTCAAGCTCACAAGACACAATCATTTTAAGCTCACAAGACCCAATCATTTCAAGCTCACAAGACACAATCCTTTCAAGCACACAAGACCCAATCATTTCAAGCTCACAAGACACAATCATTTCAAGCTCACAAGACACAATCATCGCAAGCACACAAGACCCAAGTACAGACACCAGTTCATCCCAAACAACAGATGACTTGACCAGTTTTGGAATTATTGTCGGTACAACATCTTCTACATCTGATGTTCCAGCAGTTCCAGAAATTACATCATCAGTGACAACTGCTATTTCAGACAAAGCACCATCAGAGACAACTGCAGTTCCAGATATTTTATCTTCACGGTCGGTAACTTATATATCCGATAGTCTTTTATTGACTAATAATGGAGATTTCGTAAGTAGTACCTCATCACCTGATGGCGTCTTAACATCATCTAACGATTTCGTCTTCAGTTCCATCGTTGAAACGTCAAGTCTTATCGATTCAGTATCAACAACTCTGGACACCTTAAACTTTGAAATAATTACGACAGTTTCCTCCCCTCTATTCCCGTCTCTTAGTTTTGACTCAGCAGTGATCTCCCCTGAATTGACTTTGCGGACGACAACGGATTCCAGTTCACTTTTGGCGGATGGGACACATGGTCGGAGCTCAAGCCCCGTTGAATCAACCAGTGTAACTGATACAGATTTCTCTGCTACGAGCCTAAGCATGGAGACTTCAATGCCTGGTGACTCATCACCGACAACATTAGCCCCACAGTCAGAAACAATCCAGGACACAATCCAATCCTCCAGCTCTACAGAATTACCTGCCCTGGTCGAAACCACGGACTTTGAACCAACCGGGTCAGAGGCAACTCAGACTCACAGTTTGGGGGCCAGCAGCCTGGACTCGTCTCAGACGCAGGAGGCATTCATCACAGCCTATCTTAGTTTGTCCATAACCACTGAGCTGAACAGTGGCTCCTCTTTCAGTGTCACGCCAGATCAACAATCTGATACACAAATGACAGAAATCTCATTAGATGTCACAACAGGTTTGATTCTACTCTCTTAAATATAACATAAAATAAAATAGTAGATAAGTGTGTCCCAATTTGTAAATCATGTCCCATTCATTTTTTTTAAAGAATCCATCTTAACTGCAAATTTTCGTCTTTCTAAAGAAATCAGCTCAAAAAATCAAATAAGAGCTGTAACATAAGTAGAATATCCCAAATTTAATTTGACAGTTTAAGAACCCCTGCGATTTCCCTGCATGACTCTTCCAAATCTTGGAAGTCTTTTTATTTAAAAGAAATCTTTTAGCCACATCTTTTGGCTCTAAGATCTTACTTGTTATAAAACATTTTTCTATATTAAAAATTTACAGCTCTATGTCTCTATTATTTTATTACTGCATGCATTCAATCAATGCAGTGATTCTTAACATTATAAATAAAACCAACTACAATTGTAGTGGAACGCAAAAGGAGTTTGTGTGAATGCGCGAAGAAGATGGCAGAGAAATGTGTTTAAATTATAACAAAATTTAATTATCGACCAGAAAGAATTTTACTTATAAGTTCAAGTTTTCAGTTTTATATTGACGTTGCTAGCTTGACCACTGTTCAGTCTTAAACCATCTCACTTTAATCCACCAGCAGTGTCGACCTCAAGCTCAGATGGGGCATCGCTGATCAACCCGACCCCAACTCAAACATCCCTCATGGTGTCTGACATGACATCTGACCCCGACATCTCCTCTGACGTGCCAGCGCCAGAATCCAACACGAGCTTGTCCGAGGGCTCTAGTGTAAGTATTTTTCTCAGCACTTCCCTTTCTGGCCTCAGCGACGTCGGCATCCTGACCTCAGATTTGACCTCCGAACCCCTCAACTTACCCGGATCATTACCCTTTACCTGGTCCAGTAAAACGCCTGTGTTTTCAGAAAGCCTTGATCCATCTACCCAGCCCAGTGCATTCTACCAGGACCCAGAGATAACCAGCTCCAGCTATTTTAACCTTGTCACCGAAGAATCTAGCATGTATGCCTCCCCTGAACTTGTATACAGCATGATAACACAAATAGAATATGTACCCGAAGTAACCCTTTCCCCACAGGATCAGTCTGCAATAACAGGCATGTCCAGTGTAACTGACCATGTATCAGACCCGACCCTTGTCGCGCCACCAAGCTTCTCATATACTATGACTAACATTTTTTTATCGGTTGAGTCCAGGCAACCGGCATATTCCTCATTGACGGCTCCAGTAAATGACATCACAGTGACGGACGTCTTGTTGAGTGACATCTCGGCGAGTGGTACTGAGTCCAGTTCAACAGACCGAAGAGATTCCAGCAACATTTTACTTGAGAGCGACGTCAGTCTACTCGACATCAGTCTACTCGAAGGAACTGAAGACTCGACACTTCCTTCAACCGTTTTAACAACTTACTCAAGTTTTCTCTCCAGCACAATCTCAGAATCTCTACCACCGGCCAGCGCTGACCAGACAGTGACAGCGAGTTCTTATAGCAGCTGGGGACCCAGCTTTGACACAGTGATGGATGCAGTCACCCCGTCTATGCAATCCTCAAGTTTTTCGATCATATCTCAGGTCGTGGATGGCTCCGATTCTATGATTGCTAAGGTTTCAGCACCAACTGCTGAGATTTTTTCATTCTCTTCAGAAGTCGTCTCGGATGTGTCAAATTATTCTGCGCTGCCCGTCTCAGACACACAGGGTAAAACAGAGGATATTCAAACAATATCGACCAGTGACTCAATAGAATTGTTCACGCCTCCGTCAGAACTATTGCATGCTTCCAATATCGTTGATTCGGATCAGACGTCTCTCCCACACATGACAGATATTTCCAGTCTAATGGATCGTTCTACGTTCTCCGAGGATTTGACAGTCGATTCAGAACATATTTCGCTCTTACACACGACAGAGATTGCCAGTGTAATGGATCTTTCTACATTTTCTGAGGATTTGACATTTGATTCAGAACAGACGTCGCTCCTACACACGAGATACATCTCTATTGTAATGGATCATTCTACATTTTCTGAGGATTTGACAGTCCGTTCAGTAATTCAAATTTTGTGGTCAGCAAGTTCACCGTCAGATGCTGAACTTCCAACGTACAGCACCACAATCTTTGACACCAGTTTTGACTTATCAAGTGACAGCTACGGAAGTTCAGATTCTATTTTAGACTTTTCAAAATATATCAAAACCTCTCTGGATGCATCCAGTGCATTCCATATGGCCATTGAACAATCAGATAATCTCTCGTTTTTTGAGACCACTGTGAGTAATCAAATTTCTGAACTTCCCACAAATGCTTCAGATCTCATTTTCAGTTTGGAGTTTTCAACAACTTTTGATGTGTCCGAGAGCAATAGTTTCCCATACCTGTCTGACTCGGTGTCAGAGGAAATGTCTGCACAGATGAATATGTCTTCATATCCTCAAACAGATATTTCCAAGGAAAGGACATATTCCTTGGCCAGCTTATTTACTGCAATACCAGACAACAGTGAAGCTGTCAATGGTTCTGACATGCTGATGACATTTTCACCAAGTTTTAGTGAGACTGGTTCAGACATATCGATGACTGTGATTTACAGTTATAGTGAAGTTTTATTGAATAGTTCTGACATGGTACTGACAGAAGGGCTTAATTATAGTGAGACATTCACTAGTTCTGATGTGACATTGATACCAAGTTATAGTGAGACACTGAATAGTTCTGATGTGATGTTGATACCAAGCTATAGTGAGACACTGAATAGTTCAGATGTGGCATTGACTGAAATACCAAGTTATAGTGAGTCTCTCACTATTCCTGATGTGACGTTGGTACCAAGTTATAGTGAGACACTGAATAGCTCAGATACTGCATTGACTGAAGCGCCAAGTTATAGTGAGACTTTCAGTATCTCTTATGAGGCGATGCTACCAAGCTATAGTGAGACCGCCAGTTACTCTGATGTTTGGACACCTGTTTTCGAGCACAATGATACTCTAGTCACTGTGACAGACATGGCGAGCACGTCGTTGGTGTCTGACCCATGGACTGCTTTCACGACAGACATTTTAGAAACTTCCTTCAACACATCAGAGACGGACTCAACTATGATAACAAATGTCTCTAGCGTCACGTGGGATTCCCAAGAATCACTACCGACCTTCACCTTGGTTAAGTCATCCTCTATTGATCTATCTTCAGCCATTTTTGAGAATGAAAACAACGTAACATTGATTTCTTACATGTCTAATGAAATCAACGCATCCTACGACGACGTTGTCACAGAGTTGCTCCAAGGATCTGATTCATCAGCTGTGTACACAACAAATGCAGTAATCACATTTTATGCGGAGTATTCTAAAAGTGTCCTCACAGAGGGAGTAAATATGACAGAGACAGTTCAGCTTGACGCGCCTATGACGTCTAGCTTGTCACCATCTGGGATAACATCAGATGATGGCTTCCCTGACCTTTTTCCAACGTTATCGGAGGAACCCATCTTGTCCAGTGCTGGGATCAATCACACCATTGGAGAACTTACAAGTGGTTATTCATCACTTGAATTTGAATACTCTACACACCCGAGTCTCCAAGAGACTGTCTCCGTGACAACTGTCTTAGATGAAGTCACAGCCAATGCATCAGATTATTCGCCTACTCTGGAATTAACCATTTCAACGGCACTGCTTGAAAATTTAACAGAAATCTATACGACACCAGAGACATTAACAATGGTGTATTCTAGATCCCCATTCTTTGATATCTCGTCATCTCTGGGATTTGACCTTTCTGAAATTCAGCCTGATACAACGTACGGATATCAAAACTTCACAACATCTGCTGGACTGAACCCATCGTTAGATTCATCAGACGTTACACATATGAATTCCTTCTCATCGACACCTCCATTCACAATAACCACATCAGAAAATTTCTCAACAGCTGCCATGGATCTTCTAAGTTTTTCAGGTTTAGAGACATTCACGCCTTCCTTGGAGTATTTGAGCTCAGTCTCTTCCCTAGTGTACAACGAGACCGAGTCTGTCTGGCTTCCGATTGGTCCATCTTTTACAGACTCCATTTTTTCAACGTCTGGAGTCACAGAAAGTCTACAAGCAAACGAGACGTCCCCTGCAGTACCAGTGCCTGACTCGACATACGCGTCGCCACTGACGGGACTGGCTTCGGGATACGAGGAGTCTTCATTCCCCGCCGTCTCATTTCATGAGTCATTGACGCCGCATGTGACATCAATTCCAGTGACTCCGTCACACGTGGTCTCTGACTCATCAGTGCTGATGGTGAATGAATCGATGTATGACGCTGAGTCATCATCACCGTACACGGACCTGACGCCATCTCTTTTCACTGGAGAGGTGGGTTCTTTTTACATGGAAGAGCTCCTCTCGTCTTCCTTAGACCCGCTTTTAACTGAAACCTCATTATCATCTTATGACAATACTCCCTTTTTAGCAATTGTAACGCCTACTAAAAGCATGCCTAGCCATTATATAACACTACTAACCAATGTCCATAGCATGCCAGTGCCTGAACTAACATTTAACCCAAGCTTCTTATCCGAGGAGTCGTCTAGTGAACTGTACACCGTTGCACCTATAAGCAATCATGTTGCACAGACAGGACCTTATCATGTTGTGGAGACGATACAGCTAGACTCTTCTCTGTTGCCCGGCTCGTCTGTAGATGTTTTCTCTGTTCTGTCTTGCACCATTCTTGACGTTGAACCTTTAACAGCACACTCCCTAAAAATATCCCCACTCACCAGCTCACTGGGTGAGTGGACAACGAGTTTTTTCATTTCTAATCTAGACATATTACCCTCTGTATCCAACACCATTTTAAGTTCTTTTAATTCTGCACAATATTCTGTGTTGTCTGTTGACGTGATCGACCCTGTGTTAACCAGAGACTCCGCTTTTGCTGTGACCTCCTATGATATTACTTTTCCTGCTCTCAGTACACTCACAGTTAGATCGTCACCATTAGATGGAAGTATAAAACCAGACAGCACCCACCCCCTCAACCCACTATTGACAACTTTGCCGACCCACGTATCTTTAGATATGTCTTTCGATTTCACCTATAGATCAAATTTAGTTGATCAAATGACTCTGACAGATCTTCCAACCCATGTTTCCGTACATACCTTACTCCTGCCACTTCCGGCTACACCGCTCGTGGGGCAGTCGCCGCAATCGCAACTAGGAACCATCATTCACACTTTGACGCCATCTTTGATTCTAGACCAACAAGAGTCGAGTCTTGAAATACCCTCCCCGAATTTTACGACGCAATTCATCCAAATTTTAGAAAGTTCAAGTGATTTAAATGCATCATTATCAACAGTCTATTTAGATCTGTTGACATCATCATCGATGCCACGCCCTTCAGAAATTGCAAATAGCTTAACGACCAATGAACGCTCACACACATCAGTTGCTGATATTTCAGTTATCTCTAAAGTTATTCAGACAGAAATTTCAGTTTCCGCGAAGACGTCTGTGGCTTCTAGTGCACAGAGCTCACATGTTTTTATCTGTGCACCTTCTCTCTCAGAACAGATTCCTTCTACTTCATTCAACCCTTCACTAATCGTACCTCCAGAGGATAGCGGTATCGTAGATTGGTTCAACAGTTTGATTGCTGAGTCTAAGCTTTCGTACACGTCTCAGCCGGCAGACGATGTCCTCTCGGATATCATTTTGACACCAAAGATAGTTCTGAGCACTGGACTGGTGGCTAATTCTTTCCTGGTTTCCCAGGCCATTGATGAGACGTCGGTCTTCCCATTAGGTCATATTTCAGTTCCATCAGACGCGCCAGATACATGGAGTACACGATCATCGGATACAATGTTCTCACAGTCTCTACTTTCGTTATATGCCTCATGGCAAAAACAATCAATAAAATCGTCTGATTCATGGGACACACACTCACTACAATCATATGACACGTTGCACACTCAAACACGAAAATCCTATGACACGTGGTATTCAAAATCACCGCAATCATCGAACGTGTGGTACACACAATTAACACTGTCCTCTCAAACGTGCTACACACTGTTACTGCAATCAAATGACCCACGGTACACACAATTACCGCCTTTATCTTTGGACTCATTGCACACTGACTTAATACAATCTTCATCATATGCACAGTACTCACTTCCCATACAAACCCTCACACTCTCTGATATCAACATTTCCCTGCCTCATACACACGCTTCTGATCCTGGGAGTGATCTACTGGAGGCTCTCACAACTCCAAGCTCAGACATCGCTCAGTTCACCACAGTAGAACCAGTCTTGACTTCTACTTCCGGGAACACGTTGTTGCCCAGCCCCCAAAATGTGTCAGCAGCGGTCAGCTCTAGTGGAGTGTTTCGTCATTCGGACATACAGTGGTCAAGCCATCGTGTGACATCAGTTGTGTCAGAAACTAAAGTCCAAATGCTTCCATCCAGTATTTTGGAGGACACGATGACCTCGAACTCGTGGTCGACAAGAGCTGTAAGTGAATTGGTAGATCTACCGCCAACACGAGTCGTCTCCTCTCGGCTGTTCCGTTCTCCTTCCGTTGTTAGTGAACTTGGGCTATCGTCAGAATCTCTCCGTGCAGATAGTATGAATGTAGTGGCATCACGTGATGTGACCCCAACACTAGGATCATCATATTTAATCAGCAGCGACAATGAAACTGTCCCATGGATGCTGCAGTCTTCTTCGGTGTTCTCTAAACCATACCTCTCATTAGAATCATATTCTGACAGTGTCAGCGAGAGATATTCGTCATATTCGGAAAGTGACAGCGAGAGAGATTCGTCATATTCAATCTACCACAGTTTCACAGTGGATTTAGAAATAAGTTCAGCCACATTTCCTCATGGGTCTCCATCAAGTCTGGAACATCAAGTCTTAACACCAGCTCCACCAATCACTAGACATATGAATACAATACACAGCTTAGACACGGTCCCTGGGACTAGCTTGACGGGACATTGGGCAACGGATGAGATGATTGCCACAGGTAGAATGCCTGTGTCAGGTGTGGTATCTGCAACACACGGGGTATTTGAATCGGATGAATTAAAGATCTCAGCATCGATGTTAAATACCTCGTCTGATAGTGAATATTCACCAGATGTTGTGATCACAACTAAAACACAGGAAGTGAATTATGTCTCCGAAGAGACCTTGAGCACGTCAGAAAAGTCATCCGTGATGTGGGAAATGTTCACGTTGTCTGAAACCCAAATGACCTCGTTGTGGGATAAAGAAAGCCAAGTGCATGGATCCCAAGTTGAAAAGAATTATGTCTCGACCCCTTTGATCCCTTTGTCAAGTTTAAAGACCCCAAACGATAATGATTCCTCGCAGTTTGTAACGTCTTTTCTTGGTACTGAAAATGTCCATACGCCACAAACAAGTTTTGCGAACTCTGGTGTGCTCAAGACATCTTGGACGTATCATTTCGAGGCACCCAGCATCGGCTACGTCGAGACAAGCTCTAGTCAAACATTTACTCCGTTTCTTGAAGGGATTCTGTCATCTCTTCTGGATCGCCAGTCCCATTCAGCCAAAGATTGGTCTTCTGCGAATAGTGAAGTGTCGACCCCGTCAAGAGGATTGGTTTCTTGGGACGTCCGCACATTTGATCCATTGGAAAGTTGGGTGGCTTCCAGAAGTCAAGATCTGACACCATTGGAAAGTTGGGTGGCTTCCAGAAGTCAAGATCTGACACCATTGGAAAGTTGGGTGGCTTCCAGAAGTCAAGATCTGACACCATTGGAAAGTTGGGTGGCTTCCAGAAGTCAAGATCTGACACCATTGGAAAGTTGGGTGGCTTCCAGAAGTCAAGATTTGACACCATTGGAAAGTTGGGTGGCTTCCAGAAGTCAAGATCTGACACCATTGGAAAGTTGGGTGGCTTCAAGAAGTCAAGATCTGACACCATTGGAAAGTTGGGTGGCTTCCAGAAGTCAAGATCTGACACCATTGGAAGGTTGGGTGGCTTCCAGAAGTCAAGATCTGACACCATTGGAAAGTTGGGTGGCTTCCAGAAGTCAAGATCTGACACCATTGGAAAGTTGGGTGGCTTCCAGAAGTCAAGACCTGACACCATTGGAAAGTTGGGTGGCTTCCAGAAGTCAAGATCTGACACCATTGGAAAGTTGGGTGGCTTCCAGAAGTCAAGATCAGACACCATTGGAAAGTTGGGTGGCTTCGAGATGTCAAGACCTGACACCATTGGAAAGTTGGGTGGCTTCCAGAAGTCAAGATCAGACACCATTGGAAAGTTGGGTGGCTTCGAGAAGTCAATATCAGACACCATTGGAAGGTTGGGTGGCTTCAAGAAGTCAAGATCAGACACAATTGGAAGGTTGGGTGGCTTCCAGAAGTCAAGATAGGACACCATTGGAAAGTTGGGTAACTTCAATAACAAGCGAGGCGACACCATCGGAAAATTTGGTAACTTCAATGAGCAGCGAGGTGACACCATTTGAAGACTTGATCACTTCAATAAACCAAGATGTTTTCTTATCCATCAGTGACATTTGGTCATCAGTAGTTCTCAGTATTTCAGAATTGTCACATACTGATATAAGTGGATCAGACGGCAAGACTTTCCTGGAGACCCGTGACTTACAAACAAACGCTTCACTGGAGCTTCAAACTAATCTCGGGTCCACAATGGATCTCAAATCATTGACTGAAACAACAGAAACGACAGCAGACCCATACTTCTTCACCTCTGGTGTTTTTATACAAAAACCAAGCAACTCATGTGCAAATGCTGTTACTATCGTTGAGCATACAATAATCCCTTCTTTAAGTGACCATACAATATTCCCTTCTGCGATTGGCAATACATCATTTCCTTTAATGAGTGACCTAAGCACATATCCTTCTATTAATGACCACAAAACCCTCCACTCTATTGGTGACTATAGCACACGCCCTTCTTTGAATGACCCAACAGCAATGCCCTCGATGAGTGTCAATACGATACCGCCTTCAATGACTGACCATGTAACATACTTTTCTGTGAGTGACCAAACAACACTCACTTCTGTAAGTGACGATCCAACAATCCCATTTCTGATTGACCAAACAACAACTCATACTTTTAGTGAACGTGGCACATACCCTTCTTTGAATGACCATACAACATCACTTTTTACTAGTGACCATACAACATCCATGTCTGACCAGACAACGTTATCTTCTATAAGTGTCAATACAATAACCCCTTCTTTTAGTGACCATGTAACATACTTACCTGTGAGTTACCATACACTAGTCTCTTCTTTGAGTGACCATTCAAAATTATCTTCTGTAAGTTACCATTCAATAATCCTTTCTTTCAGTGACCATACAACATTCCTATCTATGAGTAACCATACAACATTCCTATCTACGAGTGACCATATAACATTCCCTTCTACAAGTGGCCATACAAAATTCCCTTCTTTTAATCCAACATTTCCATCTATGAGTGACCATACAACATTCCCATCTATGAGTGATCTAACTACATCCTATTCTATGAGTGATCATACAAAATCCTATTCCATGAGTGACCATCTAAAATTCCCCTCTACAAGTGACCATACAACATTGCCATCTATGAGTTATCTCACAACATTCTCTACCATAAGTGACCACGCAACATCCTCTAACATGAGTAACCACACAACATCCTCTACTATAAGTGATCCTTCAACATACTATTCTTTGATATACCAAACAACATCCTCTTATTTGAGTATCTATACAACATCGTCTATGATGAGCGATCATACAACATTAACTACTATGAGTGACCATACATCTTCTACAATAAATGAACGTAAAACATCTATCTTCATTGACCTAAATTCTTTTAGTTTGAGAGAACCTACAACATTATTGGCTGTAATTGACCATACAACATTTACTTCTACGAGTGACCATACAACATTCACTGCTACGAGTGACCATACAACATTCCCTTCTACGAGTGACCATACAACATTCCCTTTTGCAAGTGACCACACAACATTCCCTTCTACGAGTGACCATACAACATTCCCTTCTGCAAGTGACCACACAACATTCCCTTCTACGAGTGACCATACAACATTCCCTTCTGCAAGTGACCACACAACATTCCCTTCTGCAAGTGACCACACAACATTCCCTTCTACGAGTGACCATACAACATTCCCTTCTACGAGTGACCATACAACATTCCCTTCTATGAGTGACCATACAACATTCCCTTCTACGAGTGACCATACAACATTCCCTTCTACGAGTGACCATACAACATTCCCTTCTACGAGTGACGAAACAACATTCTCTTCTATGAGGAAATATACAACATTCCCTTCTATGAGTGACCATACAACATTCACTGCTACGAGTGACCATACAACATCTTTTTTTCTTAGTAGTGACCATACAACATCCTCTATTATGAGTTATCAAAAACCTTCTATGATTTCCTCCGACTTAATTACAAATACATCAATTTTGTCTGGTGGTGAAACAATCACGGGCCAATCAAGTTTATCAGACACTGACACAATCACACACACTTTCAGCATTTCATACGCTGGTTCAATCACTGGCACAATTACTGGCACAATCACTGACACGATCACTGACATAATCACATACACATCATCAAGTCTGTCAGATACTGACACAGTCACATACGATACCAGCATTTCATACCCTGGCACAATCACTGACACAATCACTGACACAATCAGATTCACATCATCAAGCCTGTCAGGTGCTGACACAATCACTGACTCATCAAGTCAGTCTGACACTGCAACAGTCACTGACACAATCACTGACACAAGCACTGACACACTTACATACACTTCTAGTCTGTCAGACACCGACACACTCATTTACACAATCACGGACACAATCATCGACAGGATAGCATACACATCACCAAGTCAGCCAGACACTAACAGAATCACTGAAACAATCACTGAGGCATACGCATCATCAAGTCTGTCAGACACCGACACAATCACGGACACTTCAAGTCTTTCCCCTACCGTCGTAATCATAAATACACAACTAATTTCTATGCCATCGAATGAACTCAACACATATGCAGATATGGAACTATCATCACCATACGTGCTCATCCATCCACCACAATCGTCCAGCAACATCTCGCCACCCGACTCATCATTAGTTCTTGAATACTCTCCAATTGTTTCTTCGCCTCCCCTCGTTTCTAGCGGCTCACCGTCTGATACTTCCATCCCTCACTCTGAGCTCTCTCCCTTTATTAGTAGCCCGACTGTCCAGACTTCGGAGTTGTCTTCTCACGCCTTGACCAGTCTGGCGTCTGGGGTTAATCCGTCATCTGTGGTCAATCCTTCCTTTTCAAACCCACGGACCTCATCCTTCTCGACCACACGAGAGATTTCAAGTCTCGGCAATCGGGTGTCTGTCAGTGTCGCCCCACCTCCCCCTTCTGCTCTGGCGACCACCCTGGCAACGCCAGCACCGCCCACCCTTTATACATCAGCACCCACCCTGTCAACATTAGCACCCACCCTTTCTACCTTAGCCTCTTCCCTAACCTCTAATAACCTAACCACCAGCGGCATGCTGTCTCTGTCCACGGTCGTGCAGCCAAAACTAACCTCTATTTTCAGCACGGCACTTGTAAGTATAGCGTGGGTCCTCTACCGTTCGTGCTTGCTTTAGCGTCTAGCCCCTTTGACTTGATGTTCAAATATCACCACCTTTGAAAATTACCAATATATTATTTATCCTGTATGAAAACTAAGATTTTTTTACTAACTTCGTGCTTTTTTTTTTTGTATCACGTGACAATGTTTTTAACCAATTAGATGTGCATAAAAAATACTGGGTACAGCTATGGGGATTTCGGATAGCTTTCACGTATGAATGCTAAATTAGAGTCACGTTGAAAAGTAGAAACCAATTTCACATTCACAAATGAAATCAGCTTTTAAAACACACACACACAAATTAAATAATAATAAATGATCCCATTATAATGATAAAGCGACCATCCATGACTTTGTACAATCCTTATTATTATAATTGCATGTTTCCGTCCATTTCTACCCGAGTTAATTCCTGTTTGTCAATCAACCGCTTTGGGAATGATGCTGATGTAGGGATTTAACCCCAAGCGGGCTTTCGATAGTTAGCTGTGAATACACGAGATTCACATGATTGGGTGCCTTGGACTTTTCTGTTGCACCGTAAATATTATGGATTGAAAAAGACTGATTACAGTTTCTATTATTATTGTTAATTTCTTTGTACAGATGTGTGCAGTATATTTGTATTAGTCCAGTGCATTTAAAATCTTCCAGTGCCTTGTCACAGTACTCCATTTATAAACATCGTCTCTTCGTTGTATTGGATGTAGTCCCTTTGTTTGCATGTAATATATTAATATTTTTCTCCCCCCTTTAAGTGGCACTATCTATTTTTGATAATATTTCATATAATCTTAACACATGATAAAAAAAAAAATTACCTCCCCCCCTCCCCTCAACTCGGGGCCTTCATTTGCATGTACTAAATTATTATATTGTTATGTGCTCTAATACAGGCAGTGGGATGACCTGAGTAATTCAGAAAATTGGTCTTTAAAAAAAATAATAAAAGAAGGCAAGATTAAACAGTGTCTAAAATTTGATACATATCAGTTAATGATGTATAAACTCAACTCAGGATAGTTCATAATTTGAAGATAAAAAAAAAAACTGTTCAGAATATGTTCAAAGTTTCATAGACAAAACTACGAGTTTTGATAGCTTACTGCGCCTTGTTCTTATCACTGATTTTCACTCATTGATGTCTGCTTGTTTGAACTAGTTCACTTTCATTCATGGTGTGTTTTATATAAACTTAGGCGTTAACATATGTAATTTAAGTCTAGCGGACTATGTTATAACTTTTCGATTAAAGTAAAAATTGCCCCCATCCCTTTCCCACCCTTAACCTTAAATAAGACCATTGACCACATACCCGAAATTCTGTAAAATGAAAAGAAGCTTTGAAATTTTTTTAGACGAGTTTGGCCAAACTTTTAGATTCATCTAATTTCTGTTTAAATATTTGACAATGCAATTTTTTATATTAAAAAAAGATAATGTCGCCCTGGCCATGAATTAAATACTCGTCCCCCAAGTTGTCAAATTGTTAAAGATTAGCTTTACAAGAGGGAAAGAATAAGATTGTATTTCTTACAACAAACACTCCCATGAAAGCTTCAATTAAAACCAGTGTTAAGTGATTGTTGTATTCTCATTATAGTCAGGGACTGTTGACGCCAAGGTAAGGACAGAAGCTTGTGTCGCCACATGCACCCGTGTATCATTCACAATGTCACCATATTTTGATGTCTGATCTTATAAATATCTCAGTTTATCATAACTTTTTTAAAAAAAGGTTTATTAATTTAGAATGCTGCAGAAAAAGAAGGAAAAAATAAGTGTTATCATAGAAATAGATAATTTCTATAAATTGCTTCATTATTTAAAAGAGTTTAACATTGTTCTTAGTTTAAAAGAGTTTAACATTGCTCTAAGTTGAGGTCTGTTTTCATTTCACTTTTTTTTATAGGAGTTCAATGGTGAAATTTTTCTGTCATTTAATTTCAACATCTTGCATAGATTAATAGTTTGGTGCAATTATAATTATTACACATTAAATTACATTTGTTAAACTGATCTTATTAGTAGCCAAGAAAGATAGAAGTAATGATTAGTGGTAGAGTCTAATTTATGGGACTGCCCACCAGATGCGGCAGGCCTGTACCTTACTTGCCGGGGCCATAAAAGAGCAATAGCTCGGCCCTTTCCAATGAATGTAAAATATATATATATTAGTGGTAGATACATAATTCATAGCCTAGCATTTTAAAAAAAAGTATGTTCAATATGGAATGGCTGTTAATTTTAATTATAGCTTTGCCATTTTTTCAGCCATTCTCTTCAGTCCAAAATGACACAATGCCTCCCACCCCACTTTGGACAGAGGCCCCTTATTTACCCTACACATCATCTGGATTGTCTTCAGTTGCATCATCATCACCGGATGTAACAACACTGCCGGATGTAAGCGGTACAACCTTGGCTTCATTGGTCACTGCCATCTATGATACACCATCTACTGTATGGACAAAGGGTTCCATGGCTACTTCCTATAGGTCACAGCACGACACCTTTTCATCATTAGAACCTTCAAATGGGTCATTCCTGTCGGCTCCATCATTGATCATTGTAACAGATTCAACTGTATTCATCAGTGACTTCTCCCACATGTTTTCACTAACAGGCAGTGTCTCAGAGACACAGTCATTGGTATCAATGGATACAGAAGTCTGGAATGCTTCTCATTCTTCTTCCACCAACTTCTCATCAGATGTGCTGTCAACATTTCAAGATATTTCATCTGAATTATTTCCAGACCATTCAGAAACAGAAACTTTAATCCCAGGCATTTCATCTCCATTGACCGGAGATGTTTCAACGCACAACAAATCTTTGTCATTTACACCACTCTCTTCATCTGTCATATTCAGCGACTTGACTGAGTTGGCCAGCACACAGATCTCGCTCAGCATGTCGACCAATGAGATCTCAGCGATGAGCTCAGACATGTTTTCTGAGATAACTCTGGTGCCATCAGGGCATTCAAGCAGCGGGTTGTTAACTGAGTCACAGTTCACCACACCCATGTGGATGTCATCCATTCATGTATCATCTCTAGAAATGAACGGCACTAAGGAATTTTCAGCTACCTCATTACCAACAGTGATAACTGTAAGTTAAAAAATACTATATTTTTTAAAATGATTCATGAGCATAATATGTAGGAAGGTCTAAAAATATTCAAAATTAGAGAATAAGTTGATGAATGTTTCCCCCTTTTTTGAAAGCCCCCCATAAATCTAACCCAGACATTTTTGACAAGGAATTTTAAAAATAAAGTTGACATTGCATCATTATAAGTACATTTTTTTTCTTCATTTTTCAAAACTGTTAAAAAGCATTTTCAGGATTTGGCACCTGCCCGCCTTTCTCTCTGTATTTTTAAAAATACATATATCAATACAGAACAAGGCAATCAAATTCTGGGTTTCAAAGATGTTTTCCCTCTAGATATACCATCAACCATGGCTGGGAGTGTCCTGAGATTTTATAAAACACTAGATTAGTAAATGTCCAAAGGAGAGTTCCTTAAGTTCAAAGACAACGTTTTATTATGGAACATTCTTTTCTGACATGGAAAGAGGGAGGGAGAGAGAGAGAGAGAGAGAGATTGTTTTGTAGTCACAGAAAATGTTTTTATGTGTAATGTAAACTGCATGGCTAAAGCAATACAGTGATATTTTTATATTTTCATTTTTTTCCCAGGAGAGCTCCTCCTTGTTTAACTCCAGCTCAGGTGACATTATCATTAAACCAACACCCAGCACATCCGAGATGTCAGTAATGTCATCTGAATTAGAAATATCCAACTCCACGGTCATCATGTCCTCTACCGTCATCCTGTCCCCCACCACCACCACCATGTCCTCCACCATACCATCACCGTCTGTCACCCCCACAGCAACCACTCCAGCACCAGGAACAACAGTTCCAACCATAGAGAACAGCAAAAACAAAACGGAGTTTTGGGTAGTCACACGTAAGTCAAATCACAAAATCTGATTCAAATAATAAGCACTCATTTAAGAAACATTTCTTTGTGACCTTTTTTTTAAAAAAAAAATCATCATCATTCAAGGACCCAGTAATAATTAGACAGAAAATTGAGAGGTCATTCCTTAATATGTAATTTATTCATTTAAAAAAAAAAAAATTTTGACACCATATTAATTAGTAGTACATAATGTGGCATTACTCTAAAGCATCGTTCTCTGAATGTTTTATTTCTTAAAAATGCTCAATGAATGGGAAACTAGGACATCTCTTTGTATAAAATTCATGGGATTGGGCACAAACTATTTGATATGCAAATTTTTTCCAAAATTTTTGTTAAAAAAAATTTACATGTGAAACTGTGTCTAAAGTTTATGATATAAAAAAAAAATCACTACTCTTGCCATAGCAACACTGGGTTCATTGCTTAAAAACAGACATCTCAAAATATAATCTGTGAACATAGTCTGATAGGTCCTGAACAAAAATGTTAATGCTATAAAATATTATGCTTTAACTGTTTGATTCTCAGGTTTTCGAATTCCTCTGAGTGCAAATATTCAGTCACCAGCCTTCAAGCAGCAGACTGAGACGGGTTTGGCTAATGCTTACTACCTTGCCAGGGTACGAGGGGAGGAAATCAAGAACGGGACTTACGTCCCTTTGACAAGGAGGCGCAAAAGGCTGGCCAGTGCAACCAACGACCCAAGCACCCAAGTTGATGTAAGATATGACATTTGATTTGATGCTTGTTGCTAGTGCCTCATATTAGATTTTTTAATAAGCCTTTTTTAAATCCTTTAGAAATCCTAAGTATTTGCTTTTGTTTGTGACTGGCTGGCTGACAAATCTTCGGACACCTAATTGACCCACTTCCTGTCAACCCGTCCAGCTGAAATTAGCACATAAACTCTTTGTTAATGACAACACATTCTATCAAATTTTCAGCTCCACCCCCAACCACAAAAAATCACGTTTTCCTATGTTTCAAAGAGAAGTTGAAGGAAATATGATGAGACTGGTTTCATTCATGAAATAAAAATCACCCTAACTGCGCTAAATAGGATTATTTTTTTAAAAACGCAAATGTGTAAATGTTTTCTTTTGTTTTTCTGAAATAGTTGGTAAAATAAATATTTGGCGTATAAGCGGGTGGATCATTAGTATATTAACATAGTTCAGGGGCATGAAACAAATGTGTGGTTGCGAGGGGGGGGGGCGGGAGCAGCACTAATTGGGATTATAATAAAGTGCATTACTTGTGTGAATGTTTTGTCAAATTTTCAGCACCACCCCCCCCCCCAAGCCACACCCCCCATTGCTCGGTATGACATTTTATATAAAGGATTTATTGAAAGTTGTTTTGAGGGGTTGTTTAGTTTATATTGGGTTTAAATAATTTTGTTGTTGTCTCTGAGGTTTGACATGTCTAACCACTGATATCTTATATTCTGTGTATCATTCCATTTTGTATATTCAAAGTTCCCCAATTAAACATCCATTAAACCCAGGTTAGGAACCCATTGTTTATATCTTATCTCATTATTTTAGACTGAAACTAAAGAAAACTTGATGCACAGATGATTGCCTTGCCCCTCCCCTAAATAACCTCCCTTAATAAAGACTTATCTCCTCCATGAAAAGCTCGCCTTTCCAAATACGTCTCATCTCTCTCAAGAAAGTCTTACCTCCCCTAAGAAATGCTTACCTCCCCTAAGAAATTCTTACCTCTCATAAGAAATGCTTACCTCCCCTAAGAAATGCTCACCTCTCCTCATAAAACCACGCACTGTATATTTGTTTGTGTCACCAGATGGTCTCGGCCACTAGACCGACCAATGCTTCAGCCGTTGATGTCACTTATGTTGTCCAGCAGAATGGCCAGATTCTCCCAGGAACACAGGCATCTGAGCAGCTGAACCTGTTGTCAGAACAGGAAGTTGCCATAGTCACCGGACAGTTGGTCAGCATGACTGCTCAGCGTAAGCAATTCAGTTATATCTTCGTCTTTCCAACTGACTACTGTGTTAAGAATTTGAATTGAGATGACTCTTAAATTCACTTAGATGTAGTCCACTTGTTTGTTTCATGAAGGTTACTTTGGGTTTGAATTTTTAAAAGTTTTGTCTTGCAGCCATAAACTAATTTTGTCCACAAATGTTTGTGTTCCCAGCCTACATACAACCAGCAAGCAGCAAGGAGGACATGACCAAATGGATTATTCTAGGCTGCGTGCTGGGCGGCGTCCTTCTTATAGCAGTCATCGTCATTATTATAGTGTGCTGCTGCTGCTGCAAGTCCAAGAAGCAGGACGAGGTCTCGGCTTTCAGGGATGCGGAGCTGGTCAAGGTGACAAGACTGGACAAGGTGAGTACAAGAATCATACTCTCTAATCTACATGCACAACTTGTCTAGATCTGAACTTCGCAAACTGTTGTGTAATCAAAGATATCTTCTAAATATTCCCCGTGTTGATGATTTGATTGCCTCTCATTATGTGTTTGATTTTTATGCTTGTTTGAAAATAATTACCTAAAATTGTTCTGTCATTATGTCTGGTTTAGAGATTATGCAAGTAATGCTGAACAATATTAAACAACTAGTTCATGTAATATTGAACATAAAACTAAAAAAATCATGGGAGACAAAATTTTGAACTTAAAAAAGAAATTTTGTACAGATGAAATGTTAATACCATTGAAATCAGTGGCTGCGAGCCTCCTTTTGGTTATGGACTTTTGTACATTTTAACTGAGTTGCTGTCTTAAGTCCTGAGAAATTGTCTTTAGATTAATGGAAGTCTAAAGACGATACGCTAGTCACACACAGTCTCACTGATGAGAGTAGTCTGCTTGGTGGTATGCTGTTGGAAGTTTGAGGCCAAAATAAATATCCCACTAAAGAAAAACTTTAAAATATTCAATTAAAAAAAAAAGAAGAACATTTGCACTTTATAAAGCAAGGCTACAATTATGTCGAGAAAAAGAATTTAAAACAATTATTACATATATTCATTTGTCTGCATAATGAACATAATCATAAGTGGTCAGTTGTTATCATCAAGCATTCAAGTGTGTTGACTCTAGGTGTGTCGATAGTAGATGTGTCGGCTCTAGGTGTGTCGACTTTACATGTGTCGACTATAGATATGTCAACTCCAGGTGTGCTGACTGTGGATGTGTTCTTTGGGTAGATTAAGCCCGTGCAACAATGGCGCATGCTCTCTTAATAATGCTTAAAAACTATCGGATATAAACCGCTTTCGTTTAAACCAGCTGTAAGCATGTTCCTTTAAACAGGTGTGATTTTTTTAAACGAGACATGCCCCCCCCCCCTTTTGCAATTATGTGCCAGCTATTTAGTGATGCGATAATATAAGTCAGCGCCATATTCTATGACTCACACATGAGTGACGTGATAATACATGCGGACATGTATTTGAGTAATAGGAGTAAATTAAGGCTGAACAGGACGGATTAAATCTCTCCCTAGCACTGGTCCAGTCTAAACACTGGTTGACAGTTTACCACGTGTCAACCTAGCACCTTCGTAGGAAAAACGGGGTGGTCCGCCCTGGATAGCATTTTTGTTGGTGGGTTGGGCCGAGGGGGGGGGGGGGGCTACTTTTTGGTCAATCACAATGGAAAAAATAATAGTTAATGGGTTTTTTTTTCATCATTAATTATTTACGGAAGGGTCGGGAAACCCAAAGACCGCGCCCCGGCCGTAACAAACTTTAGCTACGCTATAACGTATTGAACTCAAACTCAACCCTTTTCAGTTGGTAGCCACCCACATAGTGGATAGGCTAGTCTCCCCCCCCCCCTTTTTTTTTTTTACATCACAACTTTTGGCCCCTTTAATATTCGAGGCCCATACAGGTTTCATAACGTTAATGTGCGCACCTGCAAATTCCCGTTTCGTTATCTTGTTCTTGGCGTAAACGATCTAAAGGAACATTGGCGATAACCCCGAAGAAAGCCTTAGGACAAGTAAGGAAAAGAACTGTTAAAACTGGTCACAAAAACGCCAAGATTGACTTATTGATGTATACAAATTCCAAGTCAATTGTGTGGGATTACCCCCCCCCCCTAAAAAAACAGTCTTGACCTGGCCCACGTGGACACTATTATGTAGGATCTCTCGAACTCCAACGTTCCGAAAAGCCGCATGAGTTGCAATATCGATAGCCCAATCACTATAATCACCTAAGATACGTCATTGGTTCAAGGTTTTATTTTTGTCACAAGTTTTGACACCTAACACTATGCTGTGCACAAAAGCCGAGTTCGGACCTCAATACTGACCTAGTTTGAGACCCCCCCCCCTCCTTTCCCAGTAGTTTTGGTAGTTGCTACTGTACTAAAACTTATAGTAAACGTGACCCAGATTTCATGATCAGAACTGCGTTCGATAAAGGATCGATGCAGTATCGTTCCAGTCAATGTTGATCACTGAGATATCGATCTGTCAACCCATACACAAGATCGACACAGCCAGTTACACACTTGAAACAGTCGTGCGCAGAACGGCTATGTGAGACAGGTGTTATCAAACCGTTATTTGGATTTTTAAGTTTCTCTTCTTGGAAATAGAACATTTTCTTGTCGCGCTGTTATTCCAAAAATATGGATAGAACTACACGCTACTAATTAAATCAAAGGAACATTTGATTGCAGTGTTTGTTGGTGTGAAGTTGTGGCTGTTTTGGAATTACAAAGTGAAAACCACCATTGCATACCATAAGTCCAAAGTGAATAAACGTCAATGAATAAAGCTATGACTATGATTTCATTGCTAGGGTTAGGGTTAGTTCTTGGTATAAACATTATTACAGGATAAAACGTAACAAAGACATGGATAGTGATACTTTATCGACACATTTGTTTTAAAAGATACAATAATATTATAATAATATAATCTAAATATAAGTCATAAGTCAAGTATACTAATATTATTTATTATACTTAGTATTTATAATTTATAGAGCGGTACAATTCAGTAATAGTCTAATTAATAGAAATATAGTATTTATAGCTGGCAAATGAGGATTTAGGAGTTTCCTAAAGGTCATTGGAATTAATTACAAATCAGAACTAAAATGCCTTGCAGGGGCAAACAAAGCGTTAAAGTCAATGACTCTTTGGTGAAACCAACCCTAGAGGACCAACCCTCTGACTCTGACCACAGGAGTAATCTGGGTACAGATGTGAGAAGGCAGTCCTTAAATCTGCCATTGGCACAGCCAGGTGCTGTGAGTGTTGAAAATAAGGAGAATATTAACAACGCAAATGTCAAGGTTGACCCCAAAAAATCCTCTGGTTTCTGTAGAGGAGAGAAAAGTGTGGATGTGAAAGAGTCAAAATCCAAGCAACTTGTCAGTTCCAAAGTAAATTTGAAGGAAGAAGATGTGATTAATACAAAAGTAAAAGCTGGGGAAAGTAAAAAGGGAAATTCTAAAAGAAATGGTGCCAGAAAGTCATCAGGGTCATGCAGGGGACAGAAGAGTGTTGAGGTTAGGCCATCTTTAAGTAGCTCTCCCCAACAAGAAGAAACTAACAAAAATTCGAGTAATGCTACCAATGGAAATAAAAAAATTAGCCGTACTAAGTCAGGGCCATGCAGAGGCCAAAGAGATGTTGATGTCAAGGAAACTTTATTCACCGAACCGAGTGAAACACACAAAAGTGGTTTTAACAGTGGTGCTGAAGTAGAGACACAGAAAAAGGATGTAAAGAAAACTAAAACCGTTATCAAAGACCAATCAGCCCGTGATGATGGTAGCAGTGATGCCAAGATAAAAGCTGATAATGTGGAGAGCGGTTCCGGAGCTCCACCTGTCACATCACAGAAGAAACCGCCCACAGGTCGGGCTAGGCTGAATAGTGGAGGATCAAGTGCACATTTGAAGGACTCGCTGAAACCATTGGAGAAACAAGTAGAGAGGAATGAGGCGAAGAAGATTACTGATGGGATGTTTGAAGAAAGGGTTCTTCTTGTAGAGGAGGACGAGGAATTTTTAGATGAGGAAATGGAGGATGACATTGTGGAAGAGATGGAAACAGATCAAGAGGAAAGTTACATCACATCCCTTCCTCCACCACCTAGCATTAAAAAATCTAAAAAGAAGAACCGGAAACAGGCAAGGAATAATTATGATGGTTTTGAAGTGCTACTGAATTCTTTTTTTATTCTATCACTGTATGATGTTGAATTATTGTTTTATTTAATTTTTTTATGAATAATTTAATGATTATAAATTATAGCAGACAGTCTAGTTACTGCTGCGATTCAAAGTCTGTGATTTTTAAAACTCTCAGTATTGAAGCAACAAGTTTAGTGTATTTCAATATTGGACTTAATCAGTATAAATTAATAAACTTATTAATTATTATAAGAGTGTTTAACTGCACTAAAGCTTTCAAGTAGATTAATGAGAAACAATTTGTGTAGCCTGTTAATTTACATTTTTGCATTTGTCTCTGTGTAACCATAATTAAAGCTTAATCTATATTGTTTTATTTACAAAAATTCTTTTGTCTCATTAATCTACATTGATTGTTGTTCTTTTTGCCCTTATAAAGTTTTAAATGTTCTCATTGGTTTCCAAATAAATCACTGGATTTCTGTTTTCTCCCACTCATGTTAAAATTATACATTAAATTACAGAAAAATTTTGACAATACGACGCAAAGTTATTAAACGTTGAGATCATCATATTAAAATATTCTTTATGAACACTTTTTGTAAGAAATTTTTAGTAATTAAGTATTAATTAATATTATATATTTCAACTGCTTTCAGAGATCTAGTGAATATGTTGATGATGAACCAGATAAAGAAAGGTCGCTGCCCATTGGGTCACGTAAATACAAGTATGCAGTGACACCAGAGGATACAGTTAACGACCCCTTGTACAGTTCTATTGAGAAGAAACCACCCGTTAAAGTACCAAGAAAGACAAAGTAAGCAGAATTAGGATCTTCTTTCTGTAGTTTTTAAATGAGGGATACATGTTTTCTATCCACACTGTCTTTTTACTATTTAAATTTTATCTGGGATAAGCAACAATATGCTAATATGTTGTTTCAAGGGCTTTGTTTCGTTGTTATGTTCCTTGCTTTACAAAAAAGCTCTCCTCCTTGTGAAGTGTCATCGCCAGTCCAGCTAGTTAACCTGGGTGCTGTTTTATGGAGACCAGCTGTTGCCCGAAGTAGTAGATTCCCACTCTCCACACAGCCAGCGGATGCAAGGGAATGACAACTGACAATACAATTTGGAACTAACTGCGTCGCATGAGTTGCCAAAATGACATTGCTATCAGCGCCATATAAACTTCACGACCCCACCTTTGGAAATTACAGTTTCAGTTTACTCCCTGTAGTCTTACCCTAGCTTCCCGCGTTGATTTTATAAATTTCTGTTGATATTCATGGGACATTTACCCATTTTTCACCGATTTCAGTCCACACTCAAATTTGTGAGTCAGCCATCTTGTTGCTAACCAGAAGCTACATATATTTTTAGATAAAAGCCTACATTATTAAAAGAGAAAAAAATATATTTTAGTCATCAGACCTTTGGAGGAAATAGCAGTAGGAACAATACATCATTTACAAATGTTATGTCACAATTGTGAATCTCGCTTTGACAGGAATGGCATGTAATATAGAAAGAGCTTCACAAAAGTGAATAGAAAAAAAAAATTAAGAAGATTGAAAAAGAACAATGATGAATGAAAAGGGCTTGGAAGCCTGTTGATATGTGGATAAATTCTTGGAAGCCTGTTGATATGTGGATAAATTCTTGGAAGCCTGTTGATATGTGGATAAATTCTTGGAAGCCTGTTGATATGTGGATAAATTCCTAAAAAGTTTTAGAAGTACCTCTGTAGAACTTTGTGAAGGAGTCAACCCAGAGATATTGTTACTTTGGATATTTCTGTCACTAACTACTTGTCCATGCAGGAGTGGCATACAGTCATCTGCTGAAGCTCAGGCAGCCAAAGTTGAAGATGAAAGACCAACCAGAGTTGCTCGTCAAGACACACCCCAGAGGAAGAGAAAAAAGAAACCATTGGACAGTGGTCAAGGTAAAGAAGGCCTGCAGAATTTTATTCATTATTTTGAGTTAATATTTCTTTTTTTTATGTTATTAAGTAAAATAATTATTTATTTGCAAATGTCAGATTTTAAACTCAACTTTCACTTCTAGACATCAGATCAGTTTATGAGAAGCAGATAGCAAGCCTGCAAACAGCTGAAGACCCACTGGACTACTCACAAGGGGAGTACACCATGACTTCACAGCCCACAGTTGAGGTTAGTTATGTAACTTTGATCTAACTCAAAGGGTTTTCCCAGATGAGTTCTGCAATGACTAATAGGCTGGTCACCTACTAGTCACAGCCAACAAAAAGTCTATTTACTTTGAAGAGCTATCACATGTAAGGTTCCTCAGAGAAAATGTCCAAATCATGGATTAGGTTTACAAATATTACTCTGTTAATTCTGTTTTAAAATGATTCTGAATAATTTCAAACATTCTAAGGAAAGTGTTGAGTGAATTAATAGTTGAGTCTCTCCTAGGTTCTTCATTATATTTCAAGCTAATTTGTTTTATGATAAAATCTTCACCAAGAAATTGTCCAAAATTCCCCAGGAAGAAGGTGACCTTCTTGAGAATGCTGAGGAGGAAAGAAAAAAGAACAAGCAGAGGTTAAGAGCCAAGAAGATGATGGAGCTTGACCACAGCTCTCCAGTAAAATCTGGGGAACCAACCTTGAGAGCCTATGAAAATGCACAGAAAGAAATTGACAAGGTTTTGGGTCCCAGGGATGACAACGATGATGACGATGAGGAAGAAGATAATAAAAAGAAGAAGTGAGTTTTGAGATGCTTCTTCTTGACAGGAGAGAAAGAGAGGGAAATGAATGTGACAGACAGAGATATTTTAAATAGACAAATAAAGCTTGTTGTTTTCCATCCTCATTAAAATAAAAATGTGACATCATATTCAGAGTCATTTATTTAGTTAAGGTTATGGTAGATAGCTGAACATTAACACATGCCAAGTTGGCTTCAGGGTCTTTATGTGTAGGAATAGCTGCCCTACTGGGTGGGTGAATCCATTACCAGATTTAAGTTATGAGTAATCAGCCATGTGTTCACAATTTTTTTTTAAACTAATGGTTCTGAATGTGAATTATAAATATTTATGTAAGTGAGTAAAGTTGTAGATTTTAGTTGCATTGGACCGTCAGCTAAGTTATAAAAACAAAACAAAAAAATGTAATGAGTTACCTTCTTCTTTTGTAATCTATTTCCACACTGAAAATAACATCAAAGCTGCTGATCTTTGAGTTGATGGTCTTTGTTGGTGTGCCCTAGTTTATTGTTCTTTCAATTTTCTGGATATTAAGTCTGTCCAAATGCAAATGAAATACAGTTGGCAAAAAGGTTAAAATAAATTATTTAAGACCTGAATGATTAACTTCAAATCTACTAGATCTACTTCTAATCTCAGTCTTACTTGTAAAATCTTTTTTTTTTTTTTAAACTTTTTTCTTTTCTTGTGATGTTTCTAATTTTATTTTGTTAACTCTGACAGGCACAAACAAAAAGGAAAGAATAAAAAAGAAAAGAAGGGAGAGGATGTAAGTACCTATCAGAGACATTAAATGTTATAGTGACCTTTTGTACTTAGGTCCCATGAGTGCAAAGTCCCATAGTTTTTCCTCTAAGGACCAGTAGGGGTAGATGTTTTAGTGTTACTGTAATTTGATTTTATTACTTTTGGCTCTCTGAAAGTTAGAAAAAGATATTAATGGCTGGATGGCGACGAGGCCATGACAGGCAGTTCCGGCTCATAGCAACAAGAACTCAGTACATGAACTCCTCATTCCTGCCAAATGCAATCAGGGACTGGAACAAGCTGCCAAAAGCAACAGTTGAGGCAACAACACTTTGTCCTCCCTTCCAACCCCCAGTTCTTAATACCATCGCTGAGTAGCCCTTGCAACCAGTCAAGTATCCCCTTCAAAACCATGCAGTTGCATCGCGGACCCCTCTACAATAGAATGATCAATACTTTGATCTTGGGCCCTCAAAATATAGAAGAAGAAGAAGAACTGTATATTTAAAATATTAAATAACACAAATGGGATAACAGCGATAAATAATAAAAAAATAAAATATGTGTCATGCTGCTCATGTCAAATTGTGCACATCAAATTTTAAATTCTCTCAACTAACTCACAATGACACCATCCCACCCCCCCCCACCCCATCCTCTATTCACAGAATGAAGCTTTTAGTGATGACGACGACGAGAAGGTTGAGAAAAAAGAGGAAACTCTAGAGGAAGCCAGGCACAGAATGCACAAACTTCTGGACGATGCCTTTTCACTTATCTCCCACAGCAAGTCGTCCATTGGGTCAGTTTGCATGTCAACGTTTGAATGAAGGAAGTTTAAATGATGATTCCTAAACACGTGGTCTTTGTAAAACGCATATAGCGATTGAAATAAGATCTTGTAGAAATGGAAGATTCATTTATTTGGACAATTCACAAAATTAATGTGTTGACCCACTACCAGATATAGTTATAAAAATGTGACTCAAAGTTTGGGGACCAATGGTATTCAATTTAATCTGAAGAAATCCTGACACTATGTGATCTCACTTTTGTACCTTAACCAAATAAAAATATGTGCTTGACTGATGGTTAATGAAAATAACTTGAACTCCAATGCAGTTCTCTTGGTTCTAATATTTCTTCCTTAAAACCTGTCTGTAGCTCCTCAGTGACATCTATCAGGAAATTGTTGAGGTGGGAGTCTAATCACATAATGTAGCCGTAGTAGAAACTAACTCTTGTTTGATTGTTGTTGTTTCACAATTACTTATAGTGGACTATGTTAGATTCCTGTTAAATCCATCCTAAGTTGTTTTGCAATTATTTATAGAAGACTTGATGTTAGCTTCCTGTTAAATCTGACCTAAGTTGTTTTACAATTATTTACTGTAGACTTTATGTTAGCTTTCTGTTAAATCTGACCTAAGTTGTTTTAATTTAACAAAAATAGAATTCTATGGTTACTGAACATGCTATTCAATTCCTTTTGGTAGTAAACATATTTTTTTGTTCAGTTTAATCCTTGCATTACGGCAGTGGTCTCCAATTTATCAACTTACTGCTGCCTCATTTTAAAAAAAAAGAAAGTAATAGCAAACTTTACAGTCATTTGTGTAAATATTATTTACTATTTGGTTAAATATAAAAGAAATATTTGATGTGGTATGCAATATGTGGCACCAATTCATAAAAATCACAGTCACCCAGTATAGACAAAAGCTTCACCATTCAAAACCTGACTGACTTGATGCTCCCAAACAAAACAGAGAAAAAAATTTAAGAAATTATGTGAAATAATTCATACAAATATATTTTTAATGTCCTCATGTGTTTCATTAATTAATATTGTCTTTTTGGTTATCACCTTAATCTTGTTATGTCCACCTTGGGGTTCTCAAAGCTCACTGTAGAGCAGTGGAGTAGCTGGGGTTAGTGCCGCCTGGAGTAGGCAATGATTTATTCCCCCACCCCTTAACTTTTTTTTCCATAAAAAAACTATGCAGCTGGCCAAAAATGCTGCCCCTCTGTGAAAAATAATGGTGCCCTCCCCAGGGCGTAAACACCCCCCCCCCCTTCCTTTCTACACCACTGCTAACTGCAGTGGAGGCTTGGCTCAAACATCTTAGTGATTTATTTTAAGTTTTCTTTATTTAAGTAAGAAATCATTTTCTAAGCTTGAGCTTGAGAGCCTGTGGTCTAGAATAATTATTAAACAGAATATTGAACTACCAGAGAATAAATTTAATATTCTGCAAAACTTATCAGTTCCAAATTTGTGTGCTCTTTTTTCTTTCAAATAGTTACCAACCATTTCTAGTGCTGATGTACTCACTAACACACATATTCTGGTGAGGGCCTGAGATTACTCTCTTAAGGCCCCGGCTAGTAAATTGGCAATCAACTCCATCTGCTGAGCTGTGCCATACAACATTTTCCTCACATAGGGTTCCCCCTCCGCCCTGGCCTCCCCCGGAAGCTCCAGTGAGGGACATTCGGTCAACAGATGCGCCAGCGTTTCCGGGACCAGGTTGCAATGCCGGCAGGTGGGATCCCGATTGTTGTCTAGACGCCAGAAATACGTGCCTATGGGGCAATGCTCGGTGCGCATTTGCGTCACTAAACTCTGCTGCTTTCGGCCTAACCCCCACCATGGGTCTTGTTTGCTAGGAGTTTGCATGTTGGAATAGACGCCTCTTGCGGTCGAATTGTCCGCCCACTGCCTGTACCACTTTTTCCTAAAATGGTCCGCCAGCCAGTTCTTTATTCCCAATCCAGTCATTGGTGTTTCTGGCTGAGGCTGGGTGGCCCCGGTCTTCGCAAGAGTGTCCGCTTTCTCGTTGCCACTGATGTTGACGTGGCCAGGGATCCATTGCACTGTCACCGTGCCTCCTAGTTCGCCGAGTTTGCATACGTCATCTAAGATGACGTCAACCATGTGAGTGCTACCCTGTCTCTTTCCCAAGATCTCGAGAGCAGATCTTGAGTCCGAGAACACGATCACGTCGAGCCCCGCAAGCTCGTTCTCTCTCAGTGTGTGATACACACTCTCCAGTGCCCTGTGTATAGCCTCAAGCTCCGCATCAAAGTTTGATGCTGTAGTCCCACAGGGTCCGGAGAGTTCTTGACTTTCTGGCCCCCCCGCTGGGTATAGTATGAGCGCACCATACCCAGCAGTGCTTTCTCTCAGATTGGCCGATCCGTCTGTGAACACTTTTACAGGTACTTCGGAGTACAAATCCATGGTCTCAAGGGCGGCCGCTCTCTGAACATGCTCAGGGCTCCTTTTTGTCACTGCCGTGTCGGTCAAGGCCAAGTGTATGGAAGGACGTGAGGGTTCCGCGTACGGCGGATTAACTGGGATTCGGGTCAGCCTTTCTCTATTCTGGGGCAGATCGACGGTCCTCTCAAGCTCCACGACCTGGTGCATGAATGAGGATCTTTTTAGTCTTCTGCCCGCAACCCAGTTATTCTGCATTTGATACGACGGTTCTCTTTCTGTCAGCCGTCGGTACCTCTCTACGGTACTTAAAATAGCCTTCTCCCTCCTAATTTCTAGCGGTTCCACATTGGCCAAGACTTCTACAGCAGCTGTGGGTGTGGTCCTGAATGCACCACAGATGAATCTCAGAGCCTGATTCTGGATTCGACCCAACTTCTCCAATGCAGTTTTGCTTGCAAAGGATTGGACCGGCATGCTGTAATCCATTACCGACCTTACACTGCTTAGGAGTAGTGCTCTAAGCGTACTTGCGCCCGCGCCCCAACTTGTGCAAGCTAACTTTTTCACCAGATTGAGCTTGGCGGTCGCCTGGGAGCAGAGGTCTTGTACAAAATTATGCATTTGCACCTTTTGATCCAATTTGACTCCCAGGTAAACCGGTTGCTTGTCCCATTTGAGCGCTACATCCCCCACCTTCAGCTCAATCTCCTGTTTGAGAATGGTTCGCCCATTGGTAAATAGCGAATAGACCGTCTTCTCGGTGTTGATTTCCAGATGCCACCGCTGCATGAACCTGTTGATAGACGAAAGGTCTTGCTGTAATAGCGTTTGCAGGCGGTGGACATCTTTACCGGTGCTCCAGATAACCAAATCATCAACATACATCGCGGCATTGGTTACCAAATTTTGTGGCAAGTCATTAATGTATGCCAGGAAAAGTGTGCAACTGAGGGCTGACCCTTGTGGGAGCCCCTCCTCAAGGGTTCTTTTCCTGGAGGTTTCACTGCCGAATTTCGTGCTTATTGTCCGGTTTGTGAGAAAACCGGCAATCCACCTGTACATATTGGCAGTTACTCCCATCTTTTGCAATTTCAATAATAGACCGGACCTCCAGACTCGGTCATATGCTTGCCGGAGGTCGAAAAATACAGCCACTGTATGTGATTTTTTCTGGAGCCCATCTGTTATGGACTGGAGAAGACGGAGCACTTGGTCTACAGGCTGCATTCCCTTGCGGAAGCCCGCCTGTATTGGACTCAGGCTGTCGGTACTCTCCAGGTACCAGTACAGCCTTTGATTAACCATTCTCTCGGCTACCTTCCCTAGACACGATGTTAGGGAGATCGGACGATAGCCGTTAGGGTGATTGAGGTTTTTCCCTTCTTTGGGAATAGGGACGATGGTAGCGCTAAGCCAAGCTCTGGGTAGGATTCCAGTTACCCATGATCTGTTTATGATTGACAATAGCTTAGTGATTTATTTTAAGTTTTCTTTATTTAAGTAAGAAATCATTTTCTAAGCTTGAGCTTGAGAGCCTGTGGTCTAGAATAATTATTAAACAGAATATTGAACTACCAGAGAATAAATTTAATATTCTGCAAAACTTATCAGTTCCAAATTTGTGTGCTCTTTTTTCTTTCAAATAGTTACCAACCATTTCTAGTGCTGATGTACTCACTAAATTATTTGATCCCAGTCAGTACAACAAGAGCATAAACTGTTTTTTTTTTTAATAAAAAAAGCCATTACTAAAATACTCATAGTTTCAAATTGATTGATGTGTACATTACAAGCCCTCATTAGCAGAAACAATTGTTGACCTCAATTTTTTTTTTTCTTACTGGAAGACTTATGGACTAAAGCTGTTATTTACAAAATTTTAACCTTTTGAATTTAAATTTCTACTTGGATATTAATAGCTTTTAATATAGAAATACTTAAAGCCTTTTACACACTTGTAAAGATGCTTCCAGTGAAATAATATTTTGACAGCTACAACTTTTTTAATGTATGACCGAGATATAGGTATGTGAGTCATTTTAACTTTTTTTTTTATATATATATATTTCATTAAATTTTGAGATTATACAAAATTTTAAAATGTTGAATCTATTTTGCAGCAACAAAGTGCAGCCATCTAGTAGTGATGACCAAAGATCACAACCGAGCTCAGCCAGGTACTGTGAAACTTAAAATTACTTGGGGAAATATAGAAGATTTGTGTATTTTAATCTACTGGAGCTCTGTAGCAGCCCAAGCATCTTAAAATTACTGAGTGTAATGTTTTTGGCAACACTACCTATTATTTGTAAGCCATTATCAATAATCCACAACTTAATTGGTGAAACCCAACTTATAAGCCTCAGTGTTGAGTTTTATTAAAATTAATGTTAGACTAAGAAATTTCCCTCTTAGTTATGATATCTTCTCTATTGTATCTTCTCTATGATATTTTCTCTATGATATCATCTCTATGATATCATCTCTATGATATCTTCTCTATGATATCTTCTTTATGATATCGTCTCTATGATTTCTTCCCTATATCTTCTCTATATCTTCTGTATGATATCTCATTATAAAAGTTGAGATTTGTTTTCACTCTTTTACTATTTGTGCTCTACATTTAGCTTGGCAAAAATATCTTTGTCGATATCACTAATGCAGCCATCCATCCATCCCTGTGGTGCTACGGGCCATGTAGGGCTTTGGCCTGCCTCACTGCTTCCTTCCACTCAGACCCAACTAATGCTTTTCTTTTCCATGCTTGGATTCCCAGTTCTTGTAGATCTTATTCCACATCATCCATTCATCAAAGCCTGGGTCTCCCTTTGAGCTGTTTGCCTCTGGGGTTTTGATGATGCCCCCTCTTCACTCCTCTGTCATTTGGCATTCTCTCTGTCACTAACGCAGCCTGTTAGAGAAACTGTCTTATTTCAATTTATATTTTAAAAAATTCTAGTAGGGCTCACCTCAGCAAATTTTTTAATGAAAATAATTTGTATGAATAATTTATTTAATGAAGAAACACAATTTTAATTTCACAGAGAAGACCGCAGTGTCCAAGCAAATATGGAATCCCCAAGACTGGAGAGTGAGTAAATGAAACTGAGAACGTTGCCTGGACAGCTACACAAAATGGCTGTACTACACATAATTGACAAATATAAAATATAACCTTGACTTTTACATAACATGGTCACAAATATGACATAGACAAAAATCAATGCAGCATTGACTCCTATTTAATATGTAGGCATGTAGCACAGACACATGCAAAAAAAGGTCAGGCCAATATCTTTAATTTATTATCTTTACTGGAAGGCCCATAAAGCAATTCACTTTTGGCTTTGGCCAAGGTAATTCCACATTGGATTAAATATGTTTTTTTTATTTGGTAAAGAAGGTTCTCTTACCCTTTTACGCAAGTCTTGAGTCTAATACAGAAATCTAAGACAATTTGGTGGGTAGACTGCAGCCAAACTTGAGAAATTGTTAAAAATCATTCTTGCAAAAAGTACTTATCAAAAGTACTGTATTATCTAAATGTTGGTTTTAAATTTGACATATTTCCAACTTTTTGTTATCGTCACTATTTATCTCAAAGGTAAGAAGCACACACCAATCCATGTGCACCGCAGCCATGAGCCATACGACAGCAGTGGTCTTGTCACGTGGAGCCCTTATAGGGCCTCTGATGAGATTGCCATTATATCTCTGCCCAACACTCAGGTAAGATGAGTTTGCCATTATATCTTTGCCCAACAATCCAGGTGAGGTTGAATTGCAATAATCAGTATAAAAAATTGTGTAAGATATTTCAATAACAAGTTGATTCTAATTTGGGAGAAGGGAAAAAAAAGTGGGGGAGGGGGGTATCCAAAATATAACCTGTGTAAATATTTATCTTCTCTACCAACATACATTGGTATATTTATACATAATATCTAGATACTAGGTCAAAAAAAGAACTAAAACAATTTATCCAAAACTCAAATCTGTGGAGATTGAAAGTTGTAACAAATTTAGAAGCAGTAAAAAAACATATGTGCAGATTTTGTGTTTAGTTGCTATTAAGGAAATAATTACTAACTTCTTTCAATATCTTCAAATGACATATGAAACATAAACTTATCTCCCTTCCGGATGTATAGTTTTATTATTGGATTCAGACAGACATACATACACAGGGAATTATAAGATTGTATTTATTGTAGGCTAGATTTATAATGCTGAAAGTTTTAATGTTTTAAGTTCCATTCCAATGTTTTGAGGACCTCTTGTTTTACATTGCTTCTGTTTCTTATAACTGTGGGATAAAAATTTCATTTTCCCAGACCAACCTGTCCAGCGTTCCTCCACAACAAGAGAGGCTGACCACGTCCACTTTCACCGAGTCAATGCCAAGCAGCATACGGACCAGCTATTACGCAACCCAGCCTGGAGAGCCCATCGTAATCAAAACCAAAAATATGGATTCAAATCTCCCGCCTAATGGCAGTCGTTCACGTAATGGGTCATTTTCTAAGCCCGATGACGAAAGGGGGCATAGCCATCGTACTGCCAATGGTGGTTATCATCAAGAAACATTCCAGAACCCGGTGTATGAGAACACGTTACCCTTACGTCCTACCAACAGGTACACAGATCCGTACCATGGACTGGCCTCGTACCAAGACCTGCCTGTTTCTCAAATTGTGGAGCCAAACAAGAGGAATGGAAGGGCCCTGAAACCCAGTGCTTGGCAGGAGGAGAGAAATAAACTCAGTCAGCCAAACTCAGGTAGCAGCAGTCCTCGTGGGGGAGTCATAGATGTACGTAGGCACATACCACCTCAGAGAGGAGAGAAGAAGAACTTGGATGAAGTTGATGTCATCAAAGAGAGCCTTCAGCCAGGGGCATCGCCCCAGCCGTTGATCAACAGCTTGAGGGAAGAACTGCAGGTACTGTCCAGCAAGAAGATTGTGGAGAATCAGACCAAGAAAGGTAGTTCTGACTCATTTAGGATGAAATCCAATGGATCGAGCCAGAGTTATCCACATGATGAGAGTGTATCCAGCTGGGGTTCTATGCACAGGAACACCAGCAATGTTTAGAATCCAAACTGATGTTTAGGTGAAAGAGAAAATGTTTAGCCATCCTACTCTTTTTGTACAGATCATAACATGATTTAGAAATTAATGCTGATATTCCACAGTTGTTCAGCAATCCAGCCAATAAAATGGGTCAGACACTTGACCATAATAAATGAACTCACTTTCAGAATATTGTTCCTTAAGATTATGCAACTATTAGGAATAAAATCAACTTTGAAAAATGCTTAAGTTTTAGGATAATGAAGTTGTTTGTTTTTTTTCTTCACTTGTCCTGGTTATTTACATGAATTATGCCCACAGCTATCAAAATATTGTGTCAAATCTATTTACATGCCTACTCCCAGCTGCTGTTAAATTTTATTGTTAAAAATGCTGAGTCAGAACAATTTGTTAAATATCAACAGCGATGTTAAAAATCAACAGCAATGTTAAATATCAACAGCCAATTTGCCAATTTATTTCAGATATTCTAGGCACAACTTTTTTCCTTTCAATTACTGGTTCGTATCTTTTCTTTTGTTTTCTTTCAATTGTGTAGGAAATTTTGACCAATGGATGTCTTTCAATTTATTATCTTCTGTGCCTTATCATGATGCAGTTATGAAATAATGTCATTCCAACAGATGTTCAAACCTGAACCATAGAGTTATTTTCCTGTGATCTTCAAAACCTATGTTTTGAACTTGAACTTTACCCTGGAGTTGGGAAAGGGGGGGGGGGGGGGGGGTTAAGTAACTTTGACAAAATGCTTTTCAATTTCACCAGTCAACTGAAATAGGCAGTATAGACTCTGTTCTATAGATGTGCTAGTACAATCGATGCATCAGTACAAGTTAATGCAGCAGGCTCTGCATATCGTTAGATGTCTTTAGATATGCTGGTACAATAGTACCAGTACAAGTTAATGCAGCAGGCTCTGGTCGTCTTTAGATGTGCTGGTATAATAGATGCACCATTACAAATTAATGCAGCAGGCTCTGGTCAATTTTAGATGTGCGGGTACAATAGATGCATTAGTACAAGTTATAGCAGCAGGCTCTGGTCATCTTTAGATTTGTGGGTACAAAGTAAAATACATGCATCACTCATAAAAAATAGTCTTTTATAAATGAAACAAAGAACTCTTACCTAATGAAACAAAGAACTCTTACCTAATGAAACAAAGAACTCCTCTTACCTAATGAAACAAAGAACTCTTACCTAATGAAACAAAGAACTGTTTGTCTAGAAAGCTCGCTTCACAATTCTGGCTTTGGCTAGTTCTTAATTTCAGCTTGCAATCAATGGTCGGTATCCATGGCTGATTAATAAAGAAGAGCAAAATGCCATTTTCTACAACACCACACTAACTGCTGTTGGGAAAAACTTTGCATATATGTTGTGGGAAAAACTTTGCATATATGTTGTGTTACTCTCTAAAAATATGGTTTATTAAAGCTAGAAGTTAAATAGATTTCAAAGTCATAACCAATCTGGATCTTTTTGTCTCGTAGAAACTTAAAAATGAGCTTGCCTTGATCATGGATGCTGTGATTATTCAACACATTAACAATTCTGATACAATGTTGTAAACCTGAATTAAAGTGAAATATGTGATTTATGTATTGACAAATACTTCAATAACGCTTGCAGCTGTATCCTAAATATATATCTTTAAAAAAAATTTTTCCTTAAAAATACCTTGCATACATTTTAAAAGATGCCTTATGTATAATAACAATATATATTACTTAACAAACAAACAAAATACTTAATGACTTGACTTAAATAATATTTGCCTGACCCTTTTTGTACGTTATATTTTTTATGTAACCTTATATTATGATACAGTGTGTCTGCAGGTGTCCTCATATCATCCCAATGAATCTTTCAATTCTATTTATAGGATATATTTAATATTGCTGGTGTTTCCGTCCATTATTTTTGTGTGATTTTTTTTGTTCATTGTTTTCTTGGTCTCTTTGGTCTACCTTTGTTTACTAATGTGTGTAGAAATGTGAGGTGTTTGAAGACTTTGTTTTCTTATGTGTGTAGAAATGTGGGGTGTTGAAGACTTTGTTTTCTTATGTGTGTAGAAATGTTGGCTGTTGACTGAACTTTGTTTTCTTATGTGTGTAGAAATTTGAGGTGTTGAAGACTTTGTTTTCTTATGTGTGTAGAAATGTGGGGTGTTGACTGAACTTTGTTTTCTTATGTGTGTAGAAATGTGAGGTGTTGAAGACTTTGTTTTCTTATGTGTGTAGAAATGTGGGGTGTTGAAGACTTTGTTTTCTTATGTGTGTAGAAATGTTGGCTGTTGACTGAACTTTGTTTTCTTATGTGTGTAGAAATGTGGGGTGTTGAAGACTTTGTTTTCTTATGTGTGTAGAAATGTGGGGTGTTGAAGACTTTGTTTTCTTATGTGTGTAGAAATGTGGGGTGTTGAAGACTGAAGACTTTACTACAATAAATTCCTTCTACTTTTACAGTAAAAGAAATGCATGACATTTATCCAAGATCCTAATTTATGTTCTGAAATCTTCAGTTTCATACAAGTGTCAGGTAATAGCTATAAAATATTCAGGTAAAGAGGATATTCTTTAGAATACTCAACATGCGGTGAGCATATAAATTTATTTATTTTGTTTAAATATAAGGGATTTTCATTTTTTTAAATTTTAATTAAAAGTAATTGTTCACTATAATACTACATTCAAACCTTTAAATTATTAATTACTACTTTTTTTCAGTTATAAAGATATTTGTAAAAAAAATTTTTTTATACTGTTAGAATATATTTTGTCAAAGGGTACTGAAATATGTCTTTAGGACACTGGAGTGAATGTAAATTCAGAATTGTATGTGTAGTTGTCACAGGTTCAAGTTGTGTCACATTTTTAACACATATCTAGCATTGTAGAATTGATCAGCATGCAATTTGATCATGTTATCTTTATTCAAATGTACTATTCCATTTATTTGGAATTATTTACATCCACTTTGATATAACGATTGTATGTTTATATATAAGACAAACATTCCATGTTTCAGCATTAGAAAAAATATTGTTAGAGGTGTTCAAGATTTGAGGGGGGGGGGGGGGGGATATTAAGACTACATAATACAAATTTGATCTTCTAACCGCTTTGAAAGGTGGGGCAAAAAAAGAAATGATTTTATTTTGTCCCTTTTTATAATAATATCCTACTTAAAATAATTCATATCGATTGTTTGGGAAATCTTTATTGCTATTTCAAGATGGTCTGGAAATAAATGTTCATGAATATAAAATATTTTGTCTTACATTTTTTTGTTGTCCCTGAAGTGTGGAATTTTGTATACAACATATATTGTTATTGTTAATGGTGGCTCTCTCTTCCTCTCACTTCTGCAACACACCTCTTCCTCTCACCTCTGCCACACATCGCTGCCTCTGATCCATCACTTATGGCGCGGTCGTTGTCGGCATACAGAAAGTCCCCAATGAAGTCTCTCTGTACCTTGGATTTAGTGTTTAGTCTCCTGAAGTTTAATACTTTATCACCAGTTCGGTATGGTATGCAGATTCCAATGTCTCCCCCAATAAACCCATCAGAAAGATGCAAATTGGGACGGTTAAGGATTCTAGATAGTATCTTGCCTGCAATGGAGAGAAAAGATGTGCCACTGTAGTTTTAACAAGATCGACGATTCTCTTAACGTTTGTCCAAGTCGTGAACATTGGATGCGCCCTTGAATTCCTAAGATCTCGTCTCTTGCCACCACGTAAGTAGGAACAGCTGTGCCACCTTCCTCGTAAATTTCAGCTGGGATGGAGTCATCATGGAGCTTTGCCATTCGAGAGAAGGCGTACTTACAGCTTGTTGCGTCTCTATTAAGGCGTCTGGATTGATGGGCACCAGAAATAAGTGGGGGGGGGGGGTGATTTTATGGCTTCGTCATTGACGGTTGAAGTGGCGATTTAGGATGTATCTCATAGTGCTATGCTCGGCATTCGGTAGATTCAGAGTTTTCTCCTCATCACTCAGAAGTGGGGATGATCCTGATTAGTTGGGGCCTTAGTCTTCTTTGAGAGCTGAGTAGGAATGTCTCAGATCGTGTCTATACGCATAGCCCTGATCGCGTCATAGGCGACCCCTGTGTAACGGTCGTTTTACCCCTAAAGGTGTCGCGACTCACAAGCTGAGAACAGCTGTTCCAGAGCATCCACAAAGGTTTTTTTTTTTTTATTAGTCGGGCTCTTCAACTTTTTCTTGTTGATACGTTTTGGGGCTCTTCTGTCGCTGTGGTCGTCCTTTAGGGCTGTTAGGGAAGATTGAGCTAGTTGATGATGAGACGATGGCCTGTCCAGCAGTCTACACCACATACTCATTTGGTTACTCACACGTCCCGACCGCCCTTATGATTTAGTACAAAACAATCGAGCATTCAAGACATCATTTTGATTTTTAAAATAATCTTTATTCAATTCAGCTTTCAAGTAAATCTTAATCAGTGCTGTCAAAATGTGCAGGTGAGATTTTTGGCCTAATTTATACTTCAACCTTACACAAATTCCATGGCATATTTGTGTTGTTCAACTTGGCCTGCCAAGCCTGAGATATTTAATAACTACATGGACTGGACAACAAGACAAGTGTCAATTAATACATCTTAGACTGTTGACTGATATTCTTTCAGTTTTCAGTAAAGTTAATTACAAGCAATCTTCATGTAATCTGTATTGGATTAAAAAAAAGCAAATTTTAAAACCAGAGGACTTTTTGAGTAAATTAAGGTGGTGTGGTGCAATCTTGCTGGTTCAGTGCAACCTTTTTCAGTTTCCTTTCTACTGTCTGGTCTAGATCTTTATAGTAAGACTTAATTAATTGCCAGGTTGTGCGCATGGTCAAAATTTTGGCAATAATCACTCTTATTGTGAAATCTTCAATGGAACACAAATAAAGCACACAAAAAAAAAAAAAAAAAAGGTTATTTAAAACTGTTCATGAGTCTGTCTCCTATTTCTGAGAATTTAATACACTTAATTTCTCAACAATTCTGTCCTTCTTTGTAAATTACAATGGCTGTCCTTGTTATATGGGGCGGCGCCTGCTCAACTATATACATCTGTGTGTTTTGTTGTTTTAAAAATCATGTAAAAAAAACAACAACATAGCAATTGTATGAAAAGCATAATCTTTAAAATTGTAGAATACAGTTTAATACACTTCATTAATTGGTTATGTGGTTTTTCTGGGAAAGACATACGATCGGGGGTAATATGATGGGAACATACACAACAAAATTATCTGTGTCAATAGGATACTTGATACTCTGGAAACTTCATTTACTAAAAAGTTGAAATATTTTGACTGTGCAACGGTTCAATTCTTTTCACGTCACTAATGCTTAGATAGTCCTTTGAGTATTATGGAGCTACAGACAAATTACAGGCATGTGTGGCTTTAACTTTTATGCAAATCAAGGCAACAATTATTTCATTCACACCTTAGTTAAAAATTGAACAAACACTATAGTACAAAGATAATCTGAATATTTCAAATTGCTCATGGCTTCTATGAATAATATTTAAGAATATTTATCAAGTGTACAAAAGGAATTCATCAGATAACAACAATGATGCACATTAGGGATATATAAATATTTATAAATTAGTCATCCATCCATTGTCGATAGAGCACCATATACAAAGAAACATCAATAAGATTTTTTTGTGTTTCTTTATTGAAGTTGTAAAAAAAATCATTACATGAAATTTTATTTGGGTAAGATTATGTTAAATGAATTTGACACAGGGAATAAAAAATTGAAGGGAATACATGGGTAAAAAAAAAATGTAGACAGAATTGTTTTTAAAAAAATGCACGTAAATTGAAATGATATTTGTCTTGTCAGAAAAAGGAATTTGCAAGTTGTATACAATTACAAATACCCCAATATGGATCAATTATATTGTGAAAGTTCAAATAACACCCCAAAAAATTGTTCAATGCATAAAATTTCATTTAACACAGCACATCTTGATGAACTGAAATTCTAGTTGTGAGTACCAAAACCATCATTCATTGTCAAAAGTAAAAGACCCATATTTAATGTATTCTCTCATCATCCCACCCCAAAATATTTTTTTTAAACTTAAAAAAAAATAAAAACATTGAATGTCCAACATGAAGGGAGATCACTTTAAAAAAAAAAATTGAGTTCACCCAGTTTCACTGAAATGCACTCTCTTTATATTATATATATATATATATTTTTTTTTTTGAACATGTCAATTCAATAGGACTTTTCAGGATACATACTTCAAGTTACAATAGCCATCTCAATCACCTGTTTTATGGTGTTCCACACACTGAATCCTAAATCTGAAATCTTTTCATCAATTCTCCAGCTCGAAACTGAAGACTAAAATAAACAATACTAGTTTTATTACTAGCAGACGATAACCAAACCAAAGCTGATCGGAAACATAAAGTGTCATCCAATCCACTTAATTTTTTGTGTCACATCAACTAAGCCTGACCCACAACTGAATTCCAAAAAAAAATTGTTCTGTCTTTGCTGGCAGTGTTTGAAGAGTGGCAGTGGTTGCCCTCTCCCACACAGTGAACAGTTGTCTTGCGGGTTTGTGGCAGCATTGTCATGATGTAGGGTTTTGGCATCTGCAGTGGAGAAAACTTTAAATGATTAGGGTCTTAAGTTGACAAGTTATAACCGAATTTGCCTAGACCGTAGGTATCATATGAATTTTAACAGAAACATTCTGGTAAGACAGTTAAGGACATAAGTTGAATTCAAGAATTGATTTAGTCTTTCTAAGTTGCTTTGAAAAGTTTATAAAGAATTAAATTACTCCACTTTATATATATAATAATTGATAAGTCTGGTCCTATCTCTCACCTGACATTAAATTGGTCCATTTACACATATAATAATTTATAAGTCAAGTCTTCTCTCTCACCTGATAATAAATTGGTCCAAGCTTTAACATAAAGACACTCCCATTCTACGCAATGCTAACATAGCATTGATTGCTTTCTGTAACACAGAAAACAAACAAAAATATTTTTTACAGCAAGTGACACTTAGTATTTTTTTTTGTTACAAAATGATAAATGTGTTATAAAATTATTTTTTAGCTGATTCTTTAGATTTGTTGGCCCTAATTAAACCAATAATCTTTTAAGAGAATTCTAAAATAATTGATCATTTTAACTTTATTGACTTACAATTGTGAATGAATTTTATACAGGGCTAGCCAATATAACCAGCGTTGCTTGAATTTGTATTCAGGGTCATTTTAGTTAGTGCTGAGATAGGGGCACTATAAAAATCATTAACTTGAATATTAATCTTATTTTTTAAAATTTAGCACATCCCAATCTGAAGGAATTTATAAAGAATGTTACCTTTAAATTTTTTACTATTGGGGCCCTGGGCACTATCTTAATTTGTAATATTTTACAGCAGTGGGTATTTTAGGTTGGATAACGAACAAACTTTATTTAATTTCAAAAGATTAAACATTATATTTAAAAGAAAATTTACACCCACCCCACCAACACCACTTTTTCTTGCAGAAAAAGATATTATTAGCTTGCAATGAACCAATATTTTAAAACACATTATGAAAGTTTGGCCAAGATGAAGCAATTTACACAGAAGCCTGCACTGTAAAGTAAGCCTTCTTGTAAAGCTTTGGCAGTCATAAGGAAAATAAATTGTATAACCTTCTACACTCATTAGGGACTTCATAGAATCTTACAAAATATCTTTAAATCTATTAACATGGGAGGAAAATCATAGAGACTTATACAAACATTTTAAAAAAGTAATTACATAATCTTAAAGCTATTTTTAAAAATAGAATGTCCTGGGATAAGGTAGAAACTTCAAGAAAGTTATTTTTATTTAAAAAAACAACATGTAAAAAAATGACTCTTTTATGTAATCATTATTTCATTACTAAAACATCTAAAAACAAAATGCCCCCAACTCTAGTTGTATTCCATTTAAGTGAAAATAAAGGTCCAGTTGATGTTTTAATTATCACTAAAATAGGGACCCTAAATAATTCATCAGATGAATAGTCAAGTTAAAAATGTAAAATTTGTCCCATAAAATTGTTTGAAAAATGTAAGAGATAAAGAGATACAGCGTATTTCATCAAAATTAAATTAGTGTCAATGGCCTCCATGGGTGGTGAATATTACAAACATTTTACAATATGAAGTTTGGGGCTGGGTACTCGCTAGTATAGTATATAAATATACCAGTAAGATAAGTGGATGAACATTTAATGAGCGATTGTTTTTTTTATAAAGACATATGACTAATTAAAAATCAACATTTACATATTGATGAATACCGGTATGATGTATTATGATTTTTCATTGTTCAGTTTCTTGCACTGTTCTTAACTATAACCCTCCTGCATCATTAACTGATGCTAGTAAAGAAATATAGACAAAAACTTATGGTTTTTTGGCATTCAAGAAGCTTTTTAATGAGTGTCCAACATGTAAAATAATTTTATTTTTAAAAAATGTAAATCTAGCATGTACTAAAATTTGTAAATGTGTAACAAATTTTGCCAGTGAGACATTGATATACTCATAAATGCACCCACACATTCAGTGATGTTGTTCTAATGCTGATTTGGATCTAAATCACAAACTTGCGATTCTCCCTTCCCAAATACACCAAGGCCTACTATATAAAGTTGGGAATAATAATTAAAAAAAACAACAACCTATGACTAAAATGTTACAACACGTATCCCATATATTTTTAAGAATATAATTGCATGAAACATCTAATCTTTTCAAATATTTTTTTGAAAGCTCATAGACTAAAGCTTTTATTTAAAATGTGTGCACCAAACAAAAGCACACAAAAAACCTTCCTTTAAAAGAGCTTTGAAAGTGGACCATTCTGAAAAAAGGTTTATTGAAAATGCCCACACCAACTATAACTTAACTTGAACGTTCTTTGAAGTCATTTAAAAATAAGAATTTTTTACTCTTACCCTCTACATTTTATGATTTTTTAAAAATTACATCTTTTGGGATAAGAGGATTATGACCAAACTCTCTAGGGAACATCTCTAAGTCAGGAGGAATGACCATGTCAAATTTGGTGATGGTTTATTGTTTTCTTTTCTTGTGATTGATTGACCCATCTACAAACAGACAAACAAACATAATCACACTGAGCTGTATATAATGGATTTTTTACCTGCCATTTTCTCCGGTAGACAAATTTTCGAAGTCTTTTCTTGGAAAGAGATCTTTCTGGCAAGTGACTTTCTCTTTTAACAGATCGCTGCATGTATATGAGATTTTAAAAAATTTTAAAAATTGATATTTATGTCATTGATGAAAATGAATTAATACAATACCTCTTTTTATAAATAAGTTAAGTCGCTATTTGCTAAAAGTTATTAAAATTATTAATTGTCACCAAAGATGTCTGAGCTTGAACTCAATCTAATCTACACTCCTATTTTTCAAAAAAATAATAGCGTCCTTCTCATCCTTTTCCTTAGATAAGTTGATTACTGAAACTTTTTTTTTAACCTTTGATTATTAACCTATGGGCGGTAATCACATACCCTGAGCCATTGGTGTTCCAAGCATTCAGATGCTGTCATTCTTTTCCTGAAAATACAATTCAAACATTGCTTACAACACGAACAGTGTATGTTCTCAATACATAAAAAAAGTGTTTGTTCTCAAGCAGCAATACAAACAATCAATGTTTGTTCTGATTTCTGACTGAGTAAGTAACCTAATGAAGTGAAGTTCATACAAATTCGATCTGAAAGGCAATGAAAATTTAAATCTAAATAAAAGAAAAGTTTCTCAACCTTGGATCCTTGACTAAAAGTTTTGTGATAAAATCTTTAGCCTCATTGGATATGCTCTCAAACTCTTCAGCATTGAAGTCCCATCTAGCCATTGTGACATTGGATAAAGTTTCTGCCTCCGATTCGCCCATGAATGGCGATAGGCCAGACAATCTAATGAGATACGATTTTGAGTAGCATTAATTAATTTGATATTTTGTTTTACAGGCGAAAACGATTTTAGACGGGCAGTCAAAATAGCGATAGGTAAAAGACCATTCTTTTATCTTATCAATGTAACCTTATACTACTAATTTAAAACTGCAGTTTTCAGCCTCACCATTACCAAGGCTTAATCTACTATCTACAAATAACTTAATTTAGAGGCAAATATTAGTGAGTTCTTAGCACTCAATTGCTGCATATAATTGATTTAAGATTACGTATTTTTAATTAAAATTATTATTATTTAATTAACTTAATACTGTGTAATAAAAATGTCAAGGGAACAAAGTTATATACCTTAAAACTCAAATTGACAAGCTGAATAATTAAACTTTAATAACTACTTCTAATAACTTACTTAATTTAAATAAATTTCAGAGCTTACTTCCAGTTTAATAAATTTATATTTTTTTAAATTCATGATTATTCAGATTAATTTCTTCTTAAAATAAATTAAGTGGAACACATTTAATTTAAAGAATCAAAAGGACATTTAAGGCTTAAGGGGTTGATAAATATTCATTACCAATGATGTAGAAAAAGAGAATTACACAGAGTCAATATCACATACTTACAAGACATAGCATATGACACCAACACTCCATAAGTCTGTAGCAGGGTAGATGGGATCAAAGTTGACAACCTCTGGTGCCACAAATTCAGGAGTACCAAATAGAACTCGCAGGTCATCTTTTGGGTTGTACTTTCTGGCAAGTCCAAAGTCTATGATTTTTATTCTGTTTCCTTCGCGTGTTAAACATAAAATATTTTCTGGCTGAAATAGTAAAGACAATCCTAAGTTAGATTTATACTATACCCTTGTCCTTACATACCTCTATAACTGTAACAACTTAACATGAACTTGCTTGGGTTTTTGTCATGCAGCTCGTGTTATCACCAAGAAAACTAATAGAAGAAATATGTTCATCAAGAAACTGTCTTTGGCTTATTTAATAATGTTTAGGTTCTTTGACTAATAATGGTGTAATGGAGAATAAAAATTTTAGGTAAATTCCAAGATTTAGTTAAAAAATTTATAAATTTAAATTGTAAATGAAGACATTTTTTTTTTAAAAAGCGAGGTTTTTAATAAAGGCTACTTGTCTTCAATTAACTACTCTAAAATGTGTGAACTAATTGAACAATAGAATAAGCCACAAATATTTCATAAAAAATTAAGGGAAAATGATACTAGATCCTGAAATAAACTGACATTTGTTATTGGGCAGTTAAAACACTGTGACCACGGGTGCCCTAAATACCAGATATTTTTCCGTTTGTTTTTTTTTTTAATTCAGGAAAGCGACTTTGAAAAATGTATAAACAATATTGCTAATTCAGTTAAATATTCCACAATACTCTGTTTAAACATTAACATCTCAATAATTTAATCCTAAAATAAAACCACAGGCACTAGGTGTGCATTTTTACTCCTTCTATATCTTTAGAGCAGATAACTACGCGCACCCTCCCGACAAGAGAGACACCGAGAAATAAAGTTTATAATAACAGCTCCAGGACCGAGCCATTAATGCATTTTGTCTAGCTCTCTTTGTGTTTTACTCCAAACATCCATTAGCCATAGCATGCAGGAGTTGCCAGTGGGCAAAGGCGTTGGGTGTCATCTCTAGTGTAATAAATAAAAAGGGTGGAAGGTGAAAAATGGACCAGTTTTCTGAATGTTTTCGTGGGAATTCCCCCACCCCCACCTTCCCCCCCTCTCCCTTTTCCCTCCAAGCCCATCGGAATTCCCTGGTAATGTAAACAAAAAGCAATATATATTCCATTAAAACCATGTTCTTTATCAGCTGTTGGCGAATAGAATCTGGTTCAAGTTATATGATGAAAATTGGTTTAGTTAAAGGTTTACTTTGTACGTGTATTATTTAGTCTGCAATGAATTATTTCAACATTTTTTTTTTCATTCAAGAACTAAGGACATATTATGATAATACCAATAACATATAATTATATCTTTAAACCAGTTGTGTTTCCCTCACTATATTATATTTCTTTATTAGTTATGTAAATAAGTCAAACATTGTTACATTCCAAAACAAGTTCGCTTGCAGTTTTCGGAAACATTTTCGAAGGAGCACCATTTTTTATATTGGTGTGATTAGAGTCTCAGGATCCATTTAACAAACACAAAATTATGTTTAAAAAAGGCAACATCAAACAAATGATCACCTAGAATGTTACATGTATAAACTCAAAGTTAAGTAATCCATGCAGGCATAGTTGTTTCATTAAGAGGAAAAATACTTTCTATATATATATATATAGTTTACATTTAGTGTGTTTGGTGAACGTCTTTGAATAGGGTACAAACCCCAAATCTCCGCCCCCACCACTGATTGAACCCCCCCCCCCCCTTTCACTGATTGAACCCACAGGTTTAAACTACAAAATTATTCATTTGTAAAAATTTACTAAAAAGTCAATTGCGGTAAATCGAATTGTGATGATCTCCCTTAGGCAACTTAGTGCACAATAATAATGTCCATCACAGTGTAACATATTTTACACAATCGCGGTGCATGCCCTTTCCTGATGGGATAAGTTTAACTATTTGAGAATGGGATTAAACACAATACACGAGGATTGCCAGTATTCTGACAATCATCACAACATAAATTAGAGGAAGTGTCCCTCAACGTTGGGAACCTTGACCTTCATTGGTACTAGTTGGTAGTGACGTGAAGCTACAGATCCGTGTTTATAAGCAGCTGATGATCCCATCATGTTTACCGTTTAGTTTGATTGAAATTCACCTACTTCCGCATTCACTGGCCCAATAAAACCTGTTCATGGACTGGAGTACAAGATGGAACAAGACAATACAACATTTTGGGTATGCTGTCGGGACATTGACTTGGCGTTTTTGCATCACAGACTGTAGTAAAATGATTTTTTTGATGTTCCTTGACATTTATACCCAAAGTCGAGATAATCATTGTTCACCATTACCCTAAATGAATCCAGCCAGTCCCCCCCTCTCCTCCACCTACCCCCACTTTCTCCCAACCTCAAACAAGTAAAAGAAAGAGGGGGGTGGGGCAATTACTAGATTTGGTTACAACCTATCTATATTTCTACAATCCACATGAATTGGGTTTAGCTTGCGTCTTCCAAAGTGAAAAAAATGACTGCATAATCCCCACGAAATATCAAAAAAATGTTTGGCTGGTAGAAGAAATACGCGACGAAATAGAAGCCCCGGACCTTCTACGATTGATCTTGTTGTCTTTATTTACCGCCATAACTCAGCTTTTTGTGATGTAAACACTGCTGTATGTCACGATCTGTTCGATTCAAAAGATGGATTGGATGCTGTTTACAATTAAGAGAAAGGAAGGGGAAAAAAAGAGGTGATGTGCCGAAAATCCGCGACATTTCGGCGTTCTCGCGAGAAAAAGGTCGACGGCTTTGGGTATTTTGTCATGACTGATATTTAGGTCATGAATTCCTAACCCGTAATCAACGAGCACATTATATTTTTCTTGCAGCGATGCCAAGATCACGCCATAAACACAGTGCAGGATTAAATCATGCATTCTTGGAAGAAAAACGACCGAAAAGTCAGATTGTTGTATCCCTCGGGCTGTGGGAGAATGAATGTGTGGATTTGTCTAAAATTAGGTCACTTTTTTTTTCTAACGAACGAAGAAACGTTCACAAATTAAAACTCTTTTAAACCATTTTCCTGCATATTATAATGGCACGTAACTCATAGGTAGGTTGAAACGACTTTTAAAAACAAAAAAAAACAACATAAAACCAATTCTTGTTGGATGGAGGAGACTTTCTTCCACAAAACCCCTTCGACCCCTCCACCCACCCCCTCCCAGGGATCTATTATCGTTTGATTTCCTTTCACCGGTAAGGTGGTAAGTCCAAGACTGCTGAGTGGCTTCACTGGAATTCTCAAGTGGGTCAAAGTTCCCAAAAGTGTACTTAGTCATAAACAAACGAAGTCGCTAATGACTACCACACGTGTAAAAAATACAGGTGAACACCCCTCTCCCCAACCCACACACTCTGCTCCCACACAAAAAAACCCACACATAAACACACACGCACACACATAACAATAAACAAGTGAGCGGAACTCGTTCAAAATTGTACATTGTGGACAGTCAACTATCAAGGGTACAGCGTCTTATCATATGCCCAGTGGGCGAATAACATAATTTATACTTTGTAATAATATATCTGGGGTGTTTCTCACCAGATCCCGCAAGATTTTTTTTTTTAAAGGAAAAGTGACGTCACAATTTTTTGACCTCCCCTTCCCCTGTCACGAAGTATCACACATTCTCTCTCTCTCTCCCCCCCCCCCTTTTTTTTTTTTGAGCGTGACGTAATTTGAGAACGACCTTAAGTGAGAAATCCTAATTGTTTCATCATCATTAGAAACAAACAAACAGGATCGATACTTTGAATGATTGTTTCATAGGTGAACGACTATTAAATACGTGACATTTTATATTTAATTCAAGCTTGAATAATCAGTTCTTGATACTTTGTATCTCTTCACGAGTATCACGACATGCTGACTGTCGGTCTCGATACTTTGAAAGAGAGAATAACCACCATTTTAACACCTCCCGTGGTCCATATATGGTCTTAGTTTGTGTGTGTACAAAGTGTGATGACATCAAGTGGAAGATTCACAAACAGTCTCCAGGCCAATCCATGACTCAATTATCTCTAATTCGGAGTGGAAATGTTTGGTAATAATTGAATAATTTTGGCATATTTTTTTTTTAATAACCACTTTATTGTGCTGATTTTTCTATTTATTTTTTTAATTAAAAAAATATCCCAAGTCCCAAACATAAGTTTGCTCATAATGTTGTTTATTTTCTCATAATTCGTACGTGGCTCATCTAAGCTAGGAGATTAATAGATGATAATTGTTAATGAAATTGACGAGGATTCTTAATTCGCGGATTCTGCCTGTACCATCGATTAAATTTTAATTTACAACGCGTCACCCAATGGTCGTTTGGAACTTTTTTCTTTGCGTGGAAAGTAACAGGACTACGCTATCGCGAAAAAGAACGCTAGAAAAGAGTAAGAAATGTCATTTGTGATTCCCCCAGTGTTTGGGAGAAAAAAATGGTTCAGTCTTAAAAAAATTTAGTTGAGCTTTGTAAAAAAATATTTCATTTATTGCGGTCTCGTTTTGCAACTGTGAAGAACTTTGGATCTTGGTGCATGTATGTACGTGTGTGATTCAGTTCTTTCATGTCGATGTTTCAGGAAAGCGAAGTCCTTAAGTCGGTTGGTGAGAAGAGAGGTTTTTAGTTTGTTCTGACGTGTAACGATAAGAGAGGGGGTGAGGAGTTTGATTGCTTTGTACCGGAATCTTGAGAAGTTTGCCAGTTTGTACGGATGTGTCGGAATCTTGAGAAGTTTGCCAGTTTGTACGGATGTGTCGGAATCTTGAGAAGTTTGCCAGTTTGTACGGATGTGTCGGAATCTTGAGAAGTTTGCCAGTTTGTACGGATGTGTCGGAATCTTGAGAAGTTTGCCAGTTTGTACGGATGTGTCGGAATCTTGAGAAGTTTGCCAGTTTGTACGGATGTGCCGGACGACACGACCTGAAGCGTCAGTTTAATAACAGGAAGTGGTTCGACATTATTCTTTCATTTAGGGGTGTTGTTGAAAGCTTGGGGGGTGGGGGGAGGAGAGAAATTGTAGGAGCTTCATTTGTTGCCATGGTGATCACTTCTAAATGAGTTATAAGAAGGGTTATCAGGATTCCTTGTGGAAATAAAAGCTGTTCTGAAACACATTAATATATTTATATATATATTAAAATTAACTCATGTATTAAACCTATTAAAATTTAAGGAAAAATGGTTATCGTGGAGGTTGTTGTGGTGGTTGTTGTGGTGGTTGTTGTGGTGGTTGTTGTGGTGGTTGTTGTGGTGGTTGTTGTGGTGGTTGTTGTGGTGGTTGTTGTGGTGGTTGTTGTGGAGGTTGTTGTGGTGGTTGTTGAGGAGTTTGTTGTGGTGGTTGTTGTGGTGGTTGTTGTGGTGGTTGTTGTGGTGGTTGTTGTGGTGGTTGTTGTGGTGTTTGTTGTGGTGGTTGTTGTGGTGGTTGTTGTGGTGGTTGTTGTGGTGTTTGTTGTGGTGGTTGTTGTGGTGGTTGTTGTGGAGGTTGTTGTGGTGGTTGTTGTGGAGTTTGTTGTGGTGGTTGTTGTGGAGTTTGTTGTGGTGGTTGTTGTGGTGGTTGTTGTGGTGTTTGTTGTGGTGGTTGTTGTGGTGGTTGTTGTGGAGGTTGTTGTGGTGGTTGTTGTGGAGTTTGTTGTGGTGGTTGTTGTGGAGTTTGTTGTGGTGGTTGTTGTGGTGGTTGTTGTGGAGTTTGTTGTGGTGGTTGTTGTGGTGGTTGTTGTGGTGGTTGTTGTGGTGGTTGTTGTGGAGTTTGTTGTGGTGGTTGTTGTGGAGTTTGTTGTGGTGGTTGTTGTGGTGGTTGTTGTGGTGTTTGTTGTGGTGGTTGTTGTGGTGGTTGTTGTGGTGGTTGTTGTGGAGATTATTGAGGAGGATGTTGCGGAGGTTGTTGTGGTGTTTGTTGTGGTGTTTGTTGTGGTGGTTGTTGTGGTGGTTGTTGTGGTGGTTGTTGTGGTGGTTGTTGTGGAGATTATTGAGGAGGATGTTGCGGAGGTTGTTGTGGTGGTTGTTGTGGTGGTTGTTGTGGAGTTTGTTGTGGTGGTTGTTGTGGTGGTTGTTGTGGTGGTTGTTGTGGAGTTTGTTGTGGTGGTTGTTGTGGTGGTTGTTGTGGTGGTTGTTGTGGTGGTTGTTGTGGTGGTTGTTGTGGAGTTTGTTGTGGTGGTTGTTGTGGTGGTTGTTGTGGTGGTTGTTGTGGAGTTTGTTGTGGTGGTTGTTGTGGTGGTTGTTGTGGAGTTTGTTGTGGTGGTTGTTGTGGTGGTTGTTGTGGAGTTTGTTGTGGTGGTTGTTGTGGTGGTTGTTGTGGAGTTTGTTGTGGTGGTTGTTGTGGTGGTTGTTGTGGAGTTTGTTGTGGTGGTTGTTGTGGTGGTTGTTGTGGAGATTATTGAGGAGGATGTTGTGGTGGTTGTTGTGGAGTTTGTTGTGGTGGTTGTTGTGGTGGTTGTTGTGGTGGTTGTTGTGGTGGTTGTTGTGGTGGTTGTTGTGGTGGTTGTTGTGGTGGTTGTTGTGGTGGTTGTTGTGGTGGTTGTTGTGGTGGTTGTTGTGGTGGTTGTTGTGGTGGTTGTTGTGGTGGTTGTTGTGGTGGTTGTTGTGGTGGTTGTTGTGGTGGTTGTTGTGGTGGTTGTTGTGGTGGTTGTTGTGGTGGTTGTTGTGGTGGTTGTTGTGGTGGTTGTTGTGGTGGTTGTTGTGGTGGTTGTTGTGGAGTTTGTTGTGGTGGTTGTTGTGGAGTTTGTTGTGGTGGTTGTTGTGGAGTTTGTTGTGGTGGTTGTTGTGGAGGTTGTTGTGGTGGTTGTTGTGGTGGTTGTTGTGGTGGTTGTTGTGGTGGTTGTTGTGGTGGTTGTTGTGGTGGTTGTTGTGGTGGTTGTTGTGGTGGTTGTTGTGGAGATTATTGAGGAGGATGTTGTGGTGGTTGTTGTGGAGTTTGTTGTGGTGGTTGTTGTGGTGGTTGTTGTGGTGGTTGTTGTGGTGGTTGTTGTGGTGGTTGTTGTGGTGGTTGTTGTGGTGGTTGTTGTGGTGGTTGTTGTGGTGGTTGTTGTGGTGGTTGTTGTGGAGTTTGTTGTGGTGGTTGTTGTGGTGGTTGTTGTGGAGATTATTGAGGAGGATGTTGTGGTGGTTGTTGTGGAGTTTGTTGTGGTGGTTGTTGTGGTGGTTGTTGTGGTGGTTGTTGTGGTGGTTGTTGTGGTGGTTGTTGTGGTGGTTGTTGTGGTGGTTGTTGTGGTGGTTGTTGTGGTGGTTGTTGTGGTGGTTGTTGTGGTGGTTGTTGTGGTGGTTGTTGTGGTGGTTGTTGTGGTGGTTGTTGTGGTGGTTGTTGTGGTGGTTGTTGTGGTGGTTGTTGTGGTGGTTGTTGTGGTGGTTGTTGTGGTGGTTGTTGTGGTGGTTGTTGTGGTGGTTGTTGTGGTGGTTGTTGTGGAGTTTGTTGTGGTGGTTGTTGTGGAGTTTGTTGTGGTGGTTGTTGTGGAGTTTGTTGTGGTGGTTGTTGTGGAGGTTGTTGTGGTGGTTGTTGTGGTGGTTGTTGTGGTGGTTGTTGTGGTGGTTGTTGTGGTGGTTGTTGTGGTGGTTGTTGTGGTGGTTGTTGTGGTGGTTGTTGTGGAGATTATTGAGGAGGATGTTGTGGTGGTTGTTGTGGAGTTTGTTGTGGTGGTTGTTGTGGTGGTTGTTGTGGTGGTTGTTGTGGTGGTTGTTGTGGTGGTTGTTGTGGTGGTTGTTGTGGTGGTTGTTGTGGTGGTTGTTGTGGTGGTTGTTGTGGTGGTTGTTGTGGTGGTTGTTGTGGAGTTTGTTGTGGTGGTTGTTGTGGTGGTTGTTGTGGAGTTTGTTGTGGTGGTTGTTGTGGTGGTTGTTGTGGAGTTTGTTGTGGTGGTTGTTGTGGTGGTTGTTGTGGAGATTATTGAGGAGGATGTTGTGGTGGTTGTTGTGGAGTTTGTTGTGGTGGTTGTTGTGGTGGTTGTTGTGGTGGTTGTTGTGGTGGTTGTTGTGGTGGTTGTTGTGGTGGTTGTTGTGGTGGTTGTTGTGGTGGTTGTTGTGGTGGTTGTTGTGGTGGTTGTTGTGGTGGTTGTTGTGGTGGTTGTTGTGGTGGTTGTTGTGGTGGTTGTTGTGGTGGTTGTTGTGGTGGTTGTTGTGGTGGTTGTTGTGGTGGTTGTTGTGGTGGTTGTTGTGGTGGTTGTTGTGGTGGTTGTTGTGGTGGTTGTTGTGGTGGTTGTTGTGGTGGTTGTTGTGGAGTTTGTTGTGGTGGTTGTTGTGGAGTTTGTTGTGGTGGTTGTTGTGGAGTTTGTTGTGGTGGTTGTTGTGGAGGTTGTTGTGGTGGTTGTTGTGGTGGTTGTTGTGGTGGTTGTTGTGGTGGTTGTTGTGGTGGTTGTTGTGGTGGTTGTTGTGGTGGTTGTTGTGGTGGTTGTTGTGGAGATTATTGAGGAGGATGTTGTGGTGGTTGTTGTGGAGTTTGTTGTGGTGGTTGTTGTGGTGGTTGTTGTGGTGGTTGTTGTGGTGGTTGTTGTGGTGGTTGTTGTGGTGGTTGTTGTGGTGGTTGTTGTGGTGGTTGTTGTGGTGGTTGTTGTGGTGGTTGTTGTGGTGGTTGTTGTGGTGGTTGTTGTGGTGGTTGTTGTGGTGGTTGTTGTGGTGGTTGTTGTGGTGGTTGTTGTGGTGGTTGTTGTGGTGGTTGTTGTGGTGGTTGTTGTGGTGGTTGTTGTGGTGGTTGTTGTGGTGGTTGTTGTGGTGGTTGTTGTGGTGGTTGTTGTGGTGGTTGTTGTGGTGGTTGTTGTGGTGGTTGTTGTGGTGGTTGTTGTGGTGGTTGTTGTGGTGGTTGTTGTGGTGGTTGTTGTGGTGGTTGTTGTGGTGGTTGTTGTGGTGGTTGTTGTGGTGGTTGTTGTGGTGGTTGTTGTGGAGTTTGTTGTGGTGGTTGTTGTGGAGTTTGTTGTGGTGGTTGTTGTGGAGTTTGTTGTGGTGGTTGTTGTGGAGGTTGTTGTGGTGGTTGTTGTGGTGGTTGTTGTGGTGGTTGTTGTGGTGGTTGTTGTGGTGGTTGTTGTGGTGGTTGTTGTGGTGGTTGTTGTGGTGGTTGTTGTGGTGGTTGTTGTGGTGGTTGTTGTGGTGGTTTTTGTGGAGGTTTTTGTGGAATTGTGACATTGCGGTCAGGTGATGTAGATCTGGAGTTAGTTATTATAAGGGCCCTGGAGGCCAAACATGGCTATTTTGAACTCCTTTAAAGAAGCGTTTTCTCAATTCTGGCTTCTTTTTATCAAACCCCCCCCCCCCCCCCCCCAAAATAAAATACTGCAAACATTGAAGGGACATTCGGTGCCCAGTTTTAATTCGTTTTGTACAATCCTTAATCCTACGGGGCTCAATGTAGTTTTCCCCAAAGCCCAAAGAGGTGGTCCGCCAATCGACACCAGTTTGCGAGTCATACGTTGCCGTTCCGCACAACCAGAAACTGGATAAAGAAACAGCTGTTATGCGATTTGGCCTACAACGGCTAGCATTAAATGGCTGATCATGGATTAAAAAATAGAAATGAATAAATCTGACACAGGCCCCCATGTGCAGTAGGGAACCGACTTTAAAATTTGGGAAACACTGGTTTACGTCACTGCGCGAGACAACACAGTTTGCCCTTTCTATGCCCTTATCTCACGGCCGTTATGATTGTGACCTGGGTTACACACACGCACGCACACACACGGGCATCTCAGCATCTTATGACACGATGACCTACGAGGCCCCCGGTGCAGATTTTCTCTAGATGAGCCACAAGGAAAGTTACAGGCCAGGATAAATGTGGGCCCACTGTGGACTTACCGAGCAGACGCTACTAAATGGAATCTTTTGTTACACGAGGGTGGCGAGAGAAATGGCAACATTCTGTGTTTCAGAAAAATCGTTGGGTAGGGAGGCGCAAGGTAGTCGGTAAGGAAGTTATAGCGGAAAAAAAATGAATCTTTCCTTTGAACCTAGTCGATCTATTAAATAAGAAACTTTAAAAAACCGATGATTCGAGAGGCAATTCATTTTCTATGGACTCCTACAATAAATACTTGTGATCATTAATCCGTCGGTTGTGACAGTTTCACTATTGGTAACTGATTAACTAAAGGTTTCACTATTGCTAACTGATTAACTAAAGGTTTCACTATTGCTAACTGATTAACTAAAGGTTTCACTATTGGTAACTGATTAACTAAAGGTTTCACTATTGGTAACTGATTAACTAAAGGTTTCACTATTGGTAACTGATTAACTAAAGGTTTCACTATTGGTAACTGATTAACTAAATGTTTCACTATTGCTAACTGATTAACTAAAGGTTTCACTATTGCTAACTGATTAACTAAAGGTTTCACTATTCCTAACTGATTAACTAAAGGTTTCACTATTACTAACTGATTAACTAAAGGTTTCACTATTGCTAACTGATTAACTACTCCCTTACAGCTTGAGTTGATTTAGCTTATTCTTCACCTCCATACTTGTTAGTACTTAAGTAATTTCAAAGGGGTCAACGGCCACCCCCCTCCCAAAACACACACACTCATACATATGCTTCAGGCGCCAATGGTCGTAAATAAAATTTTATTCAGTTGAAAGATTTTCAGTCATTCTTTTGTGTGAGGAGGGGGAAATTCGAAGAATTCTGCCCCCCCACGCCCCTAGAACAGTTGTTATGGCCACCCGGTGGCTGCACAGAACCGGAGCATGAAGCACACTCAAAAGACCGTTGAATGTATGATCGTTACCTTCATGTCCAGGTGGAGGATGCTCTGAGAGTGCATGAAAGCCACACCGTCACAGATCTGCCGCATGAACATGACGCACGCCTTCTCCGTCAGGATGAAGTCGTCATTGATGACGCGCTCAAACAGCTCCCCTCCGTTGACCCTGTTGTGTCAGAGACATGAGAAATTTGGTTCACACTGAGACACAGAGGATATCAGGCAATAACTGAGACACGGTGGCTGTCAGGCTAAAACTGAGACACGGTGGCTGTCAGGCTAAAAATGAGACACGGTGGCTGTCAGGCTAAAATTGAGACACGGTGGCTGTCAGGCTAAAATTGAGACACGGTGGCTGTCAGGCTAAAACTGAGACACGGTGGCTGTCAGGCTAAAACTGAGACACGGTGGCTGTCAGGCTAAAACTGAGACACGGTGGCTGTCAGGCTAAAACTGAGACACGGTGGCTGTCAAGCTAAAACTGAGACACGGTGGCTGTCAGGCTAAAACTGAGACACGGTGACTGTCAGGCTAAAACTGAGACACAGTGGCTGTCAGGCTAAAACTGAGACACTGTGGTTGTCAGGCTAAAACTGAGACACAGTGGTTGTCAGGATAAAACTGAGACACAATGGTTGTCAGGCTAAAACTGAAAAAAAGTGGTTGTCAGGCTAAAACTGAAACACGGTGGCTGTCAGGCTAAAACTGAGACACGGTGGTTGTCAGGCTAAAACTGAGACACAGTGGTTGTCAGGCTAAAACCGAGACACAGTGGTTGTCAGGCAAAGACTGAGACACAGTGGTTGTCAGGCTAAAACTGAGACACAGTGGTTGTCAGGCTAAAACTGAGACACAGTGGTTGTCAGGCTAAAACTGAGACACAGGGGTTGTCAGGCTAAAACTAAGACACAGTGGTTGTCAGGCAAAGACTGAGACACAGTGGTTGTCAGGCTAAAACTGAGACACAGTGGTTGTCAGGCAAAGACTGAGACACAGTGGTTGTCAGGCTAAAACTGAGACACAGTGGTTGTCAGGCAAAGACTGAAAGACAGAAGCTATCAGTTGTGACTAAAAAAAAAAAGTAATTAATGCATTTCACATAACTGCATCCCTTCACCCATTTCCAGAATATCATTTTATTTAATTGTTAGGCAAAGCAGAAGTGTGACATCCTCTCAATCATTGCCATTTCCATTTAATTTTTTTTTTAAATTACCTCTTTCCCTTCATTAAAAAACTCGGGACCACTTACAGCCACAAGTCTACACCAAAGCACAGGATTAAACAACAACAAAAAAAGTTCCCTCTTAAAAACCCAAAGGGGATGCGAGGAGAGCTCTTGGCACGAAGGGAGGTAACTACACTTCATCAACTTACAATTCCATGACCAGACAAAACCGTTCCCTGTGTTCGAAGGCGTCGTAGAGTTGGAGGAGACGAGGGTGCTGGAGGTGCTTCATTATCTCTACCTCATTCAGGATATCCGTTCTGTCTTGTGGTCCGTTAACTTCGATAAATTTAGCGGCTAGTTGTCTCCCTGTTCGCCTCTCTCGGCATCGTTTTACTTCGCCAAATTTGCCCCTGAAAAGTAGAATTTAAAAAAATATATAATAAATAGTGGTTTAATTTGGGATAATAACATTTAAAAGTTGATTATTTTCATATGCCAATACATTATTTGTTTCAAATGCATAACAGTTATTTCTAAATTCTAAGAATTTGTAGGACACAACAAAATTAAACGACTTATTTGTAGATACAAGGTCCCTGTTTTCGGAAGCCGATCAACAACAAAAAAAAAAAATAAAAATAAAAGAAGATGAATGGACAAAAAGAGATTGGATGCAGTTAGAAAACGGATTAAATTCAGGTCAATGATTGTAATGAAATTGATTTAAATAAAATTAAGCACTTACTTTCCCAGCACTGAATCCACAGTGTACAAATCTGTTACCCATTTGTCCTTCTTTACGCTTACTTCCCTTGTTTCAAATGGCGCCTCCTCATCTGGATAAAATGAAAGTAACCAGAATATAAGTACACAGTACGGTAAATAGACGTACGCAGAATGTAAAGTAAACCGTACGGGGTAATTTGATACTATTGGTGCCGCGATGTCTCACACGGCCGCCATCTTGGTTGGCTCAACCCGTAAAATTAAGAATAAAACGTTAAAAAATAATGAAAAAATTTCCTAAATGTATCCCTAAACCTAACCTGAACCCTAAATTTATCCCTAACCTAGGTTTTGACCCTATCGGAACCAGGGTTTTGACCCTATCGGAACCAGGGTTTTGACCCTATCAGAACCAGGGTTTTGACGCAAGGCACCAATAGTAACAATTTCCCCCGTACGGTAAATAGACGTACCCGGATTATAATGCATACAGTGCGGTAAATAGACGTACCCAGGATGTAACGTACACAATGCGGTAAATAGAAGTACCCAGAATGTAAGTACACCCACGGTAAATAGACAAGATGGCTTGGAATGTATCTTCATAATGGGCGAATCAAGGGTCTGCCAACATTTGAAGGATTAAAGCCTCACTTAATACGTGCAAAGCTGCGTTTTATTTCAGCGCTGTATCTCCCATGCGAAGTATCTCCCATGCGAAGTATCTCCCATGCGAAGTATCTCCCATGCGAAGTATCTCCCATGCGAAGTATCTCCCATGCGAAGTATCTCCCATGCGAATTATCTCCCATGCGAATTATCTCCCATGCGAAGTATCTCCCATGCGAAGTATCTCCCATGCGAAGTATCTCCCATTCGAAGTATCTCCCATTCGAAGTATCTCCCATTCGAAGTATCTCCCATTCGAATTATCTCCCATGCGAAGTATCTCCCATTCGAAGTATCTCCCATTCGAAGTATCTCCCATGCGAAGTATCTCCCATGCGAAGTATCTCCCATTCGAAGTATCTCCCATTCGAAGTATCTCCCATGCGAAGTATCTCCCATGCGAATTATCTCCCATTCGAAGTATCTCCCATTCGAAGTATCTCCCATTCGAATTATCTCCCATGTGAAGTATCTCCCATTCGAAGTATCTCCCATTCGAAGTATCTCCCATGCGAAGTATCTCTCATTCGAATTATCTCCCATGCGAAGTATCTCCCATTCGAAGTATCTCCCATTCGAAGTATCTCCCATTCGAAGTATCTCCCATGCGAAGTATCTCTCATGTGAAGCTAACAAACTAATTGTATGTTGTTTTTTCCAGAAGATCTGGAGATTTTGGGTACTGAGACAGTAAGCCTATACTAATTTGCACTGATAAGAAGCAAAGGGAAAACATTACGATCTCTGATGCATGCTACGTAACCTTTAACGCCCCACCCCCTCTTAAAAGAAATCCCACCCCCCACTAACACAAAAGAGCAATTAACGTTTCCTCGAATCCTACATGATATCCTTTGTGTAATGTATTCAGCGCCCCCCCCCCCCCCCACCTTTTTTTAAACCTTTATTTTTTTTAAACCTAAAAAAAAGAAAGAAGGAAAGAACCACCCAGGTTGAGACAACATGTCTCAGAAGAAATGTATTTTTTTTAAAAATCTCTTTCGCGTCCATGAACTCGATTCTCTTTAACAGAGACGTATTGAGTTCGAGGCGATTCATTCTGAAACATAAGAGACAGCTTTAATAAAAACTTAATTTACCCCCGCCCAACCCTATTACCTGGTTGTTGTTTTGAAAAATAAAAAAGAGGCAAAACGGAAGTGACCTCATTTCCGGCCAAGGATACTCCCTGTGTTGGATGTGTAGCACTCTGTTCAGCCAGACAAGAATGGCTCGCTTTGCAGCAGGGCAAACTCCATACATTTTGTTGTTTTGTGGTAAACAATTTATTGCCGAGAATCAAAGATGGGAAACAACCCCAGTTTGTTTTCCACCAATTTCCGGTGCTTGTCAACAATATATATTTAAACTAAAAGGACCAAAGTCCAGAACTACATTTCTTAGTTTCTTCTCGCCCGTTAAATGTGGGCTGAGTAAACAATTCGCGATGATATGATAACCTGTAAAGTCTCGAGGTTTAAAATATTTTTTTTATTCTGTTTAAAAATAACAAAAGTCTAACCAGCATCGGATCCAGATAAAAAGGTAAAAGAAACGGTGGAGGGGATGAGGGGGTGAAGACAAAAAGAAAACACCTTTCACTAAATGTGCTAAAGTGTTTCATCAAATCCAATCGTTTCATTTTAGTGTTCATAACAAGTATTTTAAACACCTCGGGAAGAGTGTGCAGGGCCGTGTAAAGTGGAGGGGGAAGGGGCACTTATCCTGGGTGCCAACATTAGAGGATGCCAACATTTGGGGGGGGATGCCAACATTTGGGGGGGGGGCGCGCCAAAATCGACTTAAGATAACACCTTAATAGTGAATTAAACGATAAAATCCCATGTACTTCACCAAGACGTGGGGCGCTAGAATCGTCTCTCCCGTTCGGCACTTTTGTTATATTGAGGGGCGGAGCTTTCGGCTTCACCATGGGCGCCGATTTTCCACGGCACAGTCCTGGTGGTGTAAACATGTGGATGAACCCACGTATCGAATCGAACCCTACGCCAATGACAGCTGTTAACGAAACAAAAAAAAATAATGGCCGATTGAGATTTAGGTTTGCACCATATTTCAGTTCGATATCATTCGGCGAGACTGACATAAGCAGTTGAATTGAAGACCTTAGTGCTAAAAGTACTTAAGTCACAAAATGCACATTTTGAGATAATCAAGTTCAAATATACTTTTCGTCTATAAAATGTGACTATTTTAATTTTTTGTCTTGTTTAATTAAGGGCCTAATGCACATTTTAATGTCTTCAAATTTCTGAAGTACACTTAACTAAACTGTATAAGAAAAGATCACAGTTTAGATTGATTTTTACAAAAATGTGACTTAAGTACTTTTAGCACTAAGGTCTTCAATTTGATTGCCCTAGGGGGGAAACCCAAGATACATGTATATACATTTCGACACCCCATGCAGTAGTTACACAAAGCAGGAACCCGCAATTTAGAGGTTTTCTGAAAATAATGTGGACGGCTTGATACTCTGCACGGAAACTGTTTCAACGAATCAAGGGTCGAGAACCGACTTATGTAGACGGCTGGTTTAAAAATACATCGTCGAGCTCTAAGTTAAACTCTATCTGTAAATAGATTATCTACCTTTATTTTTTATTTATTTTTTTTACACGTTAAACCAAATATTTCAGGAATCAGTTGAAATAATTATTGTGTCCCTTCACGAAACTTCTACTTTGATCCTAACCCCAATGTGGGATCCACTGCCCGGCCAAAATTATCTTGAAAACCATGACGTCTGGGAATCTGAATTGGGACATGGAAAAAATCTCTTACCGCACACAGGTTTAGTCGTACACACGTTTAGTCGTACACACGTTTAGTCTTACACACGTTTAGTTGTACACATTTGACCATGATTACCATAGCGACCGGAATGTTTTACATGGTTACACGGCAACGTTACACCCCCCCCCCCCCACACACACACACACTTTTTCCTTTTTTCATCAACCGTAATCGACATTATCTTTGAAACTCTTAGGGAAGTTGGTTTCTTAGCCGCCCCATCTTGAAACAACTCGAGGTAAGTGTTCCTATAGTGAGACATTATTACCTGGCCTGATTACAAATTCACCTACTTCACAGTGATCGAATGACTTACGGCTCCAAGAACATCCAGATTAAACGAATTCATTCTTTAAACAAAAACCATCTACATCGTTGATCTTCATTGTGTGTGTGTGTGTGTGTGTGTGTGTGTGTGTGTGTGTGTGTGTGTGTGTACAAGTCTCGTTTAACATAGATTACTTGCGGTATTTTACTTGTGATCTGCCAGGCGTAAGGGAAGATTGATTGAACTCTATCAGTTCAGTCAACTTAATCGTTTTGTAGTTACCGCCAACTTGTGTGATCCGCAAAAGTGCTTGCACACACACACACACACACACTTCCCCACTTAATGTGTGTGTGTGTGTGTGTTCTGGAAGGCGATGAGGTGTTTCGATGGTGGCGTCTGCTGCGCCATAAAATAACTTGCCAAGAACGTAATGAAAAGAAAATATGGACAGAATAAGGACCGAAGAGCTGGCGAGAATGCGAGAAGATGAACTCCTAAAAAATGCTCAACAATACAGATGTCTAAACAATGGAGTTTGTGTTAGATTTGGGCTGTCATTGTGTTAAGTTTAAATGTCTGACTGACTGACTGGGGATTTTATGTTATTTTTTTTAAGATCATAACGAAAATATGTGTACATGACAAATCTGATTTTTTTACAGAACCACACAGTGCGAGTACGGGTAACGATCAAAACCACACAGTGCGAGATCGGGTAACGATCAAAACCACACAGTGCGAGCACGGGTAACCATCAAAACAACACAGTGCGAGTACGGGTAACCATCAAAACCACACAGTGCGAGTACGGGTAACCATCAAAACAACACAGTGCGAGTACGGGTAACCATCAAAACAACACAGTGCGAGTACGGGTAACCATCAAAACCACACAGTGCGAGCACGGGTAACCATCAAAACCACACAGTGCGAGTACGGGTAACGATTCGATGTCTGTAGTGAAACTACTTCATTAAATCTTGAGATCAGCTCATGTGTCAGGATAAACATGTGTCAGGATAAACATGTGTAAGGATAAACGTGCCTGACTCTCACTCCCCGTGATACTATGATGATCGTGATGGCATTAACAAGCCAACCAGTGGCATTAACAAGCCAACCAGTGGCATTAACAAGCCAACCAGTGGCATTAACAAGCCAACCAGTGGCATTAACAAGCCAACCAGTGGCATTAACAAGCCAACCAGTGGCATTAACAAACTCATTATGGAACAAGCCAACCAGTGGCATTAACAAACTCATTATGGAACAAGCCAACCAGTGGCATTAACAAACTCACTATTGAACAAGCCAACCAGTGGCATTAACAAACTCACTATTGAACAAGCCAACCAGTGGCATTAACAAACTCACTATTGAACAAGCCAACCAGGGGCATTAACAAACTCACTATGGAACAAGCCAACCAGTGGCATTAACAAACTCACTATGGAACATGCCAACCAGTGGCATTAATAAACTCATTATGGAACAAGCCAACCAGTGGCATTAACAAACTCATTATGGAACAAGCCAACCAGTGGCATTGACAAACTCACTATCAAACAAACCAACCAGTGGCATTAACAAACTCACTATCGAACAAGCCAACCAGTGGCATTAACAAACTCACTATCGAACAAGCCAACCAGTGGCATTAACAAACTCACTATCAAACAAGCCAACCAGGGGCATTAACAAACTCACTATCAAACAAGCCAACCAGGGGCATTAAAAAACTCACAAATGACATTGAAAATTTAATTTTTATAATGTTTGTCAAGCTCACGTAAATCGAAAATTGAGTTTGTGGTGGGGGGTGGGTGTTGAATATCAACATCAACACAATCAACTGCAACAGCAAGACATTAACAAAAATTTAATAATTCAGTTGTAAATATCTTAAATGGCCATGGAAGTATGCCACCATCGCACGATACCTTATACTCTTCTATATTTAGCCATGAAGTGCTCATTTCTCTTAAAGTTTTTTTTTTTTTTTTTGGGGGGGGGGGGGGGGATTTTTAGCTCAAGTTTGCTACACTTTAACCTCGAGCTAATAGTGCAAGTCTAAACGTAGCCCTTGGTGCATTCTTGGACATGTTTGAAGCAATGATGTCAAGTAGATCAAGAAAAATAGTTGTGGCAACGATCTGATCAAATAGTTTACAGAATTTTCAAGTACGAGCAACTAGTGGGTGGGGGTGATTGCTGGTGGCTGTGGGGATGATTGCCGGAGGGGGAGGGGTAGAAAGTTATCATTATAGGTTATAGATATATACAAACATGGCTTGTACCACACCTTACAGGTAGTTAAGCCACCCTAGATGTAGTGACGCCACCTTACACGCAGTCACGCCATCCTACAGGTAGTCAGGCTACCCTACGGATAATCAGGCCACCCTACATGTAGTCAGGCCACCCTGTATTGTCAAGAGAAAATATGATTGGGAAAAAAATGTGTTGGGAAGACAGTGTCGAGGAAAGGAGTTAGAGGGATATACATCTCTCGTCTGAGGTCTATTTGGCAACTTCACAATTCTGTTTTCTGCTCAGCTCGGTGGGGGGGGGGGAAGCTCCCCCTCTTCCGGCCCCCCCCCTACCTACGCTCCATGCCTAGGGCCCCCAAAATCCTAAGAAAGGCTCTGATGGTAAAGTCTACAGAAAAGAAGCCAGAATTCGCATTGTGTATCAAGCTACAATTTGTCCCTCTCTTTCTCTCTCCTTCTATCACTATAGTTCATCCTTCTTGTTTCTATTTATTTACCTTGTATTAAACAAATAAAAAAATAGTGCGGTGGAACTCTTGGCAAAGTCAAACGCCCACCGCGATAATTATTTACTACGTGACCCTTGTAAAAAAAATCTGGCAATGCTGCAACAGCATCGGGTGCGTACAAAACATGACTTGAGCTACATGACGTCATCCCACTTTAAAACACGCTATCGGAATGATTTGAAATTGTATAAAGTACATCACGCTCGGTTGGGGGGGGGGGGGAGACTAAGAAAGTGTGAACGTCACAATTTTAAAATATATACATTAAACAAACGTGAAATTGACAGTGATGTTGAGATTTCTGTTGTGATGGATGTATCCTGACAGAAGATTGTCCCTTGCATAAATTTAATAGTTGAATAGTAAAGTGTGTTTTTGATTAAATTGTAACCAGTTTTAAATTATGTAAAAAAATATTTTAATTCGGAAAGTGCGACGTACTTTGTTTGGGGAGGGGGGGGGGTATATGGGGGATGGGGTGGGAAAGTTCCTGAGCTTTGTGACACAGGGAGGGAGAGTGTAAAAATTGTCCTAAAATAGCATGATGATCTTAATGACCGGCTCCATAAAAAGTTTTCTATAATAATAAGTTAACAATTAACATTTTCCCAACGTATGCATCCATTTTGGAAACAAACAATTTTAAAACAAAAATAAGAAAATATGTTAAAAATCGTCAGCTTAATTTTAACGTATTTGTCTTAATATCGATTTTTTTAGCACAAGCATTGTGCATATAGATACTGTTGATAATCAGGATTCAATAAAATCACTGAAATGTTTTTATTTATTAATAATGGCGTCATCAAATTGTGTGCACATTGAAATTAATGCATAAGTTAACATTGTTTTGTTTTGTTTTTCTACAAACTCTCCACGTCAAAATCTTTTAAGGTCTTGAAAGTACAACTTAATGTTTTTGAAATGTCACCAGTTTAACAATATTAACAAACATCCTGCAACAACAATATTAACAAACATCCTGTAACAACAATATTAACAAACATCCTGTAACAACAATATTAACAAACATCCTGAAACAACAATATTAACAAACATCCTGCAACAACAATATCAACAAACATCCTGTAACAACAATATAAACAAACATCCTGTAACAACAATATTAACAAACATCCTGCAACAACAATATTAACAAACATCCTGCAACAACAATATTAACATACATCCTGCAACAACAATATTAACAAACATCCTGCAACAACAATATTAACAAACATCCTGCAACAACAATATTAACAAACATCCTGTAACAACAATATTAACAAACATCCTGTAACAACAATATTAACATATAAAAATGGAATTTGATTTCTCCCCCATTCCCAAACCCTGGTCGAATTTCGAATAAACGCATTTAGCAGAACTCAATGTCACGGTCAGATTGTGTTTACTTTTTTGTGTGTATGTTTGGGGGACGGAAAGGGAGTGCTCGTGGTATTGGATGTATTTTCCCACGAGTATGACCGTCTTGGCAGGGGGGGACCCCAGGGGAGAAAGTGTTTGTTGTGAGTTGGGGAAACATTAGAGTGGTGAATGAATGTGAACATTTGTCTCGTTATCACGAGTGCATGGTCAATAAGGGTATAAAAGGAGGGACAGATTATTATTAGGGACATAACGATTATATTTGAGTGTGGATTCGACAGAGTGTTTTTGGAGTGAGGACTTAGTATAACTTTATAATGCTGTTTTGTGTATTCATTGGATTTTGAGTCACTTTACATGGCTATCGAGTAGAAAGTGATGTGTTTGAACACTTATATCATAACCAGAAATAAAAACTATATTTGATAACTCTTAGACGACGTTACGTGTTTTCCCTTATAAACTATCGGCTTTATAGGAGCCAGGAAACGTTACAAGCACCAGCTTTCCAGGAGCTGAATAACCAGAGTCTTTTTAGACTCTGAAACTATTGTCTGTGGCTACAGAAGGGACCTCATCCTCTAGACGACGTACTTTTCGCCACGCACAATATGTGTCACTGTTATGTCAGCTACTCCACAGTTTGTAATTTTGTCGACATTAGAACATAGCCATTCAAAACTGAGGGATTTAAATACTTAACGCACCCAGGTGGGCGCCTGATGCACCATTACCTAACTCCACCACAGCACCCCACCTCCACAAGCCTGGTTATTTTCTTAGTTTCCTTAGCAATGTCAAATTACTCTAACAAATATATATATATACCTATCTTATCGTTAATGTGTTATCAATATAAAATTTAAATTATCAAAGTGTCCCTAATAACATTAAATCCTAAAAGTAATATCTATAACATTTTATTTCCTTAAATTTCTTATCCACGTTATATCCTAAAAGTGTTATTATAACACGCCATATCCTAAAATTGTTATCTGTAGCACGTCATATCTTAAAATTAGTATCTATAAGACGTCATATCCTAAAAGTGTTATTATAACACGTCATATCCTAAAAAGTGTTATCTATAACCCTTTACAATCTAAATAAACAGGTATAGCTTATGTACTATGTACTCACAATAATTCGGCTCACTCTCATCCACCTTGACCTTGTCTTTGCTGCTCGTCATGATTCCTTCCGATTTCATCAGACACCTGTCAGTGGGAAAATGACGCATGCAATTAACATTTTTGTTTGACTTATTAATAACTAATAGATATGACCAACTCATTTAAATCAATATTTCAATTCACGTCTATCATCCGGACCTTCCATCAAACAGTTTGGCGACCCTTTGATAGTCGAACCATCAAAGTGTTACCACCTGTTAAAATAATCTTCACTTTTTTAACAACAGAATAACTCGCTGGAAATATTATAACATAACATACGGTTCAGGGTTTTGGTGGGGGGGGGGGGGAGAGAGAGGGAGTATTGGTATTTTAAACAAGTGCATGATGAATAACGCCCAATGTGCGTGTGTGTGTGGTTTTTGCTTTTGTGTGTGTGTGTGGTTGGGTGAGGTGATAGATCATAATAGAGCCATCCATCACGGAAATGTTGAGAACAGATGATTCAATTTAATGTTAAGTGTACTTGACCAAGCGTCGCCTGGGGGTTGGGGTGGGATGGGTTTGAATACGGCCTCAAGATTGGGGGGGGGGGAGAGAGCGAGAGACAACAGGTTACATTGATGAGATGATCAGACTGATTGCAAAAGTCAGTCTCGGATTAGCGGTGGATCGAGGTAAAGATGACAAGGAATACATCGATCTGACGGAATTGAGATGTTTTGTTGTTGTTTTTTTTTGTTATTGTTTTTTTTTGTTGTTGTTTTTTTTTTTTTGTTGTTTTTTTGTTGTTGTTGTTTTTTTTGTTGTTGTTTTTTTGTTGTTGTTGTTTTTTTTGTTGTTGTTTTTTTGTTGTTGTTGTTTTTTTTGTTGTTGTTTTTTTGTTGTTGTTGTTTTTTTTGTTGTTGTTTTTTTGTTGTTGTTGTTTTTTTTGTTGTTGTTTTTTTGTTGTTGTTGTTTTTTTTGTTGTTGTTTTTTTGTTGTTGTTGTTTTTTTTGTTGTTGTTGTTTTTTTGTTGTTGTTGTTTTTTTGTTGTTGTTGTTTTTTTTGTTGTTGTTTTTTTTTTGTTGTTGTTTTTTTTGTTGTTCTTTTTTGGGGAGGTGGGCGTGGGTGTGGGTGGGGTGCGGAAAGTGGTACGAGGTGGGCGTGGGTGTGGGGTGGGGTTCGGAAAGTGGTACGAGGTGGGGGTGGGTGTGGGGTGGGGTGCGGAAAGTGGTACAAGGTGGGCGTGGGTGTGGGGTGGGGTGCGGAAAGTGGTACGAGGTGGGCGTGGGTGTGGGGTGGGGTGCGGAAAGTGGTACGAGGTGGGCGTGGGTGTGGGGTAGGGTGCGGAAAGTGGTACGAGGTGGGCTTGGGTGTGGGGTGGGGTGCGGAAAGTGGTACGAGGTGGACAACAAAGGCAGCAACAATAAGCAAAATATTTTTTAAAAAACAACCCCAAAAACAACATGATCAACAACAACAACATCATCATCCATATTCTCATAAGAAGAATCATGGGTAGCACAAGTGTTCTGTCAGCCCCCGCCCCCTTCCTCCCCAACACCTTTTTTTAAATTTAAAAACAGCTCCGCTCCAGCGTTGAATGAACCTTTTACAGCTGAATGGCTTGACAGATGAACAAACGTCACAGCAGGCCTTGGATTTGTAGGAAATGACACAACTTGCGTGAAGCCATTCTAATGTTGCAAAACAAAAACTAACAAGTACAACTTCAAAAACACACATTTACCCCCCCCCCCACTCCACCCACACCCCACTGACACCCACCCCATAAAAATGAAAAAACAAAAAAAAAAACTAAAATATCTAAAAGCGTGTTGATGGCCTAGTGAAGGAGATAAAATAATAGGATAACAAGGACGATGAACGCTTGAAAAGAAGAAACAAGGAAAATCAAAATGGTCGTTTATTCTTCATTAGCAGATGATAGATCCGATGATAGATCCGATGATAGATCCGATACCCCACCCCCCCCTCCCATTAAGCTCTTATGCCAAAAACCAGTCACAGAGAACATAGGTGTGCGCTGTTCTCTGTCCGAAGAACGAGGGGTAGTCAGCATGTAGCAGTTTGAGAACTTTTAAAAGTTCTTAAATTTGTTCAAAGTCATTTCAATTTTTTTTTAATTGTTTACATATTGCACAGATTACGCTCATCTGTTAATATCGCTCATTGGTCACGAATCTATCGCCTTGGGGTCACGGATCTATCAACTCAGATGCTGAAGTTAAGCCTGACTGATTGGGTGCAAACCAAATCGTGACTTAGTGAACAGGTGGATATGAATATGGCTGTGGTAGGTGACTCACTGCAGTTTTGATCGCATCTGAGTCACCGATAGTCGGTGACAGGCAGGTCATTTCGGTATGGTGGCAGGCGGGTCATCACTAGATGGTGGCAGGTGGGTCATTTCGGGATGGTGGCAGCTGGGTCATTACGAGATAGTGGCAGGAGGGTCATTATGAGATGGTGGCAGGCAGGTCATTACGAGATGGTGGCAGGCAGGTCATTACAAGATGGTGACAGGTGGGTCATTACAAGATGGTGGCAGGCAGGTCATTACAAGATGGTGGCAGGCAGGTCATTACAAGATGGTGACAGGCGAGTCATTACAAGATGGTGGCAGGCGAGTCATTACAAGATGGTGACAGGCGAGTCATTACAAGATGGTGGCAGGCGGGTCAATACAAGATGGTGGCAGGCGAGTCATTACAAGATGGTGGCAGGCGGGTCCATACAAGATGGTTACAGGCGAGTCATTACAACATGATGACAGGCGGGTCATTACAAGATGGTTACAGGCGAGTCATTACAAGATGGTGACAGGCGGGTCATTAAAAGATGGTTACAGGCGAGTCATTACAAGATGGTGACAGGCGGGTCATTACAAGATGGTGACAGGCGAGTCATTACAAGATGGTGGCAGGCGAGTCATTACAAGATGGTGGCAGGCAGGTCATTACGAGATGGTAAACTTGTCACCTCAACCTTAAGATAAGACTTTAGAAGTCTTTAATTTAGAGACATTTAGTTGATTTAGCATGAAAAATTGAATTATCGTGAATTCTACTAAATAAACATCTAATGAATAATTTGGTTTTTACCATTTGCATTAAAAAAAGAAATTTAAAGTTGTTAAATACATATTTAGTGGTATAGTAAGAGAATAATTTGACCGGGGGGGGGGGGGGAATTCATGCAAAAAGACCCTTGGGTGCTCTTTGCTTTTATAATAATACATGCCGGCTTTAAACAAGAGGCCTACAGACAGTCCTATACCCTACGTGCCGGACTTTAAACAAGAGGCCTACAGACAGTCCTATACCCTACGTGCCGGACTTTAAACAATAGGCCTACAGACAGTCATATACCCTACGTGCCGAACTTTAAACAATAGGCCTACAGACAGTCCTATACCCTACGTGCCGAACTTTAAACAATAGGCCTACAGACAGTCATATACCCTACGTGCCAGACTTTAAACAAGAGGCCTACAGACAGTCCTATACCCTACGTGCCGAACTTTAAACAATAGGCCTACAGACAGTCCTATACCCTACGTACCGAACTTTAAACAATAGGCCTACAGACAGTCCTATAACCTACGTGCCGGACTTTAAACAATAGGCCTACAGACATTCCTATAACCTACGTGCCGGACTTTAAACAATAGGCCTACAGACAGTCCTATATCCCCTACGTGCCGGACTTTAAACAATAGGCGTGCAATGAAGCATGAATGAATTGTTTATGTGACTGGTCGAAAGAGTGAGCGATAAAGTGGAGGGACAGAGGTGATTAACAGCTTGTGAGAGTAGGGCGTTAAAGGGCAATGGACTTTGAACTGTCGTAACTTAACGGAGGATATCTTTGGGAGATTTTCAAATGTCCAGAGTAAAAAAAAATTCTCTTGATTTACTGAAACTGTCATAATTTATCCACATTCCGCAGTCTAGTCTATATATGTATACAGTATTTCACATGCAGACGTCATTTTAACACGTCTCTACGTCTCATGATATATTAGGTTACATAAAACTGTGAAAGTACCTTCATTAGACAGGTATATTAGTTTCATTGTCAAAGCACCTTCTTGGGATAATAGGTTACATTTACATTTGCCAAAGAACCTGCTCCACGATCGGACTGTTAAATTTCTCACATAAGAAGAGTGCCGGAACGCCCTACAGATATCGTCTGCTATATGATAAACGCAAATAAAAACTTCAAAAACGTAATGATTCATTTGGGGGCATAGTTTCACACAGCATTGTTCAAAATGCTGTATGCAGTTGTATCGTTGTGTAAAACTCCCTTAACTGAACCAGATTTCCGGAGTGTCCAACTTAACCAGAAAACCTTAGTATGCTATGCCAAGTGTCCCAATCAAATAGCATTCATGAGCATAATTAACTCATGCACATCTTAGAACGTATTCTGTATACTATACCCAGCGATACGAAGTTCATTTAATGGACTCTGTGATTTCATTAAAACTCTTGGGGAAACTTTACGTATGGTAAAAAGAAATAATTCAAGGAAAGAAAACTTTAAGAATGGAAAAATTTCCCTAGAGTTTGTGTACAAATTCCCGTGTCAGAAATACAGCAAAAGTAATCAGTGGGCACACCACCTGCCAACTGCACCGTTCCGGAGTTAACGCCCGTTGCTTTTTTTTTCCCCCATTGATCAGGTGGCGGAAGTGATAATTACCCGTTCCAAGGGCCCCCGGATGTGACGACAGCCATCTTGTCGTAAGGTAAGCAAACCGAGGCTGGTCTACAAAACACGGTTAGAGAAACAAATGCTTGACTCTTATGTTTACAATTCAAGGTTGCCATGTTGGCAGTAAGAAACTATGCCATTTGCAATAATCAGTTGTAGTATTTCAATGTTCTTGTTTCTTAAGCTTCGCTGGTTAACTCAAGTTTTATGTGGTTTTTTTTATATTGTTTTTTTTTTTCATTCATATCTGGAAATTTGATTATCCGGACACGTATTGCATTGTCCTGCGGTGAGAAACGTCACACCATAACGCTGGGTCTCTTCCCCCACCCCCACCCCCCAAAATTAAAAAAAAACACAACATCTTTTTATTCCGAGTCCGATCAAAGTCGAACCCAGCGCCGAAAATACCCCGACAATGAACTTTGATGTTCAGGGTGGTCAAATATTTGTATACGATATTACAGTTACTATCTATATAAGATGTGTTTGTTTCTTTAAATCAACTTTACAGTTGTGTCCTTGATTAATAGATTAACCGGAGTTTTTACAACAATAATCCCGGGCGATTGAACACTTTACTTGAAGGATCCGTTTTTTTGTTCGCCTTCATCTGTTTAATAGTTGTGTAAATGAGGGTGGCTGACACCAGGCAGTGGGGACCCACGCCACGTCGCCAAAGTCAATGTGACCTATATAAAACAAGGATTCGATATAAGGGAACTGCCGGGAAGGTCTGTCGTACCATTTGACATGTCCATCACATTCAGTAAGGCCTAAAATTACCACACGCGGTTAAACCTAGTCCGACGATCATTTCAGGATAAGTCATTGATTTCACTCGGTTTATAAACACCAGAGAACGGTTGGCATAATTTAATGTGGGGGACACAATGAAGACTCTATTTGAAGGTTCAGAAATAAAGACGTAGTGAATGGCACTAGAGAACGCTAAATGTCAGAAAGCGAATCAACAACGGTAGAAAAGAACAGTCCACAAAAACCAATGAGGGTGGGGGAGGGGAGGGGCGCGGAGTTGTCATTAACTTAATGACGCCATTTTAGAAAGAAAAATCCTAGTTATTGATAGACTTGAAGGAAAAGTTACTTACATATATTTTTACGTATTAATATTTATGGGTTCCTAATTTCTATCTTCTACAACTATTTGATAAGGAAGCCGCGTGTTGAAAAGTTCAGACAGGACCAGGCACTGTGATACGTGCGCTTGGGGGGGGGGGAGTGGGGGCGAGTTGAGTGTAAACCCGAGGACATGTTTAAGTAATCGCTATCTCAGATTGGCCTTCTATCTACCCGTCCAGAGATTAACAGAGTCTGCGGGTTCAACAGCTTCTGTGCTACCTCTGATGTCACTGCGAGATTTCTGCATTTTATTTATGGAGGCGGTATTTTTTTTGTAACAAGCTTAACATATTTTTTAAAAACTTTTTAAAAAAATTCAACAGAAAAAACTTTTAAAACAAAATTATAATGAATGAATGACTTTCAACAATAACTCTAGTCTGATCCAGAGGTTCCCAAAATGAGCGCCACGGAGCAATAAGGAGACGTAGCTTCCTCAAAGGACATAGCGAAGTGTTTAAAAAAAGAAACATAATTTCATAAGACGCGACATCTAGCGGACTTGGCACAAGCCTATAGCTCGCTCAATAGCGTGTAATGTTTGCAGAAGTCTTAATAAACGGTTACTAGATGGCGATCTATAATTATTTTAGTATCTATTATTAAGTGGTTTTTCGAACTTACTTTGATACTTTGTGTTTTTATATAAATAGCCGTCGATTTCGCACGGTCTTGGTATTCAAAAATATAAAAGGGTGAGGACAACCTGAAGAAGGACAACCTGAAGGAGGACAACCTGAAGGAGGACAACCTGACGAAGGACAACCTGAAGAAGGACAACCTGAAGAAGAACAACCTGAATGAGGACAACCTGAAGGAGGACAACCTGAAGAAGGACAACCTGAAGAAGGACAACCTGAAGGAGGACAACCTGAAGGAGGACAACCTGAAGAAGGACAAACTGAAGAAGGACAACATGAAGAAGGACAACCTGAAGGAGGACAACCTGAAGAAGGACAACCTGAAGGAGGACAACCTGAAGAAGGACAACGTGAAGAAGGACAACCTGAAGAAGGACAACCTGAAGGAGGACAACCTGAAAAAGGACAACCTGAAGAAGGACAACCTGAAGAAGGACAACCTGAAGAAGGACAACCTGAAGAAGGACAATAAAAGAAAGTGACCGTCAAAAAGCCATTGACAGCAAAAACTGTTCATGACAGAGACACATAAGCTTTTAAGAGTTTACCAGTGGGTGTCTGTGGGTTTGTAGAGATTAGGGCGGTAAAGGTCGGTGACCTTTGACTTGTAAGTTATAATAACTGTGAGCTGAGAGTTGTTCGTCTATGTCTTTAACTGTTTTTGCTGTCGACTGCATTTTTTTTTTGGGGGGGGACCGAAACGGTCACTTTCTGCTACTGTCCGTCTTCGGGTTGTCCTCCACCCTTTTTTATTTCTTATCCTTTCAACCCGAACGCAGTCCTCTCCCGTATTCCTCTTATTTCTCTCAGTGTTGAATCAGCTTTTCTAAGAGATCAGGTTGATTGGCTAACGTTATGATTATGTCAAGTGAAGTTATTCAATATTTATTCTCGTTTGTTTCGTCAAAATAGATCCGTTTTTTTTTCTTCTTCTCGACATTGAGATTGAAAAACTAATTTCAAAATTGGCTATTTCAGAGCGCACTAGTTAAAACTGACATAGGGCGTCGTGTGGGGGTGGGGGGGGGAACCCCTACCCCTCGATGCATCAAGGGCACCATGACTCGAAACATTTTGTGAAGATTTGGTCTCATCGAACTTTTGTAGCAAAATTTCACAGAGTCAACATTTACATGCAATAGGCTAGGATTATTACAAGCAGGAGACCGATGTGACCACGTGAAGGATTCTTACAAGCAATGTTAGTAAAAAAAATGGGGGGGGGGGGGGTTGGTGGGAGTGGGGGTATTATTTTATGGAAATCGAATCAAGTTAAATCTAATGAAAATATATCTGCTTTTATGCAAGGATATGATTAACTATTTCCTAAATATACATTTCAAGGGCACGGGTTTTTTACGACAACAATTCTAAAGATGTCGTCATTAGACATGTTAACCATCAACATCACCATTAAGTTAAAAATTCGTCTTTCTCTCTTGTTAAAGTGACTAGTTTTGCTTGCTTACTAGCATTTTTAAAAAATTATTATTATTTTATTTTGTTCTAACCTACTCTACAAAATTTCCCCACAAATAGGGACAAACTGATTGGTAATCTTTGGACCCACATCATTAAAAAATATTTTAAATTAACTTCACTTTTTTTCGTGCCTGGCAAAAATCTTCAGACGGTTAATTGACCCATTTCCCGTCAACCTATCGAGCTGACACTTGGCACACAGACTCGTTAACGATGACAACACAATTTTTTCGAATTTTCAGCCTCGCCCCCAACCAACTAAAAAATTATTTTGTCCTGTTTTTCCAAGGGAAGATGAAGGAAATACGGCGACGCTCAATTTCACGAAATAAACTTTCCCGATAACTGAGCTAAAGGAGATTCTTTAAATATTTTCTTTTGTTTTTCTGAAATTGTTTGTGGAACAAGAATGCGGTGTAAAAGCAGGTGGTATTTATAATATTAATATAGTTCAGGGGCGTGAAAAAATGTGCGTTATTTGTATGAATGTTTTGTCAAATGTTCAGCCCTACCCCCATTGCTCTATATTAAATTTTCTAAAGGATTTATACGAACAACTTAGTTTTTAGGTGTTGTTTAAATAAAGATTAAAATTCCCCTTCATGCAAAGTGTGCGTGAGCGCCAACAAGAAATTTAAGCAGCCTCTGAACTTTAGACTCTTACCAAACATATGGATGTACAACATTGCTATGCACATCGTATACGCAAAAAGTACATATTTCGGTGGTTTGGTTATTTAAGTGGTTTGGCTATTTAGGTCGTTGGGCTATTTAGCTTGTTTGGCTATTAGGGCGGTTCGGTTATTTGGGTGGTTTTGGCTATGTATGCGGCTTTTGGGTGGTTTTGGCTATTAAGGTGGTTTAGATGGTTTTGTTTCATTAAGTTCGGCTATTTAGGTGGTTTGGTTATTACAGTGGTTCGGCTATTTAGGTGGTTTGATAATTTAAGGGGTTTTGTTTTATTTAGTTGTTGTAGCTATTTAGGTGGTTCGGCTATTTAGATGGTTCGGTTATTAAAGTGGTTCTGCTATAGAGTTGGTTTTGGCTATTTAGGTGGTTTTATAATTTAGGTGGTTTTATAATTTAGGTGGTTCGGTCATTTAGGTGGTTCGGTTATTTAGGTGGTTCGGTTATTTAGGTGGTTCGGTTATTTAGGTGGTTCGGTTATTTAGGTGCCTTGGCTCATAACGAACATAAACTATAAAGTAAGACCTCTAGGGGCGCGGCTCGTTCGTATAGCGGGAATTGTCTACATTAGATATCAACAAAACATGAACTAACTTCCTAGATATGCATCTTTCAGCAAAGGACTCAAGAAGACAAACACCAACTTACTTTGCCTTGTAATAACATATCCCAGAATAGGCCAACTCAGAGTGCCCCATCGTGGACTCACTGCCGTTGTTGTTGACCTCACAGAGCCCGCACTGCTCGAACCGCTCTTGCAACTCGGCCACTAAACTGTAGTTTCTGTTCTCCGTTGTGCCATACATGAACGCTAGCGTTGGGGTCGGGGGTCGAACACGCGACGTCAGTGGGGGTCAATAGGGAGCTGAAAGGCTCCTCCTGGAAATAAGGGCTCCTCCAGCGTGACAAGGGGTTCAGCTGAGGTGGGTTAGGGGTTGTGGTTACAGAATGCGCCGAATGGTGCATAGAAAGGAAGAAGCCAAATTTCTGGTATATTGGTTTCTCTCCACAAAAATTCTGAGACTGTTTTAGTTTCCGCCTTTCAAACACACTTTTACTAACACGACTGTAGGCCAAATTAGTTCCTCCTTAACTAGAATCAAACTGAGCAATATCTAAAAGTGGATAAAAAAAATTACTGAATATAATATCAAACATAACAGCCACCCACCCAGGGCCGGCCTTAGGCCATTGCAACCTATGCGGCCGCAGTGGGCCCCGCACTTTCATAGGCCCCGCCCCGAATTTATTTTCTAATACAAAATCTTAATTTTCACTTATTACCCTTATTCCTACCCAGAAAGGGCCCCGCGCAATCCGTTTCGCATAGGGCCCCGCAATTGTTAGGGTCGGCCCTGCACCCACCACACCCTTTTTTACCCCACAGATAGGGGCACACTGATTGATAAAATTTGTATCCACCTAATCTTTAAATCTTTTAAATTAACTTCGCTTTCATTCGTGGCTGGCTACCCACCCCCTCATTTTCAAACTAGATGTTAACTGTCCCCGTCATTCAAAACTAGAGACAAATGAGCCTAACTTAAATATACTTTTCTATAAATTTAGCTCGAAATTTTTATTTGATTCTTTTAATAAATAACAAAATGATTTCTTTCATACAATCGATTCACTTGTGTGCGCCTTCATGTCCCAATAATCTAAACGTCCCAACATTTCGTTTATATAAAACAGAAACTGTAAGGGAAGAAAACTTTTGCAACTATTAAGAAAATCCTCGTTTCGAACAATTCACTTAGCAAATTTATGTCACACATTTTATACGTATTATAAAGAAATAACTTTACATGGACAAATAAAATATGGAAATGTCGCGAAATATCCAGATAGTTCCTCACTGTAGTCCCAGTCTTTGAGCTAATCTGCTGTACACAACAGAAACCCAACTATTCAGCTCTAGGGTCTGTGTATCCATCGACTGAAAAATGAAAAGGGAGGGGAAAAAGCCGAGATGACCTTTACGACAACACCACACAGCGGGCACGGGGAATAACTCGACTCATCCTTCTTGCGTGTCTATTTTACTTCAACTCGGCGGTTCTCGCGTTGTGCTAGTCATTTTTTTACAGGGGTAACAACAACGATGACATTGGATCGAATGAGTCGTAAACGATATTGTTGTTGTTTTTAAAGGGGGCTAGTATTTGACATTTTGAGAACTCTAATTTCATAATGATAACATTCATTGGAGCGGGTGTCAAAATGTTGGTATCGATGGGGCATGAATTAATTTCCGGTGTAATTCCTTTTTTTTTTTGTTAAATAAAAAATTTGGTTTAAACTGACGTCACACAACGACTGCCAGATTAACCGAAATCGACTTACGTGTAACTTTTAACACACGTTTTAAAAAAAAAAGAATTTTAAAAACATATTTTACGAACATAAGCCTAATAATTCGTCTTTTACCGGTAACAAATTTATGATGTTCTGGACAAATAACATTGGAACATCCATATATTAATAAACGACTTTATGGTATATAAAAGAAGGACAATGATGTATCATCTAATAAATTATATTGTTTTCTTTCGCTCTCCCCATCTCTCTCTCTCTCTCTCTCTCTCTCGCTCCCTCTCACTCTTTATATATATATATATATATATATATATATATATATATATATATATATATATATTATATATATTATATATAAATCGGAAGAATATGATCATGTGTCATGTCATTATCACCACTCACCACTTCTTCAGTAATCCGCCACTGCTTTCCAGGATTAAACTTGTCTTAGAAACAAGTTTTGAAATCTCTGTTTATTAACCCGTTCTAATTTACGGTCACGTTTTCAAACTGTTATTTTTAAATTAACATATTTATTATACATCAAAAAATGCAATGGTAAAATGCCTATATTTTCAGCAAAGTCCTCTTTAAACATTAATTCTCAGTAAAGGCACAATTCATAGTCTCGAGTGCCACGGGGTACATATGAAGTAAGTTTGAGATTGATTTTTCTTGCCTCTTAGCCCACCTTTGTCCTCCCTCATAATCCTTCCTCCGGCAGCCTCCCTTCAGCCCTCCTTACCCCCAGTGTCCAAACTATGGCCTGATAGACAGGTAGAAACAAAACATTCCAGAAACCCGGAAGGGGGTGGGGTGAAGACGAAGGCAGAGTGGTAAAAAAAAAACGTACCCCAAAGATACCCCCGCCCCCTTTTGAAGCAGCACGTGCGCCCGAGGTAGGCTTATCTCCTGACATTTGACTACATGAGCTGCCTCTACTTCAAGCCTTACCTTTTGCATGCACCTGTCCCTCAGGGAAAGCACCTTTTTCCCCCTCTCCTGTAATCAACAAATTATTCCAACGGTTCTCAAATTAAAAAAAAAAATTCATTGATATCTACACATTATAGGATATTCTTTTGCATTTACCAGCTGTCTGGATTGGGGTTTTTTTGGGGGGTTTTTGCTTACAAAAGACTTTTGAAGTTTGTGGGCAGGGATTTCAAAATGTCATCCCACCACCCCCCTCTCACCACACACGTCGTCAAAAAACAAAATGTCTTCTTTTTTTTTTTTTATTTTACACACAAAAAAGCAAGCATTTCTGCTTACTAAGTTCCATTTTGAGAAGTGCGATTCAGTGCGTGAGGCGAACACGGTAGAGAATCTTCTCACCGACCTCTCGTTTAGAATCGGCTGTAGACGTTCAAAGGAGAAACTCTGCTGCGAGAGTATCAGCGAAGGCAGCGCATGGGTTTGTGAATGGAATGGGTTGGTAGAGTTTGTGGTTGCTAAATTGTGGGGTTAGATAAAATTGGGGTTAGTTAAGTTTTGATTAGTTTAGTTTTGGTTAGCTAAGTTTTGGTTAGTTACGTTTTGGGTGAGTTAAGTTTGTGGTTAGTTGAGTTTAGGTTATAAGTTGAGTTTGGGTTAGTTAAATTTTACTTAGTTAAGTTTGGGTTAGTTATGGTTAATTAAGCTTTGGGCGGGTTAAGTTTTGGGTTAGTTAAGTTTGGGGTAAGTTAAGTTTAGGGTGAGTTAAGTTTGGGTTAGTTAAATTTGGGTTGGTTATGTTTAGGGTGAGTTAATTTTGGGTTAGTTAAGTTTTATGTGAGTTAAGTTTGGGGTTAGTTAAGTTTGGGGTGAGTTAAGTTTGGAGTTAGTTAAGTTTGGGGTGAGTTAAGTTTGGAGTTAGTTAAGTTTAGGGTGAGTTAAGTTTGGAGTTAGTTAAGTTTGGGGTGAGTTAAGTTTGGAGTTAGTTAAGTTTTATGTGAGTTAAGTTTGGGGTTAGTTAAGTTTAAGGTTAGTTAAGTTTGGTTTAGCTAAGTTTGGGGTGAGTTAAGTTTGGAGTTAGTCAAGTTTAGGGTGAGTTAAGTTTAAAGTTAGTTACGCTTGGTGTTGGTGGGGCTTGGGGTCAGTTAAGCGTGGTGCTGGTGAGGCTTGATGTCATGAACGCTATCGCAAAAGTTACAGGTTGTTGGTTACGATTTTTAAATCTATTTTTTTTTTAACAATGATACAAGACAGAGAAATTAAAAATCTTGAATTCTGAGCTCCTGACAGAAGTCATAAACATAATCTCTAATCGGAAGTTGATCGAGAGACGTCCTTGTTTACCTTGTGTGCATCCGCATGAAACAATTAACACCGCGTAAGGACATGTGACAAAGCCAGAGGCAGAATCAAACTGTGTATGGTCGGAACTTTTTTTTTGCAGACCTACTACTGCATACAAGGAGTGACCAGTAAGTCGCATGTCCCCATTCCAACCAGCGTTAAAAAAACAACAACAAAATAAGTAAGCTTTGGATTAGTTTTGCGCTCTTTTGTCATGACCGACGACCTGATTAACTAAGCAGACGAGGCACTAAATCATTATAACATCACTGACACGTGTTCAAGGACAGGTAATAAGCGGGTATTTTTATTATTTTATTATTTTTTGGTTTTGCAAAAAAAAAAAAAAAAAAAAAAAAAAAAAGCAACAACACATAATTGACTCCTTAAATCATCTTTCTTGCCCCCACCATCTTCTCTCCCCAAATAAAGTTTGTTGCCCCCACCATCTTCTCTCCCCAAATAAAGTTTGTTGCCCCCACCATCTTCTCTCCCCAAATAAAGTTTGTTGCCCCCACCATCTTCTCTCCCCAACTAAAGTTTGTTGCCCCCACCATCTTCTCTCCCCAAATAAAGTTTGTTGCCCCCACCATCTTCTCTCCCCAACTAAAGTTTGTTGCCCCCACCATCTTCTCTCCCCAACTAAAGTTTGTTGCCCCCACCATCTTCTCTCCCCAACTAAAGTTTCTTGCCCCCACCATCTCCTCTCCCCAACTAAAGTTTGTTGCCCCCACCATCTCCTCTTCCCAACTAAAGTTTGTTGCCCCCCACCATCTTCTCTCCCCAACTAAAGTTTCTTGCCCCCACCATCTCCTCTTCCCAACTAAAGTTTGTTGCCCCCACCATCTCCTCTTCCCAACTAAAGTTTGTTGCCCCCCACCATCTCCTCTTCCCAACTAAAGTTTGTTGCCCCCCACCATCTCCTCTTCCCAACTAAAGTTTGTTGCCCCCACCATCTCCTCTTCCCAACTAAAGTTTGTTGCCCCCCACCATCTCCTCTTCCCAACTAAAGTTTGTTGCCCCCAACATCTCCTCTTCCTAACTAAAGTTTGTTGCCCCCACCATCTCCTCTTCCCAACTAAAGTTTGTTGCCCCCCACCATCTCCTCTTCCCAACTAAAGTTTGTTGCCCCCCACCATCTCCTCTTCCCAACTAAAGTTTGTTGCCCCCCACCATCTCCTCTTCCCAACTAAAGTTTGTTGCCCCCAACATCTTCTCTTCCCAACTAAAGTTTGTTGCCCCCAACATCTTCTCTTCCCAACTAAAGTTTCTTGCCCCCACCATCTCCTCTTCCCAACTAAAGTTTGTTGCCCCCACCATCTCCTCTTCCCAACTAAAGTTTGTTGCCCCCCACCATCTCCTCTTCCCAACTAAAGTTTGTTGCCCCCCACCATCTCCTCTTCCCAACTAAAGTTTGTTGCCCCCACCATCTCCTCTTCCCAACTAAAGTTTGTTGCCCCCCACCATCTCCTCTTCCCAACTAAAGTTTGTTGCCCCCAACATCTCCTCTTCCTAACTAAAGTTTGTTGCCCCCACCATCTCCTCTTCCCAACTAAAGTTTGTTGCCCCCCACCATCTCCTCTTCCCAACTAAAGTTTGTTGCCCCCCACCATCTCCTCTTCCCAACTAAAGTTTGTTGCCCCCCACCATCTCCTCTTCCCAACTAAAGTTTGTTGCCCCCCACCATCTCCTCTTCCCAACTAAAGTTTGTTGCCCCCACCATCTCCTCTTCCCAACTAAAGTTTGTTGCCCCCACCATCTCCTCTTCCCAACTAAAGTTTGTTGCCCCCCACCATCTCCTCTTCCCAACTAAAGTTTGTTGCCCCCCACCATCTCCTCTTCCCAACTAAAGTTTGTTGCCCCCACCATCTCCTCTTCCCAACTAAAGTTTCTTGCCCCCACCATCTCCTCTTCCCAACTAAAGTTTGTTGCCCCCACCATCTCCTCTTCCCAACTAAAGTTTGTTGCCCCCCACCATCTCCTCTTCCCAACTAAAGTTTGTTGCCCCCAACATCTCCTCTTCCCAACTAAAGTTTGTTGCCCCCACCATCTCCTCTTCCCAACTAAAGTTTGTTGCCCCCCACCATCTCCTCTTCCCAACTAAAGTTTGTTGCCCCCCACCATCTCCTCTTCCCAACTAAAGTTTGTTGCCCCCAACATCTCCTCTTCCCAACTAAAGTTTGTTGCCCCCACCATCTCCTCTTCCCAACTAAAGTTTGTTGCCCCCCACCATCTCCTCTTCCCAACTAAAGTTTGTTGCCCCCAACATCTCCTCTTCCCAACTAAAGTTTGTTGCCCCCACCATCTCCTCTTCCCAACTAAAGTTTGTTGCCCCCCACCATCTCCTCTTCCCAACTAAAGTTTGTTGCCCCCACCATCTCCTCTTCCCAACTAAAGTTTGTTGCCCCCAACATCTCCTCTTCCCAACTAAAGTTTGTTGCCCCCACCATCTCCTCTTCCCAACTAAAGTTTGTTGCCCCCCACCATCTCCTCTTCCCAACTAAAGTTTGTTGCCCCCACCATCTCCTCTTCCCAACTAAAGTTTGTTGCCCCCAACATCTTCTCTTCCCAACTAAAGTTTGTTGCCCCCAACATCTTCTCTTCCCAACTAAAGTTTCTTGCCCCCACCATCTCCTCTTCCCAACTAAAGTTTGTTGCCCCCAACATCTTCTCTTCCCAACTAAAGTTTGTTGCCCCCAACATCTTCTCTTCCCAACTAAAGTTTGTTGCCCCCAACATCTCCTCTTCCCAACTAAAGTTTGTTGCCCCCACCATCTCCTCTTCCCAACTAAAGTTTGTTGCCCCCAACATCTTCTCTTCCCAACTAAAGTTTCTTGCCCCCACCATCTCCTCTTCCCAACTAAAGTTTGTTGCCCCCAACATCTTCTCTTCCCAACTAAAGTTTGTTGCCCCCAACATCTTCTCTTCCCAACTAAAGTTTGTTGCCCCCACCATCTCCTCTTCCCAACTAAAGTTTGTTGCCCCCAACATCTTCTCTTCCCAACTAAAGTTTGTTGCCCCCAACATCTTCTCTTCCCAACTAAAGTTTGTTGCCCCCAACATCTCCTCTTCCCAACTAAAGTTTGTTGCCCCCAACATCTCCTCTTCCCAACTAAAGTTTGTTGCCCCCAACATCTTCTCTTCCCAACTAAAGTTTGTTGCCCCCAACATCTCCTCTTCCCAACTAAAGTTTGTTGCCCCCAACATCTCCTCTTCCCAACTAAAGTTTGTTGCCCCCAACATCTTCTCTTCCCAACTAAAGTTTGTTGCCCCCAACATTTTCTTTTCAAACTAAAGTTTGTTGCCCCCAACATCTTCTCTTCCCAACTAAAGTTTGTTGCCCCCAAAATCTTCTCTTCCCAACTAAAGTTTGTTGCCCCCAACATCTTCTTTTCAAACTAAAGTTTGTTGCCCCCAACATCTTCTCTTCCCAACTAAAGTTTGTTGCCCCCAACATCTTCTCTTCCCAACTAAAGTTTGTTGCCCCCAACATCTTCTCTTACCAACTTAAGTTTGTTGCCCCCCAACATCTTCTCTTACCAACTTAAGTTTGTTGCCCCCAACATCTTCTCTTACCAACTAAAGTTTGTTGCCCCCCAACATCTTCTCTTCCCAACTAAAGTTTGTTGCCCCCAACATCTTCTTTTCAAACTAAAGTTTGTTGCCCCCAACATCTTCTCTTCCCAACTAAAGTTTGTTGCCCCCAACATCTTCTCTTCCCAACTAAAGTTTGTTGCCCCCAACATCTTCTCTTACCAACTTAAGTTTGTTGCCCCCCAACATCTTCTCTTACCAACTTAAGTTTGTTGCCCCCCAACATCTTCTCTTCCCAACTAAAGTTTGTTGCCCCCCAACATCTTCTCTTCCCAACTAAAGTTTGTTGCACCCCAACATCTTCTCTTCCCAACTAAAGTTTGTTGCCCCCCCCCTACATCTTCTCTTCCCAACTAAAATTTATTGCCCACAATATCTTCTCTGTCAGAGATATGATTATAGATTCTTGGGTAAAAAAAAATAAACCCTTCTCTGTGATTCGATATTTCTCTTCCCATCTGCCCCCCTCTCCTTCCTAACTTATCATAACATTCACTGGACCGGGTATCAAACTTTTGGCATCGATACGGGATAAATAGAATCAATTGGTTTCAGGTGTAATTGAATTTTTCAAAGTTATTTGTTTAAACTCACGTCACAAAATGATGCCATATTTACCGAAATCGACTTTTGCGTCACGAAATAATCTGACCTTTTTAGACAAAGTCCCAACAATATGACCTTCTTATACCAAGTCCGAATTTGTGGTCTTAAAACGATGGCTCCCTCCCTTCCCACCTCAATCCCCCCAACTTTTCACTTTAAAAAAAAACAACAACCATGACCACGTGATGGCTACCGCGCGGTGCAAGTGAACAGAAGTTGACAGTAACAACGAAGAATGTTCGAGACGTTTTAGCCGCGGGATGCACCTCTGAAAGGAAAGGATATTTTAATGGAACCTATAACACATTCCACGGCATTAGCCGGGGCTTCTCGTGATAACTTCCATTCAGACGGCGGCATGATCACGCGCCCCTCCATGGGCTGTCTACATTAACTCGTGTCATGTTATTTCAAACCGCTGCCAACTGTGCACCCCCCCCACACACACACAGCACTTCACGTGATGGCGGACCCGTTTCCTCTGGGATTTATCCAACAAAGAACATAATACAAATTTGTTTAAAGCATTAGCGTAATACACCTTGAAACTTCTAGCCACTTTCCATGGCCCGTGGTAAACAGGTGAGAGTGGATAGCTAGAGTTTAATAATGATGACGTTAGCGTAGAGCAGGCTACATCCCTCAGAGTAAACGTCAAGTTCACGGAAAGGAACAAAAAAAAAGGGGGGGGGGGGGGGTTGCTCGTTGTGGCAGCAGGCGTTGAAGTATAGCTGAAGAAATCCAGAAATCAGCATTTCTGTTGGAATTACTCCTGGACCTCGGCCAATCGCCATGCACTTCATTAACACCAATATATATGGTCTTCCTGTCACAAGACTGTTTAACTCTCCACAAATTAATGCATTCGTTTTATCTAGGCACGGCAATGCCTTGACATTGTTTAATCTTTAATTCACTTTCCTCCATTAAAAGATTAAACCCGAAAACATCCATCCATCCATCCCTGTGGCGCTACAGCCCATGTAGGGCTTTGGCCTGCCTCACTACTTCTTTCCACTCAGGCCATCCATCCATCCCTGTGGCGCTACAGCCCATGTAGGGCTTTGGCCTGCCTCACTACTTCTTTCCACTCAGGCCATCCATCCATCCCTGTGGCGCTACAGCCCATGTAGGGCTTTGGCCTGCCTCACCACTTCCTTCCACTCAGGCCATCCATCCATCCCTGTGGCGCTACAGCCCATGTAGGGCTTTGGCCTGCCTCACTACTTCTTTCCACTCAGGCCATCCATCCATCCCTGTGGCGCTACAGCCCATGTAGGGCTTTGGCCTGCCTCACCACTTCCTTCCACTCAGACCTAACCAGTGCTTTTCTTTTCCATGCTTGGATTCCCAGTTGTCAGAAAACATCAACACATAAAAAGAATTAACTGAAACTTATTGTTAAGTTCTTCTTGCCGATTAATTGGATTTGCAAGAAGTTTACCCCCCCCCCCCCGCCAACCGCTACCTTTTTTCACCCCCCCCACCCCAAAGGATTGTTGTCACCTAAAAGTCACTAGCCATCTTCCCCCACCCCCAATACAGCCATGGTAAGTTACAAATTATGCTGCCTAGTTTTTCTCCGTTTTTTCACCAGCAATTAATTGCTTACAATAATGACATACAACAATGGCACACAATAACCTACAACGATGGCTTACAACAATGGCTTACAACAATGGCTTACAACAATAACTTACAACAATAACTTACAACAATGGCTTACAACAATGGCTGACAACGATGGCTTTCGCGTGTTCGGTGCGGACATAGTAGCACTACGTCACAGCAATAAATCTTTTGGAGACTAGAATACTTTCTAAGTTTCTTTTTTATTTAGTCATTCAAGATGTAAAGTTTGTCTGTAATGTTTGTCTGTAATGTTTGTCTGTAATGTTTGTCTGTAATGTTTGTTTGTAAGGTTTGTCTGTAATATTTGTCTGTAAGGTTTTGTCTGTAATGTTTGTCTGTAATTTTTGTCTGTAATGTTTGTCTGTAATGTTTGTCTGTAATTTGTGTCTGTAATTTTTGTCTGTAATGTTTGTCTGTAATTTTTGTCTGCAATTTTTGTATGTAATGTTTGTATGTAATGTTTGTATGTAATGTTTGGCTGTAATGTTTGGCTGTAATGCTTGGCTGGAAAGCATTAAAACATTCTATTGTATACATTCTAGCTCTCTCTTTCTCTCTCTCTCTCTTTCTCTCTCTCTCTCTTTCTCTCTCTCTCTCTTATATATTTCTCTCCCATCTGGATATTATATATCCCTTTGCTTCTAATCTGATTAGAGGCAGAGGTGAAGAGAATGAAAGGACAGATGTTAAAGTATTGTGGATGGCCTATGCTCCATTGGGAGTGAGAAAGGCTGTGTTGAATATCAGTTTAATCTACATTTCCTTTACCTGTAAATTCTGTTCCTATACCCTTCATCCATTTTCTCCTTACTACAGACATTCAATTTCTATACCACACCTCCATTTGATCAAGGTATGTTACGTACATACCATATTTATCTATACTAGCGTTGGCTCAACCCGCGGGCCGCATGCGGCCCGCCGCGTCAAATAATACGGCCCCCAGTTGCTTAATTTATCACAAAAATCGTATTCGTTCTTCTTTCAATGGACAAAGTAATCGATTTCAAAAACATAAATTAGAGAAAAAAGAAACATATCACATTAATTTAGTTTTATTCCGTATTGATATTTAGCATTTTTATATGTTCATTATGAACTGATACGCAATTCTACACAGCGTTTAGTGGGTGGTTACTTAATATTTTCATACAAGGTGTAATGACATGCGGCCCGCAAACAGTTTGCTCGCTATCAAAGTGGCCCGCGAAGCGCTTTTGGATTCGCCAACCCTGTTTTATCCTATCTCGATATCTAATACACAATACTTCTATCTTTATAACAAGTATCTACACTCTCGATAGTTATTTGTTGACTACCATATATTCCAATAGGGACTCCGTTGAACTAACATCTCAGCCCGCCCCCTATGAAGCATCACATATGTGTCATTTAGCCCAACACGATATTTTGGTTCTCAACGTATTCACCCGAGGACACAATCAAACCAAAATGTCTGCACTTGTGGGGTGGTAGGTTGTTATAAATGTCTGCACTTGTGGGGTGGTAGGTTGTTATAAATGTCTGCACTTGTGGGGTGGTAGGTTGTTATAAATGTCTGCGCTTGTGGGGTGGTAGGTTGTTATAAATGTTTGCGCTTGTGGGATGGTAGGTTGTTATAAATGTCTGCACTTGTGGGGTGGTAGGTTGTTATAAATGTCTGCGCTTGTGGGGTGGTAGTGTGTTAGACTTGAATCATTTTAAACAAAAAAGTATGAATAACGGTTTAGTTAAACATAAATAAAAAAAGAAGTAAAGATGTACATTTTTAAGAACATCAATTTTCAACGGAGACTTTAACAGAACAATTTAAACCCTAGATACAACAAAAAATAATTGTAATGCTGGCAATCTGTATAATTTTGAAATTACGTGACGTTCTTTGCCAATCGTCCCATTATTATTCCTTTGTGTTTGAAGAGTTTGTCTGATCATTAAATGATTTAAACGAGTTTGACTTGATCGCATGAATTCATTGCGGGGTAAAAGTTCAACTGTGCTACTTACATCATGGCTGTTGTGAAGTTAAATCCTTAAGGGCTGTGATCACGAGCAACTATGAACCGTCTTACGCTTACACTCAAATGATACCAGTGTCAAGGACTGATGGCGATGCCTGCTATGATTGTTTGCATGACCAATCAACCTGTGGGGGATATACCCGTGACCCGCGCGGGGAGTAACAGGGCCGTTAAAGACAAAAATGACGTCAGGTTTCGAAGCAACCAATCGGTGGAGTGGAAATAAATATCAGAATGTAAGTCACTGTAAGCAGTGGCGTAGCCAGCGACATCGCTTTCTTGAAGATATGGGAACACGGGTTGAAAAAAAAAAAGATTGGTGGTTTTAATATATGAGGACATAAGCCTTGCCAGTAAGGGTGTGGGGGTGAGGGGACGTCGGGGTGTCGGGATGTATGGGTGTGGGGATATAGGGATGTGGGGAAGTGGGGCGTAGGAATGTGGGGGAGATTAACTTTTCTTAAATATAAATCTTTTATTTCAATATTAATAACGCGAAAAATAAATAGAAAATCCTTACGTTATCAAGTAAGGCGCGCGTCGTATTGATTCCCACAACACATGTTATCTGTATAAATTGGCTGCACACTTCACAAAGGGTTGATCCAATCAGCCCGAATACGGAAAAGTCTATAGACGCCCTTGGAAAAAATGCTATATTTACTTATACTATATGTACAAACTGTCTTTGTCACGACTGACTGCTTCGAAGACGCTGGCTTCACACAAGAGTTTGGCCGCCACCCCATATAAGGAAGGAGGGACTCAAACAAGTCAACATGTCTTCGTGACGTGTTTGGGTGTTCGTGATATCTGGTTGGATTTACCTGGGTTGCGTCGTCGGAAACGAGAAGTCGGATTTTTTTTTTTTTACCGTATCGGCGGATCGGAGTAGTATCCTCAGTAGTATCCGTCTGTCCAAACTCCTTTCATGAGAAGTATCGTTATATACTGTATGTGATGTCATGATATTGTATTACTATAGTTTTACTATAAGTAAAAGATATAACCATAATTATAAAAAGCAATTATGTGGACAGAATTGAAAGCGACTAACGTAGTTGTAATCGTGCACCCCTTTCCCCAACCCCTCGCCTCAGGCGCCCCACTATTTACCAATCAGACATAATACCTACACTACGGTCTCCGTGTTGGGTGTATAAAACTGACATGCCACATTGACAAGAGTGTGTACAGAGGGCTGGGTCGATGTGTGCCTGCGGTTATGTTTTGAAAGACCAGGTATTGAAGTTAAGTTTCCCGCCCCCCTCCTCACACCCCTATAGGTAATTTCCAGGAGTAGGTTGCCTCAGGTGAGACGTGGGCGCCGTGTGTCAATAAAACGAATCTAAGGGAAAGAAACAAAAAGGAGCAGGGAAAAAAGTGTAATTTAATTTTAAAATGTGTTTTTATAATCATCAAAAAAAAAAAAAAAAAAAAACTCAACACAGAACAAGATTATAGACTTGCAGTACACTTATTTCTCAACGCCCAATGCACGAGGATATTAAAAAACAATTTTCGCCTTCTTCTCGTGAAAAGCTTCCACCAAGTAAAGCATTACTGGATTAGATTCAAAGGATTATATTACACATCACAGTTCTCCCCTGCAGAGTATAATCTAAATAGAACAAGCTGAACAGGTTTTTCTTTGTGGATCTTCCTCGCTTTATGACACTGTCTTTCTTTCAATAGGCCAGACGAAAAGCGCTTTATTGGCAGAAGTGAATAGACGTAAATATACTTGAACCCAAACCAGAAAGTGAATGTTAGGGTGATCATACACTAGGTCCGGATTTCACCGGATTCCAAGACTGACGAACAAGACTGGATCGGTATAAAAAACAAATGCAATAACAAAGTGAACACAGCTACATTTGCTCAGGCGTCATCGGTGAAAGTCGGTAACGCGCGCCGGTCTAAGGGTGATCATACACTAGGTCCGGATTTCACCGGATTTTAAGACTGACGACGAGACCGGTTGCTCGGTAGAACTGTACATCGGACATTGTAGAATTGAGAATACATTGCAGCCGATTGCATCCGAATTTTTATTGTTTATCATAACAACGACCTTGACCCTGCTGTCTTTCCGGTGACGAGTATTAAACTAAACATAGATTTTAAATGAGCGTGTTGTATTAAAAAAACTGGAATATATGAACATATGTTTTATTTGATGAAGAATCCATTATTAAAATTATTATTTTCAGAATGAACCATTATACTTTTGACTACCTACATACAGTGGTATGCTTTGTTGGTGCAAAGTATAAATTAAATTATTAATTGTTGACAGTGGGGCATAGTGCAGCAGAGTGACAGTGGTATTTTCGTTGAATCAAATCTATACAACCACATAGGAACGGGGTCTTTCCCCTTTCCTTAACCAAGACAGATACCTGGGATCAATAAATACACATCTTCCATATGTTTTTCTGGGTGACCAATGTTATCTGATGCGACCATACACAACCAGTGGTGATACTGTATCACGAGAAATTGAAGTTTACAATACAGACATAGTCGGGCCAGTTGAGTGTGCATTGGGCTTACTTGTTGCACAATGGAGATTCTTAAAACAGAATTCAAGTTGATCCTAAAAATGTGGACAAACTAGTCATTTCTGAAGATCAGTTGGACATGTTATTAGCTTCAAATACAACAGCTGGTAACGCTACAAGATCACCAACGGAAAGATCACAACGAATATAATTGAGAAGGGAATGATGCATATAATATCCGTGATTGCTTTAAATTTAATTTTAACATTTAAGTTTAAGGAGCAATTGACATCCAGTACTGATACAATAAAATAGACTTTTACGTCCCATGAAAATGTAAAATATATTTTATGAATTGATTATGAATTGATCCACGTTGATCTTTTTCCATAATAATTTAGTGATAGCATTACCGTGTGCTACAGAATCAATGGCATTATCCATGCTAATTTAATATTTGTTTATAAACAGTTTAATTTAGTTTTCTTTTAAAATTTAGATTAAATATAATTTAGAAATTTGGTAAAAGCATAAATATTCTACATGGAACTATATTTATTAACTGTATTTATTATGTTAAAATTATATTTGATTCATTATTGTGTTACAAAAATATATCCTAAATTCAAGTGATTGACATTTCTTTGAATTTTGAACTTATTTTCCAATGTTACTGTTTTGCAGGTCTAACAGTAACAGGATATGCAAACTTCAAAATAAATGCATACTTGTTATATCTAATTTTCATTTCTTAATTGCTATTTCTAATTATAATTATATTTAGCTATTATATGATCAAGTTTGTTCAAAACAATTTGGTTTTATTTACCTAATCTTCTTGCAATAAAAAATAAACATTGACCCAGACACGCAGCGCCGCCATTCGCACCCGGGTACCATTAGGCTCAATGCTATTCAGATGCCATTTGTTGTAGTGTATTTTAGTTAAAATGAAGAATTAAGTTTACAAACGTATAGTACATTCAATTATCTTTCATTTCATACCTCATTTGGTCTTACAAACCCAACAATAATATTTGTAATAGTTTTTTAATCCCAAACTCTCACTTCTGGTACCCGGGTACCAATAGGTGCAGCCTTTATCCATATCGATCGAACTAACTTAAAATAGTAATAAAATAAAATCATATGCCCACTCCCGCCACTCACTTGTTGTATTGAGCTCTTCTGCTATTTTGTGCTAAAGTTTACTACCAATATCCCTATTGTGGTAATTTTTCGTTATGTCCCATAGTGGCATGCGGTCATGAACTAGGGATATTAGCTTGTCTATTTCTACCATTTTATTTTATTCAGTTCTATAATTTGTATTTATCTTAAATTACTTTTATTGGATCCGAATGAATCCTACACACGGATGATGCAAAGAAGACCTGCAATGACGTCATTTGCTTGTTTTTTTTTTAAATTTAGCTTCGGATCATTCCGTCGAACATCGCTCTAATTATATGGTTGCTATGTCTCATAGTGGAGAGCGATCATCCACTTGAGATTTTAGTTTATCAATTTCTACCATTTTAATTGATAAAATGCTACAATTTGTATATATTTAAATTACTTATGATGGATCCAAAGGAATAATACACAAATGAAAGGCTATTCTAGATTTTAAGGTGACATTTTTGTACAAACAATCTGTAAAAAATTACATGCCGCCATTTTAATTTTTTTTAAAATTAGCTTCGGACAGCTCTGGCGAAAAAAACAAATAAGACCGGCGCGCGTTACCGACTTTCACCGATGACGCCTGAGCAAATGTAGCTGTGTTCACTTTGGTATTGCATTTGTTTTTTTATACCGATCCAGTCTTGTCGTCAGTCTTGGAATCCGGTGAAATCCGGACCTAGTGTATGATCACCCTTATTTGTTTTTTTCGTCAGAGCTGAAATGAAAGATAATTGAATGTACTATACGTTTGTAAACTTAATTCTTTGTTTTAACTAAAGTACACTACAATAAATGACATCTGAATAGCATTGAGCCTAATGGTACCCGGGTGCGAATGGCGGCGCTGCGTGTCTGGGTCAATGTTTATTTTTTATTGCAAGAAGATTAGGTAAATAAAACCAAATTGTTTTGAACAAACTTGATCATATAATAGCTAAATATAATTATAATTAGAAATAGCAATTAAGAAATGAAAATTAGATATAACAAGTATGCATTTATTTTGAAGTTTGCATATCCTGTTACTGTTAGACCTGCAAAACAGTAACATTGGAAAATAAGTTCAAAGAAATGTCAATCACTTGAATTTAGGATATATTTTTGTAACACAATAATGAATCAAATATAATTTTAACATAATAAATACAGTTAATAAATATAGTTCCATGTAGAATATTTATGCTTTTACCAAATTTCTAAATTATATTTAATCTAAATTTTAAAAGAAAACTAAATTAAACTGTTTATAAACAAATATTAAATTAGCATGGATAATGCCATTGATTCTGTAGCACACGGTAATGCTATCACTAAATTATTATGGAAAAAGATCAACGTGGATCAATTCATAATCAATTCATAAAATATCACCACTGGTTGTGTATGGTCGCATCAGATGTTTCTTCAGAGGATAACCTTGGTCACCCAGAAAAACATATGGAAGATGTGTATTTATTGATCCCAGGTATCTGTCTTGGTTAAGGAAAGGGGAAAGACCCCGTTCCTATGTGGTTGTATAGATTTGATTCAACGAAAATACCACTGTCACTCTGCTGCACTATGCCCCACAGTCAACAATTAATAATTTAATTTATAATTTGCACCAACAAAGCATACCACTGTATGTAGGTAGTCAAAAGTATAATGGTTCATTCTGAAAATAATAATTTTAATAATGGATTCTTCATCAAATAAAACATATGTTCATATATTCAAGTTTTTTTAATACAACACGCTCATTTAAAATCTATGTTTAGTTTAATACTCGCCAGCGGAAAGACAGCAGGGTCAAGGTCGTTGTTATGATAAACAATAAAAATTCGGATGCGATCGGCTGCAATGTATTCTCAATTTCTACAATGTCCGATGTACAGTTCTACCGAGCAACCGGTCTCGTCGTCAGTCTTAAAATCCGGTGAAATCCGGACCTAGTGTATTATCACCCTTAGCTGTGGTTTAAGAAACGCCATCATGTAGAAAGAGGTGTGTGTAAACCCCCCCCCCCCCCCGGAGAGTCACAGTTGAGATTATGGCGGATCAATTAAGAAAATGGGTGGGGGAGTAGTGTTTGGCGCCCGGGGACAAGATTCGCGCCCGGGGACAAGATTCATTTAAAGCGCCTTCTTTTCCTTTTTTCAACTCTCAAACCCATTATTTTCATCAATAAAATAATATTTAAGCACATTTTGGCGCCCCTAACTAGCTAGCGCCCGGGTAATCTGTACCCCCCGCCCCCCTACGCTACGCCTCTGACTACAGCAAATCGATGGCTTTGGCCTGTCTCACCACTTCCTTCCACTCATACCTAACTGATGCTTGCCTTTTCCATGCTTGGATTCCCAGCTGATATAGACAATTTTCCACATCATCCATCCATCTAGGCCTAGGTCTTGAGTTTTTTTTTTCGTCTGTGGTTTTGGTGGTGAACTCCTCTTCACTCCTCTGTCATTAGTGCACCCTCTATTAAGTGTCTCACCCAGCGCAATCTGCTTTTTTCTGCTACTAGCGTGGGGTCCTAATATAGTATATACAATTCCGGTTTGTTTCGTATTCGTCATCCTATTCATCCTCTGTTTTTCGGATACCTTTCCTCTCCCATCTGTTTAATAGGTTTTCTGCCGTTTTTGTTAGGGTCCAAGTTTCACTTGCGTATGTTACAACTGGTCTGATTATAGAATTGACCACCACAGAGAAATTACTGTAAACAAGTAATACATGATCAAGTAGACTCAAGTACTATAGCGTAAAACTTTTAGTTTGATTATACGTTGATTACAAAATGAAGGGATGGAATGGAGGTCGAAAGGGATATAGAACAGTTCTGGGCATTTGTTGGAGAGAACGTGAAAGAACAGAAAGATAAGGCTGAGATATAAAAGATAGGACAGAGAGCGAGAGAGATAGAGAGATTGAGAGAGAGAGAAGGAGAGAGAGAAGGAGAAACAGAGGAGAGAGAGAGAGATGAAATAGCTGCTAAATGGGCACACGAAAGAGAAATGGAAGATAATAAATCAGAAATGAAACGATAAGAATTTTGTTTTAAATGCCAGGTATACAACAACGATAGAAAGAAAAGAAAGAACATGTACAATCAGAAATAAAATATCCCAATATTAAATTACAGTATTACAGCCATTTGACAATGAAAATGAGAATCTTATAATACCATCCTCGAGTTGATCTTCTCAAAAGAACCGATCATTTCAGAGCAAATGTTTAAAATCGATATTGGTTCCTTTTACGTCATTCGTCCGCCTCTCTCCTCCACACTAAACATCTCTCCAGTGAGCCCTTATTTCCGCCGGAACGGTATTGTGTTATCATCCCCCGGCCTCGCCGCCACTGCTGTAAACACAAGTTCTCCGAATTCCGGTCACCATCTCCTCGCTAGAGTACAAGGCGTGAGATAACACGATGACAGATCGATGGTTTATTTTTGTACGGCCGTCCGAGACTCGGTGTGCTCACCTACCGGCCGAGGTTACGCGGGTGCAGATGCCTGGCACGGGCCCGGAAGTCAACAGACAAAATAAGCCAATTAAATGGCAACCAAAACACGAAATTCTGGGCAGAGGAAGTGTTGATAGGTATTACTTCCCCCTTTTTGATGGGTTCCCTTCTCTTTGGTGAACGGTTGGCCGATCGCTTTGTTGATATTGTATTTCAAACGCGCGAAGGTGAATGGTTGGGGAATTCGACGATATTTCTCAACAGTGAAGAATTCCGAACAAACATCAGAATTCAGCCATAGTATGGGGGCCATCATTGTTTTGTTCAGCCATATAGCTAGTATGGGAGCCATCATAGTTTTGTTCAGCCATATAGCTAGTATGGGGGCCAGCTTAGTTTTGTTTTAACTATCCCTCCACCCCAACCCAAAACATGCTCTTTATCCCCCCTCCCCCCACCCGCACCAGCATCGACCTCACTATCACTACTTAAAATCTAACAATGCCACGGATTTAACTGCGTTTTACACGGGTGAGCGGGTCTAACACTCAGTGGACGCAGTCGTGACAAGGAAGTCAATCATCTGAAGAAGTTTCAGAAAATTAGGATTGTGAAATAATTATTTTAAAATTTTACCGCAGTAACTACCCCCCCCCCCACACACACACAGACACCAGGGCCGGGACAATCAGCATGCTGGGCCGTTTCCATAATATTAATATGGCAAAAATGAATAATGAGTTATTATGCGCCATTGCAAGAGATTGCTACAAATTGAAAGTAGTTAAAAGATTTTTGTTGTTGTTGTAAAACATGTAATAAATGGGCTCTATGGCGACGATTTCTGTATTGGGGGAGGGGGGTCCAAATGGCGTCCAAAGAAGGCGCTTTAAAATGAATCTTGTCCCCGGGCGCCAAACACTCTAGCTACGCCGCTGGCTGTAGTGCCGGATGGATTGAGGCTTGGCGTCAACCCTCTATGGTAAGAGAAGTGTGTGTCACATGTATAACTCTCTATGGTAAGAGAAATGTGTCTCACATGTATAACTCTCTATGGTAAGAGAAGTGTGTGTCACATGTATAACTCTCTATGGTAAGAGAAGTGTGTCTCACATGTATAATTCTCTATGGTAAGAGAAGTGTGTGTCACATGTATAACTCTCAATGGTAAGAGAAGTGTGTCTCACATGTATAACTCTCTATGGTAAGAGAAGTGTGTGTCACATGTATAACTCTCTATGGTAAGAGACGTGTGTCTCACATGTATAACTCTCTATGGTAAGAGAAGTGTGTGTCACATGTATAACTCTCTATGGTAAGAGAAATGTGTGTCACATGTATAACTCTCTATGGTAAGAGAAGTGTGTCTCATCTGTATAACTCTCTATGGTAATAGAAGTGTGTGTCACATGTATAACTCTCTATGGTCAGAGAAGTGTGTCTCACATGTATAACTCTCTATGGTAAGAGACGTGTGTCTCACATGTATAACTCTCTATGGTAAGAGAAGTGTGTGTCACATGTATAACTCTCTATGGTAAGAGAAGTGTGTGTCACATGTATAACTCTCTATGGTAAGAGAAGTGTGTCTCATCTGTATAACTCTCTATGGTAAGAGAAGTGTGTGTCACATGTATAACTCTCTATGGTCAGAGAAGTGTGTCTCACATGTATAACTCTCTATGGTAAGAGAAGTGTGTGTCACATGTATAACTCTCTATGGTCAGAGAAGTGTGTCTCACATGTATAACTCTCTATGGTAAGAGAAGTGTGTCTCACATGTATAACTCTCTATGGTAAGAGAAGTGTGTCTCACGTGTATAACTCTCTATGGTAAGAGAAGTGTGTCTCACATGTATAACTCTCTATGGTAAGAGAAGTGTGTCTCACATGTATAACTCTCTATGGTAAGAGAAGTGTGTCTCACATGTATAATTCTCTATGGTAAGAGAAGTGTGTGTCACATGTATAACTCTCAATGGTAAGAGAAGTGTGTCTCACATGTATAACTCTCTATGGTAAGAGAAGTGTGTGTCACATGTATAACTCTCTATGGTAAGAGACGTGTGTCTCACATGTATAACTCTCTATGGTAAGAGAAGTGTGTGTCACATGTATAACTCTCTATGGTAAGAGAAATGTGTGTCACATGTATAACTCTCTATGGTAAGAGAAGTGTGTCTCATCTGTATAACTCTCTATGGTAATAGAAGTGTGTGTCACATGTATAACTCTCTATGGTCAGAGAAGTGTGTCTCACATGTATAACTCTCTATGGTAAGAGAAGTGTGTGTCACATGTATAACTCTCTATGGTCAGAGAAGTGTGTCTCACATGTATAACTCTCTATGGTAAGAGAAGTGTGTCTCACATGTATAACTCTCTATGGTAAGAGAAGTGTGTCTCACGTGTATAACTCTCTATGGTAAGAGAAGTGTGTGTCACATGTATAACTCTCTATGGTCAGAGAAGTGTGTCTCACATGTATAACTCTCTATGGTAAGAGAAGTGTGTCTCAAATGTATAACTCTCTATGGTAAGAGAAGTGTGTCTCACATGTATAACTCTCTATGGTAAGAGAAGTGTGTGTCACATGTATAACTCTCTATGGTAAGAGAAATGTGTCTCACATGTATAACTCTCTATGGTAAGAGAAGTGTGTGTCACATGTATAACTCTCTATGGTAAGAGAAGTGTGTCTCACATGTATAATTCTCTTTGGTAAGAGAAGTGTGTGTCACATGTATAACTCTCAATGGTAAGAGAAGTGTGTCTCACCTGCATAACTCTCTATGGTAAGAGAAGTGTGTGTCACATGTATAACTCTCTATGGTAAGAGACGTGTGTCTCACATGTATAACTCTCTATGGTAAGAGAAGTGTGTGTCACATGTATAACTCTCTATGGTAAGAGAAGTGTGTGTCACATGTATAACTCTCTATGGTAAGAGAAGTGTGTCTCATCTGTATAACTCTCTATGGTAAGAGAAGTGTGTGTCACATGTATAACTCTCTATGGTCAGAGAAGTGTGTCTCACATGTATAACTCTCTATGGTAAGAGAAGTGTGTGTCACATGTATAACTCTCTATGGTCAGAGAAGTGTGTCTCACATGTATAACTCTCTATGGTAAGAGAAGTGTGTCTCACATGTATAACTCTCTATGGTAAGAGAAGTGTGTCTCACGTGTATAACTCTCTATGGTAAGAGAAGTGTGTCTCACATGTATAACTCTCTATGGTAAGAGAAGTGTGTCTCACATGTATAACTCTCTATGGTAAGAGAAGTGTGTCTCACATGTATATAGCATCATAAATTTAATGCGTACAATTCAATCAATTCAAATGCGAGACCAAAAAAAAAATGTGTATGTCAATTACAATATGAATACAGGCCCAAAATGTGTATGTCAATTACAATATGAATACAGGCCCAAAATGTGTATGTCGATTCTTTTATGAGTATAAATTATATGGCTCAAATAAAGTGGAGTGCAGAATTTGCCCACAATGAAAAGATCAGCTTATTCTCATATGAAGTATTACGACAATTACTGTTAGAGGACTAAACATAAAAACCTGTCTCTCTTGCTGAAAAAAACTATGGAAGAGAAAGTATAGAACGAGAAGTAAACAGAGAAATCACGACCATTAATGCTTGACAAGACCCAACGTTAATGCAGTGGTGTAGCTAGTGGGGGGTGGGGTGTGGGGGGCGGACCGGATGACACCAACCTTAGCTTCGCCACTGCGTTAATGTATGCTAAAAATCCAAAATTATAGAAACAGGTTTGACATTTTTCATAAACTCGGCGATCACAATCTAATAATAAATAACAAATCTAAAAACAAAAAATTATTTAATTGTTAGCATGTGGGCTACAATTTCAAATTTCCATCGTGTCCCGCAAGACGACACTCTTCTCCCAAGTTAATAAGATAATATTAAGGCTTAAAGAAAATGTATACTAAGTGCTCTGATTAACAAACTTTAAGTTTAAAAAAAAAAGTTTACTTGAGCACACAATACATTGTTTACATCCAAGTTGACTCCCCCCCCCCCCCCCAAACCCCACCCAAAAAAAATCAAGGGCTTGACTGTGTTATCCCATTTTCATACACACACACAGTCTTGTTGTCGTCTTTCTAGCTGACTGCACCTGGATTTTTCGACCTGGATTCACACAGTCCAGGGGCGTATCGCTTAGGTGTTGATAGCTGTATCAGGCGATGATACACGAAGTAGAGAGCGCCTGCTGTCTGTGGAGACGTCGGTGAAAGAAATTATTATAAGTACTAATATCTTCACTCAATGTCATCAGTGGAGAAACCAACCTCTTCGAAAGATCGCCGCTCTCGGAGGAATTATCGAAATTAATAAAAGTTCATGAATACATTATAACTAATGGATTCACTAGTCACCTGGCCTGGAAAGATTTCACTGGTGTCACGCGAGCTCCTTTACTTCCTCTTTCGATTTATGAAGTACAAAACGGTTCACGCCTTAATGGGGGAATTAATCTTTCCTAAAGACGTAGTTATGTCCCTTGTATCTCACGTGATCTCTACGTCATTATCTCAACGCATGGCGAGCTATCTTGTTGGGTTAATTTTCAAACTTTGGTTAATAAAATAGCGCTATTTCCGTCGGGCGATAAATAATCTTTTACAATTTTCTTTTTATTTGTTTTATATTTTTGTGTGGAAGTTTGGGGGGGGGGGGGGGGAGGTGGAGGGGAGGATGGATTCTTACATAAAGCATATTATCTTTTAAAGTATTTTTTTTTAAAACGTAAACCCGTTTTACCGGCGACGTGTGTGCAAAGTCACAGTAAAGTGTCAAAAATAGTTCCCCGAAAAGGTAGCCTGTTTTTTTTTTGTTATCTATGGACCAAACAGATAGATCTACCTCAATTAACTCAGCGAGCTTTGCCTGCGTTTATAATTCAAAAAACAAACAAAACAAAGCATTATTTACCTTGTTGTTCTGTCTGTTAAACCCCTAAAATGTGCACTTAAAATGCACCGTGTATGCAACACCTGTCTAAGGAGACGATCTCAAGAAACTGTCCCGACCCGAATTCCGGTCAGTGTAACCTAACTTACAAAATGTAACGCGCTTTTGAGAAATTGTTTTAAAAAAAATAATATTTTTTTAAAAATTTTAAATAACTGATTTTTTTTTTTTAAGGGTTTGGGGGGGGGGGGGGGGTAAGAATCTTGACGCTTCTTATGAATTTTGTAGATGTCATTTGATTTCCTGGCTAGGACCTCCTACACTGACTTGTACTTCAACGCTGTAGTAAAAATATTTATTACAAGGAACTGGCAAATATTTATAACGGATGAAAGAAGTCAAAATATATTAAATACATTCATAATAAATATCAATGGCTGATACATTGCATCTGTAAAAAAAAAACATACAATCAAAAAAGTTACATCAAAGTGTTTTGAAGGCGGTCTTTCGAGCAATGAAATTTTTATCAAGGAATTAAAATTGGCCAAGTGCTGACGGCAAACGATGTTTGTGTTTCCATCCAAGACAACGTCTAAACACTATTCTATTGTCTGCATCAAGCCCGCTCAACTCAGAATGTATGGCGGGCCTTAATACTTTATGAAAAACTTGTGCGGGCCGAAAGAAAATAGGACATGGAGGAAATCCATTAAGAAAATAATAATAATAAAGAATATTTCGTTATTTCGCGGGCCGCAAAGTGGGTGCTGGCGGGTCGCATGAGGCCCGCGGGCCTTGTGTTGTGCATCCCTGGTCTACAGCGAATGTTCTGTTCTGGATGACAAGTTAATAACCGCAATTGAATAGAAAATACGTTTTCTTTTTCATGGCGGACCACGTGGTCGGTGCAGGAAGTCACTGCATAGTAAAGCAATAGTTATGGCGTATGCGTTCATTTGAACAAATCTTCCACTTTCCACCAAAACGTGTTATCGACACGGTAAGATTAGATCCCATAATTCCATGAGAAAAAGCCATTACCAATCCCACGTCGATATTAAAGAAACTGCGATGAAGACAGAACTGACCTGAGTTTGGGGGAAGGGCGTATGTGTGTGTGTGTGGGGGGGTTGAGGCTGTGATATTGGCATTAAATCTTTCATTGCGCGAGATATCGGGAGATAAAAATCTGCGTATACAGTATCTGTGGTATTCAGATGAAGGTGGGTACAGAGCAGATGTATCCAGTGTCTGTGGTATTCGGGCGAAGGTGGGTACAGGAGCAGACCTGGATGGGAATAAGATGAACGCTCGCGTCATAAGCCGAATTCCGATAGAGTGGCATTTTTATTTACTTTGCAGGCGAATGCAATGATGTTTATGAAACATCGTGGCAATCCCAACAAATTTTTTGTCTCACCAAGTTTATATATATAAAAATAAAGTTTTTAAAATATAAATTTAATGTTTCCAGGATAGATAAACTGCAAGTCTCAGGCATCAAATATACGTCCCGATGTAACCAACAACTTCTATAACATCTAGGACGATGCAGGAAACTCTTTTATTTTGAGAAGTTTTCTTAATATGCTGCAGCGTGACCTTTTATACCAATATATATATATATATATATATATATATATATATATATATATATATATATATATATATATATAAGAATGAGCTAGGCTGACCGTAACGCCAAACAAACGAAGAGATTTAAATACATTCGGATTCTTAAAAACAATTATAGTTATTTTCGATTAATTTGCGGAAATCGAATAAATTTAAATGCGCAAAAAGTTAAATATTTCCACTTTTATTTTAGTTAATGTTTAAGTATCATTACTATAAATTACAAACACATTTAAAAATAAATATAAATGAACTATTTTAAGCATTTTTTTTCCAGTTTGAAAGTTATGAAAAACATGTCTAATAAAATTATTATCTAAGAATTACAGTGATCACATTTATTGCCGAAACCCAAACATATTTTGTTTAGTGAATTTTTATTGCGTTGTTAATATTTAGAAATGAGAGTATAGTTAATTTGTTCTCAATAAACAAGAAAATGACGTCATAGCGCAAATTTTCTATTTTAGCCAAAGCTCGAAGTTTCTTTGATTTAATAACCGCACACGTGACAAACTGATAATGTACTACACCCTACTTGAAATTAATAAATATAATTGATTGATTTTTAAATTGTTAATGAAACACAGCCAATTTTGTTTTTAATATTCTTTTATTAAATTTATAACGTGATAAAAACGTAACCTTTAAATAATAGTATACTTTTAATAAGGAAATGCCGTTTAAGTCAATCAGTGCAGTGAAACTCCAAAGCCAAATAGCATTTACTAATGCACCTATAACCCATCCAAACAAGAACAAACAATATGAAGTACTAAAATGTGTGTTTGAGTACAGTTCCGTTGATTATTTTATTAATCTTTATTAAAATCTGGGGGTTGGGGGTCGATACATTCATTTTTTCCCAGGCAGCACAAGATACGTCTCAGAATAAATGAATGGATAATTAACCTTCTTAGTTACATACATATCGGGGTTAGGATGTGTTCATTATTATGTGGATGATAATATATGTAAATCCAATGATATTGCAGCTGTGAAAAAGAGATGTTACGTATCTATTTACGAATAAACATATGTTCACCAATTGAGAAAATCAATAGCTTCCACAAAGCGTTGGTATATTTACATGAGTATACCAATGAATATCAAAACCCGATCATTTAACAACACACTTGAAAATTTAATTTTAAAAATGGAGATGGCTTAAGATTTTCTTTCAAAAATTGAAAATTTATTTTTGTTTTTACTTTGCGAAAAAGCAACGTTTGTGTACATTCTTATGAGTTTAATAACATTTCTGTAAAAAAAAAAGAAGACACCCAAGGCTGTTACAAAAGTGAAAAACTGTTAAGAGATTCTTCTTTAGATAAAAGACTTTTTTGTATTACGATTTTCCGATAATATAGTAGAAAACAGAGGCAAAGGTTTGGTTAAATCATTAATGAAGAAATCAGTATATAAAATTTTGTTAATATAAAATTTATTTAAAATGGTATATAAAGTTTTTTGTTGTAAATTTAAGATTATGTTTTCACAATATTTAGAGAAAATTTTTTTTAATTCAGTGGCACGTAATGTGTAGGGTATGCCCAACAATTTAAAAACACACGACATCTGAAGTATTTCTTTAGCGTAGAAAATAAGCGGTCAATGAACTCCTTTAGTGACTAAAATGATTTAATTAGTGATCCTTTAGATATGGTAATTTAAGGTTAAGTTATAGGAAAAAAATGTAGTTTAGGGGCGCGAAAAGGGGTGGGGTAGGCGTATAATATATAGCAGAAAATTACGTATACAAAATTTATGATGTTAGAAACGTAAACATCGTTACATAGACACTGCTTTTTAAAATATGTAATTGTGATGAGTCTTCGCAATCGCTGGGAGATATTATCGCAAAGTGCCTACCATTATTATCCAGATAACACCGGTTCACATATTTTAGTAATCTAATAAGAGGGTTTCAAAACTCTTCGTGCAAAACAGATTTTAAAAAAATACTTTCCGTGACGTCACACCATGGATAAGATGGCGGTGGTCTGTACTTTAGTATACGGAAATAGGGCAATTGAATTTTTTTTTTTTGTTGCTTCACGATCAGACCTGGAAGAACACGGGGGAACGAATAAATGTTAGATCAACTGAGTTTGGGTCAACACCCTCACGTGTAGTGCAGTGGCGCATCCAGTGGCACTTGTTGGGGGCATCCTTCCTTTCGCCGGTGTGGTGCATGGATGGACAGTTGTTAGGGCTTCCTTCCTGTCGTTGGAATGGTGCATGGATTGACAGTTGTTAGGGCTTCCTTCCTGTCAACGAAGCAAGGGATGAATGGGCTGAATGTCAGTGCCACGGATTGTGGCACACAGCTAGCAAGAAGTACTCAACTCCAACCCCCCAAAAATCTGTTTTTCCTGTTTTTCAAGGGGAAGATGAAGAAAATATGATGACACTGATTTTGCGAAATTAAATTCCCGGTAACTGCGTTAAATGAGATTCTTTAAAAGTACTGCAAATGCGTTTGGCGCGTAATATTTTCTAATAAAATCTGTGGTTTAAGGCTGGTGGGTCATTAGCAGGGACGGATTTACAGACAGGCCGACAAGGCCGTGGCCTAGGGGCCCCGCGAAATAAGGGGCCCCAAAATTGGGAGTAGTATACAAAAATATATATTTTTGAAATTAAAAAACTTAGCAATATTTTTTATTTTTCAAAATGGGGCCTCAAATTTTTTTGGCCTAGGGCCCCTAAAATTGTAAATCCGGCCCTGGTCATTAAAATATTAATATATTTCAAGGGCGTGAAACAAATGTACAGTTGCGAGCCTTTGGAAAAGGGGAGGAGCACTAATTGAGATTCTTATAAAATGCGTTACTAGAATGCATGTTTTATTAAATTTTTAGCCACCCCCACCCCCAATTGCTCGAAATGACATTTTATAAATGATTTATACGAAAAAAAAATGTTTTTAAGATTTTAAAATTTTTTAAAACTATTATTTTGGACAGGGGGGATTGCAAAGGGGCGTCAAATTTAAATAACCCTAAATCTCTTTTTAGCCGAAACCTACAACGGTAAGGATTACACAGTTGAAAAACAGCTATTTAAAACTGACTTTATGATATTTAAAGTACATTAAACAGTAGACAAGGAAAATATGTTTTGATATACATTTTCGGTCAGTTGGAATTTGTGGGAGATATTCTGTCATCCGCGGAATGACCGTTAATAGTTTTATTTTTAATCTTTCCACGCACTTAATGACGTACTTTCTTCTTCTATACATCAAGGGCACACGATCAAATGTATGGATTATTGATCAAACCATGACATGGCTTCAGGCCGTTTAAATCCGTTTTAAGATTTGGCTCGTAGAATGAACAACACGTAACAAAGAACAGAAAACCAGTATGCACAAAGAAACACGATGCCCAAGCTGGTGATACTTACAATGTGCATGCAATGTAATTATACCATCACGTTTATTTTTTTTTTAAATGCAAATTTAAATATACAGAAACAAAACCACTAAATCGGCTTACTGCCGAGCTAGTGAAAAAGGTGCAATCCTCGAAAGATACAAATATTAATTCACACACAAACATAAAGGTTAAAATCTTGCAATTGTACCACGTCATGTAAATGTTTAAGGCAATCGCTCCCCGGCTAGGAATGCTGCCGGCTTTTACATATATTAATCAAATCAGAACCAACCATAAAAGAAATTCTACTAATTGCGCCATCTGCACTTATTTTATTCGTTAGAATAAATAGAACGTTTTCGAACGTAAACTACCTTTTCCCAATCAAGGGGGTTGGGCACATTTAATCGATGACGTCCATATCAAAACAAAACAAAAGGGGGAGGGGTAAGTGGTGTTGACTAAATTAGACCCACAAACATGACATTACAAAGTGTTTAGCCATTTCTTTACAGCAGTTTATGTGTCTTGCTGTTGTTGTTGATGATGATGATCATAATGTCTTTGATTCGTGGCAGTAAATGATGACCGACAGCCCACAAACACCCCCCCCCCCTTTTTTTTTTTAAAAAGCACAGAGCTAGCACATTGTTCCAATGATTCACGAAGATATTATCCCTTGACGTCACACCTAGCCACAGGCGAGTTCCAGAGCTTGGAGATTATAAAGAAATTCTTTATTTTAGGTAAACATACCGGTGACAGGAAGTCTGTAGTTGAGCCTCGTTGCGGTTGCCGTCTCACGGCACGGACACGATGGACAGTTTCCCAGCGGTCTTTTAGCAGCGTTTGAACGGCTTCGCTCTTTGGTTACGGACTGGTTCAAAATTATAACCGTTAGGTAAAATAATACGCTTACTTAAAATAACAACCACTTTATACAGGAAAATGAAAGCTGAATCTTTAAAAAGAGAAAATAAGTTTAACTAAGGGACGAAAAAATTGATTTACGTATCCTGAGAAAATAAGAATCAACAACCGAAAAGTTCAAAGTTATAAAGAATATTTTTCTAAACAATTTAGAAAGGCGCAATTATTAAACGCCCCGCTCCAACCATTTTAAAATTCGGGGAGGACGTGCAATCAACGACTTTGGGTCTAACTGCAGATGAGATGACACAATTAAATCACTTAACTCATGTAAATCAAGAAGCAACAGGTGAGTCTGGCGTATTGTAATATACCATGTCGGGTGTGGGGGGGGGGGGGGGAGCGGCGGCTTATGTTACTTACATGGAAAGAACTATAATTGTCTTTGTTATAACTCCCGTTGTTATGGTCAACTATTTGATGTAGACAAGCGGGCTCTAACAAGTGGGCACCAACAAGTAGGCGCAAATACATGGGCACTAACAAGTGGGCACCAACAAGCGGGCTCTAACAAGTGGGCGCAAATACATGGGCACTAACAAGTGGAAACTAACATGTCTATTGCCTATTACGTCTTGCTGAACACACGCACACACACACAAGTTAAATTAAGTCAAACAACCCATAAAAGCAGGGGCGTAGCTAGAGTGTTTGGCGCCCGGGGACAAGATTCGCGCCCGGGGACAAGATTCATTCGCGCCCTCTTTTCCTTTTTTCAACTCTCAAACCCATTATTTTCATCAATAAAATAATACCAAAGCACATTTTGGCGCCCCTAACTAGCTGGCGCCCGGGTACATCTGTACCCCCTACCCCCCCCCCTTTTACGCTACGACTCTGCATAAAAGCAAAGTTTTTCGTACACATCCTTTATTTTACATTTTAATTATTTTATATTAAAATCTGCTTTTACACCGCAGATTTATTTCACCAACTATTTTAGAAAAACAAAAGAAAATATTACGCACCAAACGCACGTGCGATATTTTACGAATCTCATTTAGCGCAGTTATCGGGAATTTTATTTCATTAAATGAGTGCCATCATATTCGCTACATCTTCCCCTTGAAAAACACGAGAAACTAATTTTTGGGGGTGGGGCTGAAAATTTAACAGAATGTGTTGTCCGCGGCAACGAGTCCACGTGCTAAGTTTCGGCTCGATAGGTTGATGGGAAGTGGGTCAATTAGCCGTCCGGCGATTTTGACACCCAAATAGAAGGAAACACGAACAAAGGCAAAGTTAACATGACATAAGGTATATAAAAATCATTAAAATGGCGTAGAAGAGAAGGGACAATACCGCAATAATGTTGTTTTTTTTTAATCGTAAAAGGTGGGTTTAGGCCCTTTGAGATATCAAAACCGCCACTAATGTGATCGACGAAGTGTTTGGAACTTTGAGTTTGAAATCTTGTTATACACGCATCTTGCCTGAACCAATTTGAAGTTGAACCCATGGGGGTTGTGCAAATGATGGGATGCACACGGGCTTGCAAGGCGCGGATATATTCCAACTAGCTTGCAAATTACACGAAACTCCGTGAATTTTTAAAGATTAGCATTTCTCAGAGAATGACGTGTTTCCACGCCCCTGACAGGGCCATCTCAGAGGCGTTTAAAAATCTCATTTAGGACTCCCTTTCCTGATGTACTTTTAGGTGATCCAAAAGTGCTCAGTTCACGTACCGGCCTACGTCACAGAAGGGTATGCACTCTATTAACCATGCCGTTACTCTCTTTTTTTAAGTACCGTATTATTATTTTATTCGTTTTCCCCAGTTCGTTTTCCCCATCAGTCTTACAGTTCTTCCACATTAATCTTACAGTTCAGCTAAACATCAAAGTAGAAATCCGACCAGTTAGAAGCAATTTTTTGTTGTATTCTTCCGCCACCAATTCTCAGACAGTAAGGGGGAAATTTACTGTAACGATGAAGAATAAACGGATAATTAAACCTAAGGTGTTTTCTATGTCATGTCTTTTTATTAATGGGATGGGGCAGGGAATGTGAGTGGGTTTTATTTCATTTTAAAACATTCTCCGACAACGAACACGATCACCCCGTACAAGAACACGATCACCCCGTACAAGAACACGATCACCCCGTACAAGATCTGCCTGCAAAAAGATCTGCCTGCACACGATCACCCCTTACGAGATCAGCCCGAACTAGATTAGCCCGCACAAGATCCGCCTGCAACATATCACAAGAAATACTATGTACACGTATATCAAATTAACCATACATTAATGCAGCTGTTGTCAACCTGTGGGTCGCGACCCCTTTGGGGGTCGAACGACCTTTTCCCAGGGGTCACCGAAGACCGTCGGAAAACACCTGTACTCTACAGTTATGAAGTAGCAACGAAAATAATTTTGTAGTTGGGTGTCGCCACAACATGAGGAACTGTATTAAGGGGTCGTGGCATTAGGAAGGTTGAGAACCACTGCATTAATGGGATGTGCGTTGCAGGTTTGGTTAGCTTTGTCTGAATGTGGTTATAGCTGACAGTGAGGCGTACACTAAGCTGTCGAGGTTTTGTAACTGGACTGGTGTGGTACTTTCACGTGTCGTTTGAAATCGCTCTTAGGTGCCGCGTCGGGCAGGCGTGCCACGTCTAGCACGCGAGCCGCAGGCTGCTAACCTTTGTCTTAGAAAACCGACCCACAGAGACAATGACGTGATGTAATGAGATGATGTAATGACATGATGTTGGGATATGATGTAATGAGATGATGTAATGAGATGACCGATGTAATGAGAAGATGTAATGACTTGATGTAATGCGATGACCGACAAGATGTTTGTAATTTACAAGATGTATTCATTCATTTCAACCAAGACTACGAAATGGAGACAATTTTGACGGGCTCGGCTACATCTGCTGTGCAGCAAAACATGTGGCTTACACAAATTTTAGAATAGTTGAGGATTTAGATACATTACTTATGTACACTAATTTAAAGTTGATATTTTACAAGTTTTGCATAACTGAAATCTTGCTCTGCAAGGTTTAAGATTACCCTGTGGATGGCTGTTATTTTAGAACCATCGACGAGTGGTTAGGCTCCGGCTGTTTTCAGGCCGGAACTCTGAATGTAAATATTTATCACAGGCACTCGGTTTATTTCCATTTCTTTAAAAAAATGTTTTTTAAATATTAAAAAGTCATGAAAACAATTATTGTCAAACACCTTTGGATGTTTAAATACAATATCTAGTATAAGTCTACGCACTCGCTTAAAATAAAAAAGGCCTATTGAACTAATACACATTATGCAGCATTCCCAATGGCAGAGTCGCTGATGTATCTCAACACATACAGATCGGCATTGATAATAATTGATTAAATCCCCTGATTTAAAAAAAATTACATTGATCTCCACTTGATTGTTGGCTTGGGTAACACTTTGAAAAAGTAAGACACCACTGGATAAAATAAAAGGGCTGGGATATTTGGCCCACACTTTGATGAAGCCCCACATTTGACTCGTTGCCAAGCATAGGTTTTGTTTTCTAGCTCATACAAATTGATATAGATTTCAATTTTCGAAGGGGGAAAAAAATGAGTAAGGCGTACACACGACATATTGGTTGGGGTGGGGGGGGGGGGGCTGATAATCTTAAATACTATGGAATGTAGGCCACACTTATGGTAGGGTTTTAAATAGTTTCGTATTAATCTTTACTTTAATTTCATAAACAGTTTACATCAATGTGATACGGCAGTTTGAATGGTAAAAATTATTTCGTCACTTAAATAAAACAAATGACAAAAACACATAATTGATGCAATTAATGCATGTTGTTGTTTTTTTAATCACGATTAGAAATACTCTAAATTAAAACTATAAAAAGCACCTCCCCACGCCCTAACTCCATAATTTAAACCCCAATAAAAAGCACCTCCCCACGCCCTAACTCCATAGTTTAGACCCCAACAATAAACACCTCCCCACGTTCTAACAACTCATTCAATTAAACCCAGCAACAAAGAATCGCTGAGGCATCATGAAGACCATGTCTTGTGATTGGTTCATAGAAGAACGAGTCCTCTGTACATGCCCGTGTTATCCAACAGGTAATTCGTTCTTTCCCCTGAACGAACCCCTTAATAAGTACCCGCGACTGCACAGAAGGTCGGCAACTCGGTTTGACCAAAATAAAAAAGCTTGCACTTTTACCGTCTCCTCTCTGACATACATTAGAGGCAGTCCTTGAGTCCGTCTCTCACTGCGTCTGGTGGTCTGTGACAGAGAAATCTCACGGTGCGCGGCTTGTATATTTTCTCTCAACAGTTGTTGGGTAGATTACTGGTATCACTGGTATCCTGGACAACTTGCAAAGTCCCAGCCACCCCCACCCCCAAAATATTAAAAAAATAATAATTTGGGTGTTTTTTACCAGTGGTTCTTAAATTTTTAAACCAGACACCGATTCCATATTCGATTGTTTTCTGTTTGCTCGTTTAAAAAAAAAAAAGAAGAAAAAAAAGCCATTCATTGTTATGGCAGGTCCGCTAACTACCACCCCGAGAAGCACCGATCTTTTGTTCACTTCAATAATAATTGGGATAAGGTGTTAGAAGCAAGATAAAGATGGTTGGGGAGGGGAGAGAGGTGAAAGTGAGTGGGGGGCGTGTCGGATATACTGTTAAATGCCAGCGTTTAGTGTTTACCTCACCATGAAATCACAGGTCAAGTAGCTTGTTGGCCTCACTTGTCCAGAAATTTGGTACATAAAAGTCCGGGGGGGGGGGGCTTATTATTTTGTTTTTTAATATATAAATGTCAAATATCGAGTCCAATATCCTTTGATTGTGCCATTGAGGGTTCAAGTCCAATATCCGATGATTGTGCTTTTTGACGTCAAGTCCAATATCCGTTGATTGATGTCTTGAAGGGAAATTCTTGCTCTCAACCGTGTGTTCATTTTTATTGGCATGAGTGTTCTTTGCTCCACTCTTGAGAAAACCCCTTCTTGTCTTCCTTTTGGTGCCGAGACCCACTTGTCTCCCCTTGATTAAAAAAATATAAGAAAAAACTAAATAAATGGAAGTAGAAAGTCACCTGAGTTCCTCTTCTAATCGCTATTAAATCGTCTTTTTCAAATGTTTTAGTGTTCAAAGGACTGGCGTAGGTAAGGGGTGTGCAGGGGACGGTCCTCCCGGGGTGGCATTAACTTTAGCTACGCCCCTGGGTTAAAGTATAGAAAGGGTGACTAGTGAGGGATTGAGAAATACGAATTTGAGTGGGGTGGAAGAGAGTGGCTTTTGGAACGTCAGATTCAATATCTCAATGTTAGCTGGTAACTACTCTAGTTTTAAAAAAGGTGTCGTGAAAGGGTACAGCTTTTATATTTGAGACCCGTCATTTTGAGTGTCGGTGGTTGAGCAGTTCCTTAACATTTCTACTCAGGATTTAGCATCCCTCAAAGATTAGACGCCTTGCAAGAATAGGCGCCCTGTGAGGCTGGGGATTTTATGACAAATGCAAGGGCAAAGTCTACACATTAATGTATCCCTAAATTGGTTATTGAAATAACAGTACAAGCCAATCAACGAAGGTGACTATGGGTAAGCTCCGCCCATTGAATATTTGTGCAAACAATGTCTGGTCCTCGCAGCTTTTGCTGATTTGGTTTTGTCTGAAAATTTTTTTTTATCAATTGTCTTCACGTACCGAGAGCTTCACATTTTACTGTAGCTGCAGAAGCTTGTTTGTATATATTGTTTTTTTTTTTTGTTATTGTTTTTAGATATTGTTTTAGAGATTGTTTATAGATATTCGTTATATATATAAAACCGCACTTGACAGAGGCACTTGACACACTATCTCCGTGTCAAGCTGCCCATGAAACTCACTGATGCGTTTAACCAATGAAGTCAGCACTAACCACGACTATTCCGATGTGCTTTCATAAACTTGCTTCCACTTTAGGAATACCGTCGGCGTAAAGGGCTACTCATCCTTGCTTGGAGTTGGAGATCGTGTTGGCATCTATTGAATGCGTGTAGAGTGGAGATTAAGGTCAGAAAATAATAGAATGGTGGATTGGAGATTTCAGGGAAACTCTAAGAAAACGTATATTTGTAAACACGCGCTGTGTTAAAAAAAGATCGTGTTGTCCTTTCAAATCACGTGAACTGCCATCAACCCTAAACACAGAGATATTTTCGTCCATGTGCTGCAAAAAAGAGGGGAAATTTATAATTCAACTCTGTTTACATAAAATTTGTTGTTATTGTTTATAAACTGCTAAAGCAAGGCTTTTTTTTTTAAAAAAAAGGGGGGGGGGGGTCATCTGTTGACCTGCTGGAGATAGCGGCGAAACATTTCAAAGTCACGTGGTTACGGGCTACGAAAGATGGCGACCAGAGCACAAGTTTTTTTTATGTGCACGCGCATTTTGACCTTTTAACCAATAGCGTGCACGCAATTTTCTATTTTAAGTCTTAGCGGCCAAACGTTGGTGAGCGAAACTTTATATCTTTAAGAACGTATATCTTCTGAATGGGCCGGGGGGTGGGGTTATGTTTATAATAAACCGTTCAGAAATGACAACAACTTCTAAAAGATCGGCGGGGAAGAAAATGTCCGTCAGTGAGATAATTTGGTTTGAGAGTTAACTTTATGTAAGAAATAATGTTGTTTTTGAAACCTTTCTCAACCCCTACACCTTTTTTTTCCACCCACCTACAGATTTACCAGCCACATGAATTAATTTTTTTATATTTGGGGCCCCGGGGGGGAGGGGGGGGAGAGAGAATGCATTCACTAAAAAACTGAAGTTGAAAACAAAAAAATAGGGCATGGAATGGGGTTCATTAATGTACAACAGTTTAACATTAATATCTAATTAAACTTTTTTAAAATTTAAACTAATTTCTAAAATAGTTCATAGGGGTACCATAAGGAATTCGCTTGGTGAAGAGATGCTGAAAGGGGTCTAGTTGACTCTCCTTGGCCAATGTGCACTCCACCTAAAACCAATGTCTATTCCACCCAATGCTACTGTCTACTCCACCTAATGCTATTGTCTATTCCACCTAACTCCAATGACTACTCAAACTAAGGCCACTGTCTACTCCTATGAAGCAACTAAAATTGCCTCCTCTCTTATCCATTCAACGCCCTGCCTGTATGCTACCAACATTCAACGCCATGCCTTTATGCTACCAACATTCAACGCCATGCCTGTATGCTACCAACATTCTATTTTAAAATAGCTATACACGCTTTACAGAAACATTCCCATGTGTATAATCAAAATAACAAAAGTACGAGCCACAGGTATTGAAAGGCAAACCTACCTGATGACAAACTAAAGAGGATGGAGGAAAAAGCATGTATTTCACCAATTTTTCAAAAAAAAATATATCCTGGTTCTTCAATATTTAATTATCACTATTGCCAAATAGGTAAGAATATCGGGAGGGGGGTGCTCTATGGATTTACTATTTTTTCAGCACATGCTACACAGACAAGCCGATAAAACCGGCAAATATAACACGATGCCAAGTAATAAATCATCTCACGTTATGAAAGAAAGTAACAACAACAAAAAATCATGGGAAAAATAGTTTTTTGAGAACCCGAGATCTGCAGTAGATGATGTTATACCGTAAGATCCAATCAAACCTAACGCGTTGCCATCTTTGTGACAGCCAGCGAGAAACTGGATCCCGTAAATATTCTCAAAATATGCGCGTGAGGTATTCCCTTAGTGGGTGCCGACGCTGAGATGTTGGTTAGCACGCAGTGGGGGAAAGTGCGTTCCGGAAAGTACTCTTCGGGAATTCCCATCATGCACAGCTCAAGCCCATTACCTTAATTAAAGTACATAAAGTAAGCAAGGATAAAAGCAGTTTTGTTAACCACGAACAACACCAAATAGATACTCTTTGATCGAATCATGTTGTACAATGTTCGTGAACATAACGTATATTTACCGGTATACAAGGGAATAAAACAACAACGCTTATGCCAGATGTGTGTTTCATTACCACCAGTAGCTAACGGCGTCCTCCCGTCTTTGGCCATTGGCAGTACTGTCAGTAGCTACAGGCTAACGAATACAGACGTTGACCCCAAGTTTCTGTTGTAGTGGTTCCCAACTTTTCATTACCATCAGTAGCTACAGGCGTCATCCCGCCATTGGCTATTGGCAGTACTGTCAGTAGCTACAGGCTAACGAATACAGACGTTGACCCCAAGTTTCTGTTCTAGACCAGTGGTTGTCAATCTTTTTGACTCGTGGAGACCTTTTTGAATCTTTTCATTACCATCAGAAGTGAAAGGCGTCATCCCGCCATTGGCCATTGGCAGTACTGTCAGTAGCTACAGGCTAACGAATACAGACGTTGACCCCAAGTTTCTGTTGTAGTGGTTCCCAACGTTACATTACCAAAAACTTTTTTAAAAATAAAAAACAGAGACTTTATCTCAGTGATGAGTTAGAACGCACAAGCAATGGAAACTAATTTATCATTTCTAAAAATGCAATCTGTGTTGTTTAAAAGTTTCTATAAAAAAAATAATTTAGAAATTAATTAAGCACATATTTGAATAAATGAATTAAATGTATACAAAGCGTCACTTTGCCCCCATAAATTATGTCGTTTTTTTGTACTTGCTTTTTAAGAGATTAATCATGTCATGACAGATTTTGGGGGGGGGGGGGGTCGAGATGCCCTGGAATTAATCTGCCGACTGTAAACTACCCCAAGCTTTAGAAACAGCGGCGCGTGTGTAGTCCATGCTAGAAATGGCAAAGGAAAGGGGGGTGGGGGAGCAGTAATGGGTGTAAGCTTGCGATATGACAAAGATAACCTCGAGTCGAGTCAGCTCTCGTACTTATCATTTTGATTTAAATTCACTGTCCTGGAACTGTGAAAAGATTGAGACAACAGGGAACATGGGATTGTTGATTTGGCTAATTCTTTAGTGCAACGTTTCAAGAGAAGAGAACGCATATTTATGTAACCTTATATTTATATAACCCTATATTTGTATAACCCTATATTTGTATAACCCTATATTTATATAACCCTATATTTATATAACCCTATATTTATATAAACCTATATTTATATAAACCTATATTTATATAACCCTATATTTATATAACTCTATAGTTATATAACCCTATAGTTATATAACCCTATATTTATATAACCCTATATTTATATAACCCCATTGTCTGTCATGTTCAAATACGTCTGCTTTCTACAACATTTTTTTTTACTAATGAGAAAAAGTCTGGAGATATTATGGGTAGGGGGGTCCGTTGAAGTTCGTTTGGGTTATAAGGTTCCCTAAATGTGCTTAGCTCATCTTAATGTGGTTAGGTCCTCTGAAGGAGCCTAGGTCCTCTAAATGTACTAAGTCCATTATTTTAATGTGCTTTGGTCCTCTACATGTCCTAATCAGGCCCTGCAATTAGTGTTGACAAACTTTTTATTATTTTCAGCGGAATTCCCCCAACCACAGTAATATATTTCCAAAATAAATGAGGCGTCTAATCATATAAGGCGTCTAAATACATAAGGCCTCTAAATTCACAATGCCTCTAAATAGATGAGGCGTTTAAATCCATTAGGCGTCTTCACTTTTATGGTAACATAAGCATAACATTTAAACACTAACAATGACACCCCACAAACACATATACACCCATACAATCCCCCACAACCACCACAATCATCACAAACACACACACATTTTTAAAATGTTGTATTCATGACTTTCCAACATTAAAATTTGCATACATTATGCGGACATGTAATTTTGACAGATGAAATGTATGACAGGACTAAGCTGTTTGTCGAATGTTCGCTCTGTCAAACATAGGGAAGGTTGTTATAAAACATAAGTAATGAGTTCAAAGGAGTTCAAGCAAACAAACAGAGAGATTCACAGACATCGTTCTAGGAGAAATAAATAAACGGTTTTACAAAAGAAGCTAATCTAATGAATATAGAGCTAGCACGTCGTCTTTTCTTATAATCTGTTTTCCTCGCGGCCCACTGAAATACCACCTTGATTTTGTAGCATCTGGGGTGAGAGCATTCAAGCCTGGGAATCCCTGGACTAACAGCAAGAAAGTGATACTTGTACATTGGTTGAAGTGTAGAAGTAGCGGAAATGTTGCAATTCCGTAAACATTACAATAAAAATAAGTGATTGTATGGGACAACGAGGTGAGATTGTGGATATAGTCTAAGGCAGAGGCGTAGCTAGAGTGTTTGGCGCCGGGGGACAAGATTAATCTTAAAGAGCCTCTTTTTCAACTCTCAAACCCATTATTTCCATCTAAAAATTAAAATCAAAGCACACTTTGGCGCGCCTAACTAGTCTTGCGCCCAGGGACATCTGCACCCCCCCTTCTGCCCCCCTTAGCTACGCCTCTGGTATAAGGGATAAGGTAATGAGAAGTATAGAGTCTGTGGAATGACGAAATGAGATTATGCTTGAGTCTGTGAGATAAAGAAATGAGATTATGAAAGAGCCTGTAGGATAACCTAGCAGTAACAGTCAAGGGGGGAGGGCCTGGTGATACTCAAACACCCGACTCTTGCACATTATCTATTCCTGGGAAGCAGAACTCCGGAATGTACTTTGTCTTTCACAACAGTCGACTTGAAGTAAAGGAATGAGTTCAGTGAATATACTCAGTAGTTGAAATACCAAGACCTCTTTGTGGAATCAGCTTATTGAAATATGAGCCTCCAAGCCAAAAATGGGTTTGGGGGGGGGGGCATGTGTGCTCAAAATGCTCAAATATTCATTTTTGAGGAGGTGGGGGTTGGGTGGGGGTATCAAATTGTATATTATAAATCAGCTCAATTCAAGCCCAGCTTGGTCTCATCACGAGCCGTGGAGTCAATGTAAGGAACTCGGAGTCGAAACACTGTTGTTAAAAAAAAAAGTAAGCGTCAAATCTACGTCATCAACTCTTGTGATAAAACCGTGTGCGCCAAGGATTGGGGGGAACGTGACAGCTTGCCTACGATTGTCTGCAGTAGAAGCGAATGCATGTGTGACGTCAGTTGCCGTTGTCGGAGCTGTTTACCAGGAGTCACAGACTCAGAGAAACGTAATTTGCTCGTCTGGGTTCAAGGCCGTTGACCTTTCTAACCATTAACCGCGACTGCCACACGTACACACGGCACATTTTGTTTAAAGTAAGGCTGCGACTATTCACACCCGGGTACCAGAAGTGAGAGATGGCTATTCGCACCCGGGTTCCAGAAGTAAGAGGTTGGGATTAAAAAGCTATTTAAAATATTATTGTTGGGTTTGTAAGACAAAATGAGGTATCAAATGAAAGGTAATTGAATGGACTATATGTTTTTAAACTTACTTCTTCAGTTTAAATAAAATAAACTAATACAAATTACATCCGAATAGCGTTGAGTCGAATGGGACCCGGGTGTCAATGGCGGCGCTTCGTGTCTGGGTCCATTTTGACTAAATGATACAATGATACCTCATTTTGTCTTACAAACCCAACAATAATATTTTAAATAGTGATTTAATCCCAATCTCTCACTTCTGGTACCCGGGTACGAATAGCCACTTCGTTAAAGTAATAACACTGTAGTGACATTTTTATCAAGCCATGTATCCAGAGCCAAGTTTAGACGCAGGGTCTTGCAAGTTTACTCTATAACTTCGCTTCAGCTGCGATAACAACATCATCATCATCATGATTATCATCATCATTGCCCAATCTATCTCAACAGTTACCTGTATACTTATGGCAAACGAAGTGATCTTCCTGTTTCTCTTCTGGCTTGGCATTTTGATTAGTTGGCTGAGGCGCTGTTGAAAAACATGGACGCCTTCTCTTCTGATGTTTCTCTATTGGGGCGAAAAAAAAAAAGGCGGGGGGGGGGGCATGTTACAAGGTACAATAAACGAGTACTGAACTATTCGGAAGTACGGTATTCAGTGGCGTAACAACGGCTTGGCATTGGGGCAGTTGCCAAGGGCGCCGGCCTGCGCCAGTTCAAAAGGGCGCCGCTAAATTTCTAATTTTTAAATTTTTATTTAATTATCAAGGGCGCCAAAAATAAATTAGCCAAGGGCGTCAAAAACACAGTTACGCCTCTGACGGTATTGTAAGTTCATTGGTAATGATTACAGAGGTATGCAGTAAATGGCACTGTACAGTTTCCAGGGAATACCAGAAGAAACGAAGAAGAAAACAAAATAACGAGCAGTGTTGTGTAAGCTAGGCCTGCTGTCGGTGTCAGAGTTCGTCCTGTCGAGTCCATGTCAATATTGGTCCAAGTGTTTGTGTCCAAGTTAGTCCTACCGAGTCCATGTCAACGTTGGTTTAAGTGCTATTGTCCAAGTTAGTCCTACCGAGTCCATGTCAATATTGGTCGAAGTATTTATGTCCAGGTTAGTCCTATCGAGTCCATGTCAATGTTGGTCTAAGTGTTTATGTCCAAGTTAGTCCTACCGAGTCCATGTCAACGTTGGTATAAGTGTTATTGTCCAAGTTAGTCCTACCGAGTCCATGTCAATATTGGTCGAAGTATTTATGTCCAAGTTAGTCCTATCGAGTCCATGTCAATGTTGGTCTAAGTGTTTATGTCCAAGTTTGTTTTACCGAGTCCCTGTCAACGTTGGTTTAAGAGTCAATGTCCAAGCGAGTACCCGTGTGTAGCACAGGTTCCCAACATTTTTTTTTGAGCCGCGACCCCATTTCATTGCAAGCAAATGTACCGGCGATTAGATACGGTACTAAAAAATCTCACCGAAAATAACCGTATCAAACGGGTGCATCAAGAAATAATTGAAACTTTATAAGGACACTATTTCGACATGAACATTACTTTTAAATTATTACTTTTTTTAGTTTACGTTTCAACCTGCGATCCCACAGTGAACCCTCCGTGACCCCGTTGGTTGGGACATATAGAACAAACTAGTCGTGTACCTTGAAATACGTGTCCGTCGTAGTTATAGTTTCTCGACGTTTTATAAATTTAAAAAAAAATTAATTCTATGGTCTAATGTGGTATCATGAAAATTAACGGCACACATGGAATTACTGGTGATAATATTGACGTTACATCCGGTTTTGCTGGTGCTGAAATTGACGCCATGTCTGATATTACTGGTGATGGCATTGACGTTTTTGTTATGTTTGGGGAGTTGAGCTTCGGCCCCTACAGTTGACATTTGATCACTTTCGGCCCAGTTTAGTTTCGGCTGAAGCTGAAAAGTTAACTTCCGGTTTAATTTCGGTTTCGACCGAAAGGACTGAGGTTTTCGGTGATCTACCAGAAGTCAGACTTTCTGTCTGTCTCTAGGACGGCGATTCGATATTCATTATTGCCTGACGTCTTGCTAAGTCACTTTAAGGTTTCGATTTCGGTTTTGGCCAAAAGTCATTTTTAACTTTCGGCCTAGTTTCGGCTTTGGCCTAAGTCAGAAAATCGCTTTCGGTCGGTCTCTAATTCAAGTTATGCATATATTTCCCCTACATCAAATTCACAGAGGCGTATCCAAGGTGGAGGTAAATGGCCATGTGCCACCACCTGTTGCTTCTCTGAATAAGTGTAATTATTTACGTGAAATAAATGTGAACTAATGGATTAAATCCAGGTGGCGTTCAGCTGCCACCCGCGATACAGTTTATCCGACCTTGCATCTCTTCCTAAAAATAATTTACAAAAAAATATATACTTTTTTTTTTATAAAGCATTTACTCGATTCCCGAACTAAACAGATGATTGCTGTTAACACTTGATTGAACTCTCAAAACCCACGGCTCTGAATAAAAAAATAAGGTTACAACAGCTTAAAGTAATGGTTCAAACATGTCCTAAACGACCAACAGAGAAAGGTTGTGGGGGGGGGGGGGGCTGTTTTCTTTGAGTCTCTTTGATGGCATGGCTCATGCACATTGAAGTAGGGCAACTGCTAAATGATTCACGTCAATAAAAATCCGATCCAATGTTGGCAACGGGAGCAAGTAGTTATAAACTTTGATTGGGAACAAAGTAGGCGGCGTACTATTTCGTTTGGCAAACAATTCGCTCATTTTTATATATATTTACAAAACTAATAGAGACGCAGTTGAGGGTCGAACATGGTGGGATAGACATTTTATAAGGGTTAGAGAGTACATAAGGAAGACTGAAAAGTAGCACATGATGGCTATCTTATATAATCTCTTACAAAAAGATTTTAGGGTGGGAGGCGGCATCCCGATATCATTCATGTTTACTTTTAGCATAATCATGAGTAAATGATTAAACAGACATTTAGATTTTGGTGGCAGTAAATTTTCCATTGTTTTTAAAATGATTCATTTTAAATTTTATATCGGAGTTGGACGATGGGTGTTGTGTAATGGACATGGGGGGGGGGGGGGGGGGCTGGAAAGGAGAGGTGTCATCTTTCATTGTAATAAAGCCTTTGAAAATGAGAATATTTCGTCGAAGTTCAATCTCCATGGGAGTTAACACATCCGAGGCATCTGACCAGGAGAGCATTGGGCCAGTCTCCATGGGAGTTAACACATCCGAGGCATCTGACCAGGAGAGCATTGGGTCAGTCTCCATGGGAGTTAACACATCCGAGGCAATTGACCAGGAGAGCGTTGGGTCAGTCTCCATGGGAGTTAACACATCCGAGGCATCTGACCAGGAGAGCATTGGGTCAGTCTCCATGGGAGTTAACACATCCGAGGCATCTGACCAGGAGAGCGTTGGGTCAGTCTCCATGGGAGTTAACACATCCGAGGCATCTGACCAGGAGAGCATTGGGTCAGTCTCCATGGGAGTTAACACATCCGAGGCATCTGACCAGGAGAGCATTGGGTCAGTCTCCATGGGAGTTAACACATCCGAGGCAATTGACCAGGAGAGCATTGGGTCAGTCTCCATGGGAGTTAACACATCCGAGGCATCTGACCAGGAGAGCGTTGGGTCAGTCTCCATGGGAGTTAACACATCCGAGGCATCTGACCAGGAGAGCATTGGGTCAGTCTCCATGGGAGTTAACACATCCGAGGCATCTGACCAGGACAGCATTGTGTCAGTCTCCATGGGAGTTAATCCATCCGAGGCAATGTTGTGGAATTTTCAGGAAAGTTTAGGCGGGCTAGCAATCTGAAGATGATGCTGGCGACGTCGTAATCCCGGAGCTGGAGCCTCAAGTCATAATAACTAACTTCACATGGTTTTAAAACTCATCTAAATATTTTTTTAGGATGTTGATTATTGTATTTTCAGCATTAGGGAAATTTTGAAGAAATTGGAGTTATTGTTTTCATTTGGACAGATAACTTAATGGAGCGAGACAGAGAGAGTGGAAGAGAGAGATAGAGAGGGGACAGAGAGGGAGAGATATGGTAACGTATTAGCCAAGAGAATGTGTTGCAATGCCCGCCTTCCGGGATGGATTGGTAAATGTTGCTCTTCCAGACCCTAAGTCACATGACGGCGAGCCAGGACTTTGACGGAATAGATGAGACCTTAAGTCACATGACGGCAACCCAGGACTTTGACGGAGTAGATGAGACCCTAAGTCACATGACGGCAACCCAGGACTTTGACGGAATAGATGAGACCTTAAGTCACATGACTGCAACCCAGGACTTTGACGGAGTAGATGAGGCTCTCTGTTGTTTTTAAGTCACCTATTATGACATTTAAACATATAACCCTAGCCTGCGGTTCCAAATAATTTTTTTCATGGCAGATATAAAAATAGCTCTCTGCTGACCTTATTCAATACGAAGTGGCTAATTGGTACACGGGTATCAGAATTGAGAGGTTGGTATTAAAAAACGATTTAAAATATTATTGTTGGGTTTGTAAGACCAAATGAGGTATCACATGAAAGATAATTGAATGTACTATACGTTTGAAATCTTAATTCTTCAGTTTTACTAAAAATAAACTACCACAAATTAAATGACATCCGAATAGCATTGAGTCTAATGGTACCTGGGTGCGAATGGCGGCGCTGCGTGTCCTATAGGTGCAGCCTATTCAATATTCCAGTTATTTTCTATTTAATTTTTTATTTCTTTTATTTAATTTATTTTTTTGCTAATAGTTGTTTGCAATGAAATAGATTAGGGGCGTTTCCTTGTCCCGCGCGTCATTTAGATGATGCGTCATTGTGATCGAGATGATGTCATTGGACAACGCCCACTATTTTTTTTTTAAATGCGACTTTCACCCCAAAAAGTTAAAATGTAGATGCCTGAAATTTACTCTCTCAGTAAATTATCCCGGTACCGCCCCGAGATCGCAGACAAGATACGGAACTGAAGCCAGTGGGGGAGCGGGGGGAGGTAAACTCGGTGGTTAAACATAACAGGAAGTGGCGCATGAGTTGTCGTCTGATCAGATTCGAATGATTAGTTTAATATGTTTGAATTTAATCGTTTCAATCGACTGATAAGCAAGTATTGAAGATTTTAAAAAATTGTTAATTAATGAATTTCAAATATTTAAAGTTTAATACTAAACAATAGCGGCGAAGAATGTTGGGGTGGGGAAGGGGATGGGGGACCAGTTTCTTGGAGCTTGTGAAATCATAAATAAAAAGTCTTAAGTACATTGATGTGGAATGTGTTGTGGCCCCGGGGGGGGGGGGGATCCCATCTGAATCCCGCGCGTCCAGTTGCACAAGATTTGACCATGGACAAAAAGTGGTCAAAATGGACCAATAATGGATGTGACGTAGCTCAAAGTTGACTTAAAAGTTTAGCATGAAGAATGCAAGACAAATATATATATCAATGCCTCGATATTCGTCTTAACACCAAGAGGAATGTCAGACTACTTTTCCTATAGGCTGCGACTATTCGTACCCGGGTACCAGAAGTGAGAGGTTGGGGTTAAAAACTATTTACAATACTAGTGTTGGGTTTGTAAGAAAAAATTTGGTATCAAATGAAAGATACTTGAATGGACTATATGTTTGTGAACTTATTTCTTCAGTTTAACTAAAATAAACTACCACGATTGACATCCGAATAGCATTGAGCCTAATGGTACCCGGGTGCGAATAGCCACTACGTTTCCTATAGCCGTGATGCGTCCAGCAGATTATTCTCTTTTTTTAACAACATAATGTTAGACTTTGTTCTGGAATGCTGAAATTTTATTTAACAAGGATAATGTTGTTGCTTTAACCGTATCTTGGCATCTGTTTATATTGGGATTTTTTAAAGTTGTTCAAGCCAGCGTGTGGAGTAAAGCTAGAATTTTGAAATTAAACATATTTTGCCGACAAGTTTTTATAAGCAACATAAGCACAACCTCGACGTGGGTGGGGTGGGGGGTGTATGGAGTAAGTGAAGACGTTAAGTTGACTATTTCAAGGCACACATTTCCTGCACACACATACACCACACACACACACTCGCCCGCCCTCCTCCTCCTGCTGTTTAGCCAACATAAGAACTATACTTGTATTGTGTGTGTGTTCAATTATTCCAAAGTGTGGGGCGTAATCTAAGCATGGCTTTTTGAGCTCGACTCTCTGTTATCCAAATGTGACTGGCTGTTAGCTCAGGTGTGAAGTTTTTGTGTGAGAATTCCATGTTAACACGACCCCCTCATCATTACATTAAAAGTAAACCCCTGTCCTTGTTAAAAATTTTAAGTTTTTTTGTTTGTTTATTTAAAAATCATAATAAAATTCAATAAGCTAAGTCGAAATAGACATGGGACATTGAAAATAGATTCAAGACTATAATAAAAAATGATTAAATTGAATGAAACAAAGTATGGGAAAACTTGAAAAAAAAGAATACAACAAAACAAAGAACGTATCGGCAAGAAGCCTTCGTCAGCGAACATACAACAGTACAAACAGAATTAAAAATTTTAAAAATAACACTTAATGGGAAAAAAACACTATCTAATACGATCTAAATCATGTTTTGGTACAAAGCATTAAAAATGGTTTTGTTTTTAAAAACTTTCACGACTTACTCCTGCGGTAATCTTCCAAGTTTAAAGAAGCAGCAACAATGAGCAAGATATAATTAAATTAGAGCAGGCCTGCACAACATACGGCCCGCCAGCACACACTTTGCGGCCCGCGAATTAACGAAATCTTTATTATTCTTAGTATTTTCTTAATAGCATTCTCCCCGGTCCTATTTTCTTTTGGCCCGCACACGTTTTTCATAAAGTATTTTGGCCCGCCTCACATTTTGAGTTGTGCAGGCCTGGGTTAGAGGATAGATTAGGGAACATGAAAAATATATTTAGAAAGATAAAAGAATATGGATTTAACTATTATGAAAATGCTGAAACATTATGCAATCTAAGAAAATCAGTATGAATGGACATATATAGTAACAGACACCCAAAAGGACACGAACAACTGCTGAGATTGTTATATAGACAGTTGACTTACCCTAAGGTGGAGATGGTGACTTCGTATTTTCCAGGCAGCTATGGAGCTATCCTTCTAATGGTATGAACAATGAATTATGCGAAGTCTCAGCATCTGTGTTTCAATCCTGACCAGGGAGATTCTTTCAATGGCGTCCTGTAACGCCCTTATATTCCGATGAGGAGTGTAATGTTTAAGTTCTTGTATCAACGTTTCATTGTATCCTTCCTAAACGTGAATTTAAGGGACATGTAGTATCCGCGTTGGGCAATTATCCTGATATCTTGTATCACAGCTCGGGGGGAAAATGTATCTATGCTGAAGCAGTTTCCTCTCAGCGCAGACTGATGTCAAGCAAGCAGTGTGTTTCACTTCACTGTACACCCATTAGCAGTGCATGCCATGGTAGATGATCCAATGTTTCCAAGGTGTTTTGCCTAACTGTAATGTATCTGAAGGCAGTGCTAAACGCAGATGTTGTCCTGGCGTTGTCAAGCAATGAGTAGCACTAATCGTTGCAATTGTGAAAGCAGTGCTAACCGCATATGTTGTCCTGGCGTTGTCAAGCAATGAGTAGCACTAATCATGCAATTGTGAAAGCAGTGCTAACCGCAGATGTTGTCCTGGCGTTGTTCAAGCAATGAGTAGCACTAATCATGCAATTGTGAAAGCAGTGCTAACCAAAGCATATTTTCCACCTATGCTACCACAGCCAATGTTATAATGTTTCCAAGCTGTGAGTTTCACTCACGGGTACACAGTGCAATCTTTGTCAGTAGCAATCACCTCTACTTACACTTACACACAGACACAAAGATCTATCCCGGCAGCGCTTGGATACAACCATTAAGTATTTTTTGAAAATTAGGTTGTTGGTGGTGGTGGTGTGGGGAGGGGGGAGTTGAGAGCATGCAAGGAGGTATTTATAAGAGCTAAGGTAAGCACACACACCCTCCGACCCACAAGCCGTTACGACCGTTGGGTTTTAAGCCAAGATTTAAACCCGTTCAACTTGAGAGCAAGATTTAAATGTTGTAGTTTTGTTTCCCTTTGATGGGATCCAGAAATTAAATACTAAAAATAGGACTCAAAATAAAAAAAAAATTATATTGCTAAATCTGATTTAAAGCTGAAATAACCGATTTAAGACATGACAATGATTTTTTTTTTAAAAAAAGAAGTATTTAAAAAAAAAAAAAAAAAAAAAAAAAAAACTATTAAGTCATAAAGACACTCACAAACATAAACTCTCACAAAACTCTATAAACATACAAATAACGCATGGTTATGTGACAATTTAAATCTTAGTTGCTCGAATTATTCTGTTCATAGTGAATTGAATGTCTCAATTTTGAAAAAAAAAAAAATCGATTCTAATACGATCTATATCATGATTTGTTACAAGGCATTTAAAAATATTTTTTTAAAAACTTTCATGACTTACTCCTGCGGTAATCTTCCAAGCTGAAGGAACCGGCAATTAAACTCGGAGAGACAACCGATTCGCACAGAAGCAGTTTATGTTTAAAGGTTATCAGAATAGACAGTATTTTTGTTCCCGTTGAATTTAGCTTACACTTCTTTACGTCATGAACACTCACGGTTAATATTGGCACACGGCATCCACACAGGAGCTTTTCTAACTTAGACATCTACACGATAAACATGAATACCGGCCTCAAAGGAGGAGGGGAGGGGTGGGAGGTCGCATGCAGTGCTCACGCTTAACCCAGATTTTTTCGGTTTGTTGTTTTTTAATAACTGGCTTGAAAGCGAAGTCGGAGGTAAGTTGCGAGGCAGACGTACAGGTAAAAGGTGAGCGTTTGGGAGGACCAGCATGCCACTGGTTTGATGTTACTATTACATAATTGTTTTTTCAAACTCCCATTAGTTCAGTTTTTAAAGGCTTTTATTTAGCTACGCTTGGGTGGGGGTTTTGTTTGTTTGTTTGTCCTGGCAGGACCTCCGCATGCTGGTTAGCCATGCACGTGCAGTCCAGAGGCGCAGCTAAAGGGGGAAGAGGGGTGGGGGCAGATGTCCCTGGGCGCCAGACTAGTTAGGGGCGCCAAAATGATCTTTTGATTTTATTTCATTGCTGAAAAGAATGGGTTTGAGAGTGGGGAAAAAAGGAAAGGGAGGCTCTTTAAATCGAATCGTGTACCCGGGCGCCAAACACTGTAGCTACGCCACTGGTGCAGTCTCCGTGGGTGTTTCGTTCGTGAGTTGATCTTCGTCTTTTAAACAGTGCAGGACTGTGAATGTTTAGCGTTGTGTTTACTTTTTTATACGCTCTTATTTAGCCTTGCGATTTTGTCTGTCTCTTTGTCTCGGGCAAATTTTGCATCTCGAAATTGAGCTGAAATTGTCTACAATTTACCAACCCCGATGTCAATACAAGCCTTCATGCTCAGCAGGTCAACAGTGACATCCACTGACCATTGAGTGACCTATGCCGATATCTCAGGAACAGAATCCGCCTGGAGGGCAACCCCGTTCGGCTTCCTGATGCACGGACCTAGTCCGTCGTACGGTTCACGAAAACCGGGTGGACAACACAAGTCCTTTCGCCGGGCTTTATTAAAAGAAAGTGATAGAGACATCAGATTTTCCTTTCCAGCGTTTTCTTGTGCAAGGTTCCTAGTTCACCGTAACATTCAACGATAACAAACACAATTTTTTGGTCTTATGACTGTAACAACTCTGAGGTCATGTGACTGTAACAACTCTGAGGTCTTGTGACTGTAACAACTCTGAGGTCATGTGACTGTAACAACTCTGAGGTCATGTGACTGTAACAACTCTGAGGTCTTGTGACTGTAACAACTCTGAGGTCATATGACTGTAACAACTCTGAGGTCATGTGACTGTAACAACTCTGAGGTCATGTAACTGTAACAACTCTGAGGTCATGTGACTGTAACAACTCTGAGGTCTTGTGACTGTAACAACTCTGAGGTCATATGACTGTAACAACTTTGAAGTCATATGACTGTAACAACTTTGAAGTCATGTTTGTAACAACTGTGCAGTCATGTGACTGTAACAACTTTGAAGTCATATGACTGTAACAACTCTGAAGTTTGGGGGCAACATTTATTTGATATTTTGAGGTGTATTTTGAAAATTATTGTCTACATTGTTTTAACATAGACTTTCTTTCTTCTCGCAAATTCATGGGGTTTGTAAGTTTGTTACTATTGACACAGATTAGCTGCTCCTGTTTGCTGGGTCGAGAGAGAAAGTTTTGTATTCTCTCGTATGTATATTCAAAGTTTTGTATTCTCTCGTATGTATATTCAAAGTTTTGTATTCTCTCGTATGTATATTCAAAGTTTTGTATTCTCTCGTATGTATATTCAAAGTTTTGTATTCTCTCGTATGTATATTCAAAGTTTTGTATTCTCTCGTATGTATATTCAAAGTTTTGTATTCTCTCAAATGTATATTCAAAGTTTTGTATTCTCTCAAATGTATATTCAAAGTTTTGTATTCTCTCAAATGTATATTCAAAGTTTTGTATTCTCTCAAATGTATATTCAAAGTTTTGTATTCTCTCAAATGTATATTCAAAGTTTTGTATTCTCTCAAATGTATATTCAAAGTTTTGTATTCTCTCGTACGTATATTCAAAAGTGCAAACAGAAAATTGGAGAATAACGTCTTTTAGTACCGTAAGAGAATAATCTATTTTGATTAAACGAAATAATCTATAATTCGTGTTTATAGCAAATTTAAACTAAGCACTATTGATATAACATTTGATAGAAGTGTCATTGTAAGTGAATATCTGACACATTCTAAGTTTAACTCACTTCTAACACTTTTATGATTTATTATAATTTATGAAGTTATTTTCCTTTAAATATAATTTAAAACATGTTTTACTATGTTATATGTACATTTATATTGATTTGTTTTGTTATTCGGAGCCGCTCCGGAGTCGGAGCTTGAGCCGAAAATTTTAATGGAGCCGGAGCTTGGAGTCGGAGCCAATTTTTTAACTTCTGCTCCAATGCCCTGCGGTTGGGGAGTTATGGGGAAGAAGGTTTTAAAAAAAACTTCAACCTTCATTTAGAATAACCTTTGGGGAAGGGGTTAGGGTTAGGCATTTCGGCAATTAGACGTTGATCAATTTGACGGCAAGCAGTTGTTCAATTCTACTTTTTAAATTTTATGCTGGGGTAAAGAACTAAGTCACCATACCAGGGTTAAGATCTAAGTCACAATACCAGGGTTAAGATCTAAGTCACAATACCAGGGTTAGATCTAAGTCACAATACCAGGTTAAGATCTAAGTCACAATACCAGGTTAAGATCTAAGTCACAATACCAGGTAAAGAACTAAGTCACCATAACAGGGTTAAGATCTAAGTCACTATACCAGGGTTAAGATCTAAGTCATTATACCAGGTTAAGATCTAAGTCACTATACCAGGGTTAGATCTAAGCCACTATACCAGGGTTAGATCTAAGTCATTATACCAGGTTAAGATCTAAGTCACAATACCAGGTTAAGATCTAAGTCACAATACCAGGTTAAGATCTAAGTCACAATACCAGGTTAAGATCTAAGTCACAATACCAGGTAAAGAACTAAGTCACCATACCAGGGTTAAGATCTAAGTCACTATACCAGGGTTAAGATCTAAGTCATTATACCAGGTTAAGATCTAAGTCACTATACCAGGGTTAAGATCTAAGTCATTATACCAGGTTAAGATCTAAGTCACTATACCAGGGTTAGATCTAAGTCATTATACCAGGGTTAGATCTAAGTCACTATACCAGGGTTAGATCTAAGTCACTATACCAGGGTTAGATCTAAGTCATTATACCAGGTTAAGATCTAAGTCATTATACCAGGTTAAGATCTAAGTCACTATACCAGGGTTAGATCTAAGCCACTATACCAGGGTTAGATCTAAGTCACTATACCAGGGTTAGATCTAAGTCACTATACCAGGGTTAGATCTAAGTCACTATACCAGGGTTAGATCTAAGTCACTATACCAGGGTTAGATCTAAGTCATTATACCAGGTTAAGATCTAAGTCACAATACCAGGTTAAGATCTAAGTCACAATACCAGGTAAAGAACTAAGTCACCATACCAGGGTTAAGATCTAAGTCACTATACCAGGGTTAAGATCTAAGTCATTATACCAGGTTAAGATCTAAGTCACTATACCAGGGTTAAGATCTAAGTCATTATACCAGGTTAAGATCTAAGTCACTATACCAGGGTTAGATCTAAGTCATTATACCAGGGTTAGATCTAAGTCACTATACCAGGGTTAGATCTAAGTCATTATACCAGGTTAAGATCTAAGTCATTATACCAGGTTAAGATCTAAGTCACTATACCAGGGTTAGATCTAAGCCACTATACCAGGGTTAGATCTAAGTCACTATACCAGGGTTAGATCTAAGCCACTATACCAGGGTTAGATCTAAGTCATTATACCAGGTTAAGATCTAAGTCACAATACCAGGTTAAGATCTAAGTCACAATACCAGGGTATTTTGTAAACATTCGTTGTTTTGTTGTTTTATGTTTTTTTAATCTTCTTTTGTCGATAATTAACACATTAATCCTAGCATACAAAAGGTATAAGACATTTTTTAATCCGTACAGACTTCCATTTGAAGACCAGTTTAAATGCATTAAATGTAGAAAAGACTTTTCTTAAAATAACTTAAAATTCTATACGCAAAAGAAGTCTGTGCAGAAAATATTTTCCAAAAAAAAAAAAAAAAAAAAAAAACATATTTAAGCTTCTTCTACATTTAATTGGATTGGAATCCTTAAGCTTCACAGAGTGCCTTACTACCCTAACTACTTTATAAATAATTAAAAATCCACGTATACTGCAACATATTAACTGGACGGGGCTCATAGATCACGTCATGCCATGAGCATGTGCAATAATAAGTCATACAATAAAAATGGCAGCCATAGTCACGTGTCGAATTGAAATAATTTAACAACAAATAAGCAAATAATGTTGACGAGGGGGGGGGGTGAGGTATAAGTCGACATGCAACAGGTCAACAAGTAGTGACGTCAATAGAAGGGTGCGGACAGCACTGGGTGAGATCCTCATGGGATGGGGGGGGGGTGACGCCAAAGGGAAAATTCAAATTTGACAGAGTCCGCTCGAGTTAGTTCCATAACAAACTCAGTTTAATACAAGAACATGATGCCTTCAGAACAGAGTGTCACAAGAGCAGGATGCCACCAGCCCAGGGTGCCATCAGAACAGAGTGTCAAAATAGCAGGATGCCACCAGTCCAGGGTGCCATCAGAACAGAGTGTCACAAGAGCAGGATGCCGCCAGCCCAGGGTGCCATCAGAACAGAGTGTCACAAGAGCAGGATGCCACCAGCCCAGGGTGCCATCAGAACAGAGTGTCACAAGAGCAGGACACCACCAGCGCAGGGTGCCATCAGAACAGAGTGTGACAAGAGCAGGATGCCGCCAGCCCAGGGTGCCATCAGAACAGAGTGTCACAAGAGCAGGATGCCACCAGCGCAGGGTGCCATCAGAAGAGAGTTTCAAAAGACGGTTTCACCAGAAAGAGAAGGGTGACATCAGATTCGGTTTGCAAACAGAACAGTATGCCACCAGAACAGGGTGCCATCAGAACAGAGTGTCAGAAGAAGGTTTCACCAGAAAGAGAAAGGTGACATCAGATTCGGTTTGCAAACAGAACAGTATGCCACCAGAACAGGGGGGGGACACAATAGCAATGTACCACCATATCAGGTGACTGCCATTGCAGTTTTTCTCCAGGAAAAGGCTGAAGCCAGACAGAGCAGGGCTCCTTCAGAGTAGATCGCAAACAGAACAGGCGGGGAATCTCACCAAATCATCTCTTTAGGCCTAGTGATGCCTCTTGTAACAAGAACGTCGTCTAATGAAGGACTGTTCACCCGTTGAAGTGTTGAATCAGGGTCTTAACGACACGACTTAAAAGCCGACAACGGCGCATTCGTCGTATTCCTCATATCTAAACATTTTTTCTCATTTTTAATTGCTCAACTTTTGCCTTCAGGTAAACCGTCCGCAGATGAGTAGAACATTGTAAGTTGTGGAGACGAACAGCATCTATCTGTAAAAAGTGAAAAGGTTGAAGAGAGAATTAGAGAAACTGACGTGATGGTGTAGTGTAAATCTTATGGGGGAGGGGGGTGCAACCTGGAGAGACCGGAAGCCAGGTGAAGCTGATGTTGTGGCGGCGTGCCAGAATTCGTGCTGTGAAAGGGTCGGGTGGGTGGCGTCGTACAGATGGCTCATCTGCCAGACCCTGGATTAAACCTCGGACATAGTGCTAAAGGGTTAGATTTTTTATAGCTCAGGGAGTTTGTTAATTATGAAGTGGCATGGTATGAAATTCTTGTTCATTATGAAGTGGCATGGTATGAAATTCTTGTTTATTATGAAGTGGCATGGTATGCAATTCTTGTTCATTATGAAGTGGCATGGTATGAAATTATTGTTCATTATGAAGTGGCATGGTAAGAAATTCTTGTTCATTATGAAGTGGCATGGTATGAAATTATTGTTCATTATGAAGTGGCATGGTATGAAATTCTTGTTCATTATGAAGTGGCATGGTATGAAATTCTTGTTCATGATGAAGTGGCATGGTATGAAATTCTTGTTAATTTTTTTTTTAAAATTAAAGCGAGGATAAAAACAAAGGCGTATCTATAATGTGGAGTAAAGAGTAGTATCAGCCCTCCCCTCCACCTGTCAGTGTTTTACATACTAGATTTTGGTTAAGAACTAAGATAATATTTAAATCTCTTCCTCGAATCCATTCCTTATTTTAAATGCATAGAGACGGACCTATGTGAAGTAGGTGAAGTGAAGAGGCGATTATAGATTGATGGACGGTGACACGGGTGGGGAAAAAAAGGAGATGTGTAAAGAGGAATAAGTGTGTGTAAGTCCAGGGGACAGTAAATAGCGGTCAGTTCCCCGTTCAGCTGAAGTACAACTGAAAACATTTGCTGATATGAATGCAAGCATTTTTTTAAAAAAATTGGTTCCAGTAGTGAGATCTCGTTATCAAACTCATTTTGTTAGGAAGATGGACATTCGCACGTCTTCCAAACTATTTTTTTATTTTACAGGCTGGACCACACCTGGGCCCAGAAATACAGACGTCTGACGGTGGTGCAGCTGTTTGACGCCCTGCCCCAACCTGACCCAGTGGAGGCTGAGGCGGCAAGCGGCTCCTCTTTTGCAGACATGTCATACAACAGAGTCAAGCGAATTGGGCTGGTTGCCAATGTGTTAGCTAAGAGAGTAGCTTGCCCCCACCCCCCAAATATTAAGGATGAGCATTGGTGTCATCTGTACTAATGTTTCATTTCTTACAAGAATTTAAAAACATTTTTAAGGTTAAAATAAGAAGTAGAAGCTTAGGAAAAGCTAGTTGTTCCCTGGCAACACTAATTTTACGCCAATTTTAAGCTTTATTTCCACATCTCGTGCGTTTGCCTTCAAACAATGCCACGCCCATTTCCATTACATGCCAGCCACGCCCGGTTCCTATACACTAAGGCCACGCCCAAGCTATTCAACCACAGCCAGACCCAGTTATACCACACCACAAGCAGTTTACTTACACCACAGCCAGGCCCAGTTATACCACACCACTAGCAGTTTACTTACACCACAGCCAGACCCAGTTATACCACACCACAAGCAGTTTACTTACACCACAGCCAGGCCCAGTTATACCACACCACAAGCAGTTTACTTACACCACAGCCAGACCCAGTTATACCACACCACAAGCAGTTTACTTACACCACAGCCAGGCCCAGTTATACCACACCACAAGCAGTTTACTTACACCACAGCCAGGCCAAGTTATACCACACCACAAGCAGTTTACTTACACCACAGCCAGGCCAAGTTATACCACACCACAAGCAGTTTACTTACACCACAGCCAGACCCAGTTATACCACACCCCAAGCAGTTTACTTACACCACAACCAGACCCAGTTATACCACACCCCAAGCAGTTTACTTACACCACAGCCAGACCCAGTTATACCACACCACAAGCAGTTTACTTACACCACAGCCAGACCCAGTTATACCACACCCCAAGCAGTTTACTTACACCACAGCCAGGCCCAGTTATACCACACCACAAGCAGTTTACTTACACCACAGCCAGGCCCAGTTATACCACACCACAAGCAGTTTACTTACACCACAGCCAGACCCAGTTATACCACACCACAAGCAGTTTACTTACACCAAAGCCACTGCCCCATCTAACACTGGACCACCTTTCGTGGGCCTCCATCGGGCTTTGAGTAAAACAGGTTAAGAACCCCTGACCTAGATTTTACATTTGTAATCTACAATACATTTTATGTATGCCAAATAGTAGGTCTGAAAGGCCGACTACTGATCATCTGATGATTAATTTGACTCTACCCGCTTCCAAAGATTACCGGAGCTCGGAGCTGAGCTGGAACTAACAAAAATGTGTCCAGAGCGGAGCTGGGAAAATAAAAAGCTGCGCTCCGCTACCCTGCTTGTGGTGCTCTATTTTGTTGCCCCACTTCCGCCCCCTCTTTGAATTTATCCAATATCAACACGAACTCCCCTGACATAGATGCACATATCATCACGAAATATCCTGACATATATGCACATATCAACACGAACTCTCCTGACATATATGCACATATCAACACGAACTCTCCTGACATATATGCACATATCAACACGAACTCTCCTGACATATATGAACATATCAACACGAACTCTCCTGACATATATGCACATATCATCACAAACTCTCCTGACATATATGCACATATCATCACGAACTCTCCTGACATATATGCACATATCAACACGAACTCTCCTGAAATATATGCCATATATCAACACGAATTGCACATGTCCACTATTTCCCCTTGAATAGTCAAGTGGCTGAACCAAATACAGAGTCAAATAGGCTAGCGGTTCTCAACCTGTGGGTAGCGACCCTTTCGGGGGTCGAACCGCCCTTTCCCATGGGTCGCCTAAGACCATCGGAAAACATATACTCCACACTTATGACGTATCAACGAAAATAATTTGGTGGTTGTGGGTCGCCACAACATGAGGAACTGAAAAGGCAGAGACGTTTAAAAAGTTATTAAAAGCAGGTAGGATATATGGTCCAGACTTACCACCCTTACCCCCACCGCCAGCCACCGCTCCCCCACCATTAAGTCATATCGTTAATGACGGAAGAGGATGTAACGGTAATGACTGGGGGGTGTTAAGAAATGGGTGGTTTAGGTAATGGCTTGTAAGTGAGGCAGTGGGTAGGAGGTGAGGTAATGGATGGGAGGTGAGGTAATGGATGGGAGGTGAAGTAATGGGTAGGAGGTGAGGTAATGGTTAAGAGGTGAGGTAATGGATGGGAGGGGTGTAATGGGTGGGAAGCGAGGTAGTGGTTGCTATGTGAGGTAATGGATGGGAGGTGAAGTAATGGGTGGGAGGTGAGGTAATGGTTAAGATGTGAGGTAATGGATAGGAGGTGAGGTAATGGTTGGGAGGTGAGGTAATGGTTTAGATATGAGGTAATGGATGAGAAGTTAGGTAATGGTTGAGATGTGAGGTAATGGATGGGAGGTGAGGTAATGTGTGGGAGGCGAGGCAATGGCTTTAAGGTGTGGTAATGGGAGGGAGGGGGCGTAACGGGTGAGAGATGTGGTAATGGCTGGGAGGTGAGATAATGGATGGGAGGCGAGCTATTGGATGGGAGGTGAGGTAATCAATGGGGATGAGGTAATGGCTGGGAGCTTAGTCCGACCTTATTAGTCACGTGTGTGATACTTTTTAAACACATGCTACACGATGCTATGTATCAGCAACGGCAACAACAAAAAAAGAACAATTAAGCTCCCCTACCCCCTCCAACAACAAAAAAGTTGTTATTTTAACAACATCATTTCCCAATATTGTTTACTGCACCAACTGATATTGTGTGCATTAAAGGTGGATTTTTTAAAGAAATCATTTTATCAGAATTACTTTTATTTTGACAGTCTTAGAACCCCTGTTATTGATCAGCTGAATCAGCGGTTCTCATCCTGTGGGTCGCGAAGCTTTCGGGGTCGAACGACCCCTTTCACAGGGGTCGCCTAAGACCATCGGGAAAAAATATTTATGAGGTAACAACAAAACAAATTTTATGGTCAGGGGTCATTACAACATGAGGAACTGTATTAAAGGGTCGCGGAATTAGGAAGGTTGAGAACCACTAAACTGAATTGACAATTGATGACGTCAAATCTACACAAACACACACACACACACACACACATATATCTATATTATATAAAACAAGAAACATAAGACTGAACGAAACGTCCCGACTAATTGTGTTTATAGACAAACATGGCGTGGACCGTACCATGATATTTCCTGGGGTGAGTCACGTGACTTACATTGCCGCAATTAATCAAGGCAGCCACACGTGTTGCCATCGTCATTATGGATTGAAACGTTTGGGACTTTCTTTTTAAAAACCAATATCTGAATCATTACCGACGACGGGTTACTGATTCTGTGGGTTAGGGGGGGTTGTCACTGAGGTAGGACATGGTGGTGGTGATCAGGGGGGGTTGTCACTGAGGTAGGACATGGTGGTGGTGATCAGGGGGGGTTGTCACTGAGGTAGGACATGGTGGTGGTGATCAGGGGTATCACTGAGGTTGGACATGGTGGTGTTGATCATGGGGGTTATGACTGAGGTAGGACATGATGGTGTTGATGGGGGTTGTCCCTGAGGTAGGACATTGTGGTGTTGATCAGGAGGTGGTTGTCACTGAGGTAGGACATGGTGGTATTAATCATGAGATGGCTGTCCCTGATGTAGGACAGGGTGGTGTTGATCGTGAGGTGGTTGTCACTGAGAAAGGACATGGTGGTGTTGATCATGAGGTGGCTGTCCCTGAGGTAGGACATAGTGGTTTTGATCATGAGGTGGTTGTCACTGAGGTAGGACATGGTGGTGTTGAGCAGTGGGATATATGACTGAAGTAGGACATGGTGGTGTTGATCATGAGGTGGTTGTCACACAGGTAGGACATGGTGGTGAAGATCAGGGTGGTTGTAACTGAGGAACGTCATGGTGGTGTTGATCAGGCGGGGCGTTGTTACAGAGGTAGGACATGGTGGTGTTGAGCAGGAGGGCTTGTCACAGAGGTAGGACATGGTGGTGTTGATCATGAGGTGGCTGTCACTGAGGTAGGACCACTTGCCTACCTTACACCAGCTTTGCCAATACTGTCAACATTTACTCTTATTACATGAGTCATTGTCATAAATCAGTGGTTCTCAACCTTCCCAATGCTCCGACCCTTTAATGCAGTTCCTCGTGTTGTGGTGACCCCAAATAATTAAATCATTTTCGTTGCTACTTCAAAAACAATGTGTTTTCCTATTGCCTTAGATGACCTCTGTGTAAGGGGTCGTGACCCGCGTGTTGAGAACCACTGACTTAAATCTTGTTATTCATTACGTGTTATTGATTTTTTTCTTCTTTAATTGGAAAGTGAGGTCGCGTTTAACTGTGTTTTGTTTAACAAATTCGAAGGACCAAAAAATGTGTTTAGATGGAAATCTTGGAGCAGGAATATATAGATAGATGGATGGGTGGATGGATGGAGATTAGATATAGATATGGATATATTGTTGTTGTTGTTTTGTTGATCTTGATCATTGGTTCACAAAATCCGGTTCAATCAGATTTACGACAAATAAATCAGTTTCATGACATTATTGACATGCAACATAAAAAGTACGGTCTAGAGAGGGGTGAGAGGGTAGGGAGACAAAGGGGTGGGAGGACTCAAATGTTTGATATTATAGCGCATACAAGCTTTGATATTGAGAGTGTATAGAATCTTTTTTTTTACGTTTCAAACATTTGAACATGTCTTTCGTGTGACTACAGGTTACCTGATTGGAGACTGGTCTCCTGATTGGAGACTGGTCTCCTGATTGGAGACTGGTCTCCTGATTGGAGACTGGTCTCCTGATTGGAGACTGGTCTCCTGATTGGACACTGGTCTCCTGATTGGACACTGGTCTCCATGATTGGACACTGGTCTCCTGATTGGACACTGGTCTCCTGATTGGACACTGGTCTCCTGATTGGACACTGGTCTCCTGATTGGACGTTGTTGTTGTTTTTTTTTTTGCATCGCTGAAAAGTTTAACTCATGGAACTTTAGGTTCGCGACGGACCTTCAATTCACCTTGAGCCCATGACGGACCTTCAATTCACCTTGCGTCCATGACGGATCTTCAATTCACCTTTAGCCCATGACGGACCTTCAATTCACCTAGAGTTCATGACGGGCCTTCAATTCACTTTGAGCCCATGACGGACCTTCAATTCACCTTTAGCCCATGACGGACCTTCAGTTCACCTTTTCGGAAAATCCTTAGTTAATATTTACAGTTATAATGCTTTTTCTGGTTTGAAATGGGGCGCATTTAAACAAATAATAATACTAATAATCGTACAATATGTTCATTTGCTTTCCTTAATTTCATTTTTGTTACATCTATCGAACTAACACTCTTTGATCGTCTCATTTGGTATTCGCGAACTGACCCATTGTCCTGTATTAACGTTGGTTAGTACATTTTTTTTTTTAATTCACCAAAACAAAAAAAATAATAAAGTGATTTCAACTTTATAATCCATAGTTTTGAGAAACTCCTCATGCACGTGAATCCAGAAACTGAGGTGTCGTTTGGTGAACAGAAGTCAAGACGTCTAGTCCGTCGACCGACAAAACATTCGAGTCACAACGAAGTAAAAGAGGGTGTTTACAAAAAAAAAAAATGTGTTGTTGTTGTTGGGACATTTGTGTTGCTGGTAGTCGGGAGAGTGAGAGGTCATCATCACCAGAACTTGACATCTTTTGGGGGGGGGGGGGGGAAATACGATTTAAACTTTAAATATGTAAGAGCTCCACATTCCATCCAGTGATTGATTCTGTCGTGGGCTGAGATTTGTTGTGAAGCGTTCTACACGTGTTGACGTCTGCACTGGACGTGTGTCAGGTTTCGTGTACGCAAGGCTTACCCCATGTGTCTGACGCAAGGTGTGGGGAGGGGAGGAAGCAGGGGTTGATCGAATAGGAGATCGATATTACGTATTGTTCATTTGGTGAGCGACACTGGGGGGCTCAGTTTGGTGACTTTCATTCACATCAAACCCCGGAGAGTACAGAGCTGGTAGGAACCAAGGAGAAGAGCAAATAAGTGTTGTCATTTTATCCATAGTAGTATAGGCTCTGGATAAAGTTTTGCGAGTTGGATATTTCATTGTAGAGGCAACATTGGGTAGTGTATTATATTTATCTATATTTTTTTTTAATATTTCAAGTCTAAACGAATTTTTTTAAATCGATTATTCATTAATTTTTTTAACGAAACTTTTGCCGTTTCAGACATTTTTTTTAATGCTGTCCAAAACACTTTATTTTATTATTATTAGTTTTCTTATATAGCGCGGTACCCCAGACCTAAACCTATTCTTATGCACAATGTTTGCAGATAGGACATACATATTTAATTTGGTTAATGCGAAGAGATAGCACCGTGGCTTCGTTTGCGAAACCCTGGTTCCAATAGGGTCAAAACCCTGGTTAGGGATACATTTGGGGTTCAGGTGAGGTTTATGGATAGATTTAGGGTTCAGGTTAGGTTTAGGGATACATTTAGGAATTTTTTTTATTATTTTTAAACGTTTTATTCTTAATTTTACGGGTCACGGCAATCAAGTGGGCAGCTATGGAAAAAAAAAACGTGGATGCTATCTCTCGCATTTACCTTTAATTTATTCAAAAAACTTTCCTTGCAACGCTGAGGGTTACACCCTTGCCATTTGTTTATTAATCAATCCAAAAAATATATAAATTCGAAATTTAAATTAGCGTTGCGCTGTTTACTTAAAATACGCGCGGGTTGACACTCATATACGCGGACCTGAGGACGAAGATGTTAAGCGGTGTAACAAACCATTGGCTGCTGAACTTCGTCGTGAGGGAAATTCTCTCTCATTTATTTCATGATTCGGCTAATGCGAAGACATAGCACCGTGACTTCGTTTACAAAACATTTAGGGTTCAGGTTAGGTTTAGGGATACATTTATGAAAAAAAAAAATTCATTATTTTTAAAACGTTTTATTCTTAATTTTACGGGTCACGGCAATCACGTTGGCGGCCATGGTAAAAAACGCGGTGCTATCTCTTCGCATTTACCCATGATGCTTTTATTATTTAACAATCCAGTCAATATTTAAACAATCCAATCCACATTTAACAATCTAATCAACATTTAACAATCCAAGTCTGGGGGGGGGGGGGGGGGGGGGGGGAATGGCAAAGCCGGAGAACAAAAATACAAAAAACACGGGCGTTTGTTTGAACGCATTCTTCTTTGAACAAAGGCAGGATAATTTGACAAAGGAAGGATAATTTGACAAAGGAAGGATAATTTGACAAAGGAAGGATAATTTGACAAAGGGAGGATACTTTGACAAAGGAAGGATAATTTGACAAAGGAAGGATACTTTGACAAAGGAAGGATAATTTGACCAGGTAGATCTGGCAATGCTGAGTCATGATTCAATCATTGCATAATTAAATTCTTAATCTGACCTTTTAAAGAAAAATTACTTTTAAAATAAAAAGAAATTGGTCAGATTTTTGTTGTCCTCCCTTATAATATACAGACTTATCTTTTGCCAGCTACAGTCTGAACATCGTGAGATATTTCTGATTACACAAGTCTACACCTTCCTTGCCCCTTCCCAGTTTATCCCTTACATCTTCTGTATAGCATTTACTGGTATTATTCTCCGCTTGTTGGTTCTTAGCTCCACTTGATTCTGAGCTCCTCTTGCTGGTTCTGAGCTCCACTTATCACTTGCTGTTTTTTTAGCTCCACTTTTCCGCTGCTGGTTCTGAGCAGCACGTGCTGGTTTTGAGCGCCACGTGCTGGTTCTCAGCTCCACTTGTCCCCTGCTGGCTCTGAACTCCACGTGCTGGTTCTGTGATCCCCTTGGTTCTGTGTAAGTCTTCCTGGTTGTGTTTACAACTTTCTCGTCTCGGGTATAACTTTCCGATTCGTTGTGTATCACATGCTTCAGTTGTAGATCGGTTCTCATCAGACCTTCCCAAACTGTCTACTTTAAAATATAAACTGTAAAATGACATTACGTTTTTTTAAATCAGTTTTTAACAATGCGCAAAATTTTTAAACCCAATGAAGCCAACAAGACTAAACGTGACATGTATCCCACAAAGCTTCTACTTCGTTGGCCAGGATTAGATACGAAACAATGGATCAATATCCAATACTCACCACCTGTCACACTTAAGTTTCCTATTTCTTCTTGACAAGAAGCTTGTGTTATAATTTACAATAGTCGGAACGTTTAAGTTTCTGCCCACGTTAATTCTTGTAGTTTGAATTAATGTGAAGCTCTTTTCTTTCACTTTGGTATAAGCAAAGGGTATGTCTTGGGATCAATGTCAGTTCTGTTTGTTGGTAGGCGGGTCGATGTTGAACGTGGGTCTGTGGGTTGAAGATAAACGTGCGTAGTTGTGGGAAATTATTATCGTGGGTAGGTGGGTCCGTGTTTAATGTGGGTAAGTCGGTCGGTTTATAATGTGGGTTGATGGTTCAATGTTTAATGTGGGTAAGTCGGTCGGTTTATAATGTGGGTTGATGGTTCAATGTTTAATGTGGGTAAGTCGGTCGGTATTTAATGTGGGTTGATGGTTCAATGTTTAATGTGGGTAAGTCGGTCGGTTTATAATGTGGGTTGATGGTTCAATGTTTAATGTGGGTAAGTCGGTCGGTTTATAATGTGGGTTGATGGTTCAATGTTTAATGTGGGTAAGTCTGTCGGTTTTTAATATGGTTGATGGTTCGATGTTTGCAATTTTGTACTCTATGCGAGCGCGACCGGCAGCTGATGCAGCTCTCTCGGAAGTGTTTTAGCATGGTCGAATTTGCGCAGAACAATGCGAGCCGCATTTTTCTGTGCTTTTTTAATTCCATCCAGGAGCGTAACCGGAAGACCCACCATGAGAGCATTGCAGTAGTCCATGCGTGATATCACGAATGCAGACATCAGCCTCTTTGATGCATTATACGTTTAAAAAAAAGGTCTGATATGACTTATTCTGCGCAGCTCTAGAAAAATCGCCTTGCAATGTGGGGGTCGGTCTTTAATGTGGAAAGGTGGGTTGGTGTTTAATGAGACGTTGGGTCTAGCAATCGGGGAGACATAATGTTAAGAGTACCTTGTTTGATTCTATAAGTATACAAACTGTTTGGAATACATGTGCGCTTTGGTACACATCGTCAATGGATCCACATTATTGAATAGCCTGAGAAATCACTGACCAGGTGAATCTCATAAGCTGAGCCATGCAGCTCACCCATTGGTCATTTGTACGATGTACTAATCAGAAAAGCAGTCCTATGTATGTGACTCGGAGCCGACCTTAATAACTGTTTTTGTTATAGTCACAAAAAACAAAACGAAATGCAACCCCTTGATCATAAAAGTTGAACAGTCATATTTTTTACTAGTTTCAGCTCGATAGCTTGACGTGAAGTGGGTTAATTAGCCTTCCGAATATTCTCCCCAGCCAGCCACGAACAAAAGCGAAGCTAAACGAAAGGATATTTTTGACGGTTACCGGAAATTTGTTTGAAAGAAATTTCGTCGATGGAAAATTGATCAATAGAAATTGGATCGAACGGAAATTTGGTCGAATATGTTTTTCAGTTCACACGTTAAAATGTTCGTAAAATTTCTTTTTGAACGCATTATACTATATAATAGAACATCATAATGCGTCCATAATGGTATCGTATTTCCTTCACATCATTAACTCTACTTTTACAGCATTAACTCTACTTTCACAGCATTAACTCTACTTTCACGGCATTAACTCTACTTTCACAGCATTAACTCTACTTTCACAGCATTAACTCTACTTTCACAGCATGAACTCTACTTTCACAGCATTAACTCTACTTTCACAGCATTAACTCTACTTTTGCAGCATTAACTCTACTTTTGCAGCATTAACTCTACTTTCACAGCATTAACTCTACTTTCACGGCATTAGCTCTACTTTCACAGCATTAACTCTACTTTCACAGTATTAACTCTACAGATGTAGATGCAGAAAAAGTGTATATATTTTATATTATACACACACAAAAATACTACTGCTTAAAAGCGACAGACTCCATGATGTATTCCTCTCATGTATGCTCCTTTATCATATCCTTGTTCCCCGTATGTCATGTAGAATCTAGAAAAATGCCTGAATCTGAAAGTTCTTTAGTAGAATTTCCAACATACATGCCCCTGTGGGTTTTTCAAGTTCTTTGAATCGAATGTTAGAAAATTAAGTAGAATTTCCAACAAACTTGCCCCCTGTAGGTTTTTCAAGTTCTTTGAATCGAATGTTAGAAACTTAAAACATCATCATCATCGTCTTCATTCGTTGGAAATATTTAAGGAATTAACGTGAAACTTCTAATGAAGTATACGCTGTTGCAATGGGCATCACTTGAACTAGAACTCAGTGGCGGTGTGTTCCTCTGAATAGACATTGAACTGGAATCTTAAGTTGTCGGACAGTGCTGGCACATCGTCGCTACTGCAAATTCAATCAGTTTTGTCAAGGATGCTAAAAATAGATCCCCGCGTGTTCTCTATGACATTAACGTGTTACATACATTTTCTTCCTATACCTTGCTCCAGATAAACGTGAACGCTTTCCAGTGTTAGTCTTGCTCACACTGGCATAGGTGTATGTGTGTGTGGGGGGGGGGGGCGGTATATTTTTTTTCATTATATCAGGGTGGTATTTTCGGTCCTGCTGCAGGATTTTTTTTCACAGAAGAGGGACGGCAACGATCTGGGCCCTCCCCGGGTGGCACTGACTCCAGCTACGCCACTATTCAACTGCATCGATTAGACAGTCCCTTGCTTGTGACTTCGCAAGATGTTTAACAAAACTTTTAAAGAGACGTCCCTTGCGTATCTCAATAATCGCTCAGTTTTGCGAACGACGACTTCGTTAAATAAGCTCATAGCTCATAACGTGTACGTCCTGAGGTGAGCTCCCTGCGTCTCCAGTTAAGCTCCGTGTTGTTACAGCAAACACCTTTCATCGAACGCCCAAAAAGGGGGGGGGGGGATTCAATCAATATCAGTCGGTGTGTCGTTCACCAGCTGCTCTTACTTTATGGTCTACCATTCAATCATATCGTATTATTGCTTTTGCCTTGCACACAATAATCTGCACGAGGACAGGGATTCTTAATACGTTAATAACAAGAACTTCTCTACAACTTGTAATTTGTCACCAAAAACCCTGTTGTTGTTGTTTTTTGTTGTTGTTTTTTCTATCACTTGAGAGTTGATTTTAACTAAAGCAAATCATTTCACCTCTCGTGCCACATGATCAAATTTTACTTCAAACATTTGATGCAATTCGTGTATGACGCCTTGTCACAACTTTCAAATTACTTTTTGATCAAATCCCCCCCAAAAAGAAACCACGTACAAAATAGTGCGTTCATACAACAATTTGACGCGAAATTTGATCGTGTGAACTCACGCTAAAGCAACAATTTTGGATGAGACAAAAGACGCAATTATAAAAATTGGGCTACGTGTAGATATTTCCCCGGGAACCTCTGACGTAACAAGCTGATGTCATATACCTTGATTGCGCAACCGAAGCCATACAATTACTCTGTGAAATTTGGATAGAAGTGCGTTTTGGGCGTGATATTTTGTTTTGTTGTACACAAATAGTCTCAATTTAATTATGATGTAATAACTTTGTGGTGTAAAGAGGTTGGGGCATTAGACTATTTAGTTCAGGGTCATAAAAAATGTATTCAATTGCGTGGGGGGGGGGGTGTCATCAGTAACTGGTATTCTATAAAGTAAGTTATTTGAATGCGTGTTATGTCAAGTAACTTTAGTAGATGGGAAATTCACGCATTCCCACCGCCATTTGGATTGGGGGGGGGGGGGGGGGCGCTAAAACTAGTGTATAAAAAAAATAAGCCAAATTTATTTATTGTTTTTTTATTTGCTTCAAAATGTAAAAATGATGATGACGTCAGCAGTGCTTTATTGTAAAGGAAACCACTTTGGTAGGAATTATTTTTTTTGCTTTCCAATTATGTGTAGAATGTTTCAAAACTATACAAACTCTCCATTTGACATAAGATGCCGAACCGCCATATCAAGAAAAAGAAACACCATTTGCAGGGTTCTAGCTAGAGAGTTTGGCATCAGGGGAGTTTGATTCTTGTTTTACGCCCCCTCCCCCTGGCAGGTGTCATCATTGGGGTTGGTGTCATCATTGGGGTTGGTGTCATCATTGGGGTTGGTGTCATCATTGGGGTTGGTGTCATCATTGGGGTTGGTGTCTTCATTGGGGTTGGTGTCTTCATTGGGGTTGGTGTCATCATTGGAGTTGGTGTCATCATTGGGGTTGGTGTCTTCATTGGGGTTGGTGTCATCATTGGGGTTGGTGTCATCATTTGGGTTCTTGTCATTATTAGGGCTGGTGTCATCATTGGGGTTGGTGTCTTCATTTTGGGTTGGTGTCATCATTACGGTCGGTGTCATCATTAGGGTTGGTGTCATCATTGTGGTTGGTGTCTTCCTTAGGGTTGGTGTCTTCATTAGGGTTGGTGTCATCATTAGGGTTTTTGTCATCATTAGGGTTGGTGTCATCATTGGAGTTGGTGTCATCATTGGGGTTGGTGTCATCATTAGGGTTGGTGTCATCATTAGGGTTGGTGTCATCATTAGGGTTGGTGTCATCATTGGAGTTGGTGTCATCATTAGGGTTGGTGTCTTAATTAGGGTTGGTGTCAATAAAAAAATGTCCAGTAAACTTATGTCAACCCCTCCAGGCTTACCATTGACCTACGAGTCTTCTTGCTCTGGTGGTACCCTACTCTTGTGGTACCCTGCTCAGGTGGCATCCTGCTCTAGTGCCCCCCTGCTCTGGTGTTATCCTGCTCTGCTGTAACCCAGTGCAGTGGCATCCTTTCATTATGGCATCCTGCTCTTTGGACACCTTGTTGTGGTGGTACCCTGCTCTGGTGGCAATCTGCTCGTGTGGAATCCTGCTCTAGTGCCAACCTGCTCTGGTGTTTTCCTGCTCTGTTGTAACGCAGTGCTGTGGCATCCTTTCATTATGGCATCCTGCTCTTTGGACACCCTGATGTGGTGATATCCTGCTCTGGTGGTACCCTGCTCTGGTGGTACTCTGCTCTCGTGGCACCCTGCTCTGGTGATACCCTGGTCTGGTGATACCCTGGTCAGGTGGTACCTTGGTTGGTGGCACCCTGCTCTGGTGATACCCTGGTCTGGTGATACCCTGGTCTGGTGATACCCTGGTCAGGTGGTACCCTGGTTGGTGGTACTCTGCTCTCGTGGCCATCTGCTCTTGTGGTACCCTGCTCTGGTGGTACCCTGCTCTGGTGGCACCCTGACTGGTGGCACCCTGCTCTGGTGGTACCCTGCTCTGGGGGTACCTTGCTCTGGTTGTACCTTGTTCTGGTTGTACCTTGCTCTGGTGGTACCCTGCTTCTGTGTTACCTTGCTCCGGTGTTGCCCTGCTCTGGTTCTGGATTTAACCCAGTGCTGTGGCATGCTTTAATTATGGCATGCTGCTCTTTGGACACCCTGCTGTGGTGGCACCCTACTCTTGTGTTACCCTGCTCAGGTGGCACCCTGCTCTGGTGGTATCATGCTGTGGTGTAAACCAGTGCTGTGGCATCCTGCTCTTTGGACACCCTGCTGTTGTGGTATCCTGCTCTGGTGGTACCCTGCTCTGGTTCTGGTGTAACCCAGTGCTGTGGCATCCTTTCATTATGGCATCCTGCTCGTTGGAACCACTGATCTGGTGGTACCTTGCTTTGGTATTTAACTGTGATCTTTTGTGAAAACGAATTGATCGAGCTCAGTCAAATTTACCACTGCCCAATTGCCCAATTGATGGGAAGATAACATCAAAGAATGGACGGGATTACAACTAGGCGATGCTATGCATACAGACCTGTTTACTCTTACGATTTTGGCGTACAATGTACAATTTTGAGGTGTATACATTATATATACTGTGTGTTTTTTTACTATTGAGATAATGTATTGAACGATTTTGTGATGATATTTTAAGATTTTGAGGGTAAATAGGTATGTGCATAGAGCAGGAGACCGCGAGGAATGGAGAAGAATAGTTTGTATGTCATCTGTGGTGCCCCAACGGTCGAAAGACTACACGACATGACGATGATGGTGATGAATTGATGTCAACCCCACCCACTCCAATGAGGATGTCACCCGGCTCGGGGCGCACCCCTAGCACACCCCAATTGACGCTATTGTTTACGCTCAAAACGTAAAGAGCTCCTTAGGTTTCAAAATCATTCATCAGAAGGATATCAAAAGTTGCTGCCTTTTGCAACAGCTTACTTTGGAAAACAAAAATTTTTCAACACTAAGAAACATACAAACAAATCAGAGGATCAGTTACTTAAACCCCCGTGACAGTAACAAAATTACTCTCACAATTTTAATCTCTTCTCTTATATATATTACGCTTCTGGTATGACTCGTGGATGGCGTCCTAATTTACTGCTTCTATTTCCGGCTCAGTAATAAGTTCAATGGCGCGCAAAATTTAATTTCCGATAACTACGCTAAATGATTTATTTATTTTTTTGCACAAAGCAACTGCGTTTGGTGCGTAATATTTTCTTTTCGAAAAATGAAATGGTCTCAATTTAAGTATGGTATAAAAAAAATATTCGTTTTAAAAGTGGTTGGGACATCAGAATATTTAATATAGTCCATGGGCGTGAGATAAAAAGTGTGCAGTGACGTATCATCGGGGGAAAGGGTGTAGCAAAAATTGGGATTCTTAAATGTGCGTGACTTGAGTTCATGTTTTGTCTAGTAACTTTATTAGATGAAACGTTCACGCATTTATGCCGCCAATGTTTGGCGGGCTATATCTAGTGTATTATATTTTAACAAATGAAAAATCATGTCTCCAAAAATGTGAGGATTATTTATTTATTTATAGACCTAGAATTCTCATATTAATAAGTCCATTCTACGTATAAATAGATGTAAAACAATATTTAGAATTTAAATAATCTGATTTGTTTGCTTTCAAGTATTTTCGGCTTTTAAACAAATATGTTCTAGTGTAAATGTCAGAACAGCAAAAAAATCCCCTACCTTTATAGTATTGTTTATATATTTGTACTTACGCGTAATGGGGTGCATCTGAAAATGTAAATCATCAAATGGGAAGCAACAAGGGTGAAGATTTATACAAGGGACATTTGTGTACGTGATGTTACGGAGCGCCTCTGAATCTGTATGTAACCGGTTAGGTGGTCTAAGTTGCTCTAATTTCTGCTTTTGGAAAGTTCAGCATAACATGTCCTATTGTCTACTGTTTCAGTTGATTGTCCCTGGTCCTTACCGTCATGGTGTCCTTACAGAAGTCTTTGAGTGGCGAGGACATGATGACAGAACCCAACCAGGAGATGTTGGACAACATGCAGGAGATCATGGCACAGAAAGCTGGGGTAAGTTGGCACAGAAAGCTGGGTTTAAATGGTACGGAAAGCTGGGGTAAGATGGCACAGAAAGCTGGGGTAAAATCGTACAGAGTGCAGGGGTAAAATTGCAGCTTGCATGGGTAAAATAGCAAATTGCATGGATAAAATAGCAGATTGCTGGAGTAAAATGGCACAGAAATAAGGGTAGGATCATGACACAGAAAGCTTGGGTAAAATGGCACAGAAAGATGGGGTAAAATGGCACAGAAAGCGGGGTAAAATGACACAGTAAGCTGGGATCAAATGGCACAGAAAGCTGGGGTAAAATGGCACAGAAAGCTGGGGTTAAATGGCACATAAAGCTGCGGTAAAATGACACAGTAAGCTGGGATCAAATGGAACAGAAAGCTGGGGTAAAATGGCACAGAAAGCTGGGGTAAAATGGCACATAAAGCTGGGATAAAATGGTACATAAAGCTGGGGTAAAATGGTACATAAAGCTGGGGTAAATGGCACAGAAAGCTGGGGTAAAATGGCACATAAAGCTGGGGTTAAATGGCACATAAAGCTGGGATCAAATGGCACAGAAAGCTGGGGTTAAATGGCACAAAAAGCTGGGGTAAAATGGTACAGAAAGCTGGGGTAAAATGGCACAGAAAGCTGGGGTAAAATGGCACAGAAAGCTGGGGTAAAATGGTACAGAAAGCTGGGGTAAAATGGCACAGAAAGCTGGGGTAAAATGGTACAGAAAGCTGGGGTAAAATGGCACAGAAAGCTGGGGTAAAATGGCACAGAAAGCTGGGGTAAAATGGCACAGAAAGCTGGGGTAAAATGGCACAGAGAGCTTGGGTAAAATGGCACAGAAAGCTGGGGTAAAATGGCACAGAAAGCTGGGGTAAAATGGCACAGAAAGCTGTGGTAAAATGGCACAGAGAGCTGGGTTAAAATGGCACAGAAAGCTGGGGTAAAATGGCACAGAAAGCTGTGGTAAAGTAGCAAAGAAAAGTGGAGTACGATAGTGAGGACTGTCCGTTATGTTCTTCGAACTACCGATGCACGATTTCTCAGTTGCCAGTCCTTGCGCCAGGAACGGTGGTCATTAAAAGTGGTCTATTTAATTTTTGCAGCTTTTTTGATGTTCCCTTTTACAAAATGCTCATACAATCCTGTCACACCAACCAAAAATGCTTGGACCCGAAAAAGTCCTTTGGAGATGAGGCTTCCAAACCTTTACTCGCACCCAAAAAAAAACCCACACCACATCCCCACCTGAAGCACAAGCCGTACCCCAAACGAAACCCGCACATTAAACACAACCTAACCACAACCCGCACATTAAACACAACATAACCACAACCCGCATCTAGAAACAAATCCAGTACCTAAAAAATAACCATCACCTTAAGCACAACCAGCACCCCAACCACAACAAGCACCCTAACCACAACCTTCTCCTCAACCAAAACATGCATCTCAAACAAAGCCAGCGCCCCAACCACAACAGCATCCCAACCACAACCTGCATCTCAACACGACCCGCAACACCAACCACAACCCGACATGCCGAGGACCCAACTTGTGGTCGGGGGTGGGGCTTACTTCTCTTTAAGGAGACGTGGCGTAACATTTCTGTGACAGGATGTACCGCACGAAAGATCTACAAGAACAGATGCGATCCTTGGTGGAGACCTAACCGCAAAAAGCAGAGACTCAAATGCGAACCAGTCATGCCCTGCAAGTAGCTACTTTCATAGACTAAATTTTTTTTAATTCTTCAAGGGGCCCTACTTTCCGCCACTTTTACTGTTATGGAGCGCCTCGAACAGTTACGCATTTGATACCGAAGGTCTCATGTTGGAAAGCGGGGGTGCCTCCGGTGTCCACGTAAAGAGATTTCTTTATGGCAACACCCAGCAGATGCGGCTCGCCTGTGATGTACTGACAGGGGCCAGAAAGGCCCCAAATGTAAATGTAAGAGTAGAACGTCAAAGAACAAGTGCACACATGTAGAGACAGTCATGATCACAAAACTTAAGTCAAATCATGTTTTCATCTGCAGGAGTTGTTTCGATTATGCGACAAGGAAGAGAAAGGTTTCATCACCAAAACGGATATGCAGAGACTTAGAGCGGAGCTTCCAGTGTCACCTGACCAGCTGGAGGTTGTTTTTGATTCACTGGATAACGATGGCAACGGCTACCTCACGTTAGAAGAGTTCGCGGACGGCTTTGGTGAGTAATCAAAATAGAAAAACGTATTTATCTATATTTGTACCATTCGTACTGTTTTTACTGGTCTGACCAGGGTGCAGCGTTTAACACCCGGTCCTGGTATTTTGATACAATACCCGATAGTTCCGTAACCGCCTCCGGGTGCTGCAAATAGAGTTAACTTCTCATTTGCTCTTTATTCCACACAATGGGCGAGAAGTGAAAAGTGCAATTAAAGAACAAGGAACGATCACGAGGGCCTCAAAGTTGAAGGATTCAAAACAATACCTTAATAATATAATCCTAACCCAGCGGTTCTCAGCCTTTTCAGTGCCACGAACCATTTATAACATTAGCCAATATGTGACGACCTACAACCAGAATTTAACCTTGAAATTGGGGAAAAGGTTTTGAGAAGGGATAAGGCCGAGCTTTTTTTTTTTTTTTTTGAAATAAGGTTTTGTACTGTAATTTTGATCGGGTTGGGGGAGGCAGAAGTAAGGGTTAAAATGGGTGGAGGGTTCTGTAGAGGGTGCTCTGGCACTGCTCTGTAATTCAATCCCAAGCATATTTGTAATAACATTCATACACCTGTTTTAGTTTGGCGTGGATGCTGCCAGCTTTTAAGTTTAGGTACACACACACACATACACACGCACACACACGTACACACACACACACGTACACACACGCACACACACGTGCACATACCAAAAACAAAACAAAGGAAAGCAAAAAATCATGTGTAATGTAATATTTAACAAATAAGAAACTGCCAAAATATTTATTTTAAATTAGCGACCGACATCTACCAAATGAACAACTTTGTTTTTGTTTTTTTTCCCTTTTGAACGTGTCATTTTCATAACCAAAGATGTGCATCTTGCTAAGACAAATGATCATAACAAAAATTCGTTGCGAGTACATTATTATTTTCATGGATTTGAAGTTTCGTTTAGCTTACATTTGTTTTCACACCGATCGGTGGTCAGTTTGTCCAGTATTATTGATTTAATCTGGGTCAAATGTACCTACTTAGAAATTAGGAGAGAAAAAGAATTACTGGCTATAGAACACATTATAGAAAATGGAAACATAACTTTTTTAACCACCCGGACACGGTTCTCATTTTTGCCGGGTCCAGAGGCGCAGCGAGGGGGGTGGAGGAAGTGCATATGTCCCCGGGCGCCAAGGTACAGCGGCGTCAAAATGAGGCTTACAACGTTACATTATAATAAGCAAACAGGGTAATAAATCGGCCACAGGATCGGTGCAGCGGCTCAGCTGACGTGTCATCTGATAGCCTACTTACGTTGTTGCATTTGCGTGCGTCGATGGGACATCGTCATCAAACTTGCTCTTCTTAGCGTTGAAAGAGAATCATTGGGGAAAAACAGATTTTTATTGCGTAATTGACCAGTTTGCGACAGTGAAATCAAGAAAAAAATTTTTTTTATAGACTATGTAAACCAGTCTGCGACCGTTACTGAATGTGTCATGTATTGTAATCTGCTGCTTTAAATAAAATGTTTTATTAAAATGTAAATTGTTTTCCTTATTCAATGTAATAGAAAAATGTGAACGGGGGGGGGGGGGGGCGCGGGGATTTTTATAGTTTCTCCCTCGGGCGAAAGATATCATAGCTACGCCTCTGGTCGGGTCCGGGTATGTGCCGGGTGTGCTAACAATCCAAATTTCCGGGTATAATGGTCAGTACCCTGGTCAGCCCCAGTGTTTACCAATAGGGTGCTGTTTTTTAAAAAAAACATTTTTCTTCGTTAATTTTGACTACAAAATAAAAAAATGATTTACTTAACAAAAGATCCGGTACAGGAACTCCTCTAGTGTTGGCAGCATGCTGGAAACACATGGCTGGTAACCATTGGAGGAAAGAAGACGATTGTTCAGGCTCTCCATGATGTACAAGATTTATTAAACAGAAACTCGGCCCTCTCCCCTCTAGACAGCGACAAGGCCAAGACAGGCAGTTCCGGCTCATACCAACAAGAAGCCAGTACAAGAACTGCTCATTCCTGCCTAATACAATCAAGGACTGGAACATGCCTCCAAAAGGAACAGTTGAGGCGATGACACGTGATTCATTTGCCTCAGGCCTTCCAAACCCCAGTTCATGGTACCCTTTCTGAAAAGCTCTTGAAACTAGGGAAATATCCTCTTCAATACTAGGCATAGAAACATTGCAAATCCATCTACATACATAGGAGCCAGGATGATGAATGCAATGATCGTGAGCCTTTAATATGTATAAGAAGAAGAAGATACCAGTCATACATTAAATAAAGCTAATAAATACATTTTAGCATCAAGATAATATTTTTTAACAACGCTTAGCAGACAGAAGAGCTCTTCATGTAACCCCAAATTAAATTATTGTGACACACGTTGCGCCAAGACTATTTTAAATGTCATGGTTTAAAATTAGAAAGGGGTTTTTGTTTCGTTTTTTTCTTTCATTTTTTCTGCTGAAGAGGACCTGTCCTCAAAACAAACGCTGGAGACATATAAATATGCTGTCAATACAAGGGGCCTCTCATAAGATACGCATTTTAAAAAAAAGGGGGGGGGGGTACATATTTGTAACAAATTGTTGACGATGGTTAGAGTGTAAGGTATAAAAAAAATCTTACAAATTTGTGTGACGTTATTTATGAACGGCACCTTCCCAGTGACTTGATTATAATTTAATATGTAGCTAATTAATAATTGGGTGCTTGAATAATTAAGTTAAATATCCCATTGTGTTGAAAATGACACTCTCGGTGTCTGCTATATTTTATGAACGGGTCTGAACTCTTTAGCGTTTAGATGATCTCCTCTTTCTATCACCAATCCCGCAAGCTGTATGATAAAACCACATGACATGATCTATAAACTATTTATAATATCATTTAGTAAGTCTAGGCCACTGTTGGGTCATTTGTGTGGTTTTTATATTTAACTATTAACTCATAACTTGTGAAGTAGAACCAACATTTAACGGTGCTCATGGATGATCTTCATACTCAGTTAAAAACCAATCATTACCTATTTGTTTAGAAAGATGAATAAAACTAAAGGATTTCTGGAACCGAACTATTGTATTTGTAACGTTTCATTCAAGCCCCCAATGGTTTTAAGTTACGTGATAAAATATGTATTTGCCGTCATCTGGCCTCAGCGAGATTGTCATCTAATTTCTCTAAAGGTAGTTTCTTGGGCATCCGGTCTCCGGGCACGTCACGTGACAACTATGAGGATGAGGAAGACGATGGGGTAAGAGTTGAATTTATGCTTTGAGTTGAGATGTTACAGAGAATTAAGATAAGATGATATTGCATAACGGTTCCAAATAGAAAATATTTGACATTACAATGAAAGTGTCCATTTTCACTATATGAAATAAAAACACGTACAGTGAGGCGATTTTTTTAAAACAGTTTAAAGACAATATATTTTAACAAAAAATTACAAACTGAATCGTGTTGTCAGCCAGTGCCTCTTTCAGTGGTGTCGATAGTCATTGTGACGCCCCGGGTGTTTTTTTTTAACAAACGCTTTTTTCATGAAATATTTCATCTAATGTTAAATATATGTGTTGACACTTCTTATGTTCTAGATGGGTCTGTTTAATCGGTGTTAATAAGTTAAATAAGCTTCCACTAAAGCAGGCAATTCCCGAAAGTCGTTAGGTTATTTACTTTGGCACTATCTTTCTTTTCCATCAAAATTTACAAGTACGACACTTTTTCTTTGCTGTTAGTTTAGTTGCTGTTTTTTAAATAGCTTTTCCCGTCATTTCATTGTCATTTATTCCATATCCTGGATTTGTGAATGATATTAGCTTATCATCCAAGCTGATTGGAAATACATTATTGTCAAATCGCATGAGAGTAAAATCGATTAATTGACCATTTCAATCAGTTGATCGTACTAGTACAATTAATATTAGAATTGCCGTTGTTAAAACTTATTATTATCATAATCAGTGTCTCAGTGTAAACAACAATTTCTCTGATAAAGTAAATAGCATTTTTATATATTTTATTTGTATTTTATGCGTGAAAGTTTACGCCTGAAGACTTTATTTCTAGGATAACACTGTGTACGAGGGGGAGGCAGGTACCTGTGACCCCCAGCTGGAGGAGAAACAATTTGTAGAGATGTTACATCATACAGGAGCGAGTCGAGTATTCCAGGAGTGAGTAGAAGCTTTAAAAAAAAGTATCTATAAATATATTTATAAACCATGCCAGAAAAAAAAATATAGGTTTTTATTAGCATTCATAATTTTGCAGTATTTGTATTTTATTTCATTAACAGGGTAGTATCAGATTAAACTTTCTTAAATGTTTGTCATGGTTTTGATTACAGTGAAGACATTATCAAGGCAATGTGGCAAAAACTTCATCGCGAGGAACCAGACATGGCCAGTACGTTTGAAGATTTCATTGCCAAGTTGGCCAGCGACATTAAAAAATCCAAAGTTGACTTCCAGTCTTTAGAGTCAGCCCTTATGAGGTAGCGTGCCAAATGAACGTATAATGTATGTTTTTTTAAGATTAAAAGTTTACTAGCGTTTCTATTATTATAAATGTGTATTTTGTTAATCAACATATTTATTATTTAACAGCAAGAGAACTGAATATTAAGGAATTGAGCAAGAGGCAGAGACGTAGCTATTATATTTTACGCCGGGGGTGAACTAAATTGGGGATTTTAAAACAAAAATTGGGGGGTGGGGTGAACTTTGACAGCCTTGTGGCCCCAGTGATTTTAATCCAGAAATATGTATATGTATAAGACTATATGAGACAGATAAAGGCATTTTCATCAAATCATACCTACGTTGTTTTTGTTTTGTTTTTCACAAACGAACCGCGAATTGATTCTCATTTGACCGTTTTCTGCCCTTTGCGCATGCCGAAAAGATTGTTTTCCCACCAAATGTTTCATTAATTATAAAATGAAAACAAAAGCCATCTGCATATCGTGGAACCAATTGATTATAAATTGTAATTAAAATTTAATACACAAAATATCTTTAAAAGGTAATGTCTTGCTGAATTTTGCGTCTGGTCTGTAACAATATCGTGGCTAAAATTCTAACATTTTGCTGGTGTAAATATTGCACAAAACATTGAATGCACACAGAATGTTGTAAAATTATTAATTATGATTCCCTTTGTTTTTGAGACTTTTAGTCTCATTGGCGAGATAATATAATGTATAGGTCTTTACTTCTCTAATCATACATTCATTCGTTTTCAATAATCACTTGGGCTTGGGTTTTGATTCGTTGTCTTGCAGATTGCATTGTGTTGTCTGCTTTCGCCCTTCGGGATGGGACAAATATTTTGACTCCAATCCATATTTAATAATAGTTTGAGAAACACTGACTCTAAACAATAACTTGCCCCCCTAGCCCAAGTCGTGTTCACGTTGCTATGTAGGTCATGACACTGCCTAGTTTAAAGTTGGTAACGGGAACCCCGTAGGTTCTTAATAGACATTTAGACATGCGGAAATCTCCTTGTGACCTGCGTGTGTCAACACGAAAAACTTCTTCTTAGTGCAGTGTGTGTGTGTTCGGGATTTTTGGGTGCTAAGAGTTTACGTCAAGCAAAACACCCCGTAGCCTAGCAGTATGTTATTACATGTTCATATATCATATATATCTTGTGTGTGTGTGTGATATAGCATATATTTACGGCATATATTTAAAGTTCGCATATTAATGACCGTTTATATCTGAGTGTGTATTTTGATTCATTTTGTTTTATTATTTTTTTTCATTGTAATTTTTCTTACAATTATGTTGAAACATAAAGATAGTCAATAGTAGTGATAGTGATAGGGCTACATTGTACAATAGAGGCTACATTATGTCTGTCATCCTGATACATCATGTCATTGATAACTTAATATTCACTAAAACTAAGTATCAATTCCAAATATAAATATTAACTAATAACGAATTTTTCTATATTAGCTATATAATATAAAAATATTGTCACATCCCGAGAGCATATCGCCACATAAATTTGCAATAAACGGAATATGGTATAGGAAAATAGATTTATATTACTCTGGACTCTGGAAAATATTTGTTTTGTTACATAGTGAACATCTAGCTTTGTATCATACCCAGGACTTGCTTACCCATAGCGCAACACGTGCATTAGCCAGGGAAAGAATAGCACTGGGTAATTTGGAATTTTTTTTTTTAAATGGGGAGTGGGGGGGGGGGGGGGGTATATGAAAACATTTCAAAAGATAATTTGAGGTTGGGTTCAAGGGCATGGACATCCCTAATTTTACCCAAAGATTGAAGAGTTAGTTAACTGTGGTTAATTTTTGCAGTTAGGACACTCAAGCTTTAAATGATAAGAAGCCATGCACATATTATCTAACACAAAAATATGACATTTGGACCCACCCCTACCCCTGATGCTACATAATATTTGCATTAACCTACCTCCTCTAACATTATGTAATTAATTTTGCAAATCTCTTTCTCTCTCTCTCTCTCTTCCCCCCCCCCCCCCCCCCCCCCGGGGCCCGCCTATTAAATTTTTAATAAAAAATATTTTTATTTAAAACTGTTACTGTTAACCCAATGTTTACCAGATTAAAAAAAAAGGCAGAATGAAGTCCAAAAATAAGTTGAAAGAAGCAAATTTCAAGCAGAAATTATTTTTTACAAAAATATGCTAATTTTTTAAAAAATAAATACATATTAGTTTTTAATAACCTGAGCTATTTTCATTAATTTGAAAATAAGAGATTTTGCAAAAAATTAGAATCAATTTTCTTTTAAAAAGTAAGATAAGTGCCCTATAACATTTCTCTCTACCACCCCTCTCCCCATAAATAGTTAATATTAAATAACAAAATGATAAACTACCAAGCTACCCCCTCTGTGTTATATAAAGCGTGCAATGTCCTTAAATGTTGGAGGGGGTGTAATGAAATGGGTAGAAGGATCAACTTTTCTTAGAAACAATTTACAGATCTATTTAGTGAAAAAAATTTACTCATCTACCTTATTTAGTTACACTAATTTAAACATCTAATCTATTTAGTGACAAAAATTTACACATTTAATCCTTTTTGTGATAAAAATTTACACATTTAATCTAATTAGTGACCAAATATTAAAGTTCACATACAAACATATATATAGTAAATAAACTGCATATTTTTATTAGCGAAGGTTGTAACGGTATAATCTTGTAATTGTAACATCGACTTAAAATTTTCAGTAAGAATAACGAGCACGAAAAGGAGGTAAAGAAGCTGTATGAGGAGATGGAGCTGCAGATCAAACAGGAGAGGGAGAGGATTCTAGCAGAGGTGGGAACTTTGGCATCAGCCAAATTCATGTCAGTTACTTGGGAAATTTTGTCGTCCTCCCACAATGTCATGCACACTTAGAAATAAGTCTTTTTTTTAGGGTGGTTGGGGTTGAGCTGAGGGTTGATCAAGGCATGTGGGTGGCCTGTATGAGCAGCCATTAGGGGTGGGAACCTAGGAAGGCAGTGGAAAGTTGATAATTGAGGTGAAGCCTAATATAAAATCATTAAAGGTCATCAAGTATGTAATTAACCCACTTTTACTTTGTTTTACTTTGTTATACTGTGTACGGCTTGAGTCTCTTAGAAAAAAGTACATCTTGGTTGCAATGAAGCTACTCCTTTATTCCTCTTAACTTGGTTTATGATTCTAGAACTGACCAACCTTTGTCACCAATCCACAGGAAAAGGCAAAAGAAAGACAAATTAGAACTGAGCTGGAACAGCAGCTGTATGAGAAGGAGAAGCAGCTTCAGGAAATTTTAAATAGACACCAAGAGGTGGGTGTATGTCAGAATTTCTGTACAGTTTTCTACTTTAAAATTCTCCTTACATCATATGATAATCTTTTGTTTCATCATCTTAATTAATTATACTTAAGAGCAATATTTACTAACAAGACAATAACCACACAAACCAATGCCCCAAACCAGCTATTCCAACAGCAATGCCTCCAGCAACAAATGCCCCAAACAACAAATGCCCCAAACAGCCAATGCCCCCCAAAAAACAATGCCCCCCCCCCCCAACAAACTATCCCCCCCCCCAACAAACCATGCCCCCAAGAAGCAATGCACCTGGGAGAAGGTTTTTGTTGTTTAAAAAGCAGTTGTTTTTTTTTAACAATGTGTAGTTGATATGTTGTGAAAAAGAAATTAATTAATTTTTCTTTTTAAAAACAGATAGAACAAAAGTTGAGTCAAATCAACAATACTGAGGCAAAGACCAAACTCGAAAATGAGAAACTACAAAAGGTACAATTAAAAATTTGCTACATATACTTTCATAAATTAAATGTGCCTCTGATCCCCAAAGCGCTCATAGAATTAATGCTGTACTGAAATTTTAGCCAAGTTAAGACTTATTTATAAGCTTTTTCTTAGGTTGCTCTGTCCGCTTGTTTGTTAGTTTGTGTTGGAATCTTGCATCTTAATTTTGACCACTTCCTTACCTGCAGTTGAGCTGAAACTGTGTACACCCATGATAACAGTACAACCCCTTATGATCAGTAGGTCACCAATGACCTCAAATTACCTGCGGATCAAATCTTACATCTTAGTTTTGACCGACTTCCTTTCCTGCAATTGAGCTGAAACTTTTTACACTTACCACCCCCCACCCACACTACAAATGACTTAACAGAATTTCATGACCTCCACCTATCCTTGAGTGACCCCTGTGGATATCTCAGGAATGGAAATTGATAAGGAGATAAATTTTTCGCTACAGCATTTCCTTAAATATTGTACTCTTCCCTATAGCAATCAACAATAGCACATTTTTTATCACAGAAAGGTCACATGTTTCTATTTCATTGGTGCCTGCCCCAAGCTTTTTTTATTCATATGTTTCAACCCACTTCTTGATCTCCTGTTACATCTTTCAAAACTCAAAAGTACAAAATAAAACAATATTAAAAAATACTTTTTAAAAAACACATTTCTTCCAAAAATGTACTAAAAAATTTATAAAATAAATGTGTCCCAAAACTTCAAAGTTGTCAGTCATATGACTAAAAAAGTGTGGGGCGCCTCTAAACTCATTGTTCTTTGCTAATCGCAAAGGCATGCACATAGCGGTATAGCTAATTTCACCCCACTTATCTAGATCACGATCAACAGGAGCATACAACAGTAATGCAAGGCAGTTGTGAGAAATCATATTTCCATAATTACATAATCTGTATCATAACAATTGTGTCAAATAACACTTGCTTGCAGCAATGCAAATGTGTACATGTGTCCATGATTTGCATGATTTGTTTAAGTCATATGATTGTAACAAATCTGAAATTTGTTGGACATTTATTTTATACTTTTTAGTACATTTTTTTAAATATTGTATTATTTTGCATTGACATACAAGTGTGAGTAATTACAATATGAAACTTTGTATGCATGTTTGTTGTTTAAACGTAGCATATTGACAACCAATGGCATGTTATATGCTTTTTGTAGGATCGCTATTGGCTATGTACCAGTGGTTTAACATTTAGTAAATTAAAAGTGCAGTTTATGTTATTTATTAAACAGTCTGAAGTATTCATTTTTATAAACTATGATCTACAATTATAAAATCTTTACACTACAATGGTAAAATATTTACACTACAAAAAGAAAATCGTTACACTACAGTAGTAAAATATTAACACTACAATAAAAAAATCTTTACACTACAGTAGTAAAATCTTTACACTACAATAGTAAAATCTTTACACTACAATATTGAAATATTTACACTACAATAGTAAAATCCTTACGCTACAATAAAAAAAATCTTTACACTACAGTAGTAAAATCTTATGCTACAATAAAAAAAATCTTTACACTACAATAATAAAATCCTTACAAGCTTGTTACAGGGTATTATTTTTCAACAAAAATTTTTAATAAGGAAAAGGAAGAACTTGAAGAGATGCTAAGCAGATCACAGGACAATCTGGAGGAGTCAAGAACATATATTCAGCAGATGCAGCTTCAACAGAAAGATGAGAAAAGAGAAAGAGCCAGGTGCGTTAAAATATTTTTATTTTAAAAGGTTCATGTAGATTTGGAAAGATTATTTATTTTTTAATTTTATTTATTTATTTTTGCCCCCTTGTGTTGATACTGTTTATGACTTCAACAGACCATCTGCATGGGATTGCTATAAATTACTACTAATATTTGACAGTGCATGTACCTCTTCAATACCAAAGTATTCTCACTTACTGGGTGAGAAGAATCAAATTTGGAGAGAGAAAAGCTGTTTTAAATTTGTTATGAAACTGTTGTGCCCAAATATAGCGCTTCACAAGCTACTCAATCATTGAATAAAATTTATGAATAGATACAGCTATTCAAATTTTAAAGTTTGTTTATTCTTGAATATCTGATGCATAAAAGTGTTAATATTTTAACATCCAAATTTTATCAGTATTGGTAATTTAATTGACTAAAGTATGAGACTCCAGGAAGTAACAATCTTCAGCTTTCTAGGATAGAAAAAAACTTTAAGCAATTTAGCCTCAGAGATTTTAAGGGAAAAATATAATAAATCCATCATTTTAAGGTTTAAAAATGGACATAAATTAGACAATATCCTATAAATCTACTTACAATCTTTTTCTATAAACTGTTTTTTATAAAATACATTCTCCGCAAGAGATTTTAAATGTTTATAAATATTGTGATTTAGTTCATTTCAAAATATTTTTATTTTATCCTTTTTTTAAATTTAATAATTAACTTATTTTAGAGATAATGAAATCAGAGGTTGTTGTATGTTTTTAATTTTTACCCTAGTAAGACTTGTTTTCATTTCACAATCCATTTTATTTATCCTTCTATTGTCTGTTGAGTATCAAAGCTATTGAAATATTTAATAAAATTAAATCCTAAAAGTTAAGATGGGCGGGACTTTATAAAGTTAGTCTCAAGCAAAGAAAATACCATCTCATTAGTGGCAATATGGCAGTTGGTTAGAATCGGTGCTCAGACACATCCAGCTATGGGCAAATAATGGCCTGGCAAAATCCACCAGTTGGTCCAGCAAGACAGCCATGTTGGGGAGGAGGCAAATCCAGAATAAAGCAAGGGAAAGACACCAGCCAATAATTTCAGGATTAACAAATTATCCGGCTATGTAATAAAAAATTTAAGTAAATAATGAGGAGGGTCGAATGAAAATCTAGCTTTTCATTATCAAATAATTTCTTCTTTGTTCTCTGCGGTTAATGTAACTTTTTTTTGTTAAGCTATTTTAGGGTAGCATAATATAATTCTCCAGCCTCTTTGTTTAATTGCTGATTGCATTTACCAAAGGTCATGTGAGGACATACTAGAAGGAGGTATTAAAAATAAAAACCTTTCAGTCACATTCCACCATGATATTCAGCGTGTGAAACCAAGACTGTCCAAGGGTCGAAGGTATAAATTTGTGATAACTCAAACAATACATCCTCACTAAGTCGGACCAGTTTCCTTTAACTAATATTTCTGTCTGGATCAGCTATGGTTATTTAGACCTCATATCCTGTAAGTGATAAAATATTTTTGATGTTATTTATGAGAGAATATCATTCAAATTTAGACTCGCTGCCAAACTGATAATTTAAAATGGTTTCAAGGCAGTCCTTTAATTATTTTAGATTTTTTTAAAATTGCTTAATTTATAAAGGCTTGCTGATTTACTGGATTTGGATCCCTATTCTAATTCCTAAACATCTGTTATTCTGCTGTTATCAAGGCTATTTCTGTCCCTGAAAAAAAATATTTTTACAATCTGTTACAGTTGTACAAAATTATAAAAGGCTGAGGATGTTAATTTATTGGATAAATGTGCTGATCCAGAAAATAAACAAATTTCTAGAGTCTGTAATTTGTGTCAGTCCATTGACCTTTATTCTACCAATGAACTTTTAATGCCTCAAAGCTGTGTCTATTGTTTTGAGTAAATTTATACAACTGTAACCATTAGAAAGCTTTCTAATTTGGTCTGTCCTTTCAAAAGTTTGGTGTTGGATGATAAACCCATGTAATAATTTAACTTCTACCACTAGAGGATGTACATAATGAAAGTTAACAAGTTTTTTTAATAATAATAATATTTTTTAAAACTATATTTAAATTTTCCATAACATTTTATTTCAGTAAATGTATGTGCTCTTCAAGTCCTGATTAACATAATCTATATCAGTCAAAACAAGTGTTAGTCGGATATTGTTCAAGTCATGATATTATTATACCTTGCTTTCAACTGTTAGAAAATGTGACCATAAATTTAGTGTTTTTTTTTTAAATAGCCAAGTCCTCTTAGAAATAAGCCTCGACTCCATCACTTCTTAACCTCTGTAAACTACAAGCTAACATTGCTTGTCATCACATGATATACTTTTGTATATTATAACGGATGTAACATATGTAATACTTCTGATGTTATAATGTTACAACGTTAACTAATGCTTGTGATATGATGGATGGCCTGCAGCTGTCACTATTCATTCCTTAACTTAACCTCACTGACACTTTCTTTCACTAATGAAAATACTCTATATAAATTACAAAACCTTCTATTAAATGATATTTTAAATCAAATAAATCCTTGGCATTGGTGCATCCTTGTAACATACATAGTTACATGTAAAGATGTAAAGAATATAATACACACTTTGAATACTATTCCATCCTAAATTAATACAATAGGAAAATCCAACATGTCTGACCATCTACACAGAAAATTCGTACACACTCTTCTACACAGAAAATCATGAGTTCTCACTCCGCTCTGAAAAAGTACTTCCTGCTTTTTCTCGTGATATAATTCATTATGATTGAATCCTTACGCCATCGTGCAGTGAGAATAAATAATGTTGTCATGTGACAGATCATGTTTTACTTGATTATGATCTCTTTGAGGAACTGATATAATTTTTTTTTCATTTGGGGTTGTCCATAAAGTAACATCACACTATTTTTTGGACATTTTTTTTACCCTGTCACAATCTGTCACAAATCTCAGGGAAGCCCCCCCCCCCCTTTTTTTTTTTAAGGTAGGCCTACATAACACTTTTGAACTACATATGAAATTTATAATTAAAAACTAATTAAAATTTAATTCATAACACACTTCATTATTAAACTGGTTAGATTTATATAAGTCACATCTAATCTCATAATTCATCCATCACAACGGACAGGAGAAAGGTCAACATCACTCTTAATTTCTGGTTTTATATGTATGATTTAAATCACACAAGATTTTTACACCCCCCCCCCACCCCCCGAGTCACTAACCATCATAGACGCCACCTCTGTGGAGGGTGACACACTTTATGGATGTCCCCTTTAATATCAGAAAGACATTATCCTAAAGAGTCAATGAAAATTATGGATTGTGATAATGATAAACATGATTTATACATTTTAAAAAAGGCAAAGATGAAAGGCAAGTCACTCTCTTAAAGACAACTGACTTGGACTTTATGTGACAGAGGTTACCAGATGACAAACTAAACAAACAAAAAAAATGGTGCACATTGCAACATTATGTTATTTATTTCTATCATACTGCTAATAAAACCATTATCACATACTTTTTTAATATCTGTGTGTTAACATGAATGTAGCTCAAAAAAATTGAAGAGACTATTATGGATTCTTTGAAGTCATTTCTTATGCCTACAATCAGGAATTGTTTTTTTTTTAAATTTCAAATTTTCTCCTCATGTTCTATGTGATCTCATAAAAAAATTAAATAGTGTAGTGTAAATATGCATTTAGTTAGCAAAATATTGTTGATCCACTTCTCCATGCATTTCTTACATGCATATTCAATAAGATGTTTTTTCTTACATTAACGTAATGTTAAATGATTGAAATTTTAAATTTTTCCATGAATAGCAAATTAACATTGTGTTCATATAAATTAATTGGCAGATCAAGAAAATATAGGGATTTGTGGAGGGATGAACCAACAGAAAAACAAAGAAAAAATGCTCATTCAAAATAAATACTGTTCATATCCACTTAGCTCAACCAACTATAAAGGCTTAATGAATACAGTTAACATGTTTCCTTACTAGATCTTTATTTTGTGTAGGACAATCATTGATAATTCTATAAAATTTGCTGTTGCAATAATACTATTTTAATCCTTGTTCTTAGATTTTATTTAAGAATAATAAGTGGACATTACTTTTCCCAGGAATATAAATTATTTCACTTATTCTATATTCAAAAGACCTCTCTTATGAAATTCTCTTTTTCTTTTTTTACTGTTTTTTTTTTTATCACAGAGCTGCACTCATGTTGTCTGAAGGTATAGCCATAGAAAGAGAAAGCTTGGTCAAACAACTGGACTTGCTCAAGTCAGTATTTCATCTATCTCTTAATCCGATCTACTGATAGAATTATAACTTTTGATTCTGATCAACTACAGATCAGGATTATAGCTTTCATGCAATTCTGTGAATAAACATAAATTCTACTGTTTTTTTTTTTTAAATTTGGTTCATTAATATTTTGAGCATTATGTAATGAAAGCTGTGAATAATTTTATTTTTTCCAACAGGGATGTTAACAAGCGTCTGCGTGATGACAAGGATGAAGCTGAAGCTACGGATCCAAGGCGGGTATTACTTTAAATTTAATAACATGAAGGTGATGGAAACTTAGCATAATAATAAAATATTCTAACATTAATAACTGTTTTACTTTTTAAAACTTTAAACTCATGCGGGCCTTAGGTATTTTTAATTCCTATTCATTAACACAACCTGGGACCTGCAGCCATTAATACATTGCTTTAGAGCAGAAGGTCACAATTCATGAGTCATAATAAACCTCAAATAGAACTCTAGAATTAACATTAACCAATGGGTTTTCACAGAAATGTTTTATATCTTGATCATAAAGTGTACTGATTTTTTTTTTTTAAGGACAATTTGTACAGGGAAGGATATCATTTTTTTTGCTTTATTTTATCAGAAGAATTTTTTTAATGCACAGCACATGTGGCTGCTAATAAAGAATATTATTTTAAAAATCCTCTGCTTCTACTTAATTAATAAATGCTGAATGTTTGTCATTTTGATAAAATTGAAACTACTTTTGCATTTCTAGATTTCTTTTGTTTGTTTTTGTTTTTTTTGTTGCAAAATGTAATGTAAAGAATCTAAAAGATATGTTTACATAAAAAAATTCCTAAATATGCTGTTGTATTAAGACTAGGTCCAGGTATAACGTCACCCTTTTTCTCTATTTTTCCTTAAATATATTAAACAAGTCTAAATTGATATTTTGTTCTTTGAAATTTATTCAAGAGAGACAAAAAAATCACAATGTTTTACTGCATTTTCTGTATTTTGTGTTTTTTCACAAATGACCACGCCTGTCTAGGATGGGGGAATATCAATTGAAGCAGAGTTACAAGTAGGAACTGGTGGAAAAATACCTAAGTAGTTTTTGGGTATTGGCTGCTTTTGGATTTGATTACTGCGTCCTGCTTAAATTAGTGGACAAATGCTATTAAATGTATTAATTTATAGAGGAACCCACTGTCTCCCTTAGAAATGTTATTTTAGGTAACAATTGCAAGAAATTCATCAGTACAGAGGGTTTTTTTCTTCTTGTTTTTCACTTATATAGAGGGAATCGCATATCATTTTAGGGCAGTATTTCAATCATATTAATAGACTTTCTCAAAATAATTCACTTTAAATATAAACAATTTGTTCTTTAATCTTTGCAACCCTACCCAAGTACAAAATAATAGATGAGGAATAACTTAACACATATCACTATATTTGCTAAATAATGATAGTATTTATCACTATATTTGCTTTAATTTGCTATACATAATTACAACACCTTCAGCTACAATTAAGAAGCACAGGACTTTTTATTCATAAAATAAAACTAATTCTTTTTTTAAACATTGCCTCAAGAGTGAATCAAATAGTTTCAGGTAAACTACATATTTACAGACGTCTTCACTCATTTTTCAATATCTTTATTCTAAAAACATTCTGATTATATAATTTGTATTTATAATTTTCAGTTTTAAAAAAAAATATATCTCTAAAAAATAGTTGTAGTCCAATTTGGTATTTATACCTGATTTAATACAGAAAGCAAATAATGCTTAGCCTCTTAAGTAATGACTGAACTTTTTTTCTAAGAAATGACATTTTAAATATCATGGTTTGTTACATTAATTTTAAAAGATGAAATAAAAAAATTGACACACAAGAAACACCTTCTTTACCAAATGGCTTATGGTTACTTTATCATTAAAAAGCTGTGACTTTCTTTTATGAAAAAAATTATTTTCTTTGCAAATACTGCAAAATAATTAAAAACAAAATTGTAAACTAATATTTATACATTTAGATTGATCTCTTTCACCCCTTTATTTTGGGATCTATCAATTTTTATTATTTATATAGATAATGTTTTTTTTGGTTGCCTGAATATCTCGGTTCAATATCTCAGTCTATCTGTCCAATAAAAAGGGGCTAATTGGTTTTCTGTAATAACATACAGTAAGAACTTTTTGTTTCAAGTGAACTGACATGTTTAAATAAACTTCATTTCTAAACCTATTAAAACAATATATTTGCCTCTGTCATTTCTTTCACCACAAATGCTAATCAAAAAACTATTTAACATTTACTTTTGGGTTTTGAACTTTAGGCTCTTTTAATAGGATCTTTGGCTTTTCTATCTTGAAAGTTAATAACATTTTGATCATACCAACTCAGAAAAAATAATGCAAATATTTGTTTTGATCAATTTAAATTTTCATAAGGTAATTAAACTAAGTATAAATCTAATTAAATATGTGACTTATGTACATTTCCAATCAAGATAACTAACTTTTACACTGTTTAGTGTTTGTTAGCAACAAATTGTAGCATTTAAAATGTAGGATAATAATAACAGATACATAATCTATAATAATTTTGTGTTCATTAATAGTTTACTGATATAAAGATTTAAAGATAAACATATCATGTTGCTAATTATTTTTTCATTCAGCATTTGTCACTTTGAAAGACAAATTCCAAATTAATAAAATTTACATATCAGTGAATTGTCAGGAACAAAAAGTTGATGTATCGAGCAGGGTGTGGCATCTCACCCTCTCTATTTATTCTAATATTCAGAACAATTTTCTCAAATACATTATGCATCAGCTGTGAAGCTAATATTTTTCTGTTATAGATTTCATTCAGGCAATGCAACTAATACCAGGATTCTCTTTAACAGGTTGAGCAGATCGAGAGCACAAAACTACCACCCACAAAATCCGAGCCCAGGAAGAAGTTTCGTAAGCAGGGGTCAATTATTGGTAAATACCTCCCAGGGTGAGTTTATTTTCCTATTAATTTCATCCCTGTGGCACTACAAACCATGTAGGGCCTATGGCCTGCCTCATCACTTCCTTCCACTCAGACCTAAGTGATGCTTTTCTTTTTCCATGCTTGCATTCCAAGCTGCTGTAGATCTTTTTCCACATCATCCATCCATCAAAGCCAAGGTCTGCCTTTGAACTGTTTTCCCTCTGGTGTTGTGGTGGAGAAGCCTCTTCACTCCTCTGTCATTTGGCATTCTTTCAACGTGTCCCTTTAACTAACCAGATTTATTATTTACACCATTATATTCATACCCTTGAATACAAACACAGCTTTAATAAGTCACCACACAAAAATACCATTTTATAAATATATTCTGATTCACCTTGTTTGACTTTCTTCTCGGTTCAATTTAAAGCTGATTATCAAAATTCATTTGGACATAAGTTTCCTTCAAATTTATAAAGTAAAGTGCTGAAGTACTGGATGGCTAATAAGTGGGAGGTAATTCAGTACTAGTCAATGAATGTGAAGTGCTTTAGTAATGGTTTTTTGGGAGTTAAATGTTAAACTAAATGTTTTTTATCTCAAGGAGTGGATCGAAAGGGTCAACTGAGCTGGTCTCAGTTGACCTAGATATGGAGGAACTACAAGAGGTGTGTGGTGATGATGATGTCTGTGACGTAGATGCTGATGACCTGAGTGAAGCTAATGTGTTCATACCTGGACTGACTGACGGAGACGACGACGATCTTGATTCAGGTCATCATTCCTTTCATCGACAGCATCATCTGAGTGGAGAGGATGGGTTTAAGGAGCAGCAAGGGGAAGAATTTGGGAGGAAGAAACATAAGTAAGTATCAATAATAATTCTAGGATAGTGTCCCATGAGAAAGATTAGTCGCAAGTCATTGCCGAAATAGTTTCTTGTTTGAAAAATGTACATTGATAGCAAAGATATTTATATCACTGAAGTAGATTAAGTTGTTTTTTTATTGCTGCTTATAGTGCTGGAGAAGCTAGAGCTTATGATGCGAGTGACTCTCTTTGATTTAGCCGTCCCTAATTAACATAAGCCACAGTGCATAGAGAATATACATTAAAAATAAGCTGCATGAAGTGGACCAAAAATGCCTTCCCAAATTAAGGCCAAATGGGGGGCAGACTGCCGCCCTGTGCCCCCCCCCCTTCCTAAGCCCGTGGCATCGAGTGACGGAGTGAAAAATAATATGTTGGCATCTTCTCTTTAAAGTGGATTTACTACTGTTGTTGTATACTCATGTCGCCCTGCTAAGTAAACATGTCTTTTTGTAAATAACCTCTCATACTGTTTGAGAGGTCAAAGTTTCTTCATAATGTGTCCAAGAAAATAAAGGCATATTTACTCTGAGTCTGACTAATGTCCAACCATGACTCTTTTTCAATATTAACAATAAAAATAGCATTTAATTATTTTTTTTTTCAAATATTTTATAATTTTAATTTTGGTTTAACCAATCTTTTCTGATATATCTCACCACTGCCCCTTAGGTACTCCAAGGGCGAAGTGCTCCCTTAAATCTACTGAGCATAATATTTCCCCCTCCCCTAGGCCATTCACCAACACCTGAGGGTGTGTACCGCCCACTTTGAGGACCACTGCTCCACAAGGGTATTCTATTGAAGCTGGCTAGATTCTGTTATACCGAATGACATGAATTTTTGTTTCTCTTCACAGGGGAAAAATTCGTGTGCACAGTCTCAAAAGGTCACAGCCAGTCGGGGCAGACTCACTAAATGTCAGTGTGTGCATCTGTTGCAAGTATAGATAAAGTATATTAAATGAGATTTATTTTTTAAAAGTGCTTGGTAGATGTTTCAAAAAGAAATAGAGGGAAAACATTTAAAAGCTAAAATTAGATATGAACTTTTATCTTGTTTGAGTCCACCAGTTAATTCATTTATCATTTGTGTTTTGATGGTACTTCAAATAAAAATGTTAATGAAAATATTTCATTTGTAAAATGAATGAATTAAAGAAATATCCAAACTTCAATATGCAAATGAAGAATTTTTGAATAATCAAAAACACTCCCCTAAAAGATTAAATATTTTTTTACTTGAAATTAGGCCATTAAAAGCCACACGAAATAGCTGTGAACTATTTTAACAAATACATATTTATTCTACAGAGTGAAACCACAGGAATCAAGCCAGAAAGGATTTTTAAAGTTGTATTCATAGGGGACTCTGGTGTTGGCAAGAGCACATACATCCATCGTTTCTGTCATCATGAATTTAAGAGCAACTTTCAAGCAACAATTGGTAAGCTAAGCATTCTTTAATTCTCAGCTTTCTGAATATAAACATTAACATTTCGGTCACAAAGAGATGTACTCTGTGTCGTATGTAAAACCTGTCTCAAAATGGCAAAGTAACACACCTAAAAATAACTTAATTTGTGACTTATCTTACCAAGGAAATATTGTGTGATTTACCTTGAAGAGTTCTGTATCATTCAGATGAGTTCCCATGGTTGCCCATCACATACACTTCTGCCCATGGTTGCCCATCACATACACTTCTGTTGCTTTCATGCCATTGCATTTCTGGATTCAGTTTGAAAAATGATTCTATGAAAGGCATCAAGAAGCATCCTGAAAAATCTTTCAATGTATCGCTAAATATTCTTTCACAAATAAATGTTTTTAAAAATATGTTGGCACAAAAGAAGCCATCAGCATCCTATTCTGATAGGATTGGAAATTTTACCATTTGAGGTTAGTTTGGAAAGGGAGAATAAAAGGGTTTGACTGTGACATAGCCTTGAAGTAGATGAATGACAATCAAACAATTTGTGTTCATAAAACAATATATGTTAAACTTTAATTATGATTAGAAAAAATACAAATTCATAAGTTTCATAAAATGCCTTCATCAAAACAACAAAAATCCATTAATATAATTTTAAATTAAGTTTACGCAATATATGTATATCCTACCAATAGCTAAAAATGAAAGAAAAGAATAAGAACGGGCATGGGACCCTAACAAAAACAAATGATCAGAAGAACCCCATGTGGTATTTGTAGTTTTATACTTTTATAAAAAAAAGTATCAGGAGAATATCATGTTTAAATATAAAATTGTTCATGACAGTTAATTTTTCTCACTATGCTTAAAGACCCTCCAGACATTTCCTGCACTTCCATGATGATGGGAAATACCAATGATGGGAAACATAAATAAATTTTTTTACATTAATTTTTTTGTTTGGTGCTTTGGATATGTAAATTTTCAGACTTCAGGAGACCAGTAGCATTATTAGAGCTAATGTGTCAAGGTTCAGTAACCCTTTCTTTCACCAAACATGTGTTTCCGTCACCCCATAAAAGAGCTAAAATTAATCCCACAGCTGTGTCGCAGCTCTTGATCTATCAAAATTATTTTGATCTTTGCTACACCTCGTGTTAATGTGTTGTGAAATTTCCCTATGGAAGCTTTAAAAAATATTTCAACATAACTTCCATTTAAATAGAGTGCAATTAACAACAGTGGAATCAATAGTAAAATAAATTTTCCACTTCATCTTAATTACTATAAAGTTAACGCTTAAAAATCTTTCTTTTTTTTTTTCTAATTTTTTAATTTCATGTAATATATTTTAGTATTGAATCCAAACAGATCATTATGTTATTTTTTTTTAATTGGATGTGAGCGTGGGTGGACGTTTTTAGCAAATACGTAATAGCCAGGGGTTGACAGGTTTAAATATCACAAGGGGCTGACAGTTGGTTTAAATTTCACCAGGGGTTGACTTCCAGGTGAAAACCATGGACATGAAGGACACAACAGTTATCCTGCAGCTGTGGGACACAGCAGGACAAGAGAGGTACCGTTCTTTAACCAAGACCTACTTTCGTAAATCAGATGGTGTCATTGTTATGTATGATGTAACTGTTGAGTCAACCTTTACAAGTGTCAGAAATTGGATGACCAGTGTCCAGGTAACAAAGATATACTGATCACTTATAAAGTTAACATGTTAATGTTATCTAGTTAGTCTCAAACATCTTTGCATTTTTAAATTCAGAGCTTCCTTTAAGACATAACTTTTTAATGCGATTTATAAAATGCTCCAAAGATCAGTTTTTACACCATACTATCTTCTCTTTGTTTCATAGTTGAACAACAGGAAATGGTTTTTTTAATTATAAAGCCATAGCTTTGGTTGCATGCACATTGCAAATTTATCTTCAATTCCAAATATAAACACTGACGAATGAGTTTGGTGGTTTGTTTTCTTATAAAGTCTAATCATTAGTGTGTGTGTGATCTAATTAGATTTGTGTCATTACAATCCCAGTAGTGACTGTAAACATGCCACTGACATTGTTGACATTGCCTTCATCTTTCCAGGAACAAGTGGAACCTGGGACAGTGATAATGTTGCTAGGAAACAAACTGGACATGGCAGAAGACGATGCTAATAGGCCTGTCAAGGAAAAGGATGGCAGACTTTTAGCAACAGTAAGTGAAATCAAACTACCTTGGATTTGATTCTTTGGCTTCAAAAACTGTTGGTTCACCCCCTTTTGAACTACATACACAAACAGCCCCACTTGTGTTGGCACTAGGGGATGATGATATCTTGATTACAGACAACCAAAACACTGTAAAAAAAACAATTCAAAACAGTTAAATATTATTTAAGATCTCCATTAATTTCAATCAGTTTTATGACAACATTCTGTATCTTATCGTATAAAATGGTTGTATACACAGCAGCAGCCACAAACTATACTGTGAGATATTACCAAATATATTTTCAATTGGATGTTCATAACAAAGACAATCTTGTACCAAAAGATCTTCAAAACTTGGTACATTTTTATAAGAAGCATCTAGCTTGAACATTTATTGATTTCAGTTCATGCACTATCTCATCAGGCTTCACACTTCTTTATTACATAATGTATCCATTAGTACTCAAGTTTTTTAAAGTAATAATCAAGAAATTGAATTATTTTATTTGTTATATGCAAGGATTCTGATATGCTGTTTTATGAAACAAGTGCCAAATCTGGAGCCAATATAAAAGAGGCAATGGAAGCATTTACTAGGTAAAAATTAAGTCAGTAACTGTATTTTCAAGCTGGTTTTCCTTCCTTCCTTGCTTGCTAATAATAAACTTTAATTTTTTTTGTCAAATAAGCCAAGTTCTGATTTATCATAAAGTCTCAGTCACAAAAAAAGGGACATCAGTTGTTGAAAAAGAAGATATTTCTCGGAAAGTTATGGTTCATGTTTTTTTTTAAACTGGTATGCTTCCTTTTCATTTTTCTGTTTTCAGAACATTGCAAGAAAAAGAGGACAAGAAATTAGAAGAAGGCCTGAAACTAACAGATAATCCCAAAAAGAAAAAGTGTTGCAGCCGGTGAATCAGCTCTTAACTTGATGTGTGTGTGTGTGAGTGTGGATCTGAAAATTTCTTTTATTCCATTTTTAAAATCTCTTTTTAAGAATAGATTTCAGGGTAATATTTCAAAGTATTTCTTTTATTTTGTTTCAGTAAGATAATTTTAAAAGTAACGATCCCAAGAAAAATTGCACAGGAAATATTTGAAAGCCTACTTATTCACATTTTGCCGGACAATTTAATTAATATTCATATACTTTATAAAACTTATAATCTATGTGTTGCACATTTTTTTTTATTCTTGAAAATTGGAACACTTCTCATATATTATTTAGGTTTTTAATATTTTTTATAATTATAACTGAAAATTTATCTTCACAGATGCTTATGATCTGCTAGAGATAAATGTAATTTCCTGAGAGCCAAAAAAAAATTGCTCAATCTACTAACTGAAGATCAACCTTTTTGCTTGATGGTGGCTGTGTCCTGATAACCTCGTATCATTATCTTGTGGTGCTTGGGATACAAAAAATACCCTGCAGCTGGCTGTGCCTTTTTGATATTCCTTACCTAAATTTATAAATTATCATTTTGTCTATAACCACATAAATTGTGATTTATTTATTTTTAAGTTTTATTAATTAATCATATCTTTTAGTAATTTATTTCCCTTTTCACAAGCAATATAATTATTTTTTCCTTTTCACTGTTAAGGCCACATGAAACATTGGTTGTTTATTTTTTTATTCATGGTACTCATGTATGTCAAAACATTATTTTAATTTTAACCCTTTCCCCCTTGCTGCCCTTTTCCTTTTGCATCCTATTCATTGTTGATTAATGTGCTACTTAATGTTCTGACTATAAATTATTGTTCATGTGTTAACCTTCTTCCACTGATGCTGCAAGAAGAAAATATCATTGAGTAGAGTTCTTGTTCCCAGATATTTATGGAATCATAGTGTCATTAAAAGTAGACCAAACAGTAGAGAAAATCAATCCTACTTTTAAAAAACTGCAGTTGCATTATAATATTTAGAATATTTAAAAAGTATGCGTTTGTCATTGACTTAGTGTGTGTAAATTGAAGCTGGATATCCAGTTACATGCGAAATCATTTCTTCTTTTTTTACACCCCCCCCCCCCCCCTTATTTTTAACTTTAAAATATATTTATGGCTTTCTCGCACATTAATGAAGTCTGTCAATTTTACTAATTCTATTTATGAAATATGAATTTTGTTTGTACTAATGTTTTATGAATTTCTGATCATAACAGTATTGTTCCTTTTGCCATTTGAAGTGCAATAAATTCTTCTCTATTCAGACGCTGGTGAAAACTTTTCAAATTACTCTACCGTATTGCATTAAGGGTTAGAGACTCTTGGAATTGTCAAATATTTTATGGCCCTAACTACCTTTCTTAATATATTTATTTTTGTATAATCCATTTCAAATATGTCTAAGTTAAAGGCTACGTAAAAGTGACAGTCAAATCTCTACAGTCTACAGACATATTTCGAACAGTTATGTTTTTCTGAAGATTAGAAAATCATATTTTACTATTTTTGTCCACCTGAAAAAGAGAATTATTTTATTTTCTAATTTTAAATAACTTTTCATTTATATTTTATATATTTCTTCTTTTTTTTTTATTTAATAAATTTTTCTTTCGACAACATGGTTTACTTTACTAAATCACAGACAATGGTAAAATAATGAATCTCGTTTTTAATATTGATTTAAAGAGACTATTGTTGATCTGGAAAGGTTCTAGAAACTAGTGTATTGTGTGTCATTGTCATGGTGCATGAAGCTATGTCTGTTTGCCTGAGAAAATTTTATTTCCTTGCATGAAATTTAAACAAATCTTTATTCAATTTGATAAATATTTCCTTTAGTTTGTACTTTTAAAAGTTTGTTTTTAAGAAGAGTTAAAACCATGAATATAAATAGTTGAAGCACTTTTATTAATCTCTGATTTTTTTCTGAAATTTCACTCTACATAATGCTCTCCAATCTAATTGTAGCACAATCAAGAAACTGTCACTGAAAGTTACTTAGCAAATTTAGCTAGAAAGTTTCTAGCCACCAATGTCTTAATGAAAAGCTCAGGATGAAAGTAACAAATATATTACAGATTTAATTAATTTGTTTATCCGACAGTTAGAGATGTTACAATCTAATAATTGAAAAATGTCTGTCTTCTGACAAAATCACAGGGATTCTGTCAGCATGGAATGTTCACTGGGTTGTCTCATGAAGTGCTTTAAATACTTTTGTGCCTTTTTTAGACTTAATAAAATGTATGACATGAAAAATTTGAACACAAATTTGTCACTGCTAACCACTGAGCTATGGTTTCTTCAGACACCATATTGATTTGCTTGAAGTTTATATTTTACTAGGCATGAGAAACAACTCTTAAAATGACTTTTTTTAAAATGAAGCTCACACCACCACAATTAAAAGTAGAACCACTGTTGAATAATTAATATTTCTACAAAAAAAAAGTAATTTTTTTGATATATCATTGATGTGAAAAGTATAAGATCTGTATAAAAAGAAGTTGAGGATGTTTCACATTTCATTTTGGTTTTCTTATAATTATAATGGTCATATTTACTTGACCATTGTTTAGCAAAACTTTTTACATTTATTATTCTCATTGTGTAATCAATTTAATGACTTTTTCTCATTATTGTCTAGCCTACTTGAGACAATAAGTTTAGCATCAAGAAAGCATTGAATCTGTTGATATTATTTAACAAGGATTGAAAGGAACCATGTTAAAATGTTTTCATGTTACATTCCTTTTTTTTTCAGGGTAAAATCAAGAAATAAATTTATATATGTGAGCTTAAGAATATCTAACATACTAATAAATAAATAAACAATAGGTCAGTGTTGCAGTAAGAAAGACAATATTTCTAAACATTATTATTTGAAGCATATTTTTATCTTGTTAGATATTAGAATCAAAAGTTCTTGGTTGTACACAAAATAAATCCTTAAAGCACAGCTACCCCCTTAAGAAATAAAGGTTACATATTTTGGTATATATTTTACTTTAATATAGTTTGCACCTTCAATTTAGTTAAAGTAAGCATGATTAAAATAAACTACTGAAGGTTCAATTGAATTTTTTTCAAGTTTCATTTTTTAGGTGCATCTAAAATGCAGTTATCATTTGCATTTAAACAACTGGTTTCAAATCTCAGTATTTTGCTCATATTGTATTTCTTTATTTTAAAATTGCATCATACTTTGAGATTAGCACTAGTATTAGCAGCTGTATTCTGCATTTGCCATGTTTAAAACAAGACTGCAGATCTCAAAAGCATTCTTAGTTATGCTCAAACTTTTATCAGCATAGTACAATTTGTATTAATTTCATGATAAACTAAATAATAGTATTATTTCTTCAACTCTAAAAACGTCTAACTAGGACTGTATCAATGATAGTATCATGGTTTTTTTTTTACAATTTTTGAGTAGCCCAGATACTAATTTCTCAATTCACCCTGTTTATGTTACCTAAAATTGTTCAAAATTTGAATGCATAAAATTAATAAAATGAAGAGAAATTATTGTTCAGCAATTTTGTGTTCTGCTTTATGTATTTTTTGTATTCATAATTTCAAATACAAAGATTCTGATATAAAATAAGTAATAATTATTTAACTTTATTTGTATCACGCGGAAATAGCTAGTAGGAAATCGCAAGTATATAAGGTTGTCAGCATTATTATTGACTTATTAAAATGTGAATTTAAGATGTGATTATTATTAACATGGATTGTCTTCTTTTAGAAAAAATATATATTTGCTGCTCATCAGTGAAGTGAGTTGATGTGCATTTATCAGTTAACAAGAACAGTTGAAACATTGTTAATAGTTTTAATAACTTATAAACAAGCCCCTCATAAGGACCAACAAAGAAAAAAACAATGTACATATAAGCTTGTCAAATATGCTCATTTATTGTTAAAAAGACAGCTGATAGAATGGCTGTTGTACTTTTCTACTGGATGCCACTGTTTCAGCAGTCAGTTACCTTGAGGTTGCCCTAATATTTTGTATCAATTCTATTGACCCAATTTACACCTCTTCAGTTGCTTACTTAAAACTTTGCAATTAAGTGTCCTTACTCTTTGTGCAGGCTAATGTTAAATAGTTCCTATAGTTGTGTACTTTAATTTGTAATGCGTAATATATGAATATCATGAAGAACATAATTTTATTTTTTGGTGAATAAAATGCTATTGTGAGATGTCTTTAAGTTTTCAGGAGATCATGGTAAACTTCTGTCAGTAAACCAATGCCACTAATTTTTTAGTAGTGTTTTGAGTGCACCTGTTTTGTTGAGGTTTTTCAAATCACTGTTTCCACCCACACACTGGCCATCAATGAATATCCGAGGAACCTAAGGAAAAAAAAAATATTGAAATTCCTTTTTACTCCGACTTTTGTTTATTTCAAAATAGCCAATCACCCTTTCATTATGACACCAAAAAATCAAAATACACAGTGCATACAACAAATGAGTTTGGATTATACCTAACAGTGACCTAATTCATATTATTTATTACCAAATAGTTTTAGAATGGTCCTAACTTGAAGCATATACACTTTTCCAAATGAAATAAAAGCATATAAAGAGTCAAGAGCAGACAGGTGATATAAAAAGTTACATTTCAGTTATGAGAAGGATCAATGTGATTTACAAAGAAATCACCAATCTTCAAAAGTAGGCTTGGCTATTTGGAAAATGGCTATTAAATTTTCCACATAGTTCAAGACTGATATTTTTCTATAAAATAGATGTTTTTTTTATTTCAGGAAATTTAAAGTCTATGTTTTAATTAAAGATTTAATTAACTAAACCAATGCTACTTCACAGGTTTTTATAAAACACAACTGTTTTTATGGTAAAGTATAGAACTTGATAAAAATAATAGTAGGCCTACCCTCCAAAAAAACAACTGAGCTCAAAACAAATAGATTGATTGCAGTTACTTGAAACTTACAGTTTTGGCATCTGTGATTGTGCCCAACACATTCTGGACTTGACTTCCCTCCTTTAACTGATCCAGTTCCACTGTTTTATAGTCAACTCCCATGTTGTTCAAGAGCATCTTTGAGTCATCACAGTGAGGGCAGTGCGTTTTGCTGAAAACCACGACACGATTATTTTTCACAATGTCTTGCACAAACTCCTGCTCTTGGGACCCTGACGTAGCTCCGTCCTTTTCATGGTCACCCATGGCCTTGTACTCCTCAGGAGTTATATTCACACGGCTATCCATGGTTGATGAATTCCTAGATGATGAATATAAAATTATAAATTAATATCCATTTAAATATTACTTTTTTTTTTTACAATCTGGGCTGTGAAGTTTTGAAGTTGTCCTTTTTTTTCTTTTCCAGGGTAAAATATTGTACAAATTCAAGAGTCGCTGTTTCTTATTATTTCCCAACATGGACTAAGTTTGGTTATTTAAATGTTCTGTAATGTCTCAAACATTCTGAAAATGACTTTAAGATAAGCATTATTTACCCCAGATTAAGGATGCCCAACATATTTATTTCATCTGAAAGTACTTGATGTTAAAAGATGTTAAAACTTATGGATAGCAACAATGAAACAACACCTAGGCTTTAAAACCTTAGGGATTATTGATAATTATTTTCATCCAATTTGGTTCCTCAAATTAAAATAAATGTTTTCAAGATTTCCTTTGACTTTTAATTTAAAACGTCAAGTTAATTAATGCTTAGCCATGCCTCATGATTAAATTCAAATTTTTTTATTGCCCTCTACTTCTTGTTTAGATGTAGTCTTTTACTGATCAAGTAACCCATGTTCTACAGTGGTGTAGCTATGGTTATTGCTGCCTCAAAATACAGGAAAAAGTTTCTGTGGCTGACCGCCACCTCCACCTTACCTTTCCTACGCCAATATGTTGACCGCCACCTCCACCTTACCTTTCCTACGCCAATATGTTCACTAGTTATAGTTTTATAGTTTTTTGTGCAGGCTATTCAAAAAAACACCATCTGCACTAAAAGTGAATGCTCTTAGACTTAAATTATAGTGCATTCCACTCTCGAGTCTCTAATATTGCAGTTGATAAGGAATGTTCTTCTGCGCTGTGCTATTTTTATGAGTCATGTAGGAAAAGAATTAACTTAATTATCTTAATAATAATAACCCACGTGCATCAATGAATGATCATTAAATGATAAAATATCCACGGGCATAAATGAATGATCGTTAACATGATCGGCTAATGTTGAGAGATATCACTGTGACTTCGTTAGGGATACATTTAGGCATTTTAGGGTTCAGGTTAGATTTAGGGTTCGGGTTAGGTTTAGGGATACAATTACAATATACATTTAGGAAATTTGTTCATTATTTTTAAACATTTTATTCTTAATTTTACGGTTCACTGCAATCAAGTTGGCGGCCATGGTAAAAAACGCGGTGATATCTCTCAACATTTACCACATTGCCACATGATCAAATGTCCATTTGACATGTGAATCAATGAATGATCATATTAATATTAGTCATTACATGAGTATGATTCGAGTATGATCAAATTTTCACGTGCATCATTGAATGTTTGTGCTAATCATAAAATTAAATTTAATGCACTGAAAAAGTTCACTGGGCCCTGATGATATAGCCTACTCACCGAGTGGAGTGGGCCAGTTGTGAATTCATTCAAAGTATACAGAGTAGGCCTACACTACAGTACGAGTACAGTACAGGAACTAATCTCAATCACTCAATTATAAATTATAATTAAGTCTTAAAAAACGTCTAACTTGGACTGAATTAAACTAAGTGTAAATAACTGGGGACTATTTTAAAATACTTGTTGCTAAGTATACCGTATTTACCTTCTGCAAACAGCGAATTAAAATGGTTTGTCACACAGAAGATACGTAAGTTTTAAGTTTAGAAACCACAAACTCACGATTTCAGCCTTTTTATGTTGTTAGAGGTGACGTTATAAGAGTATATGACGTCACAAATAAATCTAGTGTTTTATTTCTTAACATTTTGATGATTTTGTAAAAAAAAAACGTTTTGTTTCCAAATAAGACGCACATGTTTTTCTTTCGTACCAAATAGCAGACAAGCAGTCCAAAGACACTAAATAAAAAATATAATTTTAGTAAATTTAACTAGGCCTATTTCATTTAAATTAAATTTCATATAGAAAATTTTTTTAAATAGAAATTAAGATAATTACCTTTGAGATTATATTTTATATATGCCAATTTAGCCTTTTATTTTTATTTAATGACCAAATTCATCGCAATTTAAATCAAGAAAATCACTATAGACCATTATATGATGTGACATTGGCTTATTAATATTATGTTTAACATATTGCAAACTAGTAATCAAGATTCGATAAATTATCAAAAATAATTTAAACATTATGGCCAAAGGATGAACACAAAAGCTAGCATGTGCCCTGGTCACCTTTAAAACTTTTTTGCGGGAAAAAGTACGACCCACCCTCTCCCCCCCCCCTTTTTTTTATTTAAAAAAAAAACGGAATTTCAAAATTTAATGTTTTAGCATATGTCATCCCCAAAATAATTTTTAATATACTTTTTTTTAAAGATTATTTTTCATTTTTGTTTATATTTTTATGTAGTATCCGTCCTTCGAGTCACGACGTTTTAGTTACTTTTTTTGCATCCATTCTGATTCGTGACGCGAGTCTGATCCTAAAGTGAACATCTCTTTATCACTCACTGGTGATCGCTGACTTCTGGTATCGAGCTTTAATTTTTGTTTTCTTTCAGCAAAGTTAGTTAGCATTACTAACTACTGTTCGCCCGCACTTTCGTCATGTAGACCTACTCAGCATAACATATCTAATTAAAAGTATTAAGCGAACCTTTTTTTTAAATCTTTTTAAGACGAGTTTGGCTAATGTGCTGTTGTGGTCCCCTTATTGGGAGTCACTTCCCTTTGTTTATGATAGATTTAGGGTTCGGGTTAGGGTGAGCGACAGAGGGACCAGTAGCGTGCAATAACCACGAGTTTATATGCCATATGTACTAAGTAAAATATATATTAATTTATTTAAATGCATTGGCATTGCGCAAAAAAAGGCATTCTTTGAATCTAATGGAATCGAATTAAACGTAGAAGAGACTAAAATATGTTTTTTTTTTTTCAACAAATATTTACTACGCAGACGTCTGTGCATAATGCATTTTATGACATTTACCAATATGGCTGATTCTGAGTTATGGAGCCCTGACGTCATTTGCGTGGATTCACTCCCCTTATTTTTTTTATTAGAGTTACATTTTCCTTAAATTACGATGGCATGTTTTTTAATTAAATTTTTATTGGTTGATTAAATATAATGATAAAATTTGATTGGTTGGCTGATTTAGTATTTTATGTCGTCTGCCATTTCATAAGAAGATGACCACACGTGTTTTATTCGTGTTTCATTAATGTTTGGATATTCTTTTCGTTGGAACCTGAAATAAAGTGTGTAAAAGTGTATTCCATGAAAATGTAAGTTGGGTTTTCATTACTTCTTTATTTTATAATTAATTTTGGCCACTTTTCTTTGTTTTTTTTTAAATTTTCCTACTTTTCAGGGTCAAAACCCAGCGCCACGTTAGGCTAAGGAGAGTGTCAAAACGCTGGTTCCGATAGGGTCAAAACCCTGGTTAGGGAGAGGGTCAAAACCCTGTTAGGGAGAGGGTCAAAACCGGGTTAGGGAGGAATTTAGGGTTTAGGTTAGGGTGAGGGATAGATTTAGATCATTTTTTCATTTTTAAAAACTTTTTATTCGTAATTTTAGCAAAAACATGAGTTATTTTATTTTTCCATGGCCGCCATCTTGGTTGTCCCGACCCGTGAACACGTAAAAGTTCGCGGGTCGGGGCAACCAAGATGGCGGCTATGGTAAAAAAACGGGGGGCCTATCTCTCAGAATTTACCTGCCTGTATATTATTTTCTACTTTTTAGTATCAACATTTAAATCTATAATAAATTACAGAAAAAAATTGTTTTTTTTATATATAAAAATATTGCTTACAAAATCCCGGTTAAATTGACCTAGGTTTAACTTCTTACCGAGGCTTAAAACTAAAAAGTAGAATGTAACGACTGCGGCGTTGTATACCACTGGTCGCTTGCCGTCCGCTGTTCCGAGTCTAATTGCAGTAATGTCCTACAGTTAGGACGGATGCTTATTGGAAGTGGTTTGTTTGTTTGTTTTAATCGTCTTTTATTTCCACATCACTCACCACCCCCACCCAATCCCTCGACCCAGGTGACCAGAGCTTTCACTCCTCTTACACAGGGCCAGCACGAGGCAGCGTGATCAACCTTGGTGAGAGTGTCACAAAGTTTGTGATAAAGTTTGAAGCTTCTTAAACTTGATAGATTTGTTTATTAGAAAGAAAATCTTTAAAAATTCCATTGATGTATAATGTATATTTCTGAGAAACTATGTGTACATTAGATCAGCGTTCCCCAAAGTGTGTTAGTCCATGGAAGGCTCCGCAACATGGGAAGTTTTTTTCTCGGACGATATGTTGAAATACCAGACCTTCACCTCACAAATCACCATTTCCCCCCCCCCCCCCATTTTTTTACCATCTCCATAACCCCCACGAACAATTCTTTTTCTCGCAAACACTACCCACCTTCCCCCACCTCAATCCCATACCCCTCATTCTTCCCATTGCCTCACAAATGCCAACTCGTCCATATGGCTTGTGTCATATTTCACTTTATCAACTAATTATTATTTCATAAGGTTAACGCACTGCCAGGAGTTGAATTGTTTCAATATGTTTTTAAAGGAATATCTTTTCAATAAAAACAAAATATGGGAAGGTGGTCTGCAAAATAAGGTCACGCCACAAAAAATGTAGGCCCCATAAGATAATGTCTAATAACCAATGACTGATACTGATACATATTGACAGTTCATGATTTCTGGACTGTGGCAAAGTATTCAAAATAAAGAATCAAATTAAAAAATATTTCATTTTGTAAGAGTGATAAGTTATAAAGTTTCTCTAAATAATATTGGCCGACTGTAGTGATTCGACAGACCTTCCTTATGTTGATTTAAATTGAACCAAATAATTAAATTATAATTCTTTTTGGGTTTTTTTTTGACTAGAAAACCTTTCAAGCAAAAGGGGACTGACGCTCACTTTTGTATACCTTAGACAAAGCTTTTTGTTTTTCAGTATACATAGGGCCTATTTGTATGGGCTTCTCAGAGACATGAATTATAATTTAACTTTAAAAATTAAATTTTAATTTAAAATTGGAAACCTGGCATACCGATGGCTAATTATAAAGTTACAAACCTTTGAAATTTAAATTTTCCTCTCTGCCGTCCCATTTTGTCTGTTAACTCTCCCACCTACTTATGTTCCATCACATTCCTTTTGCTGTCCTCTCAGATACTACATTGTTTATTTTAATTTTATATTGTTTTTACTGTTTGTTCCTTAAAAAAGGCTTCTTGCTGACACGTTTATTGTTTTGTTGCGTCCTTTTTTCACGTTTTCCCATACTTTGTTTTGCTAATTTCCTTAGGGCTAATGGAGGCAAGCGCAAAAAATTATAATTTGAGGCTGAAGAGTGTTTTCAAATATGTAGCATAAATCTTCCTTAAATCTTTGTTTACCGTCAGAAGAATTACAATCAACAGAAGAATTACAATCAACAGAAGAATTACAATCAACCGTGTCTTTTTCTAATATTAACACCTAGTCTTGAATTTATAGGCAAACAATTTGAGGAAAATAAATCCCTTGCAGTTAAAACTATTTTTTATGTCAGATGAATATGTTTTTAAATAATTTAGTTAAATTCATTTTTTTTTAAAAAAAAAAAGATGTATTTGGAAAACAGAATTTGCAGTATAGAGAAAAAGAGCAGTCACGAGTCAACCAAGTGATGTAAAGCTTCATAGAGAAGAGTAAAAATGAAAAGGGCAACTAAAAATATGTATAATTTCTTTTTATTTTATTTTTCATATTTAAAGATCACTTTATGTATCTTTCTGTACATAAAATAAAACACAATATTTACAAATACATTCAATCAATTTTAAGAAGACATTTTGTCATCTGTTTCTGTGAGGACAGCTGTCTGTGATTTAAATTAAAAGTAAAAGCTGGGCATAACTTATTGCAACTGCATTTTTTTTTCTTCTCAGAAGCCCACAAGGAATTCAAAGTTGTGGTTAAAGGTGATTTGATTTTTTCCAGCACTATTTGTTTTAATATTTCAAATGATTTTGCTCTGATAATTGTAAGGTTTTCATACCCTTACAGATGGAGAATGATTTTCTTTCAAATTTACAGACCACATCTGGAGTGTGTTAGGAGCTTTTCTGCTGCCTTCTTTGTTCCTGAAAAACATTACATATAAACAATAATAATAATAATAAAGAACATTTGAAAAATCACGCTTCATCACCAAAGGCTCGAAGCGCCGTACAAAAACAAATCTAGGAGGTAATAATACTTGAGTTACCGTTACCAATTTGATTGGCAATGCTATGTAAAAATTGAAAATAAAATTAATTAAGAGGTCTTTGATATTGGTAATCAATTGTTGAGAAGAGGAATACCAAAATGAAAAGTTTATAAGGTGACATTAAAGTGAAAACTAATCAATTCAGTGCTATGTAAATGGCTTACAGTCCGATTGCCTTCATTATAACTATATTATAACACAAATTAATTCATGCTGAAGTTTAAATGTTTTAAAATATGATAAATAATTGCTGAGCAAATTTGATTCTTAATAATTTGTCCTACTTATAAAGTTACAAACCTTTAAAATTTCAGGCAGTATTTTCAATGCCCTGGTAAACTGTGGGACTAGGGGCTCAATTCGACGACGATTAACCTGTATCCTCTTCAGCTTATTCCATCTGCCTGAATCCCTCAACATCTTCTTGAAATGAAACATCTAGCAACAAACAAACATCATGAAACATCTAGCAAATTTCAGGCAACATCTAACAACAAACATATTACGTGAGCTTTGTAAAGTCTGACATGTGTTACAGAAATCATGAGTGACCTGTGAATCAAGCAAGGAACTTTCAAAACTAAGCTCTGGGATTTTCTTTCTATGTAGAGTTGTGATTTAAATAAATGTCAGCATAGTCCTGAGCAATGAAGCATAAGCAATTGAGAGAAAGGGATCGAATTTTTACATGACTGAGGATGGGACGATGTGTATAGCAGGAAACTATGACTATATAATAAATGGACATAGATAAGATAGTTTGTTTTTGTTTAAATTAATTTTGAGGTTAGAAGCCATCTCCCTACTATTAAAGCACATATAGGCAACAAAATTTGCAACAGTAGCTGCTGTCCCTATGTGATTGAAGTTGATAAGACCAAAAATTCATCACTATGCCTCTGGAAATATTCAGATCAAACATGGTTTTACTTGCTCTAGTCACAAATTTACACCAACCTTTGTAAAAATTGCAGAAAATCATATGTTTGGGAGAAATCCTTTTAGAGAACATCAGTACAACATTAATAAACAAGCCCTTTGTCCCATTTCTAAACATTACAACAGTGCCACCCATAATGGAATATTGGACATTGTAGTTACTGGTATATTGTATGCAAGTAATACACCTGATAGAATTTATATAGAAAACAAATTAATAAACAGATTTGGTACCATGACCCCATTGGGTTTAAACCAATTTTTAGGTATAGGTAGTATATACATATATTTCGACAATTCAATTTATAATTATATTATTGCATTTTGTTGTACTACTGATGAAGGCATCTGCAGAAACCTTTGAGTCTGTATATTATTTAACCACAATTAAAGCTTAAAATTAACATACAGTTTAATTTACACAAACTGTGTGTTGTTTTATCGCGATCCAATCCTCTCATAATCAGCCTACATTTGAACATTTTCCAACCTTCATGCCTAGCTAAAAAGACTGATTTATTGAAAGAAAGAAAACCTGTCTTTTTAATTTCTATTTGTGTCAAGATGAACCAAGCAATCTCTAAACTGTAATGTGCAAGACAGGACAGCTGTCAAAAGCAGCTGCCATTAAAAAATGTCTTTTGTATAAGGGGTAATGATCATCAAGGCAAGCAAAAAGCAAATTGCTAAACTTGTGCGTGAAAAGTATTATAGCCAGACGCAGAATAAAGCCAATTAAAACCCTTGCATACAGGTGTTCTTTCCAATCAATTTTTTTATCCCTTTAACAGCAATTCACCTAAAGAATAAGGAAAAAAATGTAAAAGTTTTCCCATGCCTTACCTCTTTTCCTTCCAGCAAAGTTATAGCTGTCCCTGGTTTGTTTGCCCTGGCCGTCCGTCCGATTCTGTGTATGTACGTCTCAATGTATGGTGGGGCATCATAAGAAATAACATACTGTACATTCTCAATGTCCATCCCTCTGGTCATAACATCTGAGCATACAAGTCTGTACAAGTGGGATAAACCAATGTAAATACGTTGAATTTCAAGATTACATTTGGATGTCTTTGAACCTGGTGATTATGTTTGTAAATATCAATATTCTTCCAACCAAAAACTCACAGTTGGAGATCACCCCGGGCAAATTTTCTGATGATTCTCTCACGTTTTATTGTGTGCACATTGGATGAAAGCTCAGCCACTTTAAGACCCTCCATCTGTTTAGCTAGAAGATATAACCTTTGGGAGACCATAAAAGAGCCTAATGTAGTCATGGATTGTTGATTAGCAACAAAATGTAAGGCATATTTTAAATGACTTAATAATGGAATTTTACTTTGAGATAAAGTAACATTTAGTTTTAGGGATTATTTCATAAATCTGCACACTGTTTGCATGCACCAACACTTAAGCTTGACAAAGTAAAATACTGTGCATCTAATTTATTCAAAAAAATTTGGTAGTTAAATGCTGTCTCTTTTACATACCCAACACCAAATTTTTTTTTTTTTGTAAACATTTTTATTTCTTTTATTAGTACCAGATTCTTGGAAACTTTGAGTAAATAATTAAAATTGTTGAGGTGTTCTATGGACAATATATGTAAGCTTTTTTTTTCTATATGTATTTTGTAATGTTGATAGTTAAAAAAATGAACCCCAAGGTTTTGACTTGAGTGTTTACAATCAACAAGAAAACTTTATTGTAAAGGTTACCTGTGAGTTGATTCCACAGAGTTAGTAAAGCACAAGACTTGAGTGAATTGTTTGTTAAGCAGAAAGTGAAGCAAGACTAGTGGCTTCTCTGCCTTCTTACAGTCCATAAACTTTTCCTAAATGTACAAAAGCAACACAAGACTGTGTAAGTTAACAACTGAAGAATCTGTCACCCACATATTACATCAGCCTGATGAAGTGGAGCATCAAAGATGTTTTGAAATGTAGTAAGTTTTAAGAAACATAATATGTAACAGTGGTTAAATTCTTTAGAGGATATTATGCACTCAAAAATGGAGTCACTGATATGACAGCTTATTCAGTTTTTAATCTAACATTAAATCCCAAAAACTGTGTCTTAGAGAATCTGATTAAACATTTCATTTCTGAGAAATTTTCAACCCTCTTTACTATAGAATTTTCACTAAGTTACGTCTGGTATACCACAAGGAATTTTCAATTTTTGGGTGGTCATGATTTACATCTATGATATTATGACTGATGTAATTCTATTATATGTATACATTGGTTGAGACCCCACAAAATGTCAACATGTGTAGAATTTCGTATAATGAACACCCAACCCCAAACTGTGTGGATAATATTTTAATAATCCATATTTACTGAAGTAAATGTTTATTGGAAAGAAATTACATAGGTTTAACAATGTTAATGTATTACGATGCTTTTGGACTATTAAAAATAACACTGATTATTTTTGTTTAAGTATCTTGTGCCAAAATGTACTCTTTCATAACTTCCAAATGAGTAAAAGGCACAGCAAATTTTTAAAAGACACTTTGAATTCTGCTACATATGTGCTACATTATCATACAAATATGTGTTGGGAGGAAGAAAAAGTATAAATAAAACTTACCTTCAGTAGTGCTGGTGCAGAAAATTTATCAACTGCTCTATTTTCTGAAAGAAACAAATATTATTTATGTAACAGAAGTAACATTCTATCTTTTTAACATGATTTAAAAAAAATTTAATCAGTGGTCATAAACAGAAAGGTTCCAAGATGCACAGAATCGCAATATTGGTGTTCAGTATTAAGGAGCAACCATGAAGTGGCTAATTTACAATTAAATGTTAAAATTTCGGGAGCTTGTTTCTTCCACTCATTTCAGACCTGGTTACCTTGAAACTCCTAAAATTGCAAAATATCGTCTCAAAATCGTACAATACAGTACTAGTGTCTTAATAGTAAATAAATAAACAAGCAATATATAGTATATATAATGTATACAATAACTACTCGCATGGTGTGTCTAAAATGGATCAAGTTAAGCTGGCATAAAAAAAGGTAACTTCTAAAAGTAGATGACCAATGTTTATATTACAATCTGCTGTCACTTTGTCTTGCAGATGTGTATATGCTATAGATATCATTTAATATTTAGGTGGACATGCAGATCACATTATCACAGTTTGTCATTGGTAAAGATAAAGTTACCCAGTAAAATTTAACAAGGTTCAAATCAGCATTAAATAAAATTTATCAAAATAAAATTTAATTAACAAATCAGGGCGTCATTTGAGATTTATTTGTTGGGAAAAGCAAGTTTTTAAAAAAATAAAAAAGAATCAATATCCATTATGCCTGTTTACTGTTAACATATTACAGTCTAATAACTACCACAAGCTGTAAATGGGTGGAAGGAAGAGGGGGTAGTAAAAATCATACAGCTGTTTATAGCTGTTTGTGCATTCTAAAAATAGTTTTAAAAGGCTCTCTCAGATCCTATAAAATATGGCGGTATCTAATGTTGCTGCGCGGAAAGTTCGGGGGTGCATTCTCTTGTTTTCTGTTTCTGCACTCACTGCGGTTCAGCCGAACGAAATAATTATGTCATAAAGCACTGAAGCTAATAAACGCGAGGATTGACAAAAATGGTCACTAAAGCGACTTCGCTAATATTAATGTTGCCTGAACTGGGACTTTATTATGAAAACAAAAATCAACAATATGACCATCACCACTATCAGTGTCAATTTTATAGACTTAAATATTTAGACCCCCCACGGCACACCTGTACACAAAATCTCCTAATTCAAAACCAACCCATTCCCCTCTTAGGGCAAATGTAATATAATTATAGATGGTCCCCAACCAATCGTATTTCTCGATCCATTCACAGCTAGATGTAGAATGCCAGTTAAAAATAACAATCAAAAATGTAATTTTTAATATTTTTTTTAAATCAGAAAAACTACCAGAATGTATATATTTTCAAACCGGTCTCTTTAAAATGTAGTTCTGACAGGTCTTGGTTTAGAATCGTAAAAGACATCTCAAAATCATACATTATACGCCAAAATTGTAAGAGAATAACAGGTCTGCCATTTAACAAACCTGGCATAAGTGGTTCATTGACAAAGTATCTTTATATTAGTTGCTAGACTAATGTATGTTTATATGGATGCTAATTCAGTGCTTATGCTTGATCTGAAAGCAGGCATAGTGAGCAGAGAGAGCAGGGAATGAGGTAGAACGGCAGAGATGAAGGGTGGGGGTGGAAGGGATAGGAGTAGGTGAGAATTAGGGAGAGGGATCGGAGACAATAAAAAAATGATGGCTGATAGTTATCTAACTTTCATACTTATTAACCCTTTACAGTCCAAGCCTATTCAGTATTCAGCCTTTTCTAATCCTAGCGACCAAGCAAAGGGTCATAACTCCATTCTAAATGAAGGTTCTTTATCTAATTAATTTACAGAAAATAAACTATAAGCAAGAAAATAAAATAAAAAATACCTAAATACAAAGAAATGATTAAAGCAAAAGTTGCACCAAAAAACAGTTTCAGGGACACTAGATTTATGAAATAGTGAAGCTTCATTAGTCCTAAGTTCTTTCAAAATTGTATCCAAGGCTTCGATAGCCATTTTTTACAGCGAAAAAATCGCAACTTTTAAAAAAATCGTAGAAAATCAGCCCCTAAAGACACCGCGGTCAAATTAGTATCAAAATAAATGCCGACAACGAGGCTTTCTTCCGGTAGAACTATAAATAGTAATGCGCAATGGATTTCCGCTGTGCTAAGAACGAAAGTAAACAACCTCGCAGCGGGGCGAAGCGGGCGGGTTTGGCCGCAACGGACTGTAAGCTTAAGGAAAAAATCGGCGCATTTCGGGCGCATCGGACTGTAAAGGGTTAAGTTCCTTTTTTTCTACCTGTATCGATGATATCATTGCTCTGGATATGAGAGTTATCAGATAGTCTAAAAGTTGCTGGCGCAACAGCTGTAAACAGGAGAGGCATGAAGAGATTCATCTGTTCCAGTTTCTCTGGATTCTGAGACAAGGTGGCAGAAAACAGCAGCTTTTGCACCTTGGATAAAACATTGACATACTTCTTACTTCAGCTCTGTATTACAAGCTCACTTACTCTGACACATAATTTCTGAGCAAATATTTTAACAAAAATACTTCTAAATTCTCTTGTAAGCCACATATGACATCATGCTCATCAGTTGTTTTTTTGCTGTTCATATTACTTTTATTACTATCCAGATGTTTTGGTTCAAGTATCCTTTAAACTCACACCTTCGAACTCAAAGTAAATTAGCCACAAAAAGCCCTTACGTTTAACTGATGACAGAGCAAATGGTACAAAGAGAATGCACTGAACTTACAGTACAGTATTTTTTTGTTCAACTGCACTATATCATTTCTTATGACATCAATTATTTCTTCTTAATGTGCTACATATTTGTAAATATATTTCCAAGCCATGAAAACAAAAATACAAATCAATTTTGAGAAAAAGAGTTATAATGATCAAGTGTTGACCTACTTACATGCATTACAACGTTCTTGCAACTGTGGAAAGATATTAAATTTATGATTACTTTCATTGTTTCCAAAGTGAAAAAAAGACAGAGTTGCACATATCAAATTTTCCAAGTTTCTGATTCATTTTGTGATATAAGACAAACAAATTAGTGTATGAATTATAATGAACTAATTTTGAAATACTATATGACTGAAAATCTCTACTCTGATGAGATAGCATTGAATGTGTTAATTTAAAATAACTTGGTAACACATTAAGTTGACACATTAAGTTGACACAAAGTTCATATTATTGTGTAACTGCCTTCCTTATAATAATGACAGTGTCTTTAATATTGTAACTGTATAGTGTGCATACCTGCATGGAGTCAGAAAGATGGCAGCCTTTACTTTCTACTAACATTAATAATATAAATGTATTTGTTACCTGATGAGGCACTGGTATAATAAAAATTCAGAAAACCTGTACACTGCCACAGAGATAGTAATTTCGGTTTTGAACAGAAATGATCTCACCTTCATGAGTGAAGAATTCCACTTCCTTCCACACCTGACTGTGAATGTATAAAGATTACTGAACTAACCTGGCTAATGTGAATGGACCAGGTTTATCTCTAATGTATGGGGCATATGCCCCAGGTCTGGGAGTGTAAGCAGCTGTCTCAACCTGGCTCAGCCAGTCATCATAGATATCATTCATTTGTCTGTCAGCTTCATCAAGAACCTAAGAGCAACACATACAAAAAAAATGAGACACAGTACAAAAGAGCACAGTACTTCCATGTGTCTCAAGCTAAATTTCATTTCTTTGTCCCATTACAACACATTAATAATGCAATCGGACAAAATAATACTTGATTATTCCAAAAAGACTTTTAAAAAAGAATGGAATCATAAGGACTTATCCCCACAACAGGAATAACACAACAGCTGAGGAGTATCATTTTCTTTACAGAGTAGAGCTGTGATGGATGTTTAAAAAAGAGTTACCAAAAATCTTAAGTGGGTCAGGTCAAACCCTTCTGTTCTGGCAATGTGGTCCAGGAGCCTCCCTTTTGTTGCCACTACAATATCAGCCAGGCTGACCCATTTCTCAGAAGGCAAAGCATGAGGCCTGGAACAATGATTTAGATGATTAGTTGATGAATAATACATATATTGAGCTTTCTATGAATTATAATAAGTAATTTAGTTGACACAGCTGTAGATGTCTCAAATAAGTATAAGTAAATAAGTATTACTTGCATTAATGTAAACCAATCTACATTTCATGAATGTGTCCATGTAAAATACTTTGAAAGGCCAGTTTTACATACTGTTATATTGTTTAGCAAATTTAATCTGTTCTAAGATTCGGCTCGTTAGATGAAAAAAAGGACTGGAAACCAGTATGCAAAGAAAAACTAAACCAAAGCTAGTGATATTAACAATAATTAAATCATTATATTATTAAGTTGATAAAAAAATACAAAATCAGATTTACAGAAAACCTTTTAACTTACAGCACAGCAAGTGAAAAAGTATAATCCTCTATTAATGCAAATATTAATTAACACACACACAAAGAGTAAAATCTTGTATGGCTCTTTTGAGTATATTAAGTCTTAAAAGTCTAGGAAATCTAGTGTCTGGGAAATCTAGTGTCTGGGAAAGCTGCTGACTTATTTATAGGGATGGTTGTAGAACCCTTGAGAAATAAATTTCTAAAAATTGCATCACCCAAACACATTCTCTACCTTCTATTTAGAACATAATCGATAAACAACCTTTTCATATCAAGGAAGGGTGGGTAGTGGTAAAGCGCTACACATTTATCTACTGGAGGTAGGGTAGCAAAATAGATGTTAACATTTCAACCAGAAAAAAAATTCTTTGAAAAAAAAAAGTAGAACAATTACCTTTCTCTTCTTAAATAGCCTTGTTCAATTGTGAATTCTTTTTTCCCTGCAAGTAGCACAACCTGTCAAATAAGAAATGAAACTGATGAATTGGAGAGTAATGCAATTGGAGAGTACAAAAAACTTCTGGAACCTCTCTTCCTTCCTAGTTATCCCATGAGCCGACTGTAACTGTTTAACAATAATCATTTTTTCAAAGGGAATTGTGTTTAACTCTTCTGTTTAACCACACCATTTTTATATTGTGTTTCAAACAGTTGCTTTGCAATCAAAACATTATTTTGTGTTGTTTGTTATTAAATGATTGCAAATAAGTCTCCTTGTTTTTTTTAAAACGTATTTACTAATTATGAAAGCAGGTGAATAATCAACACATATTACTGCTAGATGTATATAAAAAATAAAGCCACAGTTAACAATGTGAAAATATTAAAGAAACTGAAACACAGAGAGCAGTGATATTAAGTCAATTTCTCCTCCTTATAAAGTACAACCAAATAATGACAACATTAAAAACCATTCACCTTCAGCTGTGTTCCTTGTGTATACTGCTCAAAAACTTTGCATACTTGAATTGCTAAGTCTCTGACAGGCAGAATGACCAGTGCTCTCACATGTGGCACAACCCGATGCTGTAGAGCCTATTAATTGCATTGGCAGCCAAAGAAAAGTGATGAAATATTATTATTTTGGTTATGATTTTAATGGCAAAGTGCAAATATCATAAGATCCAAAGGATTTATCTCCTGCATAGCATGTATAATGAAAAAATATATTTTAAAATTAATTTTTAACCAATACAGTTTATATTTTTTTAAAATAAAATAATAATAATTTTAAACATTTGCTGCTACCACAACATATTGGTCATACAAAACTAAAAGTAAACACCCATAGGAAGCCCAGCAAAATGGAATGTTGATGGAGAATGCACATTATTTATCATGGAGTAATGTTGTTTATATTTATAAAAAGATTTTTGCTTTAAGTCATTGTTAGCATGATGCAAGCATTTAATTCTGTATTTATTGAGGTAGTTAAATAATTCAATTGAGCTGTACACATAAGTATCCTTGAAAAAGCAATTGAGGTAAATAAATAGTGGAAAAAGATATGTTTAGGCTTGAAAAGCATAGAAAGGACAATTAAACTGATGTTTTGGCTAAGAAACCTTCTTCATTAGACAATACAAAACGAGAAACAACAGAAGCGCTCTATGTTATTGTTAGAAACGGAAGTTGTTAAAAAACAAAAAGTGAATATAGCACCCTTTGTGCAACTAATGAAGTTACATACATCCCGAAAATGTAAAAAAAATATGGAATTGTTATTGAAAATGCGTGAATGTATAAATGTGGAGAAAGACAGAGAACCAACCTCAATAAAACTGTGTAACAAGCATTTCTTCAACAGGATTCATTTTATGCATATAACTAGGTATTCTAAATGAAAATTTCATAATGAAATTAAATAAAATTGAACTATTCCCCTAAATAGAGCTTGCCTTCATCAGAACAGAACCACAAATTTTAATGCTCTATCTCCAATAATTAGAAAGTTATGAATTTTTAAAAAATCAGGAACAGCGTCAATTTTTAGACGCCAGGAAAGTGTAGTTTTGGCACCCGCTATCTTCTAAAATAACTATGTTGGAACTTTCAAATCTCTTGCACACACAACCAGTTATACATATAACAAACTCAATTTTTTTCAGAGCTGTCACTTAATTGTAAATACAATTTTTATTCATTTAAAAACGAGCCGAAGCTCAATTTGTCAGAATATTAAAAGGGAGACAAAAAGTCAATTTTCCTTCAATTTCAAAAAATCATAAAAAATTAACTAATTAAGCTATTCTTAATATCCAGGAGTCAAGTTAAAGTTAATTTAAAGCACATCAATGTGAAATCATCAGAAAATGGTGAAAACAACCAACTATTTTACAGAAATTATTTCAGCAAGGCATGTTCACAAAAACTAAGAAATTCATAGATTTTTAAAATTTCGTAATAAATTAACCAAGTAAGATATCTTAACAAATTTTACACAGCATTGTAGAAAATGCTAATCTTTTTAATAATAAAGCAACATACTAAGGTTTAGGAAACAAAATTCTGCTCAATAATAATTATAAAAATGGTCACTTTTACTCCGAAAATTTAAAATTTCCAACTTCTTAAGAACATTTATATAAGTATAAAATCTGCAGGAATCATCAACTATGCATTAGTAATAATGAAAATCAATTTACAAGAACAAAAGGATTATCTCAGTAAGTAATTTCATATTCTTTTTTTTTTAATCATAAAAAATTTAGAAGCAAGGTATCTACGTAAAATTTATAGCATGTCTTTTAGATATAGCCATAAATGGTTTTAAGAATCTGTCAGTTAATTATGATTCTTTTACCGACAGTACATCTGATGATACTTATAAAAGTCTGTTAATAAAAATAACTAGTACTTTGTCTGTTAGGGTAGCAACTATGAAGTCATTTGACAAAAAATTTGAAGAATTTCTTACATCTTAACTTGGTGAGAAAACAATTATAAATTGTGTATATTGCAATGTCCATTTGCTGTTGGGACTCACGCTGTTAAGGGTGAGAAGAAGACAAACTTTTTAAATCTTATGCTGCTTTAGCTGAAAGCGCTACTACTAATAGCATTATAAAAACAAGTTGTGATTGTTTTGGTATCAGGGGGTAATAAAAAAATGGGTGTATGGTAGAATGGATTACATTTTGTGAGAAGTCAAAAATTCCTAGCTTTAAAGGCAATAGACTTTAACTGATTTTTTTTAAAGCTGGTTCATCAAATATTTTCCACTTTATTAAGATAATGACATTTTTCACATGTGGCATTCTAAGTGCATCCAATTTAAAATTACAGAGTGTCATTTTAGATTTTAAAAATTTAAAGGATAATGTTTTAATGACATTGTTTTGTTGTATTGCTCTTATTTTTTTTAAGCTTACTGGCCTACATTGGGATATTGTCACTAATTTTAATCTAAAATACTTTAAATTTTATAAATATGTAAAATGTATGGCTGAAGTCTGTTTCAAAGTATATTTTACTCATCATACCACGAGTCAGATGTATATGAATGTGACTAATTTTTTTTCGTTTAAATGTGTTGACTAAACTTTGTCAAGAAGCTTTAAATGTATCAAGAAGACAACTTGGTGAAAAATTTGTACGAACAATACCCACAGAAGCAAAACTTTTAGAAATGAAATTAAGCCTTAATCCATGTTGAGGAAGTCCTCCAGGATGCAGGGTGCCAATGCCTTATCCATACGGGACTGTGTCGATCGTGTACCGAGAGCGAGTGTTAGTGTTGGACTCATTGATCTCCATGGTGTCAGGAAAAATGTCTGCAATCCATTTGCCGATAACCTGATAAGAGCATTTTCTTTATTAGTAGGGAATTATTATGGCTAGAAAACATTCATATTATTATTATAACATTCATTTCAATCAACTTGGCATGCATATGTGATTTTGTAAGCTACCCCTAAACAAAATACTGCTACAAAAATACTAACCGTTGATCATGGATGATTGCCTTCTCGGAATTAAGATAAGTGCACTAGAATCCTGTTGTTTCTGATGATCTGTTTATGCTTAGGCTATGCTTCTCCCCTTTCCTTTATGTTGAAAGCAGTCTCTAGGTTGTATGTATCATCCACTGAAATATAATATAATGAAAATATAGGCCTGTGTTTATGTCAAAAGAGAGTAGAGCTAAGTAAGAATATTTATTTTGGAATCTACCATTTATGAAAGGGGGAGAGGCAATTTTGTTCAATCTCTTTTATCTTTCACCTGAACTGTATTATGACTCTTATCCTATAACTTCATGTTTTAAAAACAGATGAGTAAAACTGATTATGAAAAATTCTTTTTTAACAAAGAATAAACAAAAATTAATAATAACAGACTTGGCTGTTCACCTTAGTGAAAATAATACTGTTCTCCCAAAAAACATTCACAGTGCACGAATGGCCGCCATTCAATGGCTATTCGCGAATCGATATGATACTAACATTTTAATGAATTACTGGTCTTTCTGAACACATGCTCAAATATAAAATAAAATCTAATGAAACATTTAAACATCTGATTTAAATAATTATGTAATCCTTTAAAGTATTCCTAATCGTAAATTAAATACAGGCAACTTTAAAATAAGGGTAGCAGATCATATTTAGAAGTTACGGAACATTGGAACAATTACCGATAAGCCTAAAAGTGCCGACACTAAATCATGAATACAAAAAAATTAATAGCTTCTTTTAAGATAAATAAGAATAAAATGTATGAAATAATGTTTTAACTTACCTATGGCAGTTTTAAAATCCATGGGAAGCACTAAATTTAGCAAAACGGCTTATCCAAAACAATCGGCTGGTTCAACTTGTGAATTTCTTAATCGCATGCCTTCCATGGCGGATCACGGCAAAAATTTTTTTATAGGAATTTGATGACGCATTTCCGAAGCGGGGCGCTTTTTCTTCGTAAACGGGGCATTCTCAAAATCGTAACAGTTTTATTATAAAATGGATTGGCTTTCTAAAAATGTATTATTGGAAGCTGTAAAATTATGGTAACAGCTAGAAAATCCATTTTTAATTCTAAAATAAACGTTTTTAAACATTAATTTTTATTATTCAAATTGCAAAACTATAACAAAATAAACATCAACATCAGTACTTTCTAAATCCGTTGCTTCCAGTCCAAATAATAAGACAAAGCAAACGCGATGCCGTTTAGCGCGACACTAGTAAAAAAAAAAAAAAATTCTCCGCGCAGCGAAATTTTCAGCGGCTCATTTAGAATACCTAATATAACTACCTGAATAATAGGCAGGGCAAAAGTGAGGGTTTTGCCACTTCCAGTCGGTGCAGACACGCAAACATCACGTGGACGAAAGCCTCCGTCGCCGGCATACACTCCACAATTACTCTGAGCTAGAAGCTCTGGTATGACCTTCCACTGGACTGCAATAAAATAGTTTTATAACTTTAAAAAACTATTTTTGTTGTGGTGCTCTAAAGGAAATCCAATTATCCTGAATTTGAAAGACATTCGCTCTGGCAAATAGTGAAATAGTTGCAAACGGCTTTTATTTATTTCGCCCTTAAACAATTATTTTATTGTAACAATTAATCATCCCATTATCAAGGGTTTTTAGCACAAGGTACGTTCATCTATAGTCAGTAAGCCCAATATGACAAGTGAGCCCAGGGGAGAAGAATTTGGGTTAAGTTTTGTGTGAAATAAAATAAAATGTTTACCAGGAAAACAGGAACTAATGCCATTTTCTTTTAACTTTTTAACCAGATTCTGATCTAATGTCTTAATGCTGGAGAAATCTCTGACATCATCTGTCCCAATTAGAACTGGATGATGAAGCCAGTTGGGCAAAACTCTTTCAACCTATGAGAAATCAAATCAATTGCATGTAGATTTAGTCAATTGTAATTATCATAAACAGTATATGCAACACTCATTAGCACTAGGGGAGGGAAAGAAAGAGAGAGAGGGAAGAAGAGAGGGAGAGCAGGAGGCAGACTATGAGTAAATGATATTCTCTATTAAACCCTACCTTCTTTTTTTCTTTTGCTTTAAAATCACCAAGAACCGTGAAACCACCGACTTCTCTGGGACCTTCAATGTCTTCTTCAAGCTCTTTATTTTCACCTTCTTCTACTGATGGTTCTTCATCATCAACAATCATACTTTCTTCTGCTGTGTCATCATCCCCTTTATAACCCACTTTTTTCTTGCTATTTTCCGCATTATCAATTTTTTTTGCATCAATATTGGTTGACTTTCTGTTCTTTTTTGCCATTATAAAATCTGAAGCGAAAGTATATTAAAAAATATAAAATAAATATGAGAAAATTGATGAGAATGAGTAGAGATAAATCAATGAATCACACATTGATCATACACTGCAAGCTAAGAACTTGACAGTCTTTTGACATAGAAATGTAGCTTAGTTATGGCACCACTAAGTTCTGAAATGAACATTGTGTACAAGCCTATCTAAAATGTGACTGATAAAGGGACAGAATATCAAACCGGCCAGGACATTATTGCTAAGCTGGGATGATCCCAGCAGTAGCGTAGCTAGAGTAGTGATGCCTGGGGTGGGCCAAGATTTCCGCCAGTAGCAGAAAATACTGCACAAGATAAAAATGCAACCTAGGTGAAGCTACCCCTTCTATGCCACTGGATCCTGTTAAAACCAGGATGTGTGGTAACGCTGGTAAGGCTATGATAATCAATTGTAGGCCTATTTAATGTATATACTATATGTGTAGCCTAAATAATAAAAGAATGATTAGAATAAGATTAAGGCCGGTGTTGGGTAAGGCTTGTAAGGCGAGTAGCACCCTACCTAAGTCAGTATAATATCCGATGGTATTGGCTTGAACATGAGTCTTAGCCTAAGTCATAAGAATACTTCGAGAGGAATGTAAAATCTTATTTGTATCCATCAGATATGTGGCAAGACCTGCCAATGACCTGTGGTAACCTTCTTCCTTCATAATCTCAGTTCAATTGCATTTTTAATATCTTTTAAGTGGAAACCAGGTGACAATGGTATGTTACCCGTTGTTCACGAAAGTGCAGAAATAAAAAGTGTAAAATGTACATTCACTTTTAATTTTTGGGCATTTTAACAAAGGAAGAATTAATCATTCAAACTCAATACTAATAGTAATAGTGAATTCAGTGATGAATCAGTCATCAGTGATCACAATGCAACAATTTTTACAATTACAATGATAAACTAATTGCCAAATGAAAACAATTATTATTATGTTAACTTAGGGTAAGGCCTATCAATTAATTTACAGTGCAGTGTACAGCTCAGTAATTAGCCTAGCCTAATTTAATTATTTTTAGAATTTAGTAATGAAGTGTCTATATGTCCAGCGACCGGATGAATAATTTATCGAGATATTTGTCCGCCACATGACCACCATAACAAAGTTGTGCTAGATATTTGTCCATCAGCCTTGTCACGTGACCGCTAATAGTCTATCAATACTTTTATAGTATTATTTTTTATCTTCACTTATTTAAGTTATTACTAAAATTGTTTTAAACTTACTATTAATTTCAATTTAATTCATGTTTTCACATATATAATGAACGAATGGTTAAAAAGTAACAATGATTGAACGATGTTGGTAAATGTGAAGAGATATCACAGCGTTTTTTACCATGGCCGCCATCTTGGTTGCTGCGACCGGCGAACTTATGTCCTAAATTTATCCCTAAACCTAACCTGAACCATAAATCTATCCCTAAACCTAACCTGAATCCTAAACTTATCCCTAACCCGGGTTTTCAACCTATCGGAACCAAGGACAAAACACGCAAATGACGTCATGGTGATGTCTCTTTTGCATTAGCCACAATGTAAATGTTAAATAAAGCGTGAAATTCCCGCCGGATCTCCCGCATTATTTGTCCTGTCGCAGGACGTGTAGACAATGACTTTTAGTAATTAGGTTAGGCCCTAAACTAAATATTACTAAATGATAATAGAATTTTTAAAATTAATTTTTTTCTTAAATTTTAAATTACCCAAAATAATGATAATTTTCATCAAAATTGTGATAAAAACTTTAACTTATAATTTAATTTATTGAATTTTTATTGACAATTATTAATTATTATTTAGGCTTAGGAATTTCGGACTTGATGACTTAACCTTTCTTTACCTTTACTAAGGCCTTGGCTGACTTGGGCCTAATTTGATTATAATTCTTATCACTTATAATATTATCGTGTCTAATAAATATGTATCATTAATTTAATAATCTCAGGCATATTCTTCGATGAATGACAGAATACTAATTCTCAAGACTGAGGATAACTAAGTACATTAAATAGAACTTCCGATTCCATTCCACCATGCTTACTTGTTTACAATATAAATTCATTCGTTAATATTTGTTATTGTAGCGTTGAGATTTTGTTTTGAGAGAAATTCAGAAATTCCTTTTCAATATTGGACCAAATAAAATCGGTCCATAAATACATTTAGACAGCAATTTTTGTATCTCTAAAAAAGCAATAGCTTATCTAAACTTGAATCCTCTTGAAACTACATTAACTAATTTTTTAAGCAATAATGACAACTTTTGTAATGGGTAGAAAATTGGCCCTACCAATTGAGGCCCTTTCAGATTGGGAGAGAGATATAAAGAGAGAGGGAAAGAGCAAGAGAGAGAGAGAGTTGGGGCTCTTTCCTATGTTCTGTTACTAAAATGTACTAAAATCATTAGTATTTCCAATACCCCGAACATTACTTATATAGAATCAATACAAAATTAAGTTTATAAAAATGAAATAAAAAAAAAAAGAAATTCGTACCATTCATGTTTTTTTAAATTTTATTAAGCTGTTGGCCATAAAATCAAATACCTCAAAGCAGTAGTACATATTATATTATATCATACGGTAAATTACTGAAATGATGATAGTTTTAATTCAAAAATATTAAAATAAGCAAAAAAAGGTAAATAATATGTACATTAATTTGAAGCTGAAAGTGTAGCTGATATGACATATCACTCATACTGACCTACCTATAATTAATATATTTGTGCAGTTTATTAATTCAAATATTGAGAAGTAGTATTGGCCTTAAAAATAGTTAATCCGATATAATGTGATGTTGGGATTCAATTTTTTTATTAAAATTTTTATTTTGTTCTCTTTAACTTTAAATTTAGAAATAATTTTAGTATTCTAATTTTGAAAAGTATCTCCATTTATTACCTTTTTTTGGTTAGACCTATTGAAAATATTTTTCTTTACACAAATATTTTAGTTCCTTGGTTTAGCAAATATAATTTTACAGATATACATTTGTATTATTTTAAATATTTATTCTGCTGTAACATTAGAACTGTAGAAAGTAATATAAATAGAATATATATAACTTACACTCAAACTTAATCTAGACACAAATGAAAATAATATCTGAATGAGATAAAAAAAAAACCTGTGCATTTTCTTGATGAAGACCTTCAACTTACAAATACTTGAAGCTTACATTAAGTAAGAAAAAGTTATTAATATACCATACAGTAATTTTTTAGCTCATCTCGGCATAGCATTATCATGGATGGAAATGTGCCTGTCCACCATATTAAGTACAATGGAAATATTTTTACAAATAATAGCAATGAGCCACTATGCTTACACATAAATGGAAGTAAAAGAGCTTACAAAGTTGAACTATATAAATGGCATGGAATAAACTCAACTATATGGTCATCAACCAGCTGATATCAAGGGTTATCCAACACCAACCAACCACTGGTGGACCTACTGACTACTGGTCAAACTATTTATTATTGCATAAAGGTTGTATTTATTTGATTAAAAAATATCATTTTACACAAACATTCACATAAAATGATAAATGCACTTATTTCTGTGTTTTAGTAGTTTATTTTCTAGTTTATTTTAACAGCACAAAAAAGTTTATTTCTCCAATGAGTTGAACAGGTTGGATAAAAATTTTATCAAAAAGATCATTAGAATTCAGAACTTTTAAACTTTTAGCACATTTTTGGGGGCAACTAGCATAGTCAGTACAGACTATAAGAGGTGATTTTTAAATATGTTTTTTGTTACAGAGAAGAAACTAATATTCATTACTTATTACATAATCCACCATCTCTTTATCAACTATAGGAATGATGATAGTTTAGCCTATTAAGTACATTGCAAACACACCTCAAAGGGGGGGGGGGGGGGGGGTAACATGATTAGATACATAAAAAAGAACACATCATTGCATATATAGCCTAGTTTAACTTTTAATAAAGTAAAGGATGTATAATATGTCATTCCCCCATGCAAGACTAGAAGTAGAACACAAGAAATCAAAGATAACCAGGTTCCTATTCAATAGGGTGAAATGCAATCAAAGTTTTGAAATATAATTACAGTCGAACCCGCTAATCTCGACCTCGGTTAATTCGCCAACCCTATTAAGTCGACGTTTTTGAAGTGGAACCGCCAAATTCTCTCTTTGTCTTAGCATTTTCTCATCGGTTATGTCGATTCTTTTATGTCGCCGAACCCGAATATCTCGAGCACAAAAGAGGGCCAAATTTGCCACTTAACGTTGGTTATCTCGACCAATCGCCAGCTTTTGAAAATGTTAGTTATCGATGCCACTTCACCATCTCACTACCGTATTTTCGCGTTTGTATCGACAACCCCATCTTAGCAGTGCATTGTTGGTTGTCAAGGAAATTTGTGGCATACGAGACACATGGGTAGGGGGATTGGTAGGTGTGTCAAAGGTTATAAAAATATCACCGCAAAGTATCGTATTGATCATGATGGTCATATTGTTGCTTTGTGTGTCACAGTGAACTAGTTATCTGCGAGTGGGAGAAGGTTGGTTCCGCCGAGCAAAATAATGACGTCACAGCACGGAAAGACATGTTGGCAGACTACAGTGTGTTTTGACTATGTCATGTTAAATATTACCACTACAGCGATCTCTTTATGAAAACACAAAGCAATAGTATACGGGCATACGATAACTGACTTTGTAAAGAAACCATAGTAACCGCGTGTTACGATAAATTTCAGAGCTGTATCAGAGTGAAATGACTCGCGAATTTAATTTTGACACTGGTTTGCTTTTTTGTAAAAACGAACTACACGCCGCACGTTTTGTTGTTACCAAACATGTATGTACATTTTTATAGCATGCCGATCGCTTCATCAAACAAATAACGGCAACGCTGTTGTGTAAAAAAAAACCTCCAAAAACACGTGCATGTACATTCTCATTTATTAACGCACATCATGTACATAAAGAAATTTCAAGCACATGTTAATATTTTGCCGCCATATTGGTTTTCGTTTATCTCGATCATTGGTTATCTCGACGCTTTTTGGCAAACCCAGAGGCCGTCAACATAACCGGGTTCTACTGTATATCAAAGTTATTGTTTACATCTGATCTATGTTGTTTTTTTTAAATTTGATGAAATCAATTTATAAAATATTTAAAAAAACTGATATTATGATTCCTCTACATAACTAACAATAAATTTAGCGACTAAAATTAACAGTAATATTCATTTGCTTTCAGAACATTTGTCTTTTTCTATTAATAAGAGGAAAGCCATTTTAAATACAGTTCTTAGAAGCCAACCATACCCAACAACATGATCATCAGCTAAAAATATAGTATTTAGTAATAAATTTCTTTCAAAAAAATAATACAATAAAACTATATTAAATAAAAGAAACATTTTTTTTAAAAATTTGTTGTTGAAAGCATTAATTTTTACTTAAATGCATTTATGGCAGTCTCGGAGTGCAGGGGTGGATGATATACAACTGGGAACAAAGATGTTTTAATTTTTTTTTTTTGCCCGGTAAAACATTGTCAAGATAAGCTACACTCGTTTCTTAGGTTTGCTGTTTATGACTCTATTAATTAATTAAAATATATATATTCTTCTCCTTCATGTAAAATGTAGTATTTTGAAACTTTGTCCTGGGCTATATAGCTACTTTTGATTAAATCTGTTGGCAAAATGTCTTAAAGCATAAGTTTGAATCAGAAAAGTAGCAGAAACTCAGAGTTAAAGAAGTAACAATTTCTCATCAAGCAAAATTATGAATGAAATCTTGAAACAAAAGTCGTTCATAACTCATATATTTTCTTTATAATAAATAGAAAACTACCCCTGAGTGGTGTTATTTGTTGAGACATCATATCCCAGAAGCCAGTCAATTAATTTTTGTGCTGAATTTATATTGAAAATAAAGCAATTACCCTTTTATTTCGGGAGAAATATTTGGAAAGGGAAATAATGAGCCAAAAAAGTATGATTATGAAATAATGGCTGCATAATAAAGGGCAACCATTATTTTCAAAACACATCCTTGGCTTTGACATAAACTGGATTAAAAGAGTTTTGCATAAAACCTAAAACAACAATGACAATCTCAAGTAAAGAGAATTTATCTAAAGGAACAAAAATGCTATAAGCTATAAACTGCATTAATATATTTTTCCAGCCACTTTTTGTTTCCGTGAAGTCAGATAAAAAATAAAAAAATACATCAAAATTCAGAACATTCCTGGGACATTAGAACTGGATTTGACATAAAAGTGTTTAAAAAAACAAAAAATTGAAGCAATCAATATGACAGCCAAAGTCTTATCACAAATGCAAATGATTGATATGGATTTAAATGATGTTCAACATGAGAAAGAACAAAAATATTTATAAAACAACACATTTTTTTTTTGTGTGTGCAAAAGTTAAAAAACTGGCACGAAACCAACAAAAACAAAATCATATTGCATTTGCACACAGTTTTGGTAATGGTGAGATGTAAAGGAGAAGACCTTTTTCTGTATGCGGCGGTGTAGCTTAAAGTTATTAAACTCTTAACAATTCAATCAATGAAATTTCATAGCATTATGAACAATTTCTAATGATGTAATTTCTTGTTTGAAAAATAGCTTGGATTGATACATTTGAGCTTATTTTTATTTAATTTTATTCTAAATTTTAAAAATGTACATAAAGAAATATACTCTCCTTCCTTTTAATTTAATTTTGTTGCATTGTAATCACAAATGTGCAAACTAACTTTAAGGAGTACAGAAATTGTTTGTTTCATATGCATATTATTAAAGCATATCAATATATTTATTTATGAGCTCAAATGTTATGGATTTTTACTATGAAGTCATATTTAATTTCATGACATAAGAATTAATTTCACAATTCATTTTTTGACAAATTTACTTTATAAAAAAAAAAAAAACTTTTTGTACTCTTATATTATTATTATTGCATTCTATTACATTATTGAACAGTTTCTGTTAGGGAAACTACAAATTAAAATGAATAGTAAAAGGATTAAGAACAAATGGTTCTAGTAAAAAAAAAAGAGACATACAAATTTCATAAAATATTAGATCATTAAACAAAAGTCATAGCTGGCAAGGGTAATTAAGTTTCTACAAAAATGAACTTTGGGATACTCTCATAATTAATCCATGGCCAGAATTAAATGCAGACATAAGATGTCTTGTCTCCTCTGATATTCAGTGAGAATGTCTAGGAAAAAAACAACAGTTTTTATCTCACCAGATTCTGCATCATGAAATAATCAGTTGACATTTCTTATTACAGTGTAACAGACATTACTTTATATGTTTAATCAAAGCTATATATTTTTCTCTCTCAGTCTTATCTGTTTACAGCGGGAGGCAATTTTTGCTACTTTTTAAAGCATTTCATTGGAGTAAAATTTTTAGGGAAAAAATACTTGACCACTTTTCCAAAATATTATCTTCAAAATAAGGGGGGGTTTCAAGTTGGAAATAAAAAAATGGTGTTTAATTACCATGCTGTTTGTACAAAGTAGCCTACAACCAGACCACCAACTGCCTCCAATGACACTTATATTAATTTTAAGCATAGTCTTAAAATAGGAAATACAAAATAATATGATTAGGACAGTGGCAAGGTGACGGTAAAAACACCTGCATCATGCCTGTATTGTTTCATTAGATGGCTTCATCTCAGTCTGAGTAAACACACTTCATGGAAAACACTTTGTGTGACCTGAGAAACCATTGTGCCACCATGGCTAGCTTTGGAGCAAGTATGTCAGTCTAGCAAAACCATTTTACAGTAATGAATAAAAATCTGCAGATAAATTTTGGTAAACTTGTTAATAATAAAATCTAATAGCAATGAGAAAATGAGGTGATTATAAAATTATGCAATTTTATAAATAAAGGAATGAATATGAAAAGCTTGATGAGGGCCAGAGGATCTTGAAGTATTTTAAGATGATATTTTTAAAATAGATATACTCCTGATAACTAATTAATGCTATTCCAATAGTCCTGAAAAAATGAATAAATATGTATATATATATGTTTAGTCCTCTTAGAAAAACAAAATAAACTTCCATGAAATTAGATGTGTGGTTGGCAATCTCAAAATCATGCTTTCATAATTTAAAAATATTTTTTTTTGGTAAATATTTTTTGGGTGAAATTTCTATGACATATAATAAGAAGGAAAAAGACTACAACATTTGAATACAGTTTAAATAGAATTAAGTTTAAATCTTTGGTCTTTGCTCAGAAAACTTAAGAAAGTAGCAACGTAATGAAAATTTGAACAATACATAAAATCATGATCCAGCACACTAAAAATATTTAGCAAAACTTAACTCTGTAAAATGAACACTGGGGGCTTATTATTGAAATGTTTCTAAATAAAAGACAGTATTTAGTTTTTGAACTTGCCTTAAATCCGTGGCGAATTATGCCATTAGAGATTTAATGATCAAATCATTTTTATTTTTAAAGTTTGTATTACTTACCCCTCTTTTCCACATTTCAGGTCCTTTAAAGAGAACAAATGGTCACTGAAAATGATCCCCCCCCCCCCTTTCCCTATTTTTAAAATTTTCCACACACCCTCTAATTTTCAATGATAGAAAAATAACCAATTTAAAATATATTGCAAATGATTATAGTAAATTTAAGTTTTAAATTAATGAAGCTTGTATATCTGACATACATTTAATATATATTTCAAGTTTAATGTATTTTTTCAAATCATCAGGACCAATAGGATCCCTCTAGGCCAGTGGCTTTCAATCTATGGCCCACCGAACACTGGTGATCCAAGACTGGTTGTCTGCCAGAAAGAGTAATAAATTCTATAATTTAACAGAAGTTTTAATAACTAAAAGTTTATATAATCATGTATGAACTTTCTAAAGGGGAATTCCCCAAATTGTGTTGACAACTCCAGCACCAAGTCCTTGCTTAAAATAGCCAGCTGTAGCTCAGTTAAGTCAGAAACCTAGCTTTGGTCCAATATTGGAGCACATGGCTTCCAAGTGATCGAGTCCCAAAAGGTTGAGAACCACTGCTCTATGCATATGAAATAATAAGACAGGGTAGGATATTAACAATGAAGCATTAACTAACAATGTCCAAATTTACAAGGTAACAAGTAAAACACTGGCGAGCTTTTCACATTAAGTCTTCAGTTCATAAAATCCTGGTTAAAATATTTAAACAATTTGCTAAGCATGTCTCTATATGCCCAGATGTTTGGTTAAAAAAAATTATAGGCTGCATTGCTCAGAATGAATCAACAGAGAATGAAATTACCACACTTCTGGTTGTGCTGACCTATATATGAAAAGAAGATAAGAACAATGTCTCTCACATTAAGTTGACATTTAAGGACCTTTGGGTTTGTGGGAACATAACATAATTTAGCCTGGATCCCTGTGATAAGTGGAACGCTGGCTTCTAAACCATTTAAGAGATGCACACAAAAAATAATTAATTAAGATTTTAAGTGATGTAGTGAATTCAGATCTTGTTAATAGAGATACATTTATTCAATAATATCAAGTATTACAAAGTATACAGATGATAAAATATAATCGCATCTCTGAACTTGATTTTAAAAACTCAAATGAGTTATTTCTTTTCTTTTCTTCGGAGCTAAAAATGTTATTACCATTTGTTGGCATGTTTAAAGGGTTGAGATCAAACATGTACACAAAATAACCCTTAAGTTAAATGACATCAATTTGAAAGAATAATTACATGTCAACATTCACTGGCAGAAACTGCAGGAACAATAGTTTTTGTACAAGCGCTGACAGGAAGAAATTGAAACAAAATGATAAAAGATATTCTCAATATCATGTAATAAATAGTACTGGAATGGCCAATAACATGCAGTCAACAATATAAGAAAATGAACAGTATTAAATCAGGGACTAATGGTGAAACTTGACAACAACTTCCAAAAGCAACAGTTGAGGCGAATACACTTAACACATTCCCATCTGCTGCCTCCTGTCTTCCAACCCCCAGTTCATAACACCATTGCTGAGTTACCCTTGCAACCAGTGAAATATCCCCCTTCAAAACCACGCACAGTAACATCGTGAACCCCTCTGAAACATAGGAGCCAGAATGATCAATTCATTGATCGTGGGCCCTTAAAATATAGAAGAAGAAGAAGAATTAACTCAGATGATTTCAAGGAATGAAGTTGTGATGTTTGATCTCACAGATTCTTTTTCTCTTATGGCATTTAATACAGTTGGCAAGTGATGGAGAATGAAACAAAATCCCAGTCAGATCTGTTGAAAGTTTCTATAAAATATTTCGAGTGAAGCAAAGACAAGTTACCGGTATTTTAAGAAGAAAGATGGCAACACAGAAAATAGTAGTGGTAAAGTCTAGACACCCAGCACTATTGGAAAAATTTGGGGAAAAAAATGAATTTCAAATTTACAAAGAAACTTTAAAAAAAAAACAACAAGAAAAAACACTTATGGCTACATATTTAAGTCATAGGTTTTCAACAAAATCGTATAACAAACAGAGATGTAGATAAGGTAATACAACAAACAGAGATGTAGATAACTATGTGACCTGTGAGCCATATGAGCAACACCGAGCCCACATAATTGTTTTTGCTTTCAGTTTCTGTAGTTAAAAACGGTGCTGATTTTTAAAATATTTTTCTTATAATGTATGGAAATCCATTTCTCCAATACAGAAATTATATGGAATACGTTTCATGAATGGCACAATATGTTGTCATTTAGACTTTGGCAATAATTAACCATAGTCAAAATGTATAAACTGATAAACTTGCAAATGTGTCACATCATAGTTGTATTCAACATCATAGATGTATTCAACATCATTGTAATAATTTAAATTTTACAAAAAAAATTAGCTACTGGCAAGATTTTTTTTAAATGATCAAAATCTCTTTTTTAAACACTCAAAAATAAAAAAACATGTGTAGTGAACAAAGGCTCTTCCGTGAGCAGATATGTTTGTATTACACTTTTTCATGATTAAATGGCAATATAGAACTGGACCAATTGAAAGTCAGAGGAATAGATGCTACATTTAGAAAAATAAAGGTAATTAGAATTTCTATGGGAAAAAAAAAGGGATTTACAAATATTTTTTAAAACTCCTAATTTGTATTATAGAAAATTTTCAGTTAATACGATTTTGATGCATTCATCTAGAACAGTGGTTCTCAACTTCAACCAGTTCCTGGTGTTGTGGCAGCCCCCAGCTACAAAATTATTTTCGTTGCTACTTCATAACTGTAGAGTATATGTGTTTTCTGATGGTCTTAGGCAACCCCTGTGAAAGGGTCGTTCAACCCCCCAGGTTGAGAACCGCTGATCTAGAAGTTCAATTGGAAATCAATTTAAAAATCATTTAAACACCATCCCCCCCCCAACCCTAGCTTTATAGTTATAGATGATACTTTTAAAAAGTAATTTATTGTTCAAGTAAATATATTTTTAATAGACAATGTAAAATACATAAAAATAATGATCAGTTTCCTTGTAGATTCATGACTTAAAGGAGACTTTCCAATAACATTATTTTATTTCAATTTCTCTCAGTAAGTTCATCAATTCTAGTATCTAGCACTCTATATTCTAAGTTGGGGGGTCATCAAAAAGATCCTTTGATTGGGGTCTTGAAACAGGTCCTTTGATGTAGCATACGTGTCAAGAAATTGATACCTTTGGGTGAATCAAATGTCAAACCTGGAGTTTAGTTTTCAGTGCCTTCCCAAAGTTTTTAACTTTGGCTCCAAGACCTCTGTGACGTGAGGACTCTTCCTTTGATTGTCTGTACTCAGTTAACCTCTGCATGAACAAGTCTGCAAGAAAAACAGATGCTCGATTTGTGTTGAGATATTCTATGAATGTTTTAAAAATGTGAGCTTGTTATTTTTTTTTTTAAAAGGGGGAGACTTTCATGGGCAAAGATCATATGAGGAAAGTTGGCACAAGCAGAGCTCATGTCAGCATAGACCATTGAGCAAAGTGAGCCATTCTAAAACTTTACAAGCTCTACATACCACCTGTCAACCACTTTAAAAGCTTTACATACAACCTGTCAACCACTTTACAAGCTCAACATACCACCTGTCAAACACTTTACAAGCTCTACATACCACCTGTCAACCACTTTACAAGCTCTACATACCACTAGTGCCACAATCTGTTTTCTCCAAATGGTTGCTTATGAAGACATCAAACATCTGAGTCTCTGTGAACCATTCCAGGAACTGGCGAGTCTCTTTCGACGTCATCTCCATGATGAAAGCCTCTTTCTATTGGCAAGAAAACAGGGACTCATTTAGTTACTACATTACAATATCAACAGGGACTCATTTAGTTACTACATTACAATATAAAAAGGGACTCATTTGGTTACTACATTATAATATAAACAGGGACTCATTTGGTTACTACATTACAATATGGGAAAATGCCAACCAAAATTATAAATTTTTTAAAATGTATCTGTATAAATTTTTATTAACTTCAAATAGCTGATATGAATTTATTTATATATTTTGGTTTGGTTTGTGCATTACATTCAAATGCTTATATTTTTGGTTTGTGTTAGCATTGCAGAGCTAAATTTTTATACATAGCTATCTCTCTAAATAAGATGGTTTCTCGATTTACAAATTGTGCTAAGCAGATTTAAACTGTGGAAAAAATATTGCAGCATAACTTCCATTTAAATAGAGAGCACTACACATAATTGAAATTAAGTTTTAAAACTGGCTACACTTTGTTGTGAATTAATTAAAATACGCCAACCTATTTTTCCAATGTCAAGTTTTTTAAAATGATAAAATATAAACAACACAAATCAGATTATAAATTAAAACACAACAAGAAAGAACTTACTCTCAAAACTGCCCCAATCTTATGGAAAATTGAGGCTCACCCTTTGATGTGTTTGGCAAACCATGTAAGATTAGAAACTTATTCAAACCTGAAATATCCTGACCCCATCCTGTTGTGTCTGAATGTGACTACCAAAATGTCCAACAGTCTCGATGAACATTCGGAGAAAGGATTCTGCCACCACCAGCCATTGTGCATTGCGGGCCTCTGCAAAAATTTGTATTTAAAAACAGGGTGATCTTGTTTTTTTGTTGTTTTTTTTAAGTAAAAGGAGACAAAAATAGCTTTAAACTATTTCAACTCAATTATTTTCCAATTCTAAGTTAATAAAAGTGAATATTGATCATAGTATTGCAAAATATCATCTGGCCTCTATGACATGGATGCAAAGAATGGTCACTGATTTGAGAGACGCAATCCACATCATTGTCTCAGCATCACATCCATAAAATAAGAACGGATCAATTAATTTGTCACAAGACTTTATGCCTGATAGCATATTCTTCGTACAATGACATACGTTTTTATTTACAACAGTATTTATCTTTATCTGGTCATGCAAGTCATTACCATTGTCATACAATGACAAAAGTTTCTATTTACAACAGTATTTATCTTTATCTGGTCATACATGTCGTTACCATTGTCATACAATGACAAAAGTTTTTATTTACAACAGTATTTATCTTTATCTGGTCATACAAGTCTTTACCATTGTCAATTTTGCACAAGTTTATAGCAGATTTGAGGGCCCTCTGGACTTTCCTTGGCAGGAGGTTGGCTTCATCTCCTACACATTTGACAACGCTTTTCTTGTCCAAGTCTACAATTAAAATGTACTGTAAAAAAAAATTGACAGTATCAATTGAAATTTAATAGAAAAAATTTTGACAAAATATTTACATTTATCATTGAGCTTTTGTTTAAGAAATGATTTTTCTTTAATTACAATTTAAATATATTTCTAGGTTTTGCTTTTACTATATAAATCAATTTAAAGCATTTACTCTACAGACCTGTTACTCGTACGATTTTGGGCGTGCAGTTATGATTTTGAGGTGTGTACATTATATATACTGTATGTTTATTTTTGTACTATTAAGATAATGTTTTGAACGATTTTGTGATAATATTGTACGATTTTAAGAGTTTGAGGGTAAACAGGTCTGGCTCTATAACACAAATCCCTCTCTGATGATTGTAACAGCAGGAGACAGCTACCCTTGGCTGAATGATAATTTGGTCTACATTATGGACTCCCAATTATTGAGTTCTGAAGAGGTTTCACTGTATGTCAACTCTTCCTGCTACAATACAAACTTCAATCACTTTAAAAAAAAAAAATTAATCTCCTAGAACTAGCAAAGACTAACCTGGCTGAGGTCCTTTTTCAGAACTTGTGGTAAGAAAGCTGAGAGCACACCCAGCACGTACGGCATCGGGGCACACACCACGTCCAACATCTCCGAGGGCAGTAGCGGTATGTATACATGCTGCCACTGGAAGGGATACAATAGGGCAGCCAGGGCATGCACTGTCTGGGTCAGAACACTGGGGAGGTGGTACAAAAGAGTTTAAGATGCCATGCTGGCACTCACAGGATTTTTTTTAAAGCAAAGTAATAAAGTGGAAATGAAGAGAAATAAATTGTTACACTATAAAGAAAATAATCAATAGCCAGCAAAAAAAGTTTGAATAAAAAAGATTATTTTTTTAAACTACGACTATTCACAATGTATATGAGGACAATATATAACACCATTGTCCTCATATACATTGTGAATAGTCGTAGTTTAAAAAAAAAAAAAAAAAAAAAAAAAGTTTGAATAACAAAAAAAAATAATCTTTGTTATTCAAACTTTTTTTTTTGCTGGCTATTAATTATTTTTTTTTTTTTTTTTTTTTTTTTCTATAAAGAAAATAATTAATAGCCAGCAAAAAAGTTTGAATAACAAAGATAATTTTTTTAAACTACGACTATTCACAATGTATTAGAGGACAATGATGGTGTTATATAATTTCAACCATCCTTGTCTTACCTAAGGTAAAGGTTTACCTCAGATTACTTGAACACAACATGATATTTCTCTCCATCAGCATTGCAGCGAACACTTTGACTAGCTTATCTGTGCCCAAGTAATACAAAGGACTTTCGTAATTAACCTAAGAAATGAGGCAGAGGTAAAATCATTGGTGAAGAGATTCATTATTTTGAACTTGCAGTTTGAAAGTAGTCATAGCAGTTATTTTATTTTTTTAATGAACTTGAATAAAATAGTTAGGTATTGGCAGAAATTGGCTTCAATCAAGGCTGCATTTCCACATTCTTATTTGAAAATTGCACGAGGCAAACTCAAACTCTAAGTAACCTAAAAAACATGTATATTTTAAATGTTAAACTTATTTTGCAAATATATTCAGTTTGATCAAAGATTAAACCTGGTCAGAATACATATCCATGAAATTTGCAAATTCACATCTTTTAATGAAATAATAAAAAGTAAAAAAAAAAATGCATCAAAATTAAAATTAAAAAAAAGCAGGAGTAAAATAAACAAAACAAACCAAAACACAATGCTATGATTAATGTTTTCCAATTCGATGTCAGTATTTCCTAACACTACTAAAAGGACAAAAGTTAAGTAATGCATATTTTCTTAGAATATGATTATATTGGGAATAAAAGGGGCATCCTTTCATATAAACACATTTTATTTAAAAGTGTGCTGTATCAATTTGATTGGTTATCCTTTAGATAAGAATAGCTTTCATTAAATCTAATTTAATTAAAAACACTATTACTTTTTTAAAATTAAAAATTATTTCAATATAATATATTTGATGAATTAAAGAAACAGTTTATAAATGATATAACATTCTTACATTCTGAAGTCTGTTGTCTGCTTGGCGCTTCAAAAATATTGTCTCCATTTCACCCTTACTATCCTGAAATGATGCATGATGCAAATACTTTTGTTAAAGCTGTAACGCATGCACTGTATGTTTACACTATGGCAGTACTTTAGATTTCTTCTAAACCAGTGGTTCTGAAACAGGGGGCCATGTACCCCCAAGGATTAATCAATGAAAGTTTATTAAATTATTTTAAAATTCAAACTGACAAGCAATATGTGATGCTTTATAGTGAGTCCTAGGGGTACATTTTTTTAAAAAAGGGTTTACAGGAGTACATTGGTTAAAAAGGGTTCAGAACTGCTGTTGAAGCCATACACTTAACATACCAGAGGCGTAGCTAAGTGGGGCAGAGGAGGGGGGGACAGAAGTTCCTTGCTGCCAGACTAGTTCGGGGCGGCAAAATGGGCTTTGATATTATTTTATTGATGAAAATAGTGGGTTTGAGACTTGAAAAAAGAAAGGGAGGCTCTTTAAAATGAATCTTGTCCCCAAATGCCACACACTCTAGCTATGCCTCTGTAACATGCTTGTAGAACAATTAATTTCAGTGACCACCATGCATGTAGTTTTCACTTTGAACAGCTCATGTTGTTTTTTAATAATTATATCTTGATTTCTTTCTCCTAAAGTTTACAATGAAATAAAATAACTAATGTACAATGTAGGGCTATTTATGATGAACATGGAGATTTAAACTTAGGACAAGGATGTTTTAGCCTTGCAATTTTTAATCAACACATTGTTAGTTTTCTGTCCAGAATTATCTCATTTGGACTTCCTAACTTAAAGGTGGTGTTTTATATACCCAACTTAAAGTTACATGTGTTACCGTACCCTGTGGTGTTTTATATACCCAACTTAAAGTTAAATGTTACTATACCCTGTCGTGTTTTATATACCTAACTTAAAGTTAATATGTTAACATACCATGTGGTGTTTTATATACCCAACTTAAAGTTAAATATGTTAACATACCCTGTGGTGTTTTATATACCCAACTTAAAGTTAAATATGTTAACATACCTTGCGTTTCATATTCCCAAACTTAAAGTCTCACAAAAAATAATATTTCTTCTTATTTCTTTGAAACATAAAATATGTCATTATTTAGTTTATATTTATTTTCTACCCTGTCCACTTTCTAAACAAAGTCAAATTTTGTAAAAATTTTGGTAACATTTGACTTAAGGCCAAAGTGAAATTTTATAGATAAATTTGGCAAGTTGTAGCTGTAAAAGATTTAAAATAACATTCAGTGCATGCTGGGAAAATTGCATCAGAAGAAGGCTTATGTACCCGATGATCCATGTCTTGAAAAGCTTTTGTATAAAAAATGTTTTAAAAAATGTTTTAAAAAATATCTTTATACATTTCCCATTTTGCTGTTTATTTTTTTCTTCAAGTTTTCCCTCACCTTGTGTTTCTTATTTCCTTAATCTTACAACTTGATTAAATTTTATTCATTAAATTCTCCATAGTTTCATGTAATGTTATCAGATCGCTTATCTTCCATAATATTATTCCAATTGCTTATTATGCTTCAATTACTAGTTGTCCGTAATAAATTATATATTTAATTAATTATTTATGATCAAATAGGATTTTGGATAATGAAATCTTTGTATGAAATTCAAGCATGCTTTATTTCAGACCGCCGCTCTAAGCAACAAGAATTTCTGAATTTAGTAGTGTAACAAAACCTAGTTGGGATGCTCAAGGGCTACCATGCTGCTCTGATACAAATGACTATCTGAGCTAAATGTTATGTTCTGTGATACTAGGCAAGGCACACATGCAAATATATTTAAACCATCATTCGTGTTTACAGATAGTAGAATGTTTTCATATGGCTTTTCACATAATAATTCAATATGCCATACATTAAACATCCATTTCATTTGTGTCCTACATTTAATTAAAAAATTTAACACTGATCCCAGTTTATATTTTCTTTAATCCCATATTAACTTATTAAAAAAAATGATTTCCTATAAGTCAAATTGAACATTGGTACTTTTTATAATGCACATGAATTTTTAAATTAAAATCTGCAAAGCAGCTGATAAGCAAATTATGTTTTAAAAATGAAGTGCAAACTGGCAACTCACCAATGTCCTAATGTGAATGACTTTGCCAGGTTTTGGAAGTGGTCGACCAAACGATGCCGCAATGAGTTCCAATGCCACATCCATTGACATTTTACGCCTGGCTTCAATTTCATTAAGAAGCTGAAATGGAAAATGAAAAAAATTAAATTAAGTAACAACTGATAGCAAAAGGTTTAGTTTTTGTGTACCAAACAACCAAGAAAAGTTTACATTTAGCATTCCATCAATAACCAAGGTGCGTTTTACCCCTTTACAAGCTTTCATTAAGCCTTTAAAATATTTATACAAATGTTTAAGACTTTTAGGAATGGATCACCACAACACTAGTTATAGGGTGGATGCTGTCGGGGGGGGGGGGGATAATCCTTGTTTGTGTGCGTGCATGCACTGAGAGAAAGAGCATGAGCTTGTTAATCATGTTTTGTAGAACTTTGACTGGAAACTAAGCTGGGTTGAAAATAAAACACACAAAAAAACAGTTCAAAATAAAAGCAATGCAACATGTCAAGCAACAGAAAGCAACATCAAGTGTGTGTATATATAAATGTATATGTATTTATATGTATATGGAGAGAAAGACTTGCATGAATTGCTCATCTTGTTTAACAGAGTTCCGTTACTGCCTTTGATAAAATGTGTCAACTTTTATGCAATGTGTAAAAAAGAGAAGAGAGCATACCAAAGCTCTGTAGATGCACATCAAGAGTAGACGGAGGAAGTACAGAGACAAGCAGAGGCCTCCGCATGAGAAGGAAGGTGACATAAGAACACCTGAATTTGAATCAGATTCTCAAACTCTAATGACTCACCTCACTGTACATGTTGAAAGCATCAATGGGACTGATGATACATATCACTTCTGGAAGACTGACGTCAGGGGGCTGGGAAGATTACATTATATTTACAAAAGAGAACAATGCTATAATTAAATTTTAGACATAACGTGTGGCTAGCTCTTGTTCCTAAGCTTTTAATATCGTTAGTGGAAAATAGTTTACCATTTTGTTGAAATTGATATTCTTACCTGTATCCTTCGACAGTAGCCATAGACCCGAGAGCCATCACCGTAAGTCATTACAAAGGAGTATGATTCACTGAGAAAATGGATATTATATTTAGGATGAAAATGTTTTTAAAAATACTAAATTTTTAAGCAACCAAATAAATCAGATATTGCCATTTGCATGTACTAATCTCAAAATAAAATATATTTATAATGTCCATTTTTAGTGGGTTAAATAATAAAACCCAAAACAATTCATGTCAAATTTGTCTTAATTTCATCAGTAGGATAGGAAAGCTTGATAACACATTTTGGCAAGTTTATTTTACAATGTTAAAAGTTTCAGTGTAAAACGTTTTTGTTATAATTAATAAATTTAAGCATTATTTACCAGTATATTATTTTAAATAACAGGCATTTTGTAAAAGGTGTGAAACAACTGTAAAATTACTGCACTGGACAAATAAATACATAATAAATAGATTACAAGTTACTCTTCATTATGAAACTTAACAGAATTTATCAAATATTGGGAACCACTCAGCACGTGAGGATCAATGGCTTTTAAAAATCAACAGTTTCAAACACAATGACAGGTCTGATAAAACTAAAAATAGATGACACCAAACTCTTACTAACTCAGATCTAAAAAAAATTGTTCTAACCTGGTTGCGGAAACAGAACCTGGTTTGAAAATGGAAGCGTCAGGAAAGCAAAAGCTTGGGATGGACAAATTAGTGGACACCTGAGTTGGGAAATAGAAGGAGTCATCTTTAAAGTTGATTTCATAAGTTCTGCCATAAAATAACCAAAGCAGTAATTAAGTTCTGCTGTTCTGAAGGTATGTCCCATAATTCATTTCTAAAACTTAATGTTATCTCTCAATTAAAATGAACATTGACGTTACACATAATTACTTCATATTACCAAAGCATATTTTAAAATGTAGTTAATTGTTTATTTCTTAAAATAACTTCGATACTAGATTTATGGATAAAATGATCAATCTCAATGAGTTAAAATTATAAACTCTAGATTTTTATTAAGCATTGATTAATAATTTCCATTTAAAAAAAGCATTAAACAATGTAAAAACATTATTTGATATTATTAATATTAGTGGCACTATTAAATTGATTAAAAAATAATTATAACTTAGATTTATAAAATTTTTTTTAAAAAAATGGTTTTTAAAACGTAAAACAAAATTTCAATAATATCTTATGTCTTATGTTCCAGGAATAGTGCATCTGAGAAGCAGGAGTACAGTTTACTGAACATCTCAATCACTATTAGTACTCTGTCTTAAAGTTTTGTTCAATTGAGTTGTTTACTAAAAACTGATAGCATTTCCAAATGACTTTTCTAATCGTTGAGAAGAGTTATAATCAAATTAGAATAAAAATCATATGTGTAAAACCTCTTGCATTTAAAAAGACAATATATGAAAAGTGAGTACAATAGATAGCTACCCATACATCCTCCATTCTGAGATCAGTTGTGTGTTATTGAAGAGGGGGGTCAATATATTAATGTAGAGTGGTCAAGACTTGTCAAAGTGGAAAGTTGTGATTTATTAAGAGATGTAGTATTCATAGACAGTTGTTATAAAAAAGACAAAAAATCGTTCTGAAGGTTTTGTTAGATAAAAAAATGTAAGAAAAAAAAATTATATCTGATCCCTTACTAAAAATTATATCTGATCCCTTTCTAAAAAATATGTTTCTTTATGTAAGAGAACTATTTCTAAACTTATTGTGACATTAAAAACCTTAATTTTTCCCGACACCAAGCAATTATTTTGTATAACGGCATGTGAATAGAGAAAATAGATAGTATTATCGAAAGACCAGGTGAGGGTCCGATCAATTAGGCGCCATATAATTTATCACCTAAAATGTGCCATACCAAAATAATTTACATTAACATCCCTAGCCCTAACATTTAAAAATTGTTCATCTGATAACTGTCACGTTTGGTCCATAACCAAGAGGTGTACAAATGTTCACTCAAGGATTAGCACCTATCAAAGCCCTTTTACAAATATTAAAGTAATCTTTAAAAGTTGTCTCATCAAAATCTTTTCTGAAAATGCCAGAGATTTTGCCTTTTCCATTTATAAAGTGGGCCTCCTGCCTTAAGAAATATAGGAACATAGCATATCCCAAAGTTATCATTTAAAATGGGGCCCTACCAAATATTTTGATAAATATTCAAGGTAATGTTATAAAGCAGCGGTTCTTAACCTGTGGGTCGCGACCCCTTTGGTGGTCACATGACCTTTCATAGGGGTCGCCTAAGACCATCTGAAAACACATATACTTTACAGTTATAAAGTATGAACGAATATAATTTTGTGATAGGGGGTTGCCCAACATGAGGAACTGTATTAAAGGGTCGCTGAATTAAAAAGGTTGAGAACAATGGTTATAAAGGTTTCTCATTAATAGAGGTTTAAAAATGCCAGAGATTTGGCCTTTCTAATGACTAAAATTGGGGCTGTTGCCCCAAAAGCAAGTGCCTTAGCCCATGTTACTTTCAGGAAAATAGGTAACCCACTGTTGTGTTTATCAGGATTGTAAAGTGTATTATAGACCCATCAACTCACATAGAAGTAGAAGCCTTCATAATATTAATACAGCTCATTTGTATGTAAAAAAAAGAATTTGCAGCTCCAATAACTCAACCAGAAACAGCCTGTGCTAAATTTATAATTTAAAGAGCGGCTGCCTGCTTTCATGCCCTCATTTTTTTATTGTGCTCCTTTTGGCTTCTTTGTACCATGTATTACCACATATAATACAATTCACATATATGGTTCAAATACATTTAGTTTTCATAGAACTTATCAGAATAGTACGTATCGTTTAATTAAACATTGCTGATATGTCCGACCGTGCATAATGGGAACCTCTAAATGAAAGCAACATTTTTTGCTTAAATTCCCCAGAATTCTACGTGGTTTAATACGATACTTGAATGTATCCAATCTCACCATAGGTGTGTTTTATTCTAAAAATAAATCATTTCTATGAAATTGTCAGTTTATTTGTACTAACGGCACATATAAGGTTCTAGTATGTTTAATGAGAGTTACATATCACTCCTATATTATCATTTTAGTGCAGTCAAATTGTAGCAGTGGTTAAACAACAATTGATTAAATTATAAAAAAGTGTACCAAATTTTTTTTGGATAAAGTCATCATAATTGAACATTAGAAACACATGGGGGGATGACAATGCACTCCCTGATTGTCTAGGGCCAAGGTGGGCAAACCTATAGTCAACAGACACATGTGGCAAATGGACCTCTTAAATGGAGCAAGTTCGGTTTTCAATGCAAAAAATATTTTTTTGAAAGTAAATGTACTTAAAATTAAAAATCATTCTCAAAATATTTAAGTTTATGCAAATGTTGTTATTAAAATAATTGCATCCAATAAGCCAAGTAAACAATTGTATGCATGTGCATAGTTTTATAAGTTTAATTTAGATAAGAGACTTGCCTACTGACTGCTTCATTTTTTTAAATTGAAATTACATTTCTATTCAAATAACAAAATAAAAAAGCGAAAAACGATTGAGGAGATACTGATTGTAGCTGAAAGAATTCTTGTCATATTGAAACTGGGCATTTCAAAGTTATTTTCGGTGTTTGGATCATTGTCATTGTGTGAATCAGCAAATTTATTGTTGTTTGGATTATTTAGAGGCAGCGATGAGCTGTACCTTGAGTAGAGAGTAAAAGAATAGAACCAGAAGTTGTGCAGCTTGTTAAAGAAAGGAAAGGTCAAAGTTCACATTTAAGTTTGGTTAAAATATGATTTGTCAGCTTATTTTTTCATTTATTTTTATTTAATAGCAGTGTTTAATGATTTATATATAGTGTGGCGAATTTTACTTTTTATTCACCACAACTGTGGTTTTTCTTTTGGAAAAAAGGTTGCCCACCCCTGTCTATGAGTGATTATTCAATAATGGTACTTTTCACAAAGTTCACATGTCAAAGTTAATTAACACTCAACACAATGTTCTCTTGTAATGAGTAAAGCGGTCTTACACAGAGGAAAGAAAGATGTTCTTTTTCTTTGTTGGTTAATAAAAAACTTGTATTGTACATTCATGATCGACCTAGCCACTGCGCAAAACATGACACTTCTCCATGGCATTTGTATGGCTCGTGTAAGGAAAACCACAAATTTTGGCCAACGTGGCCAACCTGAGGTCGGACGCAAAAATTGGAAAAGTTTATTCTGATTCTAGGGTGATAGAGAACATCTGTGCGAAATTTCAACCCTCTATGTCCAGTCATTGGTAAATGCTTAGAGATATCACAGCGGGCCGCCATCTTGGTTGCCGCAACCCGTGAATTTATGTCCTAAATTTATCCCTAAACCTAGCCTGAACCCTAAACTTATCACTAACCTGGGTTTTGACCCTATCGGAACCAGGGTTTTGACCCTATTGGAACCAGGGTTTTGACCCTATTGGAACCAGGGTTTTGGCCCTATCGGAACCAGGGACAAAACACGCAAATGACGTCATGGTGAAATCTCTCAGCATTAGCCCTGTCATTTTGTTGTCCATAAGTTTGAAGCAAACAAACCCACATTGACCTATACATATATATATTGATAGATAGATATAAATATATCATGGTAGCCCCAAAGAAGGGTTTCTCAAATCTTTGACTTGGTCAGAAAAATTTGTGATATTAATGGCCTGTGATCAAGCTAATTCCATATTAACTCCAGTTTTTTCCTCTCCCATAATTTGGGAGACCCTGATGAGGAAGAGCAATATATTGCTATAGTAGCTCAATGATCTGAGCATTGTTAATGGAGAAATGTTAATGGGTTCTTAAAATTACTCCAGGATCCAAGAGCCAAAGGTAAGAGGCTCATTATAAAAAAAAAAAGCTATGACCAAAGAATTAAGAGTAAAGCAAATAATTTGTTGACACAAACATACCACTGCAAAATCAAGATACTAGAAGACACAATAATAAAGATGTGTGTGATGTACTAAACTAAACAAGGTCACATTTCAGACAAAACATAGACAAAGTCACTAAACTTTTTTTAAAAGCAATCATTAAATCTGAGCCTAGAATAACATGAACAAATCTGAAGAGCATGCGTCATGGTGATATATTTTATGAACTCGTTATCTGAGCACATTAAAAAAAACAACCAAAAAACTATTATTTTAGATGCACTTCGAGCAAGAAGTGTAAGATGGAAAAAAAAAAGGGGGGGGGGGGGGGTAACTAAATAGAGCATGCTTCATGGGGAAATATTTTTTTAATTCATTATTTGAGTCCAGTACACTAAAAAAACAGCAACAAAAACAACAAAAAAAAGTAAATATTTTTGATGCACCCAGAGCAAGACCTGTAGATAGGTGTTAACTATAGATGCAGCGTCAATTAAATTTTAATTTATTTTAGGGGTACTTAAAACCTGCCCAAATGACAATGCACAAAGACTGGATATTACATGAATGAACAAGCAGATTTACCTCTTTGGTTGGCTTATAAATATTACCCTGTGATCCTACTTTGTAATGCAGCTGCATGTTAAATAGAATGCCACTCATCAGACAGATGATAGCAATCATTACGTGCATTCATCAAGCTTAGGCAAAATTTAAATTTGCTGCCATACGCACTGAAGTTATCTTGTTAACTAACTTATTATCCAAGACAGGATTTACCCGCGATTTGAAATATTTTTGCCCAGGTTTTTATAGGCTGCAACTGGTTTCTTATGTCATCTGAACAATCAAGATGTGATCTTAGCACCTCATGGATGTATATTTCTTGATTTTTAGAAGGATAAAACTTCCTCTAAACGTAATTTTATAAATTTAGATATGAGATATAAATAAAGACATATAAATAAATTAAAACCTACAGTAGTAAGGAAATTTAATCTAATCAAAACACTCACAAAGGGAAGCACCACATGACTTTGAGACAATCTTTTATTTAACCCATTAGCTGTTTGACATAATATCAATTTTATTTATCATGAGATCAATTATTTTTATTAACATGATATCCATTATATTTATTAACATGATATCATTCATATTGAACAGATCAATTATAATTTCAATTCCTTTTTTTTCTCTTTCTTTTAAGATAGACAGAAGCTGGGGAAAAAAAAATTTCACATGTGAATGTTTGAAGCTTTTAAAGAAGCAAACTTTACTTGAAATAAAGTTATGCCAGCCAGCAGGAAATTTCTGCAGAGTGGAATCAGTTCATATACCAATGATTGTGAATCTCTGTGTTATATTGCCTTGTATTTCATCAGCTTAGTTAGATACTACAAACACACACGTGTTATGAGCAAGTGCATTGTTTAAACTCATCCCCTGTGCCATGCCTTTGTGTTATTGTTTACATGCTCATGCTGCTAAAAAGATCCCCCCCCCCCCAAAAAAAAACAAACCGCTTTTCCTAACCTAAAACACCAGTGGTCAGCACATGCCATGGTCAGTCATAACCAGGTCAGATGGTGACTCATAGGAAACAAGGTTAAGAAACCCGCTATATCCTCAGCCACATCATTGGGTACTTAAGCACAGCCTGGCCTAAAGTCAATGTTTACAGCATCATAAGGAGACCCTGGATTGCACTAAGCTACACTTTGTTAATAAGCGGGACATTCGGTTGTGTGCGTCCATGCCACAGACCAGTACAAGTACAGGTTGTCGTCTCTACCCATAGACAGACCAAATATGAGTTAATACATGATGTTACTCTCCATGGTTTTAGCATAGTACGAGATAGCTCAGGTGGGGATATTAGCTAGCAGACTAATATTCCAATTGAAAGTGCTTAATAAATATCTATCAGATATTTTTTTTTGGCCAAATTTATTTTTTCTTCCAGGAACATAGAACTTTTTCAAGCTATTTCTTTATTATTACTGTGAGGTTTAGATTAGTTAGTGGTACTCATTTCTGTGTGGGTGTGTTTTTCTTTCTTATAATGTGTTTTCCATCCATGCAATAAATTTCTTTTAACCTAGAATAATCTCACCAGCTGTGTATCTGAAACAACTGTACCTGTTACAGTTACACTTTCATTACCCCGCTAGACAGCCAACCAATTCAAATTCATTGAACTCGTAAGTGTACGCAACTCAAGAATTAACTGTTCAGCAAAACAATAGTGAAAAATTCATTGGCTAAGGAAAAGCCCCCCCATTCCCCAGCCCTTTATGCATTTCAAGCAAACTGCCACAAATCAAATAAATGGCGTTACATTAGTATTCAACTTACATTTTCAGGAAACTTATGAATAACGTACGCCTCATATCCCTTAACATCAACCAGGCTCCTGAGTCCCACCAACAGGCAGTACTCAAACAGCTGAGGGTAGATGGCATCCAGGTACTCTTTACTCTTTTTGATAGTCACACTCTGAAACAGATACAGATTGAACAAGTGAAATATTGGAGGAGAGCCAACAATAGTGAAATATTGGAGGAGATCCAACAATAGTAAAATATTGGAGGAGAGCCAACAGGCTGCTCACTTTTATTGTTGTGTTATCTTGTGTTAAAAAGTTTAGCTCAGGGGTTCTCAACCTGTGGGTCCCGACCCCTCTGGTGGTCGAACGACCATCACACAGGGGTCGCCTATGACCATCTGAAAACACATATTTATGAAGTAGTAAAAAAATAACTTTTATGGTTGGGGGGTAACCACAACACGAGGAACTGTATTAAAGGGTGGTTAGAGTATTTATGCCATTAGGAAGGTTGAAAACCACTGGCTTAGCAGCAAGTAGTAGTTAAATGTTTTCAGACATTCAAAAAATAGCCCAAAAAATGTTTCAGGCAGTGAGGCTTACTGATTTGAGTCGGACAGTTGCACAGTATTGAATCCTTTTCTTGAGCTCTGTAGGCTCAATGACAGCTTCATCTGTGAACAACAAGGTAAGAAGGTCACATCAACAGTTGGGTAGCAAAATGTGATGGGAGGAAGCAGATGAAATGGGTAATGGAGATGATGTGATCATGCTGCAGAAACAGGGCACTGGTGTGTGTTAAAAGAAGGGATCAAACAGAAGATGATGGTGTGTGTTAAAAGAAGGGATCAAACAGAAGATGATGGTATGTGTTAAAAGAAGGGATCAAACAGAAGATGATGGTATGTGTTAAAAGAAGGGATCAAACAGAAGATGATGGTATGTGTTAAAAGAAGGGATCAAACAGAAGATGATGGTATGTGTTAAAAGAAGGGATCAAACAGAAGATGATGGTATGTGTTAAAAGAAGGGATCAAACAGAAGATGATGGTATGTGTTAAAAGAAGTGATCAAACAGAAGATGATGGTATGTGTTAAAAGAAGGGATCAAACAGAAGATGATGAAGAAGCATGTCAGGTATAGGTCTTCCTCGTGTAATAATAGGGACACAGGGGAGAAAAAATGTAATAAAGCTTAGCTCTTAAAAAGATGAAGTGTACAGGCATAAGGTCAGAGGTTAGACCATACAATGTAAGCAATGAAGTGTACAGGCATAAGGTCAGAGGTTAGACCATACTATGTAAGCAATGAAGTGTACAGGCATAAGGTCAGAGGTTAGACCATACGATGTAAGCAATGAAGTGTACAGGCACAAGGTCAGACCATACGATGTAAGCAATGAATTGTACAGGCACAATGTTAGAGGTTAGACCATACAATGTAAGCGCAGGGGTATACATCAACTTCTCCCCATGATAAGTATATTTATATTTTTATTTTACAACTCCTTGTGTGGCAAAGTCATGGTGTCAAGCCTGCTCTTGTGTGGCAAAGTCATGGTGTCAAGCCTGCTCTTGTATTTAACTTGGACCTGCTATGAAACAGGCTCCCAGGGAAAGTGTCACATCCTCAACACCCTTCATGAGAGTGACTACTGTTTTCTTACGCACATGAGTCCAATCCACCCAACTAATGACCCTTAGCTAGGGATTACACCGGGCTGATTCTAAACGGTTAAATCTTGGCTGACAGGCAGACCATCTTACCACCCCATCACATAACCCTAACATGTGGGCGCTGCAACCCCTGTGGCTGCAAGGGGCCTGGCATATTTAAGATGTCTACAGCTGCAGCGTGGAACAAATGTCAACTATTATTTTTTAATGCAGTTTTCACAAAGCATAAAAGTGGCAGGGGATGGGGGGGTGGTTTCAAAAGCTGCACAAATTCTCAGCGATCACAGTGCCACCACAATGCCCTGCCATCACAAGTCCCACCACAATGCCCTGCCATCACAGTCCCAACACAATGCCCTGCCATCACAGTGCCACCACAATGCCCTGCCATCACAGTGCCACCACAATGCCCTGCCATCACAGTCCCACCACAATGCCCTGCCATCACAGTCCCACCACAATGCCCTGCCATCACAGTGCCACCACAATGCCCTGCCATAACAGTCCCACCACAATGCCCTGCCATCACAGTTCCACTACAATGCCCTGCCATCACAGTCCCACCACAATGCCCTGCCATCACAATGCCCACTACAATGACTTCAACAACATAAAAGAAAATGTATCTGCCATCTACTACCTGTTGTGCCATCCTCATCAACGTATGTCCAGTCATCTGCTCCCTGCGAGTCCATGACGCCTTTTGAAGACAAACTCAAGTCAGCGTAGGCCTGGTTTATCTTTTGCTTCACCTGTAGCCAAGGTTGGGGTATACCCAAAGAAAACGGTGAATGTCTTTCAAATACATCTCTAAGCCGATGCCTTAGGGTGTGTAGAGTATTTATGGAAAGGGCAAACTATTTTATTGTAAGTTTTTTTATCATCTCCTATGGAATATTTTACTAAAAAGACTCTTATAGCCCTAGGCAAGAGTTCCTACAAAGTGTATCTCATGGGCAGATCTAGGATATTTTCATGGGACAGTTATAAAAAAATGAGAGCCTTTTCACTGGATTGTACAAATTTAAACCCTTGGGGTGGGGATGATCGCCACCCTTCTTCTGAATCCAGCAGTGGTGCAGCCAAAACAGGCGATTAATATCATCAGAATCCTACCAGTTTCATTTTAGAATTTTGTTTAGAATTTTCTACATCTCACGTCTGCTGCTACTAGAGTATTCCAAACACAAATCTTATATCGTTGAAGAAACTCACCATGGTCATTTTCCTCTTGTTGACCTTGTCCAGTGATTGTTCATGTGCACAGGTGGCCCATGGTTCCCTGCCACCGCTGTCAGAGTCCTGGCCGGGTGTTTTGGCAAAACCTTCAAACTTTGTCAAGAACTTGGTTGGCGAGACGTCATCATCCTGAAATGGGAAGAGTACAATCAGCTGAAATGTGAAGAGTGTAATCAGCTGAAATGTGAAGTTAAATTATCCTGAAATGTGAAGTGATTGCTGATCCACAGCTCTGAAAATATGTATTTGCTCATCTGGTACATTACAACCAGCGAGTTTCTCACATTCGGGCGTGTTACCAAGCTTATGCTACCAAGTTCACATGTAAACCATTAAGGTTGTTGAAAAATTAGACTTCACATTTTCACTGGCCTCAAAAACAGTGACTTTTTTCTTAAGGAAAGGGGGGGGGGGGAGGAAAGACAACATAGAGAGAAAGAAGTAAATCATAAATTTGGCAAATGCTGATTTTATTTCATTTAAATACACCTAATTACTTTACAGACTTGATCACTTTGTTTACCACATTTTTGGCGTGGCAATAGATTCATATTAATGTAAACTGTAAATTGAATGGTATGTCGTATGCAGGATTACAAATCTCATATCATATGAAAAGTTGGGGGGGGGGGGTGCTGCTAAGAAGATGAACATACGTACACACTAAGGCGGTAGATATAATGAGAAACATCCATTGGATTAAAATTTACCCACGTGTGGATGTATTTTCCACGACAGCTTAACAGGACGCGAACCGATTATTTACTTTGGTTATCCCTAAGGTTCTTGGCATTTATTGGAAATAAATATCACGTCCACCCCACCCCAATCAATAATCCACCAGGAGAGAGAGCGAGAGAGAGATCTGAATTACATAAGTGACCGTCATTTAGCATTTATAAGTTCACACGCACTTATGACATCGTTACGATGAAATCTCCCCTAGGTGGTTTAGTTTGTGCTAGTTAAGATAAAATCTACCTTAGGTTGTTAACTGTCGTGCAAAAATAAAAAGGAAAGGGGGGGGGGGGGGGGCGGGCGATCGGGGCACTCGCACAGGGTGCCAACATCGGGGAGCGCCAACATTTGGGGAGCGCCAAAATCGTCTATGGATATGACCCTAATAGTGAATTAAACGATAAAATCCCCTGTACTACACACAGTCAAGTGATGCCAAAATCGTCTCTTTACTGGTCCACCGCGGGCGACACTTCTATACATTAAGTGGCTCGATTTTCAGGCTTCGCCCCACGAGTCACTTTTCCTCGGCATGTGTTACACACTCGGGCATTGCCGAATTTTTGTTTTGAGGATTTTGATACTATAATGATATGGAATCTTTCTGTGTCCCCAAACAATGGAATTCTCTTCCACTACACATCCGCAATATATCAACCATCACAGCCTTCAAAACTGCACTCAAAACACATCTCTTTAAACTTTACTACCCCGACTGATTCCCCTCATCTGACCGATAAACGATGCTGCTGGCCGCCGTCCATGGCTCGTCATGTAAAAGTTCAAGGGTGGATGGGGTGAATTACTTTTTGTTTTGTCTTTATACAGCTGTTCTTTATTACATAACTGTATTTTATTGTCACGATTGTGTCTCTTTTTCTAATATTTTTATATACAGCGCGGTAAGCCCAGCCCTAGGCTGGGGTACCGCACTATATAAGACAACTAATAATAATAATATATACCATAAAAGTAATAGACGGGTTGGTTGAGCGATCATATTAAACACTCGGGGGGCTTGAGTTCAAATCACAAACCGTGTCTTACAAAGCAACGGTGCTCATCCAAGAGCACGATAACTCCGACCACAGACCCACGTGGTTTGGTCCTAATTAATAATTGCTACGGGTCATGAAAAAAGAATCTGTTTAAGTTCAACAGTTGCGATATAGTCAAACAGTTTAAGATGTCAGGATCCCGAGCAGCGCTCTTATTTACAGTTGTGTACTCTTTTTGTTCCCCTAGTTCAAACCACAATTGAAAAAAAGTGTTTAATAAAATTCCTCTCCGATTCTCCGGAGAAGAGTTTCAATGACTTGCGTAGCGACATAATCAAAATAAAAGCTGAATGTTACAGTATGTACACATATTAATCACCAGATCACGGTGATTTTGGCTCACTGAAAAATTATACTCAAAGGCACAAAACTAAGTTTAATGATTTAATGGCCTACATCACCGTCACGAAGGTGAGAGCCCGATCTTTCATTGTTAACGCTTTGTGAATAGCATGAATTAGACGCAAGCTGGGCTGCGAAACTGCCGTAACGCTTTCAGCAAGGTTAAAAGACAGAAACTAAGATAATTAAACAGGGTAAATGATAGAACACTTAAACAATGCAGGATGTTGAAGAGCGTGTAATAATTTGTACACATCGCACAATACTGAAGCAAATAGACGCCAGACCCGAGAGCACACACACAGATATTGTAATAAAGATATTAACTTGTGGACGCAAGCCACTCATCTTTATGCCGAGTACCACTGGTGCAGACGACCTCGGAAGAGAAACCCTACCTTAAACGAGCGTTTTCAAATCTTGCAACAAACAACCGCCCTTCTATGTTTGATTCAATGAAAAAGTAGGAAGTGATGAGACAAAAAAAACTTAGTTGAGGATGTTGGCTCATCACACACACACACACACGTACACACTTGTTAAAGTACCAGGAACCATATTGAGATTGTTTTCTGCTAGACAGAACATGTTGAGTGGATAAAAATGGGGAACTTTTCTTCTAATGGTTTTGTAGTTGGGTAAATACTTCACGACTCCCGAGTGTGGAGGCAAATGTACCCAATTCGTATTGGTGTCATTATGCATTGGTTGGAATTTATTAAAAAATTTATTCAAATATGAAAAAGACTATAACCCGTTAAAAATGGCGGCAATGCGAAGGGGACCTAACCATAGATAACGTACAATTCGGGGGGGGGGGGGGTCCCCCAAGTCCTAATCGCCATACCATTTATTTTTAAAAATACAAAGGTGATCCTACAGGCATTTAAACACTAATTTGCACGCTGTCTGCTTTCACTTTTGACTGCAAAATCAATCTAATACTAGGTGACCAGAACTACGCCCACAAGACAAACGCGCACAGAAAGATCCACAAAGACATAGTCGCGCACAGAAAGATCCACAAAGACATAGTCGCGCACAGGAAAAATGCGCACACCGACACTTGCGAACACAGAAAACAGCGAACACAGAAAACAGCGCACACCGACTAATGCGTACATCGAAAATTCCGCACGCGTAAAATTGAGAAAATTGATTATTGCGGACATTCACAATTGCGCAAAATATCAATACATTTTATTTTAAGACACAACTTTAGATTTAACATAGTTCAGTTCAGTAGCCTATCAGCATCAAAGGCAAGTTGGAAAGAATAAAGGTAATATTATAAGGGGCTGTCCATTAATTATGTCAACAAATTTTTGGCGATTTTTACCCCCCCTCCCCCTTGTCAACAACTTGTCAAACTTCCAGAGACCCCCCCTATAAAATTACGTCAACATTTGATACCCCCCCCCCCCCCAAAAAAAAATGGAAAAAAAAAAAACAAATTTTAAATAGACTAGTTTACAAACTACAACAAGAAAGTGAATAAAAGTAAAATGTTTAGAAAAAAAAAGTTTAATAAACTTGTAACTTATGAAATTAAATTTATTAAAAAAAGTAACATTAAAATCATTGTTGATGTCAACTTTTCTTGACCTCCCCCCCTCCCCCTTGTCAACAATTGTTAAAAATTTTCAGACCCCCCCCCCCTATTTTGTTGACATAATTAATGGACAGCCCCTAATTGACATCCTATTATTATTTAAAATTGTATTAACATAAGGAGCATATGATTCATTATGATATTCGGGTTATCTGTCTATAGTATTCTATAGGCTTTACATTTTCGTCGGTACAAAATCATATTTAATAAAAGTAAATCAAAACACCATGTGATACAATCTTTTTTTTTGGAAATTGATATTAATGAATGTTTGAATAATGCAAATAATCATAATAAAATTAGGCTGAGTTACTAGGAGTTACATTACGATGATATAGGTCTGCGTAGTAATTAGTCTATGGAGTGGAAAATATAAAGAAACCTTCATTGCCTACAGGCGTTATTTTGCGTATTGCGACTATACTTTAAAAAGTAACATTTTCTGTACCGTAATCAGACTCTTATAATGTGTACAGTTTTCTTATTCAGAAATATTTTAAATATCTTTTAAACGGAGCATTGCTGTCAATTTAATTTAATTTCTTCTTTGACAAATAGAAATTTAGCTTTGGCTGCTATAAATCTAATGCTACGTATTAAATTATTATTATTATTATTATATTAGCGTATAGTTTTAAAAATCAGAAATGTGATTACCACTTAAAAAAAACATATTTCGTTTTTATGATTCTTTCTAATCATAGCCGACTTGTCTTTTACGCTGAACGCCAACTGTGTTCAACTATGTAATAAATTAACAATTACATTGTAAAATCACATTGTATGTGTTCGCTATTGTCAACGTTCGCAATAATCAATGTACCCAATTTTCCGTGTACGCTTTTGTCGGTGGTACGCAATTTTCTGAGTGTGCAACTGTCGGTGTGCGCAGTGCAGTTTTCGTGTGCGCAGTTGTGTCTTTGCGGAGTTTTCTGTGCGCGATTATCGTGTGCGCCTTTGTTAAGTGCGCGCTTTTCACGGAACCCCAACACTAATATGTAAACAAATTATTTTTGCGCACTAACACACATTACAGTATGAATGAACCCAGCGTTTCTGTTATTCCAAATTGCACATGATCCCTAGCTGCTGAAATTCTATTTAATTTCATTCAGTTGTTTTTTTTTTTAAAGTGACAATTCAAATTTAACTTTTAAAATTATCGCGAAACCGTAGTGTGTTAGTTTTATTGAAACAATGCGTCATTTTGTTTGGTAATAATGTGATAAAAAAGCACAGGGCCGACCCTATCAATTGCGGGGCCCTGTGCGAAACGGATTGCGCGGGGTCCATTCTGGGTAGAGGATAAGGATAATAAGTGAAAATTAATATTTTGTATTAGAAAATAAATTCGGGGCGGGGCCTATGAAAGTGAGGGGCCCACTGCGGCCGCATAGGCATAGGTAGCAGTGACCTAAGGCCGGCCCTGACAAAGCACATCCCGGACATCCAACAACAACTAATGAAAAAAAAACACACTTTCCGTACGCCTCACGATAAAAAATATGCCAATAAGCCCGATTTTCGGGGTCTTCCGACACTCCCTAGTTAAGAGCCCCTTGAATTTGGAAGAATCTTATCAAGTGATTTGTATAGAAATAGTTGATCAAACTTACATCACGCAACTTATTCCTATCGAACAATACACGATGATATCCCAAGCTAATACTACCCACAGACACGGCGTAGCTGTTGTTTTCCTAAAGTATAAAACTCTGCTGACTTTCCCTGTACCGTCGATGTAATAAAATATTTATCGGAGAGGTTCACAAAATAGCTGTAAATGTTCATTGAAGAAAAAAAAAATAGATTCAGAAAACAACGTTTCTTCGGTTAACTCAGAATGGAACACCTACGCCATGCATTGAAATCACTGTTCTTAACACACCTAGATGGTACACTAATGATATGAATAAAGCCACACGTTAGAGAAAGGCAACACGCCAATGTACCTACTGTCCAAATGACCGTTCTGGGTCTAGGCCGCTAGGCAGACTTGAGCCAGCGTGACCAGCAATAACCTTCACCGTTAACGGACTGGTAGGTAGGCAGGCCCCCCCTCCGATCACACGAGCTGTTCAATTTGCAAGACAAGGAGAGAAACAAGGCGTAGGGCGCTTCAGGTGCAACTGATATCCTTGTGTACTGTACAGATCAAAAGATATACCTGGTCCGCACGTGTCATTGGTTCTGACATCGGAAGTAAGTCTCCATAAGCTTGAGCTCGACAGCTGCTTTTTTTTTTTTTTTTTTTTTTTTTTTGTAAGGGAAATACCAATCTCATTGACACAAAGAAGAAAAACAAAAGTGGCCCAGAAAAGAATACAAACTCAGCTAAGCCTCACAACATTATCTTTTGAGAGCAAGCTGTTTGTTGCGGCGGTGACAAAACTAAAACCTCAACACTGTAGAGCACCATCAGGGATTTAACGATTCTAAATCAAGAGGGTAAAACGGCAAGAAAGTGGTTGCACAACTCGCAGACACCCACGGACACACGGCGTGTTAACCCAGCTTTCGATTTGGAAGACGTCACACGCAACAGCTACAGGAGATGCACAACATTGACAGATTTCGGAAAGATAACAGAGTTGTTTGTTTTTTTTTAAAAATACAGAGCTGTTAGATGCACAAATAAGTTATAAGCTACCAATTTTGGACGCTGCCCCGTTCGCCGCATACGACCCCCCTACTTCCTGTTCCACTGGGACCGATCCGTAAGAGTTTAGCTTTTCAAATAAAAGAATTATCAAAATGTTGAGCCACTTTTAAAAAAGAAAATGAGCAATGATGCGCGTAATTAAATCCTATTTGGTACTGAAAGCATATCGTAAAAATATAGTGGACGGAAATCGAATTTAGCGACACCTTATTTGAAAACTTTCAAGAAATTTAAATAGGTTAGTTAATGATTACGTCACTTCTTCAGATCTACATTATTATTATTATTATTAAGGTGGTTTTGTGTAGTGCAGTACCCCAGCCTAATATGTCAATGTTAGCAACTGTATTGACGCGTAGAATTTAGCCAAATGAGTTTGACCGCGGAATTACAATTTGAGACTGAAAACATTCAAACAACTGCTACATGCGAGCCTCCTGCTACATACGAGCCTGCTGGTAGTGGAACCAACGATTCATAAATTTTGTGATCATAAATTTAGAACCTGACAAACAACTTAATCACCACGAAAACTGAAGGGGAGATAAAAAGAAAACAGACAGCATTTTTAGCCTGTGTTTGTCTCAAATGGAACAACAGACATTGACACTGGATGGCTGTGAGAACGAAATTGTTCTTGTGAAAAAACAGGCCACTTGGCTATGTCCATTATAAGTCCAGACCTGTTTACTCTTACGATTTTGGCGTACAGTGTACGATTTTCAGGTGTATACATTATATACACTGTATGTTTATTTTTCACTATTAAAATAGTGTATTTGTTTGATGATTTTGTGATGATATTGTACGATTTTAAGAGTTCGAGGGTAAACAGGTCAGTAAGTCTGTTCCTGCTATTTTTATCAGAATTATAAGGTTTCAACAAACAAAAAAATTACTGTATTAAATTCAAAGGCTTTATTAAGTTGTTAGTCAATGCTCTCTGGTGATAGTTAATTGAATGCTCTCTGGTGATAGTTAATTGAATGCTCTCTGGTGATAGTTAATTGAATGCTCTCTGGTGATAGTTAATTGAATGCTCTCTGGTGATAGTTAATTGAATGCTCTCTGGTGATAGTTAATTGAATGCTCTCTGGTGATAGTTAATTGAATGCTCTCTGGTGATAGTTAATTGAATGCTCTCTGGTGATAGTTAATTGAATGCTCTCTGGTGATAGTTAATTGAATGCTCTCTGGTGATAGTTAATTGAATGCTCTCTGGTGATAGTTAATTGAATGCTCTCTGGTGATAGTTAATTGAATGCTCTCTGGTGATAGTTAATTGAATGCTCTCTGGTGATAGTTAATTGAATGCTCTCTGGTGATAGTTAATTGAATGCTCTCTGGTGATAGTTAATTGAATGCTCTCTGGTGATAGTTAATTGAATGCTCTCTGGCGATAGTTAATTTTCATATTGCAAGCAGACAAAATAATACAGTTCACAGAAGAAACAAGTTATGCACCTTTATTTCGTTTTGTTCATGCTTGATCTTTTGATAATCTAAAAAAACTAATCTTTTTAAAAACATTTATAGTCTTAAACTGTACTGGCTTCAGCTCACTGCAAAGGTCCAAAACCCAGATTTTTTTCCCCTGGTAAAAACAGTTCAAATGGTCTGCTTCTCAAGCGCTACCCATACACTTTGTTATTCAGTTCATTGTTGGAAGGTAAAGTTAAAGAATTTAAAGTCATTTTAAAAATTCTAGTTTGTGGGACCCAAGAACGGTTTAATATCCAGTTTCTTTTACTTTAAGTAAGGGAAAAACTTGTCTAGGAACCAGAAGGATTTGAAATTCAAACAGTGTTCTGGAACAGATTAAGTATATTGAACACCAAAATTAATTTTGAAATGGGTGAGTGTGTTATGCAGGCATCTATATATAGCATAAGTGTTCATCATTTCAACATTGCAACTGATGATGTTCAGTTTATTGATTGGGTCATAGTAAGATGGAATAGGACTTGTTCTTAGAAGATGATAACAATTTCTTCTTTGCAAACTGGCTGAGCTCTTGCCTGTTAAAATAATGTGCTGTTTATTGTAACTGTTTTTAAACAAAAATAAATAGCCTGCATTTATTTTAGGGATTTGCATGGAAGATATATATAGGTGGTACTCACCACAAAGTTATTGACAGCTGAATGCTTTCTTCTGCTAGGCAGTCGCATAAACTCGTGTGGAATAGCATAGCCGTCTGGGTCAAGAACAGCCTCATACTCGCTCTCATGACTGCTTTGCGTCATATCAGGCTCTTCAGCATTGAGAGAGCTAGAGCGGCTGGAGTACAGACACTCTGAGCTGTAGCTCTTCCTGAGTGGGAATCTTTGCAGAGACCTGTCCTTGCCAGGCTCAGGCGGAAGTCTGTCATTAGGATGACGAGATCGCGCATCTTTGTCTAGAGGGAACTGGGAGTCTGAAGTGAGCTGACGATTGGGAGAAACAGGAATAATAATTGGGCCTTCCCCTTGAAAAACTGGCGGTTGTGTGCAGGGACGACCTTTTGCGAGTGTACTAGTGCAAACAGAGAGGTTGCCACCTGAGTTGGGTCTCATTTTTGGCGGCGGGGGCCTGGAAGGTGGTGTGTGACGCAGCTCAACATTAGAATCTTTACCAGCAGTTAGAAAAGATGTTCCCGGTAGAGGCAGAGGTGTGCCATCGCTTTGCTGCTGCATTTTTGAAATTCTGTCTTTGACCGAAAGATATTCAACTTCCTCGGATGAACTCTTTCTGGCTGAATTTACCGTCACTGAAGTTTTATTATTGCTGTCTGTATTGTGGAGTACCTTCACCTTAAGATAGTCATCATGGGCATGTGTTCTGGGGGGTTTGGGTGGGGCTGGTGCTTTGGCTTTCACACCTGAATCTGGCGCACACTCCACTGGCATGGACGGTGCTGTGCTTTTCTGCACTTCATTTGCAGTGTCCAAACTGACCATTTTTAGTGCATTTGTCTCAATTTTTCTAGGAGGCTGACTCGGCAAAGGGGGTTTAGAAGGAGACCCAGACTTAATGACTTGGCCAGGATGGCCATCATTTTTGGCTGATGTCAAACTGCTGGGTGATGGGGGTGGCAGCTTCTTAAGGTTTTGTACTACTGTACTTTTGGTAGTGTCCCATGGGGGGTTGTATAATGCCTCTGTTCCATTCTTCTGCTTCTCAAATTCTTGAGCTGTTCTCATACTGAACTGTCTTTTAACGGAGGCTGGCTTTACAGGTGGGGTTGGTCTCTCACCTTTTGCCCCCTCAAACAACTTACTTCTCGCAGCAACACTGACAATGTGACTGCCAGCAGCATTGCTTTCTGTCTCATCTGGAGTGTCTGGAACAACGGAACCAACAGTTTTTCTGCGTTCTGCCAATTTCTGTTTCACAAACACTCTTCTCTCGGGCTGCTCCTCTTCAGAACTGAAACTCACCTTTGCTGTCACACCATCTTTGTTCTTGTTGGGTTTATTAACTTTAGCATACATGTCATTAATAACACTCAAAGCTTTAGCTTTCTCTGAGGAATCAAAATAGAGAGGGTTATCTAGTTCTGAGACTGTGTTGTCTCCTATGGAATTGTGTTTCTGGCGGATGGCAGGTTTTGGAGGAGGTGCACTTGAGGTTGCCAATTTCTCTGATAAATCCTGGCCGCCGCTTTGGTTTGATGCTGGACTATCAAAAGAACTTGTTCTGGTTCGCTGGCCGGCTGGGCTGTACCCAGTTTCTGATTTTCTTTCTTGAGGCAGTATGGGGTACATTTTGGTTGGGGTTTCACGAACAGGGGATTTTGCTCTGCTTGGCGGTGGCGGTCTAGCTGGTGGTCCAAGTCTTTCTGCCTTGTCTTTAGATGCATGATCACCTTTTGAGCAATGATCAAACAGAAATGTATTTCACTTAACAGCATTGTGGATCTATTTTATAAAAAATTTAAAAAAAAACCAATAACCTTGCCTTTAACAAATACAATTTTCATTCTTAAATAACACTCACCATCCTCAAAGATTTTCTTGATATCTTTCAGCTTGCCTGGTGGCAGGTGGCGTAACGTGATGTCTTTGTTATTACTGGACATAACCCAGCTGTGTGCAAGGCTTTTTCTTCTGGATTATATGATCCACAAAGTTTGCTTTTACTGCATACTTGTTAATTACATTAAATTACACTTATGCTATCTTGCAAACAATATGTATAGATGTCAAACTTGTATGAAGGAATTTTTATCCAAAACCTGAGAAGTAAAATTAAAACAATTGTAAACTCTTAACTTAGAGTCTGTGGTAATGATTTAGAATACAGTATACATTTCTTATACCAAGGAATTATGAAATTAGCTATTTCAACTTAGTAAGCCTATTTGTATATATGATAATATTCATGAAATTCTCTCTACAATGAGCAAATAGATGCTGGCAAAACCAAAAAAAGGATTGACTATTTGGGAAAGCATCCCTTCTAACTAACAGCTTGGATTTGAGCTTAGATTTTTACAAAAATCTTTTAACAATAATTTTTTTATTACCATTTCTTTAAATCAAGTTGGTCACACTTTGTACACTTAAGAATTACAACAGACATTTGCAAGGAAAACTGGTGAATGACAATCAATATTTTTTTATTTACAAACTAATAATTCATTACTAAATATCTAAAATAACAATTATTTCAGAATGTTGAATCTCGTATTGAAAATGTTAGCCTCCACACAATTATTATAGAAAATCTAAGTCTTTGGAAATAAATGTAATTGTGGAGTTGTTCATTAACTTGTTAGCTTTCCTTACGCTTACTATTCTAAAGCTCTGTAAGTATATGTTCAATTCATTTGAAACCTATAGCATATAAACATAAGTGTAAAATCCCAGTTTACATAACACCCCCCCCCCCAATAATCTTTTCATAATTTTCCGCAAAATTCTCATTCAATTTCAATGCTCCCCCACCCTCAAAAGGGGTTCAAAATCAATAGTCAACAAAATTTCTGATTTTACTTTCATGTTAAATACTTGAAAAAAAGGTGAAATCCCAAATATAATCTGACATGCTCATATGTTTTAAAGTGTAACATATTTATCAGAGTGATAGTTGTATGTTATCCATGACCCATTTTGAAAAAAGGGGGGGGGGGGGAAGTGATTAGGGTTTGCTCCCATCTGAATTTTGTGCACCTCACAATATAACATAAAAAATGTATTTTGCACTTATTGTTCTTCTAGCAATTATTACTTTGAAATTAACTTATCTGTGTCCCTATTAAATAAATGGAAGTGACTTTGTGGGGGGGGGGGGGGGAGTTTAGCACATTGAATAAATGCGGCTTCCCAGGGCTCAATTTGTTATTGCGGCAACATACAATCAATACTTCATGTTTCCGCCATTTTGACAAAAACAAGTCATTGTCATCAGCAATATTTTGAAAACAATAATAATAATATTTTTTCTTCATTTTTATGCTTTCCCATTGTCATTACAGTGTGTCACTTGCCAATATGGAGAGCTGAGGTTTAGTGATACTCGAGGAAATGCAGTTTGTTGACACTTTTTGCCACTTATCTAGAGGGATATAATAAAGTTGTAATGCTCACTATACTTTAATGAATGAACAAGGAAGCATTGAGCTCTATCCATACTCATAGTGAATTATGCTTATTGGGCTTTGCAGTCTACTCAAAATAGGCCCTCCCCGCCTACCCATCACTTTCCTAAATAATTGAGGGCAGCGGGGTTTAAATAAAAGAAATTGAAATTACTTGTATTGTTTTTATAGCAAATGGGCTTAAATTAAATCATAAAACATGTTTGTTGGGCATATCTCATATTTAATTAGTTCTCAAAGTTCAAAAACTATTTGACTGAGGATGTAGCAAACACAAACTTAGGTGTCAAACTAACTAGAAACTTTTAGTGTCATGTCAGTGAGTGTGATTGTGTGTTATGATAGTGAGTTAATGACTGAAATAATAACTTGTGAGTCTGACCTGAGCCTAAGATTTTGACTAAGGTCTAAGTAAAGACTAAGTTACACTATCTTCTAAAAAAATACTGAGGTGTGACTTTTTTATAGTAAATTTACAACGCAGTACAAGTAAATGGAAAAATATTTATTAATGGCAAATTACTTAAATTAGAGCTAGTACTTAGACTTAGTTAACTCAGTAACAGTACAAGATCAAAAATCAAGAAGAAGTTAGAAGTAGAAGTTGGAATATCCACTACAAAGGTTCTCAATCTTCATAATGCGGCGACCCTTTAATTAAAGTTTAATACAGTTCCTCATGTTGTGGCAACCCAAAAATTATTTTTGTTGCTACTTCATAACTGTAGAGCATATTTGGGCTAATTAAGATAGCATAGATCGTACCTCATTTCATTAGGTTAGGTTTAGGGGTAGATTTAGGGTTCAGGTTAGGTTTAGGCTTAGGGATAGATTTAGGGCTCAGGTTAGGGATACATTTAGGAAATTTTTTCATTATTTTTTAAAGTTTTATTCTTATTTTTACGGGTCACAGCAATCAAGTTGGCGACCATGGTAAAAAAATGCGGTACCTATTCCAATTTACCCATATTTGTTTTCAGGTGGTCTTAGGCGACCCCTGAGAAAGGGTCGTGTGACCCCAAAAGGGGTTGCGAGCCACAGTACAGGTTTAGCAGTGATGATCCACTACATAACATTATTATGATTAAAAATGATTGTCTTCTATGTCTACGACATCATCATCTCTGAGAGAGACCTAAACTTAAACATACCTAGTTAACCTAGGGTATACTAATTAATTATATAGTAAGTAATACACTACTAATTACTAATAGAAATCAGTCACTGAACTGATTGACTAGACTTCGAGAGATTAACAGGAGTTGAAGATAGTATTTTTATTATTTTAGTTTAGTGTCCCTAGCCCTGGGCCGGGAGAGTTGCAGTAGTCTAGAGTAGTGGCAGTGGGCAACAATGATTGTAGGCTTACAACTAAATTTTAATGATATTCGCATGTCTAATAAAAGTCCAGAAAATACAAAAAAGATTCAAATTATATTTTGTGAACGAGGGAAAGTTTGGGGACAATTATATCATTATTTTAATTATTCTTGGTTTTAGTGAATGGGAACTTCCTGAATGAATTTACCTTTCCATTTTGGGTAAGTTTGTTTGACAACAGGATTGAGTGATCTCCCTTTCACTTCCTTTTCCGGTTGCTGAATCCATCAAAATGGTAGGGTGTTAAAACCTTCTAAATAAAATCTCTAATAATCTATAGTTTTTAATTAAAGATTATTATATATCTTTGTTAAATAATATTTTTTAAACAAGTAAAATTATAGATATCTTCTTTTGGAACGTTAATAAAATGTGTATCATATAAAATTACTAAATTTCCAAGGATCTATTGGTTAGGAAAACAATGTATTTTTTAAGCTAATGCTGATGTTTCGCTATTTTTTCTAGACGACTAAGGCAAAAAAGACCAGAAAGCTACGTGGTCATGTAAGTCATGGACATGGCCGTGTTGGTAAGTTGGTAAAATATAAATTTATTTGGTGCTTAGGAGTATAAAATAAAAATGGCATATTTTTGCTGCACTTTAATTTTTAATTTGGGCTTGCACTGAGCACAACAGACAAGTTGGAATCATAAAGTTATTGACAGTTCTCAGTTTTTCCTTTTTAAAACGTGAGTGAGCTTATTAGGGGACTTAATTTGTGATTTTTATAGACAGACCTGTTAGTGGACTCTTACGATTTTATACAATAAGGCTTGTCATTTAATGGTGGAAATCTATAAATAGAACTGCTGTAATCATCCGGGTAATTATGCGGACAAAATGCCAACACAGTACTGCTATGTTAGCGAAGCGACGCTTAACCTAAATCAAAACTTTGGGTTAATAAGTAGCTGTAGGACCACTCTTTTTTTACCATGGCCGCCATCTTGGTTGCCCCGACCCGTGAACTTTTACGTGTTCACGGGTCGGGACAACCAAGATGGCGGCAGAGGAAAAATAAAATAGCTCATGTTTTTGATATAATGACGAATAAAAAGTTTTTAAAAATGAAAAAATGATCTAAATCTATCCTTCACCCTAACCTGAACCCTAAATTCCTCCCTAACCCGGTTTTGACCCTCTCCCTAACCAGGGTTTTGACCCTATCGGAACCAGCGTTTTGACACTCTCCTTAGCCTAACGTGGCGCTGGGTTTTGACCCTGAAAAGTAGGAAAATTTAAAAAAAACAAAGAAAACTGGCCATAATTAATTATAAAATAAAGAAGTAATGAAAACCCAACTTACATTTTCATGGAATACACTTTTACACACTTGATTTCAGGTTCCAACAAAAAGAATATCCAAAAATTTAATGAAACACAGCGTGGTCACCCTCTAAGATTATCTTAAAAGATGGCAGAGCTTATTAACATATTTAATAGGCCAACCAATGAAATTTTAAAAATTATAATTAATCAACCAATAAAAATTTGCCACCGTCATATTAATGAAAATGTAACTCTATTTTAAAAAAATATTTAAAAAAATAAAGGGAGTGAATCCACGCAAATGACTTCATGACCACACAACTACATTTCAGCCAAACTTTGTTTTCAACTATATTTAATGAAAAATTTACACCACTTTAAAAAATCCACATTCTCAATAATAAAATGGCATAATACTATTCGAGAGATTGAGAGAAACACATTAATTTATGTGGTGTTAGGGGATTGAGATCATCCGAACGCAGGTCCAAAATTCATAACACTAGTAGTAGTAGGCCTAATGCATAACACTAGTTGCAGTAGTCCTAATTCATAACACTAGTAGTTTAGTAGGCCTAACTCAAATGCCAGTTTAATAATGTTTTACCATGAGTAAATGTTCAAATGTGATAATAGTCACTTAACAACTGTCGGAAACATGTTCAAGTTGTGTGTGTCTCTCTCTTTCTTACTCTCTCTCTCTCTCTTTCTCTCTCTCTGTGTGTGTTGCGGTGTGTGTGGGTGGGTTTGTTGGTTGGTTGGTCTGTGAGTTTGTGTATGTTTGTTTGTGTGTGTATGTTTGTGTTTTTGTTTGTATGTGTGTGGAAGTGAAAGCGCCACTGGAAAGCACACAATGAAGTAGTTTGGAAACAGGCCAATTTAAGCTTGACCTGCACCCAAAGTCCATCAATAGTATTTGTGTAGATTCCTGGGTGAAAGGGTGTAAGAAATATTGGGCATCTTTTAATATATAGCACAAACACTTACAAAAATTGATATTTTAAAAACAAAAATTAAGAATTTAACGGGTGCTTACAAATAGGGCACTTTTCATCGATTATTATTGTGTTTATTTGTGTTTTCTTCAAATTTGCTACTTGTGTAACACAGTTTCCTAAATAACATAGTTAAAAAAAATCTTAGCCTATAGTTATTAAATTGCAGACTGTTTTTTATCTTTTTATTTTCAGAATAATTGACAATCTGCCCCGCCCATTTGCATTCATTTTTATTTTAATGATTTTTTTAGATGACAATCTAGTAGAAAGCTAAAAGAAAGCCAAAAAAAGTTTGTGAACTAACATTTTGATTACCATTTCAATTTTTGTTTAGTATTGGGGACTAGTTGTAGAAAAAATTCTTCGTTGTATACCGTGTTGCACTACGGTGTTTTCAGATTTATTTGTCAGCCGTTCTAAAAATAGTAACATTACGTAGTGCGCTATGAAGTTTTCCGGTCTGAGAAATGACAAGCCCTATGGCGTTAATGGTCAATGTAGTAGGTTTTTGAGATGTCTTACTTTTACCATTGTAATTGTATGCTGAGACCCGTCAGAACTACGAGACTGTGTTGAAAATATAAACATTCTGATAGTTTTTTCAGATGTAAAAAATAATAATTAAAAAGTTCAGTAATTTGATACTATTGGTGCTGCGATGTCTCACATAGCCGCCATCTTGGTTGCCGCAACCCGTAAAATTAAGAATACGGTTAAAAATAATGAAATTTTTCCTAAATGTATCCCTAAACCTAAATCTGAACCTAACCTGAACCCTAAAAATATATATAATTATCCCTGAATGTAACCTGAACTGAACCCTAAACAATGATAGTGCAATCACGCAAGGCACCAGTAGTAACCATTAGCCGTTAGCCAAAAGTTCATTTTCTGTTGTTAGTTTTAACTTGCATTCCACATCAGCAGTGAATGGATCAAGAAATACATTTGGTTGGGCAGCATCTGGAATTATATTACGTTTGTCTTGAGAAGAATGGAGTGGTATTGATTTAGGAGATTTTGTGTACTGTTGTGGGAAGGTTTCCAATTATTTAATTATATACAAACCCCGCCGTATGATTTGGGAAGGGGGGGGGGTAGAGATTATGTACGTTATTAAAAAACTCTACAATATTCATCTTGAGACACTCCATACGTCCTAGTAGGGACAATTGAAAAGTGTAAAAATGAACTAAAAGAATTGTTGAAAATAATGGAAAAAAACTACTTTATATTTTCCTTGACCACCAGATAAATAATTGCCCCCACTTCTGCAACTGTCACTCGACTTATTTGACTTAATTTAAATATATTAATTAAAAATTCCAATAACTCCATCGGTGTGTTAACAGTGTGTACCTTTGTAATTAAAAGACAGTTCACTCTTACAAACATGTCTAATGTGTCATGACCCCTCTCGTCCCAATTACCACTAGACAGGCAGGGTTAAGTATGAGTAAGACTATCAGTCAAATTGTTAGGCTACACTTGTAATCGATGTAAAATAATTCTGACAAGGGATTAGGGGAAATTATTACAATTTAATTCATTCTTCTTAACACCAACAGGTCTATTTGGTAACACTGGTATACATTTAATTAGGAATTGGTGTGAGGTGTAATTCATTGAGGTTATGGTCCATACTATTACAGATGTGGGCTTTAAGAACTTGAATTACACTTTGGAGAGAGATGCAATTTTGTATCCTAAGTGGAAGCTGGGAAACTGCTGTATATTTTTTTACTATCTTAAATCTTATAGTTGTATTTGACAAATGAATTTATTCACACAGGCAAACACCGCAAGCATCCTGGTGGTCGTGGTAATGCTGGTGGTCAGCACCATCACAGAATAAACTTTGACAAATAGTAAGTTATTTTATGTATAACTTAAGGTGCATGATATATATGTCAATTTTGTTATCTAGCCATTACACAAAAGCTCTTCATTGCAAACACTCACACATTCAGGTTCTAAGTACAACTAACTGTTATTGTTAGGTAGGAGAATGAATTTATAGTGCAGTTTTATGGTGTTCTGCATATTTCTTTTTTTCCACAGCCATCCTGGTTACTTTGGTAAAGTTGGTATGCGTTACTTTCACAAGACCAATAACAAATTTTTCTGTCCATCAATTAATCTGGACAAACTGTGGTCACTACTCAGTGTACAATCCAGGGAAAAATATCTGGATAAACCAAGTGAAAAAGCACCTGTTATTGATATTGGACAGGCTGTGAGTATATTCATTTATAATAAATACTTTTTTAAATTGTCTGTGAATAGCCCAGTTGAGTAAAACATCATGAATGTCCTTTATTTTACAGTTAATCATTGCCTTCTGTCCCACATTATTTTTTTAGAAAAAAAAGGAATAAGAAATGTATAGCACAAATGTAGTATACAGAAACTTTTCTATAAACCATAGGCCTGCAGACAGTCCTACTTTCACCTTACTTGTCATTTAAATAATTTTCCTACAGACAGTCCTACACCATACATGCGGCTCTTTATTGATTAATATAATAGTGCATGAAACTTACTACTTGACAGCTTTTTTCCACTCAGTCCCATTAACATAAAACTTGATTAGGGGACAGGGTTGGTTGTGAATAGGAAGCAGCCACAACAGAAGCAAAATAAACAAGAGTTCCCGGGAGATAGTTGATCAAGGTAGTTCTGTACTGGGGAAAAAAAGAAGCTCACTGCTTTTGTCTTCAGATCATGATAATATGTAAAGTGCCTCCTCAAATCTTATTGGTACCAGTAGGGATCTTGGAACCAGTTTGTTGCAGTATATAAGTCTTAATGGGGTTACTTTTGTTTACAGTATTATTTGAGTTGTTTCCTTTTTCAATATTTTTTTTTTTTTTTTCTATTTCAGGTAGTTGTAATTTTTTTTTTAAATGCTTGCATTATGTATTTTTGTTATTTCAGGGTTATTACAAAGTTCTTGGAAAAGGTCACCTTCCCAAGCGCCCAGTCATTATCAAGGCTAAATTTTTCAGTAAAGTTGCAGAAAAACGAATCAAGGAAGTTGGTGGTGCTTGTGTCCTCACTTCTTAATACTGCAAATTAAAATATTAATGTTACTTCCAATGTCTTATTTTACTTTTGTCTAATTTGTTGTTCAATTTTGTCATTATTTTTTGTATTTAAATTTAATACAATCCAGTTAGTTAGCACCAAATGTGCACAATAACCTAGCAAGCTGACTGAAACCTTTACCACAGCATGCTGGTATAGTAGTATACAATGTTCATCAAAACATGGTTGCATGCTCCTTTATGGGGTGTCATAAAGGGCCTCTAAATTTATTTCAAATGTAGATTGAGATTATAACTTATCGACAATAAATCTTGGGTGGTCATAATTCAGTTTGGAGTAAAAGCTTTTTATGATGCTTCAAAATTAAGTTTTTCAAACTCAATGTCAATACTTGGATATTATAACAGTGTATCAACAAAAACAAATTGTGCCTTGACAATTTAACAAAGTTATAGTTATAGGAAATTTATGGAATAGTTTTCTTGCTGTGGTTGCAACATACATGCACTACTAATTTTTTAGCTAAACTAATACTACCGGGTACCTTGCAAAATGATAATCACTGCACAGTTGTAATACATACATGTGCTGTAATTGGAGCTTATACTAATACTGTCCCTATGCGCAAAAAATATCTCTGAAATGCATAGTGCAGCATTGCCATCATTTTAATTTTTAATCTATTGAAATAATTCCAGAAAAGAAAGTTCTGATATTACAATCTAGAGGGGGGCCCTCTCCATCATCACATCAGACATTATTTTTATGGCGTTAAAAAATTGAGCGTATTTCACACCCAATTAATGATTTCCAAAAATTTTTTTAAAAGCCTTGATAAAACACGCCAATTAACCAGATATAAACATAAATAGTAAGCAAACTCATTTATATAAAGAGGGCTCCTCTTAACTAAGATGCATTAATATTAAGTCATTCGCATTTATAAGTCCTATATGTTATATTAACTTCGCTTACTTTTACTCATGTTTGTGGCAAAATCTTCGGAAGGCTATCGGGATGAGACTTGGCACAGACTCGCTGATGACACCACATTTGTCAAACTTTTAGCCCCACTCCCAAAAATCCCAAGTGGTGTGGGGGTGGGGGGTGTGTGTGTTAACTCAATGGGTGCATGCTGTGTGTGGTGAATCATTGCATAGCTGTTGTATTTATCATATTATGACTTTTTGCACTTGAAATAAAATGTACCGTATTTATGAGAAGAAAAAAAGGGGGGGGGATGAAGGTAATTTTTTTGCCAGAAGTTAGCCCATTTGATTTGCATAAGCTTCTTAGTAAACATTAGAATTAGATGCAAACAAATATAAAAGATTTATACGAAAATCATAGTTTTAGGAGTTGTTGAATTTAATTAATGCTGATTGTATTTGTAGTTGTAGATAATCCTTAAACCCCACCACCTTAATAACATTTTTTCTTAACTATCGGAATAGATCAACTTTATTTTTACCAGGTCTTAAAATTTCATGGAAATACTCTCTACATATTTGTGTGGGCCCTACATGGTAAATAAACCACTTTCTGCTGGTGTAGCCGTTGGCCCTCGGGGGATATTTAAGTTGTTGAATTTGAATTAATCATATGCAGATTGTAGTTGTAGATAAAAATTTTACTACTGGGTAAGTAGTATTTGACACCAAAGAAATGGGTTTAAGTTTAACAGCCGATATGACAGTTATAGGGGCTAAGGTTAATCCGCTTGTTATTATCATAAGATAATGAAAATGTGCATACCGGTATAAAGCTTTAGTTAAAATTTTAAATTGTGTATGCCAGTTTGAATTTTACAGAGACAATTTAGAAGTAGAAGCACTGACACTCGAATGTGTGTCAAAAATGTATATACGGTACTATAAAGTATTGGATTTACCAACCTTTACAAGTCATATGGACTCACAGAAACAACTGTAATTTGTAATCCAATGCATTTGGCACAGAAGTGCCATGTCTAATTAAAATCGTATCCAAACCTACATTATTTATACTATTATTTAAACAAAACGGATATTATTTTTATTAATAATAATAATAATTAAACACAGACAATGCTGAGGCTAGACATTTTTATTCAATAACCATTATGAAATCTCTACACAGTACATGAGACTCAAAACTACATCAAAATTTGAACCAAAAAAAAGATCAAGCTAAATTAATTAATCCATTAATTAATTTTACAAAACCTGATAATAATTATAGTGAATAGTAATATTACCTAAAATTATAAACTTGTTAATTAAATGTACATTTAATTATAAACTAAAATTTAATACCGTAGTTTAGTAGTAAAATAAGGGTTAAATTAGTAGGTTAGTAATGATAAGATTAGCACAAGCGCTACCAACCAGCCTTTAGCCATTTGGAACAAGTGCACTTGTTCTTTCAGAGTTTTCTAGATGGACCAATCACAGAAATTAATAAATAATTAGATTCTGTTTTCACTTCCTTTGAAATATTTGAAATTACTTTACACCAATGAGAATTTAACCAAGGAAGTAAAGCTATTTTAAAGTTTAATTGTGTGTGTCTTAGAGTTCTTCCAGATTCCTGTTTCTAGAGCTCCTCCTGATCCCTGCTTGAGACTTGTTATGAGCCTTCCTTGAAGGTGTGCTGTCACCACTACTTGTTACATCCTGTCTTTTGGCAGTCTGAAATTTTTGTTAATGTACCGGTACCAGTAATTGATTTTAAATACATAAAATAAAACAGCGATACCGAAAGCATTAGACAGGGTTTTTTATCTTTTCAAAATTAACTTACGGTACCAAAATATAAGCATTAACTGCATGAACTACTTTTGATTTTATTATTTTAAATTTTAATCCCCAATTTCTAAGGTTTAGGCTACAACTACAAGGTACAATATATGACATTGACATACATAAGTTGAAAATCAGCAGATTTACATGAGATCACTGCCATCTCCAAAGTTATCATCAACTTCCGTTAGTAATTGTTATAGTATTTATAGCCATCTTTTAAGCATCACAATAACTCTGTATTAATGTTATTTCAGTTGATTCTACCTGGGTTTGTTTCAATATTTTCATTTCTAAGCGTACTAATAATGAAATTGGAAGGCCATTGAAACTGACTATTTTCAGCAACCAAGAAACAATTTAGAATACTGCTTTTGTTTTCATAAAGTTAGTGAACTAAAACAGTTGAATTTTAGTACCAATACAATAAATTAAATGTTTACTGTTACTAAAATTCAAAATTTTGTTTGTATAAGTTACCCCACAGAATCAAAATAACTTACTGGAGATTGGATGTTCCATTTCACAGGCTCTGGGTCTCTGCAATATAATAGTTTATTTAAATTTAAATCTTTGACAAGACATCAATATAATTCCGCTGACAGCAATGTTTCCGTCTGTAAACTGTTGCAGTAATATCCAAATTTTTATTTCATAATGTTTGATGCCCTTCTGGGGGTGTATATTTTGAATAGAGCTGTCAAAATAATAAAATATCGTAAACAGCTTTCAATACACCTATAGCTCGATTTACGGCCGCACTTTATACTGCATTTTGCTATTACGGCCTTTTTAAATTATGGCACTTTTTCGGTTTACAGCCCACAATGTTTCATTATACGGCCAAGATACCCTCTCTTTAGTTTCAGCTTCTCCCCTTAGGCGGCTCTGCTTTAGTAGTCTGCCTTATTTCCTGTGCTATCCCACCTTATTCATATCCTGTGACTCAGTAAGTTGACGTGTTTGTTCCTGTTTCTTTTCTGGTTGGGTTTTGTTTGTTTTGTTTGTTTGGATTAATTGTAATTGTAAGCATATTTGGTACGTATGAATCAGATTGACTGTATTTACGTTATTTATGTAATTATTTCATTAATTCTTTAAAACATATTCGTTACTTTTTTAGCAAAATATGTCACTGAAACGTTCGTTGAAGTTAGATATCGTTACCGGATAAAAAGAGAAACCGAATGTCTATCACGCTAGAGACCAAATTAGAAGTTTTACATCGCAGCATTGAAGCTGGTGAAAAAATAATTAACATTTGCAATGCAATAAGTCCACAGTTCAATGTATTCGGGATAGGAAATGAAAAGAATAAAATGATTTATGAACTAACGACTATATTATTTTATACAAAAATGGAACAGATCCAATTAAATTTGTATGGGTTTATATCAAAATTATTGATTCATTATACAGCTTTTCGCTTTACGGCCAACATATCTAGGCCGTAAAGCGAGGTATGGGTGTACTTTTAAAATCTAAATTCACTTACACAGCTTCGGGGTGAGGCATATAGATAATGTGCTTTTTGCCTTTCTGTTGAACTTTTACATTAGGAGACATACACAGTTTTCCTAAAAGAATAAAGTTTGAAATATCTGTTAAATTAAATTAACTCCAAATGGGCGTTGGAGTTATTAAGTGAACATTGTAATGGCAACAGTTGGTCTCAGTCATAATTAAATTTTCTGAGACTTTATTATACAAGTCATGATGACAGTGGTTGTCATAACCCTTAAAGCTTGGACTCTATAAAAAATGGGAGTCCTGGTGAAAAAAGATCTTTCTTCCCATTTTTATCATCTACCGGTACTGTCAGCACAAGTTGCTATCATCATCAGTGGTGCTACAGCCCATGTAGAGCCCTGACCTGCAGCACAAGTTGCTAGCATTTCCTTAAATTGTGCATACTTTAATTGCTAAATTATTTTTTTTTCATTTTGCCTATTTGTTTGTCTCCTCATGCCCACTCTATAAAAAATAATTGTGTACCCTCAACGGCAAAAAAAAAGCTTAGCTACCATATTGTAAAACTTTGAGTAAAAATGTATTTAAAAATTGTATGGTATCAAACAGATAATACGAAATGAACCTACCCCCTTTGCGTGCGCTGGCCACAGATGGTATAGGTGAAGGAGGCAACATTGTTATATTGCCATCAGTAGCAAATGTTATGTTGGACAATGCAGCTAGAAAGAACAAAATTTAGAACTGTTGAGTAGCTTGTAAACAAACACTGAGATGTTCTATGTTGAAAAAATTTGACTGAAAACAATAAAATGGGTCATTAACAAAGACAGTGAATCAAATGTTAGTACTTCATTTACAGATTTTGAGGCTGGGGAAATTAGTCTAAGTCTAAGATTACTCCCAGTCCTGCACAATGAACATGCATTTGACATTTTTTTAAAATGGATTGTTAGTCACCATTGTTTTGATTTACTGTTAATTATCTAACCTGTAGGAGTACTTATGGCCCTTATTTGAGTATTTCTCTGTGTTGGAGAAGTGGTCTCTGAACTCTGCAGAAATCACATTAAAATAATGTAAAATTTGTTAAAATGATAAAGCACTTGCAAGAATTTTCTCAGTAAAACACTCATACTTCGACCCATCATATGAGCACCAAAACAATAACTTGTCAATAATTATAAAATTTACATCTACCTGAAAATCAGAAAACATTTGAACTGTAATTTTCATTTTCTTTAGTGAGAATGGAGGCAAAATCTGACATTTGGAGATGGTCAAAGTTACATTAGTGCAAATGAAGATAATTTGTAAAAATACCAACAATTTTTATTTGATTAACTAAACAATTGTGCCAGTCATCTTATCCCATTTTCTATTAATTTTCTCCAAATATTCCTGACTGAGTTAATCCCTGAGAAGTTCAGATTTTATTTTACTTTGACATAAGATCATGAAATGTTTTTTAAATGTCTTAGTGTATTACTAGAGATCTTTAATAAGTTTTTTATACCTGAGAAGTAGTAGACTTTAATGACGAATTTCTGCTATTCTTGCCAGAAGATGACTTTACAGATGCAGGTGAACTTGAGCCCTGAAGCAATAATTTAAAGATAGTTAATGACATTGACACTGCACTTAAGATTATAAAGAATAGTGACCAACTTATTGGATTCCAGTGAAATGAGTTGCAGGTCTTAAAGTGTTGTTAACATGCAACTCTTCTCACATGAAGCAATATTTTAGGAAAACATTCCCCCCCCCCCCCCCCCCCCCCACATTTATGACATTTTAAAAAAAAAAAGTTCAATTTTACCTTGTCTGATCTGACAGGAGAAAACGCGGTCTCTGTCTGCCTTAGTTGGTCAACCCGGGTCATTGCTCTTTTAGCTGCGTCTAGAATTGTAAGTGAGGGGCGACTGCGGAAAATACAATCATCATAAAAATCACCAGGATTTCTTCGTTTTTTGCTGCTTGAAAACCGGTATTTAAATATACAAACACCCTATTAATATACCCCATAACTGCTATACAGACAAATTTCAAACACCCCCCCCCCCTTCCTTGAATTATAAATATTTTTTAAAAAAATCTATGTCACAAAGCTATAATGATCTAAAGCAGCGGTTCTCAACCTGTGGGTCGCGACCCCTTTGGGGGTCGAACGGCCCTTTCCCAGGGGTCGCCTAAGACCATCGGAACACACATATACTCTACAGTTATGAAGTAGCAACAAAAATAATTTTGTGGCAGGGGGGTCGCCACGACATTTGGAACTGTATTAAAGGGTCGCGCGTTAGAAAGGTTGAGAACCACTGATCTAAAGGAATAAAATGTGACCATTAAATAAATCAGATACCAATCTTGTTGGATGTGAGCTGCATACAGTTTTAAAAACTATTTGATCACTACTCATACTATTTGCCAGCAGCATGAACAAAGCACTCATAAAGACAATGTAAACTCCTAGAAATATTTAAAAACATGAATCCACTCAAAGCAATATTGCAGGCAGCGATTAACTAAGGGACGGTCTATTTGGGTATTTCATTCCCAATCTTTTTATAACTCACCTTGAAGAAATCTTGGGGTTAAGAGTGCTTGATTGCCTAGATCCTGTTTCTGTCTCAGGTAAACCAGCTGATGCACTCTCAGCTGATTGTTTTACAGCCAATACCTCTTGGGGATTTGGGTTGACAATTAAGACAGGACTCCCAGGCAAGCTTTTCTGTCCAATCATTGTTGGTGTGTTGGAGCGTGGAGTATTTGCCTCCTAAGTTTAAATAAGGAAGGATAAAAAAAAGTTCAAAACCCTAAATAAGTTTTAAGAGAGAAAGTTTCAGAGAACTTTATATCAGCTTCTCCACCAACATATAGAAAAATAAAACAGGCCATAAACTTGAATTCTAAATTAATTCTTGTGTAATCCAGATCTCTAAGGGATGTTTCCAGTTAGGTCTCAGATGTTTCCAGTCAGTTTCAATAAAAGAACTTCACACCAACAGCTGATACATATGGAATATTACACACCGGCCATAGTGATTTCCTAAACTACCTTTCTCATTTGTCTATGGCCTATATATTCTCATTTGATAATCTTTCCTGGATCGAAATTGCAAGAAAGTCATTTATTAAGACAATGTATTCATTTTAACCCTGACACATTATCTTAGGTCCAATCTTACAGCCTCAGTGATTTACCCAATTTAATTTACCCAGTTATTAATACTTTTCAGCTAAAAATAAATGCAACTATTTAGCAGATGAGTAAAAAGAAAGAATGATTAGCAAACAAATGTGGATATATTTTTTATAGTAATTTCAACATTTTTTTAGATGCGATTTTCTCAAAATCAGCTAACTGAAAGAAACCACCATTAAATGAAAAAGCCGACGAGCAAACAAAAGCAATCAATTTTGTCTTACTGGCTTTAACCCATGCCCTAAATATTTAAGTCAAATTAACACAATTAAATTAACACAACACTAAACTGCATAACCAATACATAGAACTTAACTTAAAAATGATGCTGTCAGGGACAATGGAGTGGGTATGTTTTAAAAATAATGAGTTTTTCTTTAAGATTGCTTACTGAAGTGCCTCTAGCTTCTCTTTCTGTCTCACGGTTTACAAAATTCCTGAGATCAAACTCAATTTCCTCTGCAAGTTGTTTGTCAGCAGAAAGTACTTCTGAATTGACATAAATTTTAAAACAATGAAAATCTGTGTTATTTAAACAAAATTATAACATTTCTAGACCAATTACAGGTGATAAAAAAAGTTTTGTCAACTACAAACAGAAATATGAACTATCTATAGAATTTACCTATCAGAAGCAATCAAACATTAATGATTATTTAATCACATTTTGACCCCTCGCAAGTGTCACCTTTAATTTCTGTTTTGTAATCTTTCATGAGTTCCTGGAGGTATCCCATAAGGTCTCTTAGAAGTGGAGATCTATTTTTTTCTAGCTGATAAGTAAAAAAAAATAATTATTTAGAATGATGACGTATTTTGTACTTTTATTATTGATAGTTTGGCATGCTAGTGACAAGTGGGTTGTAAAAAAAAAAAACCCAACATCTCATTCTAAAATAACATACAAAATTAAGAACCCCCAAATACACCCCTGAATCAATTACACCTTGAAACCAAATTTTGTACAGTTATCTATGTAGGATACTTCAAAACGTGGATCTACATAACATTGAATTACAATATGTTTGAGGGAAATGACAGCTGGCACAATGTTTTCGATCACATTCCTCTTGATCACATGTGATATCAGAGCCTTCTTGGCCGTTTCAGTCACCAGCTGAACAACGTCTGTTGTCTCATCAGTATCTCCAGCTCCTCGTCCTCTCATAGTGGATAGTTTAATCTCCTGTAGGAGACGATTTGAAAAGATGAAACTGTAGCTTTCCTTAAATGTAATTTTGGTTACTTTTCTCTCAAGAAATTTTTTGACAATGAAAAGTCGTTTTTTTTTCTCTCTTTTAAAACCAAACCAATGTTTTAAACAACACAATCATCCGAGACATAATAATAATAATAATAATAATAATAATAATAATAATAATAATAATAATAATAATAATAATAATAATAATAATAATAATAAAGTTCATTTGAAAAATCACGCTTCATCCCCAAAGGCTCGAAGCGCGGTACAAAAACTAAGTTAGGAGATAATAACAAGCTGGAAAAGATTGTAGACATCATCATTCCAGCAGGTGTTTGCGAAATAGATGAGTTTTTAAATTTGTTTTGAAGGACTCCAGCGCCTGGCTGTTTTTGAGAGCGTCAGGAAGGGTGTTCCAAATGGTTGGGCCAGCAAATGCGAACGTGCGCTTTCCGTAAGTTTCAAGGCGAACACGCGGTATCGAGAGTTTGCCACTATCGGATGAGCGGAGTTGCCTGGTGGGTACATAAGGCGTCATGAGCGCTTGGAGATAGGACGGCGCCAGGTCATGCAAGCAGCGGTAGCACAGAGTTGCGATTTTGTACTCTATAAACAAAATTAATCTTTCTTTCAAAAACAGGAAACATCTACCCACAAACAAATAAATGGAACTAATGTTAATTTAAAGAAAATTAAGTTTGGAAAGGATTTTTTTTTTTTAGCTAGAAAGTAAAGATCTTAATTAAATCAACCTTGCTACTCAGGATAGCTAAGGCATCTCGCAGCAATAGGGAACCGTTATCATCTAGTGGAATAATCTTGTCAACGACCGCAGACAAAATCTGGAAACAATTGAAACACATAATCAGCAATTCATTAAGAATCTTTATTCTAATAAACTGATAAGCCCTGTGCCTGTTAATGAATTCAGAGACCCTTACAGGTATTTTCTGAAAGTACATTGGACCAGGTATCTGATGGTAAGAAAATAATTTGTTTTATTATTTTAGTCACCAGTGACACTACAGAAAGGGCTTTAACAGCAGATGATGGGCCGTTTTGACAATTATAGGGTTAAACTTGCCCCTTTGATTTTTATTCAATTTAAAATAGGATTTTTTTTTCTCAAATAAATAACAGAACACAAACCACATTCAGAAAAGTCATACATTTAACCCTTTTGCCCTTCGGCCAATACTGAACCACAGTCTTTCCTTGAGAAAAGGGGCATAATTCAGTAAAATTTGCAAAACACAATTTAAAAAAAAAAAACACACTATTAAAGCCGAACTTTGGAAATTATAAAAAATATGAAAAATTTAATACAACACACCCCCCCCCCCCCTCTTTAAAAAAAACAATGAAAGAAATGTTTATATTTGACTTGAAGTGCTGGCAACAGAAGTTGTCATCAAGTTTGTATGGAATTTTGAAAAACATTCTCCTTTACAAAGTCTAACTTGGCACAAATTACGCAGTCTCGTGTGCCCTCTTTCTTTTTCCAAACCGGTTATTGACTGAACGGAAGTGGCAAGCATGTTTATTCCCAACCATTCTTATCAGGCGATGCTCAATCAAATAGGCTGGTTGACTTTCTCTTGATTTTCTCTTCCGGCTGATGTTGCATTTCAGCAAAGATGAGCTAGGGCTTAAGCGATACTCCTTATGGGACAGCGTTTTGTTTTTTGGATGGGGGTCTGTGGGAATTGGAATACAGGATCCAACTATATTGACAATGGCAATCTGAAGGAGAAATCGAAATGTATATCTCCACCAACAGATTTTCTTCCTACAGGATAACACAATTGATCCAATGTGTCCACATCCCCCATGGATTTGTTGTACACATCAACAATAGTAGGAATAGTCACTTCATACCGACCTCCTGGGGCACGACGTGAAACTGTGTAAGTCCCTGGAGTAGTGTTAGTTTTTAGCAGCATAACACATCTTTTATCCTTCCAGACTGTGGCCACAAGATTTCCATTTTGCCTGACTTAGATTTCTCCTTTTTTCATCTTTTATTATTTTTGAGGGTTTAAATTCATATGGCCATTCTTTTCTATTGGGCCTCATTGTTGAGCAGCAATAGGTATCATTTGCCAAAAGATCCTGTGCTATTTGTATGGAGGAAATAATTATCAAAGAGGAAGAGGTGATAATTATATAAAAATCTTTCCCCCAGCTTTGTAACAACAGAGCGTCCACTTCCATGAGGCATGTCATTTTTCACCTTCCCAGTATAAATATTAAAATCAAGAAGGTACACTGTAGAGCAGGGGTCGGGAAAACATGGCTCGCGAGCCAGATGTGGCTCTATTGATATCTGGCTCACAGACAAATGTTCGATCATAAAAAAAATATGTTTCTTTAGACTCCTTTGATCTTTTAAACATAATGTATGGCTCTCACAGAATTACTTTTCAAAATATGTGGTGTACATGGCTCTCTCAGACAAAAATGTTCCCGATCACTGCTGTAGAGGAATCAGCAGCACACCAAACCTTAATGCCCCAGGGGTTAGGTTTCTCTTTGATGTACTGCTTAAATGCCAGTCTCCCACTGTAGGCGTTCATTGCCTCATCGAAACTAATGTCCTTGCCTGCTGCCACCCCTTGGACATGGAGGCGATCATCTGTTGGCCAGTAATCTGAGTATTCTGGTAGAACATGAATGCCCATGATGATATAAATATGAAACAACAGTTTTATTTCACCTACTGTTGCTGGCTTCCAATATTTGTCCACTTTAGCAGCCCTTTGTTGACATTGTTCAGAAATGCGGATTTGTTTGCTTTACAACTGTTGTATACGAGTCTTCTGGTAGTAACAGACTGAAATAGTCAAATGGCTCTGCATTTGTTTCTAATTCATGTTTAGGGCCACTATCTGCAATAAACTCCCTGACCACAACCTCTGTGATATTATCCCACTGGCCTACGATGTCTGGACATATTGGGTCTATGTTGTCTGGGTCTACAACATCATCAGACTCTTTACCAGTATCAATATCGAATTCACTAAGGTCAACTGTTCAATTGGAACCCAAAACATCATTTTCACCTTCACATCACTATTACCCCCTAAATTGTATGTATTCCCATCATAATCGTACCCTGTAGCATCGTTAAACATCCTTAGAATGTCATCCATTTTTAAAAAGAAATCCACAAAAAACACTTATATTAAAAAAACTTCAGGTGTCAATCGGTAGGCGCGACGATTGGTGACTCCAAGGGGGAAACGGATAATATTATTTCAATGTTCTGAAAGAGATTTACTTTTTAAAGGCCCACTTACCTCTTTATTAGTCTTAGCTGCTACTTTGAATTTCTGTTCATCCGACATGTGTTCCAGCATGAACATGTACAGTTGCCTACGTCGACTTCAAATTATTTAAAAAAATATAATTGTCAATGATAATTAAAAACATTTATTGTGAATCATTCATAACCAAAGACAATTCAAGCCCATTCATTATCTCATGATTAATAGGATGCATAAAATAAAGATTAAAAAGGACTTAAAAACTTGAATCTGCTCTCAATTACCTGTCATTATTTGCTCCTGCTAGGGTGAACTTTTGCTTTTCTTTGTCAGACTGTGTGAATTTATTGTAAACTAAAAAAAACAATAATGAAATTAAAAACTTTAATTGGGAAGGTGAAAGATGACATGCCTCATGGAAGTGGACGCTCTGTTGTTACAAAGCTGGGGGAAAGATTTTTATATAATTATCACCTCTTCCTCTTTGATAATTATTTCAAATACAGCCATGTCTACTCTTAAAAGGCTTTTTTTTCAGTGCCATAAATGAATTTTATAACAATTATTTTGAACAAATTTGGAAACTGTTATTACAGGTTTAAAAATTAGAACAAAAAACAACAACAACAAACGAACAACTGAACCAATGAAAGTGAAAAATCCTACCTGGATGTGTTTGATAGTTGTTGAAATGGAAGATGCACTCGATGAATGGATGAAAAAACATGGTTGGATGTTTCTTCAGCAGCAGATGTTCAAGACAGAATTCAGCTAAAATTATTTGGATTAAACAACTGTGTGCATGAATCCAAAAAGAGTAGGTTTTTCAGTGAAAATAACTACATTCACGTTTCTCTTATAAGGAAAAAGTCCAATTTCTACAGGAGATAAGAACATAAGCAAAAACATGCTTTTTAAAACAAATATTTAACAAAAAGAATTCTTGGGGAAAAAACTTGTAAAATTTGTCGTCCTAAATCCTGCAGCCAATTCAAAACAAATGCTGGTTAGATGTAAATAAATTATCCAAAACTTTTTGATAGCTTCTGCCATTGTGTTAGCATAGATTTTATGATGGAAATTCACCTAAACTTATGTTAAATTTTTATATTAGCTAGAAAATTTAGTAATAAATGGATTCTTTGTTAAAAATGTAATTTGAGCATTGATTTATTTTTTAGATGTGTTACTGGTGTAAAGCTTCTGTGTGAATGGAGGCATGCCATGGATAGCACTCACATTGACAATCTAAATATTATTTTAGTCTCACCTAAATCCTTGATCTCTGGGGTCTCATCTAAAAGTGTTGTGATATAACGGAAAAATAAGACACCTTTCCATTTTATATATTCTTCCTGAAACAACCAAACAGAGAAAATTATTACTTTGTTGTTATTTAAATGTAGAAAATATTTCCAAGGCTATAAAAACATTAATTTTCTTTTAAATAATGTTTTTACTATATTAACAAGGATAAGGTACACTACCTACCTGTAACAGTCTGGTCAAAATGGTAAGTGTGTTTTTCCTGACAAGTGCAGAAGGGTCCTTTAAGCACACAGCCATGTTGGTGACATAGCGATCAACCAGAGTCGTGTACCTGAAAGTCAATGTGTTCAGAGAGTTACAGAGCTGCTATATCATTAGAATAGACAAAGACATATTCAGTTAGTGACATAGTGATCAACCAGAGTCGTGTACCTGAAAGTCAGTGTGTTCAGAGAGTTACAGAGCTGCTATATTATTAGAATAGACAAAGACATATTCAATTAGCAACTTTTGGAACAAGTAAATTACATAATATTCAATTATAACAAGTTTAAGGGATGTTTCCCCAGCCTACAAATTTGCATGTCAGTAATTTATTTGTACCTTATTGTCAGATCTCCCATGACAATTACCACATTGTTTCTTATTGCTGGACTGTCAGACTCTTCCAGCTCTCTAGCTAGGGCAGCAATGGTTTTCTTTGCAAGTGATTCATCCACAAGGCACATCTTACCTGAAATAGTAACAGTAATGGCGTGAGTAACAGTAAAGGTGTGAAATGTAAAGGGGTAATCAAACACCATAAGGACTAAATCACTTTGTTTGGTGATATGAACTAAAACAATTATTCTACCGTTACCTAATGTAACAAATGCATGAGCCCTGAGCCTAGTCGACATTTTTGACCCCTTGAACTGAGACAGAGGCTGGGAAGCTTGGGAAGACGGCGCTGTCATCTGTGAATTGCAGTCTTGAGAATCTGACTGACCCTGCTGGCTGCATGATCCTTCTGTTTGGCTGCCACTAGAATCTTGGTGTTCTGGTTAAGTTTACGTAGAGAATTACTTTAATAATTTTTAATTAACCAAAGAAAGATGATTACTAACATTTATCAAAATTTTTTTTTTTTTTGCAGACATATAGATTTGGAAAGAAACAGAGTGAGGGATAAATAGCAAAGATAATATTAGATACAGGTAACACAATACGCAGAAAGCACAACTGACTAAAAGGTAAAACAAAACAAGAAAACAATTGAAGGTTCAGAGAGGTCTTACCACTGTCACCAATGCAAGGGGCTGCAATGATGGACTGAATGAGGAGGGTAACACGTTTGGGCATTCTTGTGGGACATCGTTGACACACCTCTCCTAGAGTGAACATGTATTTGATCATTTGCTCTTCATCAATTTGCATCCCTGAAAAAACAAGATTTCATTTACATTATTCATACAATTCTAGATTTAAAAAAACCAACCCTTTAATATGAATTTCTTGATTTCCATTTTTGCTCATTAATTTTAATTATTCTCAAGAGGACATGTTTATATAAATATATTTTTTAAGTATGTTATGATCTAACTTCAAAATTTCAGAGATTGGGGGGTATGGCAGTACTAATTCTATATCAATTTAATATGAAAATACACTTACAAGTCCCATACCTATCATCTTTACATGAGTCATTTTAAACTGTCATATATTCTTTAAAAATAAAAATCTATAATAAAATTAATGGAGGGGAAAAAGTATTTATGTATGTTTTATGAATACATTTTTTTTAGGAGCATACACACCCACTCCATTATCTGAATTCAAAATAACTTGAGACATGTATTTATCACAGTCTGTCATGAGCTCTTCTCCCCAGGCCTGCATCTGTCTTTGTGATGCTTCCTGCTCTAGGCAGTTGTGTAACTGAATGGGAATATTGCAAGGAAGGTTAACAATAACAAACCATTGAACGTAAAAAAAAATAATTAAGGTTGAACATTCTGGGAGAGGAGGTTCAGGATTTTTAAAAAGTAGTTTAAAAAACATACAACACTTATTTTTCGAACCCAGATATTGTACTTTTTATTTTGCAAACATCCAATCCTATTACTGAATAAAAAAATGTATACATTTCACATGAATTCACAATTGCAAAGGACAAGTTTACTACTAAATCAAAAAAATTTGTCCCACTGATCCTCCCATTGGACAGAAGGATGAGGATATTTATCAGCAAGAATTCTTTCGACTGGTTCAAATCTACTACTTTTTTTAGTCTCTGTACAGATGTCTCAATCTCTTTATTTTGCTGAGTATTAGTCTTTCATAGCTAATTTTTAGGAATAAATAGAACACCTGGTATGCAATATTCTGTCAGAGAAGAAAAGACCCTTGTTTTGTTTTTCGTGAGAAGAGAGTATCTAGTGACAATATCAGTTGCTAACTCCATAGAAATTTGTTCACTTCATAAAATGGCAAAGATTTAAATGAACACATCTTGTGGATAATAAATGCTAACAGCTTTAGGTGAGTTTTTAAATGCAGTTCAGAGGACAGATTGCAACGGAACCTGTGTGCACATTATTGGTTGACATGATTGTAACCAATATTAAAACATAGTGCACTAATATACCAGTTGATCAATATATGTCCAAATCAGCACCATGTGAACACTTGTTACAGCCATATTTATGATAACAAAATGCTGGACAGGAATCAATAGGTTTTTGTAAGCTCAAGATTTAGTGTGTTGCATACCAGACTGAGTTACACCCCCCCCCCCTTTAACTATTTTATATAAAGGACATACAAACTAATAATACTAAACACCAATAAGAATGTTTGTTTCTTTTACTTTTAAAATTAACAATTTGATTAAAGAAATAAATTGTTGCTCCCATCATGGAACCACTGATTATCATCTGTGCTTCGTTAGAGGGTTAAAAAAATTTGACTTACGTTTGTGTCCAAATGGAAATTGGAGTAAATGAAAACTTACCTGAGAGACGCAGTTGACCATTCCAGAAATAAAAGAAGGTGGATATGAGAAATTCCGAAGTTTTTGTTTCAAATCCTCTAAGAAAAATATTAATTTAAAAAATGATGGAGTGATTACTGGTAATTTAATAGTCGACTGTTCATATTAATTCAATCAAATTTCATGTTAAAAGCTACTAAATAATAACAGCCAATTTATCTCTAGGCCAAGGCCATTTTTAAAATTATGTAAGGAGTTTTTCATATTATTTAACTTGAGAATAGCCATTTAAGAAGAAATATTAACTTGGACTAAAAGGAATTCTCTTTTAAAAAAAAAAAAAATTTAACTTGATCACGATACACTAAACACATTGTAACATTTTGATGTAGACAATTGTATTAATGAAATGGTTTTTAATCAGCTAATATTATTAAATATCCTAATGCAGCACCATAAGCAGCTTACCTAAAATATCAGATATGGCACCAGAAGGTATTGATTTAGCAGTGGCCCCTAGCACACTAAGAATGTTTGTCCACTTGGTACTGGGAGAATCATCTGGAAAAAGGTAAAAACTGCTTTGTTTACAATTACTATGATAGTCACATTAGGGATGCACCAATAAGCAATTGGCTAATTTTTACTTCCTCACTTAAAACAATTGATTTGCTAAAATTCTACTAAAAATTGTTTTTAATTTGATATTTTGAGCATAAACCACCCCTTTTTTTTTATTACATAGATATTAAAATGTATAACAGGAAAAAAAAAACTTTTTCTGACTGGTGTGCCACAAATTAAGAAATTGTTGCTTATAAAATATCTTAACTATGTTTTATTTTTTATAGTTTTTATAGGGAAACAAATGTAGGTGTCCAAATAGAATTACTAAATCAGTCATAAAGTAATGTTTAATAAGCATTTTCAGCGTTTATGACTATGTGAGGATTTTTTAAAAAAAAGTCTGTCATATTAATGCAACCGTGGATTTGAAAGTCAATTTTACTAACGCTGATATCTAAAATGCTGGGTATCAGAGCTCCCCAGTCTTAAAAAAATAATTTTAAACACAAGAAAACAATTCCGGCCCCTGTTGAAAAATCAATTTAAAATCTAGACACTTAGACACTGTGCATACCATAACCAGACAAAGATAATGCAGTCTCAAAACTAGTTAATATATTTCAGAATGCACACAAAGACAAAGAGACCTTGAATTTTTTTCTAATCGCTTGTCATATATTTTTGTTAACTACTTCTTTTTGCAGAAAAAATTCCAGTCTGCATCATTTAAAATTTTTTTTTACACCAGTCTGCTGAACGTAATACACTGTTGATTGATTACTGTACAAACACACTGAACAATACTGTATTTTATGCACTAACTTCTTTATGGCAAGCTTTCTGTGGGAGTATTCGGTTATCTGAAAACCCCTTCACTACCAATTAGTTTAGGATAATACACATTCTACTGTAGTTAGAAAGGACATATAGATTCTTCCTAGCATTGAGCACCAGAAGGTAGTTTTATTCATGACCACCAATATCCAAATACTATCGATATGCATCAACATATTGAAAGAAGTTAACTGTTTTATATAAAACTCACTTGAAATAGGTGGAATTTTTTTCCAATGGTTGATAACTAATTCTTGATCAATTTTCACAGGTGTTTTTGATATTTCAGCCAAAAACATCCAAGCACACTGAAACAAATTTTTTTTAAAGGCATTCAATTTAAAATCTAAATTATAATACCATGAAAGAAAAAAAAAGACTCCCAGTAGATTGGATTCTTCAGCATAAGATAATGAGATAAATATATATTTGATGACAGCGATTTTGCAGACAGCTCATACCTCAGAATTAGGTCCTTCTACATGAGTCTGCACAGCATTGACAATAGAGGTTTTTAACTTCTTGGTCCTGGCCCAATATTGGCAAGCCTTTTGTAAATAACGCCTGAGACAACAAAAGCAAAAATCATTATTAAGTCTTTGGTTAAACTTTTTAATTCATTTTAAAATATAATCAAGGAGATACTAATGAAAAAGTAGGATACAATAATTTTTTATTAAAATTTTTTTTTTAATGATTTCTCACCTCAGTTTTTCACAATTTTGATCAGTGATTATACTCAGAAGGTCCCATTCTATACCAGAACTTGAATTTCTGTAGATGATAAATTATAACTTATGTTATAACTTAATTTAAAAGCATTAAAGTAAACTTAATTCTGCTTGTTTTATCATACGTAAGATATTATATTACACATCTTATAAAAAAAAAGATTTCATGAAATTATAATACTCAAGGGGGAAAAAAAGCTTATGAAAAAGATATAAAATAGAAAAGCACAACAAATATTAAAATATTTGATATTTCATCACAAAACTATTTTTTTTATAGGGAAACTAGTTTATTACATTTGCACAAAAAAAAATCAATATTTTTATTTTAAAATAATTTTTGTTGTAGTCACCTCGTTGCTACTTTCATATTAAGAAGAATCATTTCCTCTAAAAGATCAAAACATTTTTCTTGTACAGATGTTTCTCTATCCATAACCTGAGGCAAGATACCAAATACCCATGCCCTGAAAAAATAAAATAAAATGTGGAACTATTGCAGCTCAGTTGATTTAAAGAAACATGAATATTTGGGTCTGACGCAAAAACAAACTAGTTGACTTTGCCATGCTTATAAAATAAGATAATTTTCTTTCATTGATCCAAATAAATGGAAATGTTTTTTGATTGCACTGTACATACACATTTTCAGCACATCAATTTATACATAATTTAATAAAGTCAACATTATCCAACTAAAACAATTAAACACAAGACATCTGAATTAAATTATTTCTTAAGCGTAAAAAAACAGTGGACTCCCTTAGTAATAATAAGGGACTTAATTAGTGATCATTTATATTTTGTGACCTCTGGGGGAGCACGCTGACACAGCAAGAAGCGAGGTGCTTGCAAATGAAAGCGAGGTGCTTGCAAATGAAAGCAAACAGCTTGCAAAAAAAAAAAAGCAAGAGGTCGCAGTACCTGTTCTATTTATAGCGAACCTGCTTCTTGCTGAATAGGGTTTCGCGCATTCTTACTTGTTGATTTTTTTTTTTTAAAAACCCATAATTCGTATTTGAATAAACTGAACTGTCAAACTGGTGAATCCGGAGCGAGAGAAAATAAAAACTCGCAAATCTGGAGCTGCAAAATATTTAGCCTCACAAATCCAGAATTCCGGAAAAGTAGCACCCATGTAGTGAGTTCAATTTTATTGATACTAATAACTTACTTCTGTATCCTTTTATCTTCAGGGAAAGCTTTTAACAATTCTGACAATGCTTGGACAGCTTGCTTCCGCACAGAGAGTGCTGGGTCAGCACATCTGTCTTGCAAGGCATCTAAATCCTTGACAAATGTATAATTTAGCCAAAATTTCATTAAAACAATCAATTACAAACTAGTTAATTGTGTTATAGCATTAATTAATTTTAAATCTCTGTGAAATTCAAACAATTTTGGAGATTATTGGTTTATCGGAAGAGTGCCATAAATTACTCTGTACCTCATCTCTATATTCTGGTGCTTCGAGTTGAATGACTTTCTGCAATGCTTGAATGGCACACTTTCGAACAACAACCTTGGATTCTAATATCCGACGATGGAACATCGAAACAACACCTTTTGTATCAGGGAGATCTAGATAGTTGCAAAAGCATCACAATTAATTAGTAAAAGTCCACATAGACTGTTATAGTAGGAATTATACATTAAAAATTTAAATGTGAGTGTTGGTTTGGGTCATACATATCTAACCTCTTCTTAATATTTTTATATTGCAAATGGCGAATCTACCAAGACATTATTTCTCTGTGTACCTAGCATTTGTTCGACTTCTAACAGTAACTCCCCAACCTCCAGTCAAAAACCCTTACACAGACCTAAATGTGAAATATTTACTACCTTACAATAAGCAAAAGTAAAAAAATGCATACATGGATTAAATCCAGGTGTTAATTCAATGGCACCAAAGTACCCAGCACTGACTCTGCCTTGTGGAGTTTTGCCATTCTTTCTATCAGATGGTGTATGACTGTTTCTCATTGTCTGTTCAGTTGTGTCATTCTCTTTATCATCATTTTCTACACTTTCTTCAGTAGGAACTTTATCATTACAATCTGTGTCTAATGAAATATCCCATAATATTATATGAATTCAATTTCCTGAATCCATGTAAAATAAAATAAATATGTATAATTTTTTAAACCTTATCATATTAACCTACTTGTCATCCACAGCAGGATAAAGTACATTCTATCGCATATTGTTATTTCACAGGTTTATCATCTCAAAAAAAAAAAAACTTTTTGATTTAACAAAAGTCTCTTAGACAAGTCTGTATTACAGTAGAATATTGAATCACAAATTATATGACTTTTTTTTCAAAATATAGTAGCTGTACAGTTGTGTTGTTTTTTTTTAAAGGTCAGATGTTGCCAAGAGTAATTTCATTCAATAAGTTTCACAAATAGCCTGTAAAAAGATCTGTAAGCTTTAAATTAACAATATTCACTGGCGTAAAACGTAAGTCCGTGGTCGTCACCATGGTATGCTTAAAAGGGTTAAATAACACATAATTTTGATAACTCTTATCAGGTAAATTATTCAATCTTGTCAAAATTGAGCTTCTTTATTATATTACATGGGGCAGTATCATTTCAATTTTATTATCTTGTCTTATATGTAATACTTATGAGTCTATATGTGTGGAGAAGCATATAATCAAAATCAGATCCCATTGTCTTAAGTATGTCAATGAAAAGCTGTTCCACATCAACCAACCTGTTAGTCTTGCTAAAGCCATGATTGGAGTGGGCATAAAATGTTTGGCAGTGGGTCTGGCTTGTTCTGCTACAGGAGTTATTACTTCCTTGATGGTCCTCACAATGTCATTATGCTTAGAGTTGGTGCACGATGAAAAACCTAGAAGGGCCCTTGAGCTTACACTAAAAAATAAACAAATAAAGAGTTTATTAGTTTTTTAACCTTTTTATTAAAATTAAAGATTGCTGGTATTTAATAAAATTACATAATTTTCTATGTAAAAATATCACTGACGCTACAATATGGCGCTGGCTTCACTAAAAAAATTCAAGATAAGTGTTAAATGAGATTCTTAAAAATACTGCAAGTGGGTTTGGTGCGTAATATTTTTGTTTGCTTTATGGAAATAGTCTCAATTTAAATGTGATGTAAATTGGATATAAAAAAAAGGGGTTGGCATTAGAATATTAAAATATAGTTCAGGGGCTTAAAAGGTTGCAAACCTGTGGGAGGAGGGAGAGATTGAGAGAGAGTAAGAGAGAACCTTAATTGGGATTCTTTTAAAGTGTGTCACTTAAATGTATGTTTTGCCAAGCAACTTTAATACATAGAAAGTTCACGCATTGTGGCCACCATTGTCTGGCAGGCTATAGCTAGAATAATATTTATATAATATTTAACATTCTCAAATAGTTTTACCAACAAATTTTTTTTTTTTAATGACTTTTTATTTTATCAAGACTGACAGCCAGGCCTAGCTTTGATTGCTGTTCCTTTTCTTTGCTTAAAAAAAAAAAAATCTCTATTGCAATGTTAAGTGTAGTAAAATAAATTTTGAGCATTCAATATCTTAACAAGTACCGGTACCTTGCATTTACATCAGAGCATCTGCTCAATATGGTGCAGATCATACTTTTGTGATTAGTGAACTGTGATAGGTCAGGGGGTACATCTGCTGTTCAGAAAAGTAACATTAACAAGCAACACTTTTCAAAACAATGAAGAAAAAAAAAGTGGGGGGGGGGGGGGGGGGGGGGGGGGGAAAGATATAATAGAATTTTCTCTTTTAAAAAGGAATTAAAATTTAAATATTTACCAACTAATTTTTAATGCAAATGTTGCGGTGCCAATGGGTATAAAGTTCAAGGAGGTCACAGAGATTAAACTCACCTGATAACTTTCGTTCGGGCAGCTCCAAGAGCCTTAAGATAACATCAACAGCAAAGCCTCTCTGAGTGACCTGTTCAAAATAGACATACAACCCCAATAACCATGAGAATGAATGAGAACTCAAAACAGACAATACTTACTTAGAGTAGTTAATATGAAACAGAACAGAAGGGTCCTTTTTAAATGCACATTGAATCAGTCACACATTTTTGCTCTCTTATCTCATTCAAAATTTTAAAAGTACCATAAATAATTTTACCTGACTTCAAGAATTTTCAATAAAAATGACCATAAGTGACTTAGATATACCTGTTGTATTATATATAGTAAAAGTAAATACCCAAAATGCATAAAGAGAATAAATATATTTGTAGTTTTTTTGGGACATTGACTCATTTATGCATAGAAAGATCACCAATTTCAGGGTACAATTTTGTATGCACACAATGGAAAGGATTAAGATGTTTTTGGAAAGACACATCAACAGTGCTAACAGTTTATTTTGAATTGATCTCAGCATTGGGTTAAGACTAGGCTGTCATTACTGTTACATTTATATGCATTTGTCAAGAACGTGATCTCAGCATTGGGTTAAGACTAGGCTGTCATTATTGTTGCATTTATATGCATTTGTCAAGAACGTGATCTCAGCATTGGGTTAAGACTAGGCTGTCATTACTGTTGCATTTATATGCATTTGTCAAGAACGTGATCTCAGCATTGGGTTAAGACTAGGCTGTCATAACTGTTGCATTTATATGCATTTGTCAAGAACGTGATCTCAGCATCGGGTTAAGACTAGGCTGTCATTACTGTTGCATTTATATGCATTTGTCAAGAACGTGATCTCAGCATTGGGTTAAGACTAGGCTGTCATAACTGTTACATTTATCAAGAACACGCCCCGATGCAGATTTCACTTCCCTGAGCTAGCCTTTACTTTGTCTTAGAAGTAGTGGATGCACTTACAATTGGTCAATCAGATTATTGAATAATAAAGAGGATTTATTTCCATCAGCATTTATTTATATGCATGTTTTTTTTCCCCAACACAATCCATTTCTTTCAACAGTGACTGCCTTAATTTGACAACTTTTCTATCAGACATGTTGGTTTGTCAGCCTCAAGGTTTCAAACAGTAGATGAATCATACAAAATTGCTTTATTTAATTTCAAGACATGCACAGCAATTTAAGAGAGAAAGAGCAAAGTCCAAGAGATTTTTCAATTAACTATCTACTAGAAAAAGAAGATATAAACAATATTGTCAATACATGACACTTTTGTAGAAGTAATGTCGGGACAGGAATCGAGACTCAAATTTTTCCATTCTTTTGTGATGCCAATGAAACATCTAAGAGGGAGCTCAAAATGGGGCGTTAGTTAAAAGTTGTGAAATTTTAATTTCAAAATAGAATTTATGGTGAAATGCCTATAATGAAATGTATGTTTACCTTCTTGTGTTTGGAAAGTCGCTTCAGCCATTCCAGCATCTGAGCAAAATCTAGGTCAGGCAAACAGTCCAAAAGTTCAATAACAGCCTGAGAAATTGTCCAGAAAGATTTGAATGAAAAAGTAAAAAAGTTGAAAGTGGAGATATAATTTGTAGTTACTATAAAATAAATTAACATTTTTAATCACCTCCGCAGCATGTGATCTGTACTCTGTTCGATCAGGAACTTTGCAACAAATATGCTGCAACAGTATTTTCAGACTCTGCACACATCGTTCACCCATTTCCTTGGCAAGGTGCCTGCAAGAGATTTAATAATAACTATTTCTACTGATGAGGACTACCCAAACGGTCAAGAATATATTACATTGTTTATATTTTGGAGATGACATAAATATGAAGATAAAAAAAAACCCAACTCACATTACAAAGTCCAGAGCATGTCGTCGTATCAGCAACAGTGGACGATTGAGAGATGCAAAAACTTTCCCATCCTCCAAAATTAATATGTGCTCCAAAAACTCCCTGAAGAGCTGGAAAATCACACATAAGGAAAATAGATACAAGAAGTTATTTCAATTTCTTTGGAATTGTTATCCAAGTATCAAAACCAATTAATTTAAAAGAACTGCTTCAATAAAAAAAAATTACAAAATTAAATGTTAGCATTTTCAGTAATATTCTATCAATCAAAATACAACCCTTCATAATAAGTAATTTGTGAAATTTAAAAAAAATACAACTCACCTCATTAACAATGACTGTAACATGACCGTGAAATGGCTGACACAATAAATAAATAGCTTTATATACAAGAATTCCAGAACTGCATTTCCTCTTCCTGAAATGTTAAGATATTTAAAGACATGATAGTGTGCCAAAGCAATGGTCAGGCTCTAAAACAAACTCTGGCTAATGTATTAGCAGAAGTTAGATGAATATAAAAATAAAAATCAAAAGTATCAGAAAATGTACATATATTTATACACACACACCCACATATTTTCATGGGATCTGTCAGTCACAATCTGATCATAAAGCAGACACTACAGGATTAAATCACAAGGCCTGGAATTTTTTTTCTAAGCTGGTTCCCTAGACAGCAATTCACCTCTCCATGCATCTGAATAACCCAAGGGAACGCAATGTGAGGATGATTCAACTTGGCACTATTGGCCCTGCAGGAGTTGCCGGAATTTTCATTGCGTCAATGTCAAACCAAATACTAGACTCAATCTCAGAGTTTTAATTGAAAGTTGTACTTCTCTGAGATGAGTTGCCAAGTCTCATCCACCCAGGGTGCTGGTGGTGTTTTTGCTGGGGATTGAACTCCTGTCCACAAGCTTGGGATTGACTCAGTTTAGACTGCTCAGCCAAACAGCTCGCACGCACCCACGGACACACACATATATTAAATATGAATAACAACAGCGACGCCAAAGGATTCTTTCAAAAGCAAATTCAAAATGTAAGGGATAATACAATTTTGTCTTCTTCTTTGCCTGAAGCAACGTAAGACCTCTGAAATGGCTTGGTAAAAGTGAACATGTCATCAGACACATCAAGAATATGTTGGAGCTTTGAAATTATGACATCCAAGTTTCAATTTCAAATCTTCCATATATACATTCCATGTGTGACAGATCCTCCATGACTAGATGTCATAACCCTGCCCCTCTCTCCCCACCATAAATAATCAAACAACGGATCTTCATTGCCAAAAAATAATATAAAAAATAGAAGAAACTGATACTAACATAAATGCTCTATACATGTAAAATCCATCCATTCAATTCCAACAAAACAAGAGCACGGCTTACCACTGTCCCATCGCTTCTAACATAGATTCCGGGTCAACTTTTGCAAGGTTCAATAACACTCCTACCAGCTGTATGGCAGTAGACTCCGATTGGCGCAAGGAGTACTTCTCACAAATTAAAAGAACATCCTACAAAAAAAAGGTAAGTTTTGCCTTTTCTCAGTGTTGGCGCTGTTCTGAACCTTTCGCTCAAAATTATTGAATTTATTAATAAAACATATCTTGCCATTTTTAAAAAAACATTTGACCCAATTGACATATGCTAAAAAATATTTTTTCTAATTTGCTCGTGGCTTGTTTTTTGTGTGCATTTGGATACATTGCAAAAATCCCATAGGTGTAGATATATCTATAATAATTGATGGACTGCATTCAAGTTGTGTAAATGAAATACAAGAACAAGGTATACTAAACTTGAATTCATAGACAGGAAAAAAGATTTTGACGTTTTGGCTTAGAGCTTTCATCATAAAAAACTTTAGAGATTTCCTTTTTGTTGCCGCAAGGAGGATTAAGGGAAATCTCTAAAGTTTTTTTGCTGTGATCTGATGCTTGTTATACTTCTTTTTGTGTTGTTTTCTGATGAAGGCTCTAAGCCGAAACATCAAAATCTTTTGTCCTGTCTATGAATTCAAGTTTAGCATACCTTGTTTTATATTTCATTTGAGATATATCTAAAAGTATAATGCAAACATTTCAACACTGTCTAACCCCGAATCCCCCAGCAAACAATTCCATTACTTTGACTCTGGTATCCCTGAAGAAACCATAACTTAAACACACACATGTACCAAACACTGAACACTATCCTTTACATTTTCAATGATTGAATACGTTTTTTCTTCACTTGCTACCTGAAGTAGTAAATTCATTAAGTGATCCAGCTTTTCAATATCATCAGGATCCAGTTCAAGTACTTCATCTTCTCCTTCACTCCCTTGATGTTCATCATCAGTATTCTAAACATAGTAAATTACTCAATTTTAGTTTGATTTTCTATAGGCAGAAAAAAAAAAATTAGTTCATTTTAAGATTTAATATAATATGAAAATATTATTTTTTCCTATAGGCTGGGTATGAGCATGACACTTAAATGTATGTTTTTTAAATTCCTTTTATTAAAAATATTTTATAATTTTCCTTGTTGACACCAATGTCACAGAACTTGACACAAACAAAAGATGCTGACAGATCCATTAACCCCCTTCACCCCAATAGTGCCATATCTCATTTGTCACAGGAGAAGCTCTCACACAGCTACCTATAAGAGAAGCTCCACACATCTTATTTTATAAGCAAACGATGGGATACAATATGACTTGAATAAAACATCTGATGGGTGAATGGGAACATCCCAAAGACATCAAAATGTGACACATTTTACAAATTAACACATACACACATCTTTTAAGTTAAAAAAAAATATTTGTTTTAAGAAGTTCAAAATTTTGTTTAAACACATACTGCATGAGACTGGGCTTCATCTGAGACTCTTTTCTGCTTGCCTCCTTTAGATTTTTTAGACTTCTGACTTGCTTTTATGTTGGTCTCATTCCTTTTTCTCTTGCCTGTACTCTGGCCGCCTGTAAATTAAATAAGACTTGAATGAGGAACATAAACAAGGCTTAAAATTATTTAAATTAACATTGATTTAGATTTTGTCACTCCTGCCACCATCACCATTTGGTCACTCCTGCCACCACCACCATTTGGATTTTTATCATTTCTGTCAACTTTTCTGATAATTTCTCACATGGTTTGAGTCCTTCATTAGTGCCCTATTCAAGTACACAACCGTAGCCAATTTTTTCTGAGAGTTGTTTTTAGTTTCCATTTAACTATAAATCAAAAGTACTTTTACAAACAGACAGGAGATTGGCAATTTTTCCAGTAACTCAATAAGACTTCAGCCTATTTATTAACTGCTTATTAAATGAAATATATTATTAAAATATCATACCACTCTTTTTCCATTTGTTGAGAAGTCGACAAGCCTGGAGGAAAAGTTCAGGGTTGTAAATCTGAAATGCAGCACTGCCTGCAAATACAATGAGGCACTTTTTAAATGGTGTTTGTTCTTTTTCTTTTGTTGCAACATTGACAAATTATCCATTTTACAGTTTAAAATGTCCTGGCTATAATTATAATTATTATTAGAGGTTTTATATAGCTCGGTACCCCAGCCTAGGGTTGGGCTATAAGATAACAAATTTAGCACTTTTTAGACGGAGCCTATTAGGAGTCTCTGTGCCAAGAAGATGGAGCTGTTTTAAAGTTCGGCAGTCATATTACAAAAAAAAAAAAATTAAAAAAAATAAATAAATAATTACTTCACAAATATAAAACTATATATTATATTCTTGCAGGGAATTGAATGAACTAATGCCTTCTTTATGAATCAAGCTGAAACCTCAACAGTAATGCAAATGAGATATCCTGATTTGTATGCATGCACTATTATTTTTACACTTAGAATAAACAAGTCTTATTGCTGAACTTTGTTAAATTCTATGATTGTTGAAGCCTAAATAAGTCCTATCTTATATTTCAATGAGATATAGTTTGAAAAACTACATACAATATTCCCCTTTTGACATAATTCAAGGTCACATATATTTTAAGCGACTCAAAGCAATCTGATCAGCTGGTATGAAGACCAGCAAGCCAATCTTGAGGCTTGAATTATCAGGCCGATTGATCATCCCTCCATCTTTTTGCCATTCGAGCCTGGGCCAATACATCAGCCCAGCCGTCCCAAAAGCTTAAACAAATATTAGAAAAATCCTGAGTTTGTAACTGAAACAATGAAAAGTTATTAAAATATGAAATAGTAATACATTTTATGCTTAAATTACTATCAAACCTGGCAAGGCAATAAGCTTCAGATAAACTGATGCAGCAATAACACCAGCAGCTCTCTCTGAAAAGCTACATGAAATCTAAAAGAAAAAAAAATATTTAAAATTATATTTCATCAATAAATTTTTAAAAATAAATAAATATATTTTTTAAAATAATATTTTGAAGAAAGAAAAAAAAATATATACACATATATACACACACACACATTTTAAAGATAATTATTGTTTAGATGCAACTTAGTAACGAGAAAGCCAAATTTTCCAGATACATTACCAATGTTAACAAGAAGTAGAATGCTCACCTTATTGGAATTATGACAGAGGAATGCCAAAATAGCTACCAATGTTTTGTGAGATATTTCACTTTCAACCAAGATAATCCATAGGCCTGAAAAGTAGAGTTAAATAGTAATATCTTTCTCCCTTGACATTATTTATATATTCATAATACCCTAAATTAGATGAATTGTAAGGTTATTTTTTTTAAAGTGAAACCACAACATTAAAAAAAATTAAGAATAACTTTAACAATAAGACTGGTCAACATTGACATCGTTACTAAATTAAAAAGGCCCTAATCTGTAGCATCTTGATGTACTGAACACGAATATAGTATAATCATAATTTTATTTTTTTAATTGGCTCTCATTTTGAAGATATTTCATATAATTCATTTTCTATGTTTAAAAGTGTAAATTATGTATCTATTAGGACTGCAACAACATCTTAAATCAATGCTGTTTGCAATCCCTATGGTGCGGAGAGAGCCAAGTAACCACATAAATGACTGTCATTTATGCTTAGTTCCTCCTCTTTTCGGGGGAATAATGAAAAAAAAAAAAAAACAGTTTTGAATAGTCTACTCAAACATTCTGTCTGCATTGAAAACATTTCCACATGGTGAGGGACTTGCTATTCCACAACCTCCAGCAGAATATTCTCTTGATTCACCTGATGAAGACAAGGGTGAGTTTACTTGTTCTCCTATTTCATCGGCATGCAGTGATCCAGATTTACACTGTGGTGCATCATCAGCCCCACACAGACTAACACAGGAAGAACTAAATGACCTGGTTCATGATTTGGACTTATCCAAGAACAAGGCATAATTGCTAGGATCAAGACTCCAACAATGGAATCTTCTAGACCAGCGGTTCTCAACGTTAAGACCCCTTTGGGGGTCGACAGATTTTTTCACAGGGGTCGCTGAAGACCATCGAAAAAAACATATACTCTATAGTTATGAATTAGCAACGAAAATAAATTAGTGCTTGGGGGTCGCCACAACACGATGAACTGTATTAATGGGTCGCGACACTAGGAAGGTTGAGACCACTGTTCTAGACGATGTCACTATTACCTTATATCAAAAGCGTCACCAGCAGTTGGAGATTTTCTTCAGAAAGGAATGTATTCTGTTATTCTGTTCTGATATTGAGGGCCTCATGAATGCCTTAAAGATCTCCCATGACCCACAAGAATGGAGACTACATGTAGACTCTTTGAATCTTAGTCTTAAGACTGCACTTTTGCACAATGGAAATTTATTCCAGTAGCGCGTGCTGTCCACATGAAAGAGACTTATGATAACTTAAAGCAGCTACTGAATTTCCATTGAGCATAAGAAGTACAGCTGGCACCTTTGTGGTGATTTAAAGGTAGTTGTCCTTTTAATGGGAATGCAGCAGGGATATACAAAATACATGTTTTTATTATGTGAGTGGGATAGCCCAGCAAGGCAATTGCAGTACTTGTGGAAGGAATAGACTCACAGACAAAATGCATGAAAAATTCCTTGACTCAGCGTAGCAAAGAGGGAGTTTTTGTGGGTCCTTAAATTCAAGAGCTCTTCAAAGAAGATCGTTTCAATAACTTGTGGCAGGGTGATGTGAAACAAGCATAGAATGCTTTTCGCCTAGTGTCTACAAACTTTTTCAGGAATGTCAGGGCATAAAATGATAACAAGCATAGTATCAGCAACTTGGCTGCAATATGTCTCTAAAGATCCATTTCCTTTATTCCCATCTGGATTTCTTCCCAGACAACTATGGTGTGGTAAGTGATTAACATGTCAAATGTTTTCATCAAGATATTGTAACAATGGAACAAGATACCAGGGAAAATGGTCCACTACAATGCTGGCTGACTACTGCTGGACACTCCACAGAGATGCTCCCATACAGCTGTATAAGAGAGGCAAAGAAATCTAAGAAGTAGTCTATGACTTGAATTTTTACGGGTATAAACTGTAGGCCTATTACTATTGGCATGCATTTTGTGATATAAACAATTTATTGCAGATTAAAAAAAGAAATAAAACTAGAGCCAATTTTTCAATTGGACTGTCATATTTGTGTTGAGCACATAAAAATATTAAATTTATTTCAGCAACATGACTTTTGTAAAAATTTGTTGACCAGTATCACATTTTTTTCTTTGGGTTCATGTTGCATGAAATCATTTAAACATTTAAATTAACTTCTTGTAATATTTCCACAAGATAAATTAATCAAGTACTGTTGTTTTACATGAGTAATAGACTCGTGAAAAGACTCAGCATGCAAAGATTATATATGTAAACTAAGTATAAGTCATAATTTGCAACAATGTTCAACATAATTTGTAATTTTTAGGCAGAAAGTGGCAAAGACCTAATAATGAAGGGATGGGATGTAGAATGGCTCATTTCATAAGGATTAAAAGGGAGGCTACACATAAAACAAAAAAGAAAGGAGGGTGAAGCTTCAGGTATAGAAAACAAAATATAGTTTCAGTTTCCTTTCCTTCTCCTGCCTGCCTTTACTGGTAAGGGGGTGGGGGGGGGGGGGTGTGTTGGGGTGTCATGGGGATGTATAGTTGAAGGATTGCAGCAAGGTGTGAGGCTTATTGGATTTTTAGACTGGTGACCAGGTGGCCGAACCAATCATTGGGCCATATCCTGGCTGACTGGGACGGCACCAACTTTTGCTTCATAAGCATTTTTATAAATGGAGACCACAAATTTGCAAATTCAGAAGCATGATTGTTTATATTATATCATTTTCATTTAAGGGATATTCAATGAATTGTGACAAATAACTGACCTTAAAAGCACAGCCATTGAATGAGTATTGCAGGCCCTCTGCAAAATTTGGTTTTGTGCTCTCTGCATTCAAAATTGAGTTTAGTTTTTTTTCCACATCACAACTTTAAGCCATTTAACACCAGAGGCCCCTTACAACCATAGGGGTTACACTGCCTAAGTGACGGCTCTGCTTAAAAGACACTAGAAAGTCTATTTTCTTTAAAAGGAAAACATGCCGGTCTAATTTCAAGGTAAAGGGAACATAGCAGACCCCCAAACTCTTAAAATCGTACAATATCATCACACAATCTTTCAATACATTATCTTAATTGTACAAAATAAACATACAGTATATATATGTATACACCTCAAAATCGTACACTGTATGCCAAAATCGTAAGAGTAAACAGGTCTGGCATAGGGTCTGTCAATATTATTGAATTTAAATATTTTCAGGGTGTTGGCCGCTAAAATAAAGTTACATACCTTCTCCATTTTCATTTTCATTGTTGGCTTGCAGCCACAGTGAAAGAATTTCTCGAGCACTTGTCAGCTGTTCTGTCAAGTAGCCATTTTCTTCTAGAAAGTCTCTGTCTGTGTTGGGTAATGTGCTTAAATCAACAAAATCATCATCCCAGCAGGACTTTACCCACTCTGTATAAGTATAAAATAAAAAGAGATGAAAATTTTAAAGACTTACACCCCCTGGATGCAGCAATGGCTTTGAGATACCAATTTAAGATAAGCTGTAGATCAGTGGTTCTTAACTGTTTCCTAATAGGGCCAACCTATGCAAAATAATTTATCAATAGATTATAAGTATTAAAAATGAATTTTAATAAAGAATCTGAAAATAAATAAATGGGTCACTGATTTATTGCTGTTATCCGGTTGTTGATTTTTTTTTTTTAAAGAACACTGCATACCCATGACAGATAAAAACTATTCGCATTGCAGGTCCTAAAAAAAAAAAAAGAAGAAATTGTCACTTAAATTTAAATAATTAGTAGTAACTAAATAGTAAATGTGTTTTCTAATTTTATTCCATATTTGAGATAATTTATTTCAAATTGCAATCTATTTATTTTGAATTAGTTAAAAAAAAGGGACGGGTACACTGAAATGATGCAGACAGTCACAAAAAGTGATGTATATATATTTCAAATGTGCATTTATTCCAAGAATGAAAATAATTGCCAATTGAATGAAAAAATAAGTTCATTTGTGTTTCATCTGGCGGGCCACAATATTTAATAATGGGTTGTCAGGAGCCTCATTTTATGCATTAGTAGATTGTAAGAGGGGTGCTGGAACAAAACTGGGGTATTAAAATTGGAAAGCTGCTTAGTGACTTATAAAAATAGATATCAAATGTCAAAATCTAATGCTGTTGTTCTGAGCATTTTATTTTTAAAATCTGTAGTTTTCTCCATTTTTTGCAATCACCTCATTGCAGCCAAAGAACAACAAAATGTCAAAATTAAAAGCCATAGAGCACCCAAACAAACAAAAGCTAGGTTTACTAAATTTTAAACTATGGCGAGTACATTAATATTACTGTTGCAGTATCTAGAAAATTCATTGTGAAATCTCAAATAACAATTTGGCGATCATCACCACCATTGAGACACAAGGCAATGTTATTTTATAGCCTTTAAAAATATTTTGACAACTTCTCTCCTACCCTCTCTGATGCACACCTTTCCCCTCTCAGCACGTGCGAAATATAATTATGGATGGTCCCCAACCAATCATACTTCTCTGTCCATTCAACGCCAGATGTAGAAAAGAGCTAAAACTAACAAACGAAAATTATTTTTTTAAATAGTAAAACTACCTGAATAGTCAGTATAGATTTTTTCAACCCAGCATCTTAAAATCGTACTTTTGACATATTTCAGCATTACAATAGTAAAAGTCAACATTGTACTTTTGAACACCAAAATCTTAAGAGTAGCCAGGTCTGTAATATAATTTGTTAAATAGCTTTTGTTTTAATAGAAATACAGTACACATATTTGAATTGTCAAAGCCAATACAATACAAACAGTAAGACATCTAAATCGGGGTGTTGCTATGACAGTCAGTAGCCTTTCACAAGTCAAAACTTGACCTCAATATTTGCAACACATGGATTTTGCACACACCAAAATAATTACATACACAATACTTAATGTGATATGAATTATGAAATACAGTTCATGTTAGGCACATATTTTAACTTTTGAAAAGAATTTGTGTTTAAAATTTTTCCAATAGAAAGTATTTATAAGCTATAGGCCTTTTATTTTTATAATTAATTTACTCAACTAAAAATAGTGGCAAAGATGTTGTAAATTGGGAGAGGGGGGAGGTCAAATATTTGTGATGTGTCATGGGAGGTGGTGATAAGCAATGTGATGTTAGATAAAAAGCTGCACTACTTCTACTGAATTACAGTAATTTTTACTATAATTTCAGTATAATTTATTTCAGTCATTTTTAACCAAGGATGAAAAGAAAGAAAACTATCATAAATGAATAATTAATTATTTCATTCCAATACTCTTTTTCGGCAAAAAGGAGGGGGGGGGGGGGTGGAATCAAGAGGGGTATAACATTGCAATATAAGTTTAGGAGCCCCTCCCTGATTAATTTATACATTATCATCATCAATTTAAATTCTCATTCTATATGTTTGTGAATTTGTTTATAGTTGATGGATTATATTTGATTTAAGGTTTTTCTGAGCGAATCAGTACTGTGGAAGGTAATTGATTGTCCAGTTAGTTTAGGTGCCCAAATTCAAATGTCTGATATGTCAATTACAGTCCCCAAAAATGTATCTTTCTGAACAAATTCAAGAAGGCTGCGGCTATTCGGACCTGGTTATCAGAAGTGAGAGGTAGGGTTTATTTAAAAATTATTATTGTAAGGTTTGCAAGACCAAATTTGGTATCAATGATCAACTGAAAGATAATTGAATGGACTTTATGTTTGTTAACTTACTCATTCAGTTTTACTAAAATAAAATACCACAAATGACATCCAAATAGCTTTTAGTCTAAAGGGACCTGGGTCCAAATAGCCACTTACGTCAATACAAAGAAGAGAGGCCATGACATCATTTGCATGTTTATTTAAGTTGCGATGTAGGAGTCACTTCCCTTTGTTTATTTTTAGAGAATTATTTTTTTAAGTATTAGTATTCATACGCCAATGGCATGTTTTGTATTAAAATTTTATTCGTTGATGAATAATATTTTAATTTTTCCGTAATGTTTGAATGCATTGTATTTTATTCACTTGACGGCTTTGTATTTTATTCATTTTCTAGATATTTTTTTCAGTGGAACCTGAAATAAAGTGTGTAAAAGTGTATTCAATGGTGTGTAAAAGTGTATTCCATGTAACTATAAGTTGGGTTTTCATTAGTTATTTATTTTACAATTATTTTTCATTGTTTTTCTTCATTTTTTTAGTTTTCTTGCCACAGTGTGTAACTGCAGCCATACACATGTTTTTTATTTGAGGCTAGTTTTAGGGTTCAGGTTAGGTTTAGGGTTCAGGTTTTTTTAGGGATACATTTAGGGTTCAGCGGCCGTCCACCTGTAAAATTATGTATCAGCTGAATTGTTGAATGTTTGCTTGTAATACAACAAAAAAATTCAAATTTTCTTTTTAAAAAAGTTTTTTGGTACGAACTTAAAAAGAAATACTATTAATTTCATTTTTGTTCTTAAAATTTTGTTTCTTGTAAATTTTCTTATTTTCAATTTTCCTTACTTTTGGTAAGTGGTTGAAATAACAAATTCTCTCCCACCCTCTCCCTCTTTTATCACACATTCTCGTGTTTTGCACTACTTTTTTTTCTTTGCCGCCATGACCCGTGACGTTGCATTTCTTCTTTGCATTTACCACCACTTCGATTTAACAAAGATGACAATGACATGTTCTGCCATTTCTAATTCTTGACTGCGGCTGATGACAATTATATTATCTCAAATTATCTGTGTTGACTTTTTATTCTGTTTTATTTTGTGCTTTAAATGAGCTTAATTATTAATTGATAATCAATTGTCATTTATTGCAATTATTATTTATGAAACTGAATGTTATAAGTTAATAATTATTGGGCTAATTTTGAGAGATATCACAGTGACTTCGTTAAGGCAGGATACATTTAGGGTTCAGGTTAGGTTTAGAGTTTAGGGATATATTTAGACTTTAGGGTTCAGGTTAGGTTTAGGGATACATTTAGGAAATTATTTCATTATTTTTATACATTTAATTCTTAATTTTACGGTTCAGGGCAATCAAGTTGGCGGCCATGGTAAAAAACGTGGTGATATCTCTCACTCTCAACATTTACCAATTATTATTGTTATCAATTTAGTTGGGCACCTATACTGAATATGTCCAAAATTGGCTCTCACCAACCCGTCGCATTTGTCAGAGATAATCAAATTACAGGACAGCATGGAGGAAGAGAGTGGCAAGTGCAGTCAAGTGATATATTAATGGAATAAATAATGTAAAAAAAGTAGAGGACAGGAGTCATCAGAGTGCTGTGTGTAAGAACTGTGGGCAGTCCCAAAACTCTTTATATTTAATTTTTATTCCAGTATATATTTTCATTTAATTCCCTTTTTAAAGCTATCTGATACAACATGTTAATGTTATTAAATGTACATGAATAGATCATGTCACCTTTGGAAAAATAGTTTAGCTGAAGACTCTCGAACACTGAAGCTGTTTTGTTTGCATCCGCCATGTTTATATTTGGCGCCAACTATTTAAAAAGATGGACCAATAAAGTAATAAAGTTGAAGAAATATGAACGACAAAAAATTTTATTTCTTAAATTTTATTATTACAAATTTGGTTTAACCTTATAATTAACTTCAAATGCAGCCATTTTATGCATATACTATAATAGTATAATATTTAAATATAATTTCAGTGAGTTTATTTTACTACGCAGTCCCCTTGTTTTGAATTTGAATGGAAGGACATGTTATGTAAAAGCCTAAATAATAACAAAAGCCAATCAAAAAGGCTTGTTGTTTCGTACGTTCACCTAACTTCTTCAGCGTTTCGTTCCAGCGCTACAACTCACTCGACGCACCCAGGCAGCAATGTCAATACGTAGTAGCCTACCTAGTTCTTTTACTTTTTGGCCAAATTTAAGTCAAGGATGGATCTTATCTTAAAATTTATATGTGTGGGGCGGGGGATCTAAATGAGCACATTTAAACGTTCATAAATATGACACTCAAGGGTCCATCTACCCATCCGCATTTGATACGCCTGCGTATTTCATAATATATAACAATACATTACAGCTAGCTACATATTAAATCGCGTTTTGGTATATTTAATCCATAACGGGAGATCGCTGCAGCATCAAGGTTTTGGGGGAAAAAAAGGGGGGGGGGGTGTTAGATGACCATTGATATTACTAAACTATTTCTAGTAATCTTGTAAAAAAACTAACTCTCTCCCCCCCCCCCTCTCTCTCTCACTCTCTCAATATATATATATATATATATATATATGTGTGTGTGTGTGAAAACAGGCATAACACACACAAATTGTATAATAAAACTTGATTATAAATAATAGAATATCCGTTATTATTTTTACAAAAAATATTTATATTAAATCTATGAAATTACTAAGTAGAATGCAAATTATAATTTTAAATGTTATTTTATTATTAATGATTAAAAATACACTATTATTACCTCAGTTTTTAAAAATAAAAATGATTTTGAAAGATATTACTATTTATTATCTGCCCAATCCTGAAAGAAAATGTTATCGTCACGTATTTCAACTGGCTTTCGGGAATTTAAACTATTTCCCCCTAATTATAAAATGTTTCAGTTTTTCAATTTTTCTTATTTATTTCAGAATAAAGAAAACATTTAATATTATTATAATATTGAAGACACATAAATAAAAGAAAATTAAATAAAAAAAGCAACGAAAAAAAAATGAAATACAGACATTTTTCAAGATCGGTGTGTTATCGAGTGACGGCTTTCATTATAATAGAATTTTTGTTCATAATTATATGAAAACCTAACAGTATACCATTTTGGCGTGTCGATTTACATTTTTAATAAATCTAAATTTGAGTGTGTTGTGTTCGTAACAGCTGGCTGGTGGAGTAAAATAATATATTTAATAATGGATGTTAATTTAAACCTTTTCATAAAAACATAAGAATAAGGTATTGTTATTGGATTTATCATTTATAAATGAAGATACTTTAGATAGGATGTATCGAGACTCCTAGTTAATTTTATGTATGATTGATATCAATCAAAATGATTAATAATAATAATTGGTTCAGTAAGTTGAGTAAGTTCAGTCACCAAGACGTAAGCCTCATTCTCATTAATCGGATTCCAGTATTCACTCTATTACTTTATTTTAATGCCATTTTCAATTTCCACTGAGTTGTGACAGAGGTAGCGGCTAATGTGCTTCTGTGGTCCCTCATTGGGAGTCACTGCCCTTTGTTTATGATAGATTTAGGGTTCGGGTTAGGGTGAGCGATAGAGGTACCAGTAGCGTGCAATTACCGAGGTAGCGAGTATAGACTTAGAAAGGTATTGAAGAATTATTATAATTATACTTAAAAATAAAGACAGAGAGACCCTCTATAACAATAATAGGCTAATTGACCAATTGCTATCTGTGGTCCCTCATTGGGAGTCACTGCCCTTTGTTTATGATAGATTTAGGGTTCGGGTTAGGGTGAGCGATAGAGGTACCAGTAGCGTGCAATTACCCAATAATATTATAGTGTAGGTTCCACATAACTAATTAATTATATAACCCCTAATTACCCTAATTAGAGTCTATTTTTCCAATGATTATTAAATAAGATTTTCATTTTACCTATGCCTAATTCAGTAATTGAGTTTGAATTACATGATAAGTCTTAGTCGGCCTATGCCCTATTGAATGACTATTATTAATAAGGGTACCTGACACAATGAAAAATTCCGACAATTCCTGCAACACTTCTGATGCAAAGCTGTATTATCCTCATATTATGATTTTCCCTTGCGTTATCCATGTGTGTGGAGAGAGGCGATTTGCTGTCTTAGTGAACTAGCTTATACCCCTAGGCCTTGTGATCTCATCCTGCAAAGTCTACACCATCGTCACTTTGTGACTGACAGATGCCAGAAAAAAAAAAAAAAACTTGGGAGCCTATCACTTAAATCATTTATCCACTTCTGTCAGCTTTGTCTCATCTTCATTAAAAAATACCTGGTAATGCCTGTTACTATTGTACTACTTGGGTGCTGGATGGTCGAGTGATCTAAACTGAGTCAATCTCAAGCATGTGGTCTGGAGTTCAAGAACCACCAAAGACCAAGTCAAGAAAAAATATCAACCAGCACCCTGGGTGGATGGGATCTGTTAAACTTGGATTGCAACTCATTTAAGAGAAGGGAATTCTGAATAAAAGACCTGGAGATGGTGTCCTGAAGGTGGATTCATTGATACAATGAAAATTCCGACAACTACTGCGACAACTACTGTTCCCTTGGGTTATCTTGTTGAATGGAGAGAGGCGATTTGCTTTCTAGTGAACCTGCTTAACGAAAAAATCCAGGGACTTGAGATTTCGCCCTACACCTTTGTCATATTGTGACGGATGGATGCCAAACTCTACTACTAATAATTAGCAATAATAGTAATAGTAATAAGCTAGCCCTACCAAATAGGCCTAAGAACTTTAAAAAGAAAAGTATTATGTGAGTCATAAAGTTGTGGGTCAGTCAAGTTCTGTGGAAAAAAGTTTGGGAACTCACACTAGGCCAAGGCCCCCCCTTTTTTTTTTCTCTCCCTTTTTTCTCTTTTTTTTCTCCAGCCTGACCCCTTTCCTACTCCCAGAATTTTTTAAAATTTATTTCTTAGCATAATAAAGAAAGAACATGTCAATGTGTTCAGTCATACGCACAGGAAACTTATAACTGTCTGTTAGTAATATTAGTGCAATATGCTGATTCCTGCTGCCTGATGTTTTCCAGATAAATCATTTATCAAATCTGGTAGCATATGGTGGTAGCACATGTGTGTTCATGAAAAGTTTGTGTAGCAATTTGAAAATGAATTGTTTTAGTTTGTAATTAATCATCCTGTGCCTGTACTTATCTCATGTATGCAGTCTTGATGAAAAAACTACTAGCTGCACACAATTTTCTATAACAGTTCAAATCACTTAAGACCAAATTTGAATGTGTCCTATTTATTTCAGTTGATGGTTGATAATAGACCTGATGTTTTATTTAACATGATTTTTTTCTTCTAAATACTTATAAACCTTGGATTGCAAGCATAATTCATTCAAGAAATGTGTTCATAATCTATAACACTCATAATCAAAGTGAATTTCCTTGTAAGAAATTCTAATTACATAACTGAGGAGTGAGGGTATCTTGGAACAGTTTGCTGGTAATAAAGGGGCATCTACTAAGACAAATTTGTATTTAATTTTACAGGTCTGTGTATATTCTTAAGGATTTGAAGCTAGTTCAAAATCGCAATGGAACAAGTAAACCATGTAACCACAAGAAAAGGAATTAATATATCAGGGCCAGTAGACCTTGACCAAGACTTGGACTATGATAGTTTTGATGAGGGCAGCGGTGAGAGACCTGCAGAGAGATGGGCTCCGCTTGGTGCTGCTGTTAGTCCCTCTACATCTCCTTATGAGCCAAGGTAAATAAATTAATTATCTAAGAAATTTGCAACATGATTTTTTTTAAAGGTTTAAAAACTAAAATTAGATGATCAGTGTTGATAAAAAGGTATGTAAACAAATTTTATTTGGTAATCTGAACTTCTCTGCTCTAACACATATGGGCGATGACACTGTGAATTATCATTGTTCATCTTTCGAAGATGAAGATGACCAATGCAATATTCAACTTGTGTAGTAGGCTTGACTTAAGCTCTATTTTTTTTAAAGCGATAGTGAGTTGCTCAATTCATCCTACCTCACTCTCTTGTCCTTGCCTATTTGATCCAATGACAAGACAACAGAAAGTAGACCAGGATGCAGCAGTGTTTTTTGTGTGTATAACTGTGCTCTAAATGCATACCATGTCGTAGGAGTTATCAGAATTTTAATTGTGTCAATGTCATGCTGCCAAAGGGACTCCATCACATCACAGGGTTTGATTTCAGAGTTTGTCTACTCTTAGATGAGTTGCCATCCAAGGTTAACAGGTCCCATCCACCTGGGGTGCTGGTTTATTGCTTGTCTAGGGTTTTGATGGAGATTGAGGTCCAGTCCAAAAACCTGAGATTGACTCGAGTTAGACCGCTCAACCACCTAGCACCCCGCTGTCAAGTGAAATTTATAACTTGCACTGTCAAGTACAATGAAAGTGAACGCTACAATTGAGTTTAAATTTAGGAACTATTTTAATCGTATGTACTATTTTACTTTTGCACTATTAAATAAATATTACTCTTTCAAAGTAATGATAAATACAACACACCAGTTTCATCTTAACTTTTGATTCCCTTTGCATCAATGTATTCATAAATTATGACCTTTCAGACACACATATGAGAGTGATGAGCTAGAAAGATTAGAAGAAGAACAAGAACAGCTCAACTCTTCTCTCCTAGCACTTACCACACACTTTGCCCAAGTTCAGTTCAGGCTTAAGCAAATCGTCAGTGCTAAGCCTGAGGACAAGGAGGTTTGCTAAATATTCAATCTGCATACAAGTCGCACCAGTGTATAGTGGCACCCTTAGTTTGGGCTCATCTAAATGGATATTTGCGGTTTACTAACAGATAGGGACCACCCATAGATTAAGGCGTTATATGGCCATTTTTTAAAGCATAAATATGACTAACATTTGGTGAACAGACGTTACAAAAACGTTTCTACAACAACTTAAAAACAGAAAATCAATTTTCAATAACTACATGAACTTCAATAAACATTAAAAAAAACGGATTTCCCTCTGCTGGAGCGTAAGCAAGGGAGAAAATAATTCTCTGACTTTTTGTTTAAAAGACTACTCCACAACTAAGCAAAATTGTGATTGGTTGTAATAGCTCGATATTTACAAATTGAGCGTGGGGCATTACTGTAAAACTATTGGGTTTTTAGATCCACAAAAAAATGTCAACACTCTCTTTCATATTTTAAATCAATTTTCCCGATATTTTTACAATACACTTTTTTATATAAACACATTGTTATACCTGTAAATATCTGACCACACCTTATCCTCGCCCCTTAGCTGTATCTTTGGAAAAATTGACAAATGATGGTGACCTTAGTTTCAAAGTAAGTTTTATCCAATATTTTCACCTTTCCAACTGCATTGAGTTTTAAGGTGTGGGTAAACTTGGGTAAATGTGTCCACAGTGTGTCAACACCCTTGAAATGCATTTTCTGGCATTACTTAAAAACACATTTCTTTTTTAAAAAGAAAATCTAAAACCCCTTTTTAACGACTGTAATATCGAATTTAAATATATTATAACATTGTTATTCACATAAACATTTTCCCATATTCTTTCCTTTCACTGAAACCTGTTTGTAGATGAAAGTTAAAGACATTATTTAATTAGTTTTGAAATGAATTTACGTTGTGTAACATATTTGAACTTTGAGATACTGCTATATTAAAAAATGCACCCGCCCATTCTTGTGCTGCCTGTAGTAATATTTAAAAATCTGATAAAAAAATAAAACAAATTAATATCACTGTTTTTAAAAAATAATTTATTACAGGAGCACATGTTGAACCAAAATTTACATTCTTTTTGGTGCAGTTTTTGGGAATTTTGTGTGCTATTGAACTCAACTTTACATGGTGACATTAGCTTATTCTTATAGATTGGTACAGGATTTGTATAAACAATTCATTTACACTAAAGCTAAGTAACGATTAATATTTAACTGTTAGTTATAATAATAAAATTTCATGCCCAGATCACAGTTAACAGGCAAAACTATAGAACTTTTACTAGATGATCTAAATAATATTGTTTTTTCTTGTCTTTTCATGGCAGACCTTACTGAAAGAGCTAGAGGAGTTTGCTTTTAAAGGTATTCCAGATGTCAGGGGCTGCAAAGTTCAGGATGCACAAATTTTGGAAGAAGTGGTAAGCTGTATTTACCATTTATGATCAGAAAAATAACAATTAGTGATGACCACTTTGCCTTATTAAAGGTGTGTTGGAGAAATGTCTTTTTATTTTCTTGTTAAATTATTTATGATAAAAGAGTGACTTATTTGAAGCAATCTATTTGAAATTTTTAAATATTTGTTAACAATATTTTTAAATATTTTGTTTTCATGTTTGTTAATCCTTTTCATATCTTGTCATTATATTCTGATCTGTTTTTACACAACTGAATCTTTAAAGTATATAAGCATGTGTGTATATATCTTTGGGGACAATACAAAATTCTGTCAAGATTGTCAATTTTAGGCCACAATTTTACATAATCAATACCTGTATGTGTCTATATCCTAGGCATAGTTCCCTTGTTGGTGTGATCCATATAGACTTAAAAGTGACAAATGTTCTGACAAAAAGCATGAGTCTCCTGTTTAATAAATTATTGCCTGGGATAGTTAGTGGGACATCATCTTGATAAAATCACCTAGCAACTTAACACATGATGTATCAATATAATATATGCTAACAAATACTGGTACTTATATAATTTTAAAAAAAAAATTAAAACTTATATAGTAAAAAAATTTTTTTTTCCTTTGTTAATTTCATATATTTTTCATAGAATTTGTTGTTGTTTAGTACTAATAAATTTCTTCCGAGATTGGTTTGAGTTTTGCTATATTTTTTTGTTCTTTTCAAGAGTGAGCGTGAACATGAGCAAAAGATTAGTGAACAGAGAGAAAAGCAAAGACAGTTGATTCAGCAGCTAAAATCTCAGTTAGAAGATCTGGAAACTTATGCGTACGAGGTGAGTTTTTTAAAACTATTTAAACACTTCTGCAGCTTTAATAAAGTAATAAAATATTAACCTTTAATAAAGAAACATTGCAGCTGTAATACAGGTTATAAGTTGGTTATCAAGTATCTTAGAGATTTTACTAAAAAAACACATTCCGTGACCAGACTTCCTTGTTAATCTGGGACATTCCATATTTTCATATCACCCATCAGGGCATCCCAGAAAGGTCAGGAAATATTCCGACCTGTTCCATTTTCTGACTAACTGCGTAAATGATTCCCTAGACAAGGATAAATACTCCAGCTGTAAGAGTCTTTGCACTGATGAAAACAACATGTGAACACCAGATAAATTGCAACTGAAATTCAATAAATATAAACATATGCTGGTTGTCAAATGCAATTTCAGCGATTCATGTGACAAGTTTTATGATACGTTTTTAAAAAAATGTCATGACAGCCACCCACTCATCTCAGAAATATGGGTGTGTCATGATTATGAAATTAATAATCACAATTCGCTTGTTGATGCTTCATATTTCTGACATACGTTGATTGTGTCAATTTCTTTTTATTTTTTAACAATCTGTCAATTGTTATTAGTTAGTTACTCACTGACAAGCTGTTTTTCCTTTTATGAACATTAAAAAACTGACTTGTTCAATCTCAGACTCACAAAGTATTAATAAATTCCTCACAAAACATTTCTGGTACTTTTCTACTTTATTGTTTAAACTTCAATTCCTTATTAACACAATGTAAGGTTTTGCTACGTCTATGACATATTATACTGTATACTGTACACTAATGAGGTTGTTCTTTGCCCTTGAGGAAAACGTGTCTTTCTGTCAATTTTCACCAACCATTTTTGGCTAATTCTAACTTTGTGTGATCTACTAATACTAAAGATCTTGTTTTTGGATGTTTTTGTCTGTTTTGCAAATGCAACCAGTTTATTAACCTACACATGTACTATCACAGACTGGAGATGCTGACAGTCTGCCCACCAGTAAAGTAATGGAGAAGCAGAAAGTAGTGCTGGAAGAGTTGAAACACAAGCTTGACTTAAACTTGGAAAATTTTGACAGCCTCAGGTGAGGAAATTAGATATTAAGGATATTACAAATTGAGGAAATTACATATTGGGGAAATTACATATTGAGGTAATTACATATTGAGGAAACTACATGTCATCATCATCCAGAAACTTCTTTCATTTGAATATGAGAACTTTAAATATCAAGTGTGCTCATGTAGTTTTGAAAATGACATTTTTTCTTTTAATATTTTTTGACAATTTTTAATGTAACACCAGTGTCCTAATCATTATCTAGAAAGAATTAACTAAGGTTGAATAACAGTCATCAGGTTTTTATTTTTGATGTTAAAAATTGTATGCTCTATCGATTAAAAAAAAGTAAATAAATTCCAAAGCACTTGATAACGTTCACTAAACGGTAGATAGCTAAGGTTTAATTTTTATGAGGTGTGGTCACTTAAATTTTTTTTTATATGTATTTATGTTTAGCACAGAGGAGCTAAGACAAATTGTTGACCATGCAGTTGGCCAAATCGTCAATCCAGCTAAAGTGAAAGAGAAACTTGTAGAGCAGCTGAAAACTCAAATTGTTGACCTTGAAAGATTTATTCAATTTTTACAAGGTATGAATCTGATCCTAAAAATATTCACCCAATATTGATTCTAAATTATCAAATTACCTTTTTTGAATTGCAAAAAAAAAAATTCAGTCTCTGCTGCCCAGTTTTCCGGTTAACTCTGTGATTTACCGTATGTTACGGACTATAAGACGCTACAGACTATAAGACGCACCTTAAGTTTTAAGCAATTTAAAAAAAACATTTTTATATTCATTTTGAGTATAAGACACACCTGAATTTTGGAGGCAATTTTTTGAAGAAAAAAATGCGTCTTATAGTCCGTAAAAATGGTATGTGTCCCAAAAACATCCCCCCAAAAATATGACTAATGATTGCGGATGATAAGATTTGTTTTTGTGCTGTTCATCCCTGTGTTGATTGCTATTAAAAAATGAATCATACAAAAATTTCAGGGGAAGCCACAAGTCCAGGTCCCTTAGGAAAAGAGCGTTGTTTATGTCCCTTGCATGAAGATGGTCAGGTAAAGTAAACTAGAAAGATGTATTAATTAATTAATTAAGACTTGCAAGGCTTGTTTGGAGGATAATGAAAGGAACAAAAATGATCCCTTCAGTTTTTTTGTGTGGAAATAATAGAAATTATTTAGACTTTTAAATAAATAAAAAAAATTCACTTTGTCCAAATACTGTAATGCAGCATGTGGCACACCATTTTATTTGAATGTTATTTTGTTGTATTTGATATTCACTTCAGTCTACAGCCCCTCACTCTCACACTGGCCAAAAGGCCTTGGGATCCTCAGCTCACCCTAAGCAAAAAAATCAGTTTAACTTTAGTTCCAATGACAAAAGACATGAGCACAACAACTCGAAGGTAAAAAACTTATGCATTATTTTTAAACTGAAAGAGATAATAACAAATCTTTTTTTTTTAAACTGAAATATTAAGTTTTAACTTTTAGGCTATTTGTAAAGTTACGCTTTAAAAATGCAAAAATATTTTTTTAAAAATAATAAAATAATCCCCTTATTTGCTTTTATTGCTGTAAATGAAATGTATACAATTACATTAAGTGTGACAACTATAATCGGTGACAACTATAATTACACAATTAATGATATTTTGCATTTAAATCAATATCCCCAATAAGATGTGTTGTATATTTCAACATTAATTGATTTCACATTCATGCAAGTGTTGAGATTACCACTCTTAGACAGACTCTTTTGTTTTGTTGATTTCCCAGCACATAAATGAGTCTGCCAACAGCATAATGAAGAAAGCCCTCACCATACTTCAAATCTACGTGATAAGTCAGCTGGGTTGTGGTAGCAGAGAATTCAAACGGAACCTTCTCAAGAAGACTGCTAGAGGCAATCACTGGGGGTATTGTGATTTATCCTTCACTGCAGATTTCATATATTCCATTGATCGAACTTCACCTATCATTGTTGATAATGGTGGCAGTGATCTCTTTAGAGAAATTGCTGCCTGTTTAAAAGAACTGCTGCTACACTGTCAGTTCATTTTTGACTGCAACTATTCAGCATTTCTACTGATGGGGATAACATTGGGAGTAAGGATGAGGGTAATAGTGGGAGTAAAAGGGGGTAAGGATGGGGGTAATGATGGAAGTAACAAAGGGGTAATAATGGGAGTAAGGATGAGGGTAATAGTGGGAGTAACAAAGGGAGTAATGATTATTATTATTATAGCGCTTTACCCCAGCATAAGGCTGGGCTCACTGCGCTGCACATAAAAATATTTGCCAACATAATCATGACATTAAAAATTTTAGGGTAATGATGGGAGAGTTAGTGAATTCCAGTAGATAGTTTTTTGTGTGTTACTATATGAAAAACAAGGATCAGTAGTGACAGATCAATTGACTACAAAGCAGTGTTGTGCGGCTCCTACTAGTGAGTTATAATGTATTGCTTAACTAGGAGACTGGCATGGCAAAACTTCATAGAGTTTTGAATGGAACAATGCTTCAGTGATGAAAGGATTACATTAACATGGCTCTGTCATGTAAACCCAGCAACTTATGTCATAGGTATGTGAGCATATCAGAATAAGAAAGGCTTCAAATGGGGAAAAAAATGACTCTCTGATTTTAAAATTGGATCATCCCTAATATGTTGGATCCTGATACGTTGGTTCCTGATTTGTTGGTTTCTGATATGTTTGTTCCTGATAGGGTGGATTCTGAGTAGTTTGGTTCCTGATAGTTTCATTTGTGATAGTTTCATTCATGATAGAGATTGGTTTTGGGGGTAGGCATCTGTGAGACAAGTACCAGCTTGTGTTTTCCTTCTGGTTTGAACCTGGTAGTTAACATACTTTAATTCTTGTATCTATTCAGAGACTTGAGGGCCAAGTTAGAAATGGCTATAACAAAATGTATAGAGCTGGCTGAACAACAAAAAGCTGAGGCAAAGCAGGACACAGACAGTGAGGACTATTCCTCTGATTCAGATGAGGTGACACTTAAAAAAAAAAAAAAAACTCATTGATATTTATTTGAAAAGTTTTTCATTAAGAAATCATCATTTGAAAAGTTTTTCATTAAGACATCGTCATTTGAAGTTGTTCATTAAAACGTCATTAACAAACACTATCTTAAGAAAATTACTGGTGGATACTTCTGAAAGGAACACATGCAAAGCCTAGTGGCACATTTACAGATTCTTGCATAAATTTTTTTTCAGTATAATGAGCCTCTGCTTGATAACTATTAACAGCAAATAAAATAGTGTCCCTGAATCAAATTGGAGAACTTCCTTATCATCCAATCATTACTTATACATAGCATTTATGCACTTTGCCACCCTCTTTATTTCTGGCATCAGCAACATTCATATTTTTTAACATTTTAAAAGAAATAAAGGATGTAGTAAAGTTTTCAGTAATTGCATAAATGATAAAACTTTTCCACAATATCAATCAGGTAACTAAATTTAAGCTTAAAGACGATGTCCACAATTTTAGAAAGAGCAGTATTGAAAATGTTGATTACTTTTCCAGTGACAAATCTGTGGGAGCACAGAATTAAAATTAAGGAGCTAAAACAATATATTTTAAAGTTTTAACATTAAAATCTCTGTTTTTCCCTTAGAATGTCAACCAGTCCAGCCCTGAGTTGACTCAGTGTGTCCGTAAAGATCTAGCCATGGCCATTCGGGATCTAATGCAGCATGGTTTGATGGAGATCGGTCCATCCAGTAGTCTTGTGCCATTTGGATGTTTCCCCAGCCGATCGGCTCAGATGACCCGCATGCTTCATGCTTGGGACTTGTTCCTGAAATTTTATGAGATGAAGGTTGGCTGGTTAAAAATATGTCACCTTGTTACAAAAATAAAAATATTTAAGATAACTGTGACTGTATGTATTGTAAAGGATGCTTCATTTTTTTTTAAAGGCTCACCAGATATCTCATACCTAACTCTGACAGCACTGCATCTATTCATTTCTAACCAGAAATGCCTTTGCTTTCACTCCCAGCATGGCCGTGAATACAACGAGTCCCCCGCCAGGAAGCTGTCTCAATCCTTCCACCTTGACATGATTGGGGGGAAACCAATCACTGCCAAGCAGACCTTCCTTGGGGCTATTGACACAGTCATCAATTCGCACACTCCTCTCAAGCGTAGTGAAGATGCCCACTTCAAGGCTTTTATATGTATGGCTCTCAAGTGAGTGTTTCTCAGTTGGAAATCTTTGCCCCAAGATAGTATTTTATTTAGATAGTTGGAGTGATTATAGAATTTTAATGTTGACTAGAATTTTTTTCCTTAGCATTTTTTTCCCGTTTAATCTAAGAAGAAAAAATTTCTCATCTGAAGCTGGTTTTGTTAAACATTTTAATAATAAATGTTATGGTAACTGAACCAAACTAATTACAAATCTTCAGATATTCAATTCTACTGATATTTAACGCCATGGGTTCTCAGGTGTAAGGTTACTTAGTTTTTATCTTTTTGCATGAAAAACAAACATATTTTTTTTCCAATCTAACGTCTTCTAGTGAGCGTAAATTGGTCACATGGTTGCGACTCCTATTTAGAACTCAGAGTCTGATAGACACCTATTATCAAGACTGGAGCTATGTAGCTAGAACAGGTGAGAGTGCTTTCAATGCCTTATTTTTGTAAACATTGCTTGAATTTAATCAAAAAAGCATTTTAGTTTAAACAAATCCTATGCAGATCATTTTTTGGGTACAAAATACACAACACAAAAATTTTGGAAATCTTGAAAATATTATGGCCTGTTAAGGTTCTGATCAAACCATTTCTGCTGGCATGTGAACTTTCTATTGTCTGTACCTGCTGTATATTATAATGAAGTGCCTTATTTAAAAAAAAATTAATTGCATTTAATTTGTCTTACATTAAATTTATCTTATGTTAAATTTAAGAGTACCGTAGTAACTTTTTGATGGAGAAAAATCAATTTATTTAAAATATTTGTTAATAAATATAAAGAAAAGCCACAATAAAATCATAAAGTGTGTTCTCTCTGAGGCCACCTGCAGGCATTATGACTGTTTTTTTTTAATTTTTAAAACACAACACCATAATTCAGGATTTGAAGATGCGTTACGATCACTTGAACGTTTGCTGGTGATCAACTTCAACCTGCCTGTGGACCTTGCGGTCAGGACCTTCAGTAACATCAAGGATGCCTTCTGATAGCACCAGAGCAGACCAAACAGTAACAGCATTCATTCATCAGGAGATTTTAGGGGAGGGTTGGGGGGCATATAAATTGTGGACAATTTCAAAAAAGGGCCATTAGCACACGATGTCTGGTACCAATTGTCAAAAACGTTCACAAAAGAGTGGAGGAGATGTGCAAGTTTACTGCCAGTTTTAAGTTTTGATTTTAACATTTGTTTCAACTTAATTATGCACGTTTCTTTTTTATTTTGTGATTGGCCTCTGTTTTAATTTTTTTTTTTAAACTGAACTGAAGAAGTTTATGCTTTCAAGGCAAATGCCAGAAAGGCATCTCAAAAAAAAAAAAAGAGGACCATAATAATTTATTATTACATTCAAGATTTTCTCTTGGCTCAAATAAATAAGCTTATTTACACCCTTTTCTTACAATTTTATGTAATGGTTGTAAATGTCAGTGCATCTTTATTTTTAAAATTCCAATTTAGATATACAAGTTTGACTTGCAGTCTACTATTAAAAAAAATAAAATTTAACTTGACTACTTATTATCATAATTTCACCCTTTCCCACTTAACATTGCTCTTGATTGTGAATATCTTACGTATGTAGAGTGTAAAGTTGGGCACAAACGTCAGTGATTATTTAATTTTTTGTTTGTTTTGTTTCTATCTACATCTGTAAAAATGTATAATAAATGGAGGGCTGGGTTCAAGCTTTGTGAAGGAAATAGTAGAAAAATGCATGTGGAAGCTGAAAAGATGAAAACGTTTGGGCTTAGAGCCTTCCTCAGCAGACATTTGTCCTGACTTTTGATTCAAGCTTCCACATACACTGTTCTACTATTTCCTGTTAAAATGGGTAGGATTAATTCCAAGTTTGGGAATATTTGTGTATTTTAAATTTTCTTTTGCTTTAATCATGTGATAATTTGCTTTCCAAAATCATGTATTCAGATATTGTAGAGTTATAAAAAGTAGAGATTATTAAAGTGCTGTGGGGTTTTTTCATTTGGTAAAGTTTTATTTAAAAAATATACCATGGTAGCAACAATGATAACGTCTTGACTTTATTTTCTAATTGCAAAAAACATTTTTAACCAGGGTATTAGAGACTTTGTGGCAATTCATCACTTTATCATAATTTTTTTTTTTCGTTTTGAATTCTTAATAGCAGAACATGTAGTTTCCATTGGCTTATGATATAGGTTTAAAATTTCATTGTAAACCTTTAAGACCTTTTGTCTTGTATTATGTTTTGTTCTATTCTAGAACTCAAATAGTTCTAAACATTTATTAACCACAATTTTTTTTGTTGAAATTTTTGTTTCACTACCAAAGATCTGTTCAATTAAATCCACAATTTTAATTCATAAGTTTTTAGTTGCAAATGAGCATCGCAGGAAAATTCTTATAATCTAAAAACAGTTTGACCTGGAAGTCATTTGTTCAATTTAGGCTAAATTTTAAGTTTAAAAATTAAAAACTAAACCCATACAAATGCTAAATATTGATTAATTATTCTAGATAACATCTTCAAAAGTGTTTTCATTGTTTTGGACTAAAATAAGGAATCCATTGTCTAATTTCTATGAAAATTACATTGAAATGTTTTTTCCAAAGATGGAGCTAACTTCTAGTCCTTAAGTTTCTGTGGCTGTGATTTTGCCATTATGTTTAAATTTAAATTGACTTGATTGTGCAATAATTTAATATATTATTTTACTTATACCCATATATTATACCTGTTAACAAACACAAGCTGTTGGGGCAAAAAAAAGGAATAAAAGTTGTACAGCCTTTGGTTTTTTAGAAATAATATGCCAGATTGTGTTAAACTTTTCGTATGTAATGCTTATTCTTTTAATATTGCAGTACATAAATTAATTGTAGTTAAAAAAAATATAATGTACTTGATGAAATCAGAATTTTCAGTATTAAATTTCAATGACAATATAATTTACACCTTGTTAACACTGGCATTGAAATTATCTTGTTAAGTGTTCAGATTAAATTTTACCAACATTTATAAACTTTTAAATTCAGTTGGTTACAAATTTGAGCTGATAGAATTTGATTTAGACCATACACCTGATGACTTGGTCAGTTTTATGTACATCTCCATTTTTATTTTATCTGGACCAGTTAGTGTTTTAAATATAACATTCATTCATATTATCAGATCTGATCAGCAAATGATATAATTTGAAAGTACACATGAAATAATTGTTCTAACAGGAAACCATGGAAACAGAACAGAAATTTCCTTTGTGTTAAGAAGTTAGTTAAAGAAGTTAATAAAGAAATCTCCCTGCAATTTTTAGTATTGCAACAACCAAAAGAGGACAGATAAATATTTTAAGCTTATGAACACTGGATGCTATGAGACCAAACAATAAAAGGAAGTTTATCCTGATGATTTGCGAGTTAGTTATTACAAACTTTGTTCAAAGGTTCTCAAACATCTACCGAGATATGTTCATCAGTTTTAACTAAAAGGCTAAGTTGACCTAATTTTTTTCCATTTTACAGATTTGTTAAAACTAAACACTCAATCCATAACTACATGTCACTCATTTAAAGAATAGAAATAAATGAAATTTAGCCTTCTAACGGATGAAATCATTTGTGTAAAATTGTGAGGCTGCATTAAGACGACAAGCATCATCTCTGAAACTGTTTTGAATTATCACATGTCATTTGATGACATTTGATAAGTCGGTAAATGTCAATTCTTTTCTGTTGAATTTTAAAATAAAAGTATGAAATCACATTGCATTTTGCTGGGACCATAATATTTTTTCATGTTAGATGATTTTTGTTGTTGTAAACTGATGACTTTTTTTTTTTTGGATGATGTTTTGAAAATGTTTCATCATAAAATGTTATTGTAAAGATGGAGATTTACATTTTTTGCTGGGAAATCATACTTAATTACAAAAAAAAAATGTTAGTGAAAAAACAAATCTCTGTAAAGTACCTGTAATCTCTGTGAAATGTTCAGACAAGGAACTGGGTTGAAGCATTTATTTAATTTCTATTTACCTGATATTTTGCTTTCCCTTAAAGGTATGACCCTGACCATTGCTCAGTATTTCTATGACCAGTGACGAAGTTAATGTGGATGACTTGCATCCATCTGGTGGGAGACTCAGGCCTGTGGGATGATCTCTGACCTAGTTAATCTGTGACCTATGCCAGGGCAGACTGACATGTCTCTTGTATAGATTTAGTTACCACACCTTTCATTCCTGGAATGATCTCTGACCTAGTTAATCTGTGACCTATGCCAGGACAGACTGACTTGTCTCTTGTACAGATTTGAGTTACCACACCTTTCATTCCTGGAATGATCTCTGATCTAGTAATTCTGTGACCTATGCCAGGGCAGATTGACCTGTCTCTTGTATAGAGTTAGTTACCACACCTTTTATTCCATGGGATGATCTCTGACCTAGTTAATGTGTGACCTATGCCAGGGCAGTCTGACATGTCTCTTGTATAGATTAAGTTACCTCATCTTTCTTTCCATAGGATGATTTCCATCCTACAATCTTATGATTTTACAACTCCAATGTCTATTACCATTTTTTACCCATTAAAAGGGATCTAAAATAAAAAGAACTGAAGTTTCAATTGCATGTTAATCAAAATAGAGTATATAACCATTGATGAGATGAGGTTTCATGTAAAACACTTTGTGGCATAATATCCACATTTACAAACTTAATTAAATTTCTAAAAATATGTTTTGTCCTGTTTTACACAATTGGAAAATTGACAAATATACCATAACAACTGTTGCTATTAAAGCATAATAAAATATGAATCATTAATATTTAAATGGCATGGTGTAAATTCTTAATTGAATCTTGATTGTCATTGGATTACATTACAAATGGTGCAGTTTTAAATCATACATTTAAGTTGATTTTCATTTGCAATTGACATGTTTCTCTTTATATATATATATATATATATATATATATATATATATATATATATATATATATATATATATATATATATATATATATATATATAAATAAAAAAGTTCAGATATTTAAAGCCCTGTCTACACAGTCATGATGTGATAATTCTCCACTGGAGATCAGGAAATGTACGGAGCTCACTCGTCTGTGATAATAACTAGTTTTAATAAAATAAATACTAACAGTGAATGTGAAATGTTCTTTAATAAAATCTAATTAAAATAATTTGAGAGACCAACTTCAGATTGAGACATCATCATGCCCTGCACATCTCACATTTCCCTAGAGATTTCCAATGAAAGCAGGTCAGGTACAATTACTATTTCTCAATTTTTTAAAAAAAATTAAAAATTTACAGTGACCTCCACATTTCAGACTAAATCATTACATGTACTCTATTACCCCCCCCCCCCCCCACACACACTTTTTTCTTTCTCATTTGTATTTATCTTGTATATAAGGTTTATTCATCAGCCTTTTGGCTACATCATTAGAGCTTTCTTTGTTTTTTGTTACTTTTTTTTTTTTGTTTGTGGTGAGGGTTGTGTTGATATGCCTTAACACAGTGCTGTCCTACCTGTGGGCCACATGCGGCTCTCGAGCATATTTTAAATGGCCTGCCACAGCTTGAGACATTTTATGAACAAACATTTTAGGGTTAAATATTTTCAAATCACATTCATTGATTCAGTATTGTTGGGAAATCGGGTGAGAGCACAGAAGATGTTCTAACATGGAAAAAGGAGGTCACAAAGGCTAAGGAGTTGGACGACTTGACAGGTAGCAGTAATTTAGGAACCTGGGTGACACAAAATCAGAGACTATCTTCTCCTTCATACTGTTGCTTGTACAGTTAAGAATTTGTTAGGAATAATTACTGATGGTGTTTGGAAAGATGAATAGGGAAACCAAAAATAACTTAAAAGTGTAGCTATTCAGTCATCGTAAAAATGTCTGTGTCCCCACCAACGGGACCAATTTAGATGAAATAGCTATGTGAGTTAACTACTGCGCTTAGTGGGATGATAATAATACGACAGGAAAGTCTTCGGTTCAAAGTAATCGAGATGGGAGTTTGGGTACTAATGGTGTCACATATGACCAGTGTGAACCATTTATGGTCCCATATTATTTAAACCGATCCAGGTATGGGAGAATGTTTACCCATCCTGTAATGTGACAGTGGGGACAAGTATCTTGTATTCAGAGATCTGAGTAAGAGATGTTCGATGAGTAGAAAGCAGGATGTAGCTGCCTTTGTTTGTAGTGAGTGCAATTCAGTAAGAGAGGAAATGTGAGAGACAGTAGGGACAATTCTTGAAAGTATTTTTTTCATAAACAGCCATAAGAATACTTGGCTTAATAAATTCTGGATGACGTCATGTTTCTTCTGATGAGTTTTCACAACTATGGAAATGTAACTAAAATTTTGACCATGTTTTTGGAAGCACCCTACATCAGTTAAGCTGGATTCTCTGAAGTGAACAACATTAAGTCCAAAAAAACATAATACTTTGACTGGTGAACATTTACAAATCTAATGAGGGCAGGCTTTTACTGATTACTACATCAAATTAAGACAATATCAAGTGCAATTCAAAGCAAAATATCTCATTAAAAAGGGCTGCTGTTTTTATTCACTTTATTTCTATTTTTGATGAGACCGTAATGCTATTGGATATATGACTTTTTTGCGTAAGTTTAAGAAGTACCGGGGTATTCATAATGTGAATAATTTTCCAAAAATTTAAAAAAAAAAAAGAATCTTCTTTTGAGATGTCATTTGCGTGTAGCATTGGCTGAAATTATTTATTTTTTTGCCCACCTAGTCAAAAATGTTGGACAGCACTGTTCCAGCCAGGAGTGAATAAATAGCACATTTAAAAAAAATTATTGTTGAAACCATTCCAATGCTGTCACAAGATGCTTATTTAATAATAGTATCCAGGTATATCATCCTTCACTTGGTCCAGATTTCAGTAAGAATCTGGAATATATGTCAACTCAACTTTTTTTTTTTTAGATGCAAATTTTTCCCTATTTTTTTAATTGTGTTGCCCACAATGAAATTGATACATTCTTATATACCTTCATATGTATGTTAAGATAGTCTTCTAATATTCAAAAGACTGGTAGGGAAAGATATTTTGTATAGAATAACAGCAACAACACATTCACTTCTTAAGAATTTATCCAAAAATGGGGAAATGTATTCTCTTTAGTAGGCCTATTTTTAAAATTACTATACAAATACAGTATTGTCATTGAGTTTTTCTATTTTTGTAGCCAATGATTTTAAATGCTACAACTTCACTGTACCCTTGTAGTTTTTGTGTTTTTTAATTACAAAAACTAATGGATCATTTGTTTTTTTTTGTTGTCGTTTTTGTTCTGGGCAGATATTGTGCTCTGAGGTGAATATTGGCAGACATTATGTTCTATAAGGGAAACGTACAAAAATATATAAAAGCTTCAAAGGTCAGGCACTTCCAAATAACTTTAAAAGTCAGTGTGTAAATTAGGAAAATAAAACTTGTTGTGCAATGCCAAATGAGACTTTGTTGTTTATTTATGTTACACATTTTCCTTTTTTTTTAAAATAAGAAAAATTATTTGATTTATAGTTATAGGTAGGCTTATAGGTATTCTATAGTGTCATCCGTAATAAAGTAAGTTGTAAATTTTTCCACTTGTATTGAAATTTTCTAGCCACTGTTCATTAGCTATATTAGCAAATCTTTAATTTATTCAGACTTATTGTAACTTTTTTAAACAAGATATTTCATTATAATTAGTTATTAAATTAATTTTATTAATTATAATGACGCAAATCATTTTAATATTTTTTAAAAAAACATTTGCATTTAGTGGTTGTTGGATTAAATCATACAGTGGAACCCCACTATAATGTGACTTTGGATATAACACGGTCGTGGCCTGGCACATATACATTCTCACACAATACAATCACAAATCCACCAAAACTCATCAAACAGAACACCACACACCTCACTAAACACAAGAGATGCGATGCAAACATCCATTTAAAAAAACAAAGCTGTACTAAAAATCCCAACGCTTCCGGTTCTGTCTCAAAACCCCACATTAACCCTATAAACCCAGTACAATTTTATGGACCCCAATTATTGCAATATAAGGGATATACTGCATACTAATTTAATGATTCTTAATAAATTTTTTGTTATTAGGTCCATACTTTTAATTATTCAAGTAATCAACATTGTTGCTATAATTAGAAATAACAAACTAAAGAGATATTATCAAGGATTCACCTCCAGGACCCTGTATTGTAAAATACAGTTTAGAAAAAAAAAATAACTCGTCATTTAAAACTGTAAGTATTTTGCTAAATACCAATTAATGTACACAAAGTCAATCGGCTGCAAAGGACAGCCCAAATAAGAAATAATTTTTTTTTTAAACTTTCAATAACAAACATGGAACAAGGTTTAACTAGTAAACGAGGAGAGTGAAAAAAAAAGGTTGGCGCTAAACTTATCTGCCATTCTATTTTTGTAGTAGTTTTTCAAACATTGCAATATGATACAAAAATATTTCTTAAATGTATAATTAATAAAATAAATGAAATATTGAATTACCAGTTTGCAGAACAAAACAACATTTCAACAATGCCTTGGTAGGGGTAGGTAAAAGAAAAAAACACACCATAAATGCAACATACATTCATTATGAAATAAGGATGAATGATAATGTCAGAAGCTATAACTATAACCCTTTGCTAATTTAAGATAAATGATAATATATGAGGGACTGCGTGAAAGCTGTGTAAAGCAAATAAATAGTGGAACAAGATATGTTTGGGCTTGAAATAAAGACAGGACGTTTCGGCAAAATGGTTTCTTCAGCAGACAAGACAAAACAAGAAACAACAAATAGAAATTTAAAAAATTATGTGCTTAAAGATTATGGTTAAAATGTAGTTCTCTCACTCTCTTTTTGGAAACGAAAACGCTCAGTTGGAATTTCTTCAAAACACATAGTTCTGTGGTGCGTACTATCAGGGTAAAAGAAATTAAGTATTATTAATGTAAAGTTTAGTATTTTAAGTGACATAAAATGCAAAAGGAAATGGGGGGGGGGGGGGGAAATTGAGGCCCACTAGTAAGAGAGTATTTGATTGATTCCATATGGTGCTGAAAATCTGAATTAGAGCTGTGATGGATATAACAGATAAGCCTGTGTTCACCTCCATTGAAATGAGATGAGACTACAGATGGCTTGTTTATTTCAATAGCAGGAAGATGTTCACTGAACCTTCTTCCAGTCTCATCTATATAACAGGAGCAGCATTTGTGGCAAAAATTACATAGATAAATAAGGAAGTGGCAGGGAAGTAGACCAATGGTTTTACTATTTGAGGCTAGTTGCCATTGCAAGGAAAGGCATATTTTTTTTAAAAATTTTGATTTCTGATACTTATGTTATTACTGGACAAATTTTCAGCAATGATAAGGAAGCATCCTGTAAATCCTAATTTGGATAAGAGGTAAAAAATTGAATAACAATTGAATAATAAAATTTTGTTGCAAAATACCCTATTGCTAGTAGCAGCATTAAAATAAAGTTATGACATTTGACCCTCTTTGGTGAACACTTACTGTCCACAAAGCAACAGGAAAATAATCACTAAAACAGTTTATGAGGGAGCATAGCTAAGTATTCTCTAATACAACAGCAGGATTGAATAGAATTGGCAGTGAAAATGAACTGTATTCATTTAAATCTGCTTTGAATTTTTAAGAACAAAAACAATCCTCTGAAAGCACAGATAAAATTATTATCATTGAAAAAATAGGTCAGCTTGAACTTAAATTAAAAAAAAAAAATTTAACAAACATAAAGCTTTATTCCTGGGAGACTCATATGCAGTTTTTTTTTTTTATAATTACTTAAACTGTGTGTTGATGTTTCTGTTTTAACTTTAAAACTAAATAAAAGACTTAGGACAAATTTCCCCAAGTCATTTCACCCTAAATTTGAAACAGTGACTTGTGTGTTAAAAATATGGTAAAAGAGTAATATTTTATGCAGAGCAAATGTTCAACTAATGTTGCCCTAATATAAAAAGTATTGTGGTTGTAAGTTAAGTATTTACATTTACTATCCCTTAGTTTTTAATCTTGTTTAGGTTGTAGTACCAAGGATATATAAGAAAATCTTTGTTTCCTAGTAAAATTGAACTTTCCAAGACAAGACACTTCTAAGTCATATTTCCTTTTGACCACCTTTTAACTGAAAAGGAAAAAAATAAAATAAATAAAACTATTGAAATGTGACGGAAAATAAAATCCTTGGTTTTTACATATGATTAACAAAGATTTAATTTAAGTTTTATTAAGGTTCACACCAGCTGAAATAAATAATATTCATTATTGTTGCAATGAGTAATAAACACACAGGATAGCTGAAAATAAAATTTTCACTTCCAGGAAAAGAAATAGAAACTCAGATTTAAAAAGGGGTTTTAATAAATAATCAACAATAATATGAAATGAAAAGTGAAGCAGCTGACAATATGATAAATAAACAAATGTATGAAATAGTTTACTGGAAAACTGAAAAATATTAGAAATGTAGTATTCATTATATTAATTAATTATATAAAGTTAGAAGATGTTTCATATAAGCAAAAGTTCAGGCACTTGAAAAAAATTAAATTTTCATTTTATATAAAATACTTTTTTAAAAAGCCCACAAATCATTGTGTAAATTAAAAAAAAAAAAAAAACCTTTTAAAGTAACCCAAGGCTGAATTTAGATTAGGTGAGCCCTAGAAAAAAAAAAGTAAACCTATTAAAAGTATTATTTATTCCAGCAAACAGTTCAATATATTAAGGGAAAAAGTTTTAATATCTGTGACATAGATTTGGCACAGGATTCACTGTGGTATGTAGGATGAATGTGATAATTATAATTATGACAGTCAATGATTTACTATTTTGTTTTATTACAAATGAAACAAACAAAGAAAGCATGACACAAAGAAGAACAGTAATAAAACAATATTTTGTTTCTATTATCATTTGGAAGCACAGTTTGGACTGTATATTTTTTATTCCTTTCATCCTCATTAAGCGTTAAATTATATGTTTAGTCAAAAGTTTAAAGAATTGAAAGAGTTGTTCTTTCAAATATGTAAAAATAAAGAAATCAAGTAAAAACAATGACTTAAAGCTCACAATCATTTTAAAAATATAAATATGAAACATTAATCCCCATTTTTAAGTGTCCAAAATTTAATTTTAAACAAAGGGAGGGATATATCATGTATTTTCGTATAAACATGATATAAGAACATATTTGTTCCCTTCAATAAATCAAGTAATGATCAAGCATTAGAAATAAGTTGAAATTTGTATTCCAATTTCAAGATAAATCACCACTTTAAGTGTCAGTATGAGGCAATATTATCCTGTAGTAAATCAGAATGATGATCCTGTTATGAAACACTAGATACCGGTTCCCTAGATACCATATACAAGGATAATTCTAACAACAGAATATTTGAATATTTCAAATCTTTGATATCTTATGTATTTGGAAATAAATTTTAAAAAAAAAAATTGAATGTTTTATTTCCTTCTTTAATGGGGAAAAGTATGAACAAGTAAAAATAAATAATCTTTAGCCGTTTTCTTCTTGTTACAATTCATAGGTATATAAATATATACAATGTTTCTGAAGATGCCCTTTTTCTACAACAAAAGAATTTGGTATTCTTAGATGTAACTTGAATGCATATTAAGAAATATTGTTTCTGACCAATGAGACCTAATTGAATCAATAACTTAGATAGCAAATGCGATTTTATAGAATCAAAGAGACTTAATAGAAACAATGAGACTAAATAAAATCATTAAATACAGGATAAACAACATTAACAAGGAAAGCACAAGTTATGAAACCAGCTCAGCTGATCCGTTTCATAGATATAATATACATTTCAAATTTGTAGTTATACCAGTAATACAAATTTTCAACCACACATACATCCATTGATGTACACATGGGTCTCACTCTCTTTAAATATATATATATTTTATCCAAGGCTAGAGTAAATTGGACCTGCTAAATGCTCATTGTGGACACTTTCTTTACACTTTTCATAATTTAAATAAAAAAACAAACAACACCATATCATACATTGAGCAATGTCATAAAATGAAAACCTTCTTTTTAGTTCAGGCTATATTTAATAAATTATGGAATCTGTTAAAACAAGTTAAGACAAAATTATTATATTTTATGGTAAAGTTTTTAATGTAACTTATGAGATTTAACTTTATTAAGTTAAATGATAGTAACTTTTATAAAATTTTAGCCACAATAAATATTTTGAGAGTGTTTGCAATGTTATGAGAAGTACCAGTAGCCATAGTAAACTAAGCAATTTTAACCCAAATTTATAAGTATTTAGTGACCCAAATAACTTGAACAATAACATAAACATCTATTTCTTCAAACAAATTTCACCAAATAACGCTATTTTCTAATGCAAGGTAAAAAAATACATTTAAAAAGAAAAATGAAAATCTGATAGGAAAAATTAATATCAAGGATCCAGCTGTCATAGACTTTCATGAATAGAGTCTCATGAAAATGTATACATTAATTTTTAAAAAAATGTTTAAAAAAAATTAAAAAATTTGGATAGCAGCTGACCTCATCAATTTCCTTTTTTTCTATGTTTTTTATTTTTTTTTGTAAAAGAAAAATGAACTTTAAGGTCTACTGGTTTAAGAATTAAGAATCACTCTAAAGAGAATTTTGGTTCAAGATAAAAAAAAAACAGTAGTCCTTTAAAAAAGGTTAATTCCAAAAAGTCATTAAAATATATTTTCTTTTTCTTCTGTATGATACATTTGAACTAGTTTATACAAAAATAAAATAAAATAAAAATAAAATAAATTCCTTTTATTTTAGTACACATGATTCAGTTCTCAACAATTAAACTAGAACTAGCCAGCAAAAGAAGTAAACGAGATTTTTTTTTTTTTAGAAAAGATAATTCATTTTAAAGAGTATAATTTTGATGAGGATAATCATTATTTCCCTTTTGACATCCACCCCACTAATTGTCTGTTGAGCCTTACAAATTTTCGGACATCAGCAAAAAGAATAAAATAAATAAAAGCAATTTTACAATTGATCTGCTAAACAAATGATCATGACCTTGAGTTAGAACTCAACTGAGATAAAATATACAAAAACAGAATTTTCAACAAGGAACACATAAATAATTCATCTCAATTGTCCATTCTTTATTATAAAGTTTTTATAAAAAATGTAGTTTGTTAGTGATAGAAAGAGCTCCTGTATCTCAGACAGGTTTAGAATTTTTTAAAGTTGGCAATTTACATCTGGACGTGAGGTTTAATACTTGGGCTATTTAGTTAAACTAAATGTTATAACATTAGCTATAAGTGGCAAAATCGAAACAAAAAATATATTTTTAAATTATAAATCTGAAACTACCATTTGCAAGACTTCGATTTCTACTTTTAATGACAAGGATGTAAATACAAGTAGATCCTTATAAATGGAGAATCTGAGTGAAGATTTCAATATGTTATGTTATTTATTGCTATTCCAAAAAGGATTTTTCTTATGGGATAGAATATTGAAGGAGGCCTATGACCTTTTAGGCAATGGGAATAGTTATTGACAATTAAAAAAATAAGTTGTATTTATTTGGTTAGCATGACTTTTTAATAATGATTTTTTAAGTATCATCTTAGACATGAAAATTGTGCAAAAATGTTGACTAAACTATGATGAATAATGTCTTAATAATGAGCTATATAAGTGTGGTGAACCGATTGTTGACTTGATACTAGGTGACCTATTTATTTAAATAGATGTAAAGTAAGGTGGCTGGGATATTGAACTGCATGGTGTGCTAGCTGACCTGATTATTAGCTACATGTATTTGTAGGTGACTTAATAACTAGATATTTGCCATTTGGGCTAGCTGCTCTAGCTTAACTAAATGTAATGGTAGGTGACTTAATAATTGAATAATTCTGTACATATAATAAAAGGTAACTACTTATTGAGCTACATGTAATTTTTTTAATGCTTTGGACCTAAGTATTGAATTAGATGTCAAGCTTGGTAACCTAATTATTAAATTAGATGCAAAGCTTTGTGACCTAATCATTGAATTAGATGTCAAGCTTGGGGAGATAGTTATTCAAATATATGTAATAAACGGTGACCTAATTATGGAAGGTAACATTATTACAAATCTCTTGGTAATGTAATAATCTTGATGTTGACTTTTATGAAATGCCAGGAAACATTATTACTGAACACCTTGTATTTTAAACTTCACAGCGTTACTTCTGAAGGTCAGCCAAATTTCTGGGTCTCAACCGACTAATTTATATTTTCAACTCATTTTGATGTGTATTTCAATGTTACAATTTATATTGGTAAGACTGATAAGCAAATACATCCAGTTCGGACTAAGACATGAGGATACTGGGCCAATAACTTACCTTCAGCGGCAAATTTATACCTATGTATGGCAGTGAGACAGAGTTAGAGCCGACTCCGGCATTATCATTAATAATGGTTGAGCAGATTGTAACAGTTGTACTTAATTGAATTTGGAATCACATTTTTTTGTATGGAATACTTGATGTGGCCCAGTCTCACTCAGACTCTACCTCCTGGCACCCCCCCCCCCCCGCCCGGATAATTTGAGTTTGAGACCCCTGATGTGTCCATTTGTGTGTCAATTTAATAAAATTATTAAATGAGAAATAAAAAATATGAAGATTTGTTTCCAATAAATCAATAAAATAGATCTAAATGTTACCTGACAGAAGAAAAGTAATCTAATTTAATGTAAATGATTATATTATTTAGTCTTTCATCAGTTTTAATGAAAATTAATATAATAATTCTTCTATCAACAGTTTTAATGTCATTGATCGAATTAATTTATTACATTAAACTGTAATAAAACCACAATATAATAATTTTCTGCCTCATGCTGTTTTAAAATGTACTCTTTATCCATTATGATGACAAAAAAAATCATACAGAATGTAAATACAAGGAAATTCGGACAATAAATTCTAACAAAAGCTTTTAAAAATGCTAAATATATGTCCTACATTGGGGAATGTTAGAATGGCCTCTAGATGCCATTCAAAATATTTGCCTAGAAGAGGCTCTTGGCAAGGCAATCTCACATGAAAAGTGATGTAGTTGGCAATTACTAGGCAGTGGCACTTGTAAACAGGCACAGGCTTTGGTACAACTTCCACATTTTATAAAGAAACAGGCGCAGACTTTGGTACAACTTCCACATCTTATAAAGAAACAGGCGCAGGCCTTGGTACTGCTTCTACATTTTATAAAGGAACAGGCGCAGGCTTTGGTACAGCTTACACATTTTATAAAGGAACAGGCACAGGCTTTGGTACAACTTACACATTTTATAAAGAGTCACAGGCTTTGGTACAACTTCCAAAAGATAAAAAGACAGCCTTGAACATTCCTCACCATGAAATAAATATTTAACAAGTTCTGAGCCACTCCCTGACATTTAGACTTCTTCGTTGGAAAGAAATGGCTGAGAGAATTTTCAACATTTCAGAATTGTATGTAATATAAAAATAATGAAATTTAAAAAATTTGCATTTGTCATTTTACCTAGAAGTAAGATAGGATCCATAATATAATCTATCTGTGCTAATATGCTAAAACATTTTCGACACCACTTCTCATCAATATAAACAATATTCTTTTTAACAGTAACTAAGTTTCAGTTTGAGGTTAAAAAAAAAAAAAAAAAATTAAAAGGAAAGAAGAAAAGGCTGAATGGTTGATAGTTATACATATGAAAGTTATATGAATTAAAATTGTAAAATCCTGGTTTAATACTTGATTTGAAGATAAAAGTATCTTTTAATAAAATGCACAAAACCCCATAAATAGATATCCATACAAGAATCCATCCCCGTAGACTCAAGGCATCAATGAATGAAATGTACATAAAGCTATCTCGCACAATGTTTCAAGGGATGAAAGAACCAATGGCAACTTTTGTGACAAGTTTCACACAAGCAATACAAAAAAAAATACTCACAATTTAGTCTGGAATATATGAATAATTTCAAGTCATGGAAGGAATCACACAACAGTTCACCTGTATTCAAAATGTGTCAACATGGATGAAATTAAATCACAAGAACTCACTGTCCAAGTCCTCGCCGAATAATATAATTATGTTAAAACAATCTGTAGTGAGCGGCGGGCGGAGAAAGGAAATCTTAACAATATCACCAAGAAAAAACCAACAACAATAAATGGTAAAAAAAATCCCACTATCACAAAGGCCATGGGAGATCGTTGAAGTCTACAGGCCCTCCCAGGCCAGCGTCTGCTTCCAGTAAGCTCATGAGGAAAGCCAACGCGGCTTCATCATTGACGTTGTTGCCGGGATTCTGAATGTTGTCCAACGTCTGCTCCTGCATGACGCTTTGTATGAGAGAGCCCTCTGTGGATGAATCATCTGACTGGGAATTGAGGTGAAGGTTAAGACCATTGCCTGATCGTTCCACGTGACTGACATCCAGCCAATGGTTGGAGCCTGAAGGAGAGTTCATTTGGAGGTTACCAACATCGAAAGGTAAATTTTGTGTGGGTGCTGCAATGCATAGGAGTGTGGTCTTTGTATGACGTGGAGACTGCATGTGTTAAATATAAAGTACTAAAAAATCTAGGATTAGGATATTCTGTAGTTTGAAAAGTAGAGCTGTTAATTTCTGTTAATAAAAAGAAAATTAAAATTGATGTCTGTAAAGAATTAAATCATTTTTATTATTGAAGAAATAATTTAAGTTTTTTGGGTCATAGCAATCTTAAATGTTTTTTTTTTCCTTACCTGATGGAATGAGTGTATTGTTGTTGTTGTTGTTAAGGTTGAGACTGTTGAGGTTGTTGCTGAAGTGCAAACCAGAGGTGTTAGCCATCAGAGGCGTTGCAGCAGAGTTCGAAGACTGGAGTCGGTGAGATACGTTGGTGGTAGACGCAGACAACATCTGGGCTTGAATAACATTACTGCTGTCTGCTGGGGGGGCCGGGGCTTTGCTGAATCATAGAAGAAAAAAATATATTGTTTGATTTAATGTGGCAGACTAGTAGATGTATTTGAGGCACTTGTAACATGTAACAGTTTTATGATAGCTTGAATGAATGACCAGAATTGTGCGTCTGAAACAACTGTGTGGAAACGTCCACTGCTAACCTTACATCACAGCGAGTCAGCATTCAATCCTAAACTTGTAGTCCTCATTAAAATTATTATCTTTATAAGAAGAAAACTACAACCAGCTGTAACACTACAAGCAGCTGTAACACTACAAGCAGCTGTAACACTACAAGCAGCTGTAACACTACAACCAGCTGTAACACTACAACCAGCTGCAACACTACAAGCAGCTGTAACACTACAACCAGCTGCAACACTACAACCAGCTGTAACACTACAACCAGCTGTAACACTACAACCAGCTGTAACACTACAACCAGCTGTAACACTACAACCAGCTGTAACACTCAGCTGTGCTTATTTAAACAAGAAATCTAAGACTGACTGCACAGCTGTGGCTCCATTTTTCCAAATTTCTAATGGGAAGTTTTCTGTGATATTTTCTCCTTATTCTTTTATATTTAACTTATAAACATTGCTTTTAAAATCACTTCTATAATTTTCACTGCAAGAAAAATCCATAAACGAAAATTCCAAACAAGAAGACTGCACTGACGGTAAATTCCCACACAGAAAATTCCAGCCTGTTCTTGCACATGTATATTCCTCACATTTTTTAAAAATTTAATTTTGTGATAATTTTGTGTTGGCTGCAAGTACTTAAAATTATCATGGGTGTAAAACTCAAAGAAAATTATATTGATAGGCAAACTTCAATGAAATACACATTAAGGGAAAATAGCTTTCTATGGAATTGAAACAATATGTTCTATGTTGATGTTCTGAAAAGGCCTTTAAATTTAAATAAAGCTCGTAGGTCGCATCCTCTGTGTTAAAGCCGGATTGGGCCCATCTGGACAGAGGCGTAGCTTAGGGGGGATAAGGGGGGGGGGACATATGTCTCTGGGCGCCAGACTAGTTAGTGGCGCCAAAATTTGCTTTTTATTGATGAAAATAATGGGTTTGAGAGTTTAAAAAAAGAAAGGTAGGCTCTTTAAAATGAATCTTGTCCCCGGGCGCCAAACACTCTAGCTAGGCCTCTGCATCCGGATGTAAGGAATAATCTATTCACCATGAGAATCCATTCTGCCTTTTTTTTTTACAATGAAATATTCCTTAGACTATGAGCTTGTGCTTATTTAACACAGGCCAAATAAGAGATAACATTTTATAAATTTAAATGTGTTTATCAAAGGTGAAACCAACTTTGTGTTTTTTTTTTCCACTTAGTTAGCGATAAATTTGCCCACGGGAAACATACTTTAATTCCTCCATGCATTTGTCAGCGATCTGTTTGCCAATTCTACCAGCCCCTGCCAGTGTCCCTCCCAAAATTCCTGGAATATTAGGAACTGTTGACTTTGAACCGGAAGGTGGCTCTGAGAATATATAAAGAAAAAAAAAGTATTGTAAATATTTTGTATTCTGAAATGTGTACAGTCAGAGAGTAAAGCAATCACTTTAATAATGAACCATAAAGAAGAAAAGAAACAGAAGAAGTTTTTTGGCAGTTTACTTCAGAAATTGCATCTCCTTATAGCCTGAACAATTAAATTAAGGCAAACAGTAGAAATAATATCATTTGTTTATTACAAAGTTTGGTATAAATGCTAAATAATAATTAGGTTGAAGTTTAAGAGATAAAATAACATTATTCATTGGTAATAATATAATATAAATCAACTCCCTTGGGGACGTAGGCAAGATTGTATTTAAGTTTTGAATAGGTCAACAAAGAATAGAGTTAAACAAAAAAAAATTAAACTATTTAAACTAAAATTGAGATTTATATACAGTCAGCTGATCAGCTGCACATAATTAATTGAAGAGAAATATATTTTTTTTTCAGCTTTAGGAGACAATTTTTATCTTTTTACTGTTAGTTTTCTATGGCAATTGTAAAACAGAAAACCTCTATCCTGTACATGTTACTGTTAGGGGTCGTTTGCAAATTACGTCACGCAAAAAATGACCTTTTCAGAGCCCCTCCCGGCCCCCCCCCCCCGTCACAAATTCTTTACAATCCCCCCCCCCCCCCTTTTTTCCTTAGTGTCACGTCACACCAAAAAAATTCAAAACATACATACAATTTTCATAACTAAACTAAGAATTTATTTTATTCTTTAACATTTTCCCAAAATGGATTAAGATGTAGTATTATTAGAAAACTGTGACGTAAAACGCAAAACAACAAAGTCCTCCCCGAGCCGAATGTAAAATGGCCACAATAGTTTTTGAGTCATTTTTTCGATTTGCGCAATACCTGAGGCAAATTCGACCTCAAATTAATTTTTTTTAAAATTAATTGAATGAAGATTTTTCGAAATTAGAAAATTTTAGATTTTTTAAAAAAGATATTTTAAAAATGTGACGTCACAATTTTTTTACCACCCCCCCCCCTTTCCCCTGTCACAAAGTGGCACAAATTCTCGACCCCCCGCGCCCCCCCCCCACTCCCCCCCCCTGAGCATGACGTAATTTACGAACGACCTATTACATACTGTTAAAAGCTTTTAAAAAGAATAATGATCCCAAGGCTAGTGATACTAACAATATTCAATTTAATTGAACTAATAAATTGCTATGAAAATACAAATTCAAAAATAGAGAAAGAGAAAACTAGATGAAATTACAGCACAGCAAGTGAAAAGGTGCAACATAAATAGTCCAATCTTGCAAGGATTTTACACCTGAGTTCAATCTTGCAAGGATATTACATCTTGTACATGTCTAGGAAATATAGCAACCCCCCCCCCCCCCCCCCAAACTGCTAGGAAAGCTGCCGGTCTATATATAAGGATTAAATCAGAACAATCCAGAAAAGAAATTCTAGAAATTAGGTCTTCCGATAGTGTTATTTAGAACAAATAGTACGTATTTGAAAGTTAAACATCTTTTACCAATCAAGGGAGGGGTAGGTAAAAGAGTGTGACACAGCACAATCAATCAGGTGACGTCAATATCAAACCAGAACAAAAGGGGAGACAATGGTGCTGGCTTAAATTAGGCCTACAGTTTTCCTATTAGGAAATGAGTGAAACAAAGTATGGAAAAACCTGAAAAAAAAAGGAACGCAATAAAACGACGGAAGGTTTCGACAAGAGCCTTCATCAGTGAAATTGTTTCCTTATTTCCCATAAGATGTGTCACTTTTTAATTTTTCCGCTAAAAAGCCGCTTCATGTGTCATGTTAGGCAAAGCAGAGATATTCTCGGACAGGAGGGAGGTGACCCTGAGTCAGTGGCATAGTGAGGGGGGGGGGGCATCGTGCCCCGGGCACTACTCACAAAGGGGCGCCAAATGGTATATTTTACTATAATATTGTATGGTTTTCGAATAGGGGGGCGCGCTAAAAAGTATTGGGGGGCGCTAAAAAGGTATTGTGCCCCGGGCGCGAGTTAAGCTCGCTACGCCACTGTCCTGAGTTAAAAACATCAACCCCCCGAAGCCGGAAGACAGCAGTAGTCTATGTCGAAATAGCTCTACCGACAAAACTACACATTACAGTTGAAATATATAGTAAAACTTTAAAAAATATTCCTTCACCTTTTGTTCAGTCAATATTCTCAAACGCCAGTATTGAAAAACTTTATTTTTTTTTTTATAAATTAAAACAAAAAATTATCATTTGTACTTAAAATAAAATTTTAAAATCTTATTAAAATTGATGCCCAACTCTTCTTCCAGGCATGTTGCCCCATTCACAAATGACAATTTGTCTGAACTTGGAACTGTAGGATATTAAATGAGACTTTCGTTACAAATTATTGGGATAGGTATATGTGGACTGTAGAAATGCCAAACAAAATGATACTATGGTGGAGCAGGGGCACTAGTGGTACGTTTTATATCAGGCCTGAACAACATACGGCCCGCGGGGCGCATGTGGCCCGCCAGCACCCAATTGCGGCCCGCGCAGAAACGAAATATAGATTAGAGGGTGTGGGGGTGTGGTGGTTACGGAACTTTACAAAGTTTAGAATGTGTTACCAAATAAAAACGCTTCACAAAGTTTCAGCTCTGTGGATGACCTGGAACCTACCAAACGATGCGCTCAAAATTATCTGCCTAGTAATATGAATAAGACATTCGAACAAGGACAAGACATTCGAACAAGGACAAGACATTTGAACCATGACATGCAATTTGAACCAGGACAAGAAATTTGAACCAGGACATGAAATTTGAACCAGGACATGAAATTTGAACCAGGAAAAGAAATTTGAACCAGGACAAGACATTTGAACCAGGACAAGACATTTGTATCAGAACAAGAAATTAAACAGACACACGAATTAATGTCTCCAAATCTTAATAAATAAGATAATCTGAGGCGATGATGTCGTTTTCCTTGGATTAGTTAGAAACACAAGTAAGGGAAAGGAGTGTTGTTATTGAGCGTGAGCTTTTTGACCTCACACCAGGCAGACACTCAGCGGGCTCCATGAGACCGTGACACTATGACCGTCAGACAACCAGTGGGCCCCATTAGACCGGCGATACTAGGACGGCCAGACAACAAGTGGGCCTCATAAGACCGTTGATACTAGGACCGCCAGACACCAGAGTGCCCCATAAGACCGGTGATACTAGGACCGCCAGACACCCAGTGGGCCCCATAAGACCGGTGATACAATGACCGCCTGTATGTTACAATAAAACTTGCGTATTTAAATCTCTACTTAAATATGTTTGTCTCAGGTCGCTCGCACTGTCAAGCCCACCACCGCAGACCCCCTATATGTATAATATGTGTAATTCCCCCTGATCCACCCGGGCCCTCTAGTGCAGTGTTTCCCAATCTTTTTGTGCCATGCCCCACCCAAGCCTTTCTCAAATTTCTATGCCCCCCTATGTTATATATATATACTTACATACATAGTTTTTAAATATTAAAACATTGAATTGAATCTCACTAAAACGGAAACGGTAACAATAGCTGACTTGCACATTTGGTCGAATTTGAATATTTAATTTTCTGTTTCCTCATAAAGCCATTCCATCGCTCCTTTTATATTAAATATATTTTTAACTGACTCACCATTTTGTATTTCTACGAGTTCTTCTTGATACTGCATATTTGAAATATCAGACTAATCCAATAATATTGACTGCATTAATGTTGGAAAATCAGTTTGTTTTAAATCAAAAAAAAAAAAAAAAAAAAAAAATTCATCGAAATCAGTTGAATTTTTTTTTAGATAATTGACAATTACAAGTATAGCGGTATCAACCACTTCCCTTTTTTCGAGCCAATGAAACTTTTCAACAATTTTGTTACAAAATTTTTCTGACACAATTCGATAAATGTAAGGAAACAAAAAATCTTCGCGTTTGCATCGACAAGAGCTTTCTTTGCACATTGAAGTTGGTTATTTAATATATTTAGTTTTTCAAAGATATCGGCTAAATAACTCACCAATGCTTTACCATCAACAGTTACATGTACTTCATTTCAGGTTTCCCACTTAAAAAGTCACCAAACGTATCAAAAAGTTACATCAATCTTTTCAAGCAGTTTTCCCTCGACAGCCACCTTACTCCAGTGTGAAGTTAAAGTCTCACATGGTCTGCATTTTATTCTTCACAAAAAAGTTTGAATAGACGCTCACATTTGGCATTAGCTTTAATTGATACACTTTATAACTGATTTTAGTACTTCATTCAGAACAGGCGAAATATTTTTAGCTACCAAGTTTTCCCTATGAATAACACAATGCACAAGTAGCATTTCTGGATTCTTATCCTTATCAATTTAAAGCAGCGATTTTCTTGCCCATCATATTAGGAGCACCATCTGCAGCACAAGGTATTATATTTTATTTTTCTTTGATATATCTTTTATTTCTAATTAATTTTTAAGATCATTATATATCTCAATATCTATATTTTTGGCAGTAGTGGTGCTTTCTAATGATGTACATAACAATATTACTTTAGCGAAATCTCCTTTATCAATATATCTTAAGTACGGTCTCACTGTCTCTCAAAATTGATTCATCCATTTGCAGTGAGATTTTTGCTGTTTTCAGCTTTTCAATAAGTTGTATTTCAAAATCTTCACTTATTTCATCAATTTTAAAATTTTCATTTATTTTTAAAAATATTTTTTTTTATAACAGTACTGTTACTGAGTGGCATAGCTTTTACGTCTTTGTCATCTTTTTTCCAGAACAGTTTTAAGAAATGCTTATATTGTGGTTTGGTTAAATTCTCTCGCCTACAGTATGATTTTCCCCAGATTTAGATTTGTGTAAAGAAATTTCTTACGTAGCTTCAAGAGTACGATTGAACGATTGACAGTTGCATTATGAGCAGTAAATAGAGCCTTTAAGACAGTTGCATTATGAGCAGTAAATCGAGACTTGAAGAAAGAAATGGAATATCCAGCTTTGAAAAAAAGAAATATTAGACGTTTCGAGAAGAAAAAAAAACCTCTCTCTCTTCCCCCCAAACCTATATTTTGGGTGTACTTCTTTGTATGGACATTTATGAGGAATAATTTAACGTTTACCTCACATTTAACGGAGTCTCCGGTTCTCAATATTAAATAAAGGAAACAATGTGTCCCCCTCCCCCCTTTCCCCACCCCCATATGTTATTTCAAGAGCATCGTTAGCTAATTCCCCTTTAACTAAGGGGAGACAACTAACACGCGTCACGGAATACAAATGTGTTATTGGCGGCAGATGTTTTGTTTCCATTCTAATGAACGCCTGACAAAATGGCCGGGCCAAGTCCAATTGATGACTTGTAAAATGAAGATCTGGGGATCAGATAAAATTAATGGATAGTTATCCGGACAATGTCTTTTTTTTTTTTTAAATTAAAAAAAATTACAATTATTATTTTCATGTTAAACATGGGTTAAGTTGTTTTGTTTTAAAGCACAGGCAAGCAGCCATGGCTGGAGTAGGGCAAAACGCCATGGCTGGTGTTGGGCAAACAGCCATGACTGGGGTCGGGCAAAAAGTCATGACTGGGGTCGGGCAAACAGTCATGGCTGGGGTCGGTGATAACAGCCACGGCTGGGGTCGGTGATAACAGCCACGGCTGGGGTCGGGCAAAAAGTCATGACTGGAGTCGGGCGGGCAAACAGTTATGGCTGGAGTCAGGCAAACAGTCATGGCTAGAGTCATGCAAACACTCATGGCCGCCTAGAGTCCTTGTAAATGATTAACCCATAAAAGGCCGAAGCGAGTGTGTTTTTTGTCTCAAATAAAGCTTCACCCTAAACCTAATTTGTACACACAAATTTAAGTCTGTTTTATTTTTTTTTTATCTCATTTAAATTTATTGCCAAACAAAACTTTTAAAAAATACTTCATCTGTATAAAAGTTAGCAAACAAAAACAAAACACAACAAGCAAGAGAACTCTTTTAAAAGGCTAGCAAAAAGATTTATTACTTAAAAATTCGAATTTTTTTTAGGTTAAGAAAAAAAAAAAAAAATATATATATATATATATATATATATATCACGTGACCATCTTGTAAGGAAGCCGTTTCTCTTGGTCAAGTTCCCACGTGACAGCAGATCCATCAGATCATAATATTTCAAAGTCAGTGAAGTTCAAGTTTAATTGATAGTAATAGTCTGACCGGTGTAGTCATACATCACAACATGGATATCTTTCCAGCGGCGACAAGCTCAGTTTGTAGAAGGGGGCGTCATACATGGTAAAATTATTTATAAATGTCCAGTTGCTGGGCAGCATCTCTGGTTTATGGATCTTCTGAATTCGGGTCAAACATTGATCACTGCTGTGCTTAGAATTCACTTTAGCATGCACACGTCTATCAATAGATTTGTGTGAAAATCACACTCCGTTCTCTGGGAAATAAGGCTCTCTGCTTTGGTTGCCTTGTCAGCTTTAGTTGGCTGTCTGCTTCAGTTTGGGTGTCTGCTTTAGTTGGCTTGTCTGCTTTAGTTGTCTGTCTGCTTCAGTTGGGTGTCTGCTTTAGTTGTCTGCTTTAGTTGTCTGCTTTGGTTGGCTGGTCTGCTTTAGTTGACTGCTTTAGTTGGCTTTCTGCTGTAGTAGTCTGCTTTGGTTGGTTTGTCAGCTTTAGTTGGCTGTCTGCTTTAGTTGGCTTGTCTTCTTTAGTAGGCGTGTCTGCTTTAATTGGCAGTTTGCTTTAGTTGGCTGTCTGATTTAGTTTGCTGTCTGATTTATTTGGCTGTCTGATTTAGTTGGCTGACAGCATTAGTTTGCTGTCAGCTTTAGCTGGCTGTCTGCTTTAGTTGGCTGTCTGATTTAATCAGCTGTCTGATTTAGTTGGCTGGCAGCATTAGTTTGCTGTCAGCTTTAGCTGGCTGTCTCCTTTAGTTGGCTGTCTGATTTATTTGGCTGTCTGATTTAGTTGGCTGGCAGCATTAGTTTGCTGTCTGCTTTAGCTTGTCGTACTTGTTACTAAAGTTATTTAATAAAAACAACTTAAATTTGTTTTGTTTTAAATGTTCGAGCAACGATTACTAACTAGTCCTACTTTCGATCACTTGTTAATAAGGTCATCCTTGTTACCAGTACAGTAGTACTGTTTGTTTCGGACATGATATACAAATGACGTGGCATGGCCTGACAAATACAACGTTGGACACGTGCACAAGTTTGCATCGTTGCAAGTTAAGTGTTATGTGACACGGTTCTTATGATAAAGATTATTTGATCATGGCAAAATGAGTTCTCACAGCTGACATGCATTACTTTTTGTATGCTCCCATCCATCGTGGTCTTGACTAGTGGAATGAAATTAACCACACGTCTGCGCGCGCATGTCTTTCTGATTTGCAAAAGCACTGAATTCATTGGCGTGCCACGCTTGTCTAGTCATGTGACTGCAACAACCCTCAAGTTGGGGGAAAAAAAGGGGGGGGGGATTTGAGATTTATTTAATACGTGTTTGTACACTTTTGGAAAATCCGATAAAAAAAATATTCAAAATAGTGTTTTATTTTGTACTTTTTAGTCTTGGAAGATGTATAACACAAATTAATATATTATACTGGAACATGATTTTAGAAACTTCTAAACTGTTACAAATGTTACAAAAAAACGAACACTAAAATGTGGGTGATGCGTGAATATGTTTCAAATTTCGCCCAAGAAGTTTACTCATCTTCATTTCAATGTGAAATCAGGAAATGGGTGAAATCGGTATAGAGGGGTTTTTTTTTTGTTTTTTTTTTGGGGGGGGGGGGGGGAATGTTGATTTCGTGTCGTTGATTGTTATCAGGAACAAGTAACGGTGCATAACGGTGCATAACGATGCATAACGGTGCATTACGAAACGCTGTGGAGGTCAACGGTCTTGCAACCTACTGATCATGAAGGGTTGTAGTGTCATTTGGGGGGGGGGGGAAGTGTACACAAAGTTTCATCTCAAATGGATATCGCGAAGTGGGACAAATTGATATGGAGGATTTTACCATATACAAACAAACACACAAACGGACAGGTCAACCTAAGAAATAGACCAGCACCTATTGTTTAGGGCCGCCCGCGTTGAGACACTAAAAAGATATCTGTTGATGCTTCAAAAATGTCCATAAATCTAAAATTGAATAAAAATTATCCATTTTTGCTTATGGCCCACCTAGGCGATAGATGATTGAAATACAATACAAAAACAGTGTCTATAATGCTTCTCATACACATAAACCTCGTGCAAGTTTAAAAAACAAACAAAAACAGATGAGTATTAAATATATTTGTAATGCCATTAAGAGCAAACATAAAATCAAAATAAATAAATAAAAAAAAAACGCAAATGTTCTGCACTATATGGTATCACTAAGGCCGACCATTTCAATTTCCTTATTTCAATTTTCATTTCAAAACTCGGCATCAAACCACTGGCTTGGTCTGTCACGAAGCCCTATGTACTTTACGGAAAAGTCCTACGTACTTTACGGAAAAGACCTACGTACTTCACGGAAAAATCATAAGTACGTGTTTACTGAATTTACTTCTTCTTCTTCTTCTATATATTAAGGGCCCACGATCAATTTATTGATCATTATGGCTCCTATGAATGTAGATGGGATTTGCAATGTCTCTGTGCCTGGTGTTGATGAGGATATTTCACTGGTTACAAGAGTGACTGTTTGAGGTTATCATGCACTAGGGGTTGGAAGGCCTGAGGCAATAGACGCAAATGAGTCAAGTGTTGTCGCCTCAACTGTTCCTTTTGGAAGCTTGTTCCAGTCCCTGATTGTCTTTGGTAGGAATGAGCAGTTCCTATACTGGCTTCTCGCTGGTATGAGCCGGAACTGCCTGTCATGGCCTCGTCGCTGTCTATGGGGGAGAGGGACGAGTTTCTGTTTAATGCCAGAGCAGTGGACTAGCCCATTATATATCTTGTAAATCATGGAGAGCCTGGACTGTCGTAGTCGTTCCTCCAATAGTGACCAGCCCAGTGTTTCCAGCATGCTGCCAACACTAGAGGTATTCCTGTAGCGGTTCAGGACAAAGCGTGCTGCCCGTCGCTGTACTGCCTCCAACCTGTCGATGCTCTTCTGAGTGAATGGGTCCCAGACCGAAGATGAATAATCTAAAAGCGGCCGGACAAAGGCTTTATAGGCTCTTTCTTTCACACCGGAGTTGCTGATCTTTAGATTACGCCTTAAGAACCCCAGGGTCTCGTTTGTCTTGTTAATAGTATTTATAATCGCTGTAATCATAAAAATTTGCCCCCAATAAAAACACCGATTACCATAATCATGGATCACCTCTTCCCAAACGCCAGCCCCCACCCTACAACGACGAACGCTCACACAATTTTTTTTAAAAAAGAAGATAAATACATAAAATAAACAAATCAAGATCAATATCTCAATCCCAAAAACTTTTTCCTCAGCCTACCCCCCCCCCCCCGAAAGTACTTCAACCCCGCCTACCCAAATGATCCCAAACTTTCCTTTCCCCTCAGGTTCCACCCCTCCAGTTAAAATTTTCAAGACACTAGGCATTCAAGGCGTGGGGCATTCAACACTAGGCATTCCAGACGCCTTGCACTAAAGACACTAGGCCTTCAAGACACTAGGCATTCAAGACACTAGACAATCAAGACACTAGGCATTCAAGACACTAGGCATTCTAGACGCCTTGCCTTCAAGACACTAGGGATGCAAGACACTAGGCATTTCAGACACTAGGCATTCAAGACACTAGGCATTCAAGACACTAGGCATTCAAGACACTAGGCATTTAAGACACTAGGCATTCAAGACACTAGGCATTTAAGACACTAGGCATTCAAGACACTAGGCATTTAAGACACTAGGCATTCAAGACACTAGGCATTCAAGACACTAGGCATTCAAGAAACCTGGCATTCAAGACGATAGGCATTTAAGACACTAGGCATTCAAGACACTAGGCATTCAAGACACTAGGCATTCAAGACACTAGGCATTTAAGACACTAGGCATTCAAGACACTAGGCATTCAAGACACTAGGCATTCAAGACACTAGGCATTCAAGACACTAGGCATTTAAGACACTAGGCATTCAAGACACTAGGCATTCAAGACACTAGGCATTCAAGACACTAGGCATTCAAGACACTAGGCATTCAAGACACTAGGCATTCAAGGCACTAGGCATTCCTGACGACTGTTGTGAACTAGATTTAGTTAGCCTGATGCCTTGGTATGAAAGTTGTTTATGCATGGTGAGTTTGAATGTGAGAACCACTGTTGGTAGTGTGAACACTTTTGGGTCCGTGAGTTGTTATGAATTGTATTATGGTGGCTGAATGGTGATTGGATGACAGGGAAAGATGAATAAACAAGTGCGTGGATAAAAGGACAGTGTGTTAGTTAGTCGAGGGGGAAAACAAGAGATTTGTATAGGAAGACCGGAGAGAGAATACAGAGATGTTGAGATCGTGAGAGTCCTGTGTTAGGCTGAGCTTTATTCCATACGTGTGTGAGGAAGACTTTGATTGTGTGATTAGGTATTGGTGTCTCCTGATGAGACCACACAGTTGTACATAGTGAATAAAGAATTGACTTATGAAACTCGGTAAAATTTGTGGACTTAATAGTGTAATTGTTTCATTGTGTGGACTTGATGAGAATCCTAGACAACGAGAGTAAGCCGTAACGTTAGGAAGGCCGTAACATTTGGAGGCCGCAATGAAAATAGGTTGTAACAACGACAGGTATTCAAGACACTAGACATTCAAGACACTAGTCATTCAAGACACTAGTCATTCAAGATTCAAGAAACTGGGAATTCAAGACACGAGGCATTCAAAACACTAGGCATTCCAAACGCCTGACATTCAGTACACTAGGCATTACAGACGACAGGCATTCAAGACACGAGGCATTCAAAAGGCATGGCATTCAAAAGGCATGGCATTCAAAAGGCATGGCATTCAAAAGGCATGGCATTCAAAAGGCATGGCATTCAAAAGGCATGGCATTCAAAAGGCATGGCATTCAAAACGTCAGACATTCAAGACACCACAGATTGGTCAGTCTTGTCTATCATTCTCGATTAAAATGTTTATACAGTTGGTCAATGTTCGCCCAGAAGGTCAGCTTTGTACATGGCTCTATCATACTTTGATTTTCTAACACAGAAGTGTTGGAGAACTCAATAAGAGAAATATTAATTCAAAAGAAAGAACACAACAGAAGGATGTGGACAACAGAAGGATGTGGACAACACAAAGTTTGACACCTACCCATCATTTCCATGCCTTGAAATTCATTGCTTTCTTCAGGCAGAGAAACTGTTGCATCGAACATTTGACCTGAGCTGGTGACCTCTTGCATCCTGCAAAGACAAATCACATTGCTAGACAGACCTGTTCCAAATCACTTTGTTTGACAGACCTGTTCCAAATCACATCGCTAGACAGACCTGTTCCAAATCACATTGCTAGACAGACCTGTTCCAAATCACTTTGTTTGACAGACCTGTTCCAAATCACATCGCTAGACAGACCTGTTCCAAATCAAATAGCTTAGCAGACCAGTTCAAATGTTTGGCCCTACAGCAAACACAGACCACAAACACAGACTAATAAGAACGCCCATTTGATCACTGATCAGTGCTTCTCAAACTCGAGGAAGCATTAGCAGTCTTTATTAACCAGCAGTTTCCAGTAGTACCTGTAACTTTAAATGACTTCGATAACTCTAAAAGTATAACTGTACACTTTCTAGGCGAAAGTTGTAGCCCTGAGGATGATGAAAGAAGCAACAAAGAAGCAGCGTATGTTATATCGACAGTGTGGTAAAACGAATGAACTATAAATTATAAGTACTTATTCACGTAACAATCTTCATATACATCTATTTATTGTGATTTTAAAAAAAAGCGCTTCTCACTGCAAATTTATCATCGGGTGGATACCATTCCTGGTGAGAATTCCAAGATTCTAAAGTGGTTTGTGCCAAGATGGACAAATGCGCCCTATGTTTTGTGTGTGTGTGTGTGTGTGTGTGTGTGTGTGTGTGTGTGTGCGCGCGTGTGTGTGTGTGTGCTGGCTAAGCTTCTAACGTCTAGATTAAGTTTTTAATTTTATTTTACTCAAGTTCCATTCTTCAAAACTGGTTTGAAGGCTGCCTTACATTACTAGCAAGGGGTGACCAACAGATTACAAGTTATATCTATTATTATAGTGGTGACCATGTTACTGACCTTACAAGTTATATCTATTATTATAGTATTGACCATGCTACTGACCACCAGATTATAAGTTATATCTATGCCATAGTGGTGACCATGCTACTGACCACCAGATTACATGTAATATCTATGCCATAGTGATGCCCATGTTACTGTCCACCAGATTATAAGTTATATCTATGCCATAGTGATGACCATGCTACTGACCACCAGATTACATGTTATATCTATGCCATAGTGATGACCATGCTACTGACCACCAGATTACATGTTATATCTATGCCATAGTGATGACCATGTTACTGACCAACAGATTACAAGTTATATCTATTATTATAGTGATGACCATGTTACTGACCAACAGATTATAAGTTATATCTATTATTATAGTGATGACCATGTTACTGACCAACAGATTACAAGTTATATCTATTATTATAGTTGTGACCATGCTACTGACCACCAGATTACCAGTTATATCTATTATTATAGTAATGACCATGCTACTGACCACCACATTACAAGTTATATCTATTATTATAGTGGTGACCATGCTACTGACCACCAGATTACAAGTTATATCTATTATTATAGTGATGACCATGCTACTGACCACCACATTACAAGTTATATCTATTATTATAGTGATGACCATGTTACTGACCACCAGATTACAAGTTATATCTATTATTATAGTGATGACCATGTTACTGACCACCAGATTACAAGTTATATCTATTATTATAGTGATGACCATGCTACTGACCACCACATTACAAGTTATATCTATTATTATAGTGGGGACCATGCTACTGACCACCAGATTACAAGTTATATCTATTATTATAGTAATGACCATGTTACTGACCAAAAGATTACAAGTTATATCTATTATTATAGTGGTGACCATGTTACTGACCAACAGATTACAAGTTATATCTATTATTATAGTATTGACCATGTTACTAACCAACAGATTACAAGTTATATCTATTATTATAGTATTGACCATGCTACTGACCACCAGATTATAAGTTATATCTATTATTATAGTGGTGACCATGTTACTGACCAACAGATTACAAGTTATATCTATTATTATAGTGGTGACCATGTTACTGACCAACAGATTACAAGTTATATCTATTATTATAGTATTGACCATGTTACTGACCAACAGATTACAAGTTATATCTATGCCATAGTGATGACCATGTTACTGACTAACAGATTACAAGTTATATATATGCCATAGTGGTGACCATTTTACTGACCAACAGATTACAAGTTATATCTATGCCATAGTGGTGACCATATTACTGACCAACAGATTACAAGTTATATCTATGCCATAGTGGTGACCATGTTACTGACCAACAATTACAAGTTATATCTATGCCATAGTGGTGACCATGTTACTGACCAACAGATTACAAGTTATATCTATGCCATAGTGGTGACCATGTTACTGACCAACAGATTACAAGTTATATCTATGCCATAGTGGTGACCATGCTACAGTTTTAACACAAGGCGGCAACTTCATTCATTTTTTTACTATGTACTTACTGCACAACAGTATTCGTTGAGATGATGTACTCCACTTCCTTCGTCCAGGGATTCCGGAAACCAAAACACCTCGACTTTAGATGTAGAAATTTTCCATTTTTCAGCTTGAACCTGTACACATCAGTTTCTATTTTCTCTTTTGCTGACAGAACTGAAACAAGCAAATAGTTTAGAGACATATTGGACAGAACTGAAGCAATCAAATACTTAAGAAAAAAATTGTTAAAATATTTTAGCAAAGAGGTTGAGAATTCTAAATTTAAAAAAAAATTATTAAAATAATTATGACTTTACCATTCAACATCCTTTAGTTAATGAGCCATCAACCACAATATCAACCACAATATCAACAGCTAACAATAGAAAGTTGGTTAGAAGTTACCCCCATCATTTTTCTCACATGTGACATCATAGCCTAGTCTCAGTTTAAACCACAATATTAACAGCTAACAATAGAAAGTTGGTTAGAAGTTACCCCCATCATTTTTCTCACATGTGACATCATAGCCTAGTCTCAGTTTAAACCACAATATTAACAGCTAACAATAGAAAGTTGGTTAGAGGTTACCCCCCATCATTTTTCTCACATGTGACACCATAGCCTAGTCTCAGTTTAAACCACAATATTAACAGCTAACAATAGAAAGTTGGTTAGAGGTTACCCCCATCATTTTTCTCACATGTGGCATCATAACCTTGTCTCAGTTTAAAAAAAGTGTTGAGCTTAATTAAAAACAACAATTTGTTTGAGTTGTCATAGTTGTTTAGAATGTAAGCTTGGTGGCTCATAAAAAGACTTGTCAATTTTGACAATGACAAATTTTCAAAAATAAATCATTCAAACAATGAACTATTTACCTTTTCGATGAACTTGACCTAAAGCTGGAATGTCATCCTGATGGTAATACTCGTATACAGATGTACCCAAGAGCTCTTGCGGCAAGTAGCCAAGAATTACAATAGCCCTGGAGTGAGCAATGTTACAATATAAGCTTACGGTAACAACATTAAAAAAAAAACGAATTTTAAAAAAATGTGCGAGGACAGATTTTTAAGTTTTAAAATAATTAATACATTCCCATGCCAGACTGGCACAACAATGCGAAGTCTTTTTAGTCATTTCCCCCCTCCAAAATGATCGTTGGTCAACAATTGGTCTACACTGCTCCAAGTCAGCAGCTAATCATATAGCCTTTAAACACTACAGATCTATCGAAAAATTGCTTTCTCACACCTTAAGCCAGATGTTCTTCAATAGCACCACAGGGCTGTCTCAAACATGTGTTCTGGAAATGTAAGTATCTCACTACGAAACAAATATGACGGCGTATCACCTTAAGTCATCACAAGTAAATCTCCCACCTTTCATCCACATATGTAAACTTTCCATCCACATTGTGCCGGGACAAGTACTCCATTGACCAGACTTTGATGTGACCGCTCTCCTCTGCAGAGTAGGGGTTGAAAGTGGGCTGCTCTCGTCCAACAGCCACCAGACAGTTGAGTATGGAGCAGTCGTTGTCAGCTTCACTGTCCTCATCTAGTCCGATCTTAGACTTACTCCATGACTTCAGGTAACCAGTGCAATGAATTACCTTGAAATTTTTGCGCTCTGCAAGATGAAGTAAACCAGGTGAAAAATTTTATAATCTTTAGAGAGAGAGAGAGAGAAAAGGTGAGGGGAGAGAAAGAAAGAGAAATAAAAACTATTATAACAACTGACATAGGTGATAAATACCTTCTATTACAACTTTCATATTTCATGCAGGTGGGAAGTTATTTTTCTTCATTTTTATGTTTATCGAAGGTTTAGAAAGGTTACCTTGATTTTTAGAATATCAATAGATCAAAGAGAAACAGAAGCCTATTTGTACAGCCATGGGAAAAATTGCTAATACTAATATGTTGAGCAGTAGGACACACGGGCAGGCGTGCGCATGCACTTGTTCACGCACACACATACATATTTATATACCAGATTTCCGCTTTCGATGGTATGTTGTTTCCATTAATTCTTTCTTGACTTTCATTGAGGCTGCCAGGTCGGCAGAAACCTTTCCGGCAGATTTCATATGACAGAAGAATGACCTCCTTGCACCCGAACATAGGTGCGTAGGTTTCCGTGGGTATTCCATCTTCACAGGTAGCATGGCTGGGGGAAACAAATCACTTCTAGGCTCAAAATTTGTAAAACATTAATTTCAGGGGATGAAACAAAAAAAAAAAAAAAAATAGATAATTGGGTTTGTAAAGTTGCTTCTTTAAAATTAACAAAAATCTACTCTATAAGGAAAATTCCCAAAATAATTATTTTATTTTAAAAACTTTTTTTAAAGCATCAAAGGATTCTAGATGTATTTTCTCATTCAAAAATTGCAAATCTGATCCTGAATGTGTGCAAATAAAAGCTTAGGCACCTGAAAAGCAAGCAAAATAAAAAAGAAAATTCTCGTTTCACAACATTCTGACAAGGTATAAGTCTGAAATCTTATCTCGGACATTGTTAATAAATTACATGACCAGTTTATGTAATTTAATATATATTTTTAAAATTGATTTTTTTGTCCCTTTCCACTTTTGATCTTGAAACCTTTCCATTCAGATTTTAAACCTGCATTGCCTTTCATGTCAGGAAGAGTAGTCGTTATCTGGGAACATACATTTGTTGGCCTCATCCGCTGATGTGGATTCTAAAGTTGGAGCCCTGGAGCCTTTAAGAGGGACGAACTCGTTCTTTCAGTTTTACTTAAAATTTTGACAGTTGAGAACCGTTCAGTACTCACTTTTTGCATCGATGAGTCTCTCCTTTGGCGTCAAGTCAGATGAGGAAAGCTGTTCCTTGACCTTGCTGATGTCACGTGGATGAAGGATGTCAAAGAGACTTTGACCAATGAGATCAGACTGGTAACAATTCAAGGTAAAAAAATAATATTCATCAAACGATAAGTATTTGTGCGTGTTTGTTGGTAAGGGCTCAGCTGAGCTCCCAACTGGATACCCAGACACGTAGAGCATTGGCCCAACCAGGAATGTACCTGGACTCGGGAATAAAAATGGACCCGGCTGTGGGTGTTTTTTTTTTTTAAAAAAAAAAAGGAGATCTCTTCTCAATTTTGCTCAAAGGGGAGGAATGAAAATTGCATCAACAGAATCGGTACATCTTTTTTTTTTGGATAATTTTTAGTCAATTTTACCTGAATAAAATAATAACAGGAAAATGACTAGCGATTGGATGCTACATTCAATGTAAGCTTAATGAAAACAGTAAGGCTGTGAAAATTATACTATACTTGTTACGACTTGTATGTTGTGTGATGATGTGTAATTGTTTGTCTTTGAAAGATGCACATCTTTGGTTATTTCTACTTTCCTAAACCCCCAATCAAAATTACAGTACCAAAGCATTTTAATCTACAAAACTGCTCTGCCCCTTCCCCCCTTCTCAATGCCTGGTTCTTACTTTCAATGAATAATTCTGGCTGTGGGTCGCCACAACTTTGCAAATGTTATAAAGGAGTCATGGCACTAAAGAGAACCACTGGGTCATGATTACACTATTAAGGTATTTGTGGTTTGAAGCTTTCACCTTTGATGCCTTTGTTATCGGTACTGGTTCTAAAGATGCACTTTTCACGTCTCTCCAATTGGGTGGAACACATTATAGAAAATGAAAAGATACCTCTCTCTTTTTTTTTTTGGAACGCCAAGAGCTGGACTCGGACATGCCTGTTACTTTCTCAAAATACCCGACCAGGTGTAAAAAACTGCACCCAGCTCTGCACCCTGACAAGCAGTTTACAGATTAAATATTTATTTAGTAAGGTGACAGACAACCTCTTAAATCAGGGGTCCTAAAATTTATTTTCACAGAGCAGTAGTTCAGTGTCCTTCGTACACTGTTGGTTTTGAAAAAATATGAACACATTCCTATGCATACTGCACATATCTTTTTAAGAGTAAAAAAAAACAATTAAGAAAGAAAGAAAAAAAAACAGTGCAATATTTAAAATGAAAAACAATTTTAATACAAATTAACTTATTAGTATTTCAAAAGGACTTATGGACTTGCTTTTGGCTAATGAGGTGGTCAAAAATCTGGTTCCATTTTTGTCACTACTACCCAGTAACCAAAACACGCCGGGTAAGTACCCTTTGCGGGTCAGATCTGGCACACAGGCGAAAAAGGTTGTAAACCCAATGATTTTTGAACTTGCACATCATACTTGCTTCACTTCAGCTCTGATAATGATTCAATGTTAATTGCTCTATATTCTTCATGTCTGGCCCACTAATGACTCTACATTAATTGCTCCCGGCTGGCTATGCTTTCTAATTATTTGTGAACTTGATACTGCATATTCCTTTTTTTTTGTGGTTAGTTTATTAAAAAATATTTTTAAAATGCGTGGGCCACATCTGCTAACATCTTGAAATTAATCTTTTGACAACATCCGGCCATAGTAGTTAAGGGTGGATTTTCTTGGTTCCCAGTTTGATTTATTCACAGTGAGCTTTTGGAAGCCCCAGTATATATCAAAAGCCAATTTTCAGCAAACCATTCCAATTAAAGTGTACAGTCGAACAACTCCCTAAATGTGTCTATCTCTAGTCAAACAAGTCCCTAAATGTGTCTATCGCTAGTCGAACAACTCCCTAAATGTGTCTATCTCTAGTCAAACAAGTCCCTAAATGTGTCTATCTCTAGTCGAACAACTCCTTAAATGTGTCTATCTCTAGTCGAACAACTCCTTAAATGTGTCTATCTCTAGTCGAACAACTCCTTAAATGTGTATATCTCTAGTCGAACAAATCCCTAAATGTGTTTATCTCTAGTCGAACAACTCCCTAAATGTGTCTATCTCTAGTCGAACAACTCCCTAAATGTGTCTATCTCTAGTCGAACAACTCCCTAAATGTGTCTATCTCTAGTCAAACAAGTCCCTAAATGTGTCTATCTCTAGTCGAACAACTCCTTAAATGTGTCTATCTCTAGTCGAACAACTCCTTAAATGTGTCTATCTCTAGTCGAACAACTCCTTAAATGTGTATATCTCTAGTCGAACAAATCCCTAAATGTGTTTATCTCTAGTCGAACAACTCCCTAAATGTGTCTATCTCTAGTCGAACAACTCCCTAAATGTGTCTATCTCTAGTCGAACAACTCCCTAAATGTGTCTATCTCTAGTCGAACAACTTCCTAAATGTGTCTATCTCTAGTCCACTTAAATAACTTCTATGACAAGGTCCAGTCTCTTTTATTAAAGTCTCTGGATCCATAAATTTGACCAAGAGATTTGAGTTTGTAACAATTTCAATGTAAAGTGATAAAAATAATTTTAATTTTCAATCTTAATTTACTAATTAATAAAATAGCTTTTAAAAAAAAAAAAAAAGACAGAACAAGTAGATTTAAGAGTTAACCCACCTGAGAGTATTGTAATATGTCTTTGACAGACTCGGACACATAAAGAATTCGGCCTCTGTCACACCCTACAACAAACAGGAAGCCATCAGCTACCTGAAATGGAGTGAGACACGCCAGTAACATCCATTTCAAACATAGCCAAGATTTGACCACTGAAATTGTGCAACTGGTGAATGCTCAACATATTTTCTATGTTGGTCTATCACTATGTACAAAGAGGCATTAAGGTTTCACCTTGATTTTTAGTGATAAATATCAATGCTTCTTGTTTTGCTCCACTTCTCTGCTGATGCAAACCTCGATATATAATCAAATTTAAGCCATAAGATCATTAAAACTTTTGAAATGGACAAAATACAAACACTGTTATTTTCACCAAGGTATCTTGCCTTTGAGGACAGGATAAATTCCATTTACTGAATCCAGAAACAAAAAAATTCTTATTCCCTTGTAAAATTTACAGTTAAAGGAATATAAGATATGTTTGCGTGATAATCTTTAATTGGCTAGTAAATTATACTATTTTAAATCAGAAGATTGCCCTTTGTCTTTTGATGAATAAATGAAGAGTGAAAGCATATCTTGGAGTCATTGCACAGCAAAGATAGGAGCCACGTGTGATACAACAAAGATAGGTGCAGCACATGGTACATCAAAGATAGGAGCAGCACATGGTACAACAAAGATAGGAGCAGCACATGGTACAACAAAGATAGGTGCAAAACATGGTACATCAAAAATATGAGATGTGCATGGTACAACAAAGCTGGATCAACAAATGGTACAACAAAGATAGGAGCAACATATGGCACAGCAAAGACAGGTGCAACACATGGTATAGCAAAGATAGGAGCAACAAATGGTACAGCAAATATTGGAGCAACAAATGGTACAACAAAGATAGGAGCAACAAATTGTACAGAAAAGATAGAAGCAACACATGGTACAGCAAAGATAGGAGCAACAAATTGTACAGAAAAGTTAGGAGCAACAAATGGTGCAACAATAATAGGAGCAGCACATGGTACAACATAGCTAGATGCAACTTACGTTTAATATAAGAGTTTTCAGCTCGTCCTCTGAGATGTAAGATGGTTTATCACTGACCTCTGAACAGACCTTACTAGAACCTGAGCAGATGAATAAAGATATGGAATATTATAAAATTACTTACTTCCACACAAAAAATGGACTCAAATAATTGTATTCTTTCCAAGATGGAACCTTTATTACTGGCAGGCAGGACCTTTAAAATGTTTGAGAGACAAATGTAGCTTTTAATTTTTCTGAACCCCCTCCCCTCCATCCACTTTCTCTCCCCCCCCCCCCCCCCCCGAGAATTGTCACTCTGTCATTTTGACGTCATTGGCGATCGGAGCAGAGGTCAAGAGTGGCCAGGAGATGCCGCTTGACATTATCAACTAGTATTGAGCAAAAATACTAAATCTACTCAACTAAAAGTCTAAAACGTAATAATTAATTAGGACTTAAGAAATTGCCAATCAATATAATATTAAGACAAGACATTTTAACACCATGTCTTTATTGAATCCTTTAGTCTTTAATGACATGATTCATTATCCAACTAGTTGTAAAGCTCCCGGCTTTGTCTGACACACTGACCCACCTCCACCACTGCAAAGAATAACTCGAAGCTCCCTTTCATGTGGGTCACACAAGCGAAAATGCCTTTTCTTGGACCCCCCTCCCCACCTCATCCTCGTGAGAAGGCCTGCTACCAGCTGTATTATATTTTCTTACATATTGATATAAAACACATTAGAAAGGACCGTGTTGTAGAGGTTCATGCATTTCTTTTACAAAACAGAATAAACACACAAAATTATTAAAAAAAACGTAATTGTTTCGTTGCCTATATACCACGTAACTAACACGCTAAATTTGGCATTGACTGCGTAGCGTCCATTTTAAAGCAGGGGTTTAAACAAACTGTTAATACCTTTTAGTGAGTTGATATGTTGTACAGCCATGCGCAGTACAGTGAGTTTATCCAACTTCCGCTTCATGGCACTACACATGGGAATTAATGCCGACAATTCTGTGATGTACGTGTTCATCTTATCTCGTCTCCTCTTCTCGATCTCGCTGTGGTTCTGCCTGGTCACGGGACTTAAGCTTCAGAATCAACATACACGATAGTTAAAACCAAAAAAGGAAATACCAACAACATAGTTTGGGAGTGTAGATATCAAGTTATATTTCAGCATAATAAACTTATTAGATACAATAAGTGGATACACTGTCTAAGTCTTTGGTCTGAATAGTTTGTATAGTGGGCGAATATCTACTGCGTTTAGAATATATGGTACACAAGTTAATCTATGTCGGACTGGCGCCCCAAGGCAATGCCAACCTTAGCTCTCTTGGCGCCTCCCCCCCCAGGCCAATGTCCGCCTTTGACTTGGACCTCGAAGAGGTATAGTGGTCCTTTTGGCGCCTCCACAGCTAAGTGCCGTCTTGGTACGTGAACATAACATTGAATAGCAATACGCCTAAACTCACTCCCCCCCCCCCCGGCCAATGTCCGCCTTTGACTTGGACCTCGAAGAGGTATAGTGGTCCTTTTGGCGCCCCCACAGCTAAGTGCCGTCTTGGTACGTGAACATAACATTGAATAGCAATACGCCTAAACTCACCCCCCCCCCCAACCCCAATTAAAAAAAGAAAAGAAAAAAGGCCGTCAATTACTCCTGCTAGTTGTTCAATCTAAATCCTGCTACTAAATATAAAGTCTTACAGTTAAGACATTCTTCTAAGACATTCTTCTAAGACATTCATCTAAGACATTCGTCTAAGACATTCGTCTAAGACATTCATCTAAGACATTCATCTAAGACATTCGTCTAAGACATTCGTCTAAGACAGTCATCTAAGACATTCATCTAAGACATTCGTCTAAGACATTCATCTAAGACATTCATCTAAGACATTCATCTAAGACAGTCATCTAAGACATTCATCTAAGACATTCGTCTAAGACATTCGTCTAAGACATTCGTCTAAGACATTCGTCTAAGACATTCATCTAAAACAGTTGCTCAACTTTGAGTCATGGGCGAATCCAAGGGTTGGTGTTTGTTTGTGTGTGTGCGTGTGTGGGGGGGGGGGGAATAATGAGGAGTATATGTATCGTACGGATAACGCTAAGCTTTGGCACTCTAGGGGAGGTTGCGAGCACTGTCCTCTTCAGTGTACACTACAGCTCTAAACAATCACATACTCCTCAAATGGCCAGCTATAGCTGTATATTACACTTGGAAAGCTATAGTTATTCATTATTACACCTGATGAGATATAGCTGTATATTACACTTGGCAAGCTATAGTTATACATTATTACACCTGGTAAGATATAGCTGAATATTACACTTGGCAAGCTATAGTTATATATTACATTTGGCAAGCTATAGCTGTATATCACACCCGGCAAGCTATATTTGGCAAGCTATAATTATATATTACAGTTATATATATATTACACTTGGCAAGCTATAGCTTTATATCACACCCGGCAAGCTATAGTTATATATTGCATTTAGCAAGCTATAGTTATATATTACATTTGGCAAGCTATAGCTGTATATTACACCCGGCAACCTATAGTTATATATTACACTTGGCAAGCTAGAGCTGTATATTACACCCGGCAAGGTATAGTTATATATTACACCCGGCAACCTATAGTTGTATATTACACCCGGAAAGCCAAAGTTAGATATTACATTTGGCAAGCTATAGTTATAAATTACACCCGGCAAGCTATAGTTATATATTACACCCGGCAAGCTATAGTTATATATTGCATTTGGCAAGCTATAGTTATATATTACATTTGGCAAGCTATAGCTGTATATTACACCCGGCAACCTATAGTTGTATATTACACCCGGCAAGCTATAGTTATATATTACACTTGGCAAGCTATAGTTATATATTACACTTGGCAAGCTATAGTTATATATTACACCCGGCAAGCTATAGTTATATATTACACTTGGCAAGCTATAGTTATATATTACACTTGGCAAGCTATAGTTATATATTACACTTGGCAAGCTATAGTTGTATATTACACTTGGCAAGCTATAGCTGTATATTACACTTGGCAAGCTATAGTTATATATATATTACACTTGGCAAGCTTGACCACCGAGTGCCAGTTTAACCAAGTCCGTTTCATGAAAGATACACTATTATAATTTGTGTTACCTTTAGAATTCTATATTAGCCTCCGCATTGGTCTGTCTCTGTCAGCGGAGAGCTTCAAAGAAAACGGAACATAATACTGCTCTAAGCGTACCAACATATTAACTATTGGCAGGCCGTTTGTTGGGTTTACAAATTACAAAAACATATATATATGTGTGTGTATATATATATGTGAGTATATATATGTGAGTATATATATATATATATATATATATATATATATATATATATATACTAGGATTAACCGGATGCAGTTTTTTTTACACCGGGTCCGGGTAATTTGAGAAAGTGTTACAAAATGAAAATAAAAAAAAGAGTTAACTTCACCTTTTCTATAATAAACTTTAAACATTAGTCCTACACACAGTCCTACACACAGTCCTACACACAGTCCTACACACAGTCCTACACACAGTCCTACACACAGTCCTACACACAGTCCTACACACAGTCCTACACACAGTCCTACACACAGTCCTACACACAGTCCTACACACAGTCCTACACACAGTCCTACACACAGTCCTACACACAGTCCTACACACAGTCCTACACACAGTCCTACACACAGTCCTACACACAGTCCTACACACAGTCCTACACACAGTCCTACACACAGTCCTACACACAGTCCTACACACAGTCCTACACACAGTCCTACACACAGTCCTACACACAGTCCTACACACAGTCCTACACACAGTCCTACACACAGTCCTACACACAGTCCTACACACAGTCCTACACACAGTCCTACACACAGTCCTACACACAGTCCTACACACAGTCCTACACACAGTCCTACACACAGTCCTACACAGTCCTACACACAGTCCTACACACAGTCCTACACACAGTCCTACACACAGTCCTACACAGTCCTATATCATACACGTGAATCATTATTAATTAATATAATAATCGCTTCCCCATAAATAAAAATAGAAAAAATCAAACTTTTTAGACGAGTTCAACCGTCACGCATGGCGCTCGCTGAGTACTATAATATATAAAACATGTCGAGCAGGGGGGGGGGGGGACCGGTTGTGCAAAGGGTGCAGGACATACCAGAAGTAAAATATATTATGATAAGAGATTAAACGCCCGACGTGGTCAAATCCTTTAGCTATTAATGCAACCCCCCCCCCCCCTTTTTACACACACACACACACACAAATCTGATGTTCGTTTAATATTCTCAAAATAAATCAACTTCTGTATAAAATGAACAACAGACAGGATCACCGCAGCTACACAGAACATGAATAATTTTTACAGTTACAGTACATAAAATAGAACAGAGCTAAGGGCTTGCTTACGTCACGTAATCTGATTATTATTATTATTATTTTTTTTTTTTGTAAACACAAATGGAAACATGATCTTCTCAGCAACACACAAGAAGCCAAGCTCGCTTTCGTCTGGTTTTTCTGGTTAGACGTTGAGATAAAGTTTTCTATTCAGGTCACTTAATCACGATGAACTTAAAAGGGGATTGATATCGTCCTTGGAACAATGCGAGGACCACTAAATGCCATATAAACAAGTTTGAATTTCCAGTCAACGTTGTTTCTGTTTCAATGTGACATCTCTTGTAAGGCCGTAACTCCGTTAATGCGAACATCGGCACATGCGAACATCCGTACACGCGTTGTACATTCCAACATCCGTATATGCGTAGCTTCATAAGTCATGCGTACATCCGAATATTGACCACTATTCAAATAACAGCAGACGAACATTTGACTTCCTCAAGCTTGCTCCATTGCCTGTACAAATTGGTTCAGAAGATAATGCTGAGATGTGATCGATCGATCGTTCTATTAGCAGTAGATAATGCTGAGATGTGATCGATCGATCTGTCTATTAACAGTAAAAAATGCTGAGATGTGATCGCGCGATCTGTCTATTAACAGTAGATAGTGGTGAGATGTGATCGATCGATCTTGTCTATTAACAGTAGATAATGCTGAGAAGTGATCGATCGATCTGGAGTAGTGATTTTTAAATTGTTTTATTTTTAAATTGGTGTCTTAAAGTTTGAGTTAAAATTTGTGTATGAACGTACTATTTTATGCGTGGTTTCTTCTTTTAAGAAAAAAATTGGAAGTTGATCAAATAGTAATTTGAAAGTTATGACAAGGCTTCATACAAAAATCGCATCAAATGCATGATTGAAAATTTGATCGAGTGAACTGACGCTAAATATTTCGCCATTTACATCATAATGAAAAAATTAAGTTTTCAAATGTTTTTCTCTCCACGAATTTACCCTATTTTAAAGCCTTTTTTCCCCAATATGTGGTTGTAAGGGTCACTTTGCTTCTAAATGAATGATGTCGTGACCTGAAAACACGTGAGAACCAGGGCACTATAGCTACTGAGTTTAGTTATTATGCGGAGTTAACTAATTTTTAGGGGTCCTTGCTTATCTTATAGCGACTATTTGTGAAAATCTGTCGCCTGCTGACATTTTTTAAAAATTAAGAAAATTGAAATCTAAAAGTATGTACCCGGAATTTCCCGGGATGGGAAAATATCCCGGGTAGTCTTTAGTTTACTAAAAATCGTACGGGATCACGGGATCTGGGGAGAGAAAAAAAAATGTGTCCACTATAGTTTCGCCTTCTCCATTCATCCAACCAATCAGACCTATTAAAATCAATCACGTGATGAACTTACCCAGGATGCCTAGCATCTACGTCACTTGTATCAGCACACGAGCTGGACTGGCCTTGACACTGTGGATCGTCATCGTCGTCCGAGTCGAAGGCACTGTTGATATAATTTACGTGTGCACTTTGATCTAATTATTTTGTGTGAACTGTTGGCAGAGTTAATCTGTGACAGTTACAGCTCAAAACCCCAAGTTAAAAAAGATCTTAACCAGGGGTGGGCAGACTACGACCCGCGGGAAATTCACGGCCCTCTGAAACGCTTCCCGCGAGACATTCCGGTAAATGAATTAATGTTTTCGTAGAAGATAAAAAAATAATAAAAAGTTAACTATTATATGTATAAGCCTTTTAAATATTAAATAAATACAGAGTAAAATTTTTCAAACTGCAATAATAATGATTAAAGCAAATTTAAACAGTACCCCAATGCTAATTCACCTACCGAACTTCGGACTGATCTTCAATGACTTTGACGAGTGTTTCCCAAACTTTTAAGTTTGATGTCCCGGTGTACAAGTTTCCCACTGCACAAGGGTTAGAAGTCTTAGAATTGCATGAATCGTTAGCGAGTAACTCTTGAACGGCGACTTACGAAGAATCGCGACTTGACCGAGAACCTACAGATGCGGCACTGAGCACGAGGTTCTTGACCGGACTAGACCCCCAACTTCGCGCATACCGTTAGTAATGGCACCCGTGCCGGTGACCTTCCCGCAAAATAATTTTGCGACCACGTGATAGACTTGCCAGGTTTATAAATTATTTATTTTGACGTTAAATATATAATTTTTTAAAAATAAATCCGTGATCAGCCCATTCGATAGGACTCTATACTGACTACTGACAATTCATTCTAGCTGTTAAGTTTTTTGTTAAATATTTTTTTGTAATCGCTGTTTAAAAAAAAATTGAGGAGTAAAAATCAATAGAGAGGATGGAAGCCGTGTGTTCTACACACAGAAATACAGTCGTGTTAAAACGATACTTAAATTAATCTCAATTATGGAAAGAGGATCTGAGCTGATGGGCGAGAGAAAATTCAACTTCAGTTTCTTGTCTCATGTTGTGCAGATCGGCAAAGTAAACCTCACGGACCGATGCTGGTCAGCGGACCGATGCCGGACAGCGGGCCGATGCCGGTCAGCATCCATTGGAAACCACGATTTTAATTCTCAATGATAAGTCAAGACACAAAAATGTCGGTAAAATTAAAAACAAAGTGAGGGCTGTCTGAGTAAAATTTAAACTGCAACTTTTATAACATGATATCATGATATATTTTATAGTAATTGATTTGCCCCCCCCCCCCCCCCCCGGGAATGTTAACTTATTTTATACAACCCCCCTTTCACACATTTATTTCCTAAGATTATTTCAACTTCATGTCATCATGTATTTTACCGATTCAAATGTTTGAGCCCATCGCGATTCAAATCTTTGAGCCCATTGTTGGGGTTAAGGTATTTGAACCGATCTTTTCGTTAGTTCAAAATAACATGATCATTTTGTGCACAATACATGTACCATGACTTTCTATGTGCACAATACATGTACCATGACTTTCTAGGTGCACAATACATGTACCATGACTTTCTAATACATACAAATTTGATTGTTCTTGAAAAATAAACAAAAAAACAAAAAACAACCCCCCCCCCCGTTTACAATTAAATGGTGTCAAAAGATTGGCTTAGGTCAGTGGTCAGCAAATCGCGGCTCGCGAGCCGCATTACGTCTCTTAAGCGACCTGAGTGCGGCTCGGCCAGTCAACAACAAATCGGTTTTGACTCCTAGGAACATGGTTCTTGACAGGTCCTTGAAAATAAATGTGGTTCTCAAAATTTTTTTAATCGTCCTGCTGCTGATTTTTGACTCTTTTGACTAATGAGTTTGCCGACCACTGACTTAGGTTATTCAAAAATAGATTTTATTTTTTTCTTTGATTTAGTGAAAAATCCTTTAAAAGAGTGGATACCAAGAACTGTTTGAAACACGAGCCCATAGTTCCGTATATACTTCTACAATATCTCTACATATAGGACTGGAGTAGGATCTAACTAACGGAGCCATGCATATATCATACTCACTCAAGCGAAGTGTTACTTTTCTTGCGTTTCCGCTCCATCCTTGCCGCCAAAGGCAACGGTAGCAGATGCGCAAAGTGTGCCGGAAAGGTTATGGGAGCAATATTTCCCAGCGATGGTGCCGTCGCCGCTGCAGGCAGCCGGTCCCGGGACGTCCCCGCGGTCAGTGCTGCCGGAGGTGAGACAGTTGCCGGCGGGGCCACAGTGCTAGGGCTTGTCGCCGGCCCGGCTCCAGGCTGGGCCCCGGGTATGGCCACAATGATGACGGCGAGATCCTGAAATGAAATAAAACAAGAGCGTCGGCGGGTTAAAGAGGCAAGGGCGATAGAGTCTACCGTCCTGCCTGTGTGGTCAACCCCTGTACCGGTAGAGATGCCTGGCATACATCATTATTATCAAACACATTTTTCATTGGAATGGTAAGGTACCACATACATCATTCACATATAATGAAAACGTTAACTGACTTCCACATTTTCCATCTGATGGAATGAGTTTGATGTGAAAAATATCTTCCATATTTCCTCTAGACCAGTGGTTCTCAACCTTTCTAATGCCGCGACCCTTCAATACAGTTCCTCATGTTGTTGCGACCCCCAAACATAAAATTATTTTCGTTGCTACTTCATAAATTTTTTTTTTCCGATGGTCTAAGGCGACTTCTGTGTAACGGTCATTCGTCCACCAAAGGGGTCTCGAACTACATGTTGAGAACCGCTGCTCTAGACTAAAACAGCTCTTTCCACGTACTGAAATTTATTCCCAAATATTTTATTTAAATAGAATATTTTACCATGACAAGGAAACATTAAAAAAAAATAATTTCTCTAACATTTCATTGTGGGTTGCCTAATGGCATCTAGATTAAATTAATGACATCACATTGATGGTTAGGCGTAAACTCTCTAACTAAACTGATTGTGAAATATGGACATTGATATTGCACTTACATCGTAAATAGCGGCTCCAAAAGCGGGATATTTTCTTAAATACAAAACATAAGCAGACGGCAAACAACGGACACGCGGAACCAGTGGCGTAGTGAGGGGTGGGCAAGGGGGGCATCATGCCCCGGGCGCTACTCACAAAGGGGCGCCAAATGGTATATTTTACTATAATATTGTATGGTTTTCGAATGGGGGGGGGGCGCTAAAAAGGTATTGTGCCCCGGGCGCGAGTTCAGTTCGCTACGCCACTGCGCGGAACGAGCAGTTGTCTTAGTTCAAACAAAACCTGTGTACATCCACCATTCTTGTTTCAAATAAAGACTTTTAATTAATCGGGTTTGTCTATAAATGTTTGTATATTCTCAACACATGCAAATTAGATGCTATTCTAACAGCTGACAGCCCAAAATGGCTCCAAGCGTCTGTTCGTATTTGTTTGGCGAACCTAGTTTTCCGACCCTAGTTATATTGCACTATTGGTAAACCGCAGTTTGTTGACCCCTGTTATATTGCACTATTGGTAAACCGCAGTTTGTTGACCCCTGTTATATTGCACTACTGGTAAACCGCAGTTTGTTGACCCTAGTTATATTGCACTATTGGTAAACCGCAGTTTGTTGACCCTAGTTATATTGCACTACTGGTACACCGCAGTTTGTTGACCCTAGTTATATTGCACTATTGGTAAACCGCAGTTTGTTGACCCCTGTTATATTGCACTACTGGTAAACCGCAGTTTGTTGACCCCTGTTATATTGCACTATTGGTAAACCGCAGTTTGTTGACCCTAGTTATATTGCACTATTGGTAAACCGCAGTTTGTTGACCCTAGTTATATTGCACTACTGGTACACCGCAGTTTTCCGACCCCTGTTATATTGCACTACTGGTACACCGCAGTTTTCCGACCCTAGTTATATTGCACTACTGGTACACCGCAGTTTTCCGACCCTAGTTATATTGCACTACTGGTACACCGCAGTTTTCCGACCCTAGTTATATTGCACTACTGGTACACCGTAGTTTTCCGACCCTAGTTATATTGCACTACTGGTACACCGCAGTTTGCCAACACGTGTTATGATACGTCACTGCAGACTTTTTATTTCCCGCCCATGAACTATATTGAAATTAAATATTCTGATGTCTCAACCACTTTTAAAACCGAATTTTTTTTACACCATACTTAAATTGAGACGATTTCATTTTTCCGGAAAGAAAATATTACGCGCCAAACGCAGTTGTGTTGTATAAAAAAATATATCATTTAGCGTAGTTATCGGGAATTATATTTTGCCCGCTATTGAACTCATTGAACCATACTTTCTATGAAACATATAGAATTATTTAATTTGTAATATACTCTCAATAACAAATTCGCTCATTAGGAAGCAGTCTACGAGTCAAACCAGAAGGTTAATATACATATATAAGAGATTGATACACCGTAGTTTTCCGACCCCTGTTATATTGCACTACTGATACACCGCAGTTTGTTGACCCCTGTTATATTGCACTACTGATACACCGTAGTTTTCCGACCCCTGTTATATTGCACTACTGATACACCGCAGTTTGTTGACCCCTGTTATATTGCACTACTGATACACCGTAGTTTGCCGACCCCTGTTATATTGCACTACTGATACACCGCAGTTTGTTGACCCCTGTTATATTGCACTACTGATACACCGTAGTTTTCCTACCCCTGTTATATTGCACTACTGATACACCGTAGTTTTGCCGAACCCAATTATAGTGCACTAATGAAACGACAAAAACATAAATGGCCTCGCCTTGAGACTGTCCCATATATTTGTGTCACAATTTGAATGTGACGTTTTTTGCCCAACTGTTCAATCCCATTATTCTGCGCGCATTCATTTAGGGCAAATTTGATGTCTCACTTTTAGCCTCATTAAAAAAAAAAAAAAACACAGTTCACCATTGTTCACATTCAGAGAGATTCCTTTCAATTGAAAGTTGAATAAACACACACACAAAAAATTATCGACGTCACATTCTGCGCACATTCAGATAACGCCATGCACTTGGCGGCATTCGGGGTCTGACCAGGCTGATGACGTCACCAACTGTCGCCTTAGAAGCACTGACCGTGAAACAGGTTAGCCGAGTAAACATTTTTTTTTTTTGTTATTCCTCATTTTAACTCGCGATTTAATAGGAAAATGTTATTTTATGTGAGTGTATGGATCGGAAAATGTGAGAGACAGGGGAGAGAAAAAGAGATGGAATATAGATAAGAAAGAGAGAGAGGGAGAAAGAGAGAGATAAAGAGATAGTGAGAGAGAAAGAGAGAGAAAGAGAGACATAGAGAGAGAGACATAGAAAGAGAGAGAGAGAGAGAGAGAGAGAGAGAGAGAGAACGAGGTGTGGATCGTAAAAAGTGAAAGACCGGAGAGAAAAAGAGATGGAGCATAGATATGAAAGAGAGAGAGTGAGGGAGAAAGAGAGACAAATACATTTTCGATGTGTAGCCATACCAACCATAAATTAAAAGAGACTTGTAAGCATACCATGATAACATCTCTCGGCGTGCTTCTCTGTCACCATTGTACTAGCTGTAAGCGGTACGGCGTGCTTCTCTGTCACCATTTGTACCAGCTGTAAGCGGTACGGCGTGCTTCTCTGTCCCCATTGTACCAGCTGTAAGCGGTACGGCGTGCTTCTGTCACCATTTGTACCAGCTGTAAGCGGTACGGCGTGCTTCTCTGTCACCATTGTACCAGCTGTAAGCGGTACGGCGTGCTTCTCTGTCACCATTGTACCAGCTGTAAGCGGTAAGGCTTTACAAGAAGACGCCTAAGCCCGTAAAAAAACCATCAAGAATAATCTCTGACGCTAATCGTGTGTATTTTTTAAAAACTAGACCTACGTTCAACTATAATCTACTAGAACAGCGGTTCTCAACCTGTGGGTCGCGACCCCTTTGGGGGTCGAACGACCATTTCCCAGGGGTCGCCTTTTGCCATCGGTAAACACTTATACTCTACAGTTATGAAGAAGCAACGAAAATAATTTTGTGGTTGGGGGGTCGCCACAACGCAAGGAACTGTATTAAGGGGGCGCGGTATTAGAAAGGCTGAGAACCGCTGTACTAGAAGATATCCCCCGATGTTATCGAGATAATAATGCGATAATGTCTACCTGCTGTTGCAAACTTTCATTATCAATTTCTTATTTTAAAATGTATATATGTAATGATGTTCACGTTTCTAACATCATTAAAAGTTTTAAGAAGTGTTTTCCTGAAATATATTATACGCGTACCCTACCCCTTATGGCGCCCCTAAACTACATTTTTTTCTCTCTAAACATGATCTTAAATTACCAGCTCTAAATGATCAAAAAATTAAATCATTATGGTCACTAAAGGAGTTCATCGACTGCTGATCTCTACGCTAGGGAAATACTTAAGATGTCACGTGTTTTTAATTTGTTAAATGTTGGGCTTACCCTACCATTTTTCGTGCCCCTAAGCTAAATATGTTTTCCCCCTAAAAATTGTGAAAACTCAATCTTAAATTTAAAACAAAAACTGTAAATACCGTTTAAAATATGTTTTTCACTAACGGAATTTGATATAGGCCTACTGATATCTTCATTAAAAATTTAACCAAACGTTTTTCTTTTGTTTTCTTTTATAGTATCGGAAAATCGGAAAACAAAGTCTTTTACCTAAATAAGAATCCCTTAAACGTATTTCATGTCTGTAAGTGCCTTGGGTCTATTTTTTTTGGTACAGATATGTTATTAATCTCATACACCAACTTTAGTTTTCGCAAAATAAAAAACAAAAATTTATTTTCATTTTTTAAAAGAAAATCTTAACCCAATACAATTTTTTCCAAATGAAATTTGCATGTGTTTAATTAAAATGATTGGGTTTAGATATTTATGGGCATACTTATGTAAAAATACCCACATTTTGTTAAGGTCATTTATTTTATTAATTGTCAACAAATGTTTATTTGTAAAAAGAGAATGTAACATCTCTTTTTCGCAAACTGTAATATAATAGGATTTATAGATATTGTCATCCACGTAAAAATGTAGCCTACACATCCTACATCCTAACACCGATGTGTATGTAGCTCAGAGGGTTAATTATTTATCAAATTCGTTCCTTTATTCTTCTTCTTCTATATATTAAGGGCCCACGATCAATTTATTGATCATTATGGCTCCTATGAATGTAGATGGGATTTGCAATGTTTCTGTGCCTGGTGTTGATGAGGATATTTCACTAGTTACAAGAGTAACTGTTTGAGGGGTTGGAAGGCCTGAGGCAATAGGCGCAAATGAGTCAAGTGTTGTCCCTCAACTGTTCCTTTTGGAAGCTTGTTACAGTCCCTGATTGTCTTTTGGAAGGAATGAGCAGTTCCTATACTGGCTTCTCGCTGGTATGAGCCGGAACTGCCTGTCATGGCCTCGTCGCTGTCTATTGGGGAGAGGCGTATCTCGTGCTGCCGGGGCAAAATGAAAGTATCGACACCCCCTCCCCACGCCAGATTTCAATAAAAAATCACACCTACGAAATCACAAATTTTTTTGCAGGTCAGCTGGTTTGTTCTTATTTGGACGAGTGATAAGTGCATTAGTGAATGCTATTTGGCTATGGAGTTTCGCTGCATTGATTGACCGGCATTTTCTTATTAAAAGTATAATTGAAGGTTAAGTTATTTTTACGTGAAAAATTTAATTGAAATATATTTTTGGAATGAAAAATAATTTAAAACTTATTAAATGTTAAAAATACAAAGCTAAATTTGTGTGTGTTTTATTGGTAATGTAAAAAGCAATCACTTATATTTATCAATTTCACTTTTAAGAAGGGAATTATACCTTATCAGTTTTGTCACATGCGGTTATTAAATCAAAAAGACTTATAGCTTCGGCTAAATTAGGCCATTCGCTCTATTACGTCATTTGCATGTTTATTTAGAACACATTGATATTAATTTTATTTCGCAATATTAACTACGCATTAAAAACGCACTAAAACAACAAATGTTTTGGTTTTCTCGATAGATGTGATTACGATGTAATTCTTAGATTATACTTTTTTTTGTTGAATATTTCTCTGATAACTCATAACACATGCTTAAAATAGTTTCTTTTTTGTTATTTTAAACATATTTGTAATTTATAATAATAATATTTAAACATTTACTAAAATAAAGGCAGATACATTTTATTTTTTGCGCATTTACATTTATTCGATTTCCGTAAAATAATAGAAAATCATCACTATAATTATTTTTAAGAATCCGAATGTATTTAAATCGCTACGTCTATTTGGCGTTATGGTCAGCCTAGCTCATTCATATATATATATATGCAGAATTAGTCTTCACAAAATTTGAATACAGGATAAAAAATTGTATTTTTAAAAATTAAATCTCTGACAGTGAAAAATATAACTAACTATAATGAAGTATAAAGAACCACACTATTTATTCATATTTTTTATGCCTTCAGATTCATCCACAAACAAATTGTTCTAGCTTTATTCTACAGTTAAAAGGTCTCGTTTCACTTTATAAGAGAAGTAACAAGGCCTCATCTCGTTTGATATTAGAATTACAGGTTGTCACCTAGATTTATAATATAGTTAAAAGGCCCAGAGGCGTAGTTAGAGTGTTTGGCGCCCGGGGACAAGATTCATTTTAAAGAGCCTCCCTTACTTTGTTCAACTCTCAAACCCATTATTTTCATCAATGAAATAATATCAAAGCACAATTTGACGCCCTTAACTAGTCCGGCGCCCAGGGACAAATGCCCCCACGTCAACTAGATATATAATATAATCAAAAGGTCTCACCTAGCTTTATACTTGAGTCACGTGGTCTCACCTAGACATAATAGTTACAAGCCTCTTATAGCTTGATATTAGAATTACACCGTCTCAGACAGTTTGATTGTAGAATAACACCGTCTAATCTAGCTTGATATTCAAATTACACAGTGTCATCTTGTTTGATTAAAGTACAAGGTCTCATTTAGTTTTATAGCTGAGTTAAAATTAAAAAAAAAAAATAACGCTAAGATCATCCTAATTTCCCTTACAAACTAAAAATATTTTTGAAAGATCAATAAAAATCCATTGGACTTATACAATCCCCAGATACTATAAAATCACATTTAAAATACATTTTTGTGGTGACGGAGGGGAAAGGAAAAAAATATACAAACTAACAAAAGAAAGCAATTTTGTCATCGGTTGTACATCAACCACACAATTAACTCTAGAGTTTAGCGCGTAACAAGAAAATAGGACGGGAACAAAGGAGTCAATCCATTATGACGTTGAGGTGCCTTCATTTTGAATTATATCGAACTGTTCAGAGGTTCACAATCGCAACGATGTGTGCCAACAAGGAAATAATTTGGACGGTGGATAGCGATGAAAGTTGAGGCCTGACTTATATCACTATATGGTATGAATCAGATGCTTGACATACATCACTACATGGCGTGAATTGGATGCTTGACATACATCACTACATGGCATGAATCGGATGCTTGACCTACATCACTATATGACATGAATCGAATGCTTGACATACTTCATTTCATGGTGTGAATTGGATGCTTGACATACATCACTACATGATGCGAATTGGGTGCTTGACATACATCACTACATGGCATGAATTGGATGCTTGACATACATCACTACATGGCATGAATCGGATGCTTGACATACATCACTACATGGCATGAATTGGGTGCTTGACATACATCACTACATGGCATGAATTGGATGCTTAACATAGATCACTACATGGCATGAATCGGATGCTTGACATACATCACTACATGCTGTGAATCGGATGCTTGACATACATCACTACATGCTACGAATTGGATGCTTGACATACATCACTACATGGCATGAATCGGGTGCCGCCATCTTGTTTAACAAACCATCTCCAAAAAAAGGTAACTAGACACTTACAAAAGTAGATAGAGAAAACTTTAGAGCGGTTACCAGTTAGCCACATTTCAGTTCCGTCTCTTTCAGAGAAGCTGTAGTATTCAGTTAAATGTGATGCTCAACCCAAACCACATACCCAACCACATACCCAAACCAAACCACATATCTCACAGTACCAAAAGACCAAACCATACATCTCAGTATATACACTCTACACGAGTGGTCGGCGAATCGCGGCTCGCTAGCCGCATGCAGCTGTTCAGCGACTTGAGTGCGGCTCGGCCAGTCGACCAAAAATCAATTTTGACTCCGAAAAACGTGGTTCTTGTCAGGTTCTTGAAAAGAAATTTTGATCTCAATTTTTTTTTAAAAAATCGTTCTGCTGCTGATTTTTGGCTCTAATGACTAATGAGTTTGTCGCCCACTGCGCTATACTAACACGGAAATGGCGAATAGTTAAGACAGAGAGTTAAAACAAAATTACCTCCAATAACGATAAAATGTTCTTCTACGCTTGATGTGCTACTTGGGACTGTAGTGGCACGCAGGATGTTCTACTTGGGACTGTAGTGGCACGCGTGTTGTTCAACGTGCGCGTGTAGTGACACACAGGTTGTTCTACTTGGGATTGAAGTAACACGTGTGTTATTCAGTTTGGGGATTGTAGTGACGCGCAGGTCATTCTACACGGATTGTAGTAGCACGCGTGTTACTCAACTTGGGATTGTAGTGGCACGCGGGTCGTAACTCTTGGGTTGTAAGACTTGGGTTGTACCAACGTCCAGTAGACGACCAGGAAAGTAAACCGCTCCACTTGACTGGTCAGTCCGAGATGTCAGGGCTCGAGCGTATCCAGCACAAATCTATCATACCAATCCCATTGGAATGGACACAACAGATCGGTCTGAGCCATGGTGTTAGCTGGACCTGTAAACAGAGAGAAAGATTATAAGGCGTGAGTCGATGTCTAGCTATCATTTCATCAAGGAGACCCCCCCCCCACACACACACACCTGTCAGAGGATCTAATAATAACAGTGCCCTGATAGAGAATCAGTTAAAACAATCCAGGTCCGTGACTACCATGATGACCAGTTAAACACAGTGACTACCAAGGCGATAAGTTAAACACAGTGACTGCCAAGGCGACCAGTTAAACACAGTGACTGCCAAGGCGACCAGTTAAACGCAGTGACTGCCAAGGCGACCAGTTAAACACAGTGACTGCCAAGGTGACCAGTTAAATACAGTGACTGCCAAGACGATCAGTTAAACACATTGACTACCAAACGATCAGTTAAACACATTGACTACCAAACGATCAGTTAAACACATTGACTACCAAACGATCAGTTAAACACATTGACTACCAAACGATCAGTTAAACACATTGACTGCCAAGACGATCAGTTAAACACATTGACTACCAAGACGATAAGTTAAACACATTGACTACCAAACGATCAGTTAAACACATTGACTACCAAGACGATCGGTTAAACACATTGACTTTCCGTTAGCTGTGATTGTCAAATCTAAATTATTTATGAATTATTTTAAAAAATGTACGCGACAAGAGACACGAAACGAATTGCGGACACAAGTGTCCGGGACAAGATTCTAAGGTCCGAGGCATGACACAATTGTCCGGGACAAGACACAAGTGTCCGGGACAAGATACAACGGTCCGGGACACGACACAAGTGTCCGGGACAAGATACTACAGTCCGGGACACGACACAAGTGTCCGGGACAAGATACTACAGTCCGGGACACGACACAAGTGTCCGGGACAAGATACAACGGTCCGGGACACGACACAAGTGTCCGGGACAAGATACTACGGTCCGGGACACGACACAAGTGTCCGGGACAAGATACTACGGTCCGGGACACGACACAAGTGTCCGGGACAAGATACAACGGTCCGGGACACGACACAAGTGTCCGGGACAAGATACTACGGTCCGGGACACGACACAAGTGTCCGGGACAAGATACTACGGTCCGGGACACGACACAAGTGTCCGGGACAAGATACAACGGTCCGGGACACGACACAAGTGTCCGGGACTAGATACTACGGTCCGGGACACGACACAAGTGTCCGGGACAAGATACTACGGTCCGGGACACGACACAAGTGTCCGGGACAAGATACAACGGTCCGGGACACGAAACAAGTGTCCGGGACAAGATACTACGGTCCGGGACACGACACAAGTGTCCGGATTAGAAGAACAGTGACATAATCAGGAGGCAACATTATATGATGGCTCAGTTGACGTTAACCTTCTTAGATGGGGTGGGATGGAACCAGGTCAATAGATAAATAAGGAGGTAGAGCAAAGAGAACAAGGATATCGGAGATAAGGAGAGAGGAGGAAAGGATATTGGCGGGCAGGATAGAGGTGGAAAGGATATGGGCGGGCATGATAGAGGTGACAATAAGGGAGAGAGACTGCATCAGGTTAGCAAAAAAGAAATTAATTTAACAAAATTATGGGCAAGCCTGAAAAAAAGGAACGCAACAAAACAAATAACGTGTCGGCAGGAAGCCTTCGTCAAACAACAGCATATAAACAGAATTAAATTAAAAAATAACACTTAGCTGAAATGTATCCGAGAAGCCCAGAGATCGCTCTCAGCTTCGATAAATCGGTATAAAAATGGCTAAACTAACTTTCATTTAATCATTCTATCTTTAAAAAACGAATGATTAATTTTGGCAGAAACATAGGTATGAAGGAAGGGAGAGAAAATTCATACAAGTACTCCAGTTATCTGACACGGAAAAAATCATGTTGGCCCAGATAATCTTGATCATTTCCAGAAAGGCCCTAAATCCACCCCACCCCCAAGTTTGGCCAGTAATGTCTACGAGACATGACTGCCCCGTAATGTAAATGACACCCCCACCCATATTATCAGCCGTGGCCTTAAGCCTAACAGTTGATTCACACTTAACAAGAGCATCAGTTGCCAGCTTGACGTGCAAAATAAACTCCGAGGTCAACGTGAAGATGACGTATGCTGAGACATATCTTCCTAGGGGGAAAAAAACACAACGGGTCGATACACTAACACAAGAAGAACAGGGAAAGCCGGTAGACAATTGATTAGTTGTGAAGTGGAAATTCTGGCTTGTGATTTTGGAGATGGCTTGTGCGTGCATGTGGTAGCGGAGGTCGGGAGGAGGAGGGTCAGTAGTGGAGAGGGTGGGTAGGGGATGGGGAATCAAGACAAAAATTGTGTAACAGAAAATTACCCGTATTTCCATGTGTGTTATCTCACGCGGACCCCGTAAAGAGGACTACACGAAAAATAAAATTAGCAAAGCTTAACTTTACATGAATGAAATATAATAGTAGATTTATGCACGGATTAAGTAAATTGAGGAGCTGCCTAATTGCTTAATGAATTAAGTCCCCATTGTGTAACCCATACCGTACCAACGGAACAAAAAAAAATAATGTTTGGCCGTTTAACCATATCAATTTACAAACAAACTTTGATGAGTAAAAAAACGGTAGCCATTTACACTCAGCGAAACAAGGGAGAAAAAAACTTTGGTGGGTAAAAAACTTTACCAGTTTACACCCAGCGGAAAAAAAAAAGAAAACGTCACAAAGGTAATTACTGATTATCCATTATAATTTATTATTCTTTTTTTGAAGAGCAACTCACTAATTAATTCCGCACTTGACCCCATTCTCATACACAAACAGTACCATTAGCCTGGGGAGAACACAATTATTTAAATCTACACACCAAGGTTATGCAGAACAATGCAGATTTAAGTGGCCTGTAATACCAGCCTATCTCGGTACTGAATGCCAACCACATACAATGAGACGCGCACACCGCTGCTCATATTGGTCGAGGAATTCATGTTATAAATACCCGGTGCTGCTTTTTTCCAGGTTTGGAGTTCGTTAGCAGCCTCTTCATATTTCCACGCGTTTGCAGACGCTGCTCAGTGACATACTCTGCATAGTGCCATACCCTGCTCTGTGATATACCTTGCTCTGTGACATACCCTACACAGTGACGCAACCTCCCCAAAACCTTTTAATAGTCTCGTTTTTTAATAATTAAAAATGAATAAATAAAAAATAAAAAACAAGCACAGACTGTTCAATAAATTTAAGAATGAGCTATGCTGATCGTAACGCCAAAGAACCGATACGATTTAAATACGTACGTATTCTTAAAAACGATCATAGTTATTTTCTATTATTTTACGGAAATCGAATAAATTTAAATGCGCAATAAATATTATTAATCCTCTTTTTGAAAGTTACGGAAAAAATAATGATCAAAGAATTACACCTTAATCACATATATCGGGAAAACCCAATCGTCAGTTGTTTTTTTTTAGTGCGTTTGTTAGTGCGTTGTTAATATTGGGAAATAAAATTAAAATTAATTTGTTCTTAATAATCACGCCAATGACGTCATAACTCGAATTGCCCATTTAGCCAAATGTAAAAGTTCTCTGATTTAAAATTGTCGAGTGACAAAATTGAGAATGTATTTTCCATTTCTTAAAAGTGAAATTAATAAATATAACTGATTGCTTCTTAAATTGCCTGTCAGTGTGACGTCAATTTCTACAATGACAACAGAACTCTGCTGGGAAAACTTGCAAATGAGAGTTGCTACTTTCGACACAAGTCTCAGCCCTAGTTATTTTTCTTTAGATGCCACCTTGTAGGTCTCGGCTCATCACCACGTTCAACAACCTGGCATAATTAGCGGACATGATCATTTTATTTAGTAAGCAAACAATATCACGCAAACAGATCCGCTATAGGCTATGTATAAAACAATTGACATATCATACCATACTGGGTTTCCTTTCGACGGACACGTCTGTTGTTTTAATTTGGGTTGACATCGTTTCTCCCTCTCTCTTTCTTTCCCTCCCCCTCTCTCTCCCACTCTCTCTACAACTATCACCTAACCCTCCCAACCCGGTTTTCAAGACCACTGACAATTTTAATTGAAATTTATCGATCTTAAGTCGTTGAAACTGTTTTCATAGCTGGCTTGGAGTGCTGGGTAAATAGTTTGATAATCCCTGACTATTTCAGTTTGTCGCATGTTGAGGACATTTACAATATCTCGAACTTTATGAGAGGACAAAATTACATCTTGTGACTTGTTGACCAAAGCAAAATATTGCATCTATTATATTGCGGACCAAGCAATATTGCATCACGGGATTTGTTAACCAGGCAATATTTCATCTTGCTACTTGTGGACAAGGCGATATTACATTTTGCCACTTGGGGACAAAGCAATTTTACATCTTGCGACTGGTGGACAAAGCAATTTTACATCTTGCGACTGGTGGACAAAGCAATTTTACATCTTGCGACTGGTGGACAAAGCAATTTTACATCTTGCGACTGGTGGACAAAGCAATTTTAATTCTTGAGACTGGGGGACAAATCAATATTACATCTCCAAACTTGTGGACCAGGAAATATTACTTTTTTCCAAATTTAAAACTAGGTCAGTGCATTTATAAATAGAGCAATTTCTTTACAACCGGGCCGACTCATTAACATTTAGCTGAGCACATTTTACAACCGGGAGAAAGTTACTTTTAAACCAGGACAGCTTATTTATATGTAGACAAAATTATTTTAAACTAGACCGGCACATTTATAACTAGGCCAGCACATTTGTAACTAGGCCAGAACATTTGTAACTAGGCTAGAACATTTGTAACAAGGCCAGTATATTTGTAACTAGGCCAGAACATTTGTAACTAGGCCAGAACATTTGTAACTAGGCCAGAACATTTGTAACAAGGCCATAACATTTGTAACAAGGCCAGAACATTTGTAACAAGGCCAGACCATTTGTAACTAGGCCAGAACATTTGTAACTAGGCCAGCATATTTATAACTAGTCCAGGTCCACTCATACATTTAGCGGGTTACAGCAAAGTGTATCTATGGGTAGGCCACCTTTTTTTCAAACTAACCAATTCTTAATATATTAAAATAATTTAACAGAACATATGTAAAGAAGCCAGACGCCTCTGTCTAATCAACCATTTATTGGACTGCTGGGCAGAACAGTGAAAAGCGACGTGCTTCCAAAATTAATGTGCTCAAGACGACGTCAGTAGAAATGTCAAATTTAATGCGATTAATTGAATGTAACAAGTTCATTGCGACCTTTCCGCTCCAGCCACGCCGATACGCGAGAAAATTGAAGCTACATTCGAGGGCTGCTTTTTGCCTCTTGATGGAGCTACGCTAATCAGGCAATGACGGCAGTACTGCTGAATGCGAATAAAACACGAAAAGATACTGAACCGTCGCAGGAATGTTAAATATGGCAAGAAAATATCAAACAAAGACTTTCAATACAGATAATATTGGCTGATAAAGATGAAAGATATGGATGAAACTATTTTCAACGCACGGTTGCACTGTTACTTAAACGCGCTCAGTTAAAACGGATGTTCCGCCGCCATATGGTTTCCGCTCTCTATTCAAGTTTTCACCACATACTTTTGCACAGTGGATAAAGCGAGATGCCACCAGAGTTATCTAGATTAAAAGCTTCATTTTTTTTCACGTGCCACCGTTATGAAATTGATAGACATTTGGTGAAAAAAGCCCAGAGGCGCTAAAGAACAAAATATCCGGGAAACAGGGGCGAAACAGGGAAACAGAGCAAACACACGAAAAAACTAAACAAAAGGAAATTCAGAATTAATATATTAATATCAAATATATCGGAAAAATTATTATTAAAAAATTGGATGGCAGACGACATGCATATACAGGTGTTGTGATGTGCCCGTGATTCAAACATAATACTAAACAAAACATTATAACAGCTTTTTTTTAAAAACCACCTTTAAATTGAAATAATAAAAAAGAAAGAAAGAAAACCACAGAGTCCATGTCACGTGATTTTGGAAAAAGATTCAATAAATCTCAAGGTAATCAATTCAAGCGATTTTGGGGAATAAATTCCCAGCAGCTTTGGGGAATAAATTCACAGCAGCCTTGGGGAATAAATTCACAGCAGCTTTGGGGAATAAATTCACAGCAACCTTGGTGAATAAATTCACAGCAGTCTTGGTGAATAAATTCACAACAGCCTTGGGGAAAAAATTCACTGCAGTCTTGGGGAATAAATTCACAGCAGTCTTGGGGAATAAATTCACAGCAGTCTTGGGGAATAAATTCACAGCAGTCTTGGGGAATAAATTCACAGCAGTCTTGGGGAATAAATTCACAGCAGTCTTGGGGAATAAATTTACAGCAGTCTTGGGGAATAAATTCACAGCAGTCTTGGGGAATAAATTCAAAGCGATCTCGGGGAATAAAGTCAAGTAATCTGTGGAAAAATATTCAAAGCACTTTTGGGGGAATCAATTCAAGCAATCTCCTGAAACAAAGTTAAATAATCTTGGTGAATAAATTAAAAGCAATCTCGGGGAATAAATTCAAGTTATCTTTGGGGAATAAAGTAACGCTATCCTGGGGAAAAAAATTTAATGAAAACTTTAAATTCTATGGTTCATTTCATTATCAGATCAAAACAAACACACACAAAAACGTCTGTATATTGATTGGAATATTGATCTTGAAGTAATCCATGACACGCGAAGACTCTCCTGACATGACACCCGCAGTTGAGACTAATTGATCGTTAATTAGGACACTCGGCTTTCTTCCACTTGCTTTAGATCTTCAAGCTGGGGCCCACCTCATCTCTACTCCAAATTACCATCGCTCTGATATACACGCATGCTCATGTGGGGCTAGTGGCGTCCAGTTCATGGACATTACGTGATAGACTACAGGCGACCAACAAATAAAAGGAAAAAAACCCAACACGATAATCAATCCGAATCCTACTGGCTGATAGTAACTCCTGCCAACTCCGGAGACACACTAGACTGGATACCCCAAATCGAACTCACTTAGGACATACAAATAAGTACTCATCACCTTAAACAATGCTATACATATACTAGTAGCGTAAATAGACAAACCCTCTTTAAATGTTTGTAAAACTAAAAGTAAAGGTAGGGCTTTACCAGGAACCCGATTAGTACTATTAGTATTAGTTGTATCATCTCCTGTAAGTTGTATCATCTTCTGTTAGTTGTATCATCTCCTATTAGTTGTATCATCTCCTATTAGTTGTATCATCTCCTGTTAGTTGTATCATCTCCTGTTAGTTGTATCATCTCCTATTAGTTGTTTCATCTCCTGTTATTTGTATCATCTCCTACTAGTTGTATCATCTCCTATTAGTTGTATCATCTCCTATTAGTTGTATCATCTCCAATTAGTTGCATCATCTCCTATTAGTTGTATCATCTAACACTATAAGTATTTATTGCAAAAGTCACTAGAGTCTAGTTTTTCCAAAAGACCATGTTTGTCTAGTTTTTTCAAAATGCAACATAAGTCTAGTTATTCCAAAAGGCCATAAAGTCGAGCTATTCGAAAAAGCCATATAGTCTAGTTATTCCAAAAGGCCATATAGACTAGTTTTACAAAAGGCCATATAGTCTAGTTATTCCAAAAGGTCATGTATGTCCAGTTTTTTTTTCAAAAGGCCCCATAAGTCTAGTTATTCCAAAAGGCCCAATAACGTTCAAAGTACATCGCATTTATATGGCATCCAATTAGGTCGTGTCGTTGCAACATTTTCAGAAGTTTATAAGCACTCGCCAAAGACCGAACATGGGAGTCTACGAAAGAGCCTTGTCAAATTCATTAACACAGATCGCCACTCCATTATTTAAGTTTTTTTTATCGGGAAGCTTTTGTTGAAAGCTAATATCTGTCTTTGTCGAGTTTTGCTTTGTGGGAAGTACTCTGAGCTTTTAGGTTAAATTGGAGAGAAGCGGGTGCGCTGGTGAGTGGATGGGAACGAGTCGGGGATTGGGGGGTGTGTGTGATGGGTGTGGGGGATAACGTTCAGATGAGGTAGAAAGACGAGAATTTGGATGAGATAGAGAGACAAATTTTAAGTTAAGATAGAAAGACAACGATTAGGTGAGAGGTAGAAAAAACTTTTAGAGGAGGCTAGAAAAACGAAAGTTTAGCTGAGGTAGAAGGACAAACGTACAGATGAGATAGTAACGCGAGCGATGAGATGAGAGAGAGAAAGACGATGTTTGTATTTCAGCGTCATCCCGTTTGGCCTCAGCGAGAATAAAAAATTACCAAGCTAAATATTCTGGCAAGGAAATTAGCAATAGTTAGTATTCAATAATAAACGTTGACACATTTAAAAGACGATCTTGGCTCGCGGAGTGAGTCACGTGAAAATGAACACTGAACACCTACAAGTGTTTTGGTTAATCAGATGAAGAAACGCCACCCACACCTACCCCGGACCTCTCCACCCAGTTGTACAAAATCTCATCGACTCAGTGCATGCGATCATTGGCCAGTTTCATAGAGAGCATCGGGTTTTGATAAAACTGCAGTTTGGTTGTACACAGTGCATGCGATCATTGGCCAGTTTAATAGAGAGCATCGGGTTTTGATAAAACTGCAGTTTGGTTGTACACAGTGCATGCGATCATTGGCCAGTTTAATAGAGAGCATCGGGTTTGATAAGACTGCAGTTTGGTTGTACTCAGTGCATGCGATCATTGGCCAGTTTAATAGAGAGCATCGGGTTTGATAAGACTGCAGTTTGGTTGTACTCAGTGCATGCGATCATTGGCCAGTTTAATAGAGAGCATCGGGTTTGATAAGACTGCAGTTTTGTTGTACACAGTGCATGCGATCATTGGCCAGTTTCATAGAGAGCATCGGGTTTGATAAGACTGCAGTTTGGTTGTACTCAGTGCATGCGATCATTGGCCAGTTTCATAGAGAGCATCGGGTTTGATAAATCTGCAGTTTTGTTGTACACAGTATGCAACCAGACGTGTAGCGTTATGTAAAAAAAAAAGTTATGTAAGCAGTTGAATGTGATCGCCTTAAAATGGGGTCGGCAACCCGCGGCACTGAAACCGAATGCTGCTCTATGAATGACTAAATGCGGTTCTTGTTTGTACTATTCTATAATGCCATTGAAACAGTATGCCCTTATCTGCGGCTCGCGAGGTTTTTCATTAGAAGATCTAAATAATGAAAATGGATCTTTGCTATTTTTGGGTGACCATTCCAGACCTGTTTACCCTCAATCTCTTACAGTCGTACAATATCATCACGAAATCGTTCAATACATTATCTTTATAATAAAAAAATAAACATTCAGTATACATAATTTATATAATGTATGTACCTCAACTCGTACATCGTACGCCAAAATCGTAAGAGTAAACATGTCTACCACTCGAAGAGTTGTTACCAGGACTGGCTTCTTGAACCTTTATCCTGGTTGTATCGTGAGCCGAAGTACATTATTTGACTACAATATAATTATTTTTTTTAAAAAATTAAATATCGAGTCCATCTGATATCCAGGCATAAATAAATGATAAAAAACTAAATAACTAGTATTAATCCCAATTGGCATCACAGTATTTTTTTTCTTCAAAGAATGCTTCACTGACGGAAGAGCTCTCCGTGACATCACAGATCATTTTATTAAATTTTGGACACCCATGGCAGAAAACGATTTTAACTACCCTGGTTTTAATTTTTTTTTTAGAAATATTTAAACGTCGTTTTTAATTATTTTTAAAAAAATGGTTATTTTACTGTTTAAGTATATGACCCCTACCTTGAATGAATATAATCCTGCCGTTGCCAGGTAACGGGTGTATGAATAACATCAAAGCACGTGGAAAAAGTTCATAATCAACAATTTTAGTACCGCTATAAGTTGTTTTTTTTTTTTTGAGTAAAATTCAACTTGTTTTAAGATTCAACCCATTTTTTAAAGAATGCCTTACAAAGGACTGAAAACAATTATACAAAGTAAACCGACACCGAAGCTATTAATTTTAACAGTATTTAATTTAATTATACTGATACATTTATATAAGGAATAAAAAATAAAATAGACCAAAAAAAATATATCAACTAACCGCACAGAAAGTGAAAAGTACAATTCTCGAAACAAACAAATATTAAATTACAAACACACACACACACAAAGAGTAAAATTTTGTAAGTGTATTCCGTCTCGGAAATGTCTTGGAAAAATAGTAAAAAATCTTTTCTGGCTGGGCAAGCTCCCGGCCTATTCATAGGGAGGGAGTTAGAACCCTCCAAATAAAAAAATTCTAGAAACTGCATCACCTGATAGCATTCTTTAGAACAAGTAGAACTTAAACAACTTCTTCCCAATCAAGGGAGGGGTGGGGTTTGTACAGTGTCACACATTTAATCGGAGACGTTAATATCATAAGAAAAAAAGGGGGAGAGGAAGGGTTGACACTACGCTACGACGAAGTAAACAAAAACAGGGGAACGCACGCGGTAACACGCAATAATGGATGCCAGTTTTTGAAAACGTAAAATTGTTAACACATTTGGCTAGACGTCACAGTGTAGCTTCTCTACATCGTCACGATCTAGACGTATCACTGACTATCCCTTTCTTCAGGGAATACGCATCGCTTACTCCTGAAATTACATCTGAATTATAATGCTATAAGAAAGCGTTTCTCAACCTTTTATATACTCTGTACACCCTACGCATATTTTTTGAATGGTCTCGCACTCCACTACGAATTATTTCCCTATGTCTCGCACTCCACTACGAATTATTTCCCTATGTCTCGCACTCCACTACGAATTATTTCCCTATGTCTCGCACTCCACTACGAATTATTTCCCTATGTCTCGCACTCCACTACGAATTATTTCCCTATGTCTCTCACTCCACTACGAATTATTTCCCTATGTCTCGCACTCCACTACGAATTATTTCCCTATGTCTCGCACTCCACTACGAATTATTTCCCTATGTCTCGCACTCCACTACGAATTACTTCCCTATTTTTCGCACTCCACTACGAATTATTTCCCTATGTCTCTCACTCCACTACGAATTATTTCCCTATGTCTCGCACTCCACTACGAATTATTTCCCTATGTCTCGCACTCCACTACGAATTATTTCCCTATGTCTCGCACTCCACTACGAATTATTTCCCTATGTCTCGCACTCCACTACGAATTATTTCCCTATGTCTCTCACTCCACTACGAATTATTTCCCTATGTCTCTCACTCCACTACGAATTATTTCCCTATGTCTCGCACTCCACTACGAATTATTTCCCTATGTCTCGCACTCCACTACGAATTATTTCCCTATGTCTCGCACTCCACTACGAATTATTTCCCTATGTCTCGCACTCCACTACGAATTATTTCCCTATGTCTCGCACTCCACTACGAATTATTTCCCTATGTCTCGTACCCTTACCAAAGTAAAACTTCGTTTAATTTATTGAAATGTCTTAATTTTTTGAATAGCCAAGAGAACTGCAGAGCTTCATCAACCTGCGACTTATTACATAGAGGAAAGTGAAAATGATTGAACGTTTAAAAGTGTGTACAAATTCCTGGCATAATTTTAAAGCTAATTTCTCCTCTCTTCTTATAATATTTTCCTTGCATCAGCCGGCAAGCTATCCCTTACGCCCTGGAATGCCTTGTCGCACACTCTGGGGTGCAGGCAGCACAGGTTGGGAAACCCTGCTCTACAATATGCCACGACGTACAACGTGTAATAACGAAGTCTGAACGATTTTTCTCTCTCTTTAAACACCCCCCCCCCCTCTCCCAACCAGCCACGAATGGTAATAAGATTATGACTCAAACTTTAGCATATGACAAATCTTTACAAAGAAACCAAACAAGGCTGATCAGATCTCGGCAACGGTTGATGAGATCTCGGCAAACGGTTGATCAGATCTCGGCAAACGGTTGATCAGATCTCGGCAACGGTTGATCAGTGTTTCTTTCAGAAATTTTTCCCCGAGGGGGCACTTTTGACGTTCGGGGGGGGGGGGGGGGGGCAGTGCCATTTTTTCAGTGGCCAGAGGCGTAGCTAATGGGTGGCAGATGGGACATATGTCCGCGGGCGCCAGACTAGCGGGGCCATCTAATGGGCTATAATGTTAATGGATGAAAATAATAGGTTTCAGAGTTTAGCGGGGGGGGGGGGGGGATGTAAAAATGAATCTTGTCCCCTGTGATCAAAGACTCGCGTCAGTGACGTAGAAGTGGGGGGGGGGCGAACATTTGGTCTTCCCAGGTGTCATTTTTTCTTTAGATAGAGCGGCGGGATTTTCGGACATCTGCAGAGTTTCTATCGAGAAAGGTAGCGTGGCAAAAAAGTTAACCCACCTAGGGTGGCGCTAACACTAGGCACGCCGCTGGGCAGTGTATATATCAGCACCAAATTAGGCTGTCATGGCAAGTAATTTTTATCGGGAAGTAGGGCAGCAGAAAATGTGTGATTGTTTAACAATCAAAAGGTGCATTTTGGAGTATACATGATTCGAATGTTTTGATAAGACTTTTATTTGATCGGGGGAAATACTTTTTCAAGCGTCGGGGGAGACATTATGGCGACCAGTGCCAGACACAAACTAAATTCATTCTGGTTGTGGTGTGCCGAAGAAAATCATTTGACACAAGATTAGAATCAACCCGGTAGTCACATTGATTGACGTCAAGGAAAAAAAAAAGGGGGGGGGGGTAGCAGAAATTGAGGAATCCGAAGAGTTTGAGCAAAAGTGAGGGCAGGGGTCACTTTAATTTAAAAATAATAAATTCAAAATGCAATGATGCATTCTGGTGCAAATTTTTCTTCTTCTTTTTCTGTCTATTTAGGGCCCACGATCAATTTATTGATCTTTAGGGCTCCTAACCCCTGCAAAGCAAGGGCGTAGTACTACCATACAAGATAAAAATGGCAAATGTTTGACCGAGGAAAATGATATCCTGAAAAGATGGACTGAATACTGCTCAGAGCTGTATAATGAAAATATAAAGATAGACCCAGAGATCCTTAATGTCCCCCAAGCAACGGACAATGAAAGCTTCCCCATTCTCCGCGCAGAAGTAGAAGCAGCAGTCCAAGCACTCCAAATTTGAAAGGCCGCAGGAGTAGATAATATCCCTGCCGAGTTGGTGAAACAGGGAGGAGAAACAATGATAAATGCCCTAACCAATATTTGTAACAAAATATGGCTAACAAGGGAATGGCCCAAATCATGGACCCAATCTCTCATCATCACCCTCCCCAAGAAAGGTAACCTACGGCTATGCCAAAACTATCGCACCATTAGCCTAATAAGCCATCCAAGCAAGATCATGCTCAAGGTCATACTGAACCGACTAAGACCATATGCCGACAAAATCATTGCCGAAGAACAGGCGGGCTTTAGGCAAGGCCGTGGCACTACTGAGCAGATCCTAAACCTCCGGATACTATGTGAGAAATATGCTCAACACCAACAAAACCTATACCACGTCTTTGTAGATTTCAAGAAGGCATTCGACAGGGTTTGGCATGCTGCTTTATGGGCCACCATGAGGCACTACAACATCAACACAAACTTAACCAGAATGATAAGAAGCCTCTATGATAAGGCCACCAGTGCAGTCTTCTTCAACAATAACATCGGAGAATGGTTCAAGACCACGGTTGGAGTACGACAAAGCTGCTTACTCTCCCCCACCCTGTTCAACATCTTCTTAGAGAGAATTATGTCAGATGCACTAGAAACGCATGTAAGGACAGTCAGCATTGGTGGCAGAACAATCACCAATCTACGTTTTGCGGATGACATAGACGGACTGGCTGGAAGCGAGGAAGAGCTAGCCAATCTAGTAAAGAGTCTCGACGAGACTTCATCCATAAGGAACTTTATAAAGCCAGCCACTGCAATACCTGGCCTACACAGACGATATAGCGCTACTTGGTAGAAACAGCATTGATGATATAATTAAAACTTTCAGGGAACTTGAAGATGTGACGGTCAAAGCTGGTCTTGATGTAAATAAAGCGAAGGCAATATTTATGATAATGTCAGGAAATACGCACTGATGACAACAATATGAACAACTACACCTTTGAGAGGGTAGCTTCTTTCAAATATCTAGGGGTGACTATAAATAAGCAAGAGGAAATACAATCGGATGTGCAAGAAAGAATAACAGCATGCAACCGTTCTTATTTCAATTTACAAAAGCTACTTCAAAGCAAAAATCTCGCTAAGGGAACAAAGAAGGCAGTATACACCACTATCACAAGACCAGTAGTGAGACTTGGTTCCTACCAGAAAAGCAGAGAACCTGCTAAATATATGACCCGATGATAGACAATTTTGTTTTGGGAATCCGTGCAAACTAAGAGCTATATCAATTGTACAAATACCCATCCATAGTCACAACAATATAAAAAAAAAGGCAGACTGCCCTGGGCAGGACACATTGAAAGTATGCCGGATTCTGGAGCAACAAAAACTATCTACAGGCAGAAACCTGTGATTTTTGTTTCGTATAAATTATTAAAGTTTCAATTCTCAATATTCAGTTGATTGAAATGTTAATTAAGAAATTTAGACTACTATAATTTGCTTCAGATCATTACAACTTGCCTCTTCGATATTATACTTGAAAACAATTTTTTTACCAATTCCATATAATTTTTTTTTAACTACTACCAAAAATGGCATTTACAAGATAATCGAAATACTCGATTTTTTTTATTCGTTGTTTAAATATATATTATATTCTTTCTACTGGATTATCATCTTAAAATATTTTTTTTTTAAATAGTTCAAACAGCTGGGGAAGATTGTTTATTATTATTATATTAACAGAGAAAAGTCATTGGGGATTTAATAAATAAAGACTATTTAAAAAAAAAATCATTTTACTCTGTTCCCGAAACTGTGTTAAAAAATTAGAAACACTCGATTTAATAATTATGATGAAATGTCCACTATTTGTATGTAACCGGTAAATTCCTAATTTTTTGTTTTAAAATTATTATTATTATTATTTTTAATTTTTCATTTTATCTATGTCAGCATACATCTATGGAATCTACTACATTAAAATATTTGCTAAAAATGATTTTTTAAAGCATGATGCTATTATACAATATAATTTGAAAACAGATTGCACATGTTTATTTCTTAGCAAGAACTATATTTAATTTACAGACATTTATATCGATGAAAATGTAGTTTAATACAGGGTTATTAAAAAGTCTTTCAACTTTTGCACCTGCAAAATGTAATTAAATAAAAGATACCGATATCTGCGAATCAGAAAAAGTAAGATTTAGCTTATGATCAGGAGCGGCCAATTTTCAAAACAATGCCAGATTTATAATCGATATCTGCGAGCCTGTAACAAGATTAACCTGAACGCTATGGATCATCAATATATATCGAACAAAGCTATATTTTATTTGTTCTAATAATTGTAATCGATTAAAGGCACACATTTCAATAACTTTTAAAAATTTTATAAAAATTAAATTTAGAGTATTTTTTTTTTAAATTATTTTTTCTTACACATTTTCCCCGGGGGGGGCACTTGACTTGCTCCGGGGGGGGCACTGCCCCCCCCCCCCGGAGGTATGCCTGAAAGAAACACTGCGGTTGATGATATCTCGGAAACGGTTGATGAGATCTCGGAAACGGTTGATCTGATTTCGGCAACGGTCGATCAGATCTCGGAAACTGTTGATCAGATCTCGGCAACGGTTGATCAGATCTCGGCAACGGTTGCTCAGATCTCGGAAACGGTTGAACAGATCTCGGCAACGGTTGATCAGATCTCGGCAACTGTTGATCAGATCTCGGAAACGGTTGATCAGATCTATGTAATGACTATTTATTTCCTTCCCTTTTGACCACATAATCACAATTATTGTGCACACCTGGTGCCATGAAATATTTCTATTGCTTACCATTCGGAGACGTGACGGAAGTTTAGCCCCCCCCCCCAAACCCAAATCTCTTTAACGACTTTTAACCGTGATTCTCAACCTTTCTAGTGCCGCGACCTTTTAAAACAATTCCTCATGATGTGAAATTATTTTTCTTGCTACTTCATAACTGCAGGGTATATGCATTTTACAATGGTCTTACGCGACACCTGTGAAAGGGTCGTGCGACCCCTTAAAGGGGTCGCGATCAACAGGTTGAGAACCGCTGCCCTATATAAAGAAGCGCTGTGCTCAAAGTATGACTATGTAAATAGACCGCAAAGATTGGGGAAATCATTATTGAAAGTTAGTTTCCTACATAACTTTCTGTTGTGAACATTCCATTCTGTTTGCGATACTTCTAAAAAATCAATTAAAGTATTTTAATAAATATCAATTTCCCACCTACCTTGACCCTTTTTCCCCACACCTTTTAAAAAAAGAATAAAAAAGAAAGGAAAAAAAAAGAAGAAATTTGAACTTTTAACAAAAACTTTAAATTAAAACACTTGTTTGAGAGTTCCTTGTTTCCATTGACACCTTTGATAACGACAAGAAGAGATACGGATACTCTTTATCCGTGTCTCTGTAATACACTATTATGCCCAATAGTAAAAACTAAACAAAACCTAAATCAATTTAGTTTTTGGCCTTTGAAATCATGTTCATTTGTTGGGGGAAAATTGCCCCCTGGGAAATCCCACGCGTTTTCGTTAACACTTTTTTTTGTTGTTGTTGTTGTTGTTGAACGGCGCCATTTTCACTTTTCAGATGCTGACTTCAAAAATACAAGAACTTCTCCGCATCATTTTAAGCCAGGATAAAAGTTCTTGGTTTATTTTTAAAGCCATCGCTTTGATCATCTTTATGTCCTGTCTCAGACAATCAATACAGCGGAATAAAGCCGAGCAATCATTTTAACAGAAGACCAATGTGAATTGCATGTACGACAATTTTCACAATATTTTTAGCGCAGCAAGGTACTCCCCCACCGCCCACCACCCCCACTCCCATCACAACCCCAGAACCCCCATCTCTTTCACTCCAACAGGGAAGACACACACACACACAAATACCCAAATTAAGTCAATATTTCTTTTCAATTCCTTCTGCCATCGACCGCACGAGAAACCAATGTGTAATTAACTCATCAGAGACAATGTGTAAATAGCTCATCAGAGACAATGTGTAAATAACTCATCAGAGACAATGTGTAAATAACTCATCAGAGACAATGTGTAAATAGCTCATCAGAACCAATGTGTAAATAACTCATCAGAGACAATGTGTAAATAACTCATCAGAGACAATGTGTAAATAGCTCATCAGAGACAATGTGTAATTAACTCATCAGAACCAATGTGTAAATAGCTCATCAGAGACAATGTGTAAATAACTCATCAGAGACAATGTGTAAATAGCTCATCAGAACCAATGTGTAAATAGCTCATCAGAGACAATGTGTAAATAACTCATCAGAACAAATGTGTAATTAACTCATCAGAACCAATGTGTAAATAACTCATCAGAGACAATGTGTAAATAGCTCATCAGAGACAATGTGTAATTAACTCATCAGAACAAATGTGTAATTAACTCATCAGAGACAATGTGTAAATAACTCATCAGAGACAATGTGTAAATAGCTCATCAGAGACAATGTGTAAATAGCTCATCAGATACAATGTGTAATTAACTCATCAGAACAAATGTGTAAATAACTCATCAGAGACAATGTGTAAATAACTCATCAGAGACAATGTGTAAATAGCTCATCAGAGACAATGTGTAATTAACTCATCAGAACAAATGTGTAATTAACTCATCAGAACCAATGTGTAATTAACTCATCAGAACCAATGTGTAATTAACTCATCAGAGACAATGTTGAATTAACTCATCAGAACAAATGTGTAATTAACTCATCAGAACAAATGTGTAATTAACTGATCAGAGACAATGTGTAATTAACTCATCAGAACAAATGTGTAATTAACTCATCAGAGACAATGTGTAAATAACTCATCAGAGACAATGTGTAAATAGCTCATCAGAGACAATGTGTAATTAACTCATCAGAACAAATGTGTAATTAACTCATCAGAACCAATGTGTAATTAACTCATCAGAACCAATGTGTAATTAACTCATCAGAGACAATGTGTAATTAACTCATCAGAACAAATGTGTAATTAACTCATCAGAACAAATGTGTAATTAACTCATCAGAGACAATGTGTAATTAACTCATCAGAACCAATGTGTAATTAACTCATCAGAACAAATGTGTAATTAACTCATCAGAACAAATGTGTAATTAACTCATCAGAACCAATGTGTAATTAACTCATCAGAACCAATGTGTAATTAACTCATCAGAACCAATGTGTAATTAACTCATCAGAACCAATGTGTAATTAACTCATCAGAGACAATGTGTAATTAACTCATCAGAACAAATGTGTAATTAACTCATCAGAACAAATGTGTAATTAACTCATCAGAACCAATGTGTAATTAACTCATCAGAGACAATGTGTAATTAACTCATCAGAGAAAATGTGTAATTAACTCATCAGAACCAATGTGTAATTAACTCATCAGAGATAATGTGTAATTAACTCATCAGAACCAATGTATAATTAACTCATCAGAACCAATGTGTAATTAACTCATCAGAACCAATGTGTAATTAACTCATCAGAACCAATGTGTAATTAACTCATCAGAACCAATGTGTAAATAACTCATCAGAACCAATATGTAAATATCTCATCAGAACCAATGTGTAAATAGCTCATCAGAACCAATGTGTAAATAACTCATCAGAATCAATGTGTAAAGAATCAGAACCAATGTTTAATTAAATCATCACAACCAATGTGTAAATAGCTCATCAGAACCAATGTGTAAATAACTCATCAGAACCTATGTGTAAAGAACTCATCAGAACCTATGTGTAAAGAACTCATCAGAACCTATGTGTAAATAGCTCATCAGAACCAATGTGTAAATAGCTCATCAGAACCAATGTGTAAATAGCTCATCAGAACCAATGTGTAAATAAAGCACACAGACGCAGCGTAAAATCAAGGAAACAAATGGCACACAACAAGTTACACCAATAAAAGCACATTAATTGTCTATTTTTACGAGCAGTTTCCGTGCGCCCTTGACTTAGTGAAGGCGGGGCACCGTGGCTGTCATCGAGTTAATTTTAGCCACAATCTCCTTGTTAGCTGACGACACAAGAGTCCAACCGAGACAAACGACCCATTTCTAGTATTTCATTTTGGTATAGAGATTAGCCAGCGTTGTGTTTTCCAAAGGAACGACTTCTATTAAAATACATTAATTAAATAAAAAATATAATAATTGTAAATCACAATCAATAACCAATATATATTAACCTATCTCCCCGAGCTTAAAGCCTTACACGTTTAATTCAAATGAATTATAAAAACAAATGATATTACCACTAACAAAAAGAAATAGCTCTGTGCAACAAATTAAAGATTTTGAACCGGGGCAGCTTCTTACAGCCCACTTGGGCTGGTTCGAATCGTAAAAAAAAAAAATATATTTATATATATATAATCTGGAATTATTCAGGAAATCGAAGCTACGTCATTCTCCCAGCAGTCCGAAACTGGTACATCAACGAACACCAACAAAAGCTGAAATGATCGGATGAGCGCTTTATTTTCAAAGACAACACACTCCCCGAAAAAACCTTTTAGCTGACGGGTCTATTTGTTGTCCTGTGTCTATTTGTTGTCAAGTGTCTAAACCTTAGCGTCAAAACAACCTTTGCTTTAAATGAACTAAGAATTTTTCCAACTCGTCGGTGACAAAAAAACCACCTTCAAATTTATGTTTAACAAATATTACTAAGCATTGGCAACCAAGCATGGGAAATATTACAAAGTATTGGCAGCCAAGCATGGGAAATATTACAAAGTATTGGCAGCCAAGCATGGGAAACCAATAAATTGAGTCAAAAATATTTTCACTGACAGGACTTTCAAGTTTGAAGTATGTAATTTTCAACACGAAGTTCAAATGAAAATAGAATTCTGTGATGTATGACATCAACACCAAGGTGTGGGTTGCCTAAGTATTGTATGACATCAACACCAAGGTGTGGGTTGCCCAAGTGATGTATGACATCAACACCAAGGTGTTGGGTTGCCTCAGAGCCGTTGCGGAAAAATGGGACGCGCTATGAAAAACCGAAAATCCTTAATTAACTACTGCTCCAATATGATGATGTTTATTACCCATTTTTACAAAATCTGCCACTAGCCCAGCGGTCGGCGGCATGCGGCTCCTTGAAGGAGTAGATGCGGCTCCCCCCCCCCCTCTCAACGTCTCTATACTGACATGCTGCTCCAAAAAGATGTTCTTAGCAGATATAATTTATTAGAACTCATTACTCAAAAAAGGTTGCCGACCCCTGTACTAGACATATTATATGGAAAGTTGAGTTTTAAATTGAACGTGTGGAAAATAATTCTCTACACCATCCTAATACGATACTTCAAAGTAATGTAGTCAATAAGATCCAACAAACAAAGAGACATAAAGATTCTATCAACTAGAAATAAAACCGCAAAAAAAAAAAAAAAAAAAAAATTGGCGGTGGCAATGCGTGAACTTGGCTTCCATTTAAGTTACTTGACAAAACATGCATTCAAGTAGCGCACTTTATAAGAATCCCAATCAGTGCTAACTTCTTGGAATTTTATTTAGCTCGCCTATGGAACAGCGTTACAACCATACATACATACATACGTACGTACATTCCTAGAGAATTATTATTTGTGATACTTTAATTTCATTCTTTTAAAAAACATCAGCAAAAGTGTAGATTTTCAAATGGTTCAGCCTAACAAGAGTCTGGTTTGGGGGAGGGGACTACTTATCACCGCCTGGTTTCTAGGAGGGGGGGGGGACTACACATCACCGCCTGATTCCGGCCACGTATGTAGCAGTCTTGCAGCCCCTCGCTTCGTGTCAACATCATCGACAGTAACCATAACTCCAGGCCCGGTTGTTAAATCGCGTGACCACTGAGATTTGAGCTGGGGGATCATTACCGCGTGCAAGGCAAATCTTGTTAATTAATGACGTATGGTCCAAGATGCGACGCGTCATACAACAAAATAAATGGCTAGCATTGAGATCTCAAGAACTGGACTTCAGTAGGAAGTCATTCATTAGTGTGTTTGATTCTACGAGTGAACTGTTTCAAAAAACGACTTCTCCTATACCCGTGTTCCCAATATGCTACAACTTGATATTTTTGAGCTTATGCATTTCTCGTCATATTTTACTTAAGATACATTTAAAAAAAATTAAGATTACTATTTGCTTATGAAATGTCACATTGTACTAAACCATATCAAATGTCACCTTGTACTAAACCATATCAAATATCATCGTGTACTTAACAATACCAAATGTCACCTGGGCTAAACGACACCAAATGCCACCTTTTATTTAAAAAGACCAAATGTCACATTGTACAAAACCCTATCAAATGTCAACTTGTACTAAACAATACCGAATGTCACTTTGTACTAAACAATATCAAATGTCGCCTTGGACTAAAGCACACCAAATGTCATCTTTTATTAAAAAAGCAAAAACCCCATATCGCACTAAACCCTATCAAATGTCAACTGTTAAAATAAACAATACCAAATGTCACCTTGTACTAAACATTATCAAATGTAACCCTCGACTAAACCATACCAAATGTCGTACTAACCCATACTATTAGTCACTTTGTACTAATCCATACCAAATATCATCTACAACTAAAAAGAGCAAATATCGCATTGTACTAAAAATACCAACTATGACCTTGTACTAAACCATACCAAATGTCACCTTGCACCAAACCATACCAAATGTCACCTTGCACCAAACCATACCAAATGTCACCTTGCACCAAACCATACCAAATGTCACCTTGCACCAAACCATACAAATGTCACCTTATACTAAAAAAGACCAAATGTCACCTTGTACTAAAGAAGACCAAACACCACCATGTTCTAAAAAAGACAAAATATCATCTTGTACTTAAGAAGACCAAATATAACCAAGTACTAAAGAGACCCTGTACTGATGTGGCAAGATGCCACTTAATAGTAATAAGGTAACACACTCCAAGAGTGTCACTTTATACTATACAGGTTGTACTGTAACAAAAAGTCGTACACACTCACCAAAATTGAAAGGAGCACAAAGCAGTGTGATTGGCCCTAACTTCATGTTTGGTCACCCATGTACCGTCATTTTCCCGTGTGTGTCCTATATCTGGCAGATCCTTTTGAATCTGGGTCATTTTGAATTGATTGAGACGAGTACAACAAGCAACATTAGATCTTAGTCATTTCACCGGTCTGTCTGGCCTCTTCGTAAGTAAAACGCATGCTATATCCTTATTGTGTAGATTACAATTTATTATATGTTTTTGATGGGTGATTCCTGTTAGTTACTGATCAAGTTAAGGAGTGTTTTAGTTCAATGACTTGTCAAGCTCATTGAATATACCCCTTCACAATGCTATCGCCATAGTAAGACATGCGGCCGCGCGTCATGTCTTTTATATACCCGCGTGTGCGTGCGTTTACAACTAACAGATATAACTTATAACGTTCTAGTTACACATGCTGAAATGCGCCAAGTTTCAAATAAGAGCGTGTACACCCTTATCCAACTAACGATTATACTTTGCAATGCTTGAGTTGGACGTAATGCCGTGCGCTGAGTCAGTCGTACATAGAACTGGTGTTTGCGCTAGGACAATCCTCAACAGTCATATTATTATATCAAACGCCTGGCCATGCGGTGAAGTCTTACATAGACCCACGTTTGCAGCATTATAAGTGTAATAGCCAGTACGTAGAATTGTTGGTTAACTCAATCGCCGAGTACCTCAGGGTCACCATGCTTAAAATAGATACGGGATAAGCTGCGAGCATAAATATATTGAGATTGTACTGGACGCCCTGGCATCTCACTACAGCCCACAGCTTAAAATCTGCAATAATTAAATATTAATTAAGGGGGGAGGTACACCGAGAAAAATGGAAAAAGGCTAATTTTCGATTTAGCAATCATCATTGATATCAAATTAAAGTGTATTCAATTCTGCACAATTATGTGTAATTATTTTTGATTTATGTTAAATAGTTCTTGAGCTATGAATTTTTTATTAGAAGGGGTAGTATCAGAAACTACCCCAAAAAAATAAAAATCATTATACTTTTTCTGAATTAATTATTTTAAAACAATGATGACCTCCCCAATAATTGTTTAATACAATGATCAGTCCTTTTAAATATGGCAGCTTCCATAGAAATAAAAAAAAAAAAAAATTGTGAACATTATAATTGTCTTAATATTTGTTTATAATTTGTTTATACAATGCCTAGTGATAGCAAATATTCAAAGAAACGAATGTTTCATAAAAATAGATATATTAAGCCTAATATTGGTCCCAATGTGGAGATTTAAAATGGAAATAAAATAAAACAATCTGAATTGATTCAATCGTTCAAGTTCAAGATGAATTACCCTTGGCTTGACTAAAATTAAAATACCCAAGTGTAGTGTTCTTGAAACACCATATGCCACGCCCACCCAGAACAGGGCAGAAATTAAATTGAAAGACATCTATGTAGTAAATGATTCTCATTGAGATTAAAGTGAAGATTAATTTTAAATGTTTATTATAATAAAAGTGAATCAGTATCAGTAGTCAGCAATGAATTTAATTAGGCCAATTTTGTATACCTTTCACATCCAAGTATATTTAATAAATATCTAGATAGTTATAATCAAAATACGAACGAATCGATGAATAGTACTATATTGAAAATGTGCCCTAAGAACAAATATAATGGTTTAAGAGCTGTCAACATTGATGTGGCATTAGCAAGCCTTCTTTTAAATGATGGATCCACAAAATAGGAGGCTCCTCTAAGATTTTTACAGCTTTCCCTTGGTCTGTTTACTTTCAATTATTTTATTACGATGGGCGCTATGCGGATCGAAAGCACAAAAACAAAAAAACCAAGTCCTTAGAAGCTAAAAGAACCAGAAGAAGGCTTAAATTAGGGTTAGAAGAGTCAAAAGTTGAAGCTAAATGATATCCTTATCTTTCAGGGGGTCATTAAAATTAAAGAATTCATGTACTTTATGAACAAAATTAATGCGTGTTCATTCACAAAATTTCGACATTTAGTTCACATAAAAAATGATAACTTTTTTAAATGTCAACCAATTTGTTTGAAATTTTGCATGATGCTATATAATATAATTGTCTATGGCAGCAACTAAGCATATTACAATATATTAATAATTACACATTTTACAATTTATCAAAATTTGATTTTAAAATTTCAAAATTAGGTTACTTTGGGATCCTGTGATATCAAAAGTATTCAATTTCTCACATTTTTCTTAGTTCATGCCATAGCTAATCCATATTTCTATATGGTTAAAAAAGTATAATAAATTTGAGCTTAAAACATTCTATCTAATTTTTTTAGTCTGACATGCCAATTTTCAACATCCCATTTTTCTTTTTTTTCCCCAATATAAGCAAACTATTATGTATTACTTTTTAATGGTTATTTTTTGTGTTATTATGGTAGAATGGCTATTCCTCCAGCTTCAGTGCAAATTTGACACTTGTAACTTCAATAGTTTTTTTTTGGTGAATTTTTTAGTAGTCGACCTATGTTCTGGGTGTACCTCCCCCCCGGATATGTCTATATATTTAATATATATATTTTTTTTGCATTGTCCTTCGGATACTCATGTTTGGTCAACTATTATTACTAATCGTTATGATTAAGACTGACGAACGCATTAAGTGTTGACTTTTTTCCACATGCGCTTTTATAAAACTTTTGCTTACAAGCATATTATAGCTATATATCCATCAGTAAGGATAAATAGTGGAAAATGAAGCAATTGGTAACACGTTGCCAAATCTTTAAACTAACCTTAACAGTTTAAAATAAAATTCATTAATAGACAAAGCAACTAAACAACTAGAAGAATCTTTTATACTTTAAATCAGTTTATAATAGATTATAATTAACTAAACTTTATTTCGGGTTTTCCCGGAATACCGGGATGAGAAAAACTTTATTACCGCGTTCTCCCAGGATAAGCGAAACCCCGGGAAAAAACAGCCCCAGTGGATACTTTAGTTACATTTCATTTAAATTGCTGCGGTGACAAACTCGATTGTTAAATGCATTCAAAGGATCACAACAGTATTGTTAAATGCATTCAAATGATCACAACTGTATTGTTAAATGCATTCAAAGGATCACAACTGTATTGTTAAATGCATTCAAAGGATCACAACTGTATTGTTAAATGCATTCAAAGGATCACAACTGTATTGTTAAATGCATTCAAAGGATCACAACTGTATTGTTAAATGCATTCAAAGGATCACAATTGTATTGTTAACTGCATTCAAAGGATCACAATTGTATTGTTAAATGCATTCAAAGGAACACAACTGTATTGTTAAATGCATTCAAAGGATCACAACTGTATTGTTAAATGCTTTCAAATGCTCACAATTGTATTGTTAAATGCATTCAAAGGATCACAATTGTATTGTTAACTGCATTCAAAGGATCACAATTGTATTGTTAAATGCATTCAAAGGAACACAACTGTATTGTTAAATGCATTCAAAGGATCACAACTGTATTGTTAAATGCTTTCAAAGGCTCACAATTGTATTGTTAAATGCATTCAAAGGATCACAACTGTATCAGATTTCAAGAACTGTGTGTAGTATGAAATGTTCTCCATGTCTGTGACTATAATATTAGAAGAAACATTTACCAGCTTCTTGGAGGCGGTTTCCCTCATCTGACGGAACTGATTTAGATTGGCGTCTCTTTTCGGACAGCGAAAAAGATTAATACCATTTTTCAAAGGCGTATTATTATTTAAAGTTGTATTTAACTTTGCAATAAAGCCGACGCGCTCTTCTTGTACGATCCTACCGTTATATTTCAAGCTTCCACATATCTTGCTCCACTACTCTCCAAAGAAGTGATCAATCTTTCACATATCTTGCTCCACTACTCTCCAAAGAAGTAAGCAAGCTTCCACATATCTTGATCCACTACTCTCCAAAGAAGTAAGCAAGCTTCCACATACCTTGCTCCACTACTCTACAAAGAAGTAAGCAAGCTTCCACATATCTTACTCCACTACTCTCCAAAGAAGTAAGCAAGCTTCCACATATCTTGCTCCACTACTCTACAAAGAAGTAAGCAAGCTTCCACATATCTTGCTCCACTACTCTCCAAAGAAGTAATCACGCTCCCACACATCTTGCTCCACTACTCTCCAAAGAAGTATGCAAGCTCCCACATATCTTGCTCCACTACTCTCCAAAGAAGTATGCAAGCTCCCACATATCTTGCTCCACTACTCTCCAAAGAAGTAAGCACGCTCCCACACATCTTGCTCCACTACTCTCCAAAGATGTAAGCAAGCTTCCACATATCTTGCTCCACTACTCTACAAAGAAGTCAGCACTTTATTTCTACAAGTTGTTACTACGGCTTAAAAATGCGGCCAGATGACGATTAAAAAACTTTCGGATACTGGTGCCCCCCCCCCCACCCCCCTCCATTTTCCGTCCCGCACCGGTCAACCCTAAAAATTATCTATTTTCTTATTACTATTTGATTGACCCATACAGGACACGAGAAAGAAATATCTGCAGGTAGATCTCTTTAATAAATGGGTCTCCTCCTTAAAAAAAAAAAATAATATAATTATTGGGTTTGTAATGAGGTATTTTAGCAGGATGGATAACCCACTCAATAGATCTCCAAGGAAATTAAATACATTTTATTAATAGAAGAACCTTTCAGTCGTCGTACTGATTGTCGCCTTTAAAAGTACGCCAGCAAGTTGAATAAATGTACTTCAAGAGCTCTGCGCCAACAAAAGATCAATTGTTATAACGAGCCAGGCGATCCATCAAACAAGAAAACGGCCAAAAAGTACTTTTTAAAAAAAATGTTGCAGTAAATTTTATATTATTATTATTATTATTATAAATTAAGAATTTTGTATTTTAAATTATAAAAATCTTTCCCCGGAAATGACCTGTTGAGAAATGACTCTGAATGAAAAAGATATCCCTAGGGATTGAACCCACCACATTCGCATTCAGCCATCACAAATGCCAGTAAAGATCATTATGTAGACTTGCATTGAAAAGTATTCACTTTATTTTATTTACTTATTTAACCCGAATTAAGCCGACGTCAATTTGAAACCCTTGTTTTATTCTAAATCTGAACAACATCCCATGCTACTTGGTGGCTCTGTCAAACTTTGAAACATGAACATTACATCTCCTTGACAAACTGTGCTGTTTGAAAGATGAACATTACATCTCCTTGACAAACTGTGCTGTTTGAAAGATGAACATTACATCTCCTTGACAAACTGTGCTGTTTGAAAGATGAACATTACATCTCCTTGACAAACTGTGCTGTTTGAAAGATGAACATTACATCTCCTTGACAAACTGTGCTGTTTGAAAGATGAACATTACATCTCCTTGACAAACTGTGCTGTTTGAAAGAAACATCACTCGTGCTTAAACTTAAAATAGCTGGTTCAAAATGTCTTCGATTTATCTAAAAAACAGACAGGAGAGCATGCCAAGAATATATATATATATTTTTTTTTTAAATGTCCAAAAAAGGGAGTTCACAGCAAAGAACTATTGAAACGAAATGCACTTTCCGACGAACATATAAAAACATGAACGAAACATTGACGAAACAAACACACACGTAGGCTGAAAACTGGGAAAAAGGGGGGGGGGGAAAGTGATGATAAATCTTCAAAGCCGAGAATGATTTGTTTTCTGGAACTAGACAGACATTCGCGAGAAGACTAGACAGATATTAGAGAGCCGACCAATCGATAAACACTGGATCTACGACACGTATTACTTGCCCTGATAGGGATTCACTGAAACATATTACCAGGCTGTAGTCACTAGATACCAGGCTGTAGTCACTAGATACCAGGATGTAGTCACTAGATACCAGGCTGTAGTCACTAGATACCAGGCTGTAGTCACTAGATACCAGGCTGTAGTCACTAGATACCAGGCTGTAGTCACTAGATACCAGGCTGTAGTCACTAGATACCAGGCTGTAGTCACTAGATACCAGGCTGTAGTCACTAGATACCAGGCTGTAGTCACTAGATACCAGGCTGTAGTCACTAGATACCAGGCTGTAGTCACTAGATACCAGGCTGTAGTCACTAGATACCAGGCTGTAGTCACTAGTTACCAGGCTATACAATATTTTTATAAGAAGGATCTAATTCAATTGCGCACAATATAAAAATTCCCTACTACGACTACTACTGCACCAAGCAGGGTGCATATTTGTGTCCTAAATCTAATTCGGATTGAGAAAAAACACTATGACTATTAATTTCTTTATTTATTTTAAAGAAATCGAATCTATATGGGTAAATTAGAAATACAATTATTATAACAATACTGAATGTGAGAGTTAAGATCAAGAGGCAGGACGAATTTCGGTTTCGGCGCCGAATGTTGCCATGCAGTGTCGGTTTCGGTCGAAACAGAAAAGTTAACTATCGGTTTTGGCTGGAAGTTGCTGAGGCTTTCGACCGTCTACCAGAAGTCAGACTGTAACGCCGTCTGTCAGACCGTCTACCAGACGTCAGACTGTAACACCGTCTGCCGGAATATCTACCAGACGTCATACTGTAACACCGTCTGTCGGCCATCTGATATTCATTAACGCTCGATCGTATCATAAATGACCATTCCTCAGCGAATACCTCTCACAGCTGCATGATGACCTCATCAATGTTGCCAAATGCAATGGTGAATAGCTTTGTGAACAAAATCCCAAGAAATGGTAACATTTGCATTATTTTTGTTTTACATTTTAAAAAAATAATAAGTGCGAGTAAATTTTTATGAGATTAAAAATATTTCTTAAAACAAAAACCTGTGACAGACGAGAACATTGATTATGATAATATTCTTTAGATCAGGGGTTCTCAACATGTGGGTCAGTTACGCAGGAGTCGCCTAAGACCATCGGAAAACACATATTTTTGAAGTAGCAACGAAAATAAATGTATGGTTGGTGGGTCACCACAACATGAGGAACTGTATTAAAGGGTCACGACATAAGGAAGGCTGAGAACCAGTGCTTTACATATAAGAATTCTGCGTTTTGCAAATTTTCAATAAATATTTGATCTGGAGCGAGGAAAAAAGGTTGGGTAAATTTTTAAAGAAGATACCATTATTATACCAATATTCGTTTATGTTACGAATATTTAAAATGGTTCATAGATTAATTATTTTAAAAAAATAAATTGCATGTTTTTTAAAAAATTTTTTTAGAAAATAGGTGTTCCTTGTGGTTCAGATGCGTGTCAAGTGTTGTGGTAGGGCTATGCTATATAGAAATAGAATGCCTTCAAAGTGCAGTTATATTATTAACGAAGGCATCCGTATATAGATTCGTTTTTTGTTGTTGTAAAAACAAGAAAAGTCTGATTTTTTATTTAATAAATATATATTTCAATGGTTATGAAAATTTTAGGTTTTTAAAATTTTATTTTTTACTTAATTTTTAAAGCATTTATTATTATTTTTGAGGATGCACATTATTATCCAAAGGTAGCGCCATTTGCCTCACATTACAAACACCGACAACACCGGGTCTTATCTTCTAGTGAATATAAAACAAAATGTATGTGTGCACTCGTTTGCCTCATTGGTAACCTTCAGAATAAAAACACCTTAAACGTTATATTAATTTAAGAATATTTCTAAATGATATCTACAAACTGATATTTTTTCCCCCTACTAAATACTACAGTTTCAAAATCATAACAGTAAACATTCAGTTTTGTAGTCATCCGCGTGGTAAATATGGTTAATATTGCAACAAGTCAATACCACCCACTATCGGACGATGACGTTCGCTGTTCCAACTGTTAAATTCTGCAAATTCAGAATCAGACTTCACACCCAGCCCCGGGCATGATATGAACCCCACCCCCCCAACCCAATGATCTTAATAAAGCATACCACGGACTTCCCTTCCAATGATGTTTATAGCGACCTCAAGCATGCCACGGATTTCCCTTCCAATGATATTTATAACCACACACAGGAATGCCATGGACTTCCCAAACATTGACTTTTATAACCACACCCAGGAATGCCATGGAATTCCCCAACAATGACCTTTATAGCCACACCCAGGAATGCCATGGACTTCCCAAACCATGACCTTTATAGCCAGACCCAGGAATATAATGGACTTCCCCAAAAATAACCTTTATAGCAACACCCAGGCATGCAATGGACTTCCCAAACATTGACCTTTATAACCACACCAGGAATGCCATGGACTTCCCAAACATTGACCTTTATAGCCACACCCAGGAATGCCATGGACTTCCCAAACAATGACCTTTATAGCCACACCCAGGAATATAATGGACTTCCCCAAAAATAACCTTTATAACAACACCCAAACATGCAATGGACTTCCCAAACATTGATCTTTATAATAACACACAGGAATGCCGTGGACTCTTTTCTTAATGATCTTTATAGCCAACCCCCAGCGTGCCGTGGACTTATTGCTAGCCACCCACAAGAATGAAGTGGATTTCCCACCCAATGATCTTCTAAGCTACTCCTGGGTATGGTTTGGGCTCTCCACCGAATGATCTTCATTGCCACCATGGACAGACATACCATGGACTTCCCACCCAAAGATCATCAGTTACAAAGTTCAGACCATCATCAATACGAGTTCACAATATTCTAAAACATTATTTGGTAACCCACTTATAATACTTTCAGCTTTGGTGAGGGAAATTATTATTATTATTATTATTTTATAAATCGGCTGTATACAACATACTTCTGCCCTGGGAACCATACTAGAAACGTCTATAGGATTATTTCTATTACAAGAGAACATTTAACAAGATTAGAAGAACAGTTTTCCAGCAGTTTTGTGACTGGATGAGAAGTCCATCAATGGGCACATCTAATAATCGGTGTGGTGAACGTTCGTTACAAGAATAAAAACAGCCGGTGACCTCGTTAACGGGTTGGATTCTATAATGACATCTTCTATAAAAAAATTAACTCTTAAAGCATTTTGGATTTTTGTCGAAGCCAGCAGCTATACAGTTTTGTCCCCCGCATATACAATGACAAAGTGACAGTTTGTGTACACTTTTCAGCGCCATATTTGTGGGAGCTTGGCTTTCATAACCTACCAATATTAAAAAAAAATGTTTTAAAAACACTAAAATAACTGGTATATCCTAGACCAGGGGTCACCAAACTACTGCCCGCAGGATCCGGCCCGCGACGCCAGTTCATCCGGCCCGCCGACGGTACTGGAATTTGCTTGGTAAAACGTACGGATCACGAAACGTTGTGACACAAATGAAAATTACAAATTGTGTTTAGAATACTAGGAGATCTTCACACGTGCGGAGAACTCCTGGCTGCTTGGCGACTTAGATGAATCATTTTGAATTTTAAATTATTATATCTACAGCATTGTTTATTGCAGACCTGTTTACCCTCGAACTTCTAAAATCGTACAATATCGTTTCAAAATGGCACAATACAGTATTTTAATAGTAAATAAATAAACATACAATATATAATAAACACAATAACTTATCGCAGTGCCTATTTGAATCGAGTTAAACTGTCGTCAAACAAGTTAACTTTTCAAAGTAGATCACCTACGTTTACATTGCAATATGCGGTCACTTTTGATTTGCAGACGTGTATTTTCAAAAGATATTAATTTGTATTGAGTGGTGGTACAGATCATATTATCAACGTCAGTCACTGGTAAACATAAAGTATCTGTTGAAATTTAAACGTGGTTCAAACTCGAAACCAGAGTAGCATCAGACACGATGTCTTTAAATAAGTATTAATACACAAGTGATGACATCATTAAAAAAACCTACCAGGTAACTTTAGATGTATTTTTTCGGAAAACCTGGTTTTAAAAAAAATAAGAAGAATCACTATCCGTGCATCTTCTGTTTGTGAGCGAACATTTTCAAAAAGGAAGTATGTCAATTCAACACATCCAACGAAATTAAGTGGTACTCTATAAACCTAAGAGGGCAATTTTTGTGTGTGATCCTGCGGTAACCGAAGCAACTAATTTATTACTAAATTGTTTTTCTGAGTCTCGCATTAGCTTAAGATACTGTACATATTTTGTAATAAGATATTTCAAAGTTCGTTAAAAAATAAGACGAAAATAATATTAATAAAACCCCTTGTCAACAACTCTGGCATGCAACACTTGCTTATAAAGGGCTGATGAAGTAACACCCTTTGTCTGGTTACTTCAACACCTTTTGTCTGGTTACTTCAACACCCTTTGTCTGATTACTTCAGCAACCTTTGTCTGGTTACTTCAACACCCTTTGTCTGGTTACTTCAACACCCTTTGTCTGGTTACTTCAACACCTTTGTCTAGTTAGTTCCATACTTTTGTCTGGTTAGTTTAATACCCTTTGTCTGGTTAGTTCAATACCTGTTTTCTGATTAGTTCAACACCTTTTGTCTGGTTAGTACTTCTAACGTTTAGTAATATTTCATTTAAGAGATGTCCTCTAACAAGAATAAGATTATCTCATCCGATTGATCCCCGCCCCCAGACACACGCTCGTGAGAATGAAATAAACGCTATATCTATTACCACGAAATATCTCTCTCTTTTAAATAGCTCTTTTGAAAGTATTACGGACCGTTATATATGGAGAATTTAATCTCTGTTGTTTTGTCTAGGGTTCGTTCTAAAAACAGTCCATAATAAAGGACGATACCAAAGGTTAAAAATAATAACAAATAAAACGACAATTAAGGCCAGAGCTAATTACAATTAATAACTTTTTAATTTGTGAACTTCAATTAAATAATAACAGCAAGTGAAATATGATTGAAATTATAAACTTACAGATTTGCTGGTACCGGTACTGTATATCAAAATACAATGAGCACAAAATTGTACGAGGAAATAAAAATCTCTACACACAACAAAGTATAATGACACACAGCATGCCTCGTAATCAAGGAAAGGAAAATCTCCCTCTCTCTATCGGTCAGCCCTTTTTATAGGCAGTTTCAGATGATCATTCTGGAAATGGAACACACAGTCTTACTGTTTCCCACATTTTCTAGATTGTTCTATCATGTTCCACAGAAACGGATGATAGTAAACAAAAGTATCATCAAAGGGATATTTTTTCTAGCCGCCCCAACACGGGACCGACTTGAAAGAGGTCATGCACGTGGAAGGCGGGCAAAGTGTGTCTCAAAATACGTCATCCCTTATAACACCTCCCCTCTTTAAAGAAAAAATTTCATTTTTCAAAAAAAAAAAAATGGAATTCTTTTCCATTAAACAAGTACAAGAAAATACATTTCTTCCTTTCAAAAATATTAAACAAGCTTCTTAATAGTTTATAATCAACTACATAATTTTTTTTGTGCAGAGAAAATTAATTTCTGGACAAAGTATCAGCAATCACATTATCTTTGCCTTTGATATGTTTTATGTCCAAATTATATTCTTGTAAGAATAGACTCCATCTTAACAATCTTTGATTTTTGGAGACCATCTTATTCAAAAATGTTAAAGGATTGTGATCAGTAAAAACAAGTACTGAATGTAAGGAACAACTGACATAAAAATCAAATTGTTGTAGAGCAAGAATTAATCCTAAACATTCTTTTTCTACAGTGGAATAATTTTTCTGATGGGAGTTAAATTTCTTTGAAAAAATAACAAACAGGATGATCCACACTGTGGTCATCTTCTTGAAAAAGAACTGCACCAATGCCAACATCACTGGCATCTACAGCTAATTTAAACTGTTTGTTAAAGTCTGGTGCAATGAGAACAGGTGCATTAGCTAGTATTCTTTTAATGTTTTCGAATGCTTCCTGACAGGCATCTGACCAATGAAATTTTGCATTTTTCTTTAACATATTACTTAGGGGAGAAGCAATAACTGAGAAATTTTTGCAAAATTTTCTATAGTAACCTGCCATTCCCAAAAATCTCATTAACTGTTTTCTAGTAGTGGGTGGTGGAAGTGCTGCAATAGCATTTATCTTAGCTTGAACAGGTTTTCCATGACCTTGACCCACTATGTGACCTAAATATTCCACAGTTGCATGACAAAATTCACACTTATTTAAATTTACAGTTAAATTTGCCTGCAAGAATTTTGTAAACAGAGATCTTAATTGGTTTACATGTTTGGAAAAATCTTGACTGTAAATAATTACATCATCAATATAGGCGCTGCAATTTTCCTGGTCAGCAATAATGTTGTTAACTAGACGTTGGAATGTAGCTGGGGCATTTTTCATTCCAAACGGCATTACTTTATATTGGTATAAACCATCTGGAGTAAAAAAAGCAGAGACTTCTTTTGCTCTGTCAGTTAGAGGAACCTGCCAATAACCTGATAGTAGGTCTATCTTGGTTACATATTTTGCATCGCCTATTCGATCTATAAGATCGTCTATCCTTGGAATCGGAAAGGAATCAGACTTTGTAACTGAATTCACTTTCCTGAAATCAGTGCAAAACCTGTAACTTTTGTCAGGCTTTGGGACTAAAATACATGGAGAACTCCAGTTACTAGAGCTTGGTTCAATTATATCATTTTCAAGCATGTATTTTATTTCAGATCGGATTACTTCAAGTTTTTCCGGATTGACCCTATAGGGGTGTTGCTTGACCGGAACTGCATTGCCAATGTCAACATCATGTACAGCAATGTTGGTTTTATTAGGGACATCAGGAAAAAGTGAAACAAAATCTGCAATAACAGACTTGATAACATTTTTTTCCGACAATGACAAATGTCCAAGTTTCTGATCAATATTGGCCAGTATTTCTGAATTTTTAAGTTTGTAATGACCAACTTTTTCTGGGACACTGTCAAATATTTCAGTAATATTTACTTTAGGTACTGAAGTTACAGTTGAGATTGTGTTAACATTAGTTTCTGAGGATGGACAATTGTCATCACATTTTCTTTCTACATATTCTTTTAACATGTTAATGTGACATAACTGTTTCTTTCTTTTACGATCTGGTGTTAACACAATGTAATTTAAGTCATTAAGTTTAGACTCAACTACATAAGGACCAAAATATCTAGCTTGTAGTGCCTGTCCTGGTATTGGCAAAAGTACAAGCACTTTGTCCCCTGAAGCAAACTGTCTGAATTTTGACTTTTTGTCATACCAAACTTTCATTTTGGATTGAGAATCATTTAAATGTGATTTAGCCAAATTAACGGCATTAAAAAGTTTAGTTTTAAACTTTAGGACATAGTCCAAAAGTCCTTCAGTGGGTGTCGATGACATCCACGCGTCTTTTAAAAGTTTAAAGGGGCCGCGAACTGTATGGCCAAATACCAGTTCGAAGGGGCTGAATCCAAGTGATTCTTGAACTGCTTCTCTTGCAGCGAACAGTAGCATGTTGATCCCTTCATCCCAGTCTTTCTCTTGTTCTAGGCAGTAAGTTCTCATCATGTTCTATAATGTCTGATGGAATCGCTCAAGTGCTCCCTGCGACTCAGGATGATACGCACTCGACAAGCAGTGTTCTATACCCAATTGGTTCATCACTTGTTCGAATAGTCCAGCCTTGAAGTTGGTTCCTTGGTCAGACTGTACAGACTTCGGAAGACCAAACAATGTAAAAAACTTCGTCAGGGCTTTGACGATGTTCGGAGTCTTGATATTGCGAAGAGGAATAGCTTCTGGGAACCTTGTTGATGCACACATGATTGTCAGCAAGTATTGGTGACCTGATTTTGTCTTTGGCAGGGGCCCAACGCAGTCTATTATGACGCGACTGAAAGGTTCTTCAAACGCTGGAATGGGTTGAAGAGGAGCTGCTGGTATCTTCTGATTTGGTTTACCAACCACTTGACAAGTATGACATGATCTGCAGTAGTCCACCACATCTTTCTTGATTTTGGGCCAAAAGAAGTGTGACGTAATTTTGTGATATGTTTTGTTCACTCCCAAATGGCCTGAAAGTGGTGAATCATGGGCTAAGTTGAGGACTTCGTTCCTGTAAATTGCAGGAACTACAATTTGGTGAACAAGCCTCCAATCTTCGTCAGCTTTGGCGTCTGGAGGTCGCCATTTCCTCATAAGTATGTCATCTTGTAAAAAGTAACAAACAGGGAATTGCTCAGCTTCTTCTTTGGTCATAGCGTTCTCTCGAAGTTTAATGATTTCTGGATCATTCTTCTGCTCTTCAATGAGCTGTGTTCGAGTTGGTGTTTTGTGATCCTTTGATTCGTCATTCAGTTGGGCAAAAAAGTTCGTTCCCAGATCAATTTCAGATTGAATTTTATTACTTTTTGGTGAACTCTCTTCTTTGGAGATCTTCAAACTCATTGCCCTGGTAACAGCGCATGCTGTATATATTTCTGGATCTTCTTCTGGAGATTCAATGAGACAGGGTTCTTGAGTTACGATGGGTTCGGCTATCACCTTCCTACCAGCTAAGTCGTTGCCTAGCAACAACGAGATGCCGTCCAATGGTAATGTTGGTCGGACACCTACAACCACAGGTCCGGACACTAGGTCTGATTTGAGTTGGATGAGATGTAAAGGTACATCAATACATCCTAGTTCTACGCCTTTCAACAGTATGTTGCTTCCAGTAGCAGTTGATGCAGATAAGGGAAGTATACCCTCTATTAATAAGGACTGTGAAGCACCTGTATCTCTTAGGATTTTGATTGGTCGTAGACTGGAAAGATCACCTGGCAGTGATACAAATCCTTCCGATATGAAAGGCATGAAGTCTTGTATGACATCAGTGTTTTCTGATGTGGAATTTTGGACCTTGGTAGAAAAAACTCTTGTTGGAGTCTTGAGAACATTCGGCTAGGGTAGAGGAAGTAAAACTCTGTGTAGAGTCGTCAAAACTTGCACTCAAGTCCTCAGTAAGACGCCCTCTGGAGGTAGACCTCTTCTCGGAGCAAAAGGATCTTGGCGACAAGCTCATAAAACTCGCAGTCGAAGCAGGAACTTGGCTGGAGTCCGTGAAACTAGCCTTATTGTTCATATTGAAACTCTTTGATGAGTTGTGACAAACCTCTTTGAAGTTTGTATGGACATCTGGAGAGCCAAAACTTTTGACTTTTGAAAATGTGTTTCCAGATGTATGACGAGACGTACAAGCGGAGACTTTGTGTGGTGTACCAGGATGTGTGGTCTTCTCAGTTTTCTTCTTGAGTTTCCAACACTCATCCCTCGTATGTCCTTCTTTTTTACAGTAGGCACATGTTTCTTTTGCACTCGTTTATTTTGTACCGGGCTTATGTGGTTTTTGCGGAGGTTTGCTGTAAGTCGATGTTGTTGCCTTGTTTTGCCTGTCTTTTCTGGTGTCAAATGGGTTCTTTGAGAGTTGATGTGAGATGGTGAAGTCATCAGCTAACACTGCTGCCGTATGTGCGTCACCTTCGCCACGGTCTGCAATATGTGTCCGTACCTCTTCACGAACACAATTCTTAAACTCTTCCATCAGAATTAGGTTCTTGAACTTTTTGAAGTCTGTGTCAGTGTTCGTTGCGTGCAGCCATTTATCTAGGAGTCGTTCCTTTTCCCGGATGAACTCAACGTGAGTTTGGCCATCCCGTTTCCACAGCTCCCTAAACTTTTTACGGTATGCTTCGGGGACACATTCATAAGCCTTAAGTATTAAGGATTTAACAATGTTATAATCCCCACGCTGTTCTGCGTTCAAGGACACAAAAACTTCGGCTGCCCTGCCAGTCAGAGCCGGTTGCAGTAGGGTAGACCACATGTTTTCAGGAATTTTAAAATTTTGGGCAGTTATTTCAAACTGTGCAAAATATTGATCCACCTCTTTTTCTGCAAATTTCGGTATTACTTTTGCAAATTTAATTGCATCGCAACCCTGACCGACTGGAGCCGTGAGTCTATTTTCCATTGCTCCTAAATTGGCCTTAATTTCCATTTCTTTTAGTTTTATTTTTAGTTCTCTATCTTTTTCTTCTTGCTCTCTTTTTAGCTCTAGCTCCATTTGCTTAAGCTCTCGCTCCATTTGCTTAAGCTCTCGTTCTTTTTCTCCCTGAGCATCTAGCTCCATTTGTTTGAGCTTTAGTTGGAGCTCCATACTAGGATCATTCGGCTGTGTCACTGAGGCTAGTTCATCCTCAGACAAAATATCTTCATCCACTAAGTGGACGATGATCATATCACCTACTGTCTTTTTTAGCGCCGAATGAGCTACATTAATTCCTAAGTCTTTCGCAATGGAAAATAGCTCCTTTCTCGAACATTTGTCCAATGCCTCTACTGATGGGTTAACAATATCAAACTCTTTGTCTAGGGCTCGTTCTAAAAACAGTCCATAATAAAGGACGATACCAAAGGTTAAAAATAATAACAAATAAAACGACAATTAAGGCCAGAGCTTATTACAATTAATAACTTTTTAATTTGTGAACTTCAATTAAATAATAACAGCAAGTGAAATATGATTGAAATTATAAACTTACAGATTTGCTGGTACCGGTACTGTATATCAAAATACAATGAGCACAAAATTGTACGAGGAAATAAAAATCTCTACACACAACAAAGTATAATGACACACAGCATGCCTCGTAATCAAGGAAAGGAAAATCTCCCTCTCTCTATCGGTCAGCCCTTTTTATAGGCAGTTTCAGATGATCATTCTGGAAATGGAACACACAGTCTTACTGTTTCCCACATTTTCTAGATTGTTCTATCATGTTCCACAGAAACGGATGATAGTAAACAAAAGTATCATCAAAGGGATATTTTTTCTAGCCACCCCAACACGGAACCGACTTGAAAGAGGTCATGCACGTGGAAGGCGGGCAAAGTGTGTCTCAAAATACGTCATCCCTTATAACAGAGAGAAATAAGAGAGTAAATACACTAATAGTCACTGTTAAGTGTTCTAAAATAGTTTCTCGCGAAGGACCGTGGTTAACATTATCAAAGAAACCCTTCCCCATAATAAAATGAAACTTCGGCTAATTCAGCCTATTGGTGCCATTAGGGATACATTTAGGGTTCAGGATAGGTTTAGGGATGCACTCAGGGTTCAGGTTAGGTTTAGGGATACATTTAGGGTTCAAGTTAGGTTTAGGGATACATTTTAGGGTTCAGGTTAGGATAGTGACAGTGAATTATAAAAGTTCACGGTCGTGGCAACCAAAATGGCAGCCGAGTGATATGTCATGGCACCTATTGTCTGAATTTACCGAAACGTTCAACAAATAATGAAAGCATTGAAACAAATCCGCAAGTCTAAACTAGATCTAAAAATACTTGACTTGGTCTAAACAACCAAGCATAAATACAAACACGTTAAGTTGATTACATTTTTTTTTTTTTTTTTGGTTTGTGGGGACCGAAAAGGGTAGTAGTAGAAGTCTGAAATAGCATTTCAAATTATGTGGTAAGGAGTGGTCACTTTGTCGTTTGACTGCATGTACCCTGTGGTCACTTACTTCAATATAGTGGTATCAATCATATCGATCAAAGAATAGAGAAAGGAAAAGATATACCATCTTTTTATAAAAATATTAAACTGTAAACTGGTTGCTCAGTGATTGGGGTTTTTAAGTATCTAAAGCAGCGGTTCTCAACCCATGGGTCGCGACCCCTTTGGGGATCGAACGACCCTTTCACAGGGGTCGCCTAAGACCATCGGAGAACACATATACTCTACATTTATGAAGTAGCCACTAAAATAATTTTTTCGGTTTAGGGTCGCCACAACATGAGGAACACTATTTAAAGGTCGCGGCATTAGGAAGGCTGAGAACCACTGATCTAAAGGGTAGACGTAGATACAAGTGGTTCACACTGAAAGACAGTGTGTGGCAATGAGAGAGGGGACGAGAGAGAGAAAGAGTGAGTGTGAGAGAAGGAGAAAAATAGACAGTGAGTGCGAGAGATGTAGAAAAAGAGGCAGTTAGTGAGTGCAAGTTAGGTAGAGGATAGCAAATAGAGTAATCATAGTCATTTCATCCACAAATTAGAGAGTTCAAACCATAATTCATCCATTAAATGAAAACTGAGTATGTTGTGTCCAATATAAAAATAAATTAATAGATGAAGAATAGTTCTAATTACCAAGATAGAACAATATATGAAATGCATTTACCCCCCCCCCCCTCAAAACCAAAACAAAAAACAACCCATCTGTAGCCGAGTTTTTAAAAAACGACAACCTGACCTAAACACAACTCAAAAAACGACAACCTGACCTAAACACAACTTAAAAAACGACAACCTGACCCAAACACAACTTTAAAAACGACAACCTGACCTAAACACAACTTAAAAAACGACAACCTGACCTAAACACAACTTAAAAAACGACAGCGTTTAACAACACAAATCATTCCACCCCCCCTCCCCCCCCCCCCAACCAACCCTTTACAAACAGCAACACAAATAGGAGAATAGTGAAAACAGTTCTATCGATGACATATTACCTCTGCGACACTAAGTACACTCCACACATCCTCAGCTGACAGCGTCCTAGGTACCTAGCATTAAGACAAAGTTACGTGCTCGGCGAACTCACTCTATAATTCCAGTGCGATGTTGCCGACTTTGCCATTGTTCCTTTTCCCCCGGAGTCAAGTTCACCGACAGAGTGTTGGACAATCCCTCGTCTGCTCGCACTCCCACCTTTCTGAGGGGAGGGACTGGCACCGCCGTACTCAGAGACATGCTCGCCCTGGTCGTGTGAGGGTGGATGTGCGAGGTTGGTGGGGGTTGGGAAAGGGGGGGGGGCTCGATTTGTCGTATGCTACCGCGGAGAGGAAACCACCACATTATAATGACTTGAGGCTGAGTGGCATCGCTGGCCGTAAGCGAGCGGGTGTTTGGCTTGTGGGAGAAAAAAAAAGGGGGAGGGGAGGATAGTATGGCAGGAACACAAGACCCAGTTCGTGATACGTTATTCACCCAGCCGATATGTGTAGAGAGTTCTATACATTGTATTTATCTATCATGGCGTCTGACGTGTGTGTCGGGTCGGATTAACCGAAAGGCGACCATGATGTTTTGGCACTGCAGGCTAAACCCCCCCCCCCACCCCCCGGGCTAAGAGCTTTCGTAAATCATCGTCTGCATTTCAAAGGCCGTGATCCTAAATCATCGCCCTAAAAGCCCCTGTGTTGGACATGCCAAGCCCCCCCCCCGACCCCCACAAGCCTTTCTACGCCCCCTTTAAGTGCTTTGTTAATTAAGTTAAAAGGTTATAATTTTTTTTTGGCCACATCGATCGCTCTTGAATTACATTAAGTCTCACCAAAAAAAAACAAAAAAAACTTCTAGACTGGCCCTTTCTTTACCACAGGTTCTCAACGTTTGTTCCGCCGCTCTGCGCGAAATGACGTGGTTTGAGGTGCTCTCCGACCGCCATTCTAATACCCAATTAAAAAATTGTAAAAAAAAAAAAAAAAAGAAAAGAAAAAGGAAAAAAAGCTATCACTTTATTCCCTATCACCTCATGACGACTTCTGAGTCTGTGGGTCAAGATTTAACCTGAATTACTTTAAAAAAACAACCTGTTTTTTTTTTGTTTTTTTTTGGTGGGGGGGGGGGGGGAAGAAGAAGAAATATAATGGAATTATTTCAAAAGTAAAAATAACACAGGCGACACAGACAATAATAAAGAATCTGTTTTTTTTAAAAACAATTAACGGTGGCGATAACTTTGGCTTATGCAAATCTCAACGGGTTCAAAATGATTTGAAACGAAATGCAGTTGATCTAATTATGTTAAGGGCGCGCTTAAACTGTGTTCCACGGCGTAACTCAGAGCCACGGGCCGCGGTACGGTAACGGTCACCCGATTTGCAGATGGTAAAACATTGAAAAAGATAGAAAAAATTTAATAAATTGCGCCCTAGCCGTTGCTTCAATGTTTTCAATTACAATCGGTCCGTCGACAAAAAAAAAATATTAAAAAAAATTGAGAAGCACTGTTTTAAGACCGGGAAGAAAATTTTGAGAAGCACTGGTTAAGGCTGGACAGAAAAGTTTGAGAATTACTTGTTAAAGGCTAAGTAGTAAAGTTTGAGACGGATTGGTTTAAGGCCAGGAGGATAATTTTGAGAAGGCCTGGTTTAAGGCCTGACAGAAAAATTTGAGAAGCCCTGGTTTAGGGCCAGACAGAAAAGTTTGAGAAGACCTGGTTTACGGTCGAGTGGTAAAGTTTGAGAATCTCTGATTTAAGGCCATATTAAAAAAAGTTTAAGAAGCACTGGTTTAAGGACCGACAGAAAAACTTTGAGAAGCAATGGTTTGCGTGAGGCTTGACAGAAAAATTTGAGAAGCATTGGTTTAGCAAACAATTGGGACATTCCATGCCAGTAAACTTTCCCAACCGAGCTTACAATCAACACGTCATTAACATCTGATTAGCATTTGGCCGCCTCGCTTTGCCAACGCCAATCGCCCTTTGATAACAAGAGTATAAAAGTGCACAGTAGTCAAATATTTAAATCTAAATATTTTTTTTTGATTGGGGGTGGGGGCGGGGGTGGGTGGTCTCAGTAACCCAACTAACATACGTTAGCCCTGGGGGGGGGGGATTGTTGAGGAAGATATTAGCCAAGGGAAATATTGTTGGCGCAGATATTTATTAAGAGATTCGTTGCTGACACAGGTAATTGTAAAGGGAAATAGTGTTGGCCACTATCGGCATTTTCGGTCCAATGAAAGTTTTTAAGAGAGGGAACAGGCAAAAGTGTTGGCCCCTCTCGGGCCGCACTAAACCATACTACGCCGCTGTCATCGGCACATATATTCATCAACAGATTCATCATATTTGTTGTCACGTCTGTATTTGTGAATCCAGATGTGGTATATTTACACATTCTGAAATTAACGGTAGTATGTGGGGATGGTTAGGATCTCCGTGTGGGCGGGCGGCTAAGACATGTGTGGGTGGCTAAAACCGCAACGTGTAATTGGCTAAGACGTAACGCGAGGTTGCTAAGACCTGTATGTGTGTGTGGCGACCTTATGCGAGGTTGCTAAGACCTGTATGTGTGTGTTTTTAAGACCTTATGCGAGGTTGCTAAGACCTGTATGTGTGGGTGGCTAAGACCTGTATGTGTGGGTGGCTAAGACCTGTATGTGTGGGTGGCTAAGATCTATATGTGTGAGTGGCTAAGCCCTGGGTGGAAATAATTCAACTCATGAATCTTTATTGAACTGCACCCCCCCCCCCACACACACTCCATAATCAAATCAGTCCCTAAATCCCCCCGCCCCCCCCCCCCAATCTATACAATTATAATAAAGTTTTATCTACAATTTCAGAAATACTGTTATGACTTCACACCCTCTTCTCGTCTTGTTGCTCTGAACTTTTACTTCCACCACTAATTAAAAAAAAATCATTTCATGGACATATGCTTATCCATTCTGTCACCGCTGTCAGCGCTAGCGGAAAAGCTCTCATTGTCATCATATGTAAATATTTTTGGTGGGTTGGTCTGTCCTTGGCGACTATCATTATTTGATGTCCCTTTATTAAGAGTACAAAAGTACTCTATACACGACCTTTGTACCCGATAACTCTCGGGGGGGGGGGGGGGGAGAGAAAGAAATCATTTCGTTTATTTACGTTTGATTGGTCAAATATTTGACATGGAAGTTTACTGTTTGAACTTTGCTGTTTATGTTGTATGTTTTCACGTCAGCCTCAGAGCTCCAACCAAATAATTGTTCTGTTACCCATAATTATTTTGCAATGCCAAAAATCGTCTGCTATCCCTCAAAGGTCTTCTGAAGGTAATGAGGTGAAAGCAATTGTCATTCTGGAGCAATTTCTACAAGCCCACCCCCCCTCCCTCAACCAACATTCTTTTCACGAAACTGTGTAGAGATTGTGTGCTTTTGCCCTGGATTTCTCATCGGCGCACCAGTGCAATCTTTACACAATCACGATCTACTTCCCTGGCATCTGCTAGGAGCCGTTAGATTGGCAACATCGCTTCCCCAACCGTTGCACATTAGCCAGTTTATGGATGCAGCAACGTACCGAACCAGAACCAGAAAACTTACAGCAAGAAGGTTTACTGGGAGATTATAAGCCAGGGTGTTTTTTTTTTCAACCTCCTTTTCATTTGAACGGAACCTTAGGAGTGTTTCACGTCATGGCAAGGGCGTCATCAGTACCAATGACAACGCTTTTATTTTCATGTCCATGTCTTGTCTTTTTGTTGTTTCTGTTAATATCTCTTAATATTTTTGTTCCGTTAAGATTCTCTACTTTATTTTTCACAGTACTAATATTTATATTCTTTCACTTCATGTGATCCTACTTCCGGCAACAAAAAAAATAGTTGTTTTTTTCTTTCTATGATCTGTCTTTTCGTCTTGTTTTCTGATGAAGGCTCTAAGCCGAAACGTCAAAATCTTTTGTCCTCACTATTAATTCAAGTTTATCATTCTTCGTTCTAATATGTCATTTACACACCTTGAATGCAGTCCATCAATTATCTTTTGTTTCTGTTAACTCCTTAAAGCAGAAAAAAAATCTGCCACGATATCTCCATTGTCAATAACACGTACTAAGCCCATCAGCTTTTCTTTACTGCAGACATCGGTGCTCCCATCCATCTGCAATGCAAAGAAGTCACGTGTCTTTATCTTCGCTATAGCTTCTTGGGTTTTGACACTTATCTAGAACTTTATTCAAATGAAGCGTGTGTGTTGTTGTTTTTTTATTCTAGCTTAGCGCCCTCTCGAAGTGCGTCCCATTCTTGTTAAGCGTCGCTTCAATTTAGCTGGTTCCATGGCACTACTGGCAAGCTTTTTTCCTGCAGGCAAAACAGAGCGGTATGGGGCGGACTGGGCCTCATGCACAAGTGAATTCCATAGTAAAGTAATCGTCATCTAAGTAAGTGTCGTTGTTCGTAGGCTAAGTAAGTGTCTTTGTTCGTCAGCTAAGTAAGTGTCATTGTTCGTCAACTAAGTAAGTGTCGTTGTTCGTCAGCTAAGTAAGTGTCGTTGTACGTCAGCTAAGTAAGTGTCGTTGTTCGTCAACTAAGTATGTGTCGTTGTTAGTCAGCTAAGTAAGTGTCGTTGTTCGTCAACTAAGTATGTGTCGTTGTTAGTCAGCTAAGTAAGTATCGTTGTTCGTCAGCTAAGTAAGTGTCGTTGTTCGTCAGCTACGTAAGTGTCGTTGTTCGTCATCTAAGTAAGCGTCGTTGTTCGTCAGCTAAGTAAGCGTCGTTGTTCGTCAGCTAAGTAAGTGTCGTTGTTCGTCAGCTAAGTAAGCGTCGTTGTTCGTCAGCTAAGTAAGCGTCGTTGTTCGTCAGCTAAGTAAGCGTCGTTGTTCGTCAGCTAAGTAAGCGTCGTTGTTCGTCAGCTAAGTAAGTGTCGTTGTTCGTCAGCTAAGTAAGTGTCGTTGTTCGTCAACTAAGTAAGCGTCGTTGTGCTGACCAACTTTGAGATTCCGCAACGACAAGGTCAATGTTTGGCTCACATGACTCGTTACTAGCTGTAGCTTCAGTCCTCAGATTTAGTTTGGTCGTCAGCTGTGGCACCGTATATATTTTTCTCTTCTTAATCGCTCGTCCCTGGTCGAGCAACAGTGGGATGAAAGTTAATTTAAACGCTCATTAGGATGACAACGGGCAACGGTAATTAAGTGGATAAGCAACGGCTAAATGCCGCACATGTGCCGGTACGGCCAGACTTGGTCCTTATATTTTTATAGTATTAACTAGCCACCGGCGGAATCCCCAGTTGGCGTTTGCGGAACCCTTATGTTCCGCGGAACCCGGTGCTGACTGCTCTGTGCTGACTGCTCTATGCTGACTGCTCTATGCTGACTGCTCTATGCCGACTGCTCTATGCTGACTGCTCTATGCTGATTGCTCTATGCTGACTGCCCTATGCTGACTGCCCTATGCTGACTGCTCTATGCTGACTGCTCTATGCTGACTGCTCTATGCTGACTGCTCTATGCCGACTGCTATATGCTGACTGCTCTATGCTGATTGCTCTATGCTGACTGCCCTATGCTGACTGCTATATGCTGACGACGTACAGTTTCCGGTTCCCAACCTTATTCCGGTCATGCCCTCCCCCACCCCCCACAAACACCACATTTTAATTTCAAAGAAACAAAGTGACCGGTGACTCCGATACTTAAAAAAACTGCATTTTCCTTCAGATAACCGAGAACATGTTGAAATTCATGTGTCCGGCATATTGTAGTGCAGCAATATACTTTATTGAATGTAGCGTAATGTGGTGGCTAAGGTGAAGTTTGCTTTACACAAACTCTTGTAGTCTGAGCGCTGTTGCATGCGACTATGAGTTGCTTCGGTGTAATCCACTGGGGAAAACAACATATAAAACTGCTCAATATTTAATGGGTTATATTATAGATATTCAAACTGTTACAATCAAGCAATTTTTTGTTTGTTTTCAAGGTTTCACATATCAAAGTATCTTGCTTTTTTTTAAAATAAAAATAATAAAGTCAGTCAACCCTCTCGGTATGTTTCATATAAATTAAAAAGGTTGCAGAAAAAAGAATGGTGTTAAAAAAATCATCCGTAAATAAGCATAGAGGAGTTTTTGTCTTGCAGCCAGAGCAAAGTCTTCCTGCACTTCTCAGTTGTGATCAGCATTTCAGACGGGAAAACCTAATTGAACGGTACGCAGGCAATTTGCAGGTCTGCTTGTCCTCCACCCATAAAGTAAGTTTTATTCACCGCATTTCCTACTTCCTGTAACGGTCAATTACAATTAGCCGTTTGAATGGTCACGACATGGGGGGTGCTACTGCACTGAGACGCTAATGATCATGTGAAGATGTTGAGGAAATTGTGAAATACAGACGACGATGGATAGAGAGAGAGATTGAGAGAGATTGAGAGAGATGGAGAGAGAGAGAGAGTGAGCGAGAGAGATTAGTGGAAAGTATACCCTTGATGTCCCTGTGACATAACACAGTTTTCAAAGACCCAAACATAAAAAGCCCTTGAAACGTCTGGTGATTTGGATCCAGTAAGACTTCCAGTGTCGAAGGCGTGTCGAGGTATTCACGTCATCATAGGGAGGAGACGCCTTGTTAAAACACTGTTAGAAACATGTGACTGCGGCACGAGGCGCTAGCAATGGATCTACTTAAACCTGTTGATTGATTGGTTTTTTGGTTGTTGTTTTTTTTAAAATCCATCCAACAAATTAAGTGACTAAGTACAGTAAAATAAGTATTTACCTATAAAAACCAAGAAAACAAACGTACACGTTGTGTAACATTGGTGCGACTCTATCCTCTGTGTGCAATAACAAAACTTAAAACTAAAGTAGAAACAAGGTAAAAATGTTAAAAATTAAACACAAAATGACAACGATTTCAGAAGAAAGGGAAAACACTTCCACACTAAGTCCGCAGCTCCACGCCCCTGGTATTTACCACCATTGCAAATAGCTGTCGCAGTCAAGCGTCATAAGTGTATGTCTCGAAGAGTCACGATATCTGAGGGATGTCAGAGAAGGGGAGGTGGGGAGGGGAGGAGATTATTATTTTTCTTTTGTGTTGGGGGGGGGTGTCAGGTGAAAAGTCTCAATTTGCCACAACGAATTAAATGACGGGAAAAAAATATATGTAGCCGTCTGACGAGGGGGTGGGAGGGTGAGCGGTTGGTGGCAATACAGTTTAAAATTTAGTTAATATATCCAAAGAAAAAATGAGGTCCTCGTTGAATGGCAAAAAGAAACGGAGACAGAAAACGCAAATAGGAAAAGAGTCAACGAAAAAAAGGACACAATCTGAAAATATCCATACATTGTCAACGTGTTTATAAAAATGGACAGACATTTACGTATACATAACTAGCAATAAACACGATGGATAGCTCTGGATAACAAATGTTTCACAGGTTATCTATCCAAATCCAAAGTATGACAATCATTCAATAAACATGGAGGGATAACTCTGGGTTCAACATGTTATTCAAAGAATTGACAATCATTAAATACACATGGGGGATAACTCTGACTTCAAAAGATTATTCAAAGTACGACTAACATAAACATAATTTTCATAACGTAATTTGAAGAGTGGACCTAACATCATTATACATATTATCCCATATACGTATCCCATATTTTCCCCTTTACTTTCGTCAGCTGTTAGGTTTCATAGCGGCCAATTACAACATTTTACCGAAGAGTATTTCTAGTTCTAGCTCTGTCTTTTTATTTTTATGATAAGGTCATTGTACAATGTAATAATATGTCCAGGGCAGGCCCCACGGTTGCTGGCGCCCCAGCAAACTTTTCTTTGGCACCATATATTGAAAAAATATTGTGTATAGAAACAACTGTGGGTTAGTTCATGAGTTTATTACCTATGTTTTAAACAACAAAACAATGAACAATGATATTGCTTTCCTTTACATGTATTGAACTCCGCCATGGCCGGTCCCAAGCCAGGGTGCAAAAGGAGGAGAGTTGGCGTAAGGTCAGCTAGGAGGAGGGTTGGCGTAAAGTTAGCTAGGAGGAGGGTTAGCGTAAGGTCAGCTACCTCACCCCAAAAAATAAACCACCAGAGAAACGTCAACACGAAAAAAACAAAACAATTTCAGCCCTGATACGATAGGGCTCTTCCTCCTTAAGAAGAGTTATGAAGCCTTGCAGCTGATTCCAGGTGACACACAAAGTATGAGATACACCTGGAAGCAACTGGAAAGGAAAGCACAGGACCGAGATGAATGGAACACTCTTGTAGACGGCCTATACCACAGACGGGGTAAAAGGCATAAGTAAGTAATTGTATTTGGGCAGTATGTGCAATAATCCAACTGATGACATTTTTTCTAGCCTTGAGATCGGCAAATCCTTTTATTGCACTTTCTATTTATATTCTCTGCAATATCATTTTCTATATTACAAAATTGCCAAAGAATTCATTCTTTCTTGAGGCATAGATGATCATTGTACATTCTTGTCTGATCCTGAAATTTCCGACTGTTTAACATTGTACATTCATGTCAGTTTCTGAAATTTCAAGCTGTTTGACATTGTACATTCACGTCAGTTCCTGAAACTCCAAGCTGTTTGAAATAGTGCATCCTAGCCCGATCCTGAAATTTCAGCTGTTTGACAATTTACATTCATGTCAGTTCCTGAAACTTCAAGCTGTTTGGCAAAGTGCTTTCACGTCTGATCCTCCTACTTTCAAGTAATATCCTACAATTTCAAGCGTACAAAAGTTCACATGATAATCTCTCTATATCTGAATAAGTATTATCGCGAGCTGCGCTGTCTTCAAATGATCAAAGGACATTGTCCTGTCAAAGGACATTGTCCTGTCAAATAACATTGTCCTGTCAAAGAACATTGTCCTGTCAAAATGTCATCTTTACATTCCAAGTTTAACTACCTGGATACTTGTCATACCTGACACACATATGACGTCGAAAGAACCCTGCGTACCAACGCCTAGTTATGGGCCATTGACCTTAAACTTAACAAACCTGTTCGCTAACTCTGGTCTACGTCTGCTACTGTCATTTATGTGTTTTTTTAAAAATAAAGATAAAATTTAACTACATAGGTGTTTAATGGGTAAAAGTTATTGTTCCTAAATACAACTATAACATTTCAAATGTATTAAATATGTGGCGTAGATGCTACAATACATCAACTCTATGTGGACAATTAAAATGGCCCATGACAGCATCAAAAGAAAATATCTATAGGAGACTCTGCAGGAGTTTGCGATACCCAACAAACTTGCAAGGCTTATAACATGAAAAATTTTAAGTAATTTCAGATTAGACGAGGCCTCAGACAGGGAGGCTCACTGTCTTGTATGCTATTTAACACAACATTGGAGAGAATTATAAAAATCACACATATTGACACCCGAGGAAAAATAACAGGATACTTTCTGAGGGAAACCCAAGACTCGCAACCCATAGGCACTTTCTACAACCAGCCCCTTCAGTATCTTGCATATACTGATGACACTGCACTGTTTGGAAAAAGTAGTAAAGATATGTCAAAAGCGTTATTGAATAAGAAGACTCATCACTACAAGCAGGGCTGAAAGTTCGCGAAAATAAAAAAATTAATAACAAACCAACAAGACTTTGTTAACAGAAGAACAGACAGATGAAAATATTAAATTTGGAAACCACACTTTTGAAAAAAGGAAATCCATTCAAATATCTAGGATCTTTATTACAACGAAAAAATGAATTACCAACAGAAATAAAAGAAAGAACAACGGCAGGAAACAGGGTAGACTCCAGTAGTCACAAAAAAATTCAAAAGTAAAAAAAGTACATGAAAAACAAAGAAAACTTTATATAAAATCTGTAATCAGACCAGTTGTGACATACGCAAGTGAAACCCGGACACAAAACAAAAACGTCAGAAAACCAATTAAACACATGGGAGAGAAATGTTCTCCGAAAATATGCGGAACAGCAAAAAAAAAACAAAAACGTATAGCTCTTGCACTCAGTGGCGTAACAACGGCTTGGCATTGGGGCAGTTGCCAAGGGCGCCGACCTGCGCCAGTTCAAAAGGGCGCCGCTAAATCTCTAATTTTTGAATTTTTATTTAATTATCAAGGGCGCCAAAAATAAATTAACCAAGGGCGTCAAAAACCCAGTTACGCCTCTGCTTGCACTAGATGCCTAATAAAATGCGCTTCTCTTGCACTAATTGCAAGTAATTGCAAGTAATGTGAAATGCAATCAGCTGTTACATTTTCATAAATTCGCCAATTACTTTGACAAACGAACAACTTGAAGAAGTTGGTCCAAGGTTCATTTCATGCAGGGAGAGATTGCAAGATGAGTTTTCAAGGCAAATTAAAGATGTTATAAGACTGTTACGCTGTTAGAAATATAATTTATTGTTTTTGTTTGTTGGCAGATCCATCCGAATGGTGACCGGACAGCTGCTGTCGGAGCTATCGTTCCCCATAATAGGTCAAGCTGCTCTTCAGCTTGAAAAACTGCTGGGAAATAAACATGATGAAACTGAAGCTTGCTGACCAGTGCACATAAGTCTTCCTGTGCGAGTCGTATGTGTAGTCAGAGTACACAACTGTGGTCAGGAGACCAGGCGCTAAAGCCCACGGCGATGTTTCGATCAACTTTATACATGGACGATTTCATGTTCAACCATGAACATCATGAAGCCGAAGGCTTCGCTGTGTGATCACAAACGAACACACACACGAAAACCTAGGGAAACGCAACTCTAAGAGGCAAATGACATTATTCGAACATGTTAATATGTTAAGTTGTAAGTTGTAATCTAAACTTTACGTCGAGTTGAGGATAAAATGACGTATGGTGCACAATGGACGCTAAGACAACGTAGCCCGCTAGAGCATAGGAATTAAGCCAACGTGGGATTGCCCTGATAGGTGGGTCAGGCCGCCATCGGAGCCAGTCCAAAAAAACTGAAATCTGCACATCAGCCCACAAAAGTTTGAGTTTGACTGATGTACATGGTCCAGGTGTCATTTTATAATAAACACGTTAAAGATTTCAGTTATTAATGTGCATGTTCAAGATGTCAATTCATATCGTACACGGTGAGGTGTCAATTATAATGTATTGTTGCAGATGCCAGTTTACATCGTACACGGTGAGATGTCATTAATAAGGTAAGTGGTCAGGTACACCGTTAACACTGTGCATGGTGAGGCTGTCCGTTTCTAACGTCCAATAAATCAGCACTTCTTGTTTTCCTAGGTTTGAAGTCTATCCAGACACTTGGAGACACATGCTTATCTTTTCTTATCAGAAGTTTCTATCCAGACACTTGGAGGCACATGCTTATCTTTTCTTATCAGAAGTCTCTATCCAGACACTTGGAGACACATGCTTATCTTTTCTTATCAGAAGGCTCTATCCAGACACTTGGAGACATATGCATATCTTTTCTTTTCAGAAGTCTCTATCCAGACACTTGGAGACACATGCATATCTTTTCTTATCAAAAGTCTCTATACAGACACTTGGAGACACATGCTTATCTTTTCTTATCAGAAGTCTCTATCCAGACACTTGGAACACGTGCTTATCTTTTCTTATCAGAAGTCTCTATCCAGACACTTTAAGACTCATGCATATATTTTATAATCAGAAGTCTCAATCCAGACACTTGAAGACACATGCTTATCTTTTCTTATCAGAAGTCTCTATCCAGACACTTTAAGACACATGCATATCTTTTATAATCAGAAGTCTCTATCCAGACACTTTAAGACACATGCATATCTTTTATAATCAGAAGTCTCTATCCAGACACTTTAAGACACATACATATCCTTTCTTATCAAAAGTCTCTATCCAGACACTTGGAGACACATGCATATTTTTTCTTATCAGAAGTCTCTATCCAGACACTTGGAGACACATGCTTATCTTTTCTTATCAGAAGTCTCTATCCAGACACTTGGAGACACATGCATATCCTTTCTTATCAAAAGTCTCTATCCAGACACTTGGAGACACATGCTTATCTTTTCTAATCAGACCATTCCCCATTCTTTGTGTGTGTTTCCATCCAGGTATTGACCAGACGTTATCTCTATCCGCTCTCCTCCCTTCAAGAACTCCCACGAAGATCTCCTTATCCACTCTCCTCCCTTCAAGAACTCCCCCAAAAATCTCCTTATCCGCTCTCCTCCCTTCAAGAACTCCCCCGAAGATCTCCTTATCCGCTCTCCTCCCTTCAAGAACTCCCACGAAGATCTCCTTATCCGTTCTCCTCCCTTCAAGAACTCCCCCAAAAATCTCCTTATCCGCTCTCCTCCCTTCAAGAACTCCCACGAAGATCTCCTTATCCGCTCTCCTCCCTTCAAGAACTCCCCCAAAGATCTCCTTATCCACTCTCCTCCCTTCAAGAACTTCCCCGAAGATCTCCTTATCCGCTCTTCTCTCTTCAAGTACTCCCCCGAAGATCTCCTTATCCGCTCTCCTCCCTTCAAGAACTCCCACGAAGATCTCCTTATCCGCTCTCCTCCCTTCAAAACTCCCCCAAAGATCTCCTTACCCACTCTTCTCCCGCAAGGTTTTTCCTAGACGTTCATTCTATACACCTCTCCCTCCCTCCAGATTTTTCATCAGATGTTCTCTCTATCCACCCCCAGGTATTCCCCAGACCTTCTCTCCATCTACCCACCCCGTCACTGCACTGGACCAAAGAGTCCAAAGTTTCCTTCTTAATCCAAGATTTCCTTCAGATTAAGGGTTTAGATCAATAGTCTGGACATAATTGGGGGAAAATGGGAATTCCATAAAAAAGACGTCCAAAATATCATTTATGTGCCCAGTGTTAGCAAGGACTTTGTGTAGATCATCTATGCCCATTGTTAACAAGGACCTTGTGAAGAGCATGTATGCCCTGTGCTGACATCGACACTGTGTGTATCATGTCTGCCCAGTGTTAACATGGAGCATGGACATTGTGTCTATCATGTCTGCACAGTGTTAACATGGACATTGTGTAGATCATGTCTGCCCATTGTTAACATGGACATTGTGTAGAGCATGTCTGCCCATTGTTAACATGGGCATTGTGTAGAGCATATCTGCCCAGTGTTAACATGGACATTGTGTAGATCATGTCTGCCCAGTGTCAACATGGACATTGTGTAGATCATGTCTGCCCGGTGTCAACATGGACATTGTGTAAAACATGTTTCTTATGTCTTTATTTTTAAAAATCTAGTTCTGTCACAAATGACAACATTCGTCAACAGAGATTAAAGTGCAATTAATAAAGATTTGATTATAACCAGGGTTTCTCAACCTGATGAGCTCGCGCCTCCAGCCGGGTTACGAATCAGCAGTTCAGGGATGAGTAAAAAAACGCTCCAGAAAAGAGTAACTATTGTAACAAGTGGCGCGTTTATTTCATCATTTCTGGCCTTCTCTTAGCCCTTTAATCAACACGTTAGAAGTGGTGCACCGTTTAAATTTTAAAATGCCTTTCTGTGTGTGTGTGGGGGCGTGTTTGTGGTTTTATTTGATAGGAGGTGTGAGCTTAGTCAATCAATGTCTAGGGGTGCGATTGAGACTTAGTCAATCAATGTCTAGGGGTGCGAGCGATACTTAGTCAATCAATGTCTAGTTCTAGTGGTGTGAGAGAGACTTGGTCAATCAATGTCTGAGGGTGCGAGAGAGACTTAGTCAATCAATACCTAGGGGTGCAAGAGAGACTTAGTCAATCAATGTCTAGGGGTGCGATTGAGACTTAGTCAATCAATGTCTAGGGGTGCGATTGAGACTTAGTCAATCAATATCTAGGGGTGCGAGAGAGACTTAGTCAATCAATGTCTAGTGGTGTGAGAGAGACTTAGTCAATCAATGTCTAAGGGTGCGAGAGAGACTTAGTCAATCAGTACCTAGGGGTGCGTGACTAGGGTCAATAAAATCATCCGCGAGCCAGAAGATATATTTGTTAAAAAGTACGTTCACGTAATTTTCGATCCCTCTTCTTTTTTTTTCTCTCGAAACATAAATATATTTAGGATTTAATTTACACCTGCCAATCTCCACCATTGAAGCAATCCGCTGACGTTGCTAAATAGATCATACATAACCGCGGCCACCCTTCTTTAAAAAGCTATCAGCCATTTTAACAAACACAACAAAACATTTTCCGACATTTCAGACAACTGTTTACAAATCGGTCGAATATCTTACATTTCTACTGCGGCTGAAACGCGCCCTGAAAATAGACACCGGCGGTGAAAATAGCAGTGAATAGATCGTTATTACTCGTTGATCAACCTCGTTGGACGAAATCGTCGCTTGTAACCGCTGTGATGGTGGGTGGTTGAGGATAGACCCAAAAATAAATATTATATAAGACGGAGGAGATAATTACGAAAAAAAAATCGATTGAGCTATTTTTAGCCCAATAGAGCAAACAGATGACGCCATCTCAGTCTCAGTCTAAAAAAAAAATCTGGGGAACAGACTGCGTCACCATAATCCATAGATGTTTGGAGAAATTATTTGAGATCTATTACAAAGCGGGGAGGAGCACTACGACCCAGGGAGGAGTCAAATCGATTTTATGACCTACTTAAGGATCATGAATTAATCAATAGCTGCATTCATGGGTCTGGAGTAGATCTGGTCCAACATCGGCTAGTTATGTAACAAAGTCTACGAGAAGCCCTTGGTAACTATTCAACACTCTGTTTTGCGTATGAAATGCTAGCGCCTTTTGCAATTTCTGAGTAGAAAAAGACATCTTTTTTTTTTGTAAAGGCTGTTTACAAATTATGATTTGAATATACCGCAATTAATTTCGTCTATAATGTAAATAAACCTTAGGCGCTAAGGAGGTTAAACGTGACGTCCACGCTAAAGACGTTGGCCAAAGAAAAGACTGGATGTCAGCTTGGCGCGTTCTTACAAATTTATGGTAATATTCAAAAATTTAAAAAAAGAAACGTTTGACGGACAAAAGTTTATACAGCGTGTTATACTTTCAAAGTTACTTCTGGTTCTGGTTCGGTACGTTGCAGTGGCGTAGCGAGCTTAACTCGCGCCAGGGGCACAATACCTTTTTAGCGCCCCCCAATACCTTTTTAGCGCCCCCCTATTCGAAAACCATACAATATTATAGTAAAATATACCACTTGGCGCCCCTTTGTGAGTAGCGCCCGGGGCATGATGCCCCACCCTTGCCCCCCCTCACTACGCCACTGGTACGTTGCTGCATCCATATACTGGCATATGTCCAACGGTTGGGGAAGCGATGTTGCCATTCTAACGGCTCCTAGCAGATGACAGGGCAGCAGTGAAGCTTTCGATCGTTGTCGAGTTCACGGCGGTATTGTCCAGGTTGTTCCAAGCGATTATGGTGCGTGGAAAGAATGATTGTTTATGTTGCACTGTGTTACTCCGAGGCACAGTAAAGCATTTGTTATTGTTCCGGGTGTAATTTCTCATGGGGTTGTCAGATGTTAAGTCAGTGTTTAGTGACTGTTTGGCTCTAATTACTTGTTCAAATTGCGTTGTTCTCCTCTTCCCCCCCCCCCCCCCCCCCAACAGGCTTGGCTGAGAGAAATTATTAAACGAATCAAATATTGAAGTGAAACAAATCAAATAAATTAATTTGATTTCCGTCAAGCCTTACAATTGAGGAGAAATTATTTTTTTCCTAAGGGTCATAGAGCGGGAGAGGGAAAGGTGGGATTGAAGGGTCCCCCCACCCTTTACCCCCAATTGTAATAGGGGGGGGGGGTTAGACTGCAATCAGGTTAGGTAAAAGGAAATGAGTGAAATTAAGTATGAGAGAACCTGCAAAAAAAAAGGACACAACATGAAAATAATGGGAGTTGTGTGTGTTTGTGTGGGGGGGGGGGGGTTAATCTTCTACTCTGGCACCAAACACCCTAGAAAGGGGGCGGATGGGTGGTCTGCCCAGGTGTTACTATTTCTTTATATGGAAGGGCGGTTTTTTGGACAACTGATGCGTTTGTATCGAGAAAGGGAGCACGGCAAATATCTTGGCTCGCCCAATGTGGCAGAAACAATAAGCACGCCACTAGGCAGTGTATCTATCGGCACCAAACTTAGCGACCAGGGCCAGCCATACTGTCACCTTCATCGAGAAGTAGGGCGGTAATCGAGGGCGCCAATGACTTTTCCCTAACCAGAAAATTTATTTGTTATTATTTTAAAATCAAGACGTGCATTTTGAAGTAAACTTGAATTCAATGTTTTTATTAGACTATTGGATCGGGCAAGGAATTTTTCAAGCATCGGCAAGGCCATTATGGCGCCCAATGCCATACACAAACTACATTCAATCCGGTTGTGGCACGCCCCAAGATAATAATTTTGCACACGCTTATAATCAAACCCTTAATGTCACACTGATCAACGTCACGGAAAGGGGTAGCAGAAATGTAGGGTGCTGAAGAATCTCGAGCAAAAGCGGGAGCAGGGATTCCCTAAAAATTTTAAAAATAAAATCGAAATACAGGGATGCATTTGGTGCATACTTGAATTTAGCTGTGTTTTTTTTCAGACAATTTGGGAGGGGGCATTTCAGGGTGAGAAGCGCCAAAATTATCCATATATCAGGGACATCTTCAACTGTTTTCCAGCCCAACAAGAACTAAATTCATTCCAGTTGTGGCGTCGTTGAGGTTGTAGTTTTTGCCGATAGATACACTGCCTAGCTTAGTCTCGCCCCTTAAATCTTTATAGCTCCCATAATATTTTTGATAAATTAAAAATGCAAGAATGAATCTTAGCACGTACCTGAATTTAGTTTTGCATTATTTTACACTTATTCGGAGAGTAACGGGATAGATGCTAGTTGAAAATTTAGGTGTCACTCTACCTCAGATCCATTGTGTGGGTCTTGCAACCTTTACAGCTGCAGGGGGCCTCCAATATTTTAGGGGCTTAAAGTTGTGCGGCGGACAATTTTTTTAATGATGAACTTTGGAAGGTGGGGGGAAGGACAAAACCGAAAAGTAACAGGGGGGGGGGCACAAAAAGTTAAGCTAAGTCTCTGCTTGATCTGGTTGTATTAGAGAAATATTTTTTTTATATGACTGAAAATTAATGTGGCTGTTTTTTTTAAAACTATCATTGGGGTAAACTACTTTATAAATGAAATACTTTTTAACAAATCCTTCCAAAATGGTTGCCATCGCAAAAAGGCACTGCAAGCATCATTTTACACTTTGAAAGAAAATGAAAAAAAAAAAGTAATTTATTTCAAAATATTTACAAGTTTCACCAGTCAAAGAGAAAAAGAATACTGTTATGTAGTAAGATATATATATATATATATATATATATATATATATATATATTATCTTTCTACCGGTTTCTCATCTAAAAAAAAAAAACAAAAAAAACTGGGTTCCAATAGCTGGGGACGATTGTTTATTATTCTGATAATAAAAAGAGAAAAGCAGTTATAAATTTAATAAATATGGTCTAAGTATTTAAAAAAAAAAAAAATCTGTTACCCTGTTGTTCCAGTAACTGTGTTACAAAATTAGGACATTTAGAGAAAACACAAAACCTTCGATTTGATAGTAGCTGATGAAACGTCTACTAACTGTACGCAAGTTAAATTCGTAATTAAAAAAAAATAAATAAATAAATAACTAATCAATTAGTAGTCAGTTCATCTAGCTCTAGATTACTTTTAAAATCATGCTAATAACTATATTTTTATCTAAAGAACGATGCTGTCATAAATTTTATAATTAACACTCATCACTAATTTAAAAGTCCTGCTTTTTTGATGAAAAAAAAAAAAAAAAAAAAAAAAAAATATAGTTATGCTAATAACTATATTTTTTTTTTTTTTTTTTTTTTTTTTTAGATAAAAAAATATAGTTATTAGCATAATTTTTAAAAGTAATCTAGCTCTAGATTACTTTTAAAATCATGCTAATAACTATATTTTTATCTAAAGAACGATGCTGTCATAAATTTTATAATTAACACTCATCACTAATTTAAAAGTCCTGCTTTTTTTGATGAAATATAATTTGAAAACAGATTGCACATGTTTGATATATAGCAAAAACTATATTAAAATTATAAATCTTTATATTGATGAAAAGATAGTTTAATAACAGTGTTATTAAAGTCTTTCAACCAAGACAAAACAAAAATAAAATAAAAATACCATTACATGCGAACAACAAGAATTAAGACTTCGGCTTATAATCATGCGTGGCCAATATTGGGAACAGTACGATATTTATAATCGAATACTGTAAGCCTGTAACAAGATTAGCCTTTAAAAGGCATCATCAAATATATCGAGCGTAGCGATATTTCATATGTTCCACGAATTGTAATCGGCGAGAGGCACACGTTTCTGTTACTTAAAAAATGTAATGCCAATTTAGTCGTTTTTTTATTAAATAAAATATATTGTATTTGTTTGTGTACACAATATGTACAAGTGTCAAGTGTAACGAATGTATACGTGTCAAGTGCAACGAATGTACAAGTCTCAAATTCAACGAATGTACAGGTGTTTAGTGTAACGAGAAAGGGACAAACGGATTACTCGTTATATTTTAATGGGGACAATCTTTTTTTCTATTTAATTTTCAAAAAAAATAAATGTCCCGTCAGTTTGATATAAATGATAATATTTATTTCAAACTGACGGGACATTTATTTATTTTATTTTTTTTAATAGAAAAAAAAAAAAAATGTTCCGTCAGTTTGAAATAAATGATAATATTTCCGTCAATTAAATATCTCCACAGACAGCGTATGAAATTAATGGCTTCTGCAGATCGATTCCTGTGACAAAGGCTTTCACCTTTGTGCACTACACAAATAGGTCAAACGGCAGGAAGTCAGCCTATAAGACAGGGTGAGCCATGGACCACACACACACAGGATTTCTTAGAACTGGAGTCATCAAAATATTTAAACAGGGTGCCGGTTTACTGGCACTTTGAAACGGTTGAGGCTGGATTGTAGTTTTAGAAAGTGCACACATCTTAATTTAAAATAACAGGCAAAAAAATAAAAATAAAATACACTAAAAATGAAGAACATTTTTAATCAACATAAACTTATTAGTATGTCACAGCTACTCGGATACCCATACGGCGGCTAGGCTGGCTGGATTAAGGATGGCGGCCACAAAAGCACCCCCCCCCTGTCTTAGACTGCATTGGCCAAGGACCACACAGGACGAAGTCTTAGACAGGGTGGGCCAAGGACCACACACGACGAAGTCTTAGACAGGGTGGGCCAAGGACCTCACACGACGAAGTCTTAGACAGGGTGGGCCAAGGACCACACACGACGAAGTCTTAGACAGGGTGGGCCAAGGACCAATCATGTCCTCGTCATTAGGAAATTTTGCTTCTTGCGCGAATATTTCATAGCCAGTAACGCAACCCCTCGTCAACTAGGACTCGGAAAGAATTAGTTGTTTTTGTGTGCGTAAATGTCGGAGTTAATGATGTCGGAGTCAATGATTTCGGAGTCCATGATGTCGGAGTCAATGATGTCGGAGTCAATGATGTCGGAGTCAATGATGTCGGAGTCAATGATGTCGGAGTCAATGATGTCGGAGTCAATGATGTCGGAGTCAATGATGTCGGAGTCAATGATGTCGGAGTCAATGATGTCGGAGTCAATGATGCCGAACTCAATGATGTCGGAGTCAATCATGTCGGAGTCAATGTTGGTTTCAGCTTATAATCCGGGATTCAATTCGGTAACATGTTTGAGGTCAAATGTAGGAAATAAACCACCAGACAAATCATTTACAAAGCCGTTCGCTATTTGCAATTATAATTCCAGGGTATTTCTTATTATTGAAGAAAATCTCAATCACTTTGTGCTAGCAGACGCCAACACTTTGGATAGCAGACGCCAACACTTTGAACAACCCACTTCCTTCTTAACCACACAAGATTTTACCACCGTCGGCAGTGATGTTTCAATTTGGTCCCAAACTAATTAGTTGTCAAGAAGCAACGGATGTTCCCAAACTAGTTAGTCATGACACAACGGATGTTCCCAAACTAGTTAGTCAAGTTGCAACGGATGTTCCCAAACTAGTAAGCAATGACGCAACGGATGTTCCCAAACTAGTTAGCAATGACGCAACGGATGTTCCCAAACTAGTTAGTCAAGTTGCAAAGGATGTTCGCAAACTAGTTAGTCAAGTTGCAACACATGTTCCCAAACTAGTTAGTCAAGTTGCAAAGGATGTTCCCAAACTAGTAAGCAATGACGCAACGGATGTTCCCAAACTAGTAAGCAATGACGCAACGGATGTTCCCAAACTAGTAAGCAATGACGCAACGGATGTTCCCAAACTAGTAAGCAATGACGCAACGGATGTTCCCAAACTAGTAAGCAATGACGCAACGGATGTTCCCAAACTAGTAAGCAATGACGCAATGGATGTTCCCAAACTAGTTAGTCATGACGCAACGGATGTTCCCAAACTAGTTAGTCATGACGCGAAGGATGTTCACAAACTACTTAGTCATGACGCAAAGGATATTCCCAAACTACTTAGTCATGACGCAAAAAATGTTTCCAAACTAGTTAGTCATGACGCAACTGATGTTCCCAAACAAGTTAGTCATGACGCAACGGATGTTCCCAAACTAGTTAGTCAAGTTGTAACGGATGTTCCCAAACTAGTTAGTCATGATGCAATGGATGTTCCCAAACTAGTTAATCATGGTGCAATGGATGTTCCCAATTCTAACGTGTTAAAAATGTCCTCCTCTGATGTTGTTTCGTACACACCATGCTGAGATAATATACAAATTGTTAATATACCCCAAATGGGGTAAACGTAAAGATTTTTGGAGTAATTAGGGCACCGAATACATACAATTATATTATATAAAAAGCGGGTCCCTTATCACGACAGAAACGTTTGTTATGGTCTGGCAACACTGCATCTGGTCAGCTGGATGGAGAAGTGCACCCAATAAGTTGTGTGTAGTAGAGGCTCGGCAGCTAACATTACCGTACGTCCTGTCGTGTATACCATGTGTCCTGTCGTGTATACCATACGTCCTGTCGTGTATACCATACGTCCTGTCGTGTATACCATACGTCCTGTCGTGTATACCATACGTCCTGTCGTGTATACCATACGTCCTGTCTTGTATACCGTACGTCATGTCGTGTATACCATTTTCCTGTCGTGTATACCATACGTCCTGTCGTGTATACCATACGTCCTGTCTTGTATACCATACGTCCTGTCGTGTATATCATACGTCCTGTCGTGTATACCATACGCCTGGTCGTGTATATCATTCGTAACAAGATCATTCACTGCTTTAGTTACTGATATATCTAGATTCCAGGATCTAGGTCTTAAGTCTCATCATGTTAAAGGAATGCCTGGGCTTCGTTGTCTATCAATTAAGCTGAAATTTATTGGGTCATAGTGAGAAAAGGGACATATTTACTATACCCACCAAAGTGTCTCCTACGTAAGCTAATGTGAGGATCATTGCACTTTGTTTAAAATATGGTCCAGATAAACTACGCCGTTAGTTCTAGACCTACATTTCAACACGTCTGACCTTCGACAAGTTCAACATTTCGAACTCCCCAATACCGAAGCCCTAAAAATTGGAAGTAGTTTTCTTGACCCATCTTAATAAATTTAAGATTTCTAAAATGAAAGGTTTTTAAAGCCTATATTTTCTTTCTACTTTTTAAAATTGCACATTTATAATGATTTCCATTTATTAACAACTGCAAGAGAAAAGTTGCATGTAATTTAATTTAACGGAAATCGTTTCTTTCTTTTTAAACCATTATTTTTAAAAAATGTAAAATCTATATTTGATGATCTGTCATTGCAAAGATATGAAACAAAAACAATATGCACATCTTTATCTTTTGTTTCCCAAATGACTAATAAAATCAATCCCTCGTTATCCAATTAGAAGCATCGTCTAGAAATAGAGCCGTCCTTGTCGCCATCTTTAGAAAATAAGGTCACTCGCATTACGATCTTTCAAATGGACAAATAAAGCAAATCAAAGAAAAACACTAAAAAAAAAAAAAAAAACACACACACAAAAACACCCCCAAGACTCTTTCGTTAAACTGGCAGACATTTAAGGGGAATAATTCAGTTACGCCACCCAGAGTTCCATTTCTTCACGGTCAATGCCAGAAGTAGCTAAGGAAATGTGGACAGCTAAGGGTTTCATGCCGTGAGACTTCCGGTTTTAAGTATACCGACGGAAAGGTGGGGAGATAAATATGGGCCAAAGATAACACGCAATTTCAGTGTGAAAAGAAAGATATAAAAAATGAGTTCACGTGGACGCTGAAATTAAGGTCGATGGCCAGTGACGTGATCAGGGAGGTTTTAATTTTTACACCAATCGCTTGTGCTGTATCGAGGGTCAGTGGGTCAAGGTTCTTGAATGACAAAGGCATCTATTTTTAACCACATTTCCTTGTAACAAAATAATATAATTAAAATATCAGCAAACCATTATTGGGTCATTGCAAACGCAGAAGTGTAGATGAGCACTCTATGTAGCAAAATGATTCGAATTAAATGTAGATGAAACTTAATAATGTTTTATTTTTACGAATTTTGGAAAATATTTTCTGCACAGACTTTCTTTGCGCAATGAATTTAAAGAATTTTAAATAATTTTATACTTTTTAGTGCGTTTAACATCGTCTTTAAACGCACTATGGGTTTAATTTATAGATATGTTCCTGAGCTTGTGTAGATTGGGAAAAAAGTCTTTTCAGGCAATGGGAAATTCCTGGATCCGGAGATCGGGGTGGTCCAAGTAAAGTGTTTGGAATGTGAAACGACCGAATTAGATGAAGCTTGTTGCTTGTGTTCCGTCGGGGATTCGCTGTGACACAAATTGCACATCATTAGTCAGAGGATGGACGCACCACTGCGTGGCACTGCACCAGGACGTGCGGCACGGCGCAGGAACGGCGCTGCCCCTAAACGTCCATTTACACATGTTTCTGCTCTTTACAATAGGTATGTGGCTCTGGATGTCGATTTTTACCCGACTGCTCTAAAAGTTTCTCATGTTGCCAACTTAATGCCCCGCTGCGCCTCTGCTAGTTGTCATAAGTTATATCTGTAAAACAAATCTTTTGGAGATCCGCTTGTTATTAAAGAGATAAATAAAACAAAGCCACACCTGTTCTGGGCCCAAGGGTTTCCGACCACTGTACCAGAACTATTTCGTCAGCTCATCATCATCAGTGGCGCTACAGCCCATGTATGACTCTGGCCTGCTCCACCACATCCTTCCATTCGGATCGATCCATGGCTTTGCGCCTCGACCTGCGGAATCACACTAATGTAAATACATCTCTACATCGTCAATTAGACTCATTCTTGGTCGACCGTTGAGCCGTGTGCCCCTATATTTATGCCTTTAGATCACTTTTGCTGCTAAACAGTATGGCATTCTCTCCAGGTGTCCTGTCTAGTACAGCCGGTATTTTTAATTTTTGCGACTATGGGTGGGTTTTCCATCAATTAATGTATCTCTTGGTTTGTACGAATTCTCCATCCATCAATATCTAACACTGGAACGTATGATTTCATATGGATTTTCCTCTCACATGATTGACTTTCGTAACATTTATTTTTTTACATGGCTGGGTTGTTAGTCCTGCGTCTGGGGACTGCCCCTTACAGCTCTCTGGTTAGGGTACATCTCCAAAACGCCGGAGGAAAACGGCTCAAAGGCAGACCTAGGCTTAGATGGATGGATGATGTGGAAAAAGATCTGAAGCAGCTGGGAATCAAAGCATGGAAAGGAGAAGCATTTGTTAGGTCTGAGGGGAAGGAAGTGGTGAGGCTGTAGCGCCACAAGGGTGGATTTCCGCTCACATTTACTGAGCAGGTTATCGACTTGTTTGGTAAGGCACAAAGTCTCAATTGCGTAAATGACATCTGGTCTTATAACCAAAGTGTATATTGAATTTTTCCCCCCCTTGCTAGTGACGTTTGTAGGCTGAAATAAGAACATTTGCATGTCGTTATCCTTTCCTTTTTTTTCTAAGACATAATTTCACTGTGCTCATTTATGGTAACTCCTAGATATTTGAATGTGGCCATCATCTTATTTAATGATGTCTCAGTATGCGTGTTCCGTGAAATTACCATATACTTTGTCTTCGCTTCATTTGTCTCAAGACCGGCTTTAAATGAGGCATCTTCACGATCCTTGACTACTTTAATTACATCATTGCTGTTTCTGCACAGTAAAGATATGTGGTCCGCATGTACTAGGCACTACAGTGGTTGGCTACATAAATTTCCTGGTAGTTGTGGTTCTGAAATGCTTCCATGAAGGCAGTTTGTGATAGCTCCACAGATGCTCACATGTATGTTTCTCATAACTTTTTTCGAATGTGATGATGAAGTGAATACATGATAGTGAGTCTACTTGTCTGAGGCCCCGATTAATCAAGAGCTCCCTCAAATACCCTTCATGTACTTTTATTCCACTTTTGGAGTTAATAATAACAATAAGTATACGCTGGATAATTTGTTGTGACTCCAAGTACCTATACGCTTCGTAAAGATATTTCTTGTCCACGCTACCATAAGCTGTTTTGTAGTCGGTGTATGTAGGATTTCGTATTTGCAACATTTCTCCAGTAGACATATTAGAGTAAAGATATGATCTGCGGTTGATATATTTTGTCGATAGGAAATTAGTAACACACAGTAAGGTTAAACCTGATAAAAGGAACGCAACAAAACAACGAACGTGTCGGCAGGAAGCCTTCATCAGCGAACAAACATAAAAACGAATAAAATAAAAATGTATCAAAAAATATAATGTAGCACTTAGCTCAGAAGTAGTATCCAAGAGGGCAGCCAAGGATTAGTGACAGAAAGTAAGTGGGAGAAAGGTTTAAATAGGGAAGAGGGAAAGAAAAGAGGAGAAGTAAGTCCACTGCGATAGGTCGTGACGTGGAGGGCGGAGCTAGGTTCAAACAATGAATAGAGACATGACATTCATACCATGTGGGGGCAAGGTGTCATAGGTCAAAATAAGCTTGTGCTCCAAATTCACCCGGCTGGGTGTGTTTGTGCTGGCCACAATCGCGCATATTGAAAAGTCCGCCTTGCCCAGGTGGTCGGCTCTATTGAAGTGTTTGGAGACAGGACACTGTTTATCTTGTGTAATATTACGGAGGTGTTCAGTACACCGGTCAGAGAATCGGCGTCCAGTCTCCCCAATGTATGACATCTGGCAGCGGGTGCAAACAATAGCGTGGATAACATTGCAGCTAGTACAAAGGAAACCGCCGCGTATCTGAAAACTGCCCTTAGGGAAATGTATGTTTTGAGTCTGGAAGACAAAAGGGCAAGTGTTGCATCAGCTGCTGGCACAAAGAGGGTCAGGTCTTGTGAAAATAAATGCAGAGATCAAATCCTCGTGTATCGAGGAGCTGGGTTTAATTTTTTTATTCTTCAGGTTATCAAACTAATGGCCATAGTGATTGACATGGCCAAAGACTACATTTCAGAATAGCTGTTTCCCGTGAAACTTAGCCTTGGGTTGACAATCATTAAATCATAGGTTTTGATGAGACGTATCGCTCGTCTTCTACCACGGCCAGTTTTATGTTGGATACTCACGTGTTAGTTCTTCTACATCTATCCACGTGTTAGTTCTTCCACATATATCCACGTGTTAGTTCTTCTACATCTATCCAAGTGTTAGTTCTTCTACATCTACCCAAGTGTTAGTTTTACTTTTTTATTATTTTTTTTTTTAATGAAGTTTCGGAACAAAATTCTCCCAAGTATATTTTACTTACAAAATATCAAGACTGCTATATTTCATTTTATAGTCGCGAAACGTGCCCAGTAGCCATGAGTAAACGGGGGGGGGGGGGGGGGGGGGTCCTAAACAGACAACCAAGCAATTCAACTGTATAGTATTCAACATTGTAGTGCCTCCTATAGTCATTACTATTAACATATGACTGTTGCAGTCACCTGTCTATGCGTTAAATATAAATATATACAGACTATATAATTGATTTTGGACTTTTCAGCTTATTTTTGTTGGTGTGTGTGTTTTTTTAAATAAAAATAATTGGTTAATTTGGCCTTGAGGCGTCCAGCGTGAAAGTAGTGACTAAGAAAAATTAACTAAAAAAAAACAAACACATATTTACACATTATATTTCAATTATTCTATGCATCGCCACTTTATGCGTGGACAGTGTAGGGCATCGGTTTCCCCAACCCGGGGCTTCTCGCAGCATGAGGTTCGCATCCTTGGGTGTGCCGCCCGGTTATATTTCAAGGGGTGCGAGGAAAAGTGATTACAATAACAGAGGAAAAGTGGCCTTTTAAGATGCGATAGAAAAATGAATTTTTAACTTTTTACTGTATGTAATAGTGTAATAGTCACAAGTTTATGATGTGAGTACTACAGTCTTTACAGTTTTGAGAGTTCTCTTAGCATTTATAAAAAAAATATAAAAAAATAAATAAAAAATCGAAATCCATTTTTGTTGCCAATGTAAGCAAATACTTTTGTGTGGATGCGATGATTGAGTCGAAGATTGAGTCGATGTTTGAGTCGATGATTGAGACGATGATTGAGTCGATGATTGAGACGATGGTTGAGCTGATGATTGAGTCGATGATTGAGACGATGATTGAGTAAATGATTGAGCCGATGATGGAGCCGATGATTGAGTAAATGATTGAGTCGATGATTGAGACGATGATTGAGTAAATGATTGAGTCGATTATTGAGTCGATGATTGAGTCGATGATTGAGTAAATGATTGAGCCGATGATGGAGCCGATGATTGAGTAAAACAATAAGTAGAGGATGCAGAATATCTAAAAGTTTGGAGACCCGGATGTAAGAGTTGGGTCACAGAGGCAAAAGGTCAGTGGGTCATTTGGAGAGAGTGGGAGTAGAGGGAGGATTAGGTGGTAAAGTTAAGTGGGGGGTTGCTGGGCAGGGAATGAAGGGGTGAGTGAGAGTAGGTATAGATTATGGAAAGTGATTAAATAGTCAGGGTAAGAGAAGTGAGTTGGAGGGAGGAAGCAAAGGGGATGTGGGTGAATGAGGGGGTGGGGATGAGGGAGAATGAGGGGGTGGGGAGAGTGAAAGGGTCCGCTGCTCATTCCTAGCCGCTGGGATTGATTTCTGCACGACTCCATACTTATTTCTACCTGATTTCATACTTATTTCTACCTGACCTCATACTTATTTCTACCTGACCTCATACTTTTATCTACCCCACTGCTCACATATATCGTCTGACTAAGGACACTTTGCTATTTACTTAATAAATGCACCTTTAATTAATTAGGTCTAAGTGTACGACCGCACACGGATGTCGTAGCATTTATGTACAACAAAAGCCCCCCCCCCTGATACGCACATTGATGTGCAACAAAAGGACTACCAGGTACGCACATTGATGTGCAACAAAAGGACCACCAGAAACGCACATTGATCTACAAAAAAAGAGGATCACCAAGTACGCATGCACTTACCGGCACAGCACTAGTTGATATCATAAGATCGCCTTCAACGACAGATGACAACAGTGGAACATACCTAGTACGTTAGCACGGCGACACATGTTGTTCGATTCAGCCTTGAAATGTCAATACACACAAAAACATCAACACGGCGTTGTCAGTACGCCGGTACATTGACACCGTTAGTGAGAATCTGGTCAGCATACTATTTCCAATTCTCATTCAGATCGCACGGGTTTCCCCAGTCATGAAACCCACGGAGAATTCTCGAATTCCCTACAAACTACAAACATATTACACAACGACACACAGCAGAAGTGACAGATTTGTGTAGAGGTCACGTGACGTAGCTCCTGAACTTGACCTCAAGTCACAGATATAAATAGCTCGGAAGGCGTTTGTGTAGGGTCCAACATCACCGGCTCGCAATCCAAGACATCGGGTCACGGTCATTCGCGTAGGTGGTGTGGACATAGACATAGAGATATATTATAGCTCTGTGGGTGCGGAGCAGTGTTTCAAAGACTAATGTTAAGTGCACGTTAAATTGTGGAACAAAAACAAAGATCAAGTAAAAGTATAAGTATGTCTAAAAATAAAATGCATTCCATTATATTATATTCTGTTTTTTTTTAAGCACTCGAAAAACGTTTATTGTTAATACTTGAGTAAATATAAAATTTGCGTTCATGTATAAATTAATTTATCTTATTAAATAATACGCGTATTAAACATAAATTTAATTCATTTTTAGGAAGTGAATTTTTTTAATTTATTTTTTTTATTTTTTTTTTTTTGTGAAGTACTGTACACAATAATTGATAGAATTTCTTACCCGATAAAATTCAAGAGTTACTGGATTTTTGTAAGGGGGAGTGGGGTGGGGGGGGGGGGGGTTTGGGGGTAAGTGCAACGACGGCGGGTGGTTTAATTATTTCTTGGTGTTTTGGGGGAGGGGTGGGAAGTTTTGGTATTATAGACTTGATGATCTTGTAAAAGAAACATGAATAAATTATTGAAATAAGTATTAAACAACAAAGTATTAAATAATGCCACACAGCACATCTCGTGGTAAAGGAAATAAAATCTCTCCACACGTTCAGTCGTTCAACCTTTTATAGTCTACTTCAAATGATCATTCTAGAAAATAATACGCAGTCTCTCACTGCTTGCCGCATTCTCGAGATCATTCTACAACGTTCGACTGAAACGGACAATAGTAAGCTAAAATGTGAACAAAGTGATATTTTTCTAGCCACCCCATAAACGGCCTCGACTAAAAGAGGTCATGCACATGGAATGCGGGCTAAGCGTGTATCAAAACACGTCATCCTTCATAACAATGACACATATTGTTCGTGTCTATTTAATATATTTTGAAATAGATAAAACGTCGAATTTTTATATAGCTTTAGAAAAACCTCTCAAGACTACAAACTTTTATCTCTCAATAATAGTCTTGTAAAACTTTGGTCTCAAAAAATGATTGAGAAGAAACTTAAGCACTAGACCGCTAGACCATAAGCGAACGCTGCTTAACTGATTGCCAAGTCTTTGTTTACATTTATCCTCCAGGCATATTAAATCTTGTAAAATAACGAAAAAGTAATATACATATATATATGTACAGGGCCGGATTTACAGGCAGTCCGAACAGGCCGTGGCCTAGGGGCCCCGCGAAATAAGGGGTCCCAAAATTGGGAGTAGTATATAAAAATATATTTTTGAATTAAAAAACTTAACAATAATTTTTATTTTTCAAAATGGGGCCTCAAATTTGTGTTGGCCTAGGGCCCCTAAAATTGTAAATTCGGCCCTGTATATATATATGAAAATGCACCATGCTGTTTCATAGAATTTTGGTAAGTTACCGTACCGCCCAGTCGTCATGCTTATATTACTTATTAAATAGAAAGAGTGCCATAAATGAATGCAGCCTTTCAGTTTTGAAGTTCTTTACATTAACTTCACTTTTGTTCGTGGCTGGCTGGCAAAAATCTCTGGACGGCTAATTGACCCACTTACCGACAACCGATCGAGCTGAAACTTGGCACATAAACGTGTTGCCGATGACAACACATTCCTTCACATTTTCAGCCCCACCCCCACCCCCACCACCGACCCACAAAATCAATTTTTCCTGTTTTCAAAGTGAAGAAGAATGAAATAAGATTTCTCGAAATAAAAGCCCCGATAACTGCGCTAAATGAGATTCTTTTTTTTAAAAAAATAGTGCGTTTGGTGCGTAATAATTTCTTTTGTTTTTCTGAATTAGTTGGTGAAATAAATCTGTGGTGTAAAAGCGGGTGGGTCATGTTTTTGCGACCCTTTGGTTGATTGATTGGATACTTCTATAGCGCTGGTATCCATGCTACTTTAGCATGCTCACAAATAAGTCTTTAAACGTTTCCTAAATAATCTTCTGTCCTTCTCAGTACTCCTCAAAGATGGAGGTAAAATATTCCCATAACTTTGGCGCTACCGCTTCAAAAGAGCGCACTCCGTACGACTTTTTTTTTTATGTGTTCATCCACACTGGGAATTTTCAATAAGGACTGAGTTGAGGACCGCAGATTGGGGTGGGGTTGGGGGGGGGGGGGGAATTATGATTCTTATAAAGTGCGTTACTTGAATGCATATTTTGTTAAATTTTCAGCCCACCCCCCTCCCACAAATTGCTCGATATTACATTTAATAATGTATTGATGTGAACAACTTTGCTTATGGGTTTATTCAATTCCTTTCTAAGACATTATTTCATTTTTTAGAATATTTACCCAACCCCCCTTTCATAATTGATCCCAGGGAAGTTATTCTCTACACATGTCTGCACTGCTGTTAAAAACGAAGTTATGGGTAAATTTCAAGGCAATCTCCTTTTCGCTTCAGCTTCGAAAAAGTAATTAAGTTTGGTGAGATTATAAGGACATGTAAAACTATAGGCTCTGTAGCTTTTGGCTAAGCACACATAGTAGCAGCTCTCTCTCTCTCTCTCTCTCACGGGATCCCGCAATAAACAAAAGACAATTTTCCCGGAGAAAATTTTTCCATTCCGGGAAATCCCGGGTACACTCTTTTAGAATACAATTTTAAATACACTTTTTAAAATAAAAATTCAAGCAAAGCACAGATTGTCACAAATAGTCACAGATTGTCACAAATAGTCACAGATTGTCACAAATAGTCACAGATTGTCACAAATAGTCACAGATTGTAATGTATTTGGTGACATATTTAATGACATGTAATTGATGACATATTTAATGACATGTAATTGGTGACATAATTAATGTCACGTAATGGGTGACATAATTAATGTCAAATAATTGGTGACATAATTAATGTCAAATAATTGGTGACATAATTAATGTCATATAATTCGTGACATATTTCATGTCACGTAATTGATGACATATTTAATCTCATGTAATTGGTGACATAATTGATCTCATGTAATTGGTGACATAATTAATCTCATGTAATTGGTGACATAATTGATCTCATGTAATTGGTGACATAATTAATTTCATGTAATTGGTGACATAATTGATATCATGTAATTGGTGACATAATTGATCTCATGTAATTGGTGACATAATTAATCTCATGTAATTGGTGACATAATTAATCTCATGTAATTGGTGACATAATTAATCTCATGTAATTGGTGACATAATTGATCTCATGTAATTGGTGACATAATTGATCTCATGTAATTGGTGACATAATTAATTTCATGTAATTGGTGACATAATTGATCTCATGTAATTGGTGACATAATTGATCTCATGTAATTGATCTCATGTAATTGGTGACATAATTAATCTCATGTAATTGGTGACATAATTAATCTCATGTAATTGGTGACATAATTAATCTCATGTAATTGGTGACATAATTAATCTCATGTAATTGGTGACATAATTAATCTCATGTAATTGGTGACATAATTGATCTCATGTAATTGGTGACATAATTGATCTCATGTAATTGGTGACGTAATTAATCTCATGTAATTGGTGACATAATTAATCTCATGTAATTGGTGACATAATTAATCTCATGTAATTGGTGACATTTAATGATTTAAAATGTGGCTCACACTTTTTATTATGTAATGTTTTTACTCCAAAATCAACATAATAAATAATATAAATACATTTATTACCATTCCTAATCGTATTTTTTTAATTATTCGAAACAAACCTCGTGTTATGGGTTTTTTTAAGAAACATTTGCTTATATTCCGCCTGTGACTGATTCTAAAGGAGAATTAGCGGCCTGTTAAGAATGCAAAAACTCATATTTTTAATTTTTTTTTTTAAATACAGGCGGTTCTATCCAACTTTTACTTAGCAAGCAACATTACAACTTATTAGCTAATTATCCATTACTAGAGATAAGAAGTCGAAAATGAAGCAACTACTAACAAGTGAACAAGTTCTCAACCAGCCTTCACAATGTTCATTTTTTTTATTAAGCAATAGACAATAACAATTAAACAGTCATAAAATCAACAATTTTATAGTTTGATTCCAGTTTTTAATGTTTTTAATTAAATTAAGTTTATCCCCGAGATTTGGAAAACTATTTCCGTTTTTCCCGGAGGTGAAGAAACAACCACGACATGAAGTGAATTAGACGTAAATAAACATGAATATTTGAAGTAGATATATTTTAAGTAGATATATTGAAGAGGAATGCAACGACATTGAAAATTGCTTAAAGAAAAACAATAGCAAAAAGGCATACCAGTTGGTGAAAGAACTAACCACTGCAAAGCAAGGGCGTTGTACTAACATACAATATAAAAATGGTAAATGTTTGACCGAGGAAAAGGATAACCTGAAAAAATGGACTGAATACTGCTCAGAGCTGTATAATGAAAATATAAAGATAGACCCAGAGATCCTTAATGTCCCTCCAGCAACGGACAATGAAAACTTCCCTATTCTCCGCACAGAAGTAGAAGCAGCAGTCCAAGCACTCCAAATAGGAAAGGCCGCAGGAGTAGATAATATCCCGGCCGAATTTGTAAAACAAGGAGGAAAAGCAATGATAAATGCCCTAGTCAATTTTTGTAACAAAATATGGCAGACAGGAGAATGGCCCAAATCATGGACCCAATCGCTCATCATCACCCTCCCCATGTAAGGTAACCTACAGCTATGCCAAAACTATCGCACCATTAGCCTAATAAGCCACCCAAGCAAGGTCATGCTGAAGGTCATACTGAACCGACTAAGACCATATGCCGATAGAATAATTGCTAAAGAAAAGGCGGGCTTCAGGCAAGGACGTGGCACTACGGAGCAGATTCTAAACCTCCGGATACTATGTGAGAAATATGCTCAACACCTATACCACGTCTTTGTGGATTTCAAGAAGGCTTTCGACAGGGTTTGGCATGCTGCTTTATGAGCCACCACGAGGCACTACAACATCAACAAAAACCTAACCAGAATGTTATGCAGCCTTTGTGATAAGGCCATCAGTGTAATGGTTCAATCAGAACAATCACCAACCTACGCTTTGCGGATGACATAGACGGACTGCCTGGAAGCGAAGAAGAGCTAGCCAACCTAGTAAAGTGTCTCGACAAGACTTCATCATCCTTTGGCATGCAAATCAGTGCAGAAAAGACAAAAATGATGACGAATAGCACCACTGGCATCGCCACTGAAATTAAGGTCGGGGAGGAAAGACTAAAGACAGTTGACATCTTCATGTACCTTGGCGCAGTATTCTCCGAAGAAGGCTCCAAGTCCAAATTAATGGCGAGGATTGCCCAGACCACATCAACACTAAAGAGGCTCAAGAAAATATGGAAGACAAAAATATAGCTCCCAGCACCAGAATCAGGCTGATGCGCTCACTAGTCCTCTCCTATTCTTGTATGCCTGTGAGTCCTGGACATTAACAGCAGAACTTGAAAGGAAAATAAAGGCGATGGAGATGAGATATTTCAGAAGCATTCTTGGCATCTGATATAGAGACCATATCACCAATGAACAAGTGATAGAAAGGATTCGTCAAGCAATTGGGCGATACGATGACCTCCTGGTGTTGGTAAAAAAACGCAAACTTGAATGGTATGGCCACGTGACAACAAAACAAGGGCTCGCCAAAGAAATCATGCAGGGCACAACTAGAGGAGGAAGAAGAAGAGGAAGACAGAGAAAAAGATGGGAAGATAACATCAAAGAGTGGACGGGACTAAAATTAGGCGAGGCTCTGCGTAGTGCAGAAGACAGAGAGGAATGGAAAAGGATAGTTTTCATGTCAGCTGTGGCGGCCCAACGGTCCAAGGACTAAGGGACAGGATGATGATGATCATGATCTTAAGTGATATATTTTAAGTAGACATATTTTAAGTAGATATATTTCAAGTTTATATATTTATACTTTAAAAAAAACAAACAATGCATACAAAGTTTTGTCCGACTTTTAAATCTGGGATTATCCCAAAAGTTTTATATTTAGGTAGTGTTAGGAGAATGTTGACATGTGTGTTAGAGGGGCGTTAAGTATGGGTATTCACTAGTATTGCGCACCGCATATTGTGTTTTATTGTGCGCGATGCGTCTTGTGTGTTAGTTTAGTTCAGGGGTCACCAAACTTTTTTCACGGCGGGCCGGATAGCGGCACGAATTGACGAGCGCGGGCCGTATAATCATTCTGTACAATACTTGCAAGCCAGAACGATGGCTCCGGGGAAAATAGACGAAATACTAAGTTTACTTTCCATGTTAATCATGGGTGAGTGGCGTGCACGGTACAAAAAAAACCAAAACAAAGACTACCAACATATTCCTTTACTACAAAAAATTATTAGAGAAGGCGACGTTAGTAATACGAGCTAGTGCGCACATATTCGAATCTCACAAACTAAGCAGCAAGAAAGGTTAGTGAGAGTTCTAAAACTGACGTTTGGCTTTCAAGATATCATCAATATTTGGTTTGGGATTGCTGCATCCAATCAAGAGAATTCTTTTTAAATGTTCATCAGTCAATCTCGTTAGATGTGTCGACTTCACATATTTCATTTTTGACAATGTTTGCTCACAGAAATAAGTTAAGTTGTTCCAGACACTGATGCCATACCCGCGGCAAAGTTCTTAAGTTTCAGAAACCAACATCAGGTTAGCAGCAGTAAAATCCAAAAAGTTTTCCTTCTCTGTGTGTCTCTTTCAACAAGCCATTTGCTTGCTAATCAATGAGCTCCCACTGTTGTTCAACTGGCACATCATCAAGGTTACACTCAAACGGATTCCGGGACCGACGAACGTCACTCTCCATTCTGCCAAGATCTAAAAAAATATCTCCAACAAATGCTTCTTCAAGTCACCAATATTTTTGTTTCGAAAAATTGAGGTTGACATCTTTGTCGATTGTGGCGCAAAACTGTTTGAAACAGTGAATATGAGAAAAGTTTTCTACTTCCAGTTGTGCTTCAGGGACAGCTTTCTCCAAAAATCATTTGATGATTCTGTAGAGATAACAGATGAGGTTATCCTTAGAGATCACATATGAGGTTATCCTTAGAGATCACAGATGAGGTTATCCTTAGAGATCACAGATGAGGTTATCCTTAGAGATAACAGATGAGGTTATCCTTAGAGATCACAGATGAGGTTATCCTTGGAGATCTCAGATGAGGTTATCCTTAGAGATCACAGATGAGGTTATCCTTTTCCTGACGTTTCAAGTTCAGTTCATTCATGTGCGATGTGATGTCGACAAAAAATGACAACTTTGACAGCCAAATAGGATCTAAAAGCTGTGGATCAGCTCTATATTTTTTTCAGTGAGAAAAACGTCTATTTCGTTTCGGTGCTCGTAAAATCGAATCAGGAATTTACGGCAGCTGAGTGACCTCGCTGTGTAATAAGACAAGTCACTGATTTCAGAATCAATTTCTTCACGAAAAACCTGGAACTGACGGTGATTGAGTGCATGCCCCCGAATGACGCTAATAGAAACGACATATTACGGGCCGTTATAAATTGAGAATTTAATCTCTTAATTTTAGACTATGGCTCGTTCTAGAAACAATCCATAATAAAGGACGATACCAAAGTTTAAATAAAATAATAACAAATACAACGACAATCAAGGCCAGAGCTAATTACAATTAATAACTTTTTAATTTGTGAGCTTCAATTAAATAATAACAGCAAGAGAAATATGATTAAAATTATAAACTTACAGATTTGCTGGTACCGGTACTGTATATAAAAATACAACGAGCACAAAATGGTACAACGAGGAAATAGAAAAATCTACACACAACAAAGTATTAAAAAATGACACAGCACATCTCGTGATCAAAAGAAAATCTCTCTCGCGCTCTATCGGTCAGCCCTTTTATAGGCATTTCCTACTAATGTCTAGAACCGTCTAATGCAGGGGTCTCCAAACTTTTTTCACGGCGGGCCGGATAACAAACAAACAAACAAAAAAAAACAAAAACAAAAAAATGACGAGCGTGGGCCGGATAATGATTACGTACAATAATTTCAAGCCAGAACGAAATTTCAAGTACCGTCGGCGGGCCGGTTGAACTGGCCTCGCGGGCCGGATCCGGCCCGAGGGTCGTAGTTTGGAGACCCCCCTGGTCTAATGCATTGTTTTGCTTTCCCGTTTTATCCAGATCCTTCTATAAGTTTCTGAATAACTAAGCTTTTTGTAAACAAGGGAAAGTTTTTGTAGCCACACTTCAAAGGCGGTCACGAGAGTTCACGAGGGGTCATGCTCGTGGGACGCGAGATAGGCGTGCTTTAACACGTCATCCCTCATAACAGACATGTTTCAGTAAACTAGAAACTTCTAAACCTTTCCCACAGAGTGCTTACTAGTGTATGATGCAGTGTGTGAACACAGAGGGCCTGGAATTTGCAAATCTTCCAACTGAGTCATGATTTGCCCCATCAGACATTTCCTCACTCCAGCCATGTTCCTCCATCAACTGTAACACCTCGAAGCTCTGATTCCACTGAAGGTTCCTCTGATTCCACAAACGTTTTTGCACTTCCACGAACTTGTCTTTTCCAGTTACACTTCCATGCATGCTGCAAACGGATGCCAACTCTTCCGTTATCTGAAATTCCAATTTGAAACCACAAATAAACACGAGAAGTGACGACCTACTTGGAGACTCATCCAGCGCCAGAGAATACCACTGGGAGTTCCTAGCTTTCTCACGTGTCTCACTAGCACTATGTTCTCTTCAAGTTCTTCTGTTCTCCGCACAACTGAACACTCCCAAATGCTGATAGTTCCAACCGCGGCGAATACGATTTTTATCGTCCCTGTATGTTTCCAACATTCCTCTTCCTTTCACCGATGTAAAGTTTGTGGTAGTTATCGGACTACAATATATTAGCGAGAATAGGCTTAATTGATAGTGGTTTTTTATTTTTTTTATTTTTTTTTTAAACCAACTTTTCCTTTCAAAAAAAAAAACAAACCACTCCTCAAGTTACTTGGTAGGTTTTTTAAAATGATGTCACCATTTCTTAAGTAGTTCTTATTTAAATACATCTTACTTTATGCCGATCTGATTTGGAGTGTGAACCACGTAACATTCACCAGTAACTTAATTTATTTACCAGTAACAGACTATGATGTGTACGTCCGCTCAAAAATAAATTAATAGCTAATACACGTCTGCAAAACAAAGTGACCACAGATTGTAATATAAACGTCGTTCATCTACTTTTGGTAATCAATTTTTTGACGACAGTTTAACTCGAACCCACTTGGCAATGCGATGTGAGCAGTTAATATAGGGGGGGGGGGCGTCCATTAATTATGTCAATAAAATGGAAGTGGGGGTGGAAATGTTAACAGTTGTTGACAAGAGGGAGTGGGGGTTAGATTAGTTGACGTCAGCAATCATGTTTCTGTATTAAAATTTTAACCTTATAAATTGACTGGTTATTACATTTTAAAAACAAAGTATAAGTGTAAATAAGTGTAAAAAGTCATAATTTTTAGGTTTTTAGCACATTTTGTTACTGCAAGAGAAGTCAAAAGTTGGCCTCTCTTCGCCTATAGATTCTGTTTGTCGTAAATGACTAGGGCGGTATGTTTGCGTTCATGTTGCAGGTATGGAACAAGGGCAAGTTTCAAAGTGTCATGTGCAGTCAAATGATATTGATAGAGTAGGAATACAATATTTTGAGAATTAGGGGCAAGTAGAGTGAGTAACAATAAAATAACATATCTGCTTGAACAGATTGGCAAAATCTATAACATCTACTTTGCATCACAAATTATGTTGAAAATGCATGTCCAACAGCCCCGACAATGCACTCTGGGGCATAAGAAATTACCGCCTGCTCCTCAACATAAAAGGATACAACCATTTCGAGTAACTTCAAGGAGATAGAGAAATCTTATGGCAATTATTGCTCACACCGACAATGCTTCTATTTTAAAGTGCTGAATGGTTAGATGAGGATGGTGTTGACTTGTCTGGTGTATCAGTTCCGCAAGATAAAATTGGTAAATCAGCTACTATAGACTATGCCCAGCAGGGGCGTCATTTCAAGGTTTATTCAGAGGGGAGGGACCTGAACTTGGTCGGCTTGTTAAGTTTTTTATTGCTGGAGGCACCACAGTACATAGCAATTTATATAAAACCTGCAAATTCAGTGGGGGGGGGATGCCCCACCCTACCCAAATGATGTCCCTGATGCCCATTATTACGATAGAGCAACACCTGGCTACTCCATGGTAAGACGATAGCAGTTAGGAAATGTATACTATAATTGTCAGCTTTTACTGACAATAATCATATTTATACCACAAACAATGATATTTAGTCTTTTACAGTTACTTCTAATTGATTCTGCATTATAAAATTCAAGTTTAAATCCTTTTTAACTTGTTGATTAACAAGCCAAGGATGTTGTAATAAAATGTTTTTCCTACAATTTTTTGCCATTAAAATAGATCAGCACAAAGTAAAATGTATTTATAAATGTATTTATCTTATAATTCATTTAGGGTGTGGAATTTTAAGTTGTATCACAACGTCTTGTATTTTACACATATGCCAGTATATGGATGCAGCAACGTACCGAACCAGAACCAGAACACGTCATATCAAGCAAGTGGAACAGTCTATCTTAGTTGAACGCTTTTTAGCCCTAAAGGCTGCGGCGTATGGTGACGTATTCTTATTGTAGCTGTGACGTAGTGTCTGTTTTCCGTCTTTGGTGTACGTGCTATTCGCTTGGCAGTCGGTGTGAGGACGTTGGGGTGAAAGGATTGTAGTATGTAATTCTGCTTATGGCGAGCTGCGTTATACATGAGTTTTGATTCATTGTACAGCCTGGTAGATATGTTAAAAACCACTGCATTAAAGTTAACATTGCTATTGGAAAAAGGACTTGTGTTTAATTTCAGTTATATCAAAACGTATGAACGTGTAAACGAATTTGACGAAAGAAACATCAATCACGGTATCGCGACAAGTTGCTTCGCATCTGGCCATGACAGCTAAAGATTGTTGTCATGAAACATTGCCCAGCTGCCTTCACTGCCCTACCAACACTGCTACAGATCATGACAAGGGAACATGTCCCAGCTGCCTTCACAGCCCTGCCAACAAAGCCACAGATCGTGACAAAGGAAAATTTCCCATCTGCCCTCACTGCCCTACCAACAAAGCCACAGATCGTGACAAGGAACATTACCCAGCTGGCTTCACTCATTGGCTCGGTATTGTTTTTCCTCTTTTGGTTTGAATAATTATTATAGTTAGTCTATTCTTGCACCTAGTACGCGTATAATCAATAGCTAAATATTACTTGACTTATTCTCTTGTAAGGTTGCATAACGCTCTATATATAATCGTGTCAGATGAGCGCAAGTTATTTCAGGCATGGTTCCATATCGACAAAAAGTTACCTTGAGGAAATGACGTACCAGGGCTGAGTTCTCAGGGACATACAAACAAGTAGATGAAAAAAACCAGTTTTGTCAGGTTTCGTACACCGAGTCTAAATTTTATGATAATGTGCAATCATGATGCTGTAAGAACAGTTGATATATATTGAAATGTCAATGATATCAGGATAATATCGCAGTGGTTGGGGGCAGAGTAGCCGGTCCGCCCGCACGGCACATTGTTCTTTACATTTAGGGGTGACATTTTCGGGCCAGTGCAGAATTTTTTCGGGGAACGGGGCGGCACAAATCTTTTGGATCCGCCCCTGGCGGCACTAAACCTTTTTACGCCAACGTAGTGTCGTCTTTCAAACACAAAGCACAAGGAGGCTATAAATAATGGGTAAGATGGGAGGCAATCACTTATGGTCCTACTTATGGGTACGATGGGAGGCAATCACTTATGGTCATACTTATGGGTACGATGGGAGGCAATCACTTATGGACCTACTTATGGGTACGATGGGAGGCAATCACTTATGGTCCTACTTATGGGTAAGATGGGAGGCAATGACTTATGGTCGTACTTATGGGTAAGATGGAAGGCAATCACGTATGGTCCTACTTAAGGGTACGATGGGAGGAAATCACTTATGGTCCTACTTATGGGTACGATGGGAGGCAATGAATTATGGTCCTACTTATGGGTAAGATGGGAGGCAATCACTTATGGGCCTACTTATGGGTACGATTGGAGGCAATCACTTATGGTCCTACTTATGGGTAAGATGGGAGGCAATGACTTATGGTCCTACTTATGGGTAAAATGGTAGGCAATGACTTATGGTCCTACTTATGGGTAAGATGGGAGGCAATGACTTATGGTCCTACTTATGCGTACGATGGGAGGCAATCACTTACGGTCCTACTTATGGGTAAGATGGGAGGCAATCACTTATGGTCCTACTTATGGGTAAGATGGGAGGCAATCACTTATGGTCCTACTTATGTGTACGATGGGAGGCAATCACTTATTGTCCTACTTATGGGTAAGATGGGAGGCAATCACTTATGGTCCTACTTATGGGTAAGATGGGAGGCAATCACTTATGGTCCTACTTATGGGTAAGATAATCTGGGAGACTATCAATTGTTGCCCTACTTATGGGTAAAATAGGAGGCAATCACTTACGGCCCTACTTATGGGTATGATGGGAGACAATCACTCATGTTCCTCAAGATTGGACGTAATCGCTGATGCACGAGATGGGAGGCAATCACTGATGGTTAAGACGGCAGGCGATCACCGATGTGTGAGAAAGAAAGGATTCACTGAAAAGATCACTGGTGAACGTGTTACATCTTATATGGTCTTGTTTTGTTGTCACGTTAATAATAAATGAGTCCTAGGGCCCGTGATATTGGCTTGGCTTGTCTGGAGTTGATTGGATTCGGATCTCAACTGATCATAATGAAACGTACTATAAGCGCTGACATCTTTCTAAGATTGTCAGTGTAAGTTTTAGTACGTAAAGCTTAGACCAGTCGTATAGATTAGGGTAACGGTCATCGATATAGTGTCATTTACGGTGAAAACATCGTGGGGCGGAAAATGGGGGGGGGGGGGGGGGGGTTCGATGGAAAGGACCCCACTCCAAAGATGTCATTAAAATATTTTTAAAAAAAATATTATTTTATTCAAATGGCTGTTGAAAAAATACATCACCTTGAATATGTTTAGGTTTATTAGAGAGCTCTTGGTCCTGTTAACTATGACGCTCGGTCCTGTTAACTATGGCGCTCGGTCCTGTTAACTGTGGCGTTCGGTCCTGTTAACTGCTATATTGGTCCTGTTAAATGCGTTCTTGGTCCTGTTAACTGCACTTCATGGTCCCGTTAACTACATTCTTGGTCCTGTTAACTGTATTCTTGATCCTGTTAACTGTATTCTTTGTCCTGTTAACTGCACTTCTTGGTCTCGTTAACTACATTCTTGGTCTCGTTAACTACATTCTTGGTCTCGTTAACTACATTATTGGTATCGATAACTAAATTCTTGGTCTCGTTAACTACATTCTTGGTCTCGTTAACTAGATTCTTGGTCTCGTTAACAACATTCTTGGTCTCGTTAACTACATTCTTGGTCTCATTAACTACAATGTTGATCTCGTTAACTTCATTCTTCGTATCGATAACTACATTCTTGGTCTCGTTAACTACATTCTTGGTCCTGTTAACTTTATTCTTGGTATCGATAACTACATTCTTGGTCTCGTTAACTACAGTCTTGGTCCCATTAACTTCATTATTGGTCCCGTTAACTACATTCTTGGTCTTGTTAACTACATTCGTGGTCCCGTTAACTACATTCTTGGTCCCGTTAACTACATTCTTGGTCCCATTAACTACATTCGTGGTCCCGTTAACTACATTCTTGGTCCCGTTAACTACATTCTTGGTCCCGTTAACTACATTCTTGGTCCCGTTAACTACATTCTTGGTCCCGTTAACTACATTCTTGGTCCCGTTAACTACATTCTTGGTACCGTTAACTACATTCTTGGTCCCGTAAACTACATTCTTGGTCCCGTTAACTACATTCTTGGTCCCATTAACTACATTCTTGGTCCCGTTAACTACATTCTTGGTCCCGTTAACTACATTCTTGGTCCCGTTAACTACATTATTGGTCCCGTTAACTACATTCTTGGTCCCGTAAACTACATTCTTGGTCCTGTTAACTGCCGCTCCAGTTAGACCTGAAATAAATTCATTTTGAACGGTTCTAACTATATGTCTTTCAACTTTAAAATATTTCACATGCATTCAGATTCTTTACTTAAATCACACTTTCGTTTTATTTATTTTTTATTGCACCACTTAATTCATGTTCATGCCCCGGGCGCCATATCAATAAAAGTAAATATAAATTGAATAGATCTAATTTCGTGTCCCTACTACTATGGTGTGGCTCTGTAAAAAAAAAGATAATAAATCAGATATCGGCACGCGGCTTCCATTGACCCTATAGAGGCTTGACCAGTCCTGTTAGAGAGTAGAAGGTATAACTAAAAAAAAAGAACAAAAACAACAAAACAAAACAAATTAAAAAAAAAAAGAACAACAACAAACAAGAAATAAAAAACCCTGTTCATTTCATAGCAGTTTTGCTGGCATCCGTCCGTCACAAGATGACGATGGTATGGAATTCGCAGGACGAAACCCACAAGGCCTGGGATTATTCTTTCTAGGATTATTAGCTGGTTTCCAACAGCAAATCGCCTCTCTCCACGCCGCTGGAACATTATGTGGATGATACAGCTTGGCACCAGTGGCGTCGCAGGAGTTGCCGGAATGTTTCATTGTATCAATGTTATCCGCCTTTCAGAACTCTATCTCCGGGTTTGAATTCAGAGTTTCCTTCTCTTAGATGAGTTGCCGTCCAAGGTTAACGAGTGAGTCCCACCCCACCCGGGGTGTGGTGATGTTCTCGCCTGACTGGGCTTTGGTGGAGATTGAACTCCAGACCATCAACTTGAGATTTGCTCATAGCGGTTAAGATTTACAAAATAAGAAATTCGGACAGTCTTGCTCCATTAACAAACAAGTTGCTACAGCCGTGATTGTTAGTTTAAAAAAAAAACATAATTCAAGCTCTCGGTTACATTTGTTTAATGTCCTTAATGCTGTTACTGAGTGGTTCTGGCATTATGCGCAAGCGAGATTAAACTGCATCTTTGCGAATTATCTTCACTTTTCTTGTATCGAATGTAAAAGATAATTATTATAATTATTGTAATTATTATTGTTATTATTTCTGTCCTCGTTTAAAATATTATTGATTTTAAAAAAATAATAATTCGTACAAATATATTTAATGGAAGGAAATATTTTTTCTCCTCGTTTTTCTATTAGCAAAGGTCATCCATGATGTTAGCAAGAGGCAACATTCTGTGAAATTCAAAGTCCACACCCTCCTCCCCCCCCCCCCACACACCCTTTACCCCTGCAGTCCGGTGCTAACGCCACCACCTTACCCGCCTGTTGGTTTATTTCGGTACTGATACATTCTATTAATACCATTAAGTAGGTCGCACCATTGTATGACATAGAAAGTATGATAGAACTTTAAGCCGCTTACTGTCATGTCAATTTTGATGATTTCTTCCAACTTCTAAAGAGTTTCAAATAAGTGAATGTCAATTTTGATGAGTTCTTCCAACTTCTAAAGAGTTTCAAATAAGTGAATGTCAATTTTGATGATTTCTTCCAACGTCTAAAGAGTTTCAAATAAGTGAATGTCAATTTTGATGAGTTCTTCCAACTTCTAAAGAGTTTTAAATAAGTGAATGTCAATTTTGATGAGTTCTTCCAACTTCTAAAGAGTTTTAAATAAGTGAATGTCAATTTTGATGAGTTCTTCCAACTTCTAAAGAGTTTTAAATAAGTGAATGTCAATTTTGATGAGTTCTTCCAACTTCTAAAGAGTTTTAAATAAGTGAATGTCAATTTTGATGAGTTCTTCCAACGTCTAAAGAGTTTCAAATAAGTGAATGTCAATTTTGATGAGTTCTTCCAACTTCTAAAGAGTTTTAAATAAGTGAATGTCAATTTTGATGAGTTCTTCCAACTTCTAAAGAGTTTCAAATAAGTGAATGTCAATTTTGATGATTTCTTCCAACTTCTAAAGAGTTTCAAATAAGTGAATGTCAATTTTGACCAAAACAAAAAATAGGATGGCCTCGAGAGAGACAGAAGGCTAAATCTTCCATGCTGATATGGTTCTTAATGGTTTTATAAATTATCTTATGATTTGGTTCATTTTGATTAATATATCTTATGATTAGGTTCATAATATTGGTTTAATGTATCTTCTGAATTAGTTTATTATAATGGTTTAATATATCTTCTGATTTGGTTCTTAATTTTTTAATATGTCTACTGATTAGGTTCATTACAGTTTAATATATCTATTAATTTTATAATGGTTTATGTTAATCTTCTATTTGGTTCATATTGATTTAATGTGTCTATTGATTTGATTCACAGTGGTTTAATAATTTACTGATAACGCTAATGTCCAAGACTGGCATGTTAGTTTGATTTACGACTACGCCAAGATGACGCAATCCTCTCTACGTGGGGTACGGCGTAACCTCAAACCACGGACCCTCCTGCCGCATCCATAATTTTTTTCGCACTGTCTCGAACCCACGACTAAAACTTACTAATGTCAACAACAATCTGTAAGAGCGTTTGGGCGTTAGTACACTGCTTAACTTTGACCTTTCCCCTGTGGTAGGTTCAATGTAACCATTTGATAAAAAGAAAAACAAATATCAATGGCGTTGTCCTTAACATCTCGGCGCCCCAGGTCCAATGTCAAATACGCCTATACACAGGCGGAACCCTCCGAAGGAAGAATGCAGTGTGGTATCACATCTTTTTTTTTTTTTTGGCCTCTATATGAATCCCACAAACAAGGTTTTATGTAAGATTTGTCCTTTGCATAACTTTCTCGTCGTGCGAGCCTCGGGGCACATTCTCAAAATGTGTGGAGGAATTATTTAGGGCACATTCTCAACATGTGTGGAGTTGGGAGGGGATAACGTTACGTTCTGTATTACGTTTTTGACATTTGCCTGCCTTTTTTCTTCCAGCTAGTTGAGCCTGTTAGTTATACCTATCCTTACACCGCCTTCAACTAAGGATGGTCCCATAGGATAGGAGCTTATTTGTATCTCTGGTCAGTTCGTATTCCTGGAAATTATGTATTATGTTCTGTTAAGAAATTTTAAAATATTTTCATTATTGTTTTTACTTAAAGCTGAACACATTAATTTAAAAAAAAAATCACTTTTAAGTAATTCAAATCTTAATAAAAGAAATTCACAAGCCAGCAGTCAGATCACGCGAGATTTCAGTTGGCTTTATACTAAGGTAAATGTATTTTTCTTGTGCGAGAACCTCTTCAGACTTCAATAATTTAGAATCTCTTCAGACTTCAGTTCCTTAGAACCTCTTCAGACTTCAATAATTTAGAACCTCTTCAGACTTCAATAATCTAGAACTCTTCAGACTTCAATTCTTTAGAACCTCTTATGACTTCAATTCTTTAGAACTTCTTATGACTACAATTCTTTAGAACTCTTTTAGATTTCAATTCTTAAAAACTTCTTCAGACTTTAATTCTTTAGAACTTCTTCAGTCTTAATTTTTTAAAACCTCTTCAGATTTCAATTCTTTACAACCTCTTCAGACTTCATTTCTTTAGAACCTCTTCAGACATCATTTCTTTAGAACTTCTTCAGACAGAGTCACATGAAAAGATAATAAAGGTGCGAATTGATGTATATTTGCATGTCTCGTCAAATTAAAAGCGTTAAAAAGACGAGAGAGTGTGAGAGAAAATGATAGAGAAAGGGAAAGAGATAGAGATAGCTACAGAGAGAATGAGAGAAGGATAATGTTTTAGGAAGGGTGAGTGCAAGAGAAATAAATAAATAGGTAGACAGACAGACTGGCAGAGAGAGAGAGAGAGAGAGAGAGAGAGAGAGATTAAATTCTTTGTCAACACTCTTCCAGTTATAATGTTACAATTACATTTTTATATGATTTCTTAATTCAATCATTAAAACGTGGGTTTTGTAAAGAAGGGTTACATCGCTTGATTTTTGGATCTTGTCATGTTGGGTTTTGTAAAGAAGGGTTACATCGCTTGATTTTTGGATCTTGTCATGTTGGGTTTTGTAAAGAAGGGTTACATCGCTTGATTTTGGATCTTGTCATGTTGGCTTTTGTAAAGAAAGGTTACATCGCTTGATTTTGGATCTTGTCATGTTGGGTTTTCTGTCATTCTCAACAACTTATCAGACTACGACTGTTGTTTTTTTTTAATAGTTTTTTGGGTTTTTTTTTACCGTCGAACGTGTAACCAATTATCTCTAAATTAGAAATGTATTGTGTTTCAAAATTTTGATTTTAAGAAACCATGAATGTCCTAACAAGCCCCACAACTGCATGTAATATACCATTTAAAAGTTTAAGTGACGTCAAATCTATTGACGTCCTTTTAATATTTTATTTTCGTTTCACTACAAGGACAGCTCCCCGCCCAACCAACTGACGTCACTACCACGCCGTTCAACAACCGACGTCACAGCCTCGTAAAAGAACAAAAAATCCATAAAGATGTGTCGTTACGGAAGTGAAACAAAATCTTACGTAGGATACTAAAATGGAAGCCATTAATAATTAATTGTTGAGGGAATTGTATTTTTTTTTTAATTGAATGAAAAATAATTAAAAAAATATGGCCTACACAAAAAGAGACAATTAAAATTGTTAGAACGATTCATATTTCGGCTGCACACGAATCCATTCAAGTGTTATTCCTAACAAAGCATATTTACATTTATTTATAATTTGTTATTCATCGCGATTACAAACCACAACAATACATTGGAGGGAAATATTTGATTGAATAAGTCAGATTAGTTCGCTATCACTTGTTACACATTTTAAAAGCGCCCCCACCCTTTCCAGGGCGTCTTTACAGCAGCGGAGGCCCTGGGCAGAGTAATGCACTGAGGCCCATAACCCTATTTATCAGCGGTTCTCATTCCGTGGATCACGACCCCTTTTCACAGGGGTCGCCTAAGACCATCGGAAAACACATAAACTCTACAATTATGAAGTAGCAACGAAAGTAATTTTGTGGTTGGGGGGTCGCCACAACATGAGGATCTGTAATAAAGTGTCGCTGCATTAGTAAATTTGAGAACCACTGCTCTATATACTCAAGGCTGTGCGAAGGAGGGGGCGCGAGTGTCAAGCAACCCTTGCGCCAATATCAGGGGCGGAAAGACCGTCTTACAGTGCGCCCTGGGGACAATGTTTCCTGGGAGAGGCTGTCTATAGCCTACTATTCAAGTAATGTTATGAAAAGCATTGTGGCCCAGATCGTCCTGCGTGTCTTGGCCAGCTTCTTTCATGTACTTTTTCCACAGGGAAGTGGGGCAGGACATCTTTCATCACCGAAATTATGAATATTGATGCCCAGGGCCAGTTCTGACTTCGCCGTCACCGCCATAGATAACCATATATTCATTCTGGTAGTGAAGCCCCCTGATGGCAGGACTGGATTTACAATTTTAAGGGCCCTAGGCCGACAAAAATTTGAGGCCCCATTTTGAAAAATAAAAAAATATTGCTGAGTTTTTAAAATTCAAAACTATATTTCTACTTTAATGTCATTCAAGATCTTTATTTCAATAATAATTTCATTGCAATTCGATTGATATTTACATTTTTTTATATACTACTCCCTATTTTGGGGCCCCTTATTTCGCGGGGCCCCCTAGGCCACGGCCTAGTCGGCCTGCCTGTAAATCCGGCCCTGCCCGAGGGTATGCTTTTTTACCCCAGCTCAGTTTCGTCCCTAGAATCTTTATAGTCCAAATACGTGTACAAAACTAGAGGAAAACTTTAATTTCGTCTTTTCTCCGTTCAAAAAAATGATTGTATTTACTTACATCCAGCGCTTTCAAAAAAGAAAATCGATTAAAATGTGGCGGTACAGTCACTTTAATTGGGGGAGGGAGAAGATATCGAGGGTCTCGAACGAAACTGGGGGGTAATGTTCGGAGACCGTTGCCCATCCACAAAAAAAAATTTGATTATTTATTAAATGATGGCATGCATTTTTGCGCATACATGAATTTATGATTGCATCATTCTACACTTAACCGGCTATCATTCTACACTTAACCGGCTATCATTCTACACTTAACCGGCTTTCATTCTACACTTAACCGGTTATCATTCTACACTTAACCGGCTATCATTCTACACTTAACCGTCTATCATTCTACACTTAACCGGCTATCATTCTACACTTAACCGTCTATCATTCTACACTTAACCGGTTATCATTCTACACTTAACCGGCTATCATTCTACACTTAACCGGCAATCATTCTACACTTAACCAGCTATCATTCTACACTTAACCGTCTATCATTCTACACTTAACCGGCAATCATTCTACACTTAACCGGCTATCATTCTACACTTAACCGGCTATCATTCTACACTTAACCGGTTATCATTCTACACTTAACCGGCAATCATTCTACACTTAACCAGCTATCATTCTACACTTAACCGGCTATCATTCTACACTTAACCGGCTTTCATTCTACACTTAACAGGCTATCATTCTACACTTAACCGGCAATCATTCTACACTTAACCGGCTTTCATTCTACACTTAACCGGCAATCATTCTACACTTAACCGGCTATTATTCTACACTTAACCGGCTAGCATTCTACACTTAACCGGCAATCATTATACACTTAACCGGCTATCATTCTACACTTAACCGGCTATCATTCTACACTTAACCGGCTAGTAACATAAAAAGATATTAGTTGAAATTTAGGTTAACTTGACCATGCATGGGTTACGCCGAAATCCTTTTTCGTTTTAGTTGCATCTAAACAGTAATGTTGTTGCATACTATTCTTTAAAACTATTTATTTATTTAAACTTTATTCATCGATCATTGAACATAAAATTTTAAGAACTATTCCGTACAAAAAACAGCTGATCAATAATTTAAAACAACAACATCTAACAATATAGTATGTTAATTGAATGGGACCTGTCAACATTGGACGGCAACGCATCTAAGAGAAGGAAACTCTTAATTCAAACCCGGAGACGGAGTCCCGTAGGCGGATAACACTGGTGCAATGAAACATTCCGAAAACTCATGCGACGCCACTGGTGCCAAGGTGTATCGTGCAATGATGCCCATAGTTGGTAGTCCATTGACTGTCTTCTAGATCTAATCCAAGGTCATCAAACTACCTGAGATTATCGTTTTCCCCAATTTGACACCAAAAAATTATGTTTATGTAACCCGCTTATCATCAAAATTGAAATATATATATATATATATAAAAGTATATTAAATCTAGTGCCATATATCATTAGGCAGATTGTTAGTCTAATTAACACGCACGTCATCACACTGCATGAATTTCTACCAATTGAATATATCTTTCCTGGATGTTTCATGTCTCTTCCATTTAATGAAAAGAACCCCAACGTATTACAAAGGATAGTTGAAAAGTGTTACAATTTTAATTTCACTTCGTATTTGTTGTGAAACAAAATTTTTACAAAAATAAATATCGCTAACTTCATTTTAAAAACAAGTTAAAGAATCAATCAACAAGCTGAGCTTAGATAAATTGTAACTCGGCTTACAAAGTAGAATGACTCCCCAGATACTAGTCAATTTTCTCTGAAATTAGAGCCGCGCCCTCCACAACCGCCCATCCTGTTTGTGTACATCACCGGTGTTTCCAGAAATAGCAATGCGCCATTAGAGATGACGGCGAGACCTCGCAGCATTATCAATAGCCTCAAGACCAAATTTCACGGCCATCGGAGCAGCTTACATAATGCCAGCAAAAAAAAAATCGTTCCGTAAATTGATTTTTAAAAAAAAATTGAAATAAAGACAAATATTTTATGGGAAAAATTATTTAATCGGCCCGAGAAAAGAACCTCATGTAAATAAATACGTTATTTCTAACTCAGTGTTTGTTTGACCTTGACGTTTGTGTAGACTCGATTTCCGGTGTAGTGTCTATTTATGGGATGATCCTTGTATTTTGTTGTTTTTCCCAGCTCTTAACTTGATATTAACATTTTAGATTTTTAAGCTTTGAAAAAACTGAATTAAATACATTTAATTTCGAAATCGTAATAGATTATGATTTTTTGTTGTTGTTGTTATTGTTAAACAATAGAAGATATTTATAAATAAATTCTTTAGTTTACTTTAAAAATGTTATTATTATTATTTTTTTAAATTTGGTGAAAAAGGAGATTGCTTAATCTTATATTCAGGGCAATACATCTCTCGTCTCCGCGTAGGAGGATGAGATAACATCGATGACTCATTTCTTTCTTTTAAAGGTAGATATGGGAAGAAAATGGGCAACGGGTGAAATGACTGGCCGAGGGTTAGATGTTAATAATAAAATAAATATCTTCGGACAAAATACTCGTCGAAAAAAAAAATTAACACATTTTCTTCACAGAGGGAGAAGATTCTAGGCCGAAACGTTCATATCTTATTGTCCGGTCTTTTGATTCAAGCTTCAACATACCTTTTTTCTTTCTTTTATTTACTTCATAGAGGTAGGACTCCATTTAAAATATTTCACAAAGAAAAATAAACAAAAAATTCAAAAATGTATGAACCAATTTTCTTTTGCAATTATCATTGATGTATCTAGTTCGTTCAAAACCTTCAATCTCGTACTTTTTTTTAAAGACTGTGATATCTTCTGGCCCCTTCAGAAGACAAATGATTGTAAACAGGAAGAATACATTCATCGCCATGAAACCCTCTTAACCTGTTTGTTCTCATTCAGCACAACAAAAAAGTAGAAATCACTTAAATTAGGCCTACATTCTATGGCGGAACATTCATTGTCACACGCGTATTTGGATCAGCCCACTGCAAAATAAATCTTTGTACATAAATAAGACGCAAAGAATAAGATGCGGTCTTGTACAAAGAGTGTCGCCCAGATATTTTTTACATTCTTTTCCTTTTGAAAATAACTCCTTCACTGACTCCCTTCATTACAGACTCACTCAGACTCATCTCCTTCACTGACTCCCTTCATTACAGACTCACTCAGACTCATCTCCTTCACTGACTCCCTTAATAGCTGCCCTCTTGGACACCACTTCTCAGCTAAGTGCTATATTATTTTTAAAAATTGTTTTTTGATATTTTTTAAATTGTATTCGTTTTTTTTTCTGTTTGTTCGCTGATGAAGGCTTCCTGCCGACACGTTCGTTGTTTTGTTGCATTCCTTTTTTCGGGTTTAACCTTACTGTGTTTTACTAACTCCCTTAATTACAGACTCACTCAGACTCACATACAAATTCAACGGCCAGTTTACAGGACATATAAACATCAGTTGTATGATCAATTCAGCACGTTGGATGATGGTGTCGCAATGTTTTGAGTTCAATGTAATTTTTTGCAATCAGTGGTTCCCTAACTGTGGTCTTGGTTTGGGTTGTTAGAGGCAGGTAGAAAATGTACTTTTTTTTTTTTTTTTTGTATAGCTGCGTCTGAATTTCTGACTATATTTAAGTATGTATGACGTGCTTCCGTTTGTGCAAGACGTTGCCATAGTTTATTGACACTTCATCAAAAGGCTTACTTGGCCGATCTCACAGAAGAACCTTGACTCCTGCTTAAATCCGGCCTTATTTAATACTTTTTTTGTTGTTGTCGCAAGGACTTTGCTTACCGCATCTTCTGCCCGTGTGACCCCTTCATGCAATGCTGTTGGCCAGCAGGAACGGTGCTGGGTGATGATATCTCCCATTTTTATGTCGGCTTCCCTCATGTTCCTCTTGCAAACGTCTTTAAAACGCAGCCGCAGATGTCAGATAAGTCTTGCCCCCCACCCCTCCCCTCAGTCAACTGTACATACAGCATAAGATCCTTTGGAATACGGCCTTTCCCGATTCCCCTTACATGGCCCAACCAGCAAATGCGCCTATAGCTAAGATCGGAGGAAACGCTACACATTTGAGCACGTTGCCAAGCTTCTGTGTTAGCCATTGTGTCCTGATATCGCATTCAGACTATATAAATTAATGTAATAAGGAACGCAGATAAAAACAACTGTATCTTAAAGAAGGGTTGTGGGGGGGGGGGTCGCTGTTTTAGCATAACCGAAAGTTTGGAATCCGTTGCTTTATATTGAAGTCTTAGACCTCATATATATATATATATATATATATACCCTTATACGTGTGCAAAAGGCAGCAGACGTCCTCATCGGACATGTCACACGCTTTTATTATAGTTGCATGCACCAAAATTAATTAAATAAATGGAAATGAGCACCTCATTGTATTTTACACAAAAGTGGAAATATTTTATAATGACGTGTTGAATTCGAAGAAGAGGATATCGGGCATTTGCCATTAAGTCAATGATAAAATAAACTGACATGGGAAGACAAAGTTGTGGTCAATAAGATGCCCATTAAAATGAAAGGGCAAATGAATTATCCGTGGTCCATCCAACACAGTGAGATGCTTATCAAATTAATGGTCCACACGTTTTCAGTCACCGGTCCTCAAAAAAAAAAAAAAAAAAGTTAAGAAAAATAAATAATTTAACATTAAATAATAATAAGAAAAACAATCAATAAATTAAGGAGCGCTCCATAGTGCAACGTTTTGAAATGCCGCTGGCAGTCACACTGAACATTTTGAGAACCACTGGTGTAAACCACCATGATTCCCCTCTCCCTAAAATTTTTCACTTACCACCTGGCAATTGTTTTTAATTAATTTCACCGGAAAGCCGTCATTTCCCAGTATGTCCACGCGCACGTCTGCGCGAGCAAATGACACCGCTTGTGTAATACCGTCACTCTGTTGATTGAAATCGGAGTGGGTGTCTGTGAATCTGATCACGTGACGTTGAATAACAGTTTTTACTTTAGATATTGAATTTCTCAAGGGTAGGATATTGAGCATATGAATGCAACATAATAAACCCCAGGGTTAACCTCCGGTCCAGTGTAGATGGTTCACGCCATTATAAAACCCACGACATAATTCATAACGTCTTTGCTGTACACTAATGTACACCCCTTTTAAGATTTTCCCGTTACAGCATATTAATCATATAAAATGAACAAGGAAATCTATTAAATTAAAGTACTTAATACTGATCAGTAATGTTTCTAGAGATCTGGACGATTTATATCAAGATATATTAGGGTTGTGATAGGGTTGTGATAGGGTAGTGATAGGGTAGTGATAGGGTTGTGATGCAATTTCAAGCATGGCGTTTTCAAAATTAAATTTACCGAGGAGATGGTTTTCTATTACGTGGAATGGTGGACTGGCTGTCAGTCATATTTGGCCACACGAGTCGCTTCTGTCAGTTAGATTTGAGCAGTTTGGGCCACTTCTGTCAGTTAGATTTGAGCAGTTTGGGCCGATTCTGTCAGTTAGATTTGAGCAGTTTGGGCCACTTCTGTCAGTTAGATTTGAGCAGTTTGGACCACTTCTGTCAGATTTGAGCAGTTTGGGACGCTTCTGTCAGTTAGCTTTGGGTAGTTTAGGACATTTCTGTCAGATTTGAGCAGTTTGGAACGCTTCTGTCAGTTAGATTTGGGCAGTTTGGGACACTTCTGTCAGATTTGAGCAGTTTGGACAGCTTCTGTCAGTTAGATTTGAGCAGTCCGGGACACTTCTGTCAGATTTGAGCAGTTCGAGACGCTTCTGTCAGTTAGATTTGGGCAGTTTGGGACACTTCTGTCAGTAAAATTTGAGTAGTTTGTGACGCTTCTGACTTCTGTATTACAATAATACTTGCGCATTTAAGTCCACCTACAGTGTATGCTACATTCTAAAAATGTCACAGATAAAGTAAACGCGTGACTAATATGCGGTGGAGACCGATGTTCTAACTCAGGGGTCAGCAAACCTTTTGTGTCTGGAGTACATAAGCTAATGCTTGTATGTATTAAAGGTCGGCATATCTTACAAAGGTTAAAACATCCATAGGGTTACTCGGTACAAAACTTAATATAAACAAAAGAAAAACAACAAAAAACAACACAATAATGAATTAATATAATTTCTGTTAGATAAAAATGTAACAATTAATTAATATTAATATATTTACAGACCTGTTTACCCTCAAACTCTTAAATCTTACAATATCATCACAAAATCATTCAAAACATTATCTTAATAGTAAAAAATAAACATACAGGATATATAATGTATACACCTCAAAATCGTACATTGTACGACAAAATCGTAAGAGTAAACAGGTCTGTATTTATCTACTTATACAATTTATTTTAAATTAAGATTAATTTTTTTTTAAATATATAAACATAAGATGTATCTCTCCTGAGATTTGAGTCCCCGGTCCATTTGAATGTCAGGGGTTACGTACCGTTTAGGTTACAAAGATTAAATCTGTGTTAATAGTTGGCTTGCAGACGAAACAATATATATCGCAAGACTGATCTAACAGTATGCAAATAAATACTATACCAAAGCTAGTGATAGTAAAATATAATTAAATTATATAAATAAATAAATTCGAAACAAATACACATTTGATTACAGAAGAAAAGGTGTATCAGCTTACAGCAAGTCGAAAAAAAAATAGAAATATTAATTTATACACACAATAATATAAAATTCCGCATGTCTACAGTCTCGCTAAGTCTATCTCTTGGTAAGTCTATCTGCTAAGAAAAATGGCGTGTTTCCTGTGGGAATTAAATCCGAACGTTCTAGTACAGAAAATCTAGAAATTACGTCACCTATTTGCAGTCTTGAGAACAAATTGAACGCTTTCGAACGTAAGCAAACTCTTCCCCAGCCAGGACAGGGGCGGGCAGGGAAAAGATGACAACGCATTAATTCGGTCACGTCAGTTTCAAGGTCGAGACAAGTCTAAGCGGTGCTGGCCAAAAGTAATCCTAACCTTGTGTTGAAGTTTAAAAACCAACTATACTCTGCACTAGAGGATATATCACACAAGCCTTTTGTTTACCACACGACCACAAAACAACAGTAGATTTAAGGAGTAACTGAACTTATGTACGCAAATATTGCTTTCACAATAAATTTATTGGCTTGCTAATAGCTCGATTTAAAACTCTGAAAACGTGTTTTACAAAATATTAGATCGAAATGTTTGTTTTACGGTTGTCTCGTTGTAAGGTTGTCTTGGTTTTGGCTGAAAACCAATCCTCCGTCCCGAAGAAGTTAAGTCTAAATATTGGATAGGGCCGCTTGTGAGTCGAAATGTGATTTTTTTTCCTGGGTCACTTGGCCACTCCAGTCAACCACTGATTATATGTAGGCCTATGCAGAAAAGTTAAAAAGCTTGATCTAGTTTATAATAATAATTTTAAAAAGCAATCGTAACATCATGCCTGAATGTTGAAAACATCAGAAAAATACACGTTATGTAACGATCTAATGGCATATTGTCTTATTCTTGTCGTCTTACCAAACCGTGGTGATGAATCGGTGCATTTAACAGGCCATGTCACAATCTATGTACGTCTTTTCTTTATGTAATAGTCAAATGCATGTGCAGTAGAAAACTATTTCGAGTAACGTTGCACAAACTAGGTAAATTGTGTTGTATTTTCTTAGGAAATAATGGAACACGGTAAGTGGAAGCTTGAAATATAAAGACAGGACATTAAAAGAGCAACGTTTAGGTTAAGAGCCCTCTCAAACAGACAGGGCAAACAACAAGAAATAGAAAGAAATTAAAAAACTTAAGGTTTTGTGATTATCATTTTTGCCGGAAGTTGGGCTTTCTATTATTATCCTAGCATTTTCTAGTAGCCGCCCTTAAAAAAAATATTCATAATATTTAAAAAAAAACAGAAGTGAGTTGATTGAATACATTTTTTGTTGTAAATTTATCGTATCATTAAGAATTACTGAATTTAAAATGAGCCATTGTCCTTTCCTATGTGGCCTAAGTAATGCTATTTATACGATTTATTTTTATATTCATGTAATTAAGAATGTATACAATAATTTGTGCCCTAAATTTCATAATTTTTTTTTTATTAAAACAAGGCAAGGTAGACGATAAATATATATTTTTAATATGATTTTCTCACTTTCTCCATTAAAGGCTAAAAAGCAAAAATCAGTTCCCTGACATCCCATACCACCAGCAGTTAAGAACGGGTGAATAAGCTAGTATAATTGTATAAGCTAAGTCTTTGTAAATAATTGATTTGATTCTGTTAATTGCTTACGTCAAACGGTTTCATCATAATAGTTCTTGAGTACTGGTATCACCAAGGAAGGCCTTTGACCGTGTCAACCATAGTTTGCTTCTACACAAGCTTCAGAGATATGGGATCCAAGCCACTACTATAACATGGATCTCTAGCTTCCTCAACAACCGATGTCAAGCAGTAGTGGTGGACGGTGCAAGCTCGTCCTTTGTAAATGTTAAGTCAGGGGTCCCCCAGGGCTCGGTGCTAGGCCCCTGTTTGTTCCTAGCATATATCAATGGCCTACCCGAGAAACGGACATCCCACGCAAGACTGTTCGCAGATGACACAGCCGTGTATAGGACGATCACCAACAGATCTGACCAGGGCCAGCTACAAGAGGATCTCAATCGATTAGCTGAGTGGGAGGCGAGCTGGGACATGGAATTTCATCCAGCCAAGCGCCAGACACTGTCAGTCTCTAGAAGTTGTACTCCTCTACGCTACCACTATGAATTGCATGGTCATTTGCTTGAGTCAGTTTCCTCTGTAAGGTACCTGGGTGTTACCATTCAGAGAGAGGTCCGCTGGGACGAGCATATTGCCAATGTGTGCAACCAGGCAAACAAGACCCTGGGGTTCTTAAGGCGTAATCTAAAGATCAGCAACTCCGGTGTGAAAGAAAGAGCCTATAAAGCCTTTGTCCGGCCGCTTTTAGATTATGCATCTTCGGTCTGGGACCCATTCACTCAGAAGATCATCGACAGGTTGGAGGCAGTACAGCGACGGGCAGCACGCTTTGTCCTGAACCGCTACAGGAATACCTCTAGTGTTGGCAGCATGCTGGAAACACTGGGCTGGTCACTATTGGAGGAACGACGACGACAGTCCAGGCTCTCCATGATTTACAAGATAAATAATGGGCTAGTCCACTGCTCTGGCATTAAACAGAAACTCGTCCCTCTCCCCCATAGACAGCGACGAGGCCATGACAGGCAGTTCCGGCTCATACCAGCGAGAAGCCAGTATAGGAACTGCTCATTCCTACCAAAGACAATCAGGGACTGGAACAAGCTTCCAAAAGGAACAGTTGAGGCGACAACACTTGACTCATTTGCGTCTATTGCCTCAGGCCTTCCAACCCCTAGTGCATGATACCCTCAAACAGTTACTCTTGTAACCAGTGAAATATCCTTATCAAGACCAGGCACAGAGTCATTGCAAATCCCATCTACATTCATAGGAGCCATAATGATCAATAAATTGATCGTGGGCCCTTAATATATAGAAGAAGAAGAAGGATAGTATCTACATAAGATTTTTTTTGAAAAAAAAAAAAAGCATTTTAAAAACAATGAAAAAAATAAATAAATATTTTTTTAGAAGTAAGAATAAATTTAAAAATAAAGAAGTGAACTAGAACGAATTATTTTAATTACCGGGTGCAATCAAAAGTTAAAAATCTACTGCATAGATTCTGTATGATGTGAAACCTCTTGGCGATTTCATCGAACTAAACCAGTTCTGCTGGTTCACGTGCGTCCATAGTAGTAGTAGTAAATCTTTGAGATCTTTCTCTTTGGTGCTGCACTTGTATCCTCGATTTTTATTAACGACCACACGCCAGTGATTTGGGAACGATGTTATCTCAATCAACAGTAAGTCACGGGCTACCAATAAAAACAGTTTGATGCTGATCGTACTTAATCACAAACTGCCAATCAATAGTTGGCATGGAGAAAAATAGCATTTGAATACGTGCACCGAACAATCTTTGTTTGTTTGTTGTTTATATGTTTGTCTTTGTAATTAAAAATTATTTTTTTTGCTGTTTGTTTTTGCTGTTTTTTTGTAGTTTTTGTTGTAATTTTTGTTGTTTTTTGCTATTTGATGTTTGGTGTTTTTTTTGCTGTTTTTTAAATTATTTTTTGTATGTTTCTTTTCTCTTTTTGTGCCTTAAAAATTAATATTAGTTTAATTTGTTTTTTTTTCAAATATATTATTTTTTAGTTTAGTTTTATTTTGTGTGAAGGGCCACGGAAGTAAGCAATATTAGCTCCTCGGAGGTAGGCCCATTATTGTGTGTCCTGTCTTTTAAATTAGTGATTTAGATCACGCTAATTCATCATTGAATAATATCTGTCCATCATTGTTAGACCAGACCATTATTTGTTAATTATTTGCTTTACAAAATATTTTTTACGAAATTATTCTAACATTTCGAAGCTTAAACTGTGAAGATCATGAATGAGACTGGCTTGTCTGGAGTGAAGTTAAACTAGCATTATTTTGATTTCATTCTCGGTTGTTTTGGAACAAGATCTGTTGTAGCATTAGTTCAGCATCTAAGTCTATGCTTGCATCAACAGAAGGATGGTCAGCAGCTAAGTATATGCTTGCATCAACAGAAGGATGGTCAGCAGCTAAGTCTATGCTTGCATCAACAGAAGGATGTTCAGCAGCTAAGTCTATGCTTGCATCAACAGAAGGATGGTCAGCAGCTAAGTCTATGCTTGCATCAACAGAAGGATGGTCAGCAGCTAAGTCTATGCTTGCATCAACAGAAGGATGGTCAGCATCTAAGTCTATGCTTGCATCAACAGAAGGATGGTCAGCATCTAAGTCTATGCTTGCATCAACAGAAGGATGGTCAGCATCTAAGTCTATGCTTGCATCAACAGAAGGATGTTCAGCAGCTAAGTCTATGCTTGCATCAACAGAAGGATGGTCAGCATCTAAGTCTATGCTTGCATCAACAGAAGGATGGTCAGCAGCTAAGTCTATGCTTGCATCAACAGAAGGATGGTCAGCATCTAAGTCTATGCTTGCATCAACAGAAGGATGTTCAGCATCTAAGTCTATGCTTGCATCAACAGAAGAATGGTCAGCAGCTAAGTCTATGCTTGCATCAACAGAAGGATGGTCCGCATCTAAGTCCATGCTTGCATCAACATAAGGGTGTTCAGCATCTAAGTCTATGCTTGCATCAACAGAAGGATGTTCAGCATCTAAGTCTATGCTTGCATCAACAGAAGGATGGTCAGCATCTAAGTCTATGCTTGCATCAACAGAAGGATGGTCAGCAGCTAAGTCTATGCTTGCATCACCAGAAGGGTGGTCAGCAGCTAAGTCTATGCTTGCATCAACAGAAGAATGGTCAGCAGCTAAGTTTATGCTTGCATCAACAGAAGGATGGTCATCATCTAAGTACATGCTTGCATCAACAGAAGGATGGTCAGCAGCTAAGTCTATGCTTGCATCAACAGAAGAATGGTCAGCAGCTAAGTTTATGCTTGCATCAACAGAAGGATGGTCATCATCTAAGTACATGCTTGCATCAACAGAAGGATGGTCAGCATCTAAGTCCATGCTTGCATCAACATAAGGGTGTTCAGCATCTAAGTCTATGCTTGCATCAACAGAAGGATGTTCAGCATCTAAGTCTATGCTTGCATCAACAGAAGGATGTTCAGCAGCTAAGTCTATGCTTGCATCAACAGAAGGATGGTCAGCAGCTAAGTCTATGCTTGCATCAACAGAAGGATGGTCAGCAGCTAAGTCTATGCTTGCATCAACAGAAGGATGGTCAGCATCTAAGTCTATGCTTGCATCAACAGAAGGATGTTCAGCATCTAAGTCTATGCTTGCATCAACAGAAGAATGGTCAGCAGCTAAGTCTATGCTTGCATCAACAGAAGGATGGTCCGCATCTAAGTCCATGCTTGCATCAACATAAGGGTGTTCAGCATCTAAGTCTATGCTTGCATCAACAGAAGGATGTTCAGCATCTAAGTCTATGCTTGCATCAACAGAAGGATGGTCAGCATCTAAGTCTATGCTTGCATCAACAGAAGGATGGTCAGCAGCTAAGTCTATGCTTGCATCACCAGAAGGGTGGTCAGCAGCTAAGTCTATGCTTGCATCAACAGAAGAATGGTCAGCAGCTAAGTTTATGCTTGCATCAACAGAAGGATGGTCATCATCTAAGTACATGCTTGCATCAACAGAAGGATGGTCAGCAGCTAAGTCTATGCTTGCATCAACAGAAGAATGGTCAGCAGCTAAGTTTATGCTTGCATCAACAGAAGGATGGTCATCATCTAAGTACATGCTTGCATCAACAGAAGGATGGTCAGCATCTAAGTCCATGCTTGCATCAACATAAGGGTGTTCAGCATCTAAGTCTATGCTTGCATCAACAGAAGGATGTTCAGCATCTAAGTCTATGCTTGCATCAACAGAAGGATGGTCAGCATCTAAGTCTATGCTTGCATCAACAGAAGGATGGTCAGCAGCTAAGTCTATGCTTGCATCACCAGAAGGGTGGTCAGCAGCTAAGTCTATGCTTGCATCACCAGAAGGATGGTCAGCAGCTAAGTCTATGCTTGCATCACCAGAAGGATGGTCAGCAGCTAAGTATATGCTTGCATCACCAGAAGGGTGGTCAGCAGCTAAGTCCATGCTTGCATCAACAGAAGGATGGTCAGCAGGTAAGTCTATGCTTGCATCAACAGAAGGATGGTCAGCAGCTAAGTCTATGCTTGCATCAACAGAAGGATGGTCAGCAGCTAAGTCTATGCTTGCATCAACAGAAGGGTGGTCAGCAGCTAAGTCTATGCTTGCATCACCAGAAGGGTGGTCAGCAGCTAAGTCTATGCTTGCATCAACAGAAGGATGGTCAGCAGCTAAGTCTATGCTTGCATCAACAGAAGGATGGTCAGCATCTAAGTCTATGCGTGCATCAACAGAAGGGTGGTCAACAGCTAAGTCTATGCTTGCATCAACAGAAGGGTGGTCAACAGCTAAGTCTATGCTTGCATCAACAGAAGGGTGGTCAGCAGCTAAGTCTATGCTTGCATCAACAGAAGGGTGGTCAGCATCTAAGTCTATGCTTGCATCAACAGAAGGATGGTCAGCAGCTAAGTACATGCTTGCATCAACAGAAGGATGGTCAACAGCTAAGTCTATGCTTGCATCAACAGAAGGATGGTCAGCAGCTAAGTACATGCTTGCATCAACATAAGGGTGTTCAGCAGCTAAGTCTATGCTTGCATCAACAGAAGGATGGTGAGCATCTAAGTCTATGCTTGCATCAACAGAAGGATGGTCAGCAGCTAAGTCTATGCTTGCATCAACAGAAGGATGGTCAACAGCTAAGTCTATGCTTGCATCAACAGAAGGGTGGTCAGCAGCTAAGTCTATGCTTGCATCAACAGAAGGATGGTCAACAGCTAAGTCTATGCTTGCATCAACAGAAGGATGTTCAGCATCTAAGTCTATGCTTGCATCAACAGAAGGATGGTCAGCAGCTGAAAAGGGGCGAAAACATAGTTCCCGCATCCCAGCACATGAGAGAAGCAATAGTCATTATAGTATTTATTGTCAGTGCTTTCTGGGTTTGGCGAGAACTAGAAATGCTCCCAATTCCGACTGACTGCGCGCGAACCGTCATCTCTAGGCCACTACAACACTTTCGTAATGAAAAGCTACCTGAAAGTCTGCAGCTTACATACGCGTGTGCAAGTGTGCTCTACATAATGATCCGGCTCTACTCCGAGAGTTAGAGAGCTATACGAAAACAAACGAAACTGTTGCTACAGCTGCAATAAAGTCATTCTCTGGATACTTATGGTACTTAAGTGACGTCCTGGTTGGTTTCACATTCTTTGACGCTGCAATGTAAGCTTAGCTGAAAGCGGTCATGGCTGCAGCGCTTGAAAAGAAAACAACCGCATCTGATAATCATCGACACATTGCCTTTCAACTCACACTATTTCAAAAGCAGCTGTCTGTCTTTATATCGCCACACAACTGAACACTTTTCACAGCATTGGATACGCATCCAACTTTCAACGTCAATAATCCATATCCATGGAGCAGAGACTATGGTGATATTGTTGGCCAACGGAAGGGGAGGAGTTTGATAGTCGTCAACGATGCAGCCAAGCGAGGGGGGTGGGGAAGGGGTGTGTGGCCTTTTATTCGGGCGTTCAATGGAGTCCCGACGAATCATGAGGAACGGAAACAGTATTTGGTTTCAAGTCGTAGAGAAGCACCGCGATGACTTTCAAAAAAGCCAATAAGTCTGCCTTTGCCGCTGTCCATGCAGCCACATCCACAGTGGCAGATAATTAATAGACATTATTGGCAGATAAATAATTAACATTATGACAAAATGGGTTACTATTTGAAATAAACTGATTTTTTTTTTTACTATTATTTTTCAGAGGCGTAGCTAGAGTGTTTGGCGCCCGGTGACAAGATTCATTTTAAATAGCCTCCCTTTCTTTTTTCAACCCTTAAAACCATTATTTTTATCGATAACATAATATCAAAGCACATTTTGACGCCCCTAACTAGTCTGGCGCCCAGGGTAATCTATCCCCCTCTGGCCCCTGTAGCTACGCCTCTGTTAACTTTTGAAGTGACTGTTATCAGCTACAGGACGTGTGTTCCTTTTGAGGATTTTGACAGTAGTGAATAGTGGTGTTAAATTTAATATTATATGATAATACGGGGTGATATCGCCACTTGAAAATCATTGCCAATGTTGAGCTACCTGTTAATATAATTAGAATACATTCAAACTTTGTAAGCATTTTCCTTTTCACATTATGAACGCAGTTGAGTGGTTAGGATGATTTTTGAGTGGCACCCCAAAGGTCATAGGATACATGTTGGTCAACGCATTGCGGGGCCAGATATGCGAGCCATGGTGATTTATTGTGATGTAGAGCCAGATATCCGAGCCATGATGATGTATTGTGATACAATAAAAAATGTGTTGCGGGTTTATACCGCCGACGGTTTGGCCAGCCCAGTGGTCCACATAATATTAGCCGCGTCGCTCTTGGTGCCATGTTGCCCTCCGACAGAGCCATGAGACTGGGGCAAAGTGGGCAGTCATGGCGGGCGCCAAAATCTTCTTTAGATAAGATCTTAATCAAGAATTAAAATATCAAATCCCATATACTCCAGAAAGACGAAGGGGATCAATAAGCGTATTTTTTTTACTGATCCGCCCCGGGGGCACATTTTCTATATATTAAGTGGCACCATTTTCCTGCTTCGCCCCAGGTGCAGCATTTCATCAGCAGTGAACAAGTAAAAGTAAAAAACAGAATAAAAAAAGAATAGCCCTTAACTGAAAATTAGTATCAAAGAATTGTGAAAACCTAAACTTGGCATAAGCGCCGGGAATCGAACAGTATAAGAACCACTGTACCAGCACATTGAAGATGCGGTAGACGAAATATTACTGTAATACTGCTACTACTGAGTACTATTGAAATGATTTCTAGCTAGTTCATTTGTGAAAAGAAATGACAACATTATGACGATAATTCCTACACAACATTACGTGATATTTTTACAGCATTGGTCATTGGAGATATAAAAGATCTATTTTTGGACTGTCAGATAGAGCTGAAACTACATGCATTTGCGGAGAAATAAGATAAGAGAAATGGAAATAAGACAAGCATGTCGTCGCTGCCACAAGTACGGACAAGCCGGACGACGAGAAGAAAGTACGGACAAATACGGACGGAGAAATTATTACGGACAAAGGGGTCGAAAATACAAACTGTCCGTACTAAATACGGACGTCTGGTAACCCTACCTACATACAGGTCGATCAGGCGTTCTCTTCCCTTGATAAGAGGACTTTTCCAGAACCTTCTTACTTGCTGCCATTTTTAACCTCTCTAGGAATTGTTTGTCCAATTTTTTTTCCAAACCAGGTAACCCTTTACGTTCACCAACGTATGAGAAAAGAACAACAAGAAGACGTTTCCCCTCCGTGCCCAACAAAATCTGCCCAACTTATAATCCTTGTCACATCTGTGGCCACGTGACAGCAGGAACTGGGCACTAGGCATGCGCCACGTACCCATTCAAGATGCTCGAGTTTCAGTACTGCTACTGCTAGGTTATGCGCATACTGTATAATAGATGAAAAACTGACATTTTAAATGCACAACCACCTTTCTCACACAATGACATTTAGTAGTTGAGGCTCAAAGATGGAACTCCTTATTATCGAAACCGCTTGCGAGTGTTCAACAGATCAGGCTGCTCTTCGGCCAGATGTTACTTTTAAGCCTTTTGAACACGTCTTTTTTCGCAAAAGTTGGTAGTGCCAGGAATGAAATTAGTTTTAAATAAGCACGTTGACAGCGTATGAGTCACTTTTAGAAGTCTATCACTGTTCCTACTTTGTATCAATATTTCAATAACTACTTTTGATGTTCAGCTTTGAATTGATTTTATTATTATTTTTTTTTTACTTTCTTCGAGATTTCGAAAAAATGGTATTGAAACTGAAAAGAATTTTTTCACAGCATGAAAATAGAGTGAAACGACCCCCTCATCAACAATTTACTGGAATAGCTTAAACTTCAAATTCCTTATTTGTCAAATTTAGCTGGGACGGAAATTCCATATTATTTAAACCAACTTATACCAATCAATTTGAGAATTACAACAAGAAGCTGAATCTTCTTGATTCTATTGGCTGGATAACGGCATAAATACTGTTTTCACACATGTGGCCCATGGGCAAAATGTTGTGCATGCCTGCTATAAAGGCCTAGATTTCAGCGTGTAGCTGAATGTGGATAGGGGGCGGGCCAAGATTTTTGCAATCCCTACAACAAAAAAAAAAAAAAACGAAAACCCAACAACCCTGCAGTTGGCCGCAAATGCTGTCTGTTAATATACAGAATATACTCTCTCGTCCCCCAACCGTCTTAAGTGAGTGCGTACAGATTACAATTAGATCTACATTCAAAATCAAATCCAAATCCCTAAAAAAATTGGATCCCTAAAAGTTGCGGCACATGCCTCATTTGTCTTTAGGCTAATCCTGCACTAGTAAAAGAGGACGTTCAAAGCATTAAGTTTAAGAACACACTAAATTACAATTAAAAAAAAATAAAACATTATTATTTAATAATAAGAATTAGGCAAATAAAAATTATCATTTATTAATGAGAAGTAGGAAAAAAAATAAATCATAATTTAATAGTGAGAAGTAGGCAAAGAATAAATCATCATTTAAAAATGAGGATTAGGCAGAAAAAACATAATTTAATAATGAGAATTAGGCAAAGAAAAATGTTCAAATAACAATAGGACAAGAATACTGAGTGTATAAAAATCTTAACATCTTTGCTCATTTAGGGTAAGTGAGAACAAAAGTCACTACCTCTGCTGTCACTATAATAAGAAGAATTATAACAAGGTGATAAAGTTGAAGATAATAGTTAACATTACTTACAGATTAAATTATCCCTCAAAGACTCCTAAAAGCTAAACATCAAATTTAATCAGTGTCTGTTAACTCTTGGCCAACTGAGTTTTTTTCTCTTCTCTTGAACTGAAACTGAAAACCCCGCTAACTTCAAAAACTAAAAAAAAACATCGCCTTGACTGCAGCATCAATTGTAAACAAATGAGAGAGAGAGGAAAATACAACAAAATTACCAAGTACTAGAGAGGGATTGTAAAAAAAAAACCAAAAAAAAAAACCAACAGCAACTTTCCTAAAAGTACAAACTGTAACATTGAATTCATCCCAGATTTTAGCAGTCATGCCAAACATTATTCAAACATTCTTTCATGGCTTATCATTTTGTTCCAATGGGGAGGTCGAAGTTTTGTATTAACTCACAAGTGTACTAAACTGAAGACTGACCCCAAAAGCAAAACAAAATAAAGACTTGTAAACTGATTTATTTGACACACAAGACATTTCAAGTAGAATGCCAAGGTACAGACCACAATTATTTATGAGGTCAAGGTAATGGTTCTCAAATGTTTGTCTTTTGGCAGTTTAAAAAAAAATAAGAGACTCAACCACTGGATGAAGAGGGAATGAACTCTTCCTTTATATAAATTTTATGTGAGAAAGTGATCATTTTAGAAAACTAAATAAAAGACGACATTGTCAGCAGTCCAATTTTTAAACCAAAGAGTGACCATTTGGTCAAAGCTGCCTAATGGCAGCAGTGTGTCTAAGTATAAACAAACATCACAGGTACATCAGCCCCGAGCAGCAGACTTTAGTAAAAGTCTTAGATACATCAGCCCCGAGCAGCAGACTTTAGCAATTTCTTAGATACATCACATCAGCCCTGAGCAGCAGACTTTACCAAGTGTCTTAGATACATCAGCCCCAAGCAGCAGACTTTAGTAAAAGTCTTAGATACATCAGCCCTGAGCAGCAGACTTTAGCAATTTCTTAGATACATCACATCAGCCCTGAGCAGCAGACTTTACCAAGTGTCTTAGATACATCAGCCCAGAGCAGCAGACTCTAGTAGGTGTCTTAGATACATCAGCCCTGAGCAGCAGACTTAAGCGTCTTAGATACATCAGCCCTGAGCAGCAGACTCTAGCAAGTGTCTTAGATACATCAGCCCTGAGCAGCAGACTCTAGCAAGTGTCTTGGTAGTCTTCCCTTTTATGTCATGATTTTTCCAGATAATATTAAAAAAAAACAACTTTCATCCACAAATACGAAGTTGTGTGAACACATTGGGAAGTTTAATGCTGCTTCTCTAAAGACACTTGTTTTATGCAGCAGTAGATTCTGGTTGGTTGGAACAGAGTTAGAAAGTGCCCTCTGTCCCGTTGGGTCATGGTGAACACATGAATAGATTAAAATAGATGTCTCCAATATTATTATAGTCCCCCCAATAAGACCAGGGCACGCTGTCTTATCGGGTCATGGTGACCTTGTTTAGGATATAGCAGAAAGGAGCATCAATGGTGTCTCCAAGATGATACTGTCTCTTTCCTCTCCTTCATGCAGCACTGCAACTATATCACCACTGACATTGATTAGACACTGCCCCTATGGATTAGACAAGTGCATAAAAATGTCAGTTTAAATGCCTCACACTTAACCAAGTACAGTGGAACCTCTCATAACAAGCACCTCTCATAACGAGTAATTCGCATAACAAGCAAAAAAAATGTGAAGAAGTTGCTCCCTTAACGAGCGACTTTTCGCATAACAAGTTACGCAGAAAGGGGAAGTCCCTTTTTCCCAGAACTTCCACGCCGATGCATTAGTCTGTGTTAAGCACTCGGTCTGTTAGCGTACTGTTTTTGTGTGTGATCACCAGTTTTTACAAATTTTGTATTCAGACAGTATTAGTTATTTTTTTTATGTGCAAAGTGTAATAACCTGTGCTAAAATGTCTTTGAAGAAAAAACCACAAAAAGGGAGAGTGGCTAATCTAGCGTGCACATACAATCGGTCAACATCAACGATCTGCACTATTCTCAAGAACAAAAACAAAATTAAGGAGATGGATGCTTCAAAGGGAGTGTCAAGAAAGTCTATGAAACGGTTACGTATTCTTGATGATGTTGAGAGGTTACTTCTAATATGTATAAACAAGAAGCGATTCCAAGACGACACTATTAACGAAAACATTTGTGAGAAGGCAAAACTTATTTTCACTGACCTCGTTAAGAAAACACCAGTATCATCTACTGAACTACAATTCAAGGGAAGTCATATTTGTATTTACGATTTTTGTTTTAAATCTAAATGGTATTCCAAGTTGTTACACTCCTTAACAGTTCATAAGTTATTTTATTTGAATAAATGTTAATTTTTGTTGAGAAATGAGTATTTTTTCAGCATAAAACGCATTATCGTATTTTACATTGATTTTTATGGGAAAAATTGTTTCGTTTAACGAGTGTTTCGCTTAACGAGTAAGATTCTAGAACGAATTATGCTCGTTATGAGAGGTTCCACTGTATTTTTTTATTTCTAAATTTATTTCTAAAGTATTTAATGCAATTAACAGAAGTAAGGTCAAGTCAGCTAAAGACTGGTGGGTCAAGCAGGCGTAATCTGTAGAGAAAAAGCATTTTTGTGCTCACCTGGACAGGGTTTATAGAACTGACACTCACCCCCCATACTAAATTACAGCAATATCTAATGTTTAAATTTGTTTGTGTCCATCTAAATTAAAACAAATATATCACAATGATTATTGAGCCTCTAATAATCAGTTTGATATGCTCTGAATTCATTTTATGTAACCATATGATAACAACAAAGAAAAAGTTGGAAAAAAACCAACAAAAACAACATTTTTTCAGCAAACAAAAACTGACACAGTATTGGAAGCTAAAAGAATTTACAACTTATATTTATCATTTATGTCACTCTGATTCTATTTGTAAATTCCCTGGTACTATTTGTAAATTCCCTGGTACTATTTGTAAAGTCCCTGGTACTATTTGTAAAGTCCCTGGTACTTTTTGTAAATTCCCTGGTACTATTTGTAAAGTCCCTGGTTCTATTTTTAAAGTCCCTGGTTTTAATTTTAAAGTCCCTGGTTCTATTTTTAAAGCCCCTGGTACTATTTGTAAAGTCCCTGGTACTATTTGTAAAGCCCCTCTTACTATTCTTAAAGTCAGTGGTACTATTTGTAAAGTCCCTGGTACTATTGGTTAAGCCCCTGGTACTATTTGTAAAGCCCCTGTTACTATTTGTAAATCCCCTAGTATTATCTTATTTGTAAAACCCTTGTTACTATACAATTTGTAAATTCCCTTGTATCATACTATTTGTAAATCCCCTTGTACCATACTATTTGTAAATCCCCTAGTACTATACTATTTGTAAATCCCCTAATACTATACTATTTGTAAATCCCCTAGTACTATACTATTTGTAAATCCCCTAGTACAATACTATGTGTAAAGCCCCTGGTACTATATATTACTTGACAACAAAACTCCATCTAGGGTTATCTTTATGAACAATTGAAAATGTAAGTTTAATTCTAAAAACATAAAATTAAAATGTAAAAAAAAAAAAATTAAAAAAAGGGAAATAATTTAGTTTTCATAAATATTACAATATGCTACAAAAAAACAACAAAAAAGAACTACTGGGCCACCATCTTGTGACATATTTTGTACAAACAGAGGTATAATACCTGATTTTTTTGTGGATTATTTTCTAGGACACATCGTGACATGTTGTATGCCAGAAGAGCATTTCCTCCCAGTGCTGCCACGTGTGCCCTTACGATGGCCATCACCTCCAATATGAAGCTCTGCACAAAACCACCTACACCTCCGTACTGACAATAAAAAATCATGAGACAGCAGACTATAAAATTTATAAGACAGCAGATTATAATGGTTTTAAGACAGCAGATTATAAAGGTTATAAGACAGCAGACTATAAAGATTATAAAACAGCAAACTAAAAAAGGTTAGAAGACAACAGACTAAAAATGTTACAAGACAGCATACTGCAATGACCCTTATTTAAGCCATGTAATGTGTAAACACAACTTTTACTGTGATACCAATTTCAACTGGACCCGTGCATTAACACTTAATATATAAACACTATATGGTATGCACATGTTTGTTATATCTATATCAAGAGGGTTAACATGAGAGCCTGGACGACACATTACTTCTTTGACAGCTGTACTCTCTCTGATGAAGAAAAAATTGTAGTAGCCCAGGTACTTGTCCACACGTCCATTGTAGATGACATTCAGTGGAGTCAGCTCTATCCCAAGGGGTGGCTACCAACAAGTAAAAAAGTTTAATTAACTAGACAAGAAAAGTATGTTTGTGGTTGAAATAAATCCCCCCAAAAAGTACGAATGAACATCCCTGTTAGATACTTCCACTTCTAGCAGACATTTACATGAAAATAGAAATATTTATTTAGAAAAGCCATTTTGTTTATATTGAAATCAAAGTTCTACACTGTTTACAAAGCTCCCAAGCTACCAAGTTTGCACAAAATATATACTGACCTTAGACCTGCACAAAATATAAACTGACTTTTGCCTTGCACAAAATATAAACTGACCTTTGCCTTGCACAAAATATAAACTGACCTTTGCCCTGCACAAAATATAAACTGACCTTTGCCCTGCACAAAATATAAACTGACCTTTGCCCTGCACAAAATATAAACTGACCTTTGCACTGCACAAAATATAAACTGACCATTGACCTGCACTAAATATATACTGCACTTTGCCCTTCACAAAATATAAACTGACCCTTTTTTTCCACTCCACATTTTAAAAATACGGTAAGTTATTTTGTCATGAAGAGGGAAAGCACTTGGACACTTCCCAAATTTCCTTAGCAAATTTTAGACCACACCATTAACTAAGAAACTTTAATTTAGGGTCAGGCAAGGAGCTGAGTAATGTGACAGCAGTAAGGCAAGGTGGAGAGTCAAGACATGCAGAGAAGGTAATGCTCCCTACTCTGATACTTACAGGAAGTTTTTGTCGAGGTCCATCCTTGAGATGCTTCAGAGCTACAGCAGGAATAACAAAAGATTACAGTTAAAATCCTGATAGTTTTATATTTGATAGCAGGAGTCAAAATTACAGGATTAGTTGATTGATAGATTACGGAAGTCAATATTACGTGATCAGTTGGTCAATAGATTACTGAAGTCATTATTACATATCTAGTTGATCGATAGATTACATAAGTCAATATTACATGATTAGCTGATCAGTAGAGTACAGAAGTCAATATAAGAATGAAATATTTATATCAGAGCTTTGAAAGTGACCTGGATTGGCAATGAAGGGTCTACACAGATGGTAAGGGTTAAAACACACTAGGCATTTACTTAAATGAAGGGTCTACACAGATGGTAAGGGTTAAAACACACTAGGCATTTACTTAACTTCATGGTAAATAAGCAGACAGCACCATTAGCTTGGTGTAAATGCAATCAAATAGTTGGTATCAAGTTTGACATAAATTTACTATGCATGATAGGATAATTTCAACAAACAAAGCTAGTTCTTAGTTTACTACTTATGATAGGATAATTTCCATAACCAAAGCTAGGTCTTAGTTTACTAAGTATGATAGGATAATTTCAACAACCAAAGCTAGGTCTTAGTTTACTACGTATGATAGGATGAGAATGTTAACATGGAATAATCTGCTGACCAATCTATTCAATTTAAATTTTAAATGAAGTATTTTTGGAAGGTAGACGTAGAAAAAAGAAGGTTTGGTAATGAAATAAAACAAACATTTTGAGGCTACTATAGAATGCTAGTCTATATCAGGATCCCACACTAGTAGGAGAAATAAAAAAAGGACGCCAAATGACAGAGTAGTGAAGAGGGTGCATCATTGAAATTCCATAGGAAATCGGCTAAAAGGCAGACCTAGGTTGAATTGAATAGATGATGTGTACAGGGATCTACAGCAGCTGGGTATCCAAGCATGGAAAAGAAAAGCATAAAGTGGTGAGGCAGGCCAAAGTGGGTCAAAATTGAGATTCAGGATTTGACCACACACAAACAAAATAACAAATGGACAGGGGGACCTAAGAAAAAGTCATATGGCATTGCATTTGATGGGCACTCTACACTGTTCTAGTCCTATGACCGTCCCACACTTTTTTAAAGTCCTATGACTGTCCCAAGTTTTTGTTTATATTGTTTTATTTCACCTGCAGTCCTAACAGTTGAAATTGTTTAGCTGAAAATGTCCTTTGCTACCTAATTATGCTTGACATACTTGATGTCATAAGCATTCAGAAAAAAAAATTGTGACAAGATTTTTAAGAATTAATTTTTATCTTCTCATCAAACAATTAGTCCTTACATCTTCCTAACTGACTTGCTGTGCTGCCTAATCGCATAACAGGAGGTGGCAGAGGTTGAGCTGATGAAGTGGCCGCCTGGTCACCAATAACTTCTATGGGAAATATCAGTTCATCCGTTTGGTTGTTGGCTGGGAGAACAGCAGAGCCTAGAACATAGAAGCAAACAGGCATTCGGTGGGACAAGGATAATAATTTATTTTCTCTTATACAAGGTGCAAAAACTGACTGTTTAAATTATAAGACTTCAGATACGTTACCGGAGACCATGAGATCATAAAAGTTGGTCAAATGTAGCATGACATATAGCATAATATAGCTTTTCAAATAACTCAATCAAGTAGCACATACTGGGCCTTGAGGTATTGTGCAGTCGTGACAGTAGCCTTGTTGTACTGACTGAGGCTGAACACGGCTGACTGATGTCCTGTAGACCAAGACAACACCCTGTCACAGCAATCTGTGAGATTGGACAAGATGAATATTTAGGTTCATAAAATATAAACAGTCAGCAGCAGTTAAAAAAATAACAATAACCTTGCTTGGCTCATTCCATCCAGGAACTTATTAAGTGTAAATTGGATTCATAATCTTTTTATAGTTTAAAATATTATGTATACAATAGTGAATAGTGCTAGGTAATCCATGATGTGGCTTCAAGCAGTTATAACTCAGGTTTAGTTTGAGCCCCTGTCATGAATAAGTCTTGAAGCCTTTGCATACAAGATGAAAGTGTGGCAAGATGATTTTTAAAATCCTGGTCTAACATACGTGAACCTCATCCTCATCTGGCAAGTCAATGTTAAAGCAGACATCCGTGAGGCAGCAGGGCTTGAAGTGCCGAAGTTTAAAACACATGCGCTGTGTTGGAAGAAAGAAAAGATACAGACAATATAGACGGATGGGTGATATTTTGGAAAGAAAAAAATTTTGTAATGGAATCTTATTTCAAATCTGCTGTCATCTGTGCTTTGAGGCTACATCAAACCTATTTTTAAAATGCATTTCCCACTTATTTTTTCCCCTCAGGCTTTTAGACATAAAGAAATATATCTATTTAGCATTAAAATTTTCCAGTTGATTCTCATTGCATTCATGATTCCACTTCTTATAGCTACACCAATACCATCTGACCTAATGCTGGGCAAGAAAATAGTGAAACAGCTGAAACACAACAAGACATGGAGAATTATATTTAATTAAGCAACCTCTAAAAACAAAGTTTTTCTTATAAATACTTTATAAAATGTAATATGAAACAATATTGGGGTAGGGGGTGATGGGGTGGGGGTGTGAGGTTCAAATTATGACAAAATGATCCACCCACTTTTAAATGGCAGATTTATTTCATCAATGATTTAAAAAAAAAAAAAAAAGAAATATTACGCAACCAAACGCAATATTTGTTTCAAAAGAATCTCATTTAGGGCAATTATCGGGAATTTTATTTCAAGAAATCTGTGTCCTATTTCCTTCATCTTCCTGTTGAAAAACAGGAAAAGCAGATTTTTGGGGGTTTCTGGGGTGAGGCTGAAAATTTGATTGTGTTTGCTGTCATCAGCAATGAGTCTATGTGCCAAGTTTCAGCTCGGTTGGTTGACGGGAAGTGGGCCAATCAGACGTCCGAAGATTCTGCTCTAAACACACAGGAGGGAAGGTAATATAAAGGATTTAAAAAGAGTCTTCACAATTTATATGGTAAGAGTATACCTTTCTTTTTATCAATTTTTTTATTTTGAGCAGCCTGTCAATGTGTTGGAACCTTTGCAGTAAATTCACATTTAAAACAACAGTAAAAGAAACTTTTATTCGCTAAACTTCTTTGCCCTTTAGAAGCACTTCTTCAACTAAGTGTGAAATGAGGTTTAATTTGATCCTCGTTAGATTTAGCGTTATGCAGTGGTCTCAACCTTTTTTTTTTCAAACACGGGGGGGGGGGGGGGACGGACGGGCGGGACCTAAACAAAATTATTTATCATTGCGGCACCCCAGGTGAAAATCACCAGTGCAGTCAAAACTTAAAAACTGTGGTCCTTCACCCATCTGGCTAACACCCCCAGCCAAAGATCCCAAAGAAAAGATAACAATTTCTGCTTGACAGTGTTTAGTTTGGTTTTTAATGACATTTAGGAGCAGTTGCATTTATACTATGTACCAGACTTCATACACAGTGAGTCCAAGTTGTCTTGTAATTAGTATAACAAATATGTCTAAAGAGATCTGCATTTCTTTTTTGGTTTACTGAAAGCTCTTACCTGTTTTTGATAGCTTTAGAAAAATAAAGAAAACGACACTTTTGAAAAAAATACTACATAAAGAATTCAGCAGTGACTGGATTCTAGCAAGAGTATTACTTTAGCTTGTGTCGGGTTTCATGCCTCAACACACCTGCAAAATGTTATGTGCCAGACAACACAGGTGTAGTAACTGGATTCTAGCAAGAGTATTACTTCATCTTAGGTCGATTTCATGCCTCAACACCTCTGCAAAATGTAATGTGCCAGACAACAGAAGGTGTAGATGTTTGGGGACACAACTGTCTCATACTTCTCAAAGAGAATACAAATACTTTTTTAATGGACTTACCCTTAGTATATTGTTGAAAATATCAGAGAACTCTAAATTATTATTGACTGTAGGTTGATATCTCACAAGAACATTTTGTGTAAACATCTGAAAGCAAAGAAACTGTTGTATTACAATAATTGAAAGGATTTTGACATTTTTATTAAAAATATACATCAGGGTTTGCATTATACCAGGATCCCATTATGCATGGTGGTATGCCTCCACCTGTTGTCTAACAGGGAAATGAGAAAGAGGTACAGTAATGCAGAAAAATTTACTATCAGTACAGAAGTGGTCCTAAAAAACTGGAGCCGCAGCCTATGTGTATCTAGCCAACAAAATAAATCAACAATGTGCATGATCATTGCAATATTGGTCTCATTGACTGAATGAGACAGAGTGGAAATAATGGGACCATGTGTAGCAAATATAATTTTATTGGGGGGGGGGGAATAAATGAAAAACAGGATTTTTATAACAAAGTGGCTATTGGTACACGGCTACCAGAATTGAGAGGTTGGGAATAAAAAACGATTTAAAATATTTATGTTGGGTTTGTAAGACCAAATGAGGTATCAAATGAAAGATAATTGAATGTACTATACGTTTGAAATCTTAATTATCCATTTTAACTAAAATAAACTACCACAAATGACTTCCGAATAGCATTGAGTTTAATGTGTCCCGGGTCCGAAAGGGGGCGCTGCTTGTCCGTGTACATTTTGACTAATGCTATTCGGATGTCATTTTTAGTAGTTTATTTTAGTTGAAATTAAAAATTAAGTTTACAAACATATAGTACATTCAATTATCTTTCATTTGATACCTCATTTGGTCTTACAAACCCAACAAAAATATTTTAAATCGTTTTTTAATCCCAACCTCTCAATTTTGGTACCTGTGTACCAATAGGTGCAGCCTTTTTATAAAATAAATTATATACATTATTTATGTTTTTTCACCTTGCAGCAGTAAAACTTTTCATACCTGTAAATTACCACTGACACGTTCAGCTGGTATGCCGGTAGGAATGAGAGTGTTGCAGATGTCAAAACCTTCAGGAGGGATGACATCGTGAAGGATCATGGCCACTGCTTCATCTTTGAGATCATCAATCTGCAGAGATAGGAGACAGCACGGGTACAATGATGTGTCACAAACATGAGACACTGTACACAACACTAGTACATTTATGTTTTAAAACATGACACACTGAGCACAAAATAGGTACATTGGTGTGTTACAAACATGAGGAGACACTGCTACATTCATGTGTTATAAACACGAGACACTGCGCAATACTGGTGCATCAATGAGTTAATATCATGAGACACTGCTCAATACTGGTGCATCAATGAGTTAATATCATGAGACACTGCTCAATACTGGTGCATCAATGAGTTAATATCATGAGACACTGCTCAATACTGGTGCATCAATGAGTTACTATCATGAGAAACTGCTCAATACTGGTGCATCAATGAGTTACTATCATGAGATACTATGCACAACATTGGTAAATCCATGTTACCACTCACATTAAATTTAGTTGTGACATGTTGGCAGTGGGGTGGCGGTGGTGTTGAGAGAGAAATAGATGACATAAAGATGTCATGGGGTGAAGCCATTGCACCAAGGTTAAACATTAATTCTGGTTGTGCACTTAGCAATAATGCTGTTCATGACTATGCAGTTTTATATTTCCCCTTAAAACAATCAACTGTTACTATACAGATTTAGTTTTGGCCCACATTTGTGTTGATCTCACCAGTCAAGATTAATTTTAGATGATAAAATAATTGTTAAAATATTCAATCTACTAAATGATGTCGCTGCTTCTCAATACCTTTAAAAAAAAAATCGCATGTCTTAATTTAAAATAAATAGTCTTGTCTTGAAACAATAAATTAACAAAACCGGTATTTATCTGTATGGTGGTTTCTTTTGACTTGAGTTTTCACTAATTTATTGTGTTAAAATTTAATAATTTCAAGAGTAATCATCAGTTCAATGATATATATATATATAAAAAACAACATTAATGATCGCTCAATCAACATTTCTCAGCTCATTGTCTTTTATTCCCTCTAATATAAAAGAATTGGCATTGAAAAAGACTGTTGATTTATACATAGAAATGGACCCTTCTATTGCCAAATGTGCCTCAAGAGTAAAACTTTAAAAAATAAATCACCTACCACCAGAACAAAGGTATTTTTATCCTTGGTTGCCTCTAGGAAAAAATTACCATTGTCTTCTTGGTCTTCCTTTTCTTCATCTGCGTTGGCGCTGTGAGGGCTGTGTTCATTTTGACGATCCTTGAGATGAGAGGGGAAAAAAGCAAGAACATGATTAGTGTTTGTTGTTATCATAGGATGAGATAAGATAAGATTCTTTTATTGATCAAAATAAATGGAAATGTTTTTTTTATTACATTGTACATATTCATTTTTAGATACATATTTTAACCAAGACAACATTTTACAATTAAAAGAATTTAAACACAAGAATCTTCAGTATTTCTCTAGCATAGAAATCAGCCATCAATGAACTGCTTTGGTTACAACAATGACTTAATTAAAAGCAATCTACTTAATATTGCATGGTTAATGACTTAAAAATATGAGGGCCCTGAGACAAGCCATTTTATCAGGCCAATACCACTATTGTGAAAAAATTTAGGGGTGTATCTTTTGCACTACTGTATTTTTTGGTGGGCAAAACTAAACTGTGGGTAGTAAATCCTTACTTCATCATAGACTTAACATTTTATGAGCCTCTTGTTTAGAAGAAATACACATATTTTTAACTCAGTTTGAGAACCACTAGTTTGGTTCATTTAATATTCCATTCCAGTCAAAGCACTTCCTGCTTAATGCAGCAGCTGGCAAGGCTTTGTTTCTGCTGGTTGTAGAATACACACACAGACCTAATTACCCAGGAACTCCCAAAATAATATTGATGGGGGCTGGCAGGACTGGGTATTTTTTGGTGATATGGATAGTGTGTCTTGATGTTGTTTGTTGAATCCTGATCTTACAATTACATTGATATCCCAAAATAATACAATATTGTCTCAGAACAGCACTTTATCATCTCAAAATAGTACAGTCCCGTAGCGTAATAGTAAATAAATAAACATACATTATGTTGCATACAAAAGCTTCCAAAAGTAGACGATTGATGTTTATATATTTATATACAGTGATTTATTTGCAAATAAAAACGCACACATCATTGCCTTTCCCTTCTCAGTGCGTATGTAATATAATTATGGATGGTCTCCAACCCATCATATTTTTCGGGTCATTCACCACCAGATGTAAAGAGGAGCTAAAACTTACAACCGAAAATGTATATATTTTTTTTTTAATCTTAAAAACTTCCAGAATATTTCTTTTCAACTCAAGCCTCTTAAAAATAGTAAATTGCACATTGTGCGCCAAAATCGTAAGAGTAACCAGTCCATCATGACATACAGAGAGATACAGAAAATATAGGAAGAAACAGAAGTATGGATGATAAACTCACCACTATCTCACTGCTGAGTCTGTCTCTGTGCATGTGGACTGTCCGGTTTATTCTCGTCTGTAACTTCATGAGGTCTTGACTTTCTTGAGCAGTGGCTACCTATGTATTTTACACAAAGTTTTTAAAATGTGACAATATTCTAGAAACACGGCTATCCTAATTAAAAAAGTTGGACAGATGTAAAAGAAAAAAAAAATAATTAAATCTTAATCCTAGGAAAGGATAGTAATGATGTCAGTTTGTTGTTGTATCTGTAAAACCTTGCAAGAAGAAATACGTCACACTGAACCCATTCCAGACTTGACATACAAAGAATATGCAGTCCAAGGATGAGAGTATAAATGACGTGCCAGCATTACAGTGATTTATTAAGAGAGTCTCAGCCGATATTGGTGGGATTAAAGGTGATGGGATTGATGGGGCTGGCGGGACTGGGTTTTTTGCTGTTATGGATAGTGTGTCTTACAATTACATGTGGGTGGACTGAAATCTGTATTAGTAAAACATGGGGCTGATTGACTGACCTCTGTGGATATTTTAGGCTGAGGAGGAGCAGGCAGTGGCCCAAGGTAAGCACCTGTTGCCGTCTAATATAGAGATGAATGAAAGCAATGGTTGAGATTAAATTTGACATAGATTATAAAGATCAGCACATATTCATTCAGCGTATATCCATCTTTTCAAAGACATCATGTGAAATATAAATGTATTACATATGAAATAATTTTATCAACTCCATTTAAAATTGAAAAAGAGGGTGGTGATTTAGATTTTAAAAAATACCATTTGGATTTCCGAATTTTTCAGAGAAATATTGTATTCTAAAACTATAATAACGTATGCTCTGAAATATATTTTTATATTATAAGATAACAAACCTCCAAAATGACAGAGAACTACTTACTGCCACTGCCACAAGCATATTTTCTCCTAAGCAGATTTGTATTCTCAGTCCAAACAAGCAGTTGAGTCCCCTAATCTGGGGAAAATTCATTTTAAATATTGTTCTTACCTATGTACACAGAACTTAATGAAAGATTAATGATTCCCCGCCAGAGATAATGAGTTTGTTACCCCTAAGCTTTTGGGACTACAGCACAGTCAGCACACAGTAAGAGACTTTATGGTCAAACATGTCTGGTCTCATCCAGTCTAGAGCACATGATCAATACAATTAAACAACATACAAAAGACATTTACCCACATACACAGACTTCTGCACTCAGGAGACACACAATATCCAAAGAAAGTGACCACCTGGAGTGGAAACAAGATTATTGTCAAAGCAGAGAGAAGATTATTTTTGGGAGAGATTTTAATGAGGCATAGAAAAAGAGATTATTGGGGGGTGCAGAGGAGGTAAGGAGATTTCAAATCTACTTACCTTGAGTTTGTTGATTAGCTGGTTATGAACTTCATATTCCAAGAAAGGTAAACTCTGAAATAAAATATGAAACTTTTAAAACTATCAAAATTTTATTTTCAAGAAAATATATAGAACAAAATACAATTCCATTAGATAATACTGGCTTCATGAATACAAATGTCAAAATTGAAATGATGTTCAACTTATGTTTAAAATATACAGAATAATGAGGTCACTGCCAATAAAAAACTTTATACACTAGAAAAATGTAATAATAAACTTTAGTCTAACTGGCAGCAGTGAGACCTCTCAAACATCGAACATCGGAGCGCCGTGAGCATGCTATCGTAGCATGGAATGAGCGCTATATAAGTAATCCAATCAATCAATCAAGTCACTAGAGAAATCTAATTTAAAGACAACAGAAATGTATTTTAATCCATAAATAGAAAAAGGAAATGCTGATGGCAAAACTTTTCCACATCTGTCCACTTCTTTACTTTTCATCTATGTGTTTATAGGGGACTAGTGCATACCCAACAGTTTATGTTTCTATTCCTTTACTCTCTATTAAGTACATCCCTCTTTATTCATTAGATTCCTCTTTATTCTGTACATCCCTCTTTATTACTTTATGTTATTTCAATGCATGTTTTTTTTGTGTTTTTTACTTGTACTTTGCCTATTTTCATAAGTAAAGCTTAAAATATATTTGTTAGCATAACATTTAAAAGAAACTTATTTCAGCTAATAAATCCATTGAAATTTTGACAGCTGTACTCACATCACTAATCTCACGTGCAGATTGTTCTGAGCTCTTGTTCTTGTTTTTGGCTCGGCAAAGTCTGATCAAAATGTAAACTTAAAAAATATATATATTTTTAATTTTGCTAAACAAATTAATGACCCACACTATGCAACAGCACAAAATAAAAAAAAGTGAAATACTTGTTAATGTATTATTTATTCCTGGCAAGTATTTATAGTTTTTAATGTGATTTCTCAATAAAACAAATATATGTTCTGCAGAGTTTAAAATAATAAAATAATCAGATATATGTTGATCACAAAGACAGATCAAAAAATATTCTGATATATATTGATCACAAAGACAGTTCAATAAAATATCACAATATATGTTGATCACAAAGACAGTTTGGAAAAAATTACTAGAATTAGACCTGCCTTTGCTAGGACCTCATCTGTCAATGAACAATTAAAAAAAAAATAATCTATGATGTATTGTTTCCACATCATCACCAGTGGCGCTACAACCCATGTAGCGCCCTGGCCTGCTCCACAACATCCTTCCATACGGTTCGATCCATAGCCTTCTGCCTCCATGTGCGAACCCCCAACTGGTGTAAATCCCTCTCCACATAGTCTATCCATCTCGGGCTTGGGCAACCAGTGAGTCGTCTGCCCCTAGGTTTCTGCCTGTTTATCACCTACAAGTTTCTACAAGTTAAACAAATAAATTGAGATTAAATGAGATTTAGATATCTGTATTTCTCACCTTGCCTGCACCAGACAACCTTTACTCCATATAGGTATGTCCACTGGAGGATCTATTGTTGTAAATAAAACTTCTGGGACATTTTTTTTCCTGGAAGAGCAATGCATTTCATCAGCTCAATATAATTTTCTAAAGCTTAAAATAATTATTTAGCTTTTAGTATGTAATAAATGAAAGAGACAAAAATCCATTGATGTTAATTTTAATATGTGTAAGACATACTTTTATTTTTGAGCTAAATGCTGTTTGAAATTTTCACCTCACACTCATAGTATTTTTTAATTAAATATTACAGTGACTATATAAAAAAGACTTTTAGACACATTGTTTAATGATCGATGCAGTGATTGAACAGCTACTTATAAATAGATGTATAAATACTCTACTTGCAAATGGCACATTTTGATAACTGTATCTCGAACGGAAGACTGGCTGGATTGTATGGGATGTGGCACATAGAACATTTTGGTTGTGGCTCCTCTTGGCTGTGGAATCAAAAGTCTGAGTTAGAGTAAATCATAAAATAGTTGATTTATCTCAATCATATAATAAATTAAATTAGATTAAGGGCTCAAGTCAGTATTACAATCACAAAATAAAGCTCCTATTGTCAGAGACTCGTCGGGGGAGTGGGGGGCAGGAGGGCACAACTGTCCCCACGGTACCAGACTAGTGGGAGGTGCCAAATGGGATTTGATGGTATTTTATTTAAAAAATAACGTGTTTTTAGCCTTAATGGGGTGGGGGGGCATACGAAATGAATATTGTCCCCAAGTGCCAAGCACTCTAGCTATGCCTCTGCATTTTATTTTGAGTAAGCTACCTGTTCACACTCCATTGTCTTGAGTTTTTTTCAAACACAATTGTAGCTCTCCAAAATGAAGAAGGTAGTTAGAAATGACTTTCAAAAAGTGGAGGAAAAAAACAACAACAAAAATAAATAGATATTGTCAATGGCCATTGGACTAAAAGCCTTTAAAAACACAGTTGAGTATACAATGAGATTCAATGCAAGATAAAGCTGACCCTTAATCCAATAACCCTGACTACCTTTCCCAACAGGCTTTCATCTGTGCTTGATTGGCAAGTCCTATATCCACATAGAGATGCTTATCTTTGTCTCGTTCAAGTCCAGTGCCGGCTGGCTTATCAGATGCAGTAGATTGGGGAGCCAGAGGCGGAGCCAGGCTTGAGGCTGGGTTCACAGGGTGTCGCAGGTCAAAGTTGAGATTGATCTTAGCAGCTGTGCCCATGGCAGACAAGATGATGACTTCATCGCTGCAAGGTAAGTAACTGAACACTATAACATTAAATTCTAAAACCTACTGATTGCAATAACATATTGTAACGGGTGACAACATTCTGAAACAGTATTTTGTCAGACGTAACCCAAATTCATATGAGGTATTAACCATTAGGTTAAAATGATGGCTCCTTATGAAATACTTATGCATATAATACATATAACTCCACTCATTTATTTAAAATGAAGCTCAGAGACTTAATTATATAGAATGGTTGTGGATGCAGAAAAATGGCCAGTTGTAAAATAAGATTTCCTGGATGAATTAATCAAGAAGTTTTCTTGCTGTTGTTGAAAAATTTTCTTGATTTCACAAATATAAAAGAAACCAAAAACTTTACTTCAATTTGTAGTTAGTTGTTAAGTAAGAAATCATTAATAAATTTATAAAATTTTGACTTCCATGGAATTTTGTTGTTAAATGCCCACTCTGAAGAAAGTCTGTTGAAGTAGACACAAGATTATGTCACATCCTAAATTTGAAGAAGGTCTGTTAAAGTAGACACACATATATGTCACATAATAAAGTTGAAGAAAGTGTGTCAAAGTAAACACAATATTATGTCACATAATTAAGTTGAAGAAAGTCTGTTATAGTTAAAGTAGACACAATATTATGTCACATCCTGAAACTGAAGAAAGTCTGTTGAAGTAGACACCTGATTATGTCACATCCTAAAGTTGAAGAAAGTATGTTAAAGTAGAGTGCAGCCCTATGATGTTGTGCCTGATCTAATAAGTCCTTATTCCTATGGCTCTAATTTAATTCATGGCAAATTGTACAACGTGTATTAAAAAAAATTAGCAATAGCAAATGGATCAGAGTGTTGTTGTTGTTTTTTTACATTGTAGAGTTTAAATAGGACATGTAAAGCAATCATTTCTCAGAAGATGGAGAGTTACACTGCACTCAAGTACCAGATAGTTGTCTGTTCTTGGTATCCCAACACTGCATGACAGCCCAGTTTGGCAGCATGGGCCTTGATTTCTATTCTCACTTCACTCCACCAGGCATCTCTGGTTTCAGCCTCTTCTGTACATATAAATAAATGATGACACAGTTTAAATTAAAACAACTGCAGGGGAATTTGACTGGTCAGTCAAGTAAGTACCGCTACTCTTGGGAAAATACCTTGAGGGCTGCAGAGAATGTTAAACCCAGATTTTAAAAATAAACCTCGCATTCAAATGGGGCAGCAGACTTTGCCTAGAGTTAAAATTTGGATGTTTATCCTAAAATAGCTGTGGAGTTACCAGTTAAGTTGCTGTGTTGTATAAATCCAGAACATTAAAAAAATGGTCCCCATGAATATGCCATGTTTTTATTATCATTTAATATATGAACACTGCAAATGTTCAGCAAGATTGCCTCATTTTGAACATCTAATGAGACAACTTCTTGCCTTAGCTAATAACATTGCCCAAGAAACTCTATGGTAACCTTGGGAGCCTCCTAGGGGCTGCTGGAGTAAAAGTCTGATTTTGGGCAACTGGGGAGTCTTCTGGGGGCAGCTGGAATGAAAGCCTGATTTTGGGTATCTGGGAGTCTCCTAGGGGCTGCTGGAATATATGTCTGATTTTGGGCAACTGGGGAGCCTCCTAGGGGCAGCTGGAATAAATGTCTGATTTTGGGCAACTTGGAGCCTCTTAACAGGCTGCTGGAATAAATGTCTAATTTTGGGCAACTTCAGGAGACTCCTAGTGGCAGCTGGAGTAACCCCATATAAACACATACCCATGTTAAGAAATTAAGTTGGAACCTACATACCCGGGTTATGAATCTTGTCCAACAGTTTAACTGATCTTGCGGAGACAACACCACCAAGGCTTAACACAAAGTTTTGTGGGAAACTCCGCATGGTGAAAAATGGGTATTCCTGTATAGGGGGAGGGTTACTCTATTAAAAACAGGGTTTACTTTCCATGTCCTCTATATGATAGGCATTCGTGGACACAATTACAAGAGACTAGGCCAAAACTTAGAACTGTATTTAAATTTGAATAGCTGGTAAAGCAACTTGTAGCTTGTGTCCTTGAAAACAACATCTCCACAGACATAATGGTGTTTTGTTTAATCTTCTCTTAAAGATGATTTTGAAAAAAAAAATTTAACACACAATTTTTGCCAATTTCCCAAACTATTAAGAATAAACTTTCAAAAATTGGTCTCTACATGAAGATAAGAAACCAAATGGTTAAAGCAAATGATATAAGGATATATCACAGGACTGATCTGTCTTGCCACATTTTGTCTGATTATGTAGCTACCCCTCTCAAGTCTCTTGTGGACAATGAGTTATAATGGGTTGTGTTTGTCTGATTGTGTAGCTACCCCTCTCAAGTCTCTTGTGGACAATGAGTTATAATGGGTTGTATTGTCTGATTATGTAGCTACCCCTCTCAAGTCTCTTGTGGACAATGAGTTATAATGGGTTGTATTGTCTGATTGTGTGGCTACCCCTCTCAAGTCTCTTGTGGACAATGAGTTATAATGGGTTGTATTGTCTGATTGTGTGGCTACCCCTCTCAAGTCTCTTGTGGACAATGAGTTATAATGGGTTGTATTGTCTGATTGTGTGGCTACCCCTCTCAAGTCTCTTGTGGACAATGAGTTATAATGGGTTGTATTGTCTGATTGTGTAGCTACCCCTCTCAAGTCTCTTGTGGACAATGAGTTATAATGGGTTGTATTGTCTGATTGTGTGGCTACCCCTCTCAAGTCTCTTGTGGACAATGAGTTATAATGGGTTGTATTGTCTGATTGTATAGCTACCCCTCTCAAGTCTCTTGTGGACAATGAGTTATAATGGGTTGTATTGTCTGATTGTGTGGCTACCCCTCTCAAGTCTCTTGTGGACAATGAGTTATAATGGGTTGTATTGTCTGATTGTGTAGCTACCCCTCTCAAGTCTCTTGTGGACAATGAGTTATAATGGGTTGTATTGTCTGATTGTGTGGCTACCCCTCTCAAGTCTCTTGTGGACAATGAGTTATAATGGGTTGTATTGTCTGATTGTGTGGCTACCCCTCTCAAGTCTCTTGTGGACAATGAGTTATAATGGGTTGTATTGTCTGATTGTGTAGCTACCCCTCTCAAGTCTCTTGTGGACAATGAGTTATAATGGGTTGTATTGTCTGATTGTGTGGCTACCCCTCTCAAGTCTCTTGTGGACAATGAGTTATAATGGGTTGTATTGTCTGATTATGTAGCTACCCCTCTCAAGTCTCTTGTGGACAATGAGTTATAATGGGTTGTATTGTCTGATTATGTAGCTACCCCTCTCAAGTCTCTTGTGGACAATGAGTTATAATGGTTTGTATTGTCTGATTGTGTAGCTACCCCTCTCAAGTCTCTTGTGGACAATGAGTTATAATGGGTTGTATTGTCTGATTGTGTAGCTACCCCTCTCAAGTCTCTTGTGGACAATGAGTTATAATGGGTTGTATTGTTTGATTATGTAGCTACCCCTCTCAAGTCTCTTATGGACAATGAGTTATAATGGGTTGTATTGTCTGATTATGTAGCTACCCCTCTCAAGTCTCTTGTGGACAATGAGTTATAATTGGTTGTATTGTCTGATTATGTAGCTACCCCTCTCAAGTCTCTTGTGGACAATGAGTTATAATGGGTTGTATTGTCTGATTGTGTAGCTACCCCTCTCAAGTCTCTTGTGGACAATGAGTTATAATTGGTTGTATTGTCTGATTATGTAGCTACCCCTCTCAAGTCTCTTGTGGACAATGAGTTATAATGGGTTGTATTGTCTGATTATGTAGCTACCCCTCTCAAGTCTCTTGTGGACAATGAATTATAATGGGTTGTATTGTCTAATTATGTAGCTACCTTTCTCAAGTCTCTTGTGGACAATGAGTTATAATGGGTTGTATTGTCTGATTATGTAGCTACCCCTCTCAAGTCTCTTGTGGACAATGAGTTATAATGGGTTGTATTGTCTGATTGTGTGGCTACCCCTCTCAAGTCTCTTGTGGACAATGAGTTATAATGGGTTGTATTGTCTGATTGTGTGGCTACCCCTCTCAAGTCTCTTGTGGACAATGAGTTATAATGGGTTGTATTGTCTGATTATGTAGCTACCCCTCTCAAGTCTCTTGTGGACAATGAGTTATAATGGTTTGTATTGTCTGATTGTGTAGCTACCCCTCTCAAGTCTCTTGTGGACAATGAGTTATAATGGGTTGTATTGTCTGATTGTGTAGCTACCCCTCTCAAGTCTCTTGTGGACAATGAGTTATAATGGGTTGTATTGTTTGATTATGTAGCTACCCCTCTCAAGTCTCTTATGGACAATGAGTTATAATGGGTTGTATTGTCTGATTGTGTAGCTACCCCTCTCAAGTCTCTTGTGGACAATGAGTTATAATGGGTTGTATTGTCTGATTATGTAGCTACCCCTCTCAAGTCTCTTGTGGACAATGAGTTATAATGGGTTGTATTGTCTGATTGTGTAGCTACCCCTCTCAAGTCTCTTGTGGACAATGAGTTATAATGGGTTGTATTGTCTGATTATGTAGCTACCCCTCTCAAGTCTCTTGTGGACAATGAGTTATAATGGGTTGTATTGTCTGATTATGTAGCTACCCCTCTCAAGTCTCTTGTGGACAATGAATTATAATGGGTTGTATTGTCTAATTATGTAGCTACCTTTCTCAAGTCTCTTGTGGACAATGAGTTATAATGGGTTGTATTGTCTGATTATGTAGCTACCCCTCTCAAGTCTCTTGTGGACAATGAGTTATAATGGGTTGTATTGTCTGATTATGTAGCTACCCCTCTCAAGTCTCTTGTGGACAATGAGTTATAATGGGTTGTATTGTCTGATTGTGTAGCTACCCCTCTCAAGTCTCTTGTGGTCAATGAGTTATAATGGGTTGTATTGTCTGATTATGTAGCTACCCCTCTCAAGTCTCTTGTGGACAATGAGTTATAATGGGTTGTATTGTCTGATTGTGTAACTACCCTTCTCAAATTTCTTGTGGAAAATGAGTTATAATGGGTTGTATTTGAAAGTAAAACTGTAAAGCTCCCAAATGATGTCTTGTTTTAAGTTGTGACGCTGAGAGTTTTTTTTTGGCCTAAAAGTCTCAGTGTTCAGTGCAATGGACTACGATGAGTCGATTGTTTTGTCACGTGATACGTGTAAAAACAAGTAAGACTTCCGGTAGGCTGTCTGCAACACACGAGTCGCTCACAAATTTTTCTTCAAACAACTTTCTTCCTTTAATCATAACTGAATTATAATTATTGTCACATTTAATGAATGTCATTTAAAGAAACGCGTGTATTCAAGAATATTTTGAAAAGTAACATTTTTAATTAACACTGGGGAGGCGCTGATGGAGACAAACATTTTGCTTTAGAATTAATGATGATGGCAATGGCTGATCAGCTGTTATCTGTTGTTATGTGTTGTTATGTGTAGCAGAAAGCCTACCAATGGCTGGTAAATATCACGTGACAAAACAAGGAAGTGACTCATCGTAGTCCATTGTGTTTGCCTGCTTTCATGTGTGTGGATATATCTTTTTTGTCTCAGTGGGGCTTTGTCTTTGTGCTATTTTACACATGGGTCTTTACCTTGTGTGTGTTTCAGCTCATTATTAAACAATTCTCTCAAGACAGTTGAACAAATGAGGAAACAAGCCTTAAAACTTACCAGTAAATCTATGCTTTGCTGTATCATTGATGCCTTGGAATACAGAGGATTTTGCTGTACATTAGAACTGAGCTGCACAATTCTGGCACTGTTCATCACTTGAGGGGAGATGATCAAGTCAGTGTTAATGTGACACAAGAAAATTGCTCTAATAACTAGTAAAAGAAATTATGAATTGTGTTTTCACATTCAAATTCAAGATGTGTAAAATGAAGTATAGTGTCATCCTTGTGAAGCTATCAAACAAGTTTCCTATTCTCCTAGCCACAACCCCACCCCACATCCCAACTTTTTCCCAATTATTAAAAAAATCCCCCATCATCAACGGCATCCAATGTTGCTTCTTTTGTATTTTACACTAAAACTAATTAAAACAGTTGATAGTCAAGGTTGATTCTATGGTAAGCTAGAACAATACAATCTTACCTTTTGGAGGCGTATTGATTTCAGAATCTGATAATCGTCTACTAACATCAGCTGGGACTACACGAATGGGTGATGTGGAGTGCCTCTGGTTTGGCTGCTGATGAACCGGCGGTGAGACGGGTGGGGAGGTGGGTGCTGAGAATGACGCCTCTGGTGTTGTATGTGCCGCCGCCACCAATGCTTCCTGGGTGGGGTCATCTGGTGACTGGTCGTGGAGTTGTGATTGTGGAGTAAGTGTGTTGGAGGAGGACAGGGTGAAATCTTCAGGGAATGAGGAACTGCAAGGGAAATTGAAGAGGGATTGGTTGTGTTGCTCGTCACTTTGTTCAATGTAAGGCGGGGCCGAAGGCGGGGGGCTGCGGGAGTAGCACAGGGAGGACTGGCGGGAGAAAATCCCAGACTTGGGGGAGATGGTAGAGGGGGAAGTGGACGGAGAGGGCCCGGGGCTCGACAGCTGCCTACTCAGGGGGGAGTGGGCCCGTCTCTCCAGTTTTGTTTGGGAGAATGGTGCATGTTGGTGGTGTAGGCTCACGGTGTGGCGCCTCATGCTACGTGAAATAAGTTTAGAGAGAGAAAAATAACGTAAATAAAATGTAAGAGATGGAGTAGCAGGCATTCAAACAAAGTTGGTGATGGACTTGAAACAGAATTAAAGATATGCACTGTCCTACATAGGAAACAAATTTTGCATAAAACAAAGCTGCCCAGTCATCTCAATTAGAGCTTTCAGTTTTAAATTTTCTTGAAATTATTTTACTGATTTTTCTGTAAACATCTTTCTGTCATTGGGATGAATTTGTTTTGAGATAAAATAAGTTAAGCAAGATACTTATAAACTTGTATGTATCAAATCATTATTTCTTCATCTATAAAGAATGTTTTTCCTTGTTTTTTTAACATTGCGGTGACTTATAGATCTAAATAAATGAAGGACGTTACAGTGACCCAGTGACAGTTACTTCTAATATAATACTTTAGACAGGTTGCAAGTGTTGGTGTGTGAACACTTAAAACACAAGCTTAACAAGCAAACTTCATGTCTGGAGCTGTGCTATATCCTAAATTGTGTGTTGTACCACAACACGCCACTACTGAAATATGGAAGCGCCATTCATATTTATTTGTCTTAGTTTTTTTAAAGTGTTGTTATGTGTTGTATTTTTTCTGCCTAAAGCTGAGCAGTAATTAAAATCTAAGCTTGCATTTTATGGCAGAACATTCAATGATCAGCCGTTAGTGCATTACTATATTTTACGGACTATAAGACGCACCTAGTTTTTAAGCAATTGTTTAAAAAAATAACATTTTCACCATTTAAATTAATTTCGAGTACAAGACACACCTGAATTTTGTAGGCAATTTTTAGAAGAAAAAATGTGAGTCTGATAGTCTGTAAAATAGGGTAAGTATTGTTAACACAACAAAATAGAAGTGAGTTGTCAAAAGCTAACTTTTAATTAAAGGTTAAAAAATATTCAAAAGAGAATAAGCAGTTTTGCTTTTTTAATTCTTTTTGTGTGTGTGTGTGCCATTTCTAACACAATTGAAGATAATGTGAACAGATATTCATGTTTGTGAGAACAGTTTTAGTTGAGCAACATGCAATGCATTTATGCTTCGATTTCTTTCTGAAGACAGTACTGAATGTAAAGCAAGGGTAAGGGCATACTCTTGTAAAAAAAAAGCAGGATTACTTCCCATTTAAATGAAATACAAATTAATTCATATTAATACCGGTACTTAGATACATTTGGATTTTTAGAAAAAAAATTCTATAAGAACTTCTGTGTTAGATCTCTTGAGGATATACATTATTTTAGTAACAACTTCTAGAAAGGGTGGGTAAAAACAACAAAATCACAATATATTATACTTTTAAATACATATAAAAAAGTTTTTTTAAAAGTTTTTGACGAAATTCTTGATAAGCACAAGTCACATATAATGGAGCAACTAGAGTAGGGACAATGGCCAATAAATATGACATTTTGTTAAAAAGAAACTTCAAAGATTTCAATACTTTTATGGCCGTTCAATGAAACATAAAATATATTTGATACAACGATGAGTGTCATACATGCCAACCTGTGGGATAAGAAATGACTGTACTCAAAGTAAAAAAAAAAAAAAAAAAAAAAAAAAAAAAAACAGGATGAAAACTGCACAGAAAATATTATAAGTTCAAAAAGTATAGTTTATACTTTTTCATATCATTTTAATAAATATTTTAAATTCTGAACGCATGAATAAAAAATAAATAACTTTGCTGCACTCATTTAAACAGGTTTACATCATTCATAATTATAAATGGACTTATTGCATCTTTTTAATGAAATAGCTTTTTGTAAGTCTGATTTTTTCAAATTTTTTTTTTTACCCTTGTTAATAGCAATTTTATTAAAAATGGACAGATGATTTTGATAGCAATTTAGATGTAATTAGATATAATTCAACCCATAAATAGTTATTCTAGCTGTAGCAATACAGATTCTTCTATTTAAATTAAAGAAGTAAAAATAAAATTCATCTCTCTTGACACAGCTGTTGGGCTTACATTTAATTTATTGTTCTAGCTGCAGCAATACAGATTCTTGGACTTAAAATAACAAAGTAAAAATAAAGTTCGTCTTTCTTGACACAGCTGTTGGGCTTACTTTTAATTTATTAACACATTATTTTTTAACACACCTGAGGGATTAACCATGCCTTTATAATAATGGGAATAAATGACTGATGCTGGTCATTAACTGATAGTAACACTTTAAAAAATGTAATTATTATATGCAAATTAAAAGAACACTTACTAGCACTGCAGTTGTTGTTACGAATTACACCAACCAATTTGTAATTATAGTTTACTACTCTAAGTAGTTACTATAGTACTACACTGCCTTAGTATTAGTTACTAATATCAATAAATATGTGCTGTTTCTAAATTTAGGTGGCCTACTGATCCTCAACTGGTTAATTTTTAGCGGACTGATAGGATTTAAGCTTCTTGTTGTTCAATGCTAAATTTATTGCACCACTCATGTGGAAGTTGTATCTTGTGAAAAATATTAATTTTCTAAAGCCAGTGAAAAACTACAAAAGCCCGTCCAGCCATACAACTTGGCAAATGTCAAAAAACTGTACCAAGTACAGGTAAACCGTACAGGTTGGCATGTATGCAGTGTGTAATTTTACAGGAAAGAATTATGTATTGGTGCTCTACACATAAGACCAACATTACTGATGGGATTGGAAAAGAGCAGTTGAAGAAGTGAGAAATACATTGACTTTTGTAGATCTTAAGTTAAGTTAGAGGGATAAGGATGAACATGTTGGTGGCACTGCAATGTTAAGAAAGTGGGGCTACTTGGTTTTAACGTCAGTGGTAAGAGAAGAATGTGGCTGAATGCATGAGATGTCTTGATTTTAGTTGTCATTAACTATATTTGTTTTTTATTGAGGTACATATCCCTCTGGACCATCTTAAAGTTCTTAAAAAATAAATAATGTTAAGCAATCAAAAGAAGGAAAAGTAGTCTTTGCATAATCAAAATAAATTTGTATGATAATTGACAGTTCTGTTATACAGTTGCACTTTGTTTGATGCAACCCCACAAATGCTAGGTCCTTTCTTTCCATGATAATGGAATTAATGAATATAAATCATTACAAATGGTTTCAAGCCATCATACAGTGGGTAAGTCAGAAGACGATGGGTTACATGTAGTAAGAGTATGCTAATGATTTTTAGAGAAATCAATACAACTATGCCATTGGAAAATGGAGTTTAGTCTGAAAACTACTAGGTAATAACTGATAAATTAAAAAAAAAAAAATTTTACTTTGTAGTTGAATGTTAAATTTATTTGAGGGAAGTTACTTTTTTATTCTATAGTTAAATTAGTTGAATGTTACATTTGACTTTGAGTTAATTTATTCTACATTTGATTGCTAATTTTTTAGGTAATTTATTCTATAGTTGAGTGTTAAATTTGAGGGAAGTTATTTTTTAGCTTAATGTTAAATTTGAGGGAATTTTCTTAGCAGTTTATAGTTCAATAAAAGGGAAAATAGCTTGTCGGTGAACGTTCAATATTAAGGAATGTAACCTAGAGGACAGCTAGATATGTCGTTCATGATGATTTCTGAACAGTTACTTTTTTTGTGGATTGTTGTTACTCAATAATTTAGACCATAGTTGTTACAGAAGTTTGTGAAGAGGGTTAAGAACAACCATTATAAATGACATTCAAACACAAAACTGATTTCCCCCAAACACAGTGCACAACAACAATTACAACAGAATAAAACTTACAGAGTGATTTTATCAAAGCTAGCAGTACACACGAGTGAAGTAAACAGTTATTTTTAGTTAGACACTTGTTAGCTTACATCAAATGGAGAAAATTGTACAAAAACAGTAGTTCAAAATCAATTCTTAAACAATTACTATATTAAAACTGAGGCTTTAGTGACCGAATAGCATAAAATTTGGATAAAGAAAGATGCTGTTGCTTTGAATTATCCAGGTGTATCTACAAAAAGAACTAGCTGATTCCCAAAGAACTGTGAGCTTATAAGTAATCTCTAATGCTTAATGTCGTTTTCAAGTGTTTTCATAAACACATTACAGTTGAAAATTATAATGATTAACTCAAAATCATTAGCGGCATAAGAGCCTTAATTGCTTTTATTTAGTGATATACAAAGTTAGTGTCTGGACCATTATGTACTTCAATATGCTGAATAAATATCGATCAATGCGTATAAATGAAACAATACAGACAGGTCTCATTTTACAACAGGTTTATGTTCCTGAAAATACATGCATAGAGCAAACAAAGTTATAAGATGACCACAACTTGAAATTTAGTAAATCAGCCTATGTTTCCAGTCTATGATTATTTATATATATATTTTTTTAAACAATTTATATTCAAATGTTTTCATATGAGTTTCTTTCTAATTACGTACAAGTGTCAACACCGTTAAAGATACTAAGCTATGTAGATTTTATAACAAACAATGACAAAGAAACAACTGTTGCTAATCTTCTTCTCCCATTTTTTTTCTTCACCACATTGCTTCTAGTGTCTTACATTACATTGAACACCCAAAGTATTGTTCTCTGTGCAGATTCCTTCATTATGGAGAAAGTGCTAAATTATTTAAGTTACTATTTGCATGTGATTCACTGACTTCCATCATGCTACGAGTTAAGTTACTACCCATATAGACATCAACTTTTTAACACATAATTCCCAATTGTTTTACATGAAATGTGAACATAAAAGTTTCACCACTAAAATGATAAGATATATGCTGAAAAACACATTCCTTCCTTCTTTAAAAGGGAAGGAGGACCATTGACCTCACTGTTTCTCCACTGTGTCCATCTCTTCACAGCCCCACACAGTGTACAACCTGGCCGGGTGAAACAACTGACACAGAAGAAACACCCAAGTGAGGTGATTTTTTTTTTCACTATTCTTCACCCATAAGTATTAGCCCTGTCCCCAAACTTCCTCTTGGTCTAGCTCAATAATTGTCTCCTATGCTGGCTTAGAGGATTCACCCCATAATAGAGTGTTTGTAATGCAAGTGTGATGGTTTCTGATTCTCAAAGTAAACTTAATAGTCAAGACTCACTCTTTTACTGGTGAAACAGACGATGATGTGTTCACTGCTGGTGAAAGCTGACCTACATGATGCCTGGTCAGTGCTACTGCTGTGCCAATACCCCTGACGACGATCCCAGATTCACCTTCAAGGTCAAAGTTCTGAAAATAACTGCATGAAAGCAAGCTAAGAATTAACTTGTGAACAATTTTCAATAGGTCAGTGATGTTTCAAGCATCATCTGAAGATGCCATCATAGGTAGATAAAATAATATTAATCTGTATACATTTAATAATTTAGCTCCACTCTCTTCTAAAAAAAAAAATGGATATTCTAATATAACCCATTTCTAAATGTGATATTTTGATATCCTTTTCTAAAAATATTTTTTTACCCTGATTTTCCAGCCATGATATATTTTAATATCTCCCATTTCTAACTGTGATATTTTAATATACTACATAATTTTTAAATATAATTCTATTTATCTACATTTGATATTTTACTTGACTTTTTTCTAAAGTTTTGTTTGTTGTCTTTACAAAAAGTTATCTGACTGTTATGCTCATGCATCCATGACATCTTTATTTGAGGCTTTTAAAATAAAAGTTTTAGGGACAAGAGATTTAAATAATTTGTCCCACATCTAAAGTTAAGTTTTGGGCACATACCTTCCGATTGTGGAAGTTCCAGGTTTTCTAGCTGAATATTTTAAAACTCAAACGGATGGGTCCATTAAGAAACATAATTATGAGGACCATTAGAGAATTAACAGTGTGGGCCTTTTAAAAAAATCAATTTATGAAATTAATAGGGGGGAGGTATTTATAAACTTAACCCCCAGCGGGGGATTTTGAAAACCAATCTAAGGATGTCAGATGGTGCGTTTAAAATTGTATGACGCTTAAGAGGAATTTACCCCAGGACAGCGTTGCCTCCCAACTCCATGACCTTGACTCCCAATTTACGCTGTAGAGTTCCTGTAACAAACATTTAACAACTTTGTTTACCATGCCGAATGATAAACGGATCGGCTTGTATGCAATTAAATAAAAACTTTAATATTATTTTAAAAATAGAGACTTTTCTAGATTTTAAAAAACACTAATAATGAAAAGCTTTTCAATAATAAATAAAAACTATATTGTAAGTGCTCAAATAGGACCCTATTACACCTTGCTGGGGAGACAAAGTAAGCTTATTTGTTTGGATCCATGTACAAAAAGGGGGGGGGGGGGTGAGAAAATGTAAGAAGGTAGCGATCAGGGCAGGGTGTCAGTATATTGGAAATTTATTCAATAAGCTTTGCTGCTTATCTGGAAGTTAAGTAAAATTTACATGTGTATTTTAGCTTTGCTGCCTATCTGGAAGTTAAGTAATATGTACATGTGTATTTTAGCTTTGCTGCCTATCTGGAAGTTAAGTCAAATGTACATGTGTATTTTAGCTTTGCTGCCTATCTGGAAGTTAAGTCAAATGTACATGTGTATTTTCAGCCTGTTATTAGAATGCTCCTTTTTTTTTTTTTTAAATACCACACTAAATTATGATAGTTCGTCTCCTTTGATTTAACTGCTGTTCTGTCTACAATTTTAAAAGTTTAAAATTTCACTCCTGTGCCATATGTTAAGTAAGGAATCAAAAATAATATAAAGATATTTGATGTTCCTTAACTGCTGAATAGAAAGACTATTTCATGTCAGTGCTGCGATACATGTATATAATTATAGGCAGTGAGAAACTACTTGGGTGGGCATATTGTAATGGTTGGAAAAGCAGTGAGGAATATTTTTGCTTCATGGGTAAAGACAGATACAGTGTATGAGAGACTTCACAAGTTATCTTCTAAAAAGGAATGGATTTATTATGAACTGTATTCACTTATCATTCCAAAATTAAATGTTATTATCCTGTGCAGTGTTTATGTGAAGATTTGGACTTTGTGTTATTACAAGGGCATGTTAGAAATAATTAGTGGTTAACCCCTATTTGATATCCTCTAAGACAGGGGTTCTCAGCCTGTGGGTCGTGACCACTTTGGGGATCGAACAGCCCTTTCCCAGGGGTCGCCTAAGACCATGGGAAAACACATATACTGTACAGTTATGTAATAGCAACAAAAACAGTTTTGTGGTTGGGGGTCACCACAACATGAGAAACTGCATTAAAGGGTCACAGCATTATGAAGGTTGAGAACCACTGCTCTAGGATATCCGCTCAGGTCATGACCACTCTCACAAGTTATATTAGAAACAGAAGAAGTTAAAATGGCATCAGAACTGAGGTAGGTTACACTCATGTCTGACTCAACAAAATAAACCATTAGCTCTTTATGATCCTGAGAATATGTTTGTGACTTGTTGAATGAACAGTATGAATGAGGCACACTCTGAACTGGTTCATTTCCTAAAGACAGTGACTCTTGAAATGAACAAACCTGATAACTTGGAAAATAATCTCTGCCTGGCTTCATTTGATGCACGCGGGGTGCGAATCTTTTCTATCCATTGATACTCTGGGTCATCATTAACAACTAGCTCTTCCACAAAACCCAAAATGCCCTGTATGCGCCAACCGGATGGGACCTCACAAGCTGCAGGTGGAAATCGATTTGTTTAGAAAGAATTTTTTAAGAGTTTGATGGATGAGATAATATTCTTTTTTTATCCTTAAAATGGAAATGTCTTTTGATTACATTGCACATATTCATTTTCAGCATCTAAAAGTATTTCCCTAGCGTAGAAATCAGCCATAGATGAACTCCTTTAGAGACATTAATGAGTTAGTAAGTGATCATTTAGATTTGATAATCCCTGGGTGAGCACAGTGGTTACATTGTACAGACTGTGGGAATAAAACAATTTGTATATCTTTCCGTCCTAAATTTAAGTGAAAGAATTTGCCGTGATCGATCTGATCTTAGGTATCTCTGATAAAGTGGGTGGGATGTATCATCCAAATTTTTACAAAGTTTTTACAACAGCATTTTTCTTCAATAGTACTTCAAGTGAAGGATGTTTAGTTTGTGTGATGTTGCAAGCTTTCTTAATTAGAAGAATCTTAGAATAATGTATTCAGATATTTACGTTTTATAAAATGTTTTAAAATAAATTGAGTGAGTTTAAAGTACAAGTGTTTTAATTATTTTACTTGTTCCAAAGGAATGATCTATACAAAAGGTCTTACAGCAAAAGAACTGGATGCCACAAGAGGACTGTCTGAATTTGTTGAAGTCACTGAATAATTCCACACGAACCTGGATGTTTAACTCTCCCCTGAGACCTAATTGTGGAATATCAAATAAAAAGATTGCCAATTTATGCAGCAGTGTTGTTATGCTTTGGGTCCTACCTGTAGTAGTTTTTGTATTCTTCTATATAAAATATGTATCAAAGTTAACTTTCTGTTTAAAAAATGTTACATTGTTTCAAAAAGTTCATATATCATTCTTATCAGTACACCGTGTTTACCATGCATAGTGTCATAGATTGGAAACCATCCGCTGATGATGTTGGAGTTATCCCTGGATAACAAGGGATTCAGGTCAATATAAACTTTGCCGATAGTGTCGTGGGCACTGTAGGTGTCATAATCCAAAACTCTGATCAAAATTAAAAGGAAAAAAAACACAAACTATTATTAAAGCTTGTTTATCGCTAGTTTTTTTTTTTTTTTTACATAATGTGTACCTTTACGTAAACATTTCATCTATGTACAGAAACAAGATAAACAAATCACTTGACGAAATAACAAGTTAAATTGTTAAGTAGATTTGCACCATCATTGAAAAAATTGCTGGTGTTGTGGGATAGTGATAGTTTGTCTGTCAAAAGTCACTCATGACCATTTTAAACATTGGCTTGTTGGGGGCGGGGGGCTGAGTCTGTCTTTGGATGAACAGATTGCTGATCGGGTATGTGTACATTGATTGTAAAAACAGAAATTTACTGAAGTTATTGCAGCCAAAAGACCTTTTTTTTGTTTTTTGTGATGCACAGATGGCAACTGAACTTTCAAGGAGATCAAGAACAAATCATTCTGGTAACATAATGTTATTGTTATACTAAAAATTATTTATGTGATAATTTATTCTTTTTTAAACACGGTGAAAGTGAATTGTAAAGAATTAAATTATTTGTCAAACTAGATGCTCATTCTCTGCAGTATTTGAATTCCATGACTGGTGCTACCTCAGATCCAGTGGTTCATCTTGTAAGACTTCATCATCAACCTAAGAAATCAAGAACAGCATGTATTTAGGCAACAAGTCCATTTTTTTAACTGATATGTATTTCGAGCTTTCCTTTGGTTAATAGGCTAAAATAAGGCTCCAATGTCTTCAGATCGATGTGATGGCTAATTTTGGCCTACAGCCTACAACAGGACATCATGACTTGAATTGAAATAACTTTAAGTTGCAAAGATATTGATGGTACTGCAGTGTTATTATTTACCGCAACAATACCTCCCCCACCCCATATGCATCATTACACTACATATAATCTGTCCAATGAACCACTTCTCTGAGCATTAGTAGCTCCTACTTAATGTTTCTATATTTATTTTTTATTCCATGCAATTTTTAAATCAACATTCTGCTTGGACAGCCCTTATTAAAATAATAGTTATTAATATTTTTATCAATATATAGAAAAATATACTTTATAAATCATCTTCCCGGTTCTTATTTAACATAATTAGCAGAACTACATGTGAATTTACAGAAAGCATAATACAAATTTTTGCTTCAAATAAACATTTTTTTAAAAAAAGTATTTATTTCAAGCCACATTTTTCTTCAGCCATAAGAAATGAATGATTTAGTTAGATTGTTAATTAGATAAAATCTAATTATGAAACAAAAAGTGTTGTGCATTTGGGAGTCTAATTTATTTCACAGCATTTGTTCCCTCATCAAACGTACACATTTTTTTTCTTGAACAAGCGAATTTTTTTAAAGCATACAATAGGCCTAAACTCTCTTACCTCAAATTTGAACCATTCAGAATTCCACTGCGGGTTTAAGGACTTTTTGCAAACATCAGTCTTAAATATTTCTGTACCAAAACGAATCTTGAAACAAATAAAAATATGAACTATGATAATTTTAATAAAATAAATTCAGTGTTTGACAAGTTAGAAACAAAAGAAGAAAATGAAAAAAATTGTAAAGAATTTCATTTCCATCTACAAAAAAATATTCCTATAAAAGTTGGGATTACAATAAATCTTAGATTAAAATGTGTACATTGTGTGGCTGGTAATCAACCATATATTAAAATTTTTTTTTTTTTTACCTCAACAAAGGCATCTGTGAGTTCACTTGCTCTGTCCATAACGGGTAAGTCACGCGCACTGAGAATGCGAACTTTAACTCTTCCAGGCATCGTTAAGAAATGGAGGATATTTTAATGAAACTGCAATGGTGGATCCAGAAAAAAAAGGGTTGTACAGTGAAGTTACAAGGATGGATTGCTTAAAGACCGCTGAGCAATAGTATACAAGTAATTACTTGACTTTTTATCTACTTGTGTACTGGATTGCACATAATCTTTTCCAAAGAAAATGTAATCCACAACAGCTACATTGCATGGAGTAATCTGTTTCAAAACAGGAGAACGGATTTAACTGGAATGAAGCTCCTGAGACCTAATGACTGTTTTGAAAGCTCCAACAGCAAGGGAACCAAGAATATACTAGTAAAATTTCATGTTTTCAAAAATGTATGTGAGTGTGAGATAACAAATTGTACCAAAAAAAAGTAAACAACAAAAAATTTTTTAAAAACAAAAAACTGTACAACAGTAGTACAACAGCATGAAAAACTGTACAGAAAAAAAAAAGAAAAGTGAAATAAAAAATATACCCGGTAGCCTAATTTATAACTTTTAAATTTAATTATTTTCAATGGCAATGTTTTCAAAAAATCATAATGATTAAAAAAAATCATTGAATGCAAACTTTGCTTTGTCTCTTGGTTTTAGTCTTGACACATAATTTCTTTATTAATTCGCTTAGGACGGATGGGCCGATCTATTGGCTCAGGGTGGAGTAGCAAAAAAGACAGAAGTCCGATCTATGGGCCTGATCATTGAAGCCTCGAGATTGGCTGGCTAGTCTTCGTACCAGCGAATCAGATTGCTTCTTACCTATTCCTGCTAAGTTCATGCTAATGACGTGAAACCTTGGTTTTGTATTTGTATTAGGCTATTAGGGGTCCTCAACTGGATAGAGATGGCCCTCTGAATTTTTAGACCAAGTATGTCCTATAAATAAGGCATAAGCACCCCATTTGAGTATTTTATGCTCTTTTTTTACACTAAATATCACTCAAATGTTTATGAGAGAGACCAATAGGTATGCAGACAACTTTCTCAGTAACACTCATCTTAAGAGAAGGTCCTTTGGTCATAAATGGGGGCCTGTTATAGTGAGTGTCTGTAGCAACTGAAAAATAGCCTGTGTTCGGAAATGGAGTAGAACCATGTGCCTGAGGTGTCTGGAGGGCTTCCATGGGCCTTGTTTACCCAAAAAACAAGTGTTAGGACTCATTCAGGCTTCATCCATAAAAAAATTCACACAATTGATACAAGTAATTCATGCTTATTTTAAGTTTAACAAAAAGTTACACACATAAATTATGCAAATCAGGATATCTCATTTGCATAAATATTGAGATTTCAGTTTCATTTATAAAGATTGTATTAGTTCATTCAATTTCCTACAAGAATATGTAGTATTATATATGTAAATGTAAAGTAAAGTTTATTTTTTACACATTATGGCTAATTAAAATAGATAATACCTCATTTCAATAGGTTAGGTTTAGGGATAGATTTAATTTTAGTTTTAGGGTTCAGGTTAAGTTTAGGGATAGATTTAGGGTTCAGGTTAGGTTTAGAGATACATTTAGGAATATTTTTCATTATATTTTAACGTTTTATTCTTAATTTTACAGGTCACGGCAATCAAGTTGGTGGCCATGGTAAAAAAACAAGGTACGATCTATCCAAAGAATTTACCCAAATTATTTAGCAATGCGAGTGCCGAGCTCGTAAAAGGTGCTCCGTCTTTTTGGCACAGACATTATCAGACAACCCGAAAAGGCTCCTTCCCAAAAGGGTTTAAGTTTATTGTTAGTAAATTAGTTTGAAACTGAAATCTTGATAAGTAAATAAAAGTAATTAAAGTAAAAGTGTCACGCCTTAGCCTTAATTTTACAAAAAAAATATTAATTTTTTTTTTTAAATTGACGTGATTTTTTCACCATTAAGTGGATAAATCGGTTTGAATTTCTTTTAACTTAGTCAGTGATTGAGAATGATCTTTCACTGTTTGCATTTCTTAACGCAATTAAGTTAATTTGAGATGAGGCATTGTTGATAATTCCATGCGAGGAATCGGCGGTTTGGTTAGCCAACTTAACTATCAACTAGTCTAGTTTTTTTGTCTAGTAAATTAGACTAATCTAATTAGTAACTATTATATTATACGCCTATATTTTACTATTATGAGATAATTATATTGGCATAACTGCCTAGGATTATGTAATAAAGAAATATGTACCATAGGATTTTAAAACAGTATATACGATGCAATTTTCTAATTCTAATGATAATAATATGATGATCCAATGGTATTGTTTACACCGACTACGTGCAGCAGACAACGAAGTGCCTCACTATTTTACCGAGTTCCAAGATAAATCCGAGATATCTTCGAGATAACTCAAAAATAAGGAAAGTCGAGTTTAAAAGTTAAAGAGGCATCATATTTCTGCATTCTTTTCATAAATAAATGCAACACAAATAATTGGAATTAGTGTTCAAATTTTTTTTTTTAATCCAATGACAAATAGTTTGATCGTGGTTTACAAAATACATATATATTAACAAATTGATCCCAGTTTCGTCATGACCATGACTTTAGACCATGGGCATGAGTCATTTAATTAATGATGCTGATACATTGAATTGACTTATTATTGACTATTATTGAGTAAAATACAAACGTTTTAAATTTAATTAATCAAGAAGTTAACTTTTTACGCCATATAGGCCTACATGTTTTTATAAGTCAACGTGTTTATTTTCAATTATTTATTATTTTCTTTTAAGGGCCGCTAAATTTGGGATAAGAAAATATTACTGAACAATTTCCACAAAACGTTTGTAAAGCAGTCTGTATGTCTGTAACAGGCTTAATTCCTATGTCAACTGCATTTACAATAGAACCCCGCTATACTTGGGATCCATAAAGTCGGATCACGTTGAAAGTGTGGTCGTGTTGATTCGGGGTGTCTTTGGGCCTTTGGGATTTCTTTAAAAGTATGAAGAAAGGTTATTTCGTTAAAAGTAACGGATATCTTGTAACTCTTCATTGTGGTTATTTGAGCTATTGGGAGAGTAATTTGGAATAGCTTCAGAATATTTCTAAGCGAGTTGTATATTTTCATTCTCTTCCTTCACGTTCTTTATTTTTAAAAAAAATCATTTGCGAATGAATATGACTATACTGTAAAATATTTCCGGAGCTATCCGATGACAGCGTTAGCCTATATCATAGCGGGGCACGTTATTGCGGGGTTCCATTGTAATAGCCAAGTTAAGCTTCTGAACACAAAACTGAATTACAATGGAAAATTTAATTGAAATTTTAGAAATACGTTGTCTAAACTATGACTTACAAGTTGCAACAACAGTTCTTGGCGTCAGCAAGATAAGCTATTATCAAGTTTTCCTGCGATTTTTTAATTTTTTAAAATTTCTATTCAGGCAGTAGGCCTAAACGGCGTGATCTTGCACCCGATACGAGATTTGTGTCACATTTTGTAATAAGAGAGTTCGATTTAAATAGTTTACAATAACGCCTTTATTGCGGTATTTCAACCAAACCATTAACCTTATGCGACTAGTCGGGTGGTAAGTCTACTAGTCAGTGATTTCCGACACAATTTTGGTCACTCAGGTGCGTACCACCTGACCTAATGACATAGAAAGGTTTGTTCCCTCGCTACATTACCCCACCCCTTAATAGGAGTGGTTAAAACATTATCCCCGCTAGAAGTTTAGAGTTTCACTTTCAAACTATTATTATAATTATAAAAAAAATTAATTAATCATATTTTTAAAAAAGGAATTTGAAAATTATCTCTACAAGTTTTTAGGCCTATGCGTTCCTTGGTTTGAATTTTTGTTTTAAATCTATACATCGGTTTATCAAGCTTGATAGGGGGCGCACAATATTTCCTTTGATATCTTAAGTCGCTGGTCTGTGAGACCGTTAGCTGAACGATTTAATTGTTTTTTTTTAAATGTTTAGTTAGACTAAGGGTAAACAAGACCTAAGCAGCAGAGGCCCTGGGCACAGTAATACAATGAGGCCCGCCTAACCTTCTATGTACTCATGGACCTGCGAAGGAGGTGCGAGAGGGCCAATCACCCCTGGCGCCACTTTTAGGGGGCGGCAAAATCATCTTAAAGTAGGCCCTTGATAGTGAATTAAGCTATAAAATACCATTTACTTCACATAAACAGGGGCGGCAAAATCGTCTTACTAGTCCGCCCTGGGCATCACTTTTCCTGGGAACGGCTGTCTATAGCCTACTATTCAAGCAATGTTATGAAAAGCATTATGGTTTAAGTTTTTGACCACGTTCTTTCAGGTAATTCTTTTCGCGAGGGAGTGGGGGTAGTATTTCAGGCGTTCGATGGAAGGGGTGCAGGGCATCTATCAGGGCGTCTACCAGCACCGAAATTATGAATTTTGATGCCCAGGGCCACCTGTAGCTTCGTCGCCACCGCCATAAATAACTATACATGTATTCTAATAGTGGCGCCCCCTGAGGGTATGCATTTAGCCCCAGCTTAGTTTCGTCTCTAGAATCTTTAGAGTCCAACTATCACCAAAACTAATGAAAATCATAATTTTGTCCGTTCAACAAATCATTGTATTTACTTCCATTTACATCCATCGCTTTTTTTAAAGATTAAAATGTGTCCGTACTGCCGCTTTAATTTGGAAGGGAGGATGGATCGACCCCCTCCCCACTCAAACGACACTGGGGGTAAGATTTGGAGAGAGGTCTCAAGTAAGCTCCTACCCAGAAAATACTTTATAAATTGAAAATGATAAGATGCATTTTGGCGCGTACATTAATTTTTTTTCATCCCGGTTAGGCTACTCAACATAGCTGTAAAGTTGGAATTATGGTTTTTATTCGGAATCCATAAGTGTGCAATAGCATACTTCGGACGCAGACTGGAAAACACCATGTTAAAGTGAACAGAGCGTATTAATTTCAATACTAAGGCGCACATTGCAGTTAGTTGGAGGGGGAGGGGAAATTCAAAGGGCATGACTGCTTGTCGAGAAATATAACTGAATTAAAAAATCCTGATTAAAAGATAAGACGGGTCACCGGTCGAGCAAGAGTCATAATTTGGATCGACGATGTAGAGGGTCCACGCATGGAGGCGGAAGCCGTGGATCGATCCGAATGGAAGGGTACGGCGGAGCAGACTCCGGCCCCCTACACGGGATGTAGCGCCCGCTGATGATGGATGATGATGACAGGAAGACTATGATGCGGGTAAGTATTTTAAACCAACAAGTTTTGTTCAATAAAACTGGCCATAAAACCTAACCGCGCTATGACGTAGCATTGTAATACATAATGTGCGTGTAACAGGTGCTGCACACGTTGAGTGGTTTTACATAACATCGATAAGCTGTGTTAAAGTGGGTTAAAGGAGTTCTGAAATTATTTTTTGTTTAACGTTACACCATTAAAGCCAACCATTGACCGTCCGACATCACTGGTAGTGTCGTCTGACCAACCAGAAGGGTAATAATAGTGCTCACGTGGTAAGCTCAAGCTTTTTTTTAACAGAAAGAAAATTTTTCTATTTTATTTTTATGTGCCTTGGGCAGACGCGTCTTGCATGTTAGTCACGTATTGACTCATACATCTGCGAAGTGGCGTAGCGAGCTTAACTCGCGCCCGGGGCACAATACCTTTTTAGCGCCCCCAATACCTTTTTAGCGCCCCCCTATTCGAAAACCATACAATATTATTGTAAAATATACCATTTGGCGCCCCTTTGTGAGTAGCGCCCGGGGCATGATGCCCACCTTGCTCCCCCCTCACTACGCCATTGCATCTGCGTACATTTTAATTTAATTATGCTTTTTTTTCCCTTTTGACTACCTCACCAAAAAGATGTTTCTCTCCAAGTCTCGGATATTTAAAAAAGAAATTACACTTGAAGCTTCTTTGTTTTGACTGTTATTTATAGGTTGACTAAAATGTTATTATCTTTATATAGGCACTTAACATATTTTGTGTGCGCTGCATCTAGCAGTTAATTTCTGTCTATGAACTGCTGTGTGTTTAATTATGTATGCAAAAGTGTGACGGGATGTAAGTGTTGAGATGAAAGCATGAGACAAAGTATTGGCCCTTGCCCATGGGTCTATGTCATTTAATATGATTGAATAACAATTTAAGTAACAGATCAAATAACAATTTTAGTAACAGATTAAGTGACATATTAAGTAACATATCCTAAATTGATATTTTGGCTATCGATATGCTAGTATACTCTTATAGACCTAAATATTTGTATACTAGAATGTAATATATATACATGCATTCTACCTAAAAATCGAGAGATGAAGGCGTACATTTCAGTCTGCACGTTCCAGTGTTCTTCGCAAGTCTGATCCTTTACTGGAGTTTTCAGCTGCAATTTCCGCAGGGTGAACTGCGAAGGCTGTTGTTTTAACTTCTCTATTAACCCTTGTTTCAGCAAACTCCCTAGGGGAGCAAAGGCACTAGTCAGAACAGTCTTCCACTCCCTAGTTGAAAGCAAAGGTAGCAGCGTGTGATAAGAATCGGTATGGACAGAGCCATAAGAATCTCTTTGCGGCCCAACCAGAAATAAAACTAAAAGAAGCTTGGACAGTTACAGCCAAAGGTGACTTACAGAGGCCAAAAATAAAGTATGCAAAATAGATTGCTTTGCACACAAATAGCCACCGAGTCATGACACTATTTGGCTCATAAAGCTGAGCCACAATTATTATAGTAGAATGATCGACACTCAAATAGACAAACGGAAAAAAGTAGTCACATTATTACGGAATAAGTTACATTTGTAAGCCGCTACAGTGGCGTAGCCAGGGGGTGCGTATCGCACCGGGTGACATCATTTCAGGGGGAGAAACCAACATGAAAAATGTCATATTTACCGAGCACACAGCGCTCTATCAAACCGAATTTCATAAAAGGATAACCAATCATATGTACATTTTCCACACATTAACCAATCTAAATGTGCACTTTATTAAAAGTTCAAGGTTGATGCGCCAGACATGATGTGATCCTATAACTAGATCAGAAAAACATCGTTTTGACCCAAATTCAACGCGGATTTAGGTGTTCGGTAACTTTCGTAAGTGACAAGAAGCTTTACGATGTGGTCAGGCCATTCTAAGTACATGTTAATATTCTTAAATACATTTACATCCTGACCTTCAATTAATTTGGTTTTGTTCTTGTGGACTTATTTCAACAAGAAGAAATCCATCGTGGAAGTTTGAGGTCGGGGGGTGGGGGGAGGTGACACCATGAGTTTCCCGAACCGGATGACACCAACCTTAGCTACGCCACATTTACATCGGGGAATAAAAATCAACCAACAGCAGAGTGTAGTATTAGGCTATGTCAATACACAGGGCCGACCCTAACAATTGCGGGGCCCTATGCGAAATGGATTGCGCGGGGCCCTTTCTGGGTAGGAATAAGGATAATAAGTGAAAATTAAGATTTTGTATTAGAAAATAAATTTGGGGCGGGGCCTATGAAAGTGCGGGGCCCATTGCGACCGCATAGGTTGCAATGGCCTAAGGCCGGCCCTGTCAATACACTACCTTATTTTTCATCCCGTGCTTCTGGTGATTAACCGTTCATACATTATCCCATGTTACTTACCCCATGGACCGAGTAACAATGTAAATGGTCACTGTAATGGCTACTCTAATTCCACCGTTAGTTATAGACATGATGAGACGATATCCGGGACACTTAGAGAAACAAATTTCACGGGGACCGCTGGGCTGTGGGCGAAAATCACCCCATGATGAACAAAGTCTCGACACGACAAAACTAATTTGTTGAAAGTTCTCGAGATCAACGTATAAGAGCCACGGAGAGCTTTCAATGCTGTTAGCCGCATATATGCTTCCGTCCATAACGTAGAAACATGGGACACCTACCACGAAATATTCACTCACAAAATTAGTCACTTCTGCTTTTTTTTTTTTTTAAACCGCCGAAAAGATAATTATTATAGGCAAAAATAACTTGAAACTGATCAAAAGTGAATCATTCTACGAGATTTGAAAAAAAAAAAGGGGTGGGGGGGGGGGGGTAAGTTATGCAAAAGAGTCCAGGGCTATCTCCCGTAGCCCAATCTATATACGAAAATAAGATCATTAAAAAAAAAAGAAGTATCATTTTTTAAAATTAAGATGAAATAAATGAACATCCATTAGTCCGCCCCATCCATTTATCATTATGTGATATACAAATTAAAATATAAAAAATATGTTTGCAAGGATGATTTGAATACAAATTTGATGGGGGCTAAGCCGCTAATTATAGGCCGCTAATTATAGGCCGCTAATTATAGGCCGCTAATTATAGGCCGCTAATTATAGGCCGCTAATTATAGGCCGCTAATTATAGGCCGCTAATTATAGGCCGCTAATTATAGGCCGCTAATTATAGGCCGCTAATTATAGGCCGCTAATTATAGGCCTACTTTACATGCATGCATTTCTTGTGGGGAATACGGTACAAACAAAACGCACAGTGACGTCATAGCTAGAGTATGATGAAGCCGCACCTCTTTCAAGTAAAAAAAAAATAATAGAATAACATAAGTGTAATAGTTAGAATATGTAGTTGATGGGGTTAGTCAAGGAGGGGGAGAAGATATGACATTCGGCCTTAACTATAGCACTATTGTAATGTGGGGGGGGGGAAAGGATAAAAGGGTTGAAGGGTTATTTTCTTGAAAAAAGTACATACCGGTATTTGCAATTAAGAAACTACACTCGTACTGTATACAAAAGGAGATGGATGCGGTATTACTATGCACCACACAGAGGCAATGATAATTAAAATTAACCTATTTGCTGAGTTCTTGTGTAGAAGTCATAACTTTTATTAAAATTTATATAAAATGACCTGTTAAGACACTTGTAACGTAATATCTTCAAAAATGGAAATTTCCGAGGTTCTTGACAACCATTTACAATTTCAATACATTACACTCGGATCCATGACGATCTGTGACGATTCGCCGCTGCCACTTCGCCGCCGTCATTTCGCCGACTGCCATTTCGCCAACTGGTTGATGAAAAAATTATTTAAATTAAAGTGATAATTTAAATACACATGTGATTATAAAAATGTTGAAGTTCTAAGAACATCTATTCATCCAACGTGAAAGGTTTTTTTTTTTGGTTAGGTTACGTTTGTAGGTTGTTTGTTAGTTCCACATAATCGCCTAAGTGGATACTTTGATGTGGACCAAAGGCTTAATTTTTTAAATTATTATATTTAGTACTTTAAAACGGATGATCGACAAAGCTCACTCCCCCCCCCCATAAAAGACCTCTTCCGCTTCAGACAAAAGACCCCCCCCCCACACACACACACACAAGCGCTGCAGACAAATGCCCCTCCCCCCTACTTTGACTAGGGTGGTTTTGGGATGAAATTCATGCTTTTAAAATGTTTTTCATTTAAATTAAATCAACAATTTTAAGTGAAAAATTCAACGATTGCAGTATTTTTGCACGGATGACCTGAGCACAGACACCCTGACGGCTTATCTTCTTAATCCACAAACGCAATTCGTGCTTAACTAATCGTCGGTGAAACGGCGGCGGCGAAATGATCCCCCCCCCATCCCCCCTCTTGTATTAAATTAGAACTAACCACCATCACGCATGCATAATGACATGTTTTTAACGTGCCCACATTGGTGATTAATTTAAGGACTGAAAGAATTAGATCTGCGACTAGGTAAATATATATTTATATATATATATATATTATTTAAAGTGGTTTGGCAGCCTCAGCAGTCTTTACTAAACACGAATCCATTGCTACAAATAATTCTCAAAACTTAAAACTCATTTAGTGAATGCGCCGTGATCAGTGACTGAGTGAGACGTACACTTGATCATTTTTTTTGACGTACAGAATTTGTAAGTAAATTATCATTGCTATTGTTCTTATTGATAAGCTTAATCTGTGGAAAGTTTAAAAAAAAAATAATAATAAAAAAAAACACGTTTTTTCGAATAAAAAATAATTATTATTTTCTCATTTTAAAGTAAATGGAGATGAAACAAAAGATTTAATATGATTACGTTCGTGATGGAACAAAGATTAAGTTGAAGATTTAAAATAATAAAATACATAATGAAGAATTTAAACGTATATCACGCTTTTTTAAAATCCTCAGATTATAACATTATGACCTTCTCAAACTGGAACGTCAACCATCTCCTGGGCATGTTGGTACTAATGATGCCACACGGATTATCCGTGCCCATTTCTAAAGATGACTATCTAAAGATGAGGTCGGACTTGATCAGCCAGGACGAGAAGATGAGGCTAGGCGGAGACATTGTGCTGTCTCCAAATGAACTTATTGTTAATAGCATCTTCATGAAGGTATTCCACTGTTGTTGAGAGCAACTTGGTTGAATCTTGCAACTTATTGTTAATAGCCTCTTCATGAAGGTATTCCACTACTGTTGAAAACAACTTGGTTGAATCTTGCAACTTATTGTTAATAGCATCTTCATTGAGGTATTCCACCACTGTTAAAAACAACTTGGTTGACTCTTGCAACTTATTGTTAATAGCATCTTCATTGAGGTATTCCACCACTGTTGAAAACAACGTGGTTGATGTGGCGAAAAGTACGTTGTCTAGGAGATTAGGTCCCTTCTGTAGCCACAGAAAATCGTTTCAGAGTCTACAACTCCGTTTCTTAAGCTTCTGGAAAGCTGGTACTTGTACATTTTCCTGGCTCCTATAAAGCCGATAGTTTAAAAGGAAAAACCACGCAACGTCGTTTAAGAGTCATCGAATATGTTTATTACTTGTTGAAAATATAAGTGTTCAAACACAGCACATTCTATTGAATAGTCATGTGAAGTGACTAACAAATCCAATGAATACACAAAAACAGCATCATAAAGTTTTACGAAGTCCTCACTCCAAAAAACACTCTGTCGAATCCACACGCAATAATAAATCGTTCTCTCCCTAATAATAATCTGTCTCTCCTTTTATACCATTATTGCCCATGCACTCGTGATAACAAGAAAAATGTTCACATTCATTCACCACTCTAATGTTTTCACAACTCACAACAAACACTTTCTCCACTGGGTTCCCCCCCCCTGCCAAGACGGTCATACTCGTGGAAAAATATAGCCAATACCACGAGCACTCTCTTTCCGCCCCCCCCCCCCCAAACATACACACAAAAAAGTAACCACACAATCTGACCGTGACAGTTGACACTTGCAACTTATTGTTAATATCATCTTCATTGAGGTATTCCACCACTGTTGAAAACAACTTGGTTGACACTTGCAACTTATTGTTAATAGCATCTTCATTGAGGTATTCCACCACTGTTGAAAACAACTTGGTTGACTCTTGCAACTTATTGTTAATAGCATCTTCATGAAGATATTCCACTACTGTTTAAAACAAATTGGTTGACTCTTGCAACTTATTGTTAATAACATCTTCATGAAGGTATTCCTCTACTGTTGAAAACAACTTGGTTGACTCTTGCAACTTATTGTTAATAGCATCTTCATTGAGGTATTCCACTAATGTTGAAAACAACTTGGTTGACTCTTGCAACTTATTGTCAATAGCATCTTCATGAAGTTATTCCACTACTGTTTAAAACTACTTGGTTGACTCTTGCAACTTATTGTTAATAGCATCTTCATTGAGGTATTCCACTGCTGTTGAAAGCAACTTGGTTGACTCTTGCAATCGTTAATGGTGGCAAAAGATGAGATCGAAAGTTTGCAAAATTCGATAATGGATTCTGACAGGGGCGGATCGAGGTAATGAATCGGTCAAGGCGAGTCCGCCCTGGTGCCCTGACAAGTTGATATTTTATGGGATATTTTTAACCCGTCCAGGTCACGGGGTCAAATTAAGACCGACGCGAAAATGAACTTGTTTAATTATCTTTTGTAATTCTAATATCGAAAATAAAAAATGCAGTCTCTAAGATAATGATGGGAATAATGTTTAAAAATATGAGTTTGAGCAATAATAATATCATAGAATTGATCACATACGTTTGATGATATTTATATATACATGTCTGTAATTTGCCAGTGAATCAATGTTTTTGCCTCTCAAAAATTTGCGGTTACGTCGTTGTTAGATCCACTGGTCCTCAACTTTTTAGACCCGCTGGCTCACACTCTCTCCATCCCTACCCCACGTGATATTGTACAATAAGGCAGGGCCGAACACTGGAAATTAACCTGGTAACCTTGACCGTGACTCAACTTAAACAATGCGCGCATCTGGAGAAGCGTACATACGCTACCTTATACTATATATGGCAAGGCCCAGCAGTTCTCACCCTCTTTCCCCTGTAATTAGTGCAGATCCTGGCTAGCTATATTTTTGTGCTGAAGTTTGTTCGCTCATAGTTGACTAGGTTTGTTATCTTTAATTTTCATGAGTTTGTAGATTCAGATAAAAGAAATTCGCGTGTAAGATTGTATTAAGAAATGTTTCTTAGCTTTTGATTATTGATTACTGATGGGATTCCACTGTTTTAGTTATGTCTTATGTGTTGCGTTCCTTATTCTAATTTCTAGCCAGTCTGGTGTAGTCTAGTGTAGAGCAGTCTCGTCGTAGTCGTTGTAGTTCATTATACTACAGTTGAAGTCAGGCAGTTAGTGGGTATACTAGCGCTGACATCCTCAAAACATATAAGGAATTAAAGAGAACCCGATAGATTAGGCTTACGGGAGATAGCCCTGGACTCCCACCAGCAACACAGACCGTGGGTGCCAAGCCTTTAGACTCTTAGAGTCTAGACCTATGACGTTCCAGACAGGGCCGGCCCTAACAATTGCGGGGCCCTATGCGAAACGGATTGCGCGGGGCCCAGTCTGGGGTAGGGATAAGGATAATAAGTGAAAATTAAGAATTTTATTAGAAAATAAAGTGCGGGGCCCAATGCGGCCGCATAGGTTGTAGTGGCCTAAGGCCGGCCCTGGTCCCAGACCGCAGTGGCCGGACGAGGGCAGACCATACTACTGCTACTGTTGTGTGTGTGTGTGATTTGGGGACCACAGAAACGCCAGCTCAACCTGATTACACCTCCAGTACTAGACAGACATATTATTTAGTAAATAATAGTATATACAGTATACTTAGTTGTTCTTTCTGTTGTTATATTATATGCATTATCATGTGTGCATTTAGTCCTTTTTACTATTTTTTACTTGTAATTAAATATTCCTTATTCGTGGGCTGAACCGCCCGTCTTATATGGTTTATAGAAGGAAAGTAGTTATATATCTTCCTTGAAGTGTGCGAGTGAAAGGGTGCCATTGGATGTAAGTGTGAGTGGGGTGATATTGGGTTAGAATAGTTAAATAGTAGATTAAATCGTGCCCCTAGTACAGTTAGCGTAACAGTCGTTCACAGTTTGTGCCCCCAAACAATGGAATTCTCTACCACTACACATCCGCAATATATCAACTATCATAGCCTTCAAAACTGCACTCAAAACACATCTCTTTAAACTCTACTACCCCGACTGATTCCCCACATCTGACCGATAAACGCTGCTGCTGGCCACCGTCCATGGCTTGTCATGTAAAAGTTCTGGTGTGGATGAGGTGAATATGCATTCGTTTTTGTTTTGTCTCTATACATCTGTTCTTTATCAATATATGAAGGGCTGAGTAGAAAAAGTACTTAAGTTACAATTTTTCAAAAATGAGTTAAGACAGGCATTGTATTTAAGTACTTCCCCTGAATCATTCCTATAAATTTTTTTCATGAAAAATGTCCACAAGTGGTTGATTCGGAGTTACCTTGAACAGATTTTAATGTATCAAATTAAGAATTAAAAAATTTTAAACTCAATTTTCTCAAAACTTAAAAAATACACTTAAGTACTTTTTCTACTCAGCCCTTCATATGTATTTTATGTTATTGTCACGATTATGTCTCTTTTTCTAATATTTTTATGTACAGCGCGGTGAGCCTAGCCCTAGGCTGGGGTAGCGCGCTATATAAAACAACAAATAATAGTAATAAAATATGCTTACTGTTTATTTTTTTTAAAAGATAAAGTTGCTCTAAAATAGCTTTTGACAAACTTCATATTCGTGATGAATTGTAGTCTCATAAGATTAAATAAGCACTCCATCTGTCTTGTATCGTAAAAGGAATGCCGTCATTATTGTTAGAAAGAGCATCAGTCAGCGTTGCTGAGAATACCATGCTAAAAAGTATTGATGCTAGAGCACAGTCTTGTTTTACGTCATTAGTTACAGGAAAAGCCGCAAACTCATATCCAGAAGCCCCCACCCTCGCCACCATAGCATGAAGTTGACAATTACTAATGTGTTTTATGGTCACGCCTGGTCTTAAGTTAAAAAAAAAAATCTCAGTTTACAGATATACGAATAAACACTTGTATTTTTCGTAGCGGGTAGCGACCGGTCCGTAAAGTTATCGGGGAATGGGTCCGATAGCCGATCGCTTTATATGTCGACACGCCCCTGGATTCTGGTAGGAAAATAAACAATGCTTGTTTAAGTTAATGTAAGTTTGGATACAAGGTCAAGGAATGGCTTAGGACAGGGGTCGGGAACCTTTTCATGGCAAAGAGCCTAGTATTACATTTTTGATCATTGTTTTGTTTTTAAATTGAAGAGCCAAATAAATAAATTTAAAAAAATTTAAAAAATTAAATTAAAAAAAACACAAGTAATGTGTTAGAGTTATGCCCCTTTGAAAAAAACGGTAACACTTCTGATTCATGCATTTATAATATTTATTTTAGTGGAGACCCATCTAATCGACATTAACACCACAGAACCCCAATTTATAATATTTATTTTAGTAGAGACCCATCTTATCGGCCGTAACACCACAGAACCCCAATTTATAATATTTATTTTAGTAGAGACCCATCTTATCGGCTGTAACACCACAGAACCCCAATTTATAATATTTATTTTAGTGGAGACCCATCTAATCGACCTTAACACCACAGAACCCCAATTTATAATATTTATTTTAGTAGAGACCCATCTTATCGGCCGTAACACCACAGAACCCCAATTTATAATATTTATTTTAGTAGAGACCCATCTTATCGGCCGTAACACCACAGAACCCCAATTTATAATATTTATTTTAGTAGAGACCCATCTTATCGGCCGTAACACCACAGAACCCCAATTTATAATATTTATTTTAGTAGAGACCCATCTTATCGGCCGTAACACCACAGAACCCCAATTTATAATATTTATTTTAGTAGAGACCCATCTTATCGGCCGTAACACCACAGAACCCAAATTTATAATATTTATTTTAGTAGAGACCCATCTTATCGGCCGTAACACCACAGAACCCCAATTTATAATATTTATTTTAGTAGAGACCCATCTTATCGGCCGTAACACCACAGAACCCCAATTTATAATATTTATGTTAGTGGAGACCCATCTTATCGGCCGTAACATCACAGAAGCAGCAGTAGCGTCTAAAAAAACTTAAATTTAATTTACACACTTTTAAATAAAACCATGTCAGCAAAATATTTAATTATCCAAGAGCCAGATGAGAAAACTCAAAGAGCCGCACGTTCCCGACCCCTGGCTTAGAAACAGATCATTCCTGTTTAAAAAACACAACAACAACAGCTAATTACCACATCCCTGAAAAATTCAATGCTTTATAAAACATAAAGCAAACATAGAACAAAATATAGATACCGCTCATAAATTACCAGCGACCAAAATGAATAAATAATAATTTGTGAAAGTTCTCCCCTTTATATCTTTTTAAAACCAACAATCAAATTAAGGTGGCCAGTCTTTTCAAATTTGAACACCAGAAACTTTAAATTCGTTTTGGCACCACTTGTGTACACAAATAAACGACTATTTGCTTAGACACGGAGAACTCTGCTGTCTTCGAGACGTTCTATTGAGCAAAAATGTGACCGTATCACGAAGATAATTTGGATGAAAAAGAAATAAATATATTTATATATTGTTAGCTGTTTTATCTCTTTATACATGGATATGATCAGATGTACGAGGTCTTTTGTTAAATTATTAATGTTTGATTTTGAGTTCGTTAACTGTACTGGTTCTGGTTCTGGTTCGGTACGTTGCTGCATCCATATACTGGCATATGTGCAACGGTTGGGGAAGCGATGTTGCCAATCTAACGGCCCCTAGCAGATGCCAGGGCGGCCTTGAAGCTTTCGATCGTTGTCGAGTTCACGGCGGTATTGTCCAGGTTGTTCCAAGCAATTATGGTGCGTGGAAAGAATGACTGCTTATGTTGCACTGTGTTACTCCGAGGCACAGTGAAGCATTTGTTATTGTTTCGGGTGTAATTTCTCATGGGGTTGTCAGATGTTAAGTCAGTGTTAAGTGACTGTTTGGCTCTAATTAATCGGCCTGGCTTCTGTGGGGTAAGATAATTGTTTGATGGGATGGCCGGAATTAGCCCCATGGCCATTTTATATAAGAATGTTAGGCGGATCTTTTCTCGTCTGTCCTTGAGAGTGGGGATGTCAAATCTGTTTAAAAGGCCAGTGACGTAGCCAGGCGTGGTGGTTTTATAGTCACGTGCTATGAAGCGCATTGCGTTACGTTGGATTCGCTCCAATTTGTCCACGTCTTGCTTGAGGTATGGGTCCCAGATGATTGCACCATATTCTAGTATCGGACGAACGAGTGCAAGATAGGCATTTCGTTTGCAGGATGTTGGGCAGTGGCGCAGATTTCTTCTAATAAAACCTAGTGTGGAGTTGGCTTTTTTTGAAATTTTGTTTATATGGGGGTGACCATTTTAGGTTATTTGAGAAGAGAATTCCAAGGTATGGATTGTTTGTTACTTGTTGAAGGATTGTCCTATTTAGGGTGTACATATAGCTTGATGGTTTTTTTTTTGAGATGCTCATTATGTAGCATTTGGTTTCATTAAATTTCATGCCCCATTCGTCTGCCCAATTCATAAGGCACTCCAAATCTGCTTGAAGTTGGTTGTGGTCATCGTAGTCGATTATCTCTTTGTAGACAAGACAATCATCTGCAAACAGCCTCACTTGAGATTTTACAGTATCAGGGAGGTCGTTTATGTGACAGAGAAAGAGAAGGGGGCCCAGTACTGTGCCTTGAGGAACTCCTGAGTCTACGGTGGCTTTGCCTGATCGGACGCCATCTACCACTACTTGCATGGTCCGTTTTGTTAGAAATGTTGAGAGCCAGGAGTGAAGGTTGCCGGTAATGTGGAGTTTGTGTAGAAGAAGGCTGTGTGGAACAGTGTCGAAGGCCTTGGAGAAGTCGAGAATTGCCATGTCGATCTGGGTACCTTTGTCATAGGAGGCAAGGAGGTCATTGGTGGTGATGATTGAGTTTCTGTGGAGTATCCAGAGCGGAAACCGTGGTTTAGAGTGGTCAAAATGTTGTAGTGTTCAAGGTGGTTCATGATGTGACGACAGATGATGTGTTCCAGAATTTTGCATGGAACGGAGGTCAGGGATATTGGGCGGTAGTTTGCTGGGTTATGACGGTCACCTTTCTTGTAGGCACTAGTGATATTTGCATCAAGCCAGTCTAGTGGGAGTTTGCCGGAGTCAAGCGACTTTTGGAAAATGCGGGTGATGGTTGGGGCGATGTTGTCAGCCAGGGTCTTTAGGACAATGTTTGGGATACAGTCAGGTCCGGGTGCTTTATTGGGCTTGAGGTTTTTGAGAAGTTTGGCAACTCCTTGTTCAGTTATGTTGAGGGGGTCAATTGTACCAGGTGAAGGTTTTAGGGATGGTAGTACTGTTGTGGTAATTTTGGTGAAGACAGATTGAAACTGCCTTAGGAGAATTTCAGCTTTGCATTGGCTATCGCTTACAAGTTGCCCGTATTCTAGTAGAGGGGCTACGCCAATGTTGTCTTGCTTCTTGGATTTTATGTAGCGCCAGAATGGTTTTGTGTTGTTGTTTTCAAGGCCTTCTTGAATGACTCCATTTATGTGCTGCCACTCGCCTCTTCTTAGTTCCCTACGACAGTGTTTCTGGAACTGGCGGTATAGGGTCCAGTTGTTGGTAGTTTGGACTTTCTTCAATAGTCTTTTCTTTCTTTTCAGCAGCATCTTGAGCCGTGTGTTCAGCCATGGTAGATTACATGGATTTTTTAATGTGGCTGATGGGACATTTTGATCTAAGCTTTTGAATAAGGCATATTTGAAGGTCGACCATAGTGTTTCTACATCCTCTTCCTCGTTGTATTTTTTCAGGATGGCCTGTTCAGTGGCGGCGAGATCAAGCTTGATCTTGTCCCAGTTTGCTTTACCGAACTTGTAAGATTTCCTGGGTTTCTGGCGCGTTATTTGAGCTTTTGAGTAGAAGTCAACCACCACTACGTCATGGTCAGATATGCCTGGGACACACGTGGATTGTTTAACACCAGAATTAATCTTTAAACCCAGTACTTAACTGGTAAAAACAGTAAGAATGGTGGTTTTAACTAGAGACGATGTAATTTATAGATTTTTCTGTGACAGGAAAAGCGTCAGATGATAGAGGAGAGCCGTCAGAACCGTACCGTGTTCCTTCCATCAACAAGCTTCTATCACGCAAGAAAACTCATCGACCAGACCGTCTTGTTTCAATTAATTCATAAATTTCCCAAAGGTAAGTGGTGATATAATAAGAATTTTAGTCACGTAGTTTGTCACTCATAGGTCCTCAATGGTCAACTTCGCTACGGGTCTTGAGTTGCCCCCCCCCCCCCAGGTATGAGGGATTTTGTACGAGCATTTAATGGCCGACGCCTTTGCCCACCGCTTTGCCTCTGAACAATTAGATTCCCAAGGCTTGTTGCCCAGCATCCAAATTTTAACTTCCATTTGAGTGGATCGTTTAGTGTCTTGATTTATTTCAAGTCCATCTGATTATCTATCTAATCAATTAAAGTATGAACATGAAGCAAATTTCTTTGTGAAGAGGTCCTTCTTTTTCTTCAACATTTTCTTCTTATCCCACAAAATCTCGACACTACATCACCAACTTTTTGACCAAACGTCATGAAAAGCTTCCACTCCGACCGAACGTCATGAAAAGCTTCCACTCCGACCGAAGCAGTGGCGTAGCGAGCTTAACTCGCGCCCGGGGCACAATACATTTTTAGCGCCCCCAATACCTTTTAAGCGCCCCCCCATTTCGAAAACCATACAATATTATAGTAAAATATAACATTTGGCGCCCCTTTGTGAGTAGCGCCCGGGGCATGATGCCCCCCTTGCCCCCCTCACTACGCCACTGGACCGAAACACTCGCTAAAGGGGCACACGGCAGATGCATTTTTACATTTGTTAAAATCTCTATTTTATGTTGGAAATAATGTTGTTCTTTTTTTAGCTGGCATCCGTCCGTCACAATGTGACGATGGTGTGGAATTCACAGGACGAAATCCACAAGGCCTGGAATTAGTCTTCTATTATTATAAGCTGGTTCCCTACACAGCAAATTGCCTCTCTCCACGCCGCTGGATAAACCCAAATGGAACATCACGTGGATGATACAGATTGGTACCAGGGGCGTCGCAGGAGTTGTCGGAATGTTTCATTGTCCAATGTTATCCGCCTACGGGACTCCATCTCCGGGTTTGAATTCAGAGTTTCTCCTCTCTTAGATGATGTTGCTTTACTAGGACAATTTAAAGAAAACCACCCATTTTGTAATAGTATTTGCTTTCACGTCTCGGCCCTATTTCTTGTCCTCGTCCTAGGGGGAGCTCTCCACCTTCACGACCAATCGATGGTCAGCCTGGACTGGGTTGTGAAGAACGCCACCTACCGGGATAATGTCTACATGTGTCTGGGACGTAACAATTTTCTGATGTTTAAGGTCTTCCGCGAAGCTCCGGAAAATGATGGTGCGTTCAAATGTGTGTGTTTGATTATGGTAGATAATGGGTGGTATGCTTACAGAAGTCATTTTCCTTGCTAACTATGGATGTTAATGATATGGTCACGGGTGGTATTTCATTGATGGCATGTTCATTAATGGTATATTCTTTAATGGTATATCCATTAATGCTATGTTCATTTATTGTATCTTCATTAAAGGTATTTCCATTAATGCAATGTTAATTTATGGCTGCACCTATTGGTACCCGGGTACCAGAATTGAGAGACAGAAAGAAGTTCGGTTAGATAGGAAGGGCAGGAATCTGAGAAAAAGTTGTGACAGAGACATAATAGCATTGAGTCTAATGGTACCCGGGTGCGAATGGCGGCGCTGCGTATCTGGGTCCATTTTGACTAATGCTATTCGGATGTCATTTGTATTAGTTTATTTTAGTTTAAATGAAGAATTAAGTTTACAAACGTATAATAAATTCAATTATCTTTCATTTGATACCTCATTTGGTCTTACAAACCCAACAATAATATTTTAAATCGTTTTTTAATCCCAACCTCTCAATTCTGGTACCCGGGTACCAATAGCCACTTCGTTAATTTCTTGTAACTTCATTAATGGTATGTTCATTACTAGTATGCTCTATATATACCGGTACATTATATTTCTCTCTACGTGTACAGTTTGTCACTGGAAGCTAGTGAAGAAAGAACGAGAGTCTTCTGATGACGTGGAAGCTTTTGATTTGAAGTTAGTTCGTGAGTCAAATACATAACCTGCATCAGTGGTGTAGGCATGGTTAGTGACGCTCGAGGCGGGACACGATTGTTTCCGCCCCTTCCAAACAAACAAACAAACAAACAAATCCCGTCTACATTTGAAGGTGGCCGAAAATGACGCCACTCAATATAGAGAAAAAAAATGCTCTCCTGAGTGGAACATCCCCTCCCCCCCTTTTTCACTATCCCTTCCTACGCCACTGACATTGATTAGGCAAAGTCAATAAATATATACATTGCCCGTTAAAAGTATTTATTTTTGTATTCCTATTTCAAATAAATATGATATTTCAATACATATACAAAGAACAGGTAGGCACACGTATCGATATATTTCTCATTTCGATTAGGTGATCCTGGGATGTACTAGATTATTATTATTATTATATTATTATTATAAGTTGTCTGATATAGCGCGGTACCCCAGCCTACGGCTGGGCTCACCGCGCTGTACATAAAAAATATTAGTAAAAGAGACATAATCGTGACAGTATAATAAATACATTTATGTAATAAAGAACAGCTGTATAAAAACAAAACAAAAACAAATGCATATTCACTCCAAGCAACCCGAGAACTTTTACATGTCAAGCCATGGACGTCAGCCAGCAGCATCGTTTATCGGTCAGGGGGGGGGGGGGGAATCAGTCGGGGTAGTAGAGTTTAAAGAGATGTGTTTTGAGTGCAGTTTTGAAGGCCTAGGTGGTTGGTATATTGCGGATGTGTAGTGGAAGAGAATTCCATTGTTTGGGGCCGCAGAAAGAGAAAGATCCTTCACCATATGTTTTAGTGCGTGTCTTAGCAACGGACAGAATACGCGTGTCTGCGGAGGAGCGAAGCTGTCGAATGGGTGAATAGACAGAAAGAAGTTCGGTTAGGTAGGAAGGGCAGGAATCTGAGAAAAAGTTGTGACAGAGAACAGACAGCTTGTAATCAACGCGTGCTTGTATAGGTAGCCAATAAAGTGAGTGGAGTAGTGGAGTGACGTGATCACGTTTTTTTGCCTTTAGAGAACGAGGAACCCTGGATCCAGGGTTTCATATCATGGTTGATCATATATATGCACAAGTTCTTAATCATTGTTTATAAAAAAAACTACCTTTTGTCTTGAAGTATTTAAATTTAAATATAAAAAAACAAAAACTTTCTCCTTTATTATTATTATTATTATTATTAATATTAGTTGTCTCATATAGCGCGGTACGCCAGCCTAGAGCTAGGCTCACCTTTGAACTTCCACAGACTTTTGTCCGAATCGTTAAATTTAAAAAAAAAATGTTTTTACCTTTAAACAAAACCAAATTAACATTTGTATTATGTTTTTGTTCTTCTTCAAAGCCTGAAAAACAATCTAAGTTTAGTGGACACTGATCCGTATGACGCATTTCCGGATAATCAAGCTGCTTGGGTGAAATTCGGAGCTTTCTTTGATCAGGCAAGGGAGCTCATTAATAGGTTCCGGTCGCGTCTTGTTGACCTCGTGCGTCCTTAGCTCATGTGCTGACCCCGGGGGTGTAGGTGCTCTCAAAGCTGACCCCGGGGGTGTAGGTACTCTCAAAGCTGACCCCGGGGGTGTAGGTGCTCTCAAAGCTGACCCCGGGAGTGTAGGTGCTCTCAAAGTTGACCCCGGGGGTGTAGGTGCTCTCAAAGCTAACCCCGGGGGTCTAGGTGCTCTCAAAGTTGACCCATTTTCTACATGACGTTTCTGTAAATCTGTGCCGTTGTTGTTGGGACATGCCCATTAATTCTCACCGAATGCTTCATAAGCCCAAAGATTCTGACCCCCCCCCCCCCTTTTTTTGTTTTTTCCTTTTCTATTTATTAAAAACATATTTTGAGTTTCTCCTGGTCTTTGGCGCTAAAAGTTAATGGACAATGTCACAATTTGCTGTTAGGCTTCAGGCTTTTATCCTGAGCATAAAGTGCATTATAGATATCAACGCCGAAATGCGATCTGTATTGACGCAGTGTTTACTACAAAGATGATCTAATTTAAAAAAACAAAAAAACCCAACAAGTTGGCAGCTGGAAAACGTTGAAGCATACTCTTGCCATGAACCATTTTCGGGTTAACCTGCCAGGTAAACAACTCTGTTTAAGTAACATAAGCAATCTTAGATTGACCTGGTTACATAAACAATATGAGATTGACCTGGTTACGTAAAGAACATGAGATTGACTTGGTTACATAAACAATAGGAGATTGACTTGGTTACATAAACAATATGAGATTGACTTGGTTACATAAACAATATGAGATTGACCTGGTTACATAAAGAATATGAGATTGACCTGGTTACATAAACTTTTTTTGGGTAAATCTGATAACTTAAACTTAGAATTTTGTGGTTGGAATTTTTCAAAAAGATGTTCCTGACCAAAAATAACCATTTCCTAGGTTGGTCCTCTAATGAACTATGTCCCCATCTACCGCGACATGGTGTGGAGGACATTGGAGGAGTTCAGAGAAGCGAACGTGCAATACGTTGAGATAAGAGGCAGCTTCATAGGGGTGAGTGTTGACAGCTGACATGACAGCTTACGTACCCACGCGTGACAAAGTACATACTGACATATGCAAAGTACGTATTGACATGTGACAAAGTACTTGAGATGGAGGGATTCAGTTAATGGTAATGACTCATGACTAAAATATTTACTTTACTGGTTTACATGCTTTTGTACCGGAACTGGTTTACATGCTTTTGTACCGGAACTGGTTTACATGCTTTTGTACCGGGACTGGTTTACATGCTTTTGTACCGGAACTGGTTTACATGCTTTTTTAGGACGGCAGTAACAGGGACAAAAATAGATATCGGTCCAAACCTTTTATTTCAAACATGGGCTTGGGAACTCTTAAAATGGCCTGCATCGTCGATGCTAAGCGTAAACTATATTTTTGTTGTTGTTGTTAGCTGTGTTTTAAATAAGACAAAATAAAATTACATAAAGCACCATGATATGTGAAAAGAAATTCTTAGCATAAAATTGTTCAACTACTTTTTGCAGTTTTACGACGTCGACGGCACGGTGCACGATGCGAGGTACGGCGTGCAACTTATCAAGAGCATCAGGGATGAGTTCGTGAAGAAATATCCAGATTTTACTGGATTTAAAATCATTCTGACTGGCACTAGGTCAGTATTGTGATGCTCGAAATCTTAGAGTTTGGGGTTCTTAACAGTGGTGTTTTATGATGTGAGGATTGCTTTAATTGACCTGAGGCTTAAATGTAGTCAGTGGCGTGGCAAGCGTTAGTGGCGCCTCAGGGCGGGTAAACCAATTTTCCACCGGCTTCCCCCTATAAAACAATGCAGTTGGCCGAAACTGCCGCCACTCCATGTAAGAGAAAATTTGCCGCCCTGGGGTGGGACCGCCCCTCTTCCTTCGTCGCTGTGTGCATTGTTAACAAATTGCAACTAAACATGTTCTAAAGTTGGGATTTTAACCAGTAAATGAACAGTGCAAAAATTAAAATGTTAAAAACACCCGAATTTCTCGCCATTTGCGAATTGTGTGTGTCTAAAATATTACTAACACATTTAATATTTACATGGTATGAAAAAATAAAATTAATAAAAATAAAATAATTAATTAAATGAAAAATTTATTTACACCCCAACCCCCGAAAAAAAAACAACAACAAAAAACGGCCACAAAAATCAACAAAATAACAACAATAACAAGAAGAAAACAGTAAACTTTCAAGTCTTAGTCTGCCATATCTTTAATCCTTTCATTTTCATACTAATTATTCTTAGAAACCAAAATGTGTCTCAAATCTTGGAGGAAGTGAAAACGACCATGGCGCTCCATAAGGAATTCCCGGATGTGGTGTCGGGCTACGACCTGTCTGGGAACGAGGCTCTCTTCCACCCATTGTCCTACTACAGTGAAGCCCTGCTGTATCCTAGCCAACAGGACCCGCCGTATCATCTGCCTTACTTCTTTCACGCCGGTGAAACCCGTGAGTTGAGTTTGGCTAAGAGAGTGTTTTCCAAACGCGGGATACATGCCTCACATGGGGGCAATTTAAAGAATATTGGGGTTGGGGGGGTGGGGTTTGGTTTCGGACGTATTGACTTTTAGCGTAGCCCCCGCGTGACATTTGGAGGCCCAGTCACCCGCCTCTTGACAGTTTTGTGCCCTCTGCATTAAAAGTTGATAGTTGAATTCTTTTCTCGACTTCGCAACTTTTGCCTTCGCCCCCTAATTAAATATACTCACATTCCTATTTCTGTTCTCTCGGATACTACATTGCTGTTACTATTCGTCGGCTCGTAATTGGTTGAAGATGGGTTTGGCACTGTAAACAATTTATTTATAATTTTTTGTTTTGTTTTACCAAATGGATGCGACAAAGTTTAGTGGTTTCAGATTAAATTAACCAAAAGTAACACCTCAAATAAAAGCGCTTTGCAGCAGACACCATACGACTTCAAATTATAATTTTTTAGACTTTTTAGAGTTAAATCTAATATTTTTTTTGACTGACGAAGAAGACATCAATATATATATATATATATATATATATATATTGTTGTTGTGTGTGCTTTTTGGAGGTTGTTTTCTTTGTTTAGCTAGGGGCATTGGTGAAAAAAACAACGTTTCTTTCAAGGCAGAATTTCCCTTTTCAGGGGACTGAAAAGTGGTTTGTTTGATTAATAATAAATTGAAAGTAGCCTCCCTTGATGGACCTTATTTTCGCGCAGTTTGAACTTTGATGGGCTAAGAAAAAATGCCATAGCTGCATAAAAGGTATTACTTTCTTGATAGACTGTAGATGAAATTCACTTCAGAAAACAACAACATCTTCAATTCTTTGGTTGTGTTAGTGACTTCAACAGTTTCAATGCTACCTCAAGAATTCAAATGATATATGGTATCAATACATTATCGCATTCATATTTTTCTGGATCTGAAACCAGAAACAAAACAAAAAAAAAACAAAAAAAATTAATCCCCTCTTTCTTTACAGCATGGCAGGGCACTGAGACAGGCTTTAACCTGGCTGACGCAATTTTGCTCAACGCCACCCGTGTAGGACACGCCTTTGCACTGAGCAAACATCCGAAATTTCTTCAGTTGATTATGCAAAAGAAGATCCCGTTGGAGGTGCAGCCCATATCAAATCAGGTCAGCTCAAAAAATGATTCTTTGCAATGGCGTAGGCAGAGGGCGTGGATGGGGAGGTCCGTCTCTGGCGTCCTACCTATTTAAAGAAAATAAAGTGATTTCTACATTTTTTTTTGCTTACTTTCCCTAAGATAGGAGTGGAAAATTCAAGGACCCACCCGGGGCATAGAAAACTCTAGCTGACTATGGCTAGTTGACACTGACTATTATTTTATGGAAAGGTTGGAAAAAGAAAGGGAAGTTGTTTTTTTTAATTATTATTATTCACTTGTTATTTTATGTTAAGCTCTCAAGGGCTTTACATAATTACCACTACTCTAAGAGCTTAACATAGATTACCACTAATCAAGAGCTTAACATAGATTACTACTGCTCAAGAGCTTAACATAGATTACCACTACTCAAAAGCTTAAATAAAATAATGGAAATTAAAGATGTAAATACATTCTTCACACATGGGAGAATTGAAATAACTTTCTTTTAAAAAACCGATCTTAGATTCGCCATGGCAACACCATGATGGAGCAACATCTCTCTTTCTCCCTGACAGGTTTTACGCCTGGTCGACGACTTCCGTAACCACCCCATGGTGTCGCTGCTGGCCCAGAACCTACCTTTGGTCATCAGCTGCGACGACCGCACCACCATGGGGTTGGCACCGCTGTCACATGACTTCTTCGTGGCGTTCACGGCCATGTCCAGCGAGGACGCTGACCTGACCCTCTTGAAACAACTGGCCATCAATTCAATCAAGTGAGTTTCACCGTCGTTGGTTCATTTCAGTGAATATTGGCCCAGGCATTGTACGGTCAAGTCATATTTTAATTTCGGGACAAGGTTCCTTTGTTGAATTTTCTCACCACATGACAGTTTATCGCCATTGACAGAAAAAGACTCCCAGGCATCGCACGCTTTCCTCACCCACCCATACACATACGTACACATATTGCAGCGATGGTATCAAATTAAAGAAGCATCAGAAGTAACTGGACATGTCATCCAGAACTTGAAATAGATTACCACTAATCAAGAGCTTAACATAGATTACCACTGCTAAAGAGCTTTACATAGATTACCACTACTCAAGAGCTTAACATAGATTACCACTGCTAAAGAGCTTAACATAGATTACCACTGCTAAAGAGCTTAAAATAGATTACCACTACTCAAGAGCTTAACATAGATTACCACTGCTCAAGAGCTTTACATAGATTACCTCTACTCAAAAGCTTAACATAGATTACCACTACTCAAGAGCTTTACATAGATTACACTACTTAAGAGCTTAACATAGATTACCCCTACTCAAGAGCTTAACATAGATTACCACTGCTCAAGAGCTTAACATAAATTACCACTACTTAAAAACTTAACATATATTACCACTTTTCACGAGCTTAACATAGATTACCACTTTTCAAGAGCTTAATATAGATACCACTACTCAAGAACTTAACATATATTACCACTACTGAAGAGCTTTACATAGATTACCACTACTCAAGAGCTTAACATAGATTGCAACTACTCAAGAACTTAACATAGATTACCTCTACTCAAGAGCTTTACATATATTACCACTACTCAAGAACTTAACATAGATTACCACTAGTCAAGAGCATTACATAGATTAAGACTACTCAAGAGCTTTACATAGATTACCACTACTCAAGAGCTTTACATAGATTACCACTATTAAAAGACTGAATTCAAGACAAGACCTCTTCTCCTTCTTCGTCCGTTGAAACTGGTTTCGAAACATGGTGGTAGGAAATAGAGCACCTCTGACATTCAACGGGCATCGTGCTGGGCACTAGGCACACGAAATCTTGTACCACGTGGGGTTTCTTTTCCTAGTAAATTTAGTTTAAGCTCTAAAAGTTCAAGGTAGTCATCTCGTGGTAGAGCAGGGCTTCTCAAACTTTTCAGTTTGGCGGACCGGTGGACACGTTTAGAAATAGCATCAGGGACCGGTGCCAGATTTCTTAATTACACTTTCATTTTATTCGAACATAAATTTTCATCTTGTGCGGACCGGCAATGTTAAGGCTCGGGGCCCGGCGCCGGTCCGCGGACCACCATTTGAGAAACACTGTGGTAGAGTATCAGACTCGTCGTGCAGAACTTCTATTACAAACTCAATAGCTTCATTTTTAAAGCACCACGGATTTCCATTTAGCATAACATCATAATTTAACTGGTCTATATTGGGCAAATTGTCTTGACATCTCTTAAAGCCCAATACATTAGGACACGAAGCCGAACCAAATAAGAATTTGAAAATATCTCAAAAGAGAAATTCTAGAAAAGGATGTCTGCATATTAAATAGTATGAGAAAGATGTTCTGTGGCGCTAGCAACACTCAGAACTCCTGACATCTCTCCCCCCCCCCCCCCCCCATTTTTTTAAAAATTAGAAACATCATTAATTATTACAAGAATAGGCAATAGCTGATTGGGACCACGTAGCTCTATTAAACTGATTTACAATATATCGCGAGGCAGATGTGTAGTTAAGTTTTGATTTATGGCTGCACAGTCAGATTTCTGAACGAAAATGAACACATCAATTACATTTTGCTATACTTTTTTTTATTAGGTTCAGCAGTCTCGATCCAAGTAAAAAGGAGAGGGCGATGGAATTATGGGAAAAGAAATGGAACGCATACATCGATGACGTAATCCGCCAATATGGGTTAGCATCGTCTGCAAGGGATCGTCGGAGTGTTACTACTCAAGGTCAATCTCTTCCAAATATTGGATCAACGCTCTTTTCCTCCTGGAATGTTATCCTTCTCCTGTTTAATACGTTGATATAATGCTTGGAACCGAGTTGTTCTTTTCTCTTCTAAATTGTGTTTCGTATTTAAAAAAAAATTTATTAAAAAATATATATTTAAAAAAACGATCTTTTTATTTTTAAAGTTGGCGAAACATATGTATGGGGTACGAACTGCTAGCAAAAAAACATTTGATTGATTGATTGGAGTACTTATATAGCGCTCATTCCATGCTATGATAGCATGCTCACGGCGCTCCGATGTTCGATGCTCGAGAGGTCTCACTGCTGCCAGTTAGGCGCACGTGAACTCCATCTCCCCATCTCCGGGTTTGAATTCAGAGTTGCCTTCTCTTAGATGAGTTGCCGTCCAAGGTTAACGAGTCCCACCCCACCCGGGGTGCTGGTGGTGTTTTGTTGCTTGACTGGGCTTTGGCGGTGATTGAACTCCAGACCATTAACTTGAGATTTGCTCAGTTTAGGCCACCCAGCACCCATTTATTATCGGGGAGAAAAGAGCGAGTAGGTTAGTTCCGCTTTCGTGTTTTGGCCGCCACCCTCATCTAGTTTATGTTTACATTGGGTCGGATGACGATATTATGAATGGGAAGGAAAGAGATTATTCAGATTAAAAATACACTATTAGAAATATAGATTTTTTGGGTCCGTTTTAATAATTAAGCCCTTGTCAGCGTACTGGAATCGAGTTTAGAAAACAACAAACACGATTAAGGAAAACAACCGGATTTTGATTTTTTTTTTTAAAAGTGGACGTCATCCAATTGGAGCTGCTCTGTCTTTTAAAAACAATTTGGACATTCCCCACATCATTGGCTTGGTTACCTTTAGGTATTGCAATCAAATGCTGAAATCTATGGTGGGTACACAGATTAATCTCGATGATTCCTGTAATTCAGCAAATTTAGGTGAATCACCGATTCAATTTTTTTCTCTTCAAAATATATTCAGTGAAAATTCAAATCGTCTATCAACATATCGAGGTACTGCATTGTAGATGGTATTCGTCGATTCTAGCCCATACATACTATTCGACGCTGTACTCGGAGAAAATTCTGGAAACTCCTGCGACGCCCCTGTTTTAAAAGCTGCGTGGAATGTGTGTGTGGGGGGGGGGGGGATCTGCAGATTAGATCTAGGAAACAAGTTATTCTTCATGACCCCCCCCCCCCCCCAAACCTCGCCCAGGTTTCGTGGTTATCACCAGAGACACTTCCGGCGGATTACATCATTGCCTCTTGTAACAGATGACTGATGGCACAGATATATATATATATATCTATATATATATATGTATATATTATATATATGTCTAAATGTGTGGGGACTTATAAATCTTTTGGAATCAAAGCTTTAACTCAGGGCATTTAAATCTTTTTTTTCAGCACCCCCCCCCCCACCATCTTGATTTACAAAACATTTTCCGCGCCCTCATCTCAATTTCAAAACATATTTCCCGCACCCCTATGATACAAATTCAAATAAACAAACCTGATTTACTGGGTCTCCCCCTCCCCCCACACACTGGCTCCCACACACACACTGCCTCCCCCACACACACCGCCTCCCCCACACACACTGCCTCCAACAACCTTGGTTAAGAAACCAATCTGTTTTTAAATTATAAAAGAATTTTAAAAAAAAATGAAATCAGGTTAAATAGTGGCCCCGGGGAGGGGCGTGTTCAAGGGATTGAATCGGCCCGATCACCTGATAGTTCGATCCACCCCCTGAAAGTGGGCTAATAAGAAAGGATCTTAACAAAAATAATAAACATGACCAAAACATATATATATTTTGGTGGTAATTTAAAAGAAAATTCAAATTTTTATATTTATTTTAAATATTTTTTGACCTCAACCAGTTGACCCTCTGCCCGTCGTACAGTATGGTCATTGAAAGGAAGGTTTCCCTATTTGAGCCATACGCCCCCCTCCCACCCCCCAGGGTGCAAGCCATACATTGTTTGTGGGGTCACGAATACTTTGATAAAGGAGTCTTTTGTATTTAAAAAGATTAGTTAAAACAAAGATAAATAACAGGTCCCGTATCAAATGTTAAAATGTGCCATGAGCAAAAAAAAAAAAAAAAACAAGTGTCAGTAAACGCAGCAATAAAACACGTAGGTGTCAAACTTTAAAGTAAGAATATTTAGTTTTCTTTACACAAAATTCCTTTTGTGTAACCTTTCAGAAACACTGTGTTGTTATCTAATCCCCCCCACCCCCACCCCCCCCCCCCCCAAAAAAAAAGAAGTCCCAGCTGGTTCGGAAAATCGAAGCTTTACTGTATTTTGTTATTCGGATAGAGTTAGTGCACATGAATTTTGTAAAAAAAAAAATAAAAAAAATGTAAAGTACTCATTATATGAGATAAGAAAAGAGTTTCTACTGGTATGTGATTTGTTGTTGATTGAGTACACGTGCGTGATTGGGATATAGTAAGTACTCACATTCAAATAGGTACATATATGGGATTTGGAATATAGTAAGTATATATACATGAAATGGGATAGAGTGAGTAGACATTCATTTGGGGAAAAGAGAATATCATTCCTTAAATTTACTAAATCTATTGAAAGAATGAAACAAAGAAAAACACATCATTAGCGTTGACACGGATTGAAACATCGCAAGCCACTTCAGTTTGGCAGACGAACCACGAATCTGACAGACGTACCACATATCTGACAGGCGGACTACAAATCTGACAGACGTACTAGAAATCTGACAGACGCACCACAAATCTGACAGACGTACCACATATCTGACAGGCGTACTACAAATCTGACAGACGTACCACAAATCTGACAGACGTACCACACATCTGACAGGCGTACTACAAATCTGACAAACGTACCACACATCTGACAGACGTACCACACATCTGACAGACGTACCACACATCTGACAGGCGTACCACAAATCTGACAGACGTACCACACATCTGACAGGCGTACAACACATCTGACAGACGTACCACACATCTGACAGGCGTACTACAAATCTGACAAACGTACCACACATCTGACAGACGTACCACACATCTGACAGACGTACCACACATCTGACAGACGTACCACAAATCTGACAGACGTCCCACACATCTGACAGGCGTACTACAAATCTGACAAACGTACTAGAAATCTGACAGACGCACCACAAATCTGACAGACGTACCACATATCTGACAGGCGGACTACAAATCTGACAGACGTACCACAAATCTGACAGACGTACCACACATCTGACAGGCGTACTACAAATCTGACAAACGTACCACACATCTGACAGACGTACCACACATCTGACAGACGTACCACACATCTGACAGGCGTACCACAAATCTGACAGACGTACCACACATCTGACAGGCGTACAACACATCTGACAGACGTACCACACATCTGACAGGCGTACTACAAATCTGACAAACGTACCACACATCTGACAGACGTACCACACATCTGACAGACGTACCACACATCTGACAGACGTACCACAAATCTGACAGACGTACCACACATCTGACAGGCGTACTACAAATCTGACAAACGTACCACACATCTGACAGGCGTACTACAAATCTGACAAACGTACCAAAAATCTGTACATGCGTACGATACATCAATCAAGCAGGGAAAGCGAAGCAGTACTTTGTTGAAAAAGTCCCCTACAACACACTCGGCTCGGCGAAACGCCAGCTATCGATCCGTGGTTTCTGTCTTTTGTTGGTAGTATGTGGCCACAAATAACATCGGTGGCAAGTGAATTTAATTACAGGAGATGTCAACGGAAAGCTGCAGAAGTGGACATTAAAGTGAACAACGCATTGTCGGAAATATGTTTATGTCACACCTTCAACCCGCCCCATGTCTAGTTTGGTGTTTTGGTGGTAGATCAATATGGTTTGTTGAAGAAAGTTAAATTTTTAAAGAAAAACCATTAAGAAATCCTTTGTTAAGCAAGATCTTCAGGGAAATCTATGCGTGTTTTCAGAGGCCATCATGAATTTCAATTTCGTTGATTTCAATTTTTATTTGGAGTATCTGATCTGAGGAAGAAAATAAAAGTTTTCTTTCATCATCATTATCATTATTATTCATGTGATCGTTTGGGCATGTACCTCACAGCTAAAGGCTTTTGAACCTGAAGGTGTTAAGCTTTGGGCGGCATTTGATGTGTATGTATTGTAGTGCTGGGAATTGAAGAGAAGATGTGCTGACGTTTCGTGCGGTATTTGATGTGTGTTTGTTGTAGTGCTGGGAATTGAAGAGAAGATGTGCTGATGTTTCGTGCGGTATTTGATGTGTGTTTGTTGTAGTGCTGGGAATTGAAGAGAAGATATGCTGACGTTTCGTGCGGTATTTGATGTGTATGTATTGTAGTGCTGGGAATTGAAGAGAAGATGTGCTGACGTTTCGTGCGGTATTTGTTGTGTATGTATTGTAGTGCTGGGAATTGAAGAGAAGATGTGCTGATGTTTCGTGCGGTATTTGATGTGTGTTTGTTGTAGTGCTGGGAATTGAAGAGAAGATGTGCTGACGTTTCGTGCGGTATTTGATGTGTATGTATTGTAGTGCTGGGAATTGAAGAGAAGATGTGCTAACGTTTCGTGCAGTATTTGATGTGTGTTTGTTGTAGTGCTGGGCAGTGGAAGAGATGCTCTACAGTTTTGGACGGCGTTTGATGTGTATGTCTTAGTACTGCTGGGCAATTGAAGTGGAGATGTGCTACAGTTTCGGAGGGGTTACCGGAAATTTGATCGAAATAAATTTCGTCGACGGAAAATTGATCGACGGAAATTTGATCGAACGGAAATTTGGTCGAATCTTCTTTTCAGTCCATACGTTAAAATTTTCGTCAAATTTCTTTTGAACACACTATATAGTAAAACAAAATAATGCGTTCAAAAAGAAATTTGACGCAAAATGTTAACGTATAAACTAAAAAAAAGATTGGACCAAATTTTCGTTCGATCAAATTTCCGTCGATCTACTTTCCGTCGACGAAATTTCTTTCGATCAAATATCCGGATACGTTTCGGAGGTTGTTTGATGCGTGTTTTCTAAAACGCCTATGTTCTTTAGAGATTATAAATTAAACTTGTCCAATAGAAATAAAGGTTTAAAATGCAACGACGCAAGATTAACTTTGTACGGCGCTGCAGATATCTGTACTTATAAAAGTCAGACTTGCACAAAGAGCTTCGTGCTCAGTGCCGCTTCTGCCGAATGTTTGCCAGGTGACTGGCACAAAGACATTGGATCATGTTTGAGTTCCTGGACTCCTAGATAAACCTTAATGATGGCGGACTGCGTTCGAGCGGTGCGGAATTAATAAATAATGGAATATGATATGTTTAGGCTTGGAAAAAAAAGGACCAGTCAATTATAAGAACGTTTCGGCCAGACGCCTTCTTCAGCAGACAATACAAAAGAAGAAAAAAAAAATTGAAATTGAAAAAAAATTAAGTGTTCCGAGATCACAATGTAGCTTCCTGTAAAAATTCTTGAGCTAATAACATTAAGTTTATGTTTAAGCACCCAATTAATTTTTTTTAATGTAACACTTAATTTTTGCAATTAGAGAGTAATGAATTTTGGCGTTGAAATATTATCATTGACGCGCATAAAATTCCAAGAAAATCGACTGGGGGCTTAAATCTAGGGCTTAAATCTAGGGCTTAAATCTAGGGCTTAAATCTAGGGCTTAAATCTAGGGCTTAAATCTAGGGCTTAAATCTAGGGCTTAAATCTGGGGCTTAAATCTAAAAATACAAAATAAAAGTGAAAACAATAGTTAAAAAGAAACGACTGCAAATAATTACTTTCCAGAGATTATAGGCCTTGAAATGTTCCCATCAAAGAATTGGAATAAAGTAAACATTATATGTTTCGTACTGTTATCACCATGGAGAAATTAATCTCTTATTAAAGTGTATGGCATCGTTCTAAAACAGTACACAACAAAAGTCGATACCAAATGATAAATAAAATAACCAAGAGTACGGTATTTAAACCAGGGCTAATTACAATTAATAGGTTTTAATATGTTAATTATAATAAATTACAAAATCAAAAGAAATATAATTAAAACTATTGACTTACAGTATATTGTTTGGCTTGTACCGGTACGATGTTACATAAAACACAATGTGCAAAAAGTGTACAATGATGAAAAGAAATCTACAGACACATAGTAAACAAAGCTCTGTCTCGTTGGTAAAAATAACACACGCGATAGTATCTCGTGATAAATGATCTGCCTCTCTCTGTCATTTGTCTCCACACACTTTTATAATCTATTCTACTTATCTTTCGAGAACCGCCTTACGCGTTGGTTTCCTTTCCAGTTTTATCCAGATTTTTCTATAAAATTCTGAATGAAACGGACAATACTTATTTTGCGTATCCGGAAATTTGATCGAAAGAAATTTGGTCGATGGAAAATTGATCGACGGAAATTTGATCAAATGGAAATTTGGTCGAATCGTTTTTTAAATTTATACGTTAAAATATTGCGTCAAATTTCTTTTTGAACGCATTATTATGTTTTACGATATAGTATAGTACGTTCAAACCTCACCACCTTACCTCACCACCTTATCTTACCACCCTACCTCACCACCTTACCTCATCACCTTACCTCACCACATTACTTCACTGCCTTATTTCACCACCTTACCTCGTCACATTTCTTCACCACCGTACCTCACCACCTTACGTCACCCCCTTACCTCACCACCTTTGCAATAAATACGTACGTACGCTATAATTTTGTCAGTCTTTACATACATGTAATCGGCTACTTATGGAAATCTATATAAAAAAAAAAACGGCATGATTCAATGAGGGATTTTTCTCCAAATATTATCGGGGGTCATACTAGCACATGAGAGTATTGACTAGGATACCAAAAAAAAAATATTTACTTTATAAACGAATTTTTATATACTGTATATATATCTTTGTAAGTGAATGGCTCCTTAAAAAATGTAAAGGTGTACACGAATCATAGAACAAAGCGTTATGTTCATTCATACCACCCCCACATTTTTGTAAGTGTGTGACACTAATTCTAAAATAGTAACGAGTTCACATTTCGATCAGTCCTTAAATGGATGCTTCTTTCATTGGACTCCGAACAAAGGTTTATTTTTAGATAGTCGTTCAGGCGCATCAAGTTGAAGTAAGAGTGTTTCGTTTGCAGTCTGTGAAATTATTATTTTAATGTTGAAAAAACAAAAACAAAACCAACAACCAGTGTATGTTTAAACATGTTTAATATATATATATATATATATATATATATATATATATATATATATATATATATATATATATATATATATAGAGAGAGAGAGAGAGAGATAGAGAGAGAGAGAGATACATTTGTTTGAATTGAAACTCATGATCGGACAGCCACCCAAAATAATGTTCATGATAAACTTTACTGAGGTTATGATGCCATATATTGTGGATGATAATATTTACTGATGTGCTTATGTCGACTATTGTTCATGATAATATTTACAGAAGTTCTTATGTCAAATATAGTTCACGATAAACTTCACCGAGGTGCTTAAACCAAGTATTTTTCACGTTTACTTTAGCACAGGTGCTTATGAGAATATTGATAAAAAGAGCGAACGCTTTCGATCTCCAATCAATAATGAAAAATTCCAATATACTGGCGCCTAGTAGCAATAAAAGGGTTTTATATCGATCAGCCGATTGATTATGTTTTAAAAGGCCCTAAAGAAGGGGGAAAGTAAAGTAGGTGAAAACAAATCACTGAAAATTCTATAGTCGATCCACATTGGCCCAGGCGAGGTGTGTATTCAGTAAGTAGTTTGACTTGTGCTGGTTTAAGCGTTGGTCAAACGTAGATGAGGAAACGAACAGCAGAGGCAGGTGACGCTGCCAGTGGCAAAAAGTTCAAATCGTTACTGGATGTAAACAATATCATTAGTGCCTATTTGATTTATATCGATAAGTAAAATAAACGAATATCATGGCAGGTAATTAAAATAAACAAATATCCTGACAGGTGAGTAAAAAAATAAATATCATGGCAGATAAGTAAAATAAAAAAAATGTCATTGCAGGTAATTAGAATAAACGAATATCAAGCCACATGCGTAAAATATATGAATATTATGCCAGGTAAGTAAAATAAACGAATATCCTGCCAGGTAAGTAAACTAAACGAATGTCATGCCAGGTAAGTTAAATTAACGAATATCATGCCAGGCAGGTAAAATAAACGAATATAATGCCAGGTAAGTTAAATTCACGAATATCATGCCAGGTAAGTTAAATTAACGATAATCATGCCAGGTAAGTTACATTAACGAATACCATGCCAGGTGAGTAAAATAAACGAATATCATGCCAGGTAAGTTAAATTAACGAATATCATGCCAGGTAAGTTAAATTAACGAATATCAATCTAGGTAAGTTAAATTAACGAATATCATGCCAGGTAAGTAAAATTAACGAATATCATGCCAGGTAAGTTAAATTAACGAATATCATGCCAGGTAAGTTAAATTAAGGAATATCATGCTTGTTTAAACTTACCTCTGAACTCTATTAATTTGGACTTACTAAATGATTTTTTAATGACGGTTTAAAAAAAATAAAAATGACATATTCCTTAATTGATTAACAGTTTTTGGTCAATTAAAAAGCTCTACTCCTATTAGGGATCGATATTTTACGATGACGTGATAGCCTTGATTTGAATACACATATGTGCATACATATATATTATTTAATTTAAACTTGTGTTATTAAAAAAAAAAAAAAAAAAAAAAAAAAACCAATAATTATTTTTTAAAGCAAAATTCAATCTGACCTGGTGCTGCCAAATTTATTGACATTGAAAAATATTTTAATAAGCTTTACACCTTAAAGCTGTTCACACAAGGCTTTACACACTAGGCTGTACACACTAAGTTGTGCTCACGAGGCTGTACACACTAGGCTTAAAAACGAGACTGTACCAACTAGGCTGTACACACTGGGCGGTACACACTAAGTTTTACACACCAGGCTTTACACACAATGTTTTACACACAAGGTTGTACACACTAGTCTGTACATTCTAGGATTCACACACTAGGCTGTACACACTAGGCTTTACACAACATGCTTTACACCCTGGGCTGTACACACCAGGCTGTACACTCGAGGCTTTACACACACGGCTTTACACACCAATCTGTACGCACTAGGCTTTACAAGCAAGGCTGTACACACTAGGTTGTACACACTAGACTTTACACACTAGGCTGTACACACTAGGCTTTACACACCATGCTTTACAAAACAGGCTTTACACACAAGGCCTTACACACCAGGCTGAACACACGTTTTTGCACACACATGAATATAAAACACCCAGAGCGGTATTATTTCCGCCAGGTATACAGCACCGTCAAATGAAAGTCATGAACGTCAACGTTCATTGAAAATAACATAAAGGAGAAAGGTCTGGCACAACCACGGTCGGTTCTTTATTCACCGCGTCAACTCCACCCGACACCCACTTTCTAATACACCGGTCGTAGTTATTTTTGTATATTTCTTATACTTTTTTTTTCCAGAGCAATGAAAAAATATATTAATGACTATCTTGACGCTGAAGAGCGGTAGGCAGTTTTCTCAATCGGATATAGGATCGACTGCAGCGCGCATAGGTGAAGGCAAATCTTCTTTGGGATTATGCTCAGATTATACAGTGGAGTTTGAACAGTGTAACAGTATATTATATGAACTGTGGAAGTGGATTAATGTCTCACAAAATTGTGACGCAAAACAAATAGGTAAGATGTTTTTTTTAAAAACATTTGAAGAACAGCAGTCTATAAATCAGTCTCTATAAATCTTTCTCTATAAATCTTTCTCTATAAATCTGTCTCCGTGAATCTTTCTCTATAAATCTGTCTCTAAAAATCAATCTCATAAATCTGTCTCTGAAAATCAGTCTCTAAATCTATCTCTATAAATTTATCTCTTTAAATCAGTCTCTATAAATCTATCTATATAAATCTTCATCTATAAATAAATCTCTATAAATTTATCTCTATAAACGAATCTCTATTTATCATTTTCTATAAATCGATCTCCATAAACCCGTCTGTATTCATCAGTCTATATATATCAGCCTCTATGTTTCGGCCTCTATATAAATCTCTCTATTATATATGTAGCGATGGGCGCCTTTATCATCTGTGCAGGGGGCCCAACAGCCCTGAATCTGGCCTAGTCTAGTTTTATAAATTTCACCGAATCCCAAATTTTTACAAAAATACTTTCATCACTGCGACGTATCCAGTTCCATATTATGTTATGAACATATAAATAAATTGTGTTCTTTCCTTTCACGTGATACTGTGATATATTCACAACAGGGATCTACCGGGACAATGCCTGGACGATGAACGCATAATGCAGGTGTGTGTTTGCAGTATGCATAGAACAACCATGGCTGTCAGGGAATAAAATCATCAAACGATTGTGTATTGCCTCAGGCCGTGGGGGTGATAAAATTCTGGTTTTCCGGTACACGCTTTACACAACCCGAGCGTGTATTTTTCAGGCAGACTTTTCAAAAAAAAAGTCTGTCTTTCACTGAACGAAAGGCATCGGCGTGTTTTGAAGCAAGACACTCAGCCATGAGCTTGCTGTATGACAGAGTGGTTAACATCATCAATAAAAGTCCGGTCGACAGACAAGATGGAGACATTGAACAGATCTTGCCTTGGTTCAGGAAGAAATCTGACCTTTTCAAGTCCTTGCATACAGGTAAAAGTAGCTCATTTGTGACCTCTTCAAGTCCTTACATACACGTAAATAATCCTCTTTTCTAGCGCCTTTAAGTCCTTACTTACAGGTTAATAATCCTCATTTCTGGTGCCTCAAGTCCTTACTTACAGGTTAATAATCCCCATTTCTGGTGCCTCAAGTCCTTACATACAGGTAAAAAATCCTCATTTCTTGTGCCTCAAGTCCTTACAGACAGGTAAAAAATCCCCATTTCTGGTGCCTCAAGTCCTTACATACAGGTAAAAAATCCTCATTTCTGGTGTCTCAAGTCCTTACATACAGGTAAAAAATCCTCATTTCTGGTGTCTCAAGTCCTTACATACAGGTAAAAAATCCTCATTTCTGGTGCCTCAAGTCCTTACATACAGGTACAAGTCCCACATTTTTGAACTCTTCAAGTTCTTACAAACGTTTTCGACTGAAGTATATCGTTGATACAAAACGACTAAAAATTAAATTAATTAGCTAAGTCTCATCGTATTAGATCAGTTAAAAGAAAACTTTCCTCTAACCTTTGTTACAGCCTTTGTTACAACTTTGCAGTTGACATTTTTGTTATGCCTCATAAATATTCTAGATATTGTCAAAGACATTGTCAAGAATTGCAAATTTTCACCGACGAAGCGAGACAGTGTAATCATCAGACAGATGGACAAAGGCGATTGGTGAGTTTGTTTGTTTGTGTTTTTTTGTGTTTTTTTGTTTGTGTTTGTTTGTATATTTTTTTTTTGTATTTGCTTTTTGTTTGTATTTGTTTTTTTTGTATTTGTGTTTTTTGTTTGTTTGTTTTTTTTTTGTATTTGTTGTTTTTTTTGTTTGTGTTTGTTTTTTTTGTTTAAAAAGTTCATTCTTCATACAAACTATGCAAAATGTTTCCTAAGTGCTTACTGTAATACGTACGTACAGCTTTGATTTATTGTTTTAACACAATGCACGCTACTTCTTCAGCTTCTACATCATCTTGAGCGGCAGTGTGGCCATTCACATCAACACCACACTGACAGAGGAAGAGTACCCAGCTGTCAAGGAGAGTCAGATTATCGAGGAGGCCCTGGTGGAGAAAGAGGCCTTATTAGGACGGCCACTGGACAGGTCAAAGTATGGGATCTATGTCGGTAAAATAGGTAATCACATGGTTTACTTAAATAGGCAATGAAATGGTTTATTTATATAGGTAATCAAAAGGTATAGTTATGTAGGTAAGCATATGGTTCATTTAAATAGGTAATCGAATGGTTTATTTATATAGGTAATCAAAAGGTACAGTTATGTAGGTAATCCAATGGTTCGGTTAAATAGGTAACCAAATGATTTCACTTTTTTCAGTGCTATGAAATGCTATTTCAATAACTCACCCCTTTCCTCTGCCCCCCCCCCCCACACCTCATTTTCCCGAATGCGCTAACTTTTAAAACTACCGATAACTTTACCTGCTGAAGTGCCGTTAGACAGGTATTTTAAGCACCGAGGTGACAGGTGGGGGCAGAGAGTACAGGATTTACCTGGCTTCCCAACGGGCTGTAAATAAGGCTCCAGGACAGACGCTCATGACATGGACAACTATATTTTACTTGCTCTATGAAGTGGGCACGCCCACAAGGAGCCGGCACGCCCACAAGGAGCCGGCACGCCCAGAAAAGGATTAAACTTTCTAGGGCCTCTGACTACGAACGGAACAAAAAGTATGCCTTTCAGATTTCAGACCAAATGCTTAAAAAAAAAATACTAATCAGATTCATTTAAAAGCGAACCTTACTTTTTACGAACCTTACTTTTTACGAACCTTACTTTTTACGAGCCTTACATTTTACGAACCTTACTTTAAACGAAACTTAATTTTTACGAACCTTACTTTTTACGAACCTAACTTTAAACGAACCTTAATTTTTACGAACCTTACTTTTTACGACGAATGCTTTACTTTGCAAATGCTCAAAGGGTATTTGGTTATAGCGTCATGTTGACTACGACATCGACTTCTATAAATAGCCTATGATCTTATTTTTTGATTGAACAAAGGGGGTTTTCCAAGCCAAGTGGTTTTTCAGAGGTCGACAGAGGCCCCGGACAACAATCTTTTGTCGGTTCCCCTATAGATTTCTAAAAGGCCAAACTGTATTTCATAAACTGTCAACACTTAAATTCTCTAACAATTTCAAATGGAGATTTACGATTCTGATGCGTGCATCCGTTAAAATACATTGGCGCCACTCGATATTTAAACAATTGTCTACGACAAGAAAGGTCGTCAAGACAATATTCTTTCTTATCTAACCCAAAAGGCTTGACATGAAATAAAAAAACAAAGAACAAGGCTATTTCATATTGTTTGTATTGTTCATGTCTTTATAGAAACACGCTTAAAACAAGCAACATTTTTTTTTTTTGGTTTCGAAACTATCGTATGTGTGTTGTGTGCCTGTATAGCCACCACATCTCATCTATAAAATCCTACCCACGTCTATTCCATTGAACGTCACATCACGATTTTTTCCAAACGTTTACTTCTCAACACTGTTCAGATGCCGGGAAAAGTTTCGGCGAGCTGGCTCTCATCAACGCCGACTGTGTACGCAATGCCACGATCATTGCCGACGAGCCAACAGATCTTCTATCAGTGGACAGGGATCTTTACAACAGGTGACGTCTACATTACATACTTTGAATCATTTCATAATACAAATTGACACACTTTGACCCAACACACAAAAATTCATCCTCAGGGAGAGTGAGAACTTTTATTATAATGTATTAAATAATAATAACATCTTTCAATACGAAACACGGTCCTTTCATGTAGAATAATAACATTAATTTCAAATTTCAATAAAAAATCGTCTAATATAATGTTGACTTTAAAACATCGAATATGTAATCTTAATAGACTGAAATCATGACAAAATAATGTGTGCCTACATACAGATGAGCCGAGGAACCATACATAAAGAATTAGTGCACATGTTTCATATTTTTGTTGGACTCTTTGCTTCCAAAACTATGGACCTCAGCTCATCTACCAATGAGTACAAATGAGTTTCTCTTCAGATCCACGCTCTTAAGTCAAAACTTGTTACCCAAATGTATGGAAGTAATATCCGATTATGTTGGGACAAATACGCAAATGTATGGAGTAAAATTCGATTATGTAAGACCTAATACACAAGTGTATGGAAGTAATATCCGATTATGTAAGACCTAATACGCAAGTGTGTGGAAGTAATATCCGATTATGTAAGACCTCATCCACAAATGTATGGAAGTAATATCCGATTATGTAAGACCTAATACACAAGTGTATGGAAGTAATATCCGATTATGTAAGACCTCATCCACAAATGTATGGAGTAATATCCGATTATGTAAGACCTAATACACACATTTACTTGGAAGCAATACCTAGATATATTGGAAGCAATACTTAAATCAAATGTCTGGGCTCATTTTCAGATCACTTCGTGCCTTCCAGACCCATGAGTTCGAGCAGAGAAAAGATTTTGTCAGCAATTTCCCGATGTTTCACTCCTGGGCGCCGAGGTACAAGAAGATGATGGCCATGAGCCTGAAGAAACACGTTCTACAATTTGAAGACACCATCGTCAAGCAAGGCAGCAGTGTAGACGGCATTCACTTTATCATCAAGTGGGCGTCTCATTGTTAGCGTGTTACTGTCTGATTGTTAGTGAATTAGAATCTGATTGTTAGTGAATTTGCACCTGATTGTTAGTGAATTTGCACCTGATTGTTAGTGAATTTGCACCTGATTGTTAGTGAATTTGCACCTGATTGTTAGTGAATTTGCACCTGATTGTTAGTGAATTTGCACCTGATTGTTAGTGAATTTGCATCTGATTGTTAGTGAATTTGCACCTGATTGTTAGTAAATTTGCACCTGATTGTTAGTGAATTTGCATCTGTTTGTTAGAGAATTAGCATCTGATTGTTAGTGAATTAGCATCTGATTGTTAGTGAATTAGCATCTGATTTTAGAGCTGATTGTTAGTGAGTTAGCTTCTGATTGTAAGTAAATTAGCATCTGATTGTAAGTAAATTAGCATCTGATTGTTAGTGAGTTAGCATCTGTTTGTTAGTGAGTTAGCGTCTGATTATTAGACTTGCAGCAATTTTTGGTTGTTGTATAAACGTTTTAATGTTGGTGCTACAGCTTTCTATTGTTTTCCAGCTTCTGATTTTACCTCACTAGTTCAAATCAAGCATTAACGTTCAGAGGTTCTCAATCTTACATATTTGATTCCTTACTTTTAAAGTCTAAGTGCTCAACAACAGTTTTGCTCAAAAATGACTTGAGAGTTCGTCTCATATCGCACCAGGCATATTGGTTCTCCGTGTGGATTGGCAATGAAAATTTGCAAAACATTTGAAAGACTTGACCGCAATCTTAAACACTCTATTTTTCAACCTTTCAGGGGTCAAGTGAAAATCCGGGTCGATCCCAATCAGCACCCCAGTCAATACCAGTCTCTGTACCCGCTAGGTGACATTGCAGACCTGGAGAAGGAGAAGGCGAGAGCACTGCTACGAAAGTAAGGAACAAACTCATCTTTTAAAAAAATAATTTCTATGACATGTTAGCTAACATTGCTGTATGGTTGTGTCCAATTATTACTTGAAAGTAAACCATTTCTTTAAAAAAAATCATTAAAACACTTTCAAAAAAACACTTTCATTAAAACACTTTCATTTAAACACTTTGATTAAAACACTTTCATTAAAACACGTTTATTAAAGCACTTTCATTAAAACACGTTCATTAAAGCACGTTTATTAAAACAATTTCATTAAAACACTTTCATTAAAACACGTTCATTAAAAGACTTTCATTAAAACACTGTCATTAAAACACTTTCATTAAAACACGTTCATTAAAGCACTTTCATTAAAACACGTTCATTTAAGCACTTTTATTAAAACAATTTCATTAAAACACTTTCATTAAAACGCTTTCATTAAAACACTTTCATTAAAACAATTTCATTAAAACAATATCAATAAAACACTTTCATTAAACACTTTCATTAAAACACTTTCAGGGAGATGAACCTCGAACGTTTGAAAACTGCTGACAAAAAATCGACTTATCAAAGAAGAGCTGCACCCCAGGCTGACCCAAAGAAGATGTCCCAGAAACCTTTAGAATTATGCCTAGCTGGAGCCATTGATGTGATAGGTAGGGAACATAAGAAACCTGTAGAATTTTGCCTAGCTGGAGCCATTGATGTGATAGGTAGGGAACATAAGAAACCTGTAGAATTTTGCCTAGCTGGAGCCATTGATGTGATAGGTAGGGAACATAACAAACCTCTAGAATTATGCCTAGCTGGAGCCATTGATGTGATAGGGAACATAAAAAACCTCTACAATTTTGTCTAGCAGGAGCCATTGATGTAATAGGCGGGGCCATAATTTAGATTTAAAAATGTGACTTACTTTAGTTTTTATATTTTTTTAAAAATAGACATATCTATGATTTCAAGGTTATGAACAAATCTATAGTTTCTATAGGTCTATATTACTATATTCTGAAAGATTTAAAATCCTCGAAGTTAATGTAGCGTTTTATTTTAAGGCCTTCATACACTTCAAGGGTCCATTGTTTTTAAAAAGACGTATATCTAAGAATCTATAACAAAGAAAATGATAATAATTTTTAAAAATCACACACTTTTACCAAACATACTTTAGTATCCATGGTGATCACAAGGTAAATAATTCATTTCGTTCAATTAATTATTACTTTTCCTGTATTTTTTTTTATCTAGACCAGAATCACTTGCGCATCGTCAGTAATCGTCACTTTATGACTTGTATCTTACAAAGTCAGAAAAAAAAAATTGAATGTTACTTTTGAATTCTGATGAAACGTAGGGCATTGTTAGTTGATTGGTAAAGTAATCGCGTGGTGGGCGTTGGACAAGCAGAGGCGTAGCGTAGGGGGGGGGCAGGGGGTACACATGTACCCGGGCGCCAGCTAGTTAGGGGCGCCAAAATGTGCTTTGGTATTATTTTATTGATGAAAATAATGGGTTTGAGAGTTGAAAAAAGGAAAAGAGGGCGCTTTGAAATGAATCTTGTCCCCGGGCGCGAATCTTGTCCCCGGGCGCCAAACACTCTAGCTACGCCTCTGTGGACAAGTGTTAGATTCTACGTCAATGCAACGTTTACCCTCTTAAAAAGTGCGTCACATCTTTCGTTGAATATAGTGTAACCGTTGGACATAGAAATTATTCTCCCTCCTTGATTTCTTACGAAAAAAATATTTTGTTTCAATAATAATGGCCATTTGGAGGAAATCCATCAATTAAGTACTAAAAAGATCATTTCATATTTTTTTTGTAAAAAAATTTCAATTTCTCGCAGGTGACCTTGAAATGGCCGTAGGTTTGACCACGTACTCCCAGACGGTGGAGTGCACAGAGGAGTCCGTCATCTTTCACCTCGACCAGAGGAACTACGACAGGCTCATCGAGAAGAGGAACCCCGGCGCCGTCGAGATGCTCAAAGACATCGTCCACACCAAGCTGACCCTGCACTTCTCCCGTCTCAACGAAGACTCGATCCCCTTGTACCGGTACTTCCTGTACATACTGGACGAGAAGGAGAAGGACGCCAGGCTGAATGTGCGGATGCCGCGCACGAAGACCCCGGAGGAGCTGGAGATAAACGTGGAGAACCTACAGAAAGGCCCCCTCGTCAACATGTACGGGCCGGGGAGCGTGTTCTACCTGATCCGCAAGAGGGCCAAGGAGATGAAGGCGAGGCAGAGGAGGCGCCAGAACAACTCGTCCTCGAGATTTGGTGTGGCTGCCAAGTCCAACGTGACGCCCGTTACCATGGGTACCGGGAAGCACATCTACGGTGTGGAGGATGACGAGGCGGACGATGACGCGCGCCCGGCCTCACAGACGGCATCGATCATAAATCTGTACGGCACCGCCGGATACATTGGTGGCGGTAGGTACTGGTCATGTCACGGAAAGACTGTGTTATTACGTACTGTTATCCGTATGGAGAAATTAATATCTTATTTAAGTGTATGGCTCGTTCTAAAACAGTACATAAGAAAAGACGATACCAAATTTTAAATACAATAAACAACTAATATGATGCTCAAAACCAGGGCCAACTACAATTAATTAGTTTTTAGTATGTTAGTTATAATAAACTACGCAATTTAAAAAAAATATGATTAAAACTATTGACTTACAGTTTGGCTGGTACCGGTAGGAGGTTAATAAAAATACAATGTGCAAAAGTTGCACAATGAGGAAAGGAAATCTATACACACACAGTAAACACAGCACTGTCTAGAAGCACAATAATAACACACGCTCCAAGTCTCGTGATAAATGATCTGCCTCTCTTCATTCAATCTTCGGCTTTTTTATACTCGGTTTCATATGATTCCAGACACGCCTTACGTATTGTTTTGCTTTCCAGTTTTCGGCTAATGTGCTTCTGTGGTCCCTCATTGTGAGTCAGTGCCCTTTGTTTATGATAGATTTAGGGTTCGGGTTAGGGTGAGCGATAGAGGTACCAGTAGCGTGCAATTACCCAGTTTTCTCCAGATTCTTCTATAATGATCTGACTGAAACTGATAAATACTAAGCTTGCTGTAAACAAGGTTAAAGGGAGACTATTATTTTGCTAGCCACACCCCAAAAGTGGCCTCGAGGGGTCATCATCATCATCATCAGGTCCCGTAGTCCTTCGACCGTTGGGGCGCCACAGATGACATGTACACAATTCTTCTCCATTCCTCTCGGTCTTCTGCCCTACGCATAGCATCGCCTAGTTGTAATCCAGTCCATTCTTTGATATTATCTTCCCATCTTTTTCTTTGTCTTCCTCTTCTTCTCCCTCCTCTAGTAGTGCCCTGCAAGATCTCTTTGGCGAGCCCTTGTTTTCTGGTCATGCACGGGGAAAACATGAAGCACCTCGTCGCCCGCGTAACACCGTAAGCCTAGAGAGGGGCACAGAAGCGCAAAATAATGACACGCCTTAGACGCACACTTTACATCCAAACGTGAGAAATTTAATACAAAAGAGAACATCAATATTTTGTATTATGGGTAATGACTAAAATCTTATCTTATCCTTATGAGTTACCTGCTGTAACGTATTTTCCGGGAACAATTTCTATCTTCACAAGAGCAAAGGAACTACAAAAACCAATGATCTTAAAATCAAACGTGTACGCTTTGCATTATTTCTACATACAACATACCAGTCCTTTAAATATAGTGTTGGGACTGAGGGGGTTGTCTCAGCGGCGTTTCAAAGGGTTAGTGCCGCGCGGATTCACAAAGTTTCCGCTTCCTCCCCGACAAAAAGCTAAGAAGTTGGCCGAAAATGCCCCCCCTCCCCCCACAAGTATAGTTTTTAAAAAAAGGTGCCGCACATGGCCAAATGCCGGCTCCACCCCACCTCTTCCTTTTCCCCACGCCAGTGGTTTGTCTTACATTACATCAAGATATCCAACGAGAAAACCACCGCTATGATAAAACACGCTTAGCTGATCCACCACAAGAGACCTGAAAACATTAACTATTTATTTCCTATTTACAATGTCATAGCTCATTATTATTATTGGCTACACCACATGAGATGTTAATCGTTAAATAGTTTTCCTTCCCATTGTCAGCATGGCATTTTCTTTGGGTTTTTTTTTCAATGGAAGAAAGACTATTATGTATCTCCTTTTTAATGTCAATATTATGTGTTATAATAGTAGAATGAGTGTTCACCTAGCTTCAGTGAAAAGTTGACACTTGTAGCTTTAATTTTTGTTGTCTGAATTATTTAGTAGTCCACCTATGTTCTGGATGTATCCCCCCCCACACACACTTTAAAAAAAAAAAAAAGGATTTCTGGTTGTTTCTACCATTATTTTGTTCATTGTTGGTCCTTCGCACGCGAAGTTGACCAAGGCAGTTTTCTACTCGAGTAGAAACTTGAGTAGCCTTGACTTGAGCTGAATTCTGTTTGAAACGACGGAAAGCTGCTCGCCCTAGCTACTTGCTCTAACGGCAAGATTAAGTCAAGACGACTGGAAATAGACAAAGGTGCAGTGGATGACCGGCAGTGTTGTCTTGCGCGTCTGACTGTGCTCCTTATGCGTTCCCAGTCGCAGGAGTTGTTGGTATTTTCATTGTGTTAATGTCACACTGCCCGCGGGACACCATCTCCGGTTTTGATTTCAGAGTTTGCCTTCTCCTAGATGAGTCGCCGTCCACATTTTTGCTTTTGCTGGGGTTTGATCTCGAGTCCACTAGCTTGGGATTGACTCGGTTTAAACCACCCAGCACACGCCTCTACTACTTTGATAGGGACTGTGGGGGCATACTGGAGATAGAAAAAAAAATCTGTCTTCAATTACTTATGTAGTTTTTAACATCGATGGGTTTCATATCCCACCAATCAGCAAGAGCACTGTTGCAATCAGGATTCGGTTGCCCGGCGTTGGAGTCATCGAATTGCCTCATCACTCTGAACACAATTTCACATGCTCCGTTAAGTGTACAGATAAGACGTCTATAAAGATACTTACGACGTTTATAATGTCTCAAATGTGTTACTTTATTGCCTCAACCTGTCTGCTGACGGCTTACAAAGTCACAACTTTGTTAGTGCCCCAACCTGTCTTCTTACGACTTTACAAAGTCACAACTTTGTTACTGCCCCAACCTGTCTGCCTACGACTTTACAAAGTCACAACTTTGTTACTGCCCCAACCTCTCTGCATTACGTTAAACAAACGTTTCAAGTTGCGTGTGGTTCAGATTTCCAATTTTTTTACCATTCTGAAGTTAAGACACATTGAGACCTAATATATATATTCTCAATTTTTATTCCGACAACAGACTCGAGACCGATGTCTCAGCTCTGTGACCCTGAAGACTGGGCGAGCTCTGATTCTGCCCTCAGTGAGCTCGAGGAGAAGCTGACCAAATGGCACAACAGTCTGCCCACCGTCCAGAAAGGGACGTGCGTGGTGCCCCTGCATAGATATCAGTATGAGGTATGGTACGCATGCATGGTATTGTGACGTACATATCAGTATGAGGGATGGTGCGCCTGCGTGGTATCGTGACGTACATATCAGTATGAGGTATGGTGCGCATGCGTGGTATCGTGACGTACATATCAGTATTAGAGATGGTGCGCATGCGTGGTATCGTGACGTACATATCAGTATGAGAGATGGTGCGCATGCGTCGTATCGTGACGTACATATCAGTATAAGGGATGGTGCGCATGCGTGGTATCGTGACGTACATATCAGTATGAGGGATGTTGCGCATGCGTGGTATCGTGACGTACATATCAGTGTGAGGGATGGTGCGCATGCGTGGATATCGTTATAAAGATAACACTTTGATGTTTGTTGCGTATGAATTGGCTTCTGCATAGATTTAAATATGAGGTATAGTGCACATGCGTACTATACAAATAGATGAATATTGGATATGTGTGTATTTTTGCGAATTATAAATATAATTTGTTGTGAACAATGAAGTTTTGCATAAATACATATCTATAAACTGACTTTACATGTCCGCACATTTTTTTTCCATGTTGTGATCTATCTAAAATTAAATTGACGCGTTCAGACAAGCGTTTTTTAAAAGAATGTATTTATCCCTACTGCTTTGCACTTTACTACTATTTACAAAAGATCACCTCGTGTCTATAACAGGATGAAAACAAACCGAAACCAGGCAATAAGGTATATGTAAAGCTGAGAGTCCGCCAAAAGAATGTCTCTTTTATTGCATTCCCCAACTCGGACAAGGAATCTTTAGCGTCCAAGGAAGTTTTAAAATCTCCGTATATGCCCAGGACATTGCTGACCAGGTGAGATAGTTAAATTTAAAATGTTCTGACGTTGTTTGTTTTCTTTTTTAATTCTACCTTGTTCCACTATTTATTGACCAGGTGAAATAGTTAGATTGAAATCTTTTTCCTGCACCAATGTATTAATTTAATTTATTTAAATTTCGTTTCAAAATCAATTAAAAATAAATACTTTACAAATGTTTTTTAAAAGCAAAACACGAACCCAACCAAAAGGACCGCGATGTAGAGCTGTATAATATTCTTTGTGGTAGTCCATATTTATATCGTTATCCCCCCTACATCATCATCATTATCATCATTTCCCTTAGTCTTTGGACCGTTGGGGCGCCACAGATGACATGAAAACTATCCTCTTCTATGCATACACAAGCAAATGATTTTGGAATCTATAGTAACAATGCATTCCATTCCATCAAGGTTGATGATTGGCCAATACATGGACTTTTCTTCATCTACCAATTTTGCAGAGTTTCTGAAATTTTGGACACCAAGAGTTTATTTGAGCCTCAGGAAAAAATCAGCTGGATAAAACCAGTGGTGTCTACCCCCCCCCCACCCCCAAATTGTAGACGCCCTTATGTAGAAAATGGCTTTTAAACAAATATATAAAACAGACATTTAAAAAAGTCTTTGTATCCAACTTAATGAAAAAAAATTAAAATGCACTACGCTAACAATAAATCTTCCAATAGTCATCACAATACACAATCTAGGTCAAACAGTTTGGTCAGATGAAGCAGTCGACGAACCATAGCGGGAGGGGGGGCACGTGTGATTTCCCCCATCACTCACCACACCAACCCCCTTCTCTACTGAGACCAGCGTCCGTCAACTGTGGCTCCGTGTCATCCCAGCTGTGGCTCCGTGTCATCCCAGCCCGTGGCTCCGTGTCATCCCAGCCCGTGGCTCCGTGTCATCCCAGCCCGTGGCTCCATGTCATCCCAGCTGTGGCTCCGTGTCATCCCGGCTGTGGCTCCGTATCATACCAGCTGTGGCTCCGTGTCATCCCAGCCCGTGGCTCCGCGTCATCCCAGCTGAGGCTCCGTGTCATCCTCTCAGATGCGAGCTTCGGGTTTCACAATTGTGAATAGTTCCTAAAATGCTGCGCACCCAGAAAACAAAAAGGAGGAAATAAAAGAGACAGATATTTAATTTAAAGCTCCATGTCCTGTTATTCAAAATACCATTGCAAGACTTTGTTGCTGAAGAGGAGTGTATCCGCTGCTTGGGAATCAACTTATCTCCATTGACATTGCGCAGGCTGGGAAGTTCCATTAAGAAATTTCTCAGTAATTTAAAAAACAAAAACGGACCTACGCCATCACCACCTCCACTCCAAAAAACTAAATAAATAAAACTAAAATAATATAATAATAATAACAAATAGTAAAATCCAAAAGGAACAAAACAATACAAACCAAAAGAGATAACAAATCGAACACAAAACATAAATAACAAAAATAATTTTAAAAAAATAATATTTGTGATCTGCTACTGCTTCTAGCTACATGATCACCAATCTAAATAAAAAAATCTGACTTTTCAATGGGGGAAACAAATTGCCTCTTTCATTGCTTAAAATAATAATAATAGTAATAATAATTGTCCAGGAAATCCTATCCTTTTCCCAACATCATGTTTAACAGTTTCATTTATTCGACAGCTTCCAGGAAGTAGAAAATGTAACCGATAAAGATAGTGACGTCATGTCAGATATAGCAGGTGTGAAGTAATGAGCAACATAGCTCCGTGTAGGCCTATCGTTGGAAGCTTACTTTCTTATCTTATAGTGATTTTTTAAAAAAGTGAAAACATAAGTTAGTTTCGTATTTCCTAGCTAATTGATTCACTAATTTGTTTTTTTTTTAAACGTTGTTTTTTTTTTCATTAGAGAGTTTTGTCTAGAGGGAAAGCATTAGGATCAGCTGGACGGGCAACTGGTCAGTCATGGCAACAGGACATTCTGTGTTAAAACAACAAGGAAGCTTTTGACATAAAATTTATTTGTGATGATACCTGAATTTATGAGATAAATAAATTCTAACAAGTAGCCACAAGGCCTGAATTTTTTTTTTTTAAGCGCTAGAGAGAAAGTTAACACACACACACGCGCACACACACACACACACAAACACACAAACACACACGAACAGCTTTTTTTGAACTGCTTGATGACGTGCTGACTGTACCTACACAGCTTAACAATATCGTTGCGTTGTCTTCTAGTTTTCTTGTCGACAATTAGTCTTACGACCATTTGCCTTTCGGCCATTAGCCTTACGACCGGTTGCCAGTTGCTCAGTCGAATAGCTGTTCAATAGAATCTAAAAATCACCAAGAAGAATAGTAATTCTTTTTTTTTTTTTTTAAATTTTGTCTCCTCCACTTCGATTTCAGTATAGTTGATTCGTTATTGTGCTTGCTTCAGCCTGTTACTATTCTCTTTCTTTTTTGTGTGTTCAAAATAGCTAGAAATGTGTTTAACCTAGATTAATCTCGTGAGACTTTCGATATTGTTCGCATTTAATCTGTACATTTGACATGTAACATTTATTTAGTCATTTTACAACTCTTATTTTAATAACACAAGTTTGCAAGAATTGTTGATGAATTAATTTAAAAAAAACAACAACTCATATATTAACGGGAAGCCTAACCCATTAGAAAGGTGAATTAGTTCGATGAACTTTTTATGTAGTACTTGATCTACTGTGCACATGCTAGTAAGGTGGTCTATATATTTTACTTTACGGTAAAAAATTTCAGGACATATTAAATCTATAGCTTTATGGTAAAGTTAATATATAGTTCAAGGTATTGTAAATGTACAGTTTAAGGTTCTGTAAATCTAGAGTTTATGATAGAGTAAATGTTATGTACAGGAAATCGAGAGGTTATGCAACGATTAATCTATAATTATTGGTACAGTAAATCTAGAGTTTATGCAAAAGCAAATCTAGAGTTTATGGTACTGTACATGTAGAGTTTATGGAATAGTAAATATAGAGTTTATGGAATAGTAAATATAGAGTTTATGGAATAGTAAATATAGAGTTTATGGAATAGTAAATATAAAGTTTATGGAATAGTAAATATAGAGTTTATGGAATAGTAAATATAGAGTTTATGGAATAGTAAATATAGACTTTATGGAATAGTAAATATAGACTTTATGGAATAGTAAATATAGAGTTTATGGTTCAGTAACTTTAAAGTATATTGTTCAGTAAATCTAGAGTTTATGAAATTGTTAATCTAGAGCTTATCCAACAGAGATTATTAACCAGGTTTGCTTTTCTTTAAAATTGAATATGTCGTTTAAACGTTAACATATCGTAACTGAAGAAAAAAGGTTGCCTTAAAGATGTTACAACGATAATGCCGTATCTTCACAGAGCGACCCAACACTTCACAGGAGTTACTAAGACCTAAAAGCACAAGGAGTGAGTCGGGCTCAACCTATAAACAGGTAATCCAAAGCCAGATATTTGGTAACGGATGAAAGCCCGGGGAAGCAGCTCCTGAGGCTTTGCTTGGACCAGAGGAATGCTAAGCATTGCTATGCAAGCAGCCCTTGAGGATTTGCTTGGACCAGAGGAATGCTAAGCATTGCTATGCAAGCAACTCTTGTGGGGGAGCGGGGGCTGATAATGTTTGGTTGATGGGGGGATTGGATTGTGAGGAAGTGAATGGAATAAAGGTGGAGTGAATGGATTAGAGAGAGAGTGAATGGATTAGAGGGGGAGTGAGTGGGTTGTCGGGAGGGGGTGGCTTGGTGGAAAGTGGGTTTGTTGGAGGAAGAAGTTTGGTTGTGAAGGAAGTCAGCGACATATGAGGAGACATGGACATGTTGCAAGAAGAAATATGAGTATAAGGAGGTGCCGGGCACTTACCATATTAAGAGAGTTAAAAAAATATTCACAATTATTTTGAAATGATTGAGGCAACGCAAACATGTTGTGCCTGTAAAATACTGGAAGAGGTGCATATTTTATCATTATATGTCCAGCTCGAGCTCATATATATATAGTTGTATTGGCTCTCAATAGTCTCACGAGCAACCTAAATAAATTTTAGAAATAAATTATGCATAAATAAAGAAGGAGGTTATTGGAGGATTTATTCTTTGGTGTGCTTTTGGTGCGTGCGTGATAAAGCGCACGGTGAGTAAGCAGCAAATGAGAGCGCAGCACGATGCGCAATGAGAGCGGGGCTGAGAAGATCCGCTGGGGAATTATTATTATAGACTAAATTAGCAGTACACTGAATTGCTAGCCATTTGACCTAACGTCGTAAATTTTAAATTTTATTTCTTCCTAATGTAAATAATATATTTGACAAACATCTCCTAATACCTCACATAACAAGTTTGTTTTTTTTTAATTTACCATTGACAGCGCAAACAGTACACAGCGATGGAGTACCAGGCCCTGAAGGCTGAGCTCAGGAAAAAACAAAAATCATGGCAGCCTCTCATGCCGAAAAGAGCAGCCACAGTTCTTTAAAAGACAAATTTAGGTTCATAGAGACAGAAACAATATTTATATATATATATATATGTTTATATATGTATGTATAACTTGTTATTTACGTCAAGTGAATGGCGAATATGAAAAATAAAACGATATTAATCTGAATGATATTCTTAAAGAAAAAAATCACATATACTGTCAATTTAAATTGACAATTTATTAAATTCGCATGGAAGGTTCTCATTTTGTTGTGATGACTGTAAATATGTTTATTTATTTTTAAAATGTTTCTGCAAATTGACCTAGGAGCTTGACTTTCTTGACTTTTAAAGTTTTGTTTAATTTCCATGAAATGTTTGCTTGTATCAATTATTGGAGGATACCCGGTTGAGCAAAATACTTTCACTCGTAGAATGTATTTAAAATTAATCAGAGCTTTTTAGCGGTATGCAGGCCCGAACTTTATTTTCAAGGGTCCTCAAATTCTCATGGAAGTATTACAATTGATGAATAAGCATTAAATGATATGCTACATTTCTAAAAGAAATAATACTAAACAGATTTCAATACTATTTTTTTTTAAATTTCATAAATTTTTATAGCGACCAAAGTGAAAAACTTTCTAGCGCTAGTTTGACATTTTATTATTTAGCATTTTTTCGTGGAACTTAAAATGGTGTGTGTCCCGGGCCCTACCTTGACCTCTGAAAGGCAATGCCCATCGTCCATCAACGGACATGCGCTGTTAGGTCAGGTGATCTTGCCTCACGGGAAACTTAATTTCACCACCATAGGCGCGGCCTATAAAACATCATTTTTAAAAAAAATGATTTAAAATATAATATTGATGTAAATTATTGTTAAGTCTTCTTTCAATACCTGTTCAATCACTTAATAAAATATAGACAAAATAAAAGTATTCGACTTCTAAAGATAACCAAAGAATATCAGCACTGACCATTGTGCTCAAGTTTTCAAAAGAATCCCGTCCTTGACCATTGCGCTACAGCTTTCAAAAGAATATCGGGCTTGACCAGTGTGCTAAGCTTTTAAAAGAATATCAGCACTGCAGTGGTGTAGTGATGGGGGCAAGGGGGTGCATCATGCCCCGGGCGCTACTCACAAAGGGGCGCCAAATGGTATATTTTACTATAATATTGTATGATTTTCGAAAGGGGGGGGCGCTAAAAAGGTATTAGGGGCGCTAAAAAGGTATTGGGGGGCGCTAAAAAGGTATTGTGCCCCGGGCGCGAGTTAAGCTCGCTACGCCACTGCAGCACTGACCATTGTGCTAAGGCTTTCAAAGGAATTTCGCCTTTGACCATTGTGCTAAATCTTCCAAAAGGATATCAGCTCTCAAAAGAATATCGTAGTTGACCATTGTGCTAAAGCTTTCAATAGAATATCTGCACTGACCATTCTGCTAAAGATTTCAAGAGACTATTGGCACTGACCATTGCAATTATTTTATTTATCGATTTAATGCTGCTTTCTGTATTTCAAAATTTTGAGAATATTTTCTTGATATTAAAAAAAATTGCTTTTGATGTTTTGTACCAAGGTGTCAGACTGGTTGCGTTTGGTAAAGAATAATAAATGAATGGCTGCGTTCAAGCTGTGTGAATTAAATTGATGAACACGGCATGTTGAATCTTGAAGTGAAATAACGGAACAATAAAAAGAGTAAGTTTCGGCTGAAGCCTTATTCAGTTTGTAAACTCTTAAAATATGTGCTAATGTTTTAATATTTTTTTTTATTGAACGTAATGAGAATATTTATATAAATAAACTAGTTTTAACCCACCAAACTAAGGCAGCGGCAATGCGTGAACTTCCCCTCTAATAAAATATCTATGTAAACCACGCACTCTATCAGCAAACCCCATTTAGTACCACCCTCCCCCCAGTACGCCACCGCACACTTTATTTCACATCCCTGAACTATATTAATATTTTAAGGAACCATCCCTTTTTTATAACGAAGATTTATAACATCCTATTTAAATTTAAACTATTTCGGTACAAAAAACAAACAAAAAAGAATCTCATTTAGCACAGTTATCGGGAATTTTATTTTACACGCTGTTGAAACCTCACCATAACTCCTTAACGTTCTCTTCATACATGGCGAATTATATCTATTTATATCAAGGTTCATTTTCTTGAACGTGGAGATTGCATTTGGTGCAACGTGTCGTGGCGGAAATTCTTTAAAAACCCCAGGACTGGGGGGCTGCAACCATCGGGTGCCCGTTGCTTGCCAAGGGTTGCCCGTTGTTTGCCAAGGGTTGCCCGTTGCTTGCCAAGGGCTGCTCGTTGCTTGCCAAGGGTTGCCCGTTGCTTGCCAAGGGTTGCCCGTTGCTTGCCAAGGGTTTCCCGCTGCTTACCAAGGTTTGCCAATCCCCCCCGACAAAGGAATTTTATTTTTCTTTTAAAGTTGCGCTTCAGATTCATCATCATCATCATCATGTCCCTTAGTCCTTGGACCGTTGGGGCGCCACAGATGACATGAAAACTATTCTTCTCCATTCCTCTCTGTCTTCTGCTCTACGTACAGCCTCTCCTGGTTTTAATCCCGTCCACTCTTTGATGTTATCTTCCCATCTTTTTCTCTGTCTTCCTCTTCTTCTCCCTCCTCTAGTTGTGCCCTGCATGATTTCTTTGGCGAGCCCTTGTTTCCTTGTTACGTGGCCAAGTTTTCGCTTTTTTACCAACACCAGGAGGTCATCGTACTGCCCAAATGCTTGACGAATCCTTTCTTTCACTTGTTCATTGGTGATCTGGTCTCTAAAGCAGATGCCAAGAATGCTTCTGAAACATCTCATCTCCATCGCCTTTATTTTCCTTTCGAGTTCTGTTGTTAATGTCCAGGACTCACAGGCATACAAGAAAATGAAGAGGGCTAATGAGCGCATCAGCCTGATGTTGGTGCTGGGGGCTATATTTTTGTCCTTCCATATTTTCTTGAGCCTCTTTAGTGCTGTTGTGGTCTGCACAATCCTAGCCATCAATTCGGGCTTGGGGCCTTCTTCCGAAACAATTGTTCCTAAGTATTTGAAAATGCCAACTGTCTCTAGTCTTTCCTCCCCGACCTTAATTTCAGTGGCGATGCCAGTGGTGCTGTTTGCCACGTCCTTGCCTGAAGCCCGCCTGTTCTTCAGCGACGATTCTGTCGGCATATGGTCTTCAGATTCATGGTTCATAATAAAACAGGTTACGAAATAATCAAAGTCAAATCCAATCTTTCCCTGTCAAAGTTATTGATATAACATGGGGCTACCCGGCACCTTTCACTCCAACACATTACCACAAAAAAAATTGCAATCGATCAACTATCAAATATTTTTTCACCTTTTATCAATAAAAAAATAACATTTATAGAAAAAGAGTAGTTAAAATTGAGACGGTAGTGAGATATTTATTGCATAATCTGGGCAATAGTTCGTAAGTATGGATGGGGTCATGGTCATTTTTTTTAACCTTCGGACCAGGGCCTAACACATTGTCGTTCCATAAATATGAAACGTGCCATCTACTACAGCTATAAAATCAATTGACTGAGGGAGCATTAGTTCGTGCATTCAGTGCATTACTGAGGGAGCATTAGTTCGTGCATTCAGTGCATTACTGAGGGAGCATTAGCTCGTGCATTTAGTGCATTACTGAGGGAGGATTAGTTCGTGCATTCAGTGCATTACTGAGGGAGCATTAGTTCGTGCATTCAGTGCATTACTGAGGGAGCATTAGTTCGTGCATTCAGTGCATTACTGAGGGAGCATTAGTTCGTGCATTCACTGCATTATTGAGGGAACATTAGTTCGTGCATTCACTGCATTATTGAGGGAGCATTAGTTCGTGCATTCATTGCAGTTGAGTTTCAAATTCTACTTGCAAAGACAAAGGATTTTTAAAAAACGACAACAATTTTTTCAATGCCGTCAAACCGACGATCAAAAACGTGTTTGACTCGCGGTCAAATTCTCTATCATTTTGTTCTGATCTATTCTTTCGTATTATTTGCCAGAGTGCTTCTCAAATTGAATATATTTAGTTGCCTTGTTTTAATCACAACATCCACGGACAAATAAATCTTGGTTGTTAAAAAAGTACGAATTTCCAAATTAGTTTTTGATGGGGGTGTGGTATTTAATATCTGCATCGTTTTAAAAGAAGGTTTCAAAATGTTGGCATCCTTATAGAACAATCCTTACCAAAACATTTCGACAACATGTGGAGCAATCCCTGGCCAAAAAAATGTTGAATAGCTTAGAGCACTCCTTACCCCTCCAAAAATGTCTTCCCTGTAAAGAAATCCCTGCCAAAAACGATCGATTATTGAAAATAGTTTTAAAATGTTGGCGTCCTTGAGAAACACTCCCTACCCTATTACTGAAAAAAAAGGATAACAATTTAAGCAAACCTATTTGGTAACACTATTGAACCTGGAATCAGATTCGGATTTTTAATCAAGTATCGCAAAGTATTGTCATTGACAGGGCCGTCCTTAAGCCACTGCAGCCTATGCGGCCGCATTGGGCCCCGCACTTTCATAGGCCCCGCCCCGAATTTATTTTCTTATACAAAATCTTAATTTTCACTTATTATCCTTATTCCTACCCAGACTGGGCCCCGCGCAATCCGTTTCGCATAGGGCCCCGCAAATGTTAGGGTCGGCCCTGGTCATTGAGCAAAGTTAGGATTTATCAAAGTTTCCGTTCAGTATTTGAGACTTTTATATCAAATTTCGACTTTTAGTAGTTACAAAGGTTGAGGGATATGAGGCTTGGGTGGCCGTCAAAAACCACGCCGAGGATTTTGGCTACGCGGTCGTGAGTACGCCGCTCCTAGGCAACCGTTTCGTCCAATCTTCCCGTCCCAACCGGAGAGGAAGAAAACCCGCCCAGAGCCTCAAGGAAAATTGGCTGCGAACGCTTTAAGCGCAGCGTTTTTGACCGACCGGGCGTCCCCCAGGCCAGGGGGGAGGTTCCCGGCGTGCTTCCGCAAGGTCTGGCGACGGGGAAACCCGGCGTCGGGCCGTGTGGGGGTGTGCTGGGGGGCACTAAGAGCTCGCGCTCCGGCCCACCGACACCATTTCCTTATATGACGTATTTAGTAGTCCAACCATCTGCTTACGCTCAATATTTAAGTGTATAATGTGAGATATGTTTAGTGGAGTTACTGAATGTTAAAATTAGAACTGAAAACATAAAAATATCCACTAGATTGAGAGCTAGCAGCGTTTCTTTCATCCCATCTCTCCGGGGTGGGGGGATTGATTATTTCGGAACATTAAATACCATCAAAGCCCAATCCCCCCCCCCCCCGGCTGGTCTGGCGTCCGGGACATATGCCCCATCTGCCAACCCTTAACTACGCCTCTGGCCACTGGTAAATGACACAGCCCCCCACCCCACGAAAATTTGAAATGCCCCCCTACCCGGGTAAAAATGTTTGAAAGAAACTGTAAACTAGGACAAGTAGTAAGCCCAACAACATATATTTACAAAAACCTTACCAAACTTTAGAGAGCGTCTACTAGTAGCAGCTGAGCACAATGGGGGAAAAAGAAAGATTCAAATGACATCATTGATGACTGTTCAAATAACTTGGTCCCTGGGTCGATTGACTGTTCACGTGACTTGGTGCCCGGGGCGACTGACTGTTCACGTGACTTGGTCCCCAGGGCGACCTCTATGAAAACATGACAGAAATTTTATTCGATAACGTGTGCAAGACGTGTGTCCCACACCAGCCCTTCCACACCTCCCCCTTTACAGTCATCCACTCCTTTCCCTTCCCACCCCTTAAATTCCTCCACTCCTTTCCCACCTCCCCTTACAAACCTCCACTCCTTTCCGACACCTTTACAATCATCCACTCCTTCCCCCCTCCACCTATGCAAAATTCCACTCCTTGCCCACCCCCTTACAAGCCTCTATTTCTTTCCCACCCCCATACAAACATCCACTCATTCCCCCCTTCTCCCCATACAATCCTCCACGCCTTTCACGTCTCCGCCCTTACAGCTCGGGTCTACATTCTACTGAGGCAACGTTTGATGACCACGCGCAGGGAAATGACGTGTGAAAGAAACTGACAATTTCTCACACCCCGGATGACGTCTGCTGTGTAACATTCTGTTGTCGACGTTCCCAGCTTTATTTGAGTGTGAGTATGTGTGTTTGTGCGCATGTGTATTTGTGTGCAATTTATTTGTGTGCATATGTATTTGTGTGCATATGTATGTATGTGCATATGTATTTGTGTACTTATGTATTTAAGTATTATGTATTTGTGTGCATAAGTATTTGTATGCTTATGTATTTGTGTGCATATGAAATAATTCCAAGTAACACAGTCTTTTCCAAAACCCCATTCCTCCCCCCACCCCGCACCAACAGCTTCCTACCTGGAGTATTTACACCAGAAACATACCGACATCTCATGATTACCAAATCTTGTCGCTTCCAAATCTGATTAATTACAAATCTCTTCACTAACGTATCTCTTCATTACCCAATTTCATCACTACCAATATCATCACCACAAAATTTCATCATTACAAAATATCACTGCCGAAATTCCCCCTATTTTCATCACTACCAAATATCACCACCAAATTTTATCACTAAAAAAACATTACCACCGCCTAATTTCATCACTACCAACTATCACCAGTACCAAAGTCCATCGCTACCGAAAATAATCACCAAATTTCATCACCACCAGATACCACCACCACAAAACTTTCATCACCACCAGATACCACCACCATAAAACTTTCATCCCCACCAGATACCCTCACCACCAACTACACGCCAAATCAAAATCTTAAATAAATAAGTTTTTTATCGTTTAGATCCTAACAGCTGTATAAATGCAATAATATTTCATTTAACGTCTCGTCCCGCTGATGGTTATAGTAATGCTCGCGTATAGATTTAATATAATCGTTTGTGTCATACGGGCTGCCAACCCGCGAATGAAGACCTGGTTATAAATAGGACGATAAGCAGATGGATCATTTGAATTGTAACTACCTCTTACCATCACGACGGCCGGACGGGCAGTCATTTATTTATATCATACAGTAATCTCCACAGTACTTCACAGCATTGGACTCACTTGTACATTTGTAAACAACAACAAAAAAATCGTTATATCTAATATACACAAGGCCTCTTTATGACAACTAAAACAAAAAAGTCTTGACAAGAACAGATACAATTATTTTTGTGATTTCCGAGCTGACCCGCCCGAGTGGGATCCAATTTAATGGACGTGTTCAACGTTTGATATCTTCGGAAGCGGACCACATCTTCGAGGAGGAGGATGCCAGGATCTACTTCAATCATCTTGGCACATAAGATGATCAAGGCCAAGTTCAGGGCCACGCTCTATTTTGTGTTTCTAGCCCTCATCGTTTATTTCGCCCTGGTGACGTCGCGTGGGGAAGGATTAGTGAGCCTGCAAGTCTTGGGTTTAAGGCTACCTCATCGGAACAACAACACCCAACTGACCTCGTCCAACTCAAAGGGTGCGTCTGAAAGGCTCTGGCACACACAGCTGACGGAGAATTTAAGGTTAGTTCAACCGGGGAAGAGGTGTTTGCTTGGCTCTTTAAAACGTACAACTAGTCCGAGTAGATAATCCGCGGTGTTACGTGTTTTAAATATGCAATTATAGATATCCTTCTGCCTTCATGCGACGATGGTGGTGTGGCTTCTGTTTTATTTGAGTGAAATATCAGGCCGATCATCAAGTGGCAGTCACGGCTGCACTTCTTGTATACAGGAGAACCTTCATTGTTATATGAAGAAAAAAAGCCCAGCTATACAATACTATCAGTTGTGCCTTCTCACCCTCAACTGTACGTGTCATGTGTACCGCTTCCCACCTGGAGTATTTACAACCAATGTTTAACTGTGTAGAAAAATGTTTTTTCCTTCTACCAACTCAAAATGTTATTTTAAAAACCCAGTGTTATGATTATATTAGCACATAACCGCCCCCCCCCCTCCCGATTGCGTTGACCGCCATGTTTATTAATTCACCATCATATCACCATCAATCCACCATAAATCATCCATCAATCAACCATCAATCAACCATCAATCACCATAAATCCACCATCAATCCACCATCATTCCACTATCAATCCACAATTAATCCACCATCAATCCATCATTATTCCACCATCATTCCACCATCAATCTGACATCAATCGACCATCAATTCATCATAAATCAAGCGTCAATCCACCATCAATCAATCTTAAATCCACCATCAATCCATCATCAATCCACAATCAATCCACCATAAATCAACCATGAATCCACCATCAATCGATCATCAATTCACCATAAATCAACCATCAATCCACATCGAACTATTACAATCAATCATCAATCCACAAACAATGCACAATAAACATACTATAAATCAACCATCAATCCACCATAAATCAACCTTCAGTACACCATCGATTCACCATCATTCCACCATAAATCAACCATCAATCCACCATCAATCAATCATCAATCAACCATCAATCCACCATAAATCAATCATCAATTCACCATAAATCAACCATCAATCCACCATAAATCAACAATCAATCCACAGTCAATCCACCATAAATCAACCATCAATCCACATCAACCCATATCAAACAACCATCAATCAACCCTTATTCAACCATCCATCAACCATCAATCAACCATTTATCCATACGAATTAAACAGCAATCAGCCGTCAATCCACCATCAGTCCACCATCAAGTATACGTTTCGTTCAGCAAGGGACGACAATCAGCTCTGATTGTTTGAGGTTTTATGAATAAAGGCAGAGATTTCAAATCATTAAAAAAAAGAAAACAAATAAATAACTTCTTATCGGCAGTTTCACTTGAGAAATGTGCCAAAAAGCTCTATGAAAACAACCCAGTCCAAATTTGTCTTCTCTTTCTAATAAAAAAAAATTACCGTCATTTCTTTTTTGGTTTGTTCTTTATCGGTATTAACATTTAACAGTCAGTAAAACTTCTACCATAAACCACTGTTACCGCGGACCCCCCCCCCCCCCCCCCCCACAAACCTAAAAAAAATAATTTCATCAACATATTTTTATTAGAGTATGAAATGGCAATGCTGCTTCAGTTATAATTTGCGAATATAATATGATGAAATCAATTCTCCAGTTAATATGACACATTCATTTTAATTACACAATTCCGGAATCTCTTAATACAACACATTTATGTAAGTTGCACAATTCCGGAATTTTGTAATACAAGGCAATTATTTAAGTTACACAATTCCGGAATTTCTTATAGATAAAGAGCGCAGCTGCTGGAGATGACCTGCTTCCTGGGCTGTTCATTGAAGGCAGGCCCGTACACGCCCCCCAAACAGATGAACATTTATTTTCACAGCAGTTACGCATGTTCTGACATATATGGAAGACACGGATTGGCGTGGGGGTGGGGGGGCCACAAAGTTCCACCGCTGTATCATCGTGTAAAACACCAACACAAAAAATTCATAAATGGTAAAGCTTGTTTAATGTCTTTTAAGTTTAAGAGCCTTTTACTGATTACTACCTCGGAGTAAACATGGATTAATCCACCATAATCCCTTCCTTGATTTTTTTTGTGAGGGTGGGTAAAATAAACGATAGTGTACAATGAAATACCGTTATCATTGCTTGTTCAGTCTTAAGACTTGCTATGGGCGAGATACGCCATCATTTATTGCCAAGCTGTTGAATTTAATCTATTTGCAAATTGACTTTTGATTTGAAGTCACGCAAAAGGCCGAGTAGAAAAAGGACTTAAGTGTGTTTTTTAATTTTTTGAGAAAAACGAGTTTAAATTTGTTAAATTCTTATTTAAATACTAAAAGCTGCTCGATGTAGCTCTGCATCAAACACTTATGGACATTTTTTTCATGAATTATCTCTACAGGAATGAATGATTCAGGGAAAGTACTCAAATATAATGCCGGTCTTAACTCAGTTTTTAAAAAAATTGTAACTTAAGTACTTTTTCTACTCTGCCCTTCGTTTCCTTTGCTTGCTCTAAACGAGCTAAAGAACTTCTGTGGTGCGATGTATTTTCTTTAAAAAAAAAAAAAAAAAAAAAAAAAAAAAAACTAAGAACTGTCTGAACTTCTCCTCTGCTACAGTTACCGGACAAAACAATAATTAAATAAATTCAACTTTTAATAAGAATAACAATTAATACTAACTTCTGGGAATTTTTTCTTTTTGTTTTGCCCTCATACTGAACATAGCGTGGCAGCATTATTGATACGCATACCTTTATATAGAGTTATTTTTAGTGATAACGTCATGCAATTAAGTGTAGCGAAATTTTCGTGACAAAAAATTATGACCAAAAAAGTTACAATTAAAGCCGTGAAATGAAAAAAATGAAATATTTTCAAACTGATTGTTTAAAAACAAATAATTTCCGCCAAGAGAAACATTTTTTTAAAAGCCTCTGGGCAAATATTTCTCGCGCGTTTCCAAGGCCGCGATGACAGCCACGCTGTACGCGAGCCTTCTGAAAGCTATCGACGGTCTGAGTTTAACGCTCTCTGTGTTTGAATTGTTCTTTTCTTTATTCAACCAGGCCGCAACCGGACGAAGAGGTAACCCAAAATGGCGGAGGGAGATTTCAGCCAGTGAACGATTACGAGGCTTGGGTCTACTCCGCCTTCATTGACGTCATCAATGGCACGTCCGTTATTCGAATTTTCGGACTCCAGGGAACCGACTTAAAGAACCGGGTGTTTTGTCACGTGACGGCACAGCGTAAGGTGACGGAGGTTGAGGGGACTAAAGAATTTCTTCCAGATGGACACAATAGTAGGTAAGAGGACAATGTCTCGTTTTGAAATCACATTTTTAATTTAGCAACCATTCCTAGAATTTAATTTAACAAATTTTGACATTTTCATCGGACAGAAAATTATAGTCTTACTATAAATCTTTTGTTTTTTTCCTCCCAAAATCATTAGACTTAATAATTTGATTTACTGATAAATGATGAGAATTTTTATTAATTTTTAAAATAATAAATTGAGGAAAATATTAATAGTTTGTTACTATTTTTGAATAGTCAGCCATGTTTTTACAATTTTTCAACTTGTCATAAATAATATTCAGCTCCCGAAAAAAATACAAAGTGTGATTTGATTTCTTTTGCTTAGAAGTCATATTTAATTTATGATATTTTCAATACAGATTTTGTGCCACGAGCTACGTATGCGCATTAGATATGCGGACAGGAAGTCGACCTAATAACGTGGCCCTGACCTTCTACGCGCTAGACACGCCAACCAATCAGCTCCAAGTTTTATATCCCAGAGCGAGGCTGAGAAACTTTACCGTGTGCCACGCGGCGTTGTTCCGGTACAATAATCCCGGCCAGCTGGTGCAGTCGATTGAGATCAACCGAGTCCTGGGGGCCGACCACTTCTACGTATACAACCTAAGCGTCTCCGGCACCACGGATGCCGTGCTGCGCCACTACGAGAAACTCGGCCTCCTCACCGTCATGCAGTGGCGGCTGCCTCGGGATCAGGTCTGGTACCGCGGTCAAAACCTGGCCATCAACGACTGCGTCTACAGAAACAGGTTGGCGTCGCGGTACGTCGTCATACAGGACACGGACGAGTTCATCGTGCCCGGCCGCCACAACTCTTGGGGGGAACTCATTGAACACGTTGTGAAGAACAAAAGTTCAACCGCCGGACCCCCTTCACCTACGATAGGATCCTTTTCGGTGGAGACCAGCTTTCACTGCGGACAGCCTAACCAATCACAGTGGGACGATATCAAGAAGGAGTTCCCCATGTCGCCAGACGAAGAGCAGTTTTACAGAAATCACTCTCTCTTTGCGTTTTTGAACCTCTTGCGCATCAGGCCGGTAATGTTCTTCAACAGGTACTGTAAGACGATCGTCAGGCCAGAGCTCACCCTCTTCGCCGGCATCCACTTCACTCACGTGCACCGCGACTCGTCCAGGCATACAGTGGTCACGAACGACTTGGCCATCGTCCACCACTACAGGGGCAATAACAAGCCTGAGGTGGTGGACGCTACAATTCTAAAATTTAAAAACGCTATGTACCCACGACTAAAAGCAGCGATTCGGGAATTTCCATTTCTATAAACTAACCATTAGCATGCAATTATGATTTTTTAAAACTTTCTTTATATCTTACGATTTCACCAGAAAGAGATCAGGAAAAAAAAAACGATCTAAAACGAATAGCGACTAACGATAAAGTGTAACGAAATAAAATAAAAGTGCAAGTCATTGATGGAATCTCACAATAAAAAGGAACAAAAAATTATTCTCTTTACGGAAAACTAAAGGACGAATAGAAAAACAACAACTAGTACATAGCTTTTAAAAATATGAAAAACATATTGTTTCATTTGTAGAAAACTCTTTCTGCGGCACGTTCTTGCCTTGAGTTTTTGGTCTTTTGATTTGATTTCAGTTACCTCCCGTAGGCGGTAGCGTTTCTTATGCCCTTTCCCCCCGACAAGCAATCGTTGCCTTCCATTGGCCGTCCATTGCCTTCCATTGGCAGTCCATTGTCTTCCATTGACAGTCCATTGCCTTCCATTGGCCGTCCATTGTCTTCCATTGGCCGTCCATTGCCTTCCATTGGCCGTCCATTGCCTTCCATTGGCCGTCCATTGTCTTCCATTGGCCGTCCATTGCCTTCCATTGGCCGTCCATTTCCTTCCATTGGCCATCCATTGCCTTCCATTGGCCGTGCATTTACTTATGCCCTGACTGGCTTGATAAACCCCTCCGCTGATGTGAGAGTGTTCCTTCACTAAAATCAGACTATCATTTTAAAAAAAGACTTTCAACTCAAAAACAGACTCTCAAACCAAAAACTGACTCTCAACCCAAAAAACAGACTCTCAACCAAAAAAGACTTTCAGCTCAAAAACAGATTCTCAAACCAAAAACAGACTCTCAAACCAAAAAAACATACTTTTAACCCATAAACAGAAAAACGACTAATAAAAAATCCAGACTCTACTAAAAGGAGACTCTCAAGTCAAAAACAGACGGAGACAACAAATTAAACAAAAATGAATTCCCACTAAAAAATCAAAATGCCCTATTCCACTAAACAATTTTCTACTTTTGAAAGTACAAGATAGATATTGATGGGCATTGCATGGATACAAACAAGATAGACTTTGATGGACATTGCATGGATACAAACAAGATAGACTTTGATGGGCATTGCATCGATACAAACTCGGCACCAAAAAAACAACACCAACATAAAAATTAAAAAAAAAACAAAACAAGAATAAACAAAAGGGGAAACAGTGATAACAAAATAATGACGAGAGACCCATTTCCAACTAAACCCGCACCACATATCTACTTTCTCACCTTATAATACATACCGGCTGGAGCGATGCACCGTTGACAAACGCACTCACAGCTCAAGATGCGGGAGTTTCAGTACGATTTTTCGGCGCAAACTATAGTTACCGAGCAGTGGCCCATTAACACTGTGGTGACCCAACTCACGCAAGTCTTCTTATATACATAAACTTATCTCTTATATACATAAACTTATCTCTTATATACATAAACTTATCTCTTATATACATAAACTAATCTCTTATATACATAAACTTCTCTCTTATATACATAAACGTATCTCTTATATACATAAACTTATCTCTTATATACATAAACTTATCTCTTATATACATAAACTTATCTCTTATATACATAAACTTATCTCTTATATACATAAACTTATCTCTTATATACATAAACTTATCTCTTATATACATAAACTTCTCTCTTATATACATAAACTTCTCTCTTATATACATAAACGTATCTCTTATATACATAAACTTATCTCTTATATACATAAACGTATCTCTTATATACATAAACTTATCTCTTATATACATAAACTTATCTCTTATATACATAAACTTATCTCTTATATACATAAACTTATCTCTTATATACATAAACTTATCTCTTATATACATAAACGTATCTCTTATATACATAAACTTCTCTCTTATATACATAAACTTATCTCTTATATACATAAACTTATCTCTTATATACATAAACTTATCTCTTATATACATAAACTTATCTCTTATATACATAAACTTATCTCTTATATACATAAAATTATCTCTTATATACATAAACTTATCTCTTATATACATAAACTTCTCTCTTATATACATAAACGTATCTCTTATATACATAAACTTATCTCTTATATACATAAACGTATCTCTTATATACATAAACTTCTCTCTTATATACATAAACTTCTCTCTTATATACATAAACTTATCTCTTATATACATAAACGTATCTCATATACATAAACGTATCTCTTAGATACATAAACTTATCTCTTATATACATAAACTTCTCTCTTATATTTACATAAACTTATCTCTTATATACATAAACGTATCTCTTAGATACATAAACTTATCTCTTATATACATAAACTTATCTCTTATATTTACATAAACTTATCTCTTATATACATAAACGTATCTCTTAGATACATAAACTTATCTCTTATATACATAAACTTATCTCTTATATACATAAACTTATCTCTTATATACATAAACTTATCTCTTATATACATAAACTTATCTCTTATATACATAAAATTCTCTCTTATATACATAAACTTATCTCTTATATACATAAACTTCTCTCTTATATACATAAACTTCTCTCTTATATACATAAACTTATCTCTTATATACATAAACTTCTCTCTTATATACATAAACTTATCTCTTATATACATAAACGTATCTCTTATATTTACATAAACTTATCTCTTATATACATAAACTTATCTCTTATATACATAAACTTCTCTCTTATATACATAAACTTATCTCTTATATACATAAACTTATCTCTTATATACATAAACTTATCTCTTATATACATAAACTTCTCTCTTATATACATAAACTTATCTCTTATATTTACATAAACTTATCTCTTATATATATACACTTATCTCTTATTACATACACTAATCTCTTGAATAGTTCACAATAAATCAGCTATAAAAATTCCCCGAGAACATAATCATGACGTCAAACATGTCTGAACGTAAAAGTATGACCGCTACCTTAATCGAACATGACCGGCTCAAATACAACACGAACAGGCAATTCACCGAAAATGAAGCATGAGGAGAAACAACAGAGGGGGGGGGGCTTACACTCTCTGGCGTGTTCAGGGCAGCTATGTTGAAACCTGCGTAGTCGCCGCAACTGCTGTTTTTGGAAGATTGTTCCATTCCTTTATTGTCTTTGGAAGGAATGAGGAGCTCCTGTACTGAGTTCTTGTTTTTAAAAGTCGAAACTGTTTGTCGTGACCTCTTCGCTGTCTGGGGGGGGGGGGGGGGGGAGATTGACGAGTTTCTGTTTGATACTGGAGCAGTGGACCAGCCCATTTTTGATCTTGTACAACATGGAGAGCCTAGATAGTCGTCGTCGTTCTTCCAACGGTGACCACCCTAATGTTTCCAGCATGCTGCCAACACTAGAGGTGTTTCTGTAGCGGTTCATGACAATTGAGTACTGTTCCTTACAAATGTTATTCATTTCATTTAATTTTAATAGTCTATCGCACAAAGAGCTGTAGTATATTTAAGACGGTTTTTTTCTAGTGTTAGTAATAATAATAATAATTAGTCAATCTTGATTGTAGGATGTAAAAGGTATCAGCAATCTTTATTTATTATTTATCAGTCCTCTATATTCCATTCTTCCGACCAATGTTCCGGTATATAAACACACACACACACGCACAGACCCAAACAAATACGGCGTAGGAACAAAAAAATACCAATCCAACAATATAGAAAGTTTATATATATAACAGTTCCCACTGGGAAAACCTCTTGCGTTAGTTTTAAAAAATACAACATTAGTGTACAACAGGTTCTAAAACAACTGACGCAAATGCCTTTTTAGAGCCATGGAAATATAAGATGAAAAAAATAAAATTCTTAAACTTGATTGCTCTCAATACAGAGCTTCCTGAAAGGTTCGCCATTTCTATCGCATAACGGTATACTATTTGATGTAGTAGAAACGAGGTAGACTGCTGACCTTTGCCGAACATCACTGATTTGTTTTCTTCTATATAGCAACTTGTGGCTTGTAGTCAATGAAAGAATGGCTAGTGAAAACAACTTTTTGGCAATGGTATATTTTAAAAAATGCACAAGAATCCAGGGTAACAAATAGCCGGTGTAGTGAACTTTTTATTAATTAATACAGGTGTACATTAAAAAATATATATAATAATTAATTTCATTTAAAAAAACACGCTTCATCCATAATTAAGGCTCGAAGCGCTATAAAAATACAAAATGCAACAATACAAAATTTACATAGAAGCCTATAGATAATACAAGGCAATATATGTATATAAATTAAAACATAGTCGCAGCCTGCATCTGCTCTTGGTGAGTTTATATATATATATATATATATATATATGTGTGTGTGTGTGTGTGATGAAATTATGTTCATTTTTTATTTTACTTCATCATCAAGATTTCTAAAAACTAAATCACGAAAACAAATAAATAATACTAAGTCAAGAGACCTATTTGCCCAATGATGAACATCAATGCTATTTCTGGAATATTTTTTTAAAAACAAAAAGCAATTGCTATTCTTACGGTGACTTTACTTTGATGGCAAGAGTAAACAAGCTTTAGGATGTTATTTGTTTACGCGTCCAATGTATGAGTGTTGAGAGATCATCCTGACACCGGTTCTCTTTTAAGCCCATCTATCTAGTAGTTGGGAGATCATCCTGACACCTGTTCTCTTTTAAGCCCATCTATCTAGTAGTTGGGAGATCATCCTGACACCGGTTCTCTTTTAAGCCCATCTATCTAGTAGTTGGGAGATCATCCTGACACCGGTTCTCTTTTAAGCCCATCTATCTAGTAGTTGGGAGATCATCCTGACACCGGTTCTCTTTTAAGCCCATCTATCTAGTAGTTGGGAGATCATCCTGACACCGGTTCTCTTTTAAGCCCATCTATCTAGTAGTTGGGAGATCATCCTGACACCGGTTCTCTTTTAAGCCCATCTATCTAGTAGTTGGGAGATCATCCTGACACCGGTTCTCTTTTAAGCCCATCTATCTAGTAGTTGGGAGATCATCCTGACACCGGTTCTCTTTTAAGCCCATCTATCTAGTAGTTGGGAGATCATCCTGACACCGGTTCTCTTTTAAGCCCATCTATCTAGTAGTTGGGAGATCATCCTGACACCGGTTCTCTTTTAAGCCCATCTATCTAGTAGGTTTGTCTGTTCAGTGGCCTGCAGTACACACGCAGGGCCGATTGTGGTTAATATTCTCATTGGGTCAAATTATAAATGTTTGTCAGCTGCTGAAAACATGTATTATTATCTGTGACAAATGTCTGGCTAAGATCACCTTACATTATCACACCAAAACAGATATTTTTTTAAAGTTATATAATTTTGATTGTTAGTATTTTACCCCCCCTCCAACCCACTTTACCAAACCACGGATAATTTCACAGGTCCTTGGCTAAACTGCATACTTTGAGAACAATTGATTTCAACTTTAAAATGAAAGTCTTAAAATGTTCAAAGCAGAAAGCGGGAAGACAGTTGAGTCAAGATCAAAAATTTATTAAGCTTAGCCCAATACCCAATCAATGAATCTTGGTCTTGATACAGATTTATCTTGTTTGGACTTAAAAGTGAAATATAGTCGATAAAAATAATGATGAGAGAGGTAGAAGGGTGTTACACGGTTAAATCTAGATCTAAGCTAGGTATCTGATTTCATTTTTTTTTTGGTTGAAAGGGGCATGCCAGTGGATCTAACAAATTTTTCCCCTTCTTTTTAACGCCCCTTATCAGGGACGTCATTTGGGTAGGGCAGGCGCCGCAATCCTCAACGATGGATTTCTCTTTCTTAAAAATAAGTCCACAGTAAAACAATGACAAGAACAAAAAGAACAAAATGAAATTATTTGAAAATCAGGAGGTAAATGTATTTAAGAACTGCAACAACGTTAACTTTTCGTTATTTTTATATTAAATTTACTTTATTAAACATTTTCATTTGCTGGTCTTCAAAGCTACAAACCTGTCAATCACTTTTTCAAAATCAATATCCTTCACCGTATCACTTTCAATTGATAGTAGAGCCAGATTTAAAAGCATAGACTGCCCAATGGTGGATCGCTTAAAAGTTATTGATAAGCCTTAGTTTTGAAAATCTCCAACTACATGAAGCCACAGACACAGAGATAGTAAGAAACAATTAAAGACTTTGCAAGAGTGTTGGAAGAGATTCTAAGAGGTCCCATTCAGCTATGAATTTCAAAACAGTGTACGACTTTGTGAAATTCCAAATCAGCTGCCTTTATGTGTCTTCTTAGCCTCGGTATTTCATTTAAATGTCTTATTCTGATAACTCATCATAGAAAGGGGTTAATTTTGGAACGGACACCAATAACTCTTCTTGTCTTGCTGATAGTAAACTCTTGGGTTGAACAGCATCAAATATATCTGCTCTTTCCTTAATCGCCTAGAATCTGATCTGGAGTTCAGAATGAAATCTATCAATACACTTCAACACCTTCCTACTGCTTTTCTCACAGAGAGAGTCCAGAAGCTATTAATTGTTCTCCTGCAATTCTTTTCTTAAAACTTAATCTTCTCTCTAAAGAAATTCCATATGGGTCTAATTTTGAAAGTGCCTTTTCAATAGCATGTTCCAACAAGTGACGTCGCTTCTTGTTCAGAAACAATTTTAAGGCCTAAAGGTAGTGCACCTCTTTGTCAAGAGTAAAGCCTTTGGTTTGCAGATACTTTTGTGTCAGATTAACTTCCTCAAGTAGATCAGCAAGTAAAAGACCTTGTGCTGCACCTATTACATCCACATTTTCAAGATGATAACATAGAGCTTCAATCGCCGCCACACATTCATCAAACTTTTCTTTCACTGTTTTAACAGCAGCATGATGAGCACACCAACATGTTGTTGACAGTCTTTTCACCGACATTTCAGTGTGTTTAATTACAACATCTCGTCGATGACCGGATGCAGCAAAGAGGGGAAATATTCTCTCAAGAGTACCAAAAAATGTCATACATGAATGCATTTTCGGAAAAAGGATGTCACTTACGAAAGTTACCGAACACTTGCATCGGCTTTGAATCGTGGTCAAATTCTGACCCAATTATATGGTCACCTCATTTATCAATTAAAAAAACTTGAAATTTTAATAAAGCAAGCATTAGGATTGGTGACATGTGTGGACATTTTAGATGTGATGGGTTATCCTTTGAGGAAATTCGGTTAGACTGAGTAGTGCGTGCTCTGTAAATATGCAGTTTTTCAATTTGGTGTCACCTCATGAGATGGTGTCACCCGGTCGGGTCCGCATCCCCCGCAACCTCATAGCTACACAACTGATTTTAACTCCTTGATTTACTTACCCCTTTATAAGCATTTCTACCACACGATAAGATTATATCACAAACCTTTGTGAAATCTTCAAGTATAATGAGCATTTCAACACATTTTAAGCGTAATGTGTTACTTCATGTACTTCATTGACAAACTGATCGAGGTTGGTACTGCGAAACCTGGGCTTTTTAAAGTAGAATAATTTACTTAATAAGAGTTTGAGATCATTTCAATGGCAGCCTTATAGTAACTATACCTTCTCGTCATTAATGGTAACTATACCTTCTGATTAATAATGGTAACTATGACTTCTGATTAGAAATGGTTACTATAACTTCAACCATAGTTACTTACTTCTTGACCAATTATTCTTAAGAGATGGGTCGTTGTTATAAAATCATTACATTTTCTTCTAAATCTCTTATCAGGATTCTTAAATCAAAATGTTAAGAAATTTATATATCTTTAAAACGGAACAAAACTGTACAACTACACTGAAACCAATCTCTACCCAATACGATTCATTATTGATCCCAAAAATTGGAAATGTTTCTGTTATTACACTAGACAAATATTTATTCTCAGCACACTAATAAGTACATATTTAAACCACGACAGAATTTAACTATTTAAACACAAAAGAAATCTAAAGTATTTCTCCTGCGCAGAAAATCAGCCATAAAGGACTCCTTTAGTGACAACAATATCTTAATTATGTTGTAAATGACTGGATGACATTCATAACAACTTTCATCAAGGAATGATATCTATATAAGATTTTACTCTGTAATTATACACCTTAGATTTAAGATCTGGAAAAAGAAGAAAAGAAACTTAGCCTCGTTTGTGTATGATAAAAAAAACACACACCGTTTTGGCCTGTACCGTTTTATTGAGAACCACTGGTCTACACCATTTGTGTCATGCGTCGTGCAATGTTTTAACGCCGCGTTTCGAGCAGGTGTTGTATCGAGGACGCTGGTGCAGTCAAAAATGATGATGGTGAGACATCGGAAAGCTGTAGGGCCATTTGTAAAAAAAAAAAATATCATCGTGCGTATTTCGGTGCAGGTGATACCATTTGTGAGATTTAAGAAATAAACGTTAAGAATAGTATAAATAATCAGATTTATAGTTGTGGTGAAATGACTTTTAATGGTAGTTGTAGTTGGATAAATCTCGTATGAGTTTGTCCCATGCTCGTGTCTAAGGGATTTATGTTTGATTCAATTCAAACACGAAGTGAAATATTTATAATCACATTCACGTATGTATATATAACATAGGTATCCATAAAATAAATTATTGAAATTAACATTTTTTACATAGGCTTTACAACACTTCATATAAGTTATAACATATAAGGATATGAAATACCTTTGCATATTATTTATATCTAGTTTCTATGGGCTATAGACATTGGCATGACATAGAACCCAACATTCATCATAATAGTCGATTGCTTTGTAACACAATTTTATATGATCAGAGCGTTCAAAACGTAACTTTATCAATATAAATAGATTTGATGATCTGGCTTGATGTGAGGGGTCTCCGCAATGTTGCCAGTGGTTACCCCAGTCCTCACCTTCATGGCTTCTCAGGGCAGGAACGAAAGTGGACGCCACGGCAGTGCGTTGTGGAAAATCCTTTCCTTTGTACGTTTTGGGATGTGCACTTCCCAGCAATGTGTCGTGGATGTAGAGAGTCCTTTCAACACGCGGTCCAAATGATGCAGGCCGACGACTTGCTCTTCCGAATGGGTATTTGGCGTAGTCCTTGGAATCTGGCCTCAGGGAATTAATCCTCACACTAACTGATAAGATGCAATGAATTCTTGCACCACAGCAATATGGCAACATGGCAACCAGGAAGCAATATGTGAAATGATGTAAGAAAAAAGAAGGGAGCAACTTTTCCAATAGTCCAATTTGACGCACAGAAAAGGATTGGCCCTCTCCCCACAGTCACATTTGTATTTGCTTTCCACAACACCTAAATTATCCACTATTTTTTCCTCTTAGACCCGTATTAAAATAGTATAGGTTCAAAACTCAGCTGCTAGGCTAGTTCTAAAGGCAAAAAAACGTGATCACGTCACACCACTGCTTCATTCACTTCATTGCCTCCCTGTACAAGCACGCATTGACTACAAACTCTGTGTTCTCTGCCACAATTTTTTTCTCGAATTCATGCCCTTCCTATATAACCGAACTTCTTTCTGCCTACTCAAAGCTTCGAATGCTTCGCTCCTCTGTAGACGCGCGTATTCTTTCTGTTCCCAATACACTGGAATTCTCTTCCATTACGTATCGACAATACACCAACCATCACTGCCTTCAAAACTGCACTCAAAATACATCTCTTTAAACTCGACTATCCTAACTGATTCCCCCCTCTAACCGATAAATTATGCTGATGAAGCAATGGCACTGACCATGCTAACTGAAGCAATGGCACTTACCTTGCTAATTGAAGCAATGGCACTGACCATGCTAACTGAAGCAATGCACTGACCATGCAAGGGTCTCTACTAGTTCATGACATATCACTATTAGCTCATTGCATATCACTACTAGCTCATGATATATAAATACTAGCACACAAATCATATTGTGACATTTCTGAAAGGAACAAAGTGCATTTTTCAGTTTTTGATTTAAAAAACTTAAAGTATTTGAAAGTAAATCTGCGTTCATTATCCTCCACAAATTTTTTTAAAAGGAATTCTCCGAGACAATTCCCGCCAAGATGAAACTAAGCCAGATTACCATCTATTGCCAAACACTCAGGCATAGACTTTTATGGCTCATTGCAGCCTCCATGGTGCTCACCATCAGTGGCATTTATTTATTTTCTAAAATATCGATTACATTCAATTCAACGCATCCAACAAACTGGCTAGCAAAAGTGATCTCCGATCAACCCATCAAAGTTGACACGACAGGAAGCACTCCATTCAACACGGTCATCCCAGGTCGAGGAGAGACGTGGACGACACTGCGACTAGAGAATGATTTGAATTTCAGGTAGGAAATTTGTTTGTAATGAACGGATGCTTCTACCAATTTCCTAATTTATTTAACTACACTTGTTAGATAACATCAATTCTTAATTAAATATCACTTCTTAGGGGTCGTTCGCAAATTACGTCACGCAAAAAATGACTTTTTAGAATCCCTTCCTCCTGTCACAAAGTGTCACAAATTCTTTACCCCTACCCCCCACCCCTTAGTGTAACGTAACACCTAAAAAATCTAAGCATACATACAATTTTCATAAATAAGCTAAGGTTTTATTTTACTCTTTAACATTTTCCCATAATGGATTAAGATGTAGTATCATTAGAAAACTGTGACTTAAAACGCAAAACAACATAAGTCGAATGTAAAATTTTTTTGCGTCATTTTTCGATATGCGCAAAAGGAGCGTTCCGCTGTGTTTCACGGTACCTAAAGAGGCACTTTCGACGCTAAAATTGAATAAAGTTTTTTTTTTTCAAAATTAGAAAAGTTTTAGATTTTTACAAGGATAAATAAAAACAATAAGGCGTGACGTCACACATTTTAGCCCCCCTCTCCCCCTGTCACAAAGTGTCACACATTCTCGACCACACCTCCCCCCCCCCCCCCGAGCGTGAGGAAATTTGCGAAAGACCCCTTGGTTAAATATCAATTCTTAGTTGCACATCAATGCGTCGTAAATCTTCAATTATTTTATTTTTAAATTATCAATTCTTCTTTTTTAAAAATAATTCTTATTTAAAGAGCAATTCTGATAAAACCATCAAGTCTGAATAAACCAACAATTGTGAGCTAACAAAAAATTCTAAGATCACCAACATTTCTGTGTTAACCAACTGAAAAATCAATTTCAACAGAGTCGTAAGAAGATCGTAGTGTAAGATATATCTTTTTAAAAAAAATCTTTTACTTGGTTCGATGATGTGAAATATGTTTGTAGTTCGTCCAATATACCTAACTTTAATTTGTCTCAAGTCATTTTCTCATCAACCTACAACATCTCTTTGTCTCACTAGTCTTACGGGAAACGCAAGCAGCACCGATGACGCACGCGTTCTAGAATTCGACGCACAGTTTCAGAACGTCAATGACAAAGACGTCTGGGTGTACTCGGCACACTACGACGACTTCAATGAAACGGCGCCCGTCCTACGAATTTTAGGAATCGGCAAGATAGAGCAAGACAATATCGGAATCTTCTGTCACGTGACGGAACAGGGGAAGAGAGCCATCGTTCAGGGAAAGCAGGAAAACATAAGAGTTGGCTTTGATAAAAAGTAAAAAGATGTGTTAACATAAAGAAATATTATTGTATAGTAGTGGCACGAGAATTATATTTTGACATGCTCTAATCTTGAAAGTGGCATCCCTTACACTTGGCGTCAAGGACTGGACTATAACGGGTCTTGTCGCCACGCTGCTAAGCACAAGTAAAAAAGGGGGCCGTCCATAAAGTTGGTCACGCTATTTTATTACAACTTTTACCGCCCACCCAGTCACACTCTGTCACAAATCTCGGGTCCCCGATTAAACTCTAATGTAAAGCATACTACAAACAACATAAACGGGACATGTTGTGCCGGAACACATCATTAAGAACAGAAGTTGAACATCACTGTGAATTTCAGGTTTTATATGTATGATTATACAAATTTGAGACCTCAATTATGATATTTAGACCCTCCCCCTGTCACAAACTTTCACATTTTCTTAGACGCCCCTCTCCCTCCACATGGGCGTGACGTAATTAATTAAAATCCCAAAATATCTGACAGCAATCTCATCACATATTTACATAAGCTTAATAGACCGGGTTCTAAAATGAATGCATGTTATGTTTTGCAAATATAACTCTGGGAAGAATCTTTTCATGGGAAATGAAATTTCTTGATTTAAAAAAAAAGATACTTGAAATGGTTGCATTTTAAAAAATGTATTTTTATGAACCTTATCGTTGAACCAGAAAACTGATGTAAAATGTTGAGAATATCATTACCGGCCTGTATATTGCTGCTGGTAGTACATTTATGATGGTTCTATGTCTTAGAATGTTGTGAGACTTTCATTACCATCTCAACTCCACCACCCAACTCCCATCTTACAGGCATCAATCTTGTAACATCTTTAATGCACCTCAAATGCCAGGCAAGATACATCCTACACCCCCACATCCAAACTTACCCTCCCCCAATCTTTCATCCTCATTGTTAAAACCTAACAATATTCAATTAATGAAATTTTTTTTAATTACAAGACTTGCGTTTTAGCAGAAATTTTAATTTATTTAGTTTTTTCAAATTATCTGTCATTTTTAACTGGTTATGGTTAGAAAGGCTCCCAATTATTAGATTATAAATTTTGATAAGCTGAAATTTAAAAAAAATTCAATGATTGTCCCTTCACGAATCTCATTTTGGTCACTGTGCGCATGTCATGCATGTTAAACTTAGAAGAAAGTATCTATTTCAAGGGAAATAGTCAAGGCCAAATTTATATTATTGTTTCCTTTATCTAAACTTATTTCTAATGAGCACGACTTTTGATTGTTTTTTTACCCCGTCTATTTGGGCGGCTTATTGCTATTAACTTATAATTCAAGTGCAGTCAAGTAAATGTGTCAAAGTAAGAAAGTTTGAAACTGATTCTTACACTATAAGATTGTATACCTTGCGATCTCTCAATCGACAGCATACGTTTCGAAAAAAGCAAAAAGAAAAGTCTTATTGTAACTTACAATCCCCCCGTTACTTTGTTTAATTTTACTTTCTCCACAGCGATAGCGTCGCCATATTCAGCTGTGGCTTGAGAGAGAAATCAAAACCCTCGTCTGTGTCCTTGACCTTCAAAATTACCGACGAGCCTACCAACAAACTTCGAGTCATCTACACTAAACCACTTCAGCGAAACTTCACCGTGTGCCACGCCGCCTTGTTCAACTTCAACAACCCGAGACAAATCATCAATTCTTTTGAAATCAACCGAGTGCTCGGCGCCCAGCACTTCTACGTGTACAACCACAGCGTCTCCAACGCAACGGACGCCGTACTGCGTCACTACCAGGAACTCGGACTCCTCACCGTCATGCCATGGCCACTTCCGGCTTCGGGCGTTTGGTACAAAGGTCAGGTTCTGGCCATCAACGACTGTGTGTACAGAAACAGACAAGCGTCCAAATTTGTCGTCATTCATGATACGGACGAGTACATCATTCCGGAAGTTCACGCTTCTTGGGCGGAAGTCCTCAGGGCCGCAGAAGATGATTACTTCAAAGACGGGACAAATGCGAAAAATATTAAAACTGTAGGTTCCTTTATTTTCCAGAGCTCATTTTATTACAACTCCTCTGATAAACTCTGGGCATCCATCAAAAGAAACGCCTCCATGACAGCAGACGAGGAGGCATTTTTGACCAAAAACACCGTGTTTCCATTTATTCACACATTAAGAGAAGGAAAAATCTATAATTTCTTTGTGAGAAGCAAAGCCATCGTTAGACCGGAATGGGTTATCCAAGCAGGAACCCACCATGTAAACCAGCACAGAAAATTAGCCGGGGCAGCCGTTGTGAGTCGATCCCTGGCCGTAGTCCACCACTGCCGACGTTTTCCAAACGCAAACGTCACGGATGTCTCAGCCCTGAGGTTCATGAAGACTACAATGCCGGCCTTGAGAGCGGCCTACAACTCGATGTTACCGGCTTGATTCCGACTTTGCCATCTAAGCAGAAGTCTGGTCCTGTGTAAATAAGATGCCCCCACTTCGTACAGACCTCGAGAATATATGTACAGATATAACCTTTAGAAGTTCAAGATTTGACTCAACGATGATCATGGTTTCAAAGGTTACAGAGCTGTGTGTGTGTAAACTACAAATGCTTATTTCCCCTTAACATCAAGAAAGGGGGAAATAATATTTAAAATTGATACATTTATAGTTTTTTTTATTATCTAGAAAGAAAGGCATGTTCATCCAAAACAAACAAGCGTAAATACTTGTTTACAAGTCTTTTTTAAAATATATAAATGAATAAATATTTCAGGGGAATAAGTGAAGTGATCGGCATAGGAGCTGTTCGCAGCAGATTTGTATACCTGTCTTCTGGTTTATTGATACTATTATCGAAATCAATTGAAGAAAGAAATTAACGTGTGCAAAATTGTCCGTGTGCAAAATTGGCTCAAAAGTTGTTTGTTCATTTCTCGACTGTCAACAGACCTACACAAAGAATTACTCTATAAAATGAAATTGTCAATGTAGATTGCAAAGGTCATTTATTTGTGTGTGGAAATGTTCAGTTTTGTTTCCGTATACTTTGGATCCTAACACTGTATGTTTACTCGTTTTTTATGCGATAATTATTTTAGTAGAGTTTCGAAATAAAATAAACTATTTCCTTTAGCACCGTGTTTCCTGAAACGGACGTAGTGTTTTATGGGATCTGCTTATGTGCACTTGTCATCGAGTTCAGGCTTTTCCCGGCCAAAACTGAACGGATGAGCTTATGAATGAGCGGGCTTGTAAAAGAGTTTATACGATAAATTAACACATTTCAGTCTCCGAAAACTGTTCCACTTGGGCCAAATCATTTAAAATGGCTCACAAGACTACAAAAAAACACATCATAGCAACTTTGTGGACCTCCATCAGGCTTATGATAGATTGTGTTACGTGCCATCATTTAGTTTGAAAGATTTAATCTGTTTTTAGCGTTGGCTCATAGATTGAACGATTCGTGACAAAGAACCGAGAAAAACAGTATGCAAAGAAAAACGAAAACCAAAGCTAGTGTTACTAACAATATTAAATTTAGTTGTACCATAAAATTTCTATAAAAATAAAAATATAAAGAAAAATCTCTCTCTCTCTCGCTATCTCTCTCTCTCTCACTATCTAGTAAATAAATTCTAGAAACAGCGTCATCTGATGGCATTCTTCAGAACAAGGAGAAGTAGAACGCATTCGAACGTTAACAAACCTTTTCCAACCAAGGGTGGGGGTGGGTAAGGGATGACACAACACAGTTTACTAATTGCCGTCAACATCAAGTCCATGGTAGGAGGCTAAAAATAGCTCAACGTTGAATTTAAAAATAGCCAGGACATACGCTATGCTGTGCTATTCTATATCAACCCTATTCCTAATGCTCATAATGGTCAAACGGACAGCAGGAGAAGGCATTCTAAAAACATATGTGGTTATTTTTTGCCGGAACTCAGGTATAAGTGCAAGGCTTCTTAACGAAGTCTTGATTAAGGTCTGTGCATACTGTGATAGGTGGAAAACCTTAAGATTGTATTTATTTACGCGTCCACTGAATGAATGTTCAGAGTGACGCCGTATTTCTTTTAAGACCTAATATATTTGTATGTTCCGTGGCCTGCATAACACACGCAGGCACATTGTGGTTAATATTCTCGTTGGGTCTAATTTTAAATGTTTTTTAGCGGCTGAAGACTTGTATTTTTCCCAGGAACAAATGTCTGCCTACGATCACGTTACATTCTGAATCATTATCACCAAAACAGAATATTTTAAAAGAAAATGTGTTATAATTCTAATATTAAACGAATTTAAATATAAAAGCACTCAACACCACCCCCCCCCCCCAAAAAAAAACAACAACAACAACATAAGTCTACTGATCCTTTCACCGGCCCTTGTCTATACCACACACTTTGAGAACCATTAATTTCAAATGTCAACAGAAAGTCTTAAAATCTGCAAAGCAGAACGACAGGTGAGACAATTATCTTCTCAAATAACCTAAAATGGTCCCCCCATATAAGCAAAAATTGAAAAAAAAAGCCAACTCCACACTAGGTTTCATGTGAAGAAATCTGCGCCACTGCCCAACATCCTGCAAACGAAATGCCTATCTTGCACTCGTCCGTCCACCACTAGAATATTGTGTGATCATCTGGGATCCATACCTAAAGCAAGACGTGGGAAAACATGGAGCGAATCCAACGTAACGCATTTTGCTTCATAGCACGTGACTACAAAACCACCACTCATAGCTACATCACTGGCCTCTTAAACAGATTTAACATCCCCTCCCACAAAGACAGACAAGAAAAGATCCGCATAACATTCTTATATAAAGTGGTCATGGGGCTAGTGCCGGCCATCCCAGCATACAATTATCTCACCCCACAGAAGCCAGGTCGAATAATCCGAGCCAAACACTCACTAATCACTGACTTAACCTCTGACAACCCCATGAGCAATAATAATTACACCCGGAACATTAGCAAATGCTTCACTTTGTCTTCTTTTAATGTGCTACTTTTGTAACAATGTTTCCTGCATAACAGAGGCTCAAAAATACATAGCCTATATATATATTATGCCCCACCTATTTGAACGAATATTTTTTTTAATTATTTTTTTGTCAAGATGGTAATCTAAGCAGCCTAGAAAAAAAAACAAAAAAAAAAAAAAAAAAAAACGATTTTTGAGAACTAACATTTCAATTGTCAATTCTATAAAAATAATGTGTTGGTTCTAGTTTTAGAAAAGTCCATCGCCACCAAAAAATCATCACCAAATTTCACCACCACCAGATACCACCACCATAAAACTGTCAACACCACCAGATACCACCACCATAAAACTTTATCCCCACCAGATACCATCACCACCAACTACTCGCCAAGCCAAAATCTTAAATAAATACTTATTATCGTTTAGATCCTAACAGCTGTATAAATTCAATAAAATATCCCTTAATTGTCTCATTTCGTTGATGGTTATAGTAATGCTCGCGTATAGATTTAATATAATCGTCTCTGTCGTACGGGCTGCCAACCCGCGCCTGAAGATCTGGTTATAAATAGGACGATAAACAAATGGATCACTTCAATTGTAACTTCCTCTTACCATCACGACGCTGGCCTGAAAGGCAGTCATTTATTTATATCATACGAGGAGTCCATTAGCAAACCCTGCTAAGTGAGTTCTTTTTTGATTTAGAGAAAAATGAGTTTTTGTAAATTAATTTATTTAGCGAATATAGAATTTATATATTTTTTAAATGGTGAATATTAGACTTACATAAAGCTGTTTAATCATTAAATACACAAAATTCTGTAGATTGACACTTAATTAACCAGCCAAGATAGATAACTCATTTATTTCAAAAAAAGTGACTTAGCAGGTGTTGCAATTGGTCTCCTCATGCAGTAATCTCCACAGTACTTCACAGCATTGGACTCACTTGTACATTTGTAAAAAAAAAAATGTTATATCTAAGTTCAGGGCCACGCTCTATTTTGTGTTTCTAGCCCTCATCGTTTATTTCGCCCTGGTGATGTCGCGTGGGGAAGGATTAGTGAGCCTGCAAGTCTTGGGTTTAAGGTTATTCATCGGAACAACAACACCTCCTTGACATCGGCCAACTCAAAGGGTGCGTCTGAAAGGTTCTGGCACATACAGCTGACGGAGAATTTAAGGTTATTTCAGCCGGGGAAGGGGTCTTTGCTTGGCTCTTTAAAAAGTGCAGATAGTCCGAGTAGATAATCCGCGGTGTTACGTGTTTTAAATATGCAATTATAGATATCCTTCTGCCTTCATGCGACGATGGTGGTGTGGCTTCTGTTTTATTTGAGTGGATTATCAGGTCGATCATCAAGTGGCAGTCACGGCTGCACTTCTTGGAGAGCCTTCATTCTTATATGAAAAACAACAGCTATACAATTCTATCAGTTGTGCTTTCTCCCCTTGAACTATACGTGTCATGACTTCCGCTTCCTACCTGGAGTATTTACATCCAGTGTTTAAATGTGAAATAAAATGTTTTTTCCTTCCACCAACTTCAAATTTTTATTTTAAAAAGCCAGTGTTATAATTATATTAGACATACCCCCCCCCCCCGGTTTCGTTGACCATCATGTTCATTAATTCACCATCATACCACCATCAATCTACCATCAATCCACCATCAATCCATCATCAGTCCACAATCAATCCACCATAAACCCACCATAAATCAACCAACAATCCACCATCAATCGACCATCAATTAACCATAAATCAACCATCAATCCACAATCAATCCACCAAAAATCCGCCATACGTCAACCATCAATCCACCATCAATCCTCCATCATTCCACCATAAATCAACCATCAATTTACCATCAATCGACCAACAATTCACGATAAATCAACAAGCAATCCACTATCAATTAACCAACAGTTCATCATCAATCCAACATCAATTCACAATCAATCCATCATAAACCCACCATAAATCAACTATCAATCAAACATAAATCAACCATCAATCCACAATCAAATTACCATCCATTCACCATCAAATAACCATCAATCCAACATCAATCCACCACAAATCAACCAACAATCCACCATAACTAAACCATCAATCCACCATCAATCCATCATCAATTCACCATAAATCAACCATCAATCCACCATAAATCAACAATTAATCAACCATCAATCCACATCGAACAATATCAATCAACCATCAATCAACCCTTATTCAACCATCCATCAACCATCCATCAACCATCAATCAACGATTTATCCATATCAATTAACCATCAATCAGCCGTAAATCCACCATCCATCCTCTATCAATCAACCATGAATCAGCCCCCAATCAAGCATCAGTCTACCATCATTCAAAGTGAGAAGTTAGGTGGGGAGGGTGTTGTTGCAGGGATTGACAAGTCCCCATTCGGACAAGCCCAAGCACTCCGAATCGTCAAACGCGTCGATGGGAAGGGGTCTTTGCTGCGGTCCAAAGAGGATCTAAGACATTCCCTCATTGAGAACCGCGTTAAAGATGTACTCCTGGCTATGATGGCAAAATTCGTGCTGCGAGGGAACACAATCATTTGTGATTGTTGGAGGTCTCGCGGCTGTCTCGAAGACGATGGGTTTCACTACCTAAATTTAGATGATTCAATTCAGTTAATTTTTAAAATTAACAAAACTCAAATGACAGTTTATCTGGCAATAATTAGACGTTTCGAGGGACGACAATCAGCTCTGATTGTTTGAGGTTTTACGAATTAATGCAGATATTAAATAAAATAAAATGTCTGACTACGTTCACTTTACATTCTCTCACCAAAACAGAATATTTTTTTATAAAAATTATTCAATTTTGATTGTAAGTATTTACCCCCCCCCCCCCCCAAACCAACTTTACCAAACCACGGATAATTTCACAGGTCCTTGGCTATCCCGCACACTTTGAGAACCACTGATTTCAACTTTAAAATGAAAGTCTTAAATTTTTAAAAGCAGAAAGTGGGAGGACAGTTGAGTCAAGATCAAAAAATGATTAAGCTTAGCCCAATACCCAATCAATGAATCTTGGTCTTGATACAGATTTATCTTGTTTGGACTTAAAAGTGAAATGTAGTCGATAAAAATAATGACGAGAGAGCCAGAAGGGTGTTACACTGTTCAATATAGATCTAAGCTAGGTATCTTATTTATTTATTTTTTTGGTTGAAAGGGGCACGCCGGTGGTTCTCAAAATTTTTTCCCCTTCTTTTTATCAGCCTTTCTCAGGAACGTCATTTAGGTACGGCAGGATGGGGCTTTTGTCCCCCCCCCCCCCTTTTTTTTTCATTTGAATTTGCAGGTTTTTATTTTAATTGCTAAGTACTGTGGCGCCTCCATTAATAAACAACTTAACAAGCCGACCAGGTTTTGGTCCCCCCCACCCCTTGAAAAAGCCTGAAATAACGCCCTTGGCCTTTACGTGCTACAACTTGATGCAGTGGCGTAGCTAGGGTTGGTGCCATCTGGTGCTGTTAACTCATGGGGTCCCCCCACCCGCCCCAATCTTCAACGATGGATTTCTCTTTCTTAAAATAAATCCACAGTAAAACAATGACAAGAACAAAAAGAAATTATTTGAAAATCAGGAGGTAAATGTATTTAAGAACTGCAACAACGTTAACTTATCGTTAATTTTATATTAAATTTACTTTATTAAATATTTTTATTTGCTGGTCTTCAAAGTTACAAACCTGTCAATCACTTTATCAAAATCAATATCCTTCACCGTATCACTTTCAATTGATAGTAGAGCCAGATTTAAAAGCCTAGACTGCCCGATGGTGGATCGCTTAAAAGTTATTGATAAGCCTTAGTTTTGAAAATCTCCAATCACATGAAGCCACATGCACACAGATCATAAGAAACAATTGAAGACTTTGCAATAGTGTTAATAGAGATTCTAAGAGGTCCCATTCAGCTATGAATTTCAAAACAGTGTACGACTTTGTGAAATTCCAAATCAGCTGCCCTTATGTGTCTTATTAGCCTCGGTATTTCCTTAAAAAATCTTCTTCTGATAACTCATCATAGAAAGAGGTTAATTTTGGAATGGACACAAATAACTCTTCTTGTCTTGCTAATAGTAAACTCTTGGGTTGAACAGCCTCAAACATATCTGCTTCTTCCTTAATCGCGTAGAATCTGATCTGGAGTTCAGAATGAAAGCTATCAATACACTCCAACACCTTCCTACTGCTCTTCTCACAGAGAGAGTCCAGAAGCTGTTAATTGTTCTCCTGCAATTCTTTTATTAAAACTTAATCATCTCTCTACAGAAATTCCATATAAGTCTGATTTTGAAAGTGCCTTTTCAATAGCATGTTCCAACAAGTCACGTCGCTTGTTGTGCAGAAAATTTTTTAAGGCCTAAAGTTAGTGCACCTCTTTGTCAAGAGTTAAGCCTTTGGTTTGCAGATACTTTTGTGTAAGGTTAACTTCCTCAAGTAGATCTGCAAGTAAAAGACCTTGTGCTGCACCTATTACATTCACATTTTCAAGATGATAACATAGAGCTTCAATCGCCGCCACACATTCATCAAACTTTTCTTTCACTGTTTCAACAACATCATGTTGTTGACAGTCTTTTCACCGACATTTCAATGTGTTCAATTACAACATCTCGTCGATGACAGGATGCAGCAAAGAGGGGAAATATTCTCTCAAGAGTACCAAAAAATGTCATACATGAATGCATTTTCGGAAAAAGGATGTCACTTACGAAAGTTACCGAACACTTACATCGGCTTTGAATCGTGGTCAAATTCTGACCTAATTATATGGTCACCTCATTTCTCAATTAAAAAAAAAACTTGAAATTTTAATAAAGCAAGCATTAGGATTGGTGACATGTGTGGACAGTTTACACGTGACGGGTTATCCTTTTAGGAAATTCGGTTAGACCGAGCAGTGCGTGTTATGTAAATATGCCATTTTTAAATTTGGTGTAATCCCCTGAGATGGTGTGCAACTGATTTTAACCCCTTGATTTACTTACCTCTTTATAAGCATTTCTACCACACGATAAGATTATATCACAAACCTTTGTGAAATCTTCAAGTATAATGAGCATTTCAACACATTTTAAGCGTAATGTGTTACTTCATGTACTTCAATGACAAACTGATCGAGGTTAGAACTGCGAAACCTTGGCTTTTTAATGTAGAATAATTTACTTAATAAGAGTAGTAGATCATTTGATGAGCAGCGTTATAGTAACTATACATCCACATCATTAATGGTAACTATACCTTCTGATTAATAATGGTAACTATAATTTCAACCATAGTTACTTAGTTCTTGACCAATTATTCTTAAGAGATGGGTCGTTGTTATAACATCATTACATTTTCTTCTAAATCTCTTATCAGGATTCTTAAATCAAAATGTTAAGAAATGTATATATCTTTGAAACGGAACAAAACTGTATAACTACACTGAAACCAATCTCTACCCAATCCTATAAGAAAGAAATACGATTCATTATTGATCCCAAAAATTGGAAATGTTTCTTTTATTACACTAGACACATATTTATTCTCAGCACAATAATAAATACATATTTAAACCAACACAGAATTTAACTATTTAAACACAAAAGAAATCTAAAGTATCTAAAATCAGCCATAAAGGAACCCCTTTAGTGACAACAATATCTTAATTATGTTGTAAATGACTGGATTACATTCCTAACAACTTTCATCAAGGAATGATATCTATATAAGATTTTACTCTGTAATTATACAACTTAGATTGAAGTTCTGGAAAAAAGAAGAAAAGAAAAACATCTTAGCCTCGTTTGGGTATGATAAAAAACACACACACCGTTTTGGCCAGTAACACCTAATGGAGAACCACTGGTCTACACCTTTTGTGTCATGCGTCGTGCAATGTTGTAACGCCGCGTTGCGAGCAGGTGTTGTATCGAGGACGTTCGTGCAGTTAAAAATGATGATGGTGAGACATCGGAAAGCTGTAGGGCCATTTGTAAAAAAAAAATATCATCGTGTGTATTTCGGTGCAGGTGATACCATTTGTGAGATTTATGGAATAAACGTTAAGAATAGTATAAATAATCAGATTTATAGTTGTGGTGAAATGACTTTTAATGGTAGGTGTAGTTGGATAAATCTCGTATAAGTTTGTCCCATGCTCGTGTCTAAGGGATTTATGTTTGATCCAATTCAAACACGAAGGAATCCATAAAAAAAATTCATGAAATTAACAATTTTTTACATAGGCTTTACAACACTTCGTATGAGTTATAACATATAAGGATATGAAATACCTTTGCATATTATTTATATCTAGTTTCTATGGGCTATAGACATTGGCAAGACATAGAACCCAACATTCATCATAATAGTCAATTGCTTTGTAACACAATTTTATATGATCAGAGCGTTCAAAACGTAACTTTATCAATATAAATTGATTTGATGATCTGGCTTGATGTGCGGGTCTCCGCAATGTTGCCAGTGGTTCCCCGAGTCCTCACCTTCATGGCTTCTCAGGGCAGGAACGAAAGTGGACGCCACGGCAGTGCGTTGTGGAAAATCCTTTCCTTTGTACGTTTTGGGATGTGCACTTCCCAGCAATGTGTCGTGGATGTAGAGAGTCCTTTCAACACGCGAACCAAATGATGCAGGCCGAAGACTTGTTCTTGCGGTTGGGTATTGAGTGCTTGGAATCTGGCCTCAGGGAATTAATCCTCAAACCAACTGATAAGATGCAATGATTTCTTGCACCACCGCAATACGACAACATGGCAACCAGGAAGCAATATGTGAAATGATGTAAGAAAAAAGAAGGGAGTAACTTTTCCAATAGTCCTAAGCTGACAGATCCCTTTCCAGAAACAGCGACTTCAGATTGAGGCATTGGAGGGGACATGCGTTTTAAACACAAACATCCAATGCATGGATAACCTTATTAGCATCGCCGTTGGGAAAAGGGTATTCTCAAACATAATTACACAACGAATAATAAAATATGTATGTATTTTTTTATATTTGAGGGCCCACGATTAATTTATTGATCATTTCTGCTCCTGGTTTGAATTCAGGGTTTGCCTTCTTTTAGATGAGTTGCCGTCCACGGCTAACGAGTCCCATCCATCCGGTATGGTATACTGGTGAATTCCAGACCACCAGCTATTTTGGATTGAGTCAGTTTAGACCGCTCGGCCACCCACTTAACAATTTGACGCACATAAATGGATTGGCCCTCTCCCCACAGTCACACTTTTATTTGCTTTCCACACCACCTAAATTATCCACTATTTTTTCTCTAACACCTGAATTAAAATAGTATAGGTTCAAAACTCAGCTGCTAGGCTAGTTCTAAAGGGCAAAAAACTTGATCACGCCACTACTTCATTTACTTCATTGCCTTCCTGTACAAGCACGCATTGACTACAAACTCTCTGTTCTCTACCACAATTTTTTCTCGAAATCATGCCTTTCCCATATAACCGAATTTCTCTCTGTCTATTTACCCCTTTGACAGCTTCGCTCCTCCATAGACACGCTTATTCTTTGTGTGCCCAAGACACGCACAAAAACATAAGGTGAACATATTTCTCTTTCTGTGCCACTAAAAATTGGAATTCTCTTCCATTACGCATCCGCAATATACCGACTATTACAGTCTTCAAAACTGCACTAAAACACATCTCTTTAAACTCTACTATCCTGATTCCCCCCTGTAACCGATAAATGATGCTGATGAAGCAATGGCACTGACCATGCTAACTGAAGCAATGGCACTGACCATGCTAACTGAAGAAATGGCTCTGACCATGCTAACTGAAGCATTGGCCATGACCATGCTAACTGAAGCAATTGCACTGACCATGCTAACTGAAGCAATGACACTGACCATACTAACTGATGCAATGTCACCGACCATGCTAACTGAAGCAATGGCACTGACAATGCTAACTAAGGCAATGGCACTGAAAAATCCGAAATCTTAGCTTACTTTCTATATAAAAACAGCTAAAAGTTATTTTTAATGTAAAAAAAACCGTCTAAGGTATATACCTTTCCCAGAACATACAACCGGATTCGGCTTGGCTAACTTCAACCCGCGGGCCCAATTCGACCCACTGGCCCTTCCGGTATGGCTAATAAGATAAGCATAAATTTTACAATATAGGATTTTTATAAATGTCATCTAAAAACTTACTTTTGGCATTTACATTCTGCTTGCAACAACAACCGTGACGTCATTCGGCATTGCTACTACTCTTCTTATTATATATTCAATTACATGAGATCTCGCGAGATTAAGGGTAGGGTCTACCGACATGACGAAAAGCATGTTTGACATACCCCTCCCATACTAAATATTTTAAAACGACTTCTTCTTAGAGAGTGTTCACACCAATTTTAATCTAAAGCCATTTGGTTACAACCTGTCTTTTAAAAAATGTATCCTCTCTCCATGCCAGCCATATCACGACAAGCTTATGAGTGAGTTGACATATCACTGTTAGCTTATGATTTGACATATCACTACTAGCTTATGAGTTTACATATCACTATTAGCTCATGGCATATCACTACTAGCTCATGATATATAAATACTAGCACACAAATCATATTGTGACATTTCTGAAAGGAACAAAGTGCATTTTTTAAATTTTGATTTTAAAAAGTTAAAGTATTTGAAAGTAAATCTGCGTTCATTATCCTCCACTTATTTTTTTAAAAGGAATTCTCTGAGACAATTCCCGCCAAGATGAAACTCAGCCAGATTACCATCTATTGCCAAACACTCAGGCATAGACTTTTAGGGCTCATTGCAGCCTCCATGGTGCTCACCATCAGTGGCATTTATTTATTTTCTAAAATATCGATTACATTCAATTCAACGCATCCAACAAACTGGCTAGCAAAAATAATCTCCGATCAACCAATCAAAGTTGACACGACAGTAAGCACTCCATTAAACACGGTCATCCCAGGTCGAGGAAAGACGCGAACAACAGGAAGCACGCCATTAAACACGGTCATCCCAGGTCGAGGAGAGACGCGGACAACACGGCGACTTGAGAATAACCTGAATTTCAGGTAGGAATTATTTTTTTTAATGAACGGATGCTTCTTACAATTTCCTAATTCATTTAACTACACTTGTTACATGACATCAATTCTTAATTAAATATCACTTCTTAAGGGTCATTCGCAAATTACATCACGCAAAAAATGACTTTTTTGAATCCCCTCCCTCTGTCACAAAGTGTCACAAATTCTTTACCCCTACCCCCCATCCCGTAGTGTCGCATAACACCTAAAAAATCTAAACATACATACAATTTTCATTAAAAAAACTAAGATTTTATTTTACTCTTTAACATTTTCCCATAATGGATTAAGATGTAGTATCATTAGAAAACTGTGACTTAAAACGCAAAACAACGAAGTCCTCCACAAATCGAATGTAAAATGCTTTTGCGTCATTTTTCGATATGCGCAAAAGGAGTGCGCGACTTAGTTTCACGGTACCTATGATACCTGAGGCACTTTTCACCCTCAAATTATTGTTTTTAAAATTAATTGAATAAAGATTTTTTTCAATATTTGAAATTTTTTAGATTTTTACAAAAATAAATAAAAACAATAAGGTGTGACGTCACAGATTTTAGTGCACCCCCTCCCCCTGTCACAAAGTTTCACACATTCTCAACCACCCTGCCCCCCTCCCCCCCTGAGCGTGACGTAATTTGCGAACGACCCCTTAGTTAAATATCAATTCTTAGTTGAACATTAATTCGTAGTAAGTCTTCAATTATTTTATTTTTAAAATTATCATTTCTGCTTTTAAAGAAATCATTCCTACTTAAAGATCAATTCTGATAAAACCATCAATTCTGAATACACCATTGTGAGTTTTAACCAAAAATTCTGAGATCACCAACAATTCTGAGATCACCAACATTTCTGAGTTAACCAACTGAAAAATCAATTTCCACCGAGTCGTAAGAAGATCGTAGTTTAAGAATCTATCTTTTTTTTTAAAAAAAATATTTTATTTGGTTCAATGATGTGAAATATGTTTGTAGTTGGTCCAATATACCTAACTTTAAGCAGAAGAAACTACAAGAAAAATCTCGTGGAAACAAATAATCATTATTTAACCCCCAAAAAAACAAACAAGGGTATTTTGTTAAATTATATCTTTATTTTTTCATCATTTGATTTTTCTAAAATTGTTCATGTCACCTGCTAATAAACAGAGGCAATAAGATCGCGTTATAAAGATGAGAAAAAATAAGATAAGACAGATGACAAGATAAGATAGATGATAAGATAAGATTCTTAACTGATCCGAACAAATGGAAGTGTGTTGGTTTCTTATACCATTGTACATATTCATTTCCAGCAAATAAATAACTAAATATTTAAACCGAGACACACTTTTAAAAATATAAGAATTAAACAAGATATCTAAGATATTTCTCTAGTGTAAAAATAAGCAATCAGTGAACTCCTTTAGTGAATAATAATGACTTAATTGGTGACCATTTAGATTTGGTAAAAGCTGGGCTGGGGGGGGGGGGACACGCTGGCAAACGAGTACAGACTGGGGACTAAATAATTGTTATATCTTTCGGTCGTAAATTTAGGAGAAAGAATTTGCCCTGATCGGGCTGGTCTTAGGTATCGTTGATGAAGTGGTTGGGAAGTATCAGCACAAGATGTTCTTTTAGACTTACAACAGCATTTTTCTTAAACATAGTTCTTCAAGTGAAGGACGTTTAGTTTGTATTAAAATTCTTAGCTTTCTGTATCAGTCAATTTAAATGAAAGTGTGGCCAAGCAATTTGTCTCAAGTCATTTTCTCATCAACCTACAACTTCTCTTTGTCTCACTAGTCTTACGGGAAACGCAAGCAGCAGCGATGACGCACCGGTTCTAGAATTAGACGCACAGTTTCAGAACGTCAATGACAAAGACGTCTGGGTGTACTCGGCACACTACGACGACTTCAATGAAACGGCGCCCGTCCTACGCATTTTAGGAATCGGCAAGATAGAGCAAGACAATATCGGAATCTTCTGTCAAGTTACGGAACAGGGGAAGAGAGCCATCGTTCAGGGAAAGCAAGAAAACTTAAGAAATGGCTTTGATAAAAAGTAAAAAGATGTGAAGGGCTGAGTAGAAAAAGTACTTAAGTTACAATGTTCCAAAAATGAGTTAAGACAGGCATTATATTTGATTACTTCCCCTGAATCATTCCTGTAAATATCATTCATGAAAAATGCCCATAAGTGTTTGATTCAGAGTTACCTCGAGCAGTATTTAATGTATCTAAATAAGAATTTTAAAATTTAAAAACTCAATTTTCTCAAAACTTCAAAAATACATTTAAGTACTTTTTCTACTCGGCCCTTCATGTGTTAACATAAAGAAATATTATTGTATAGTAGTGGCACGGGAATGATATTTTGACATGCTCTAATCATGACAGTGGCATCCCTTATATTTTGCTTCAAAAACTGGACTATAACGGGTCTTGTCGCGACGCTGCTAAGCACAAGTAAAAAGGGGGCCGTCCATAAAGTTGGTGACGCTATTCTGTGACAAATTTTTCCGCCCAGCCAGTCACAATCTGTCACAAATCTCGGGTCCCCGATGAAACTTTAATGTAAAGCATACTACAAACAATATAAACGGGACATGTTGTGCCGGAACACATCCCTAGAACAGAAGTTGAACATCACTGTGAATTTCAGGTTTTATATGTATGATTATACAAATTTGAGACTCACTTATGATATTTAGACCCCCCCCCCTGTCACAAACTTTCACATTTTCTTAAAAACCCCTCTCCCTCCACATGGGCGTGACGTAATTATTTTAAATCCCAAAATATCTGACAGCAATCTCATCACATATTTACATAAGCTTAATAGACCGGGTTCTAAAATGAATGCATGTTATGTTTTGAAAATATAAGGCTGGGAAGAATATTTTCATGGGAAATGAAATTTCTTGATTTAAAAAAAAAGATACTTGAAATGGTTGCATTTAAAAAAATGTATATTTATGAACCTTATCGTTGAACCAGAAAACTGATGTAAAATGTTGAGAATATCATTACCGGCCTGTAGATTGCTGCTGGTAGTACATTTATGATGGTTCTATGTCTTAGAATGGTGTGAGACTTTCATTCACATCTCAACTCCACCACCCAACTCCCATCTTACAGGCATCAATCTCGTAGCATCTTTAATGCACCTCAAATGATAGGCAAGATACCTGCTATACCCCCACCTCCAAAAATTTCCCTCCCCCAATCTTTTATCCTCATTGTTAAAACCTAACAATATTCAATTAATGAAAACGTACCTCTATTTTGAAGTGTTTTTTTTTAATTACAAGACTTGCCTTTCAGCATAAATTTTAATTTATTTAGTTTTTTCAAATTATCTGTCATTTTTAACTGGTTATGGTTAGAAAGTCTCTCAATTTGTAGATTACAAATTTTGATAAGCTGAAATCGAAAAAAAATCAATGTATTATACATTCGTCCTGATTGTCCCTTCAAGAATCTAATTTTGGTAACTGTGCGCATGTCATGAATGTTAAACTTAGAAGAAAGTATCTATTTCAAGGGAAATAGTCAAGGCCAAATTTATATTATTGTTTCCTTTATCTAAACTTATTTCTAATGAGCACGACTTTTGATTGTTTTTTTACCCCGTCTATTTTGGCGGCTTATTGCTATTAACTTATAATTCAAGTGCATTCAGGTAAATGTGTCAAAGTAAGAAAGTTTGAAACTGATTCTTACACTATAAGATTGTATACCTTGCGATCTCTCAATCGACAGCATACGTTTCGAAAAAAGCAAAAAGAAAAGTCTTATTGTAACTTACAATCCCCCGTTATTTTGTTTAATTTTACTTTCTCCACAGCGATAGCGTCGCCATCTTCAGCTGTGGCTTGAGAGAGAAATCAAAACCCTCGTCTGTGTCCTTGACCTTCAACATTACCGACGAGCCTAACAACAAACTTCGCGTCATCTACCCTAAACCACTTCAGCGAAATTTCACCGTGTGCCACGCCGCCTTGTTCAACTTCAACAACCCGAGGCAAATCATCAATTCTTTTGAAATCAACCGAGTGTTAGGCGCCCAGCACTTTTACGTGTACAACCACAGCGTCTCCAACGCAACGGACGCCGTACTGCGTCACTACCAGGAACTCGGACTCCTCACCGTCATGCCATGGCGACTTCCGGCTTCTGGTGTTTGGTACAAAGGTCAGATTCTGGCCATCAACGACTGTGTGTACAGAAACAGACAAGCGTCCAAATTTGTCGTCATTCATGATACGGACGAGTACATCATTCCGAAAGTTCACGATTCTTGGGCGGAAGTCCTCAGGGCCGCAGAAGATGATTACTTCAAAGACGGGACTAAGGCGAGAAACATTAAAACTGTTGGTTCCTTTCTTTTCCAGAGCTCATTTTATTACAACTCCTCTGATAAACTCTGGGCATCCATCAAAAGAAACGCCTCCATGACAGCAGACGAGGAGGCATTTCTGACCAAGAACACCGTGTTTCCATTTATTCACACATTAAGAGGAGGACAAATCTACAGGGTCTTGGAGAGAAGCAAAGCCATCGTTAGACCGGAATGGGTCATCCAAGCAAGTATCCACTATATAAACGTGCACAGAAAATTAGCCGGGGCAGCCGTTGTGAGTCGATCCCTGGCCGTACTCCAACACCACCGACGTTTTCCAAACACAAACATCACGGAGGTTTCAGCCCTGAGGTTCATGAAAACAGCACTGCCGGGCCTGAGAGCGGCGTACAACTCGATGTCACTCGCGTGATTCTGATTTCTCCATCTAAGCAGACGTTTACAGACGGCGAGAATATGTACATGTGTAAACTTTAGAAGTTCAAGATTTAACTTAACGATGAAATTAAGGTCGGGGGGGAAAGATTAGAGACAGTTGGCAGCTTCAAGTACCTCGGAGCAATAGTTTCGGAACAAGGCTCCAAGCCCGAATTGATGGCCAGGATTGCGCAGACCACAACAGCAATAAAGAGGCTAAAGAAAATATTGAACGACAAAAATATAGACCCCAGCATCAAGATCAGGCTGATGCGCTCATTTATCCTCTCCATTTTCTTATATGCCTGTGAGTCCTGGACATTAACAGCAGAACTTGAAAGGAAAATAAAGGCGATGGAGATGAGATGTTACAGAGGCATTCTTGGCATTTGCTATAGAGACCATATCACCAATGAGCAAATAAAAGAAAGGATTCGTCAAGCAATTGGGCAATATGATGACCTCCTGACGTCTGTTAAAAAAGGTAATAATGGGGGAGACTGCAATCAGGTTAGCACAAAAGGAAATTAGTAAAACACAGTAAGGTTAAACCTGATAAGAGGAACGCAACAAAACAACGAACGTGTCGGCAGGAAGCCTTCATCAGCGAACAAACAGAAACACGAATAAAATTTAAAAATGTATCAAAAAATATATAAAATAGCACTTAGCTCAGAAATAGTATCCAAGAGGGCAGCAAAGGACGTCTGTTAAAAAGCGCAAACTTGAGTGGAATGGCCACGTGACCAGAAAACAAGGGCTCGCCAAAGAGATCTTTCAGGGCACTACTAGAGGAGGAAGAAGAAGAGGAAGACAAAGAAAAAGATGGGAAGATAATATCAAAGAATGGACGGGATTAAAACTACGCGATGCTATGCGTAGGGCAGAAGATCGAGAGGAATGGATAAGAATAGTGTACATGTCATCTGTGGCGCCCCAACGGTCGAAGGACTATGGGACCTGATGATGATGAACCTTTAGAAGTTCAAGATTTAACTCAACGATGATATGTAGTAATGGTTTTAAGGGTTACAGAGCTGTGCGTAAAATCTTAATTTTAAAGTCTCATTTCCTCTTAACTCCAATCAGGGGGGAAATAATAATTGAAAGGATACATTTATAGTTGGTTTTCTTATCTAAAAAGAAAGGCATGCACACTCAAAACAGAGATAAGTAAATACCGTAAATACCTGTTTACAAGCCGCCTTTAAATATATAAATAAATATATATTTCATGGGAATACGTGAAGTGATCGGCTTATGAGCTGGTTGCAGTAGATTTGTATAACTGTCTTCTGGTTTACTGATACCAGTACAGAAATCAATTGGGAAAAGATATTAACGTAAGAAATGAGCCGTGTGCAAAATTGTCTGTGTGCAAATAGGCTCAAATGTATTTTGTTCATTTCGCGACTGTCAACAGACCTATACAAAGTCTTACACTATAAAATTAAATTCTCATCGTAGATCGCAGAGGTCATTTTTTTTGTGTGTGTTAGGAAACGTTCAGTTTTGTTTCCGTATATTTTGGAACCTAACACTGAATGTTTACTAGTTTTTAAAGTTTTTTATGCGATAATTATTTTAGTACAGTTTCGAAATAAAATAAACTAAAATAAACTATTTCCTTTAGCACCGTGTTTCCTGAAACGGACGTAGTGTTTTATTGGATCTGCTTATGTGCATGTGTCATCGAGTTCAGGCTTTTCCCGTCCAAAATTGAAAGGGTGAGCTTATGAATGAACAGGCTTGTAAAGGAGTATATACGATAAATTAACACATTTCAGTCTCCGTAAACTGTTCCACTTGGGCCAAATTATTTAAAATGGCTTACAAGACAACAACAAAAACATACCACAGCAAGCTTTATCGAACTCCATCGGGATCATGATAGATTATGTTACGCGCCACCATTTAGTTTTAAAGATGTAATTTGATTTCGGATTTTGCTCATAGATTGAACAACTCGTTACAAAGAACCGAGAAAAGCATAATTCAAAGAAAAACGATAACCAAAGCTAGTGATACTAAAAATATTCAATTTAGTTGTACTATAAAATTTATAGAAAAATATAAATTAAAATATAAAGCAAAATCTCTCTCTCTCTATCTCTCGCTGTTTGTCTCGCTATTTCTCTCTCTCTCTCTCTCTATCTCTCTATCTTAAGAAAGCTGGCCACCAATATATATAATGATTAAATAAGAAATATATAGTAAATAAATTCTAGAAACTGCGTCACCTGAAATTTCTGGTTCAGTTTTGGTTTGGTTTAGGTCCTACCTCTCCAATAGAACCCAGGCGTTCGCTGTCAATGGCTGTCTCTCCGGCAGTACTGACTTGTGTATGGAGGGCCACAGGGGTCCGTTTTGGGCCCGGTTCTATTCACAATGTATACCAGGCCACTGCTCCTCTTGCTCAGGAGGCATGCTGTGGAGATCCAGTCATTCATGGATGACTCGCAGCTATACAAGCATATCCATCCCTCTCTTGTCGATTCCGCGGTCCGGACTTTACGGGAGAGCATTGGTGATGTCAAGTCCTTGATGACACTCAGCAAGTTAAATTTTAACGGAGACAAAACGGAAACACTCCTTTTTCACCACCACAAATTATCTAACTAGCCATTTGTCGCTCTGCACACACCGATAACCGTCAGATCAGCTCCATCCGCCACTACCTCACAGTTAGTGCAACAAAAACCCTAGTCTGTGGTCTTGTTCTCTCTCGTCTTGACTATTGCAACTCTCTTCTGTCAGGTTCACAAAAACACTTCTTAGAAAAATTACAAAAGGTTCAAAACTCAGCTACTAGGCTAGTTTTAAAGGCAAAAAAAAATTGATCATGTTACACCACTACTTCATTCACTTCATTGGCTCCCTGTATAATCACGGATTGATTACAAAACCTCTGTTCTCTACCACAACCTTTTCTAGAATTCCTGCCCTTCCTATCTAACCGAACTTCTCTCTGTCTATTCACTCCTTCGACAGCTTCTGTCCCCAAGACTCGCACAAAAACATATTGTTAAATATCTTTCTCTTTCTGTGCCCCTAAACAATGGAATTCTCTTCCACTACTCACCCGCAATATAACAACCATCACAGCCTTCAAAACTGAACTAAAAACACATCTCTTTACTATCCTGACTGATTTCCCCAATAAACGATGCTTCTGGCTGCCGTCCCTGGCTTGACATGTAAATCGTTATGGAATGTTGGATCGAATACACATTTGTTTTGTTTTATTTAATTAATATATGTTCATTTTTTATTTTATGATTAAATTTGTTAAATTGTATGTACAACGTGGTGAGCCCAGCCCTTTGACAATGTCAGGGCATTCTGCACAAAACTTGTTCTGGTTGTTAGTGAAACTTCTGCCATATCCGTACATTCAAAGTACTCATGGACTATGGCACACCGTTCTTTAGTAAGTATACTGATGTCATTGCAAAGCTACAGGAAGAATTTCATCACATTTTTTAGACATCAAAACACACACAGCCATTTTCAGCTTTTTGCTGACCTTTCTCATTTAAAGTGAAAGATGCCTCGCCCTCCTTTTTGTGCTTCAAATGGAGCTGATTGATCTTCTGTGCAATTCAAAGTCAGGGAGGTGAATGGAAAAACAGACACGCATGGACAATTTATGAGAGAACTGCCATCCACCTTCACTAAATTTTCCAGGTTATTCAAGCGGATCATATGACTTTTTGAGATAACTTATCTGTGTAAATACTCTTTTTTTCCACTATGAACTTTAACAAGTCAATATTAATATTAATAATAATAATAAAGTTTATTTGAAAATCACGCTTCATCCCCAAAGGCTCGAAGCGCGGTACAAAGTCAACCATATTAAAAGAGAAATGAAGCAATCTATATTTTATCATATTTAAATACAAAACTCAACATTACAAAAGCGTATGCACGTTAAGATGCACTTTAAATAAGAAGCGTGCCCGCTAATCTTCCTCTTTCCTGTAATTTGACAAGCAGAGCCTGGCTTGCAATTATTGTTGATAAAGTTTGTTTATCAAAACATTGTCTATGTTAGTAATGTTAGTATTGTTAATTGTTAGTTTCACATGTATGTATTTTTTAGTAAGACATGTTAGGATTGTAGTTAGCTACTTAAGTTACTACTAGAATACTAAGTTAGAGTATGATTAATTATTAATAACGTGATAGGATTGTAATTCTTAGTTATAGCTTATGTGTTGTATTTGTTATTATTAGTTTAGTTATGATACTATCGTATGGGATAGACAGTATAGTACAGCATAGTTTTAGAGTAAAGTAGTAGACAGTAGAGTTGACTCGAACATAGTAGAGTTGATGCGAACATATTAGCGTTGAGCATAGACTAGAATATTGCTCAGCACAACGTATAACTCAGTAAGTTTGAGTACAGTCAGTGAAGTTAGCGTAGACTAACTCTGACGCCATACTGAACAAGTCAAGTGAAGGGGAAGACGCACCGCACTAGAATTAGCATAGGCAGCCAGCAGTCGTGTGGGGTTTACACACGAAACAGAGTGGTTGGAATTCCACCCCGTTCGCACCGCCGCCAGAGTGACCAGTGGCAAGCGAGCAAGAGATAGCAGACCAGAGGTCTTGTTGTAGCGGACCTGGCTTGTGTGTAGCAGACCTGGAGATCACCAGCGGACTAGCAGTGCACAGTGTCATTGTATTGGGTGTACTAATTAATTGTATTGCATCCACCATTATTTTATTTCTTATGTTCGTATGTGTGAAGTTATTTTCTGTATAATTAAATATTTATTTGTGGGCTGAACCACCAGTGTCTTTTTAGCAATAATAGAAGTGAGAGCGAGTGAGAGAGTCATAAAAATAGCGTTAGCGAGAGTGAGACAGAATGTAACATAATTAATCAAGAGTAATCATACCCTAGACATAGCAGCAGTGAATCAGTACTAATCATCGTAGCGCTAGGGACAAAAAAAATATATATATAGCAAGAAATATCAACAGTCACCTATTTATAAGTTACTAGAATAAATGACCCGATGTTATCAGGATAATAATTGTAGGTCCTTTTCAATAAATTCTAACTGCTATAACTCATCACAATTCCTAACTTCAAAAAGAAGTATCTATATAATGATATTTACATTTCTAACATGATTCTTTGAGAAGTATTTTATCTGCTATATATTATACGCCTACACTACTCAATTTCACGCCCCTAAACTACTTTTTATACGCCCTCAAAAAATTTACCTTAATTACCTAATCTAAATTATCATCAATTATATAAATTTTGTCACCAAAGAAGTTAATTGAGGGACGATTTCTACGCAAGAGAAATACTTTAGTTTTACCCCTTTTTGTGCCATTGAATTACAACCTTTTTTTCTCTAAAAATCGTTTCAAAACATAATCTTAAATTTACAACAAAACTCTATATATGATATAAATATATTTTATATTAAATGAATTTGATATATTGATATCATAATAAAAATTTGAAACACACGTTTGCCTTGTTTTTTTTTTTTTATTTATACAACATCGGAAAATCGTAAAACAAAGAATTCTTTTATCTAAAGAGGAATCTCGAATTCGTTTTTTAAAGCTGTCTCTAATGTAACATCTCTTTTTTTCACAAATGTAATACCATTGCATTTAAATATATTGTCATCAACGTAAAAATGTACACTTCCTATTTCCTTCCTCTGATATGTATGTACCCAAAAAGGTTAATTATTTATCAAATTCATTCCTTTATTTTGAGACATGTCTCGTGCTGCATGAGAGCGAAATGACCACCCCCACACCCAAGATTTAAATAAAAATAACCAATTATTTAATAACCCCTTCCATAACCAAACTAATATTTTTTGCACTTCATATGGTTTTTTCTTATTTTAGATGAGTTATAAGTGAATTATTGAATGCTTTTTTTACTATGGAGTCTCGCTGTACTGTTATTAACAATTTGAAGAGCAATCAATTATATTTATTAATTTTACTTAGAGTGGAAAAACATCATTTTTGTCACGCTCGGTTATTCAGTCAAAGAAACTTAAGAGTTTTGACTAACTAACATTGGCGATTCGCGCTATGATGTCATCTGTGTGTTTATTTAGAACAAATTAATTTTAATTTTATTTCACAATATTTAAAATGTAATTCTTAAATCATACTTATCATTTTATCCAAATTTAAAAGTTATAAAAAAAAAAGATTTAATAAAAAAAGAAAAATGTAACTCAATTACTTTAAAGTTTTGTTTCGTATTCGTTCAATATGTATTTCGACATAATTACCTTTTTTTTGCACGCGTATCGGCACTTACTTGCACTGCGCTATTTTAATATTAATTTAGTAATGACGCAGGCAAAAGAAACAAATAGCTTGAATAAAAATTCTAACACAAGATTGCTGTTAAAGGATTATTTTGATACTCTCAAAAAAAAAAACAACGGGTTATGAGACACCTACAATTCCAAGCTTCTTTTCTGTGTCTCACGTGATGCAAAACTGAATTCGCTAAAATGCATTCCTAGATTTTAAATTTCCCTTCTTTTTTACATTTCCGCTTCCGTCACTTCCGATTGAAGCGACATTACTGGCACATTTTTGTTAGCTTGCGCTGGAAGCCTATATGCTTACTTCTGGTCTTTACAAAAGCCCCCGTCCCCCGAACACCTGAAAAGACTCGGATCAAATATTCTCTGGATTAAAAACTGGGGATAGCACTAACCGTGATAGCTGAAGCGATCCTCTTACTCATAATCTAAACACGTAATGCTCGACCTCCGAAACCTTCGCTTACTACTGTACATACAAACAGTTTTAAAAAAAAAAGGAAGTTTGTATTTTGATTGTTTAAAGCTGTCACTAAAGTATATCTTTTCCAGAATGACGACCTTCTTACTTTAAAATATCTAAAAGCATCAACTTTCTGATACTTTTTAAAATTATAAAAAAGAATTACCTTTTATTAAATACCATGTTCACAGTGATTTTAATAAATGAAATAAGTTTTAATGACCTATGTATTCTAAAGAATTTTTTTTTAGTTTCCACGAAAGAAAGAAAATACATTTTTACATACATATGGCTTATTAAAAAACAATTTGTCACGTCTTTATTGTTAAAATGGCGTAGTGATTGTTTAACATACCCCTGCTATAGTAAATATATTTTTAAAAATCATTTCTTATAAAGTTTTGACATCAATGCTAACCTAAATTCATTTCGGGTACAACCTGCCTTTTTAAAGAATTGTATCCCCTCTCTATACCAGACGTATCACTGCTAGCTTATGAGGAGACCTATCACTACTATCTTATGAGGTGACCTTATATCACCACTAGCGCATGAGGTGACCTATCACTACTAGCTTATGAGGTGACCTATCACTACTAGCTTATGAGATGAATGCTTGACCCCACCCCCTCCCCTAAACCAAGTGTCGAGGAAGGTTTGGGGGATTCCCACTTCACGATTTAATTTGATGCTAGTTTTTAATTGTTCATAATCAAATGTCAGTACCCCGGAAGCTGTAAATCTATTGCGTTCATTTAACTTAATTTTCAGGCAAGACATTTCCCGCCCAAGATGAAACTCTGCCAGATTTCCTGCTATTGCCCATCACTCAAACAGAGTCTCGTCTGGCTCATTGCGACCTCCATGGTGCTCACGATAATTTATTTATATCCTAGAACTTCGATAACCTTTAACTCAGTGCATCCATCAAACCGGCTAGAAAAAATAATCTCCCACCTAGAGCTAAAAGCTGACGCGACAGGAAACACGTCATTAAACACAATCATTCCAGGTCGAGGCGAAACGCGGGCTACACGAATTGAGAAAGAGTTGAATTTCAAGTAGGTATACATTTTTTTAAAATGAACTTCTTATATATTTCTAATTTATTTAACTAACATTGTTGGATACAAATCAAAATCTTAATTAAAGATCAACATTTAGTTGAACATCAATTCTTAATTAACTGTCGAATTGTTTTTTTTTAATTATCAATTCTTAATTAACCATCAATTCTTATTTACATATTACTTCTGAGTTAACTAAGCAATCTGAGTTGATCAAATATTGTGAGTTAACCAACAACAATTATTATTGTGAGTTAACTTATACATTTCACAGTTAAACAACAATTATAAGATAACCAACAATTCTGAGATAACGAACAAATATGAGGTAACCAAAAAATCTGTGTTAACCAACAATGCCAAGTTAACCAACAAATATGTCTGAAACATCAATTTTAACGGTGTCCTAGAAAGATTGGACTGTTTTAAAGTCTCTAATACAGCGGTTCTCAAGCTATGGGCCACGGCCCCTTTGTGGGTCGAATGACCATTTCCCAGGGGTCGCCTAAGACCATCCTAAAAACATTTACTATACAGATATAAAGAAGCAGCGAAAATAATTTTGTGTTTTGGAGTCGCCACAACAGGAGGAACTGTATTAAAGTGTCGCGGCATTAGCAAGGTTGAGGACCACTGCTCTAATATGTTCAAATCTCGTGAATCCACATTGCAACAACAACAAAAAAAATTTTTAATTAACTAAATAATTTACCCAATAAAAATTTCAACAAAAGTAACTCTATCAAAAATCATTTTGTTAAAATGATTTTAAAAAAAATTCCCATAGATTGATCATATCACGTGATTGTTTTTAAAAATTAGAGGCGATAGCACCGCGTTGCTAAGATAAGATAGGATTATTTATTTATACACGGAAATAATTTTTTATTATATTGTTCAAACTCATTTTCAGCACATCAATAAATGTATATTTTAACCAAGACAAATTAATCTATTTTAAACAAGCGACATAAAGTATTTTTCGAGCGTTGAAATGAGCCTCTATGAATTCCATTTATGGAAATGATGATTTAATTAGTGATCATTTAGATTTAGTTGCAGCTGCGGGAGCACACTTGTAAATTAGTACAGGCTTGGGGGAACGAAAGAATTGCTATATCTTTCTGTCTTAACTTTAAGATAAAGAATTCGCCATGATCGAGCTGATCTGAGGTACCTGTGAGGAAGTGAGTGGGATGTAACAACACAAGAGTGGGATGTATCAACACAAGAGCGAGATGTATCAACACAAGATTTACAACAGCATTTTTCTTTAACATGGTTCTTCGACTGAAAGATGTTTAGTTTGTGCGGTATTGCTAGCTTTTCTGTATCAGTCTATTTAAATCAGCGGTTCTCAACTTCACAGAGATCGCATAAGACCATCGGAAAACACATATACAGTTATTTAGTAGCAACGAAAATAATTGTGTGGTTAAGGGGGGAGCTGTTATAAAGGGACGCGGCATTACGAAGGTTGAGAACCACTGATTTAAATCAAAGTGTCGCCAAACAATTTGTCTTAAATCATTTTCTCATCAACCTACAACATCTCTTTGTCTCACTAGTCTTACGGGAAACTCAAACAGCACCGATGACGCACGCGTTCTAGAATTCGACGCACAGTTTCAGAACGTCAATGACAAAGACGTCTGGGTGTACTCGGCACACTACGACGACTTCAATGAAACGGCGCCCGTCCTACGCATTTTAGGAATAGGCAAGATAGAGCTGGACAATATCGGAATCTTCTGTCACGTGACGGAACAGGGGAAGAGAGCCATCGTTCAGGGAAAGCAGGAAAACGTAATTGTTCGCTTTGATATAAAGTAAAAAGATGTGTTGACATAAAGAAATATTATTGTATAGTAGTGGCACGGGAATATTATTTTGACATGCTCTAATCTTGTCAGTGGCGTTCCATAACACTTAGCGTCGATTTTATAGGGGGGGTGGGGTCACAATCTGTCACAAATCTCGGAATCCCCCCACTCTCACTAAAGTTAAACCCTTGTTAAAATTTAACCTCAAACACACTTCAGTGTGAAGTTGCTAACAAAATAAAAGTGAATATTTTTACCAGAATATATCAGCAACAGCAGACAGTCGAACATTACTGTCAATCTCAGGTCTCAAATGTGACGGGATAAAAAAAAATGTGTGACACAAACCATCACACTTTCTCAGATCCACCCCCCCCCCCCCCCCCGAACCAACCTGAGCGTGACGTGCCTAATTTGACGGCCACAAAATATCTGACAGTTTCAGCATCAAATATTTACATGAGCAGAGTAGAACGGGGTTCTAAGAGGAAAGCGTTTAATGTTCTAAGACAGGTGTTATCAAGAAATTCTGTAAAATTCAACAAAATAACTTAAAAACAAAGTAATTTTTTAAAATTTCTAAATGCCTTCGAGGGCCGCATAATATCAGTTGCCAGGCCGCATGCCGCCCGCGGGCCGTAGTTTGCCCACCCCTGTTCTAAGAGATAACGTTGGAAAAAATATTTTTATAATAGATATGCCTGAATTGCTTATCATTTTACAATGCATCTTGATGATCCCTGTTAACTGATTTAATAATTTTGAGTGTCTCATTAACGGGATGCGTGTCAGAGCGTTGAATCACCTGGACGTTCTGCAGAATTCTGTTAGTTGTACAGATTGTGATGGGTATATGTTTTACGAAGTTTTGAGACTGACATTCATAACCATCTAATCGAATGCAACCCAATATCATCCACCTACCATCTTACAGGCACCAATCTGGTAACACATTTGATGCCGCCCAAAACGCCAGAGAAGATCCCCCTCGAACTCCCCTATTCCCGTTACCATCTCCCAATCTTTTATCCTCACTATTGAAATCTTACCAATATTCAATTAATGAAAAAGTATCACTATTTAGTCTGTTAATTAAGAAGTTAAAAAGACTTGCCTTTTAGCTTGTAAAAAAATGAGGTTTCACCAGCTGAAATTAAAATTTATTTAATTTGTCAAATGATTCGTCTTTTTCTTTTTTTTTTTTTTTTTTAACCGGTAATGGTAATAATGGCCGACATGGTAATAATGGCCGACATGGTAATAATGGCCGACATGGGAATAATGGCCGACATGGTAATAATGGCCGACATGGTAATGGTAAGATGGTCGAAATTTTGTGGAGAAATATAAATTAGTATGAGATGAAATTTAAAAATCATTTTATTAAAAACTCGCCTTCTTTCAATAAATGCCATACTGACCTTTTAGCGAATGTTACAAATATAAAGTAATTAGCTATTTCAAGGGAAATAGTCAAGGCCAAATTAATTTTATTGTTGCCCTTTCCCTGCGACTTATTTCTAATTAGCATGACATTTAAATTTAATTGATTTTTATCGCGTCATTTTGAGGGCTTATTGCTAGTGAAAATATAATTCAATTAAAAGCAAGTGAATATGCAATAGTAAGACAATTTTAAACTGATAATTACATTATAAGATTTTATACAGTTACATTATAAGATTTTATACAGTTACATTATAAGATTTTATACCTTGCGACCTCTCAATCGACAGCCTCAGTTTCGAAAATATTTTTTTTTTAAAATACAAATTCTTATTGTTGATTAGACATAACCCCGTTACTTTGTTTTATTGTACGTTCTCCACAGCGATAGCGTCGCCATCTTCAGCTGTGGCTTGAGAGAGAAATCAAAACCCTCGTCTGTGTCCTTGACCTTCAACGTTACCGACGAGCCTACCAACAAACTTCGCGTCATCTACCCTAAACCACTTCAGCGAAACTTCACCGTGTGCCACGCCGCCTTGTTCAACTTCGACAACCCGAGGCAAATCATCAATTCTTTTGAAATCAACCGAGTGCTCGGCGCCCAGCACTTCTACGTGTACAACCACAGCGTCTCCAACGCAACGGACGCCGTACTGCGTCACTACCAGCAACTCGGACTCCTCACCGTCATGCCATGGCGACTTCCGGCTTCGGGCGTGTGGTACAAAGGTCAGGTTCTGGCCATCAACGACTGTGTGTACAGAAACAGACACGCGTCCGAATTTGTCGTCATTCATGATACGGACGAGTACATCATTCCGAAAGTTCACGATTCTTGGGCGGAAGTCCTCAGGGCCGCAGAAGAAGATTTTTTCAAAAACGGGACCAAGAAGAACAACGTTAAAACTGTTGGTTTCTTTATTTTCCAGAGCTCATTTTATTACAACTCCTCTGATAAACTCTGGGCATCCATCAAAAGAAACGCCTCCATGACAGCAGACGAGGAGGCATTTCTGACCAAGAACACCGTGTTTCCATTTATTCACACATTAAGAGAAGGACAAATCTATAGAGTCTTCGAGAGAAGCAAAACCATCGTTAGACCGGAATGGGTCATCCAATCGGGGATCCACTACGTGAACGTGCTCAGGAAATCAGCAGAGGCAGCCGTTGTGAGTCGATCCCTGGCCGTACTCCACCATTACCGGCCTTGTCCAAACACAAACGTCACGGAGGTCTCAGCCCTGAGGTTCATGAAGACAGCAATGCCGGCTTTGAGAGCGGCGTACAACTCGATGTTACCCGCGTGATTCCAATTTCGCAATCTAAGCTGACGTTTGTCCATGCGTAAATAAGATGTCCCCACTTCGTACAGACTAGGGGAAATATGTACGTAGGGCCGGGCCAATCGCTGCTGGCGCCCCGATCAAGCTTAACATATGTGGAGGCAAAAAACTGGAGATTAGGTTATATGTTTATTAAATAGGCTATTTTTAAAAGCAATTAAAAACAGTTTTAAAAAATTTCTAAACTTGTTTTTGCACAGTATGAACAATTAGCCTACCGTGGGAAGTATGAACAATTAGCCGACCGTGGGTAGTATGAACAATTAGTTTACGAACGACATTTTTTTCTAGCCTTCATATCAGTAAAACATTTTATTGCACTTTCTATTATTCTTCAATCGCACCGAAATGCAATGATGTTTCCTAATTTGGAAAAAACTTTGATGCCGCTCTAAGCACATGACGCCCCGGGCAACTGCCCCAGTTGCCTGGACCTTGAGCCGACCCTTTATGTACATGCATAACCTTTAGTCATACAAGATTTGAATCAACGATGATCTACAGCAGAGGTCCCCAAACTTTTTTGTCTAGTAGACCACTTGCTATGTTTTTCGGTTATGGGTAGACCCCCTACTTGCCTGACATTGATTTTTTTGCAAATTCATTAACTTTAAATGTATTTTTGACAGCCGGTATAGTGCTACTCACTTTGAAAGATTTAAATTTATATTCATATATCAGAAAATACACATAATAAATTAAATATGATTCTTCATCACGTTTCATGAACATTTATGTTGTTAAAATATTTACTTCATAGGTACTTTTATAATTTATGTAGGATGATATATTTCATTATATTATAGGGTAATATTATGTAATAAATAGGTACTATCTGTGCATTTGGATTATTCCATTCATGGAATTCCAAAATAGAAGCCAGGACCTGCTTACATGAGATCCACTATCGTTGACCCCCATTTTCATTTCATGGACCCCCAATTTTTTTTCTAGCTGACATGCACCCCTTGCAAGTTGTCGTCGACCCCTGGAGGTCTATATAGACCACTTTGGGAATCTCTGATCTACAGTAAGGTGTCATCGGTGACACAAAGAAACAAGCGATGAACTGTATATCCATATATTAACTTCGTATTTGTTCGTGGCTGGCTTGCTGGCAGATTCTCCCGACGGCTAATTGACCCACTTGCCGTCAATAGATAGAGCTGAAACTTGGCACACAGACTCGTTGTCGATGACAAAAACATTATGTCCCGAATTTTCAGCCCTAGATCCTAACCCCCAAAAATCATTTTTTTTCCTGGCTTGTAATAAATTGAGGTATTCGGTCTACTTTTAAAGATACATGATTGTTTTTTTAAAATGTGTGTGTAGGGAGCAATTTAGGGAGTTAACCCCCGGGAAGATTTCGTAAAGATACGCCAAGGGTGTGTTTTGTTTGGTGCAGCATTTATATTAAGGCCCTGTTCTATTAATTCTAAGTTCACAGAACAGAACAGGACAGTGCACTTAAAAAACAGCATTCTTGAAATATACGGAGATATGTGTTTGTTATGCTTGTGTTATTATGTATGTGTTATTATGTGTGTGTTGTTATGTGCGTGTTGTTATGCGTTTGCTGTTATGTGTGTTTTATTATGCGTGGGCTGAATAATTTTAAGTTTTTTTTTACAGTTTATAGCGTCGTATGAGGGGTGGGGTGGTAGGATTTGTAGATAAATGTATCCCATAGTTCAGGGGCGTTCATAAAGGGATTTAGTCACTAGGGGTTCCTTTGTTAAATTTTATTCCCAAATGTTTTCTGTTATGTTTGTGGTGGAAGAAAAAAAATCAAGGGCACATTTTTTTCCACATGGAACATTTTTATGTACACGTTTGTACGTTTATCAGAAGCTTTGTAAATGCTACACACAATAAGTGTATCTCATTATTTTTTTACTGGCAAAATATAAAGACACGGTAGTGTGACAGTGACAAGCGACACAAGACACTTAAGGCACAAGACACTAAAGACACAAGACACTAAAGACACAAGAAACTAAAGACACAAGACACCAAACAAAGAAAAAAAAACATAAAACGTCATATACATCACTATATAAATGTCGATTTTTTATAATTTGTTGTATCTCTTAAATTTATTTTAAAATTATGATCTTTTATGAATTCAAATACTCATCAATGTGTCTTTCTCTTATAAAAATTTGTCCACCACATAAAGATTGATAGTTTGTCTGTCTGTTTGTTTATACCGCATACGTTTCTACATCGATTGATAGATATTGATCAAACCTTTGATAGATCTTGATAAAAAAAATTGATATATATTGATCAAACCTTGGCTTATATAATTATTACACATCTTTACACAATAATACCCAGAACGAAATGCCGAAGGGCTTAAAATGTTAGAGATGACCTATTTTATTTTTTAAAAAATGCTACAACGCTGGCATTTTTCAACTGATTTCAATGGGACATTTTTCCAAAATAAATTATGTTCATTGTGTAACCTAAAAGACTCACTGCTGTAAAACCTTAAAATAACGTAGTTCTTGGAGCTGCCGGGGGCCTCAATGCTAAAAATTGAAAGGCAACATCTTTGATCAATTCCATCCGATTGTAAAGTGACACATTTGAAAGTGTAGATTGAATATTTATCTGCATGATTTTATAGAGCCCTTAGGAATATCTAGAATAGCCCATTTTGGAATGGGTTCCTGTCCCGGGCTATTTTATTTTTATAGGGGGGGGGGCTATTTTATTTTTATAGATAAATGGACATAGCTTTGGCATTGGTGAAAATATTATTTTTATTCAGACATCTTTTAATAACTAGATTTGTCTTTAAATCACCCCCCCCCCCCCTTTTGGATCCAGCTTGAATAATATGTGAAAGGGACTGGGCCAACAATAAAATGTTTATATGAGTTATTATAAGTCTGGCTTTTTTATAGGAGAAAATTTTAAATTGTGTTTGGTACTTTAGCCAAGTGTTTTTGACAGAGCCCTGTCACAATGGACTACGATTAGTCACTTCCTTGTTTTGTCACGTGATACGTACCAGCCATTAGTAGGCTTTCTGCTACACATAACAACACATAAACAGCTGATCAGCCATTGCCATTATCATTAATTCTAAAGCAAAATGTTTGTCTCCATCAGCGCTTCCCCAGTGTTAATTAAAACTTTTACTTTTCAAAATATTCTTGAATACACGCGTTTCTTTAAATGACATTCAATAAATGTGACAATAATTATAATTCAGTTATGATTAAAGGAAGAAAGTTGTTTGAAGAAAAATTTGTGAGCGACTAGTGTGTTGCAGACAGCCTACCGGAAGTATTACTTGTTTTTACACGTATCACGTGACAAAACAATCGACTAATCGTAGTCCATTGACTGGGGTGGGGTTTAACAGCGGCACCCAATTGCTTCTTTGTGTAATGTGTTTTGTTCGGGACTTCCCGATATGTGGCACCACATTTATTTAATGATAAATGAGCTGGGGTGCGATTTCCGGAGGAAGTAGGGAACGTTTTGGGAGTTCTGGAAGGTTCAAGATTAATGGATGTAAACGTTTGGAAAGAAACATTACTAGGCTACATTAGATCTATCAATACATTCTTTTGTTTATAATTGTTAATGAGGAATTTCTAAGTCATTCATTGACGTCTGTGTTGTCGTCGTTATATTCCTCAACGTCTGGATACTGAACTATCACAGAGAGGAGCAGCCTCGCATTAACCAACACCAATACTACTTGGGTACGCGACGGGCCATACCTCATACGAACATCTCATCTGTGACAGGGCTCTAGATTTACATTTTCTGGTTCTGATTCTGGTAGGGTACGTTGCTCCATCCATATACTGGCATATGTGCAACGGTTGGGGAAGCGATGCTGCCATCCTAACGGCTACTAGCAGATGCATGGGCAGCATTGAAGCTTTCGATAGATGTCGAGTTCACGGCGGTATTGTCCAGGTTGTTCCAAGCGATTATGGTGCGTGGAAAGAATGACTGCTTATGTTGCACTGTGTTACTCCGAGGCACAGTGAAGCATTTGTTATTGTTTCGGGTGTAATTTCTCATGGGGTTGTCAGATGTTAAGTCAGTGTTAAGTGACTGTTTGGCTCTAATTAATCGGCCTGGCTTCTGTGGGGTGAGATAATTGTTTGCTGGGATGGCCGGAATTAGCCCCATGACCACTTTATATAAGAATGTTAGGCGGATCTTTTCTCGTCTGTCCTTGAGGGAGGGGATGTCAAATCTGTTCATGAGGCCAGTGACGTAGCCAGGAGTGGTGGTTTTGTAGTCACGTGAAATGAAGCGCATTGCGTTACGTTGGATTCGCTCCATCTTGTACACGTTTTGCCTTAGGTATGGGTCCCAGATGATTGCACCATATTCTAGTAGTGGACGGACGAGTGCAAGATAGGCATTTCATTTGCAGGATGTTGGGCGGTGGCGCAGATTTCTTCGAATGAAACCTAGTGTGGCGTTTGCTTTTTTTTTTGTTGACATTTTGTTTATATAGGGTGACCATTTTAGGTTTTTTGAGAAGATAATTCCAAGGTATGGATTCTTTGATACTTGTTGGAGGATTGTCCTATTTATGGAGTACACATAGCTTGATGGTTTTTTTCTTGAGATGCTCATTGTGTAGCATTTGGTTTCATTAAATTCCAATGCCCAATTTGTCCGCCCAGTTCATAAAGCACTTCAAATCTGATTGAAGTTGGTTGTGGTAACTGATACGCTTTAAACGTTGGTTTCTTTCCGTATACTGGCTGGTGTACCGGTAAATGTATGCATTAAATAAACATTGGGTAAATAGTATAAATGAGATAGAAAATGCACTGGTCACAGGCGAACTAGAATAATAGTGAAGAGTCGTTTAAGTCTGATATCAGTCACAGAGCAGAAAGTATGATATCAGCCACAGAGCAGAAAGTATGATATCAACCACAGAGCAGAAAGTCTGGTATCAGCCACAGAGTAGAAAGTAAGATATCAGCAAGAGAGCAGAAAGTATGATATTAGCCACAGAGCAGAAAGTCTGGTATCAGCGACAGAACAGAAAGTCTGATATCAGCCACAGAGCAGAAAGTCTGATATCAGTCACAGAGCACAAAGTCTGATATCAGCCACAGAACAGAAAGTCTGATATCAGCCACAGAGCAGAAAGTCTGATATCAGCCACATAGCAGAAAGTCTGATATCAGCCACATAGCAGAAAGTCTGATATCAGCCACAGAACAGATATTCAAGACGAAACTTGGCTTTTGCTTAGTAATTTATAAATAAAATGTTTGGGAAGAAATGTTTGCTCCTGGGGGCTACTTTTTGTGGAGATGAAACAGACACAAAATCTAAAACGCAAAGAGTTGAGAAAAAACAACATTTGTTGCATGTCCCAAGTTCATATTTGTTGGCTCGTGGGTTAAATATTGTTACTAATTTAATGGGGGAAAAGGTTAACATTTATCTGCCTTTTTAATTTGTAGACTTTTTTCTGCTCGAATTTTATTTTTCGCTCAGTTGATATTCTCGCCTCATCTGAGTTGTGTCAACGTCGCGTCTGCTTTGTTTAGTGAACGGCGGGGAAATGGTAGCATGGTATTGTTGGATTTTGGGGATTTAAAAATAAAAAAAATCTTTTGTCTATAATATAAACATAAAAAATTTAATACGAAGTAGCAGATAAAAAATATTTTTAAACATTATTTATAAAGACGTTCTATTAAAAAAAAAGTTTAAAGGCACTAAAAAGTAGAAAATAGTTTACAACTTATTTAAATTTAAATGCATTACGCAAAGAAATAATGTGCATGAAAATTTCAAACATTAATGCCAATTAAACATATTTAAACTTCTTCTACATTCAATTCGAATCATTTGGCAAAAACAGTGCTAATCTACACTTCTGACATTAAAGGTTAATGGGTTCCATCAATCCGAGGTGCTGGTGAATTTTTGGCTTGAATATGTGTTTCTGCTGATTGATTTCCAGTCTACTAGCTTGGGATTTGCTTAGTTTATACTGCCACATGACATGACATGACATCAGTGTTTCTTTCAGAAATTTTCCTCCGAGGGGGCACTTTTGACGTTCGGGGGGGCAGTGTCAGTTTTTCAGTGGCCAGAGGCGTAGCTAAGGGGTGGCAGATGGGACATATGTCCCCGGGCGCCAGACTAGAGGGGGCATCTAATGGGCTAAAGTGTTAATGGACGAAAATAATAGGTTTCAGAGTTTAGCGGGGAGGGGGAGTAAAAATGAATCTTGTCCCTGTCATCAAAGACTCACGTCAGTGACGTAGAAGTGGGGGGGGCGAACATTTGGTCTTCCCAGGTGTCATTTTTTCTTTAGATAGAGCGGCGAGATTTTCGGACAACTGCAGAGTTTCTATCGAGAAAGGTAGCGTAGCAAAAAAGTTAACCCACCTAGGGTGGCGCTAACACTAGGCACGCCGCTGGGCAGTGTATATATCAGCACCAAATTCGGCTGTCATGGCAAGTAATTTTTATCGGGAAGTAGGGCAGCAGAAAATGTGTGATTGTTTAACAATCAAGAGGTGCATTTTGGAGTATACATGATTCGAATGTTTTGATAAGACTTTCATTTGATCGGGGGAAATAATTTTTCAAGCGTCGTGGGAGGCATTATGGCGACCAGCCAGACACAAACTAAATTCATTCTGGTTGTGGTGTGCCGAAGAAAATCATTTGACACAAGATTAGATTCAACCCGGTAGTCACATTGATCGACGTCAAGGAAAAAGGGGGAGGGGGTAGCAGAAATTGAGGAATCCGAAGAGTTTGAGCAAAAGTGAAGGCAGGAGTCACCTTAATTTAAAAATAATAAATTCAAAATGCAGTGATGCATTGTGGTGCAAATTTTTCTTTTTCTTTTTCTGTCTATTAAGGGCCCACGATCAATTTATTGATCATTATGGCTCCTATGAATGTAGATGGGATTTGCAATGTTTCTGTGCCTGGTGTTGATGCGGATATTTCACTGGTAACAAGAGTTACGTAGTGAGGGTATCATGCACTGATTTCAATGTATCTTTAAGACAATGTGTGAAGGGGCATTTCAAACGTTCATATATTTACTGTTAGATGTCTCGTAGAAAAATGCTAAGAATACATCAACATACACCAACTATATGTGGACTACAAATCAGCTTATGATGGCTTAAACAGAAAATACATGAGCGACGCTGTGCTGGAACTTGGAGTCCTTAACAAACTTACCCGACTCATACATATGACGATGGATAACTACAAAAGTAGAATCAAAGTACAGAGGGAGTACTCGAGGGAGTTCCCAATCAATCTGGGCCTCAGACAAGGAAATCCGTGTATCCTTTTCAACATCACTTTAGAAAAAGCATTAGAAACATAAGACGATATAGCGCTACTTGGTAGAAACAGCATTGATGATATAATTAAAACTTTCAGGGAATTTGAAGATATGACGGTCAAGGCTGGTCTTGATGTAAATAAAGCGAAGGCAATATTTATGATAATGTCAGGAAATACGCACTGATGACTTCATCAATATGAACATCTACGCCTTTGAGAGGGTAGCTACTTTCAAATATCTAGGGGTGACTATAAATAAGCAAGAGGAAATACAATCGGAGGTGCAGAAAGAATAACAGCATGAAACCGTTCTTATTTCAATTTACAAAAGCTACTTCAAAGCAAAAATCTCGCTAAGGGAACAAAGAAGGCAGTATGCACCACTATCACAAGACCAGTAGTGAGACTTGGTTCCTACCAGAAAAGCAGAGAACCTGTTAAATATATGACCCGATGATAGACAATTTTGTTTTGGGAATCCGTACAAACTAAGAGCTATATCAATTGTACAAATACCCGTCCATAGTCACAACAATATAAAAAAAGGCAGACTGCCCTAGGCAGGACACATTGAAAGGATGCCGGATTCTGGAGCAACAAAAACGATCTACAGGCAGAAACCTAGGGGCAGACGGCTCACCGGTCGACCAAGACTGAGATGGATTGACGATTGAGAGAACGGCTTACAAAGGTTGGGGTTCGCACATGGAGGTGTAAAGCTATGGATCGATCCCAATGGAAGAATGGGGTGGAGCAGGCCAGCGCCCTAAATGGGATGAAGCCCCACTGATGTAAACATTTTTGACATTTGGGTGGGAAGCGCTAGAAATAACGATAATAACAGGACATCACTAACTCTTCCAACAGCACAATATTAAATAAATTCAGTCCAGTTGGGAGCCCTATGGGTATGTTTTTTATCGAGAGATAATCCTTAGCTTAGACTCGCCCCTTAAAACTTTAAAGGCCCCAAAACTTTTTTGATAAATTCAAAATGCAAAAATGCATTTTTTTTTACATACAGTAGTTAAATTTAGTTTCGCATTATTATACACTTAACTGTAGAGCAACGGGAGAGATGCTAGTTAAGATTTTATCTTTCATTTGACCTAAAAGCCATCGTGTGAGGTCTGCAACCCACATAACTGTATGGGGTCTCGTATATTTTAGGGGCTTAAAGTTGGGCTGTAATTACATTAAATTATCAACTTTTACTGCTAGGTAGGGAAGGAAAAAAACGAAAAATAGCAATGGTGCCATAAAAAGTCAAGCGACGTCTCTGCTTGACTAAGTGTGTTATGCAACCATTTTTTTTTAAATTGAAAAGTAATGTTTTTTTTAAGTTATTATTTTAAAATATGTTATGGATCAACTACATAAAAATAAATGAATTATAGTATAAATAAAATACTACAAAATATTTTTAAAATTAAGAAAAAAGAATTCCTTCCAAAAAAGGTATCCATCCCAAAAAAGAAATGCTAAAATAGTTTTACATTTTGAATGAAAAAGAAAAACCAAAAACATACGTTTATTTCAAAATATTTCCAAGTTTCACCAAAGTCAAAAAGAAAAAAAGCTTTTCCGTACAAAAGGCTAAAGACTATATCTTTATGGGTTTTCAAAATTGGTATTTATTTATAAATCATATGTAACCGATATAATTGTTCAGAAGTCAAGAACTGTCTACAAAAGACTCATATATTTATTAATGTGTGATTTTTTTCTTATAAATTATTAAAGTTTCAATTATCAATATTCAGTTGATTGAAATGTTAATTAAGAAATTTAGACAACTATAATTTGCTTCAGATCATTACAACTTGCCTCTTCGATATTATACTTGAAAACAATTTTTTTACCAATTCCATATAATTTTTTTTAACTACTACCAAATATGGCATTTACAAGATAATCGAAATACTCGATTATTTTTTATTCGTTTTTAAATATATATTATATTCTTTCTACTGGATTATCATCTTAAAATATTTTTTTTAAATAGTTCAAACAGCTGGGGAAGATTGTTTATTATTATTATATTAACAGAGAAAAGTCATTGGGGATTTAATAAATAAAGACTATTTTTTTAAAAAAATCATTTTACTCTGTTCTCGAAACTGTGTTAAAAAATTAGAAACACTCGATTTAATAATTATGATGAAATGTCCACTTTTTGTATGTAACCGGTAAATTCCTAATTTTTTGTTTTAAAATTATTATTATTATTATTTTTAAATTTTCATTTTATCTATGTCAGCATACATCTATGGAATCTACTACATTAAAATGTTTGCTAAAATTGATTTTTTAAAGCATGATGCTATTATACAATATAATTTGAAAACAGATTGCACATGTTTATTTCTTAGCAAGAACTATATTTAATTTACAAACATTTATATCGATGAAAAGGTAGTTTAATACAGGGTTATTAAAAAGTCTTTCAACTTTTGCAGCTGCAAAATGTAATTAAATAAAAGATACCGATATCTGCGAATCAGAAAAAGTCAGATTTTAGCTTATGATCAGGAGCGGCCAATTTTCAAAACAATACGATGATTATAATCGATTTCTGCGAGCCTGTAACAAGATTAACCTGAACGCTATGGATCATCAATATACATCGAACAAAGCGATATTTTATTTGTTCCAATAATTGTAATCGATTAAAGGCACACATTTCAATAACTTTTAAAAATTTTATAAAAATTAAATTTAGAGTAGGTTTTTTTTTTTTAAATTATGTTTTCTTACACATTTCCCCCCGGGGGGGCACTTGACTTGCCCCGGGGGGCAGTGCCCCCCCCCCGAGGTATGCCTGAAAGAAACACTGCATGACATGACTCTTCATTCGTTTAATAATTCGTCATGCTTTTTTTGTTGTTGTTTTATTCAAGTCAAATAAATTGTGTGGCCCATATAAAGAGTGATGAGATCTAATACGTGATTGCGCACATTTACTGACAATTTAACACAGTCCCTGGTTATAATTATAATGCACACAATGAGAATAGTTTCTTCAATGGTAAACAGTAAGTGGGCCAATGAGCGACATATATTAGAAGAGGAGTCAGTGAAGACGATAAGACTCAAACGGTACTATTTAAGAATATGACATGGTCGAATTTTTCAAGTTACCTCTTCAAAAGCGAAACAAGTTTTTAAACATGTCTATCGTCACGATTAAATATCTAAATTAGAGTATAACGTACGGTATAATATATTTTAATGATAAAGACATTAGTTTGTTTCATAGTGAACGTTAGTTCTTAAATTTGTTTCATTTTCAAATGTCCAGTATTCAAAATAAAATGTCCTCCTCTTTAAATAAAATGAAATGTTCTCACTTGTTCATCTGACAACCCTGAGCTGCTCTCATTTGTCCATCTGACAACCCTGAGCTGCTCCCATTTTTTCATCTGACAACCCTGAGCTCCTCCCATTTGTTCATCTGACAACCCTGAGCTGCTCTCATTTGTTCATCTGACAACCCTGAGCTAGTTCTTAAATTTGTTTCATTTTCAAATGTCCAGTATTCAAAATAAAATGTCCTCCTCTTTAAATAAAATTAAATGCTCTCATTTGTTCATCTGACAACCTTGAGCTGCTCTCATTTGTCCATCTGACAACCCTGAGCTGCTCCCATTTGTTCATCTGACAACCCTGAGCTGCTCCCATTTGCTCATCTGACAACCCTGAGCTGCTCTCATTTGTTCATCTGACAACCTTGAGCTGCTCCCATTTGTTCATCTGACAACCCTGAGCTGATTCCAAAATTTTATAAGCAGAATTATTTTTTTTTGCTGGCATCCGTCCGTCACAATGTGACGATTGTGTAGACTACGCAGGACGAAATCCACAGGGCCTGGGATTATTCTTCTAGGATTATAAGCTGGTTCCTTACACTGCAAAGTGCCTCCTCTCCACGCCGCTGGATAACCCAAGAGAACATGATGTGGATGATACAACTTGGCACCAATGGCGTCGCAGGAGTTGCCGGAATGTTTCATTGTGTCAACGTTATCCGCCTACGGGACTCCATCTCCGGGTTTTGAATTCAGAGTTTCCTTCTCTTAGATGAGTTCCAATCCAAGGTTGACGAGTCCCATTCGCCTGAGCAGCAGATAATATAACTTATTAAAATGGCTGCTTACTCGAAAAGAAATAATTAATGATAATAATAATTGTTTCCTACTCTAGCACTATCAGATGCTAGTTTATTTAAATAACCTAGAAGTATGTCATAAATATCTTAGGCATCAGAAAAACAAAATATTTTAGTAATCCGAAAAAAATAGCTTGAATTGAAAATAAAACAATGTGTTTAAGATCGAATTTTTATATATAATTATTACAGATTCCATCTGATTACTGAAACAAGGTTGAGGTTGGGGTTGAGTTTTGCTTTTAAAGCAAGATAAAGTAGCGATTTTAACTGTTGGCCCAACTAAGAACTAGAACACGTCATATTCAGTTTACCCGATGCTATTTTGTATGCTTCTGTGTGAATGGCTACCAGCAATAGCGCACTTATAAGTTATATTTATATCTAGCAGCCCCTCTAGGAAGTCGCATTTTCGGGTTTACAAATCTTAGCATCAATATCCGCATTGACAGTTAATCTCTTAGTTTTCACGAGGAAGATGTCTTTCAAAGTCAAGAGTGGTATCCGCCTAAACTTAATTTTTCAGTTTTCTTAAGTACTTTTTGTGTTAAGGCGGTGTTAAATGATAGTAGGTATTCTTTGAAAGCCAGCTGGTTGTTCTTGTTATTTTTGGCCAGAACAAATGAGGCAGTTAATGGCTGAGCATAACATGGCGGTAAGGTCTAGTGACGTAATATAGGATAAGACAAAAGTTTTAGCAACTTATAAATGTAACCATGACCATCGTTCCTGTCTCAGGACTAGCATGTTTTATTAATCATATATTCAGGAGTAATCATCCCACTTTTTCTAACGATTATTCGCATCGTTAAGAACAGTGGTTCTCAACCTTTCCGAAACTTGAGGGTGAAAAACGGCTAGGGAGTCATGTGCAAGAACCGCAGATTTAGAATGGCTGGTCTGGATAACTAAAACATTGTTCACCCGCTGTAATATAAAGTATGAATAAATTATTGTTTCTGATATAATTGTGGTATTTATTTTTGGGGGGTTATATTCAAAGCAATTTACGTGCACAAATGTATTAAAATTTCGACTAAGTGTTGACATATTTCTGCAAGAGTACAAATTAAATTAGCTTCTGGTAATTTCAACAATTTTGATGGTGTTTATGAATGGAGGAAAATTATGACATTAAATTTCAAAGCAGTGGTTTCTACGTAGTTAACGTCATAATCTGGTGGATGGGACCCGTTAACTTTGGACGGCAACTCATCTAAGAGAAGGCAAACTCTGCGTTTAAACCAGGAGCCAGAATAATCAATAAATTGATCGTGGGCCCTCAAATATAAGAAGAAGAAAGGGGATCTGTATCTGCGGCCGTGTAAAATGTCCACGTTTTCTTTAGTTGGTATGTGTTCACATGTGATATACATGGGGGCACAGCTTGGTTTTTTTCATTGGGGGGGGAAATGGCGAGCAGTCTGTTGGTCACAGCCAGGTGTAAAAATGGAGCAGTTAAAAACTAGAAGACAGATAGATAGATAGAGAGAGAGAGAGAGAGAGAGAGAGAAATAGTCCGACAGACAGAGAAATATAAATAATGTTTAACAACAGTTGTGATGTAGAAACAATGAGACTATAGAGGCTGCGAGCGGCCAATCGCACTCAAATTTTAAGATAACTCTTTATTAAAACCCACAACTTCGCATCGAAATATTGTTAAGCAAAATAAAATATTAAAATTAAAACATTTAGCAACAGTATCACATTATAACATGTATATATAAAATACAATCATAATTTTCATTCATTGCTAATTAGGGAGAATTTCAATTTCGATATGTATAATTTTGTCAATTACAAATATTTTAAAATTATCACCTTTCTTTATCTATTTGAGACATTTAAAATCAGGCCCGGGCAGAAAAACCCAAATTACCCTCCCCGTAAGACAGTCTTGCCAAATAGACAAGGCAGAGAGATTTGAGCAACTCGCCCTCACGTTAAACAAAGTGCAGCTCAAATCAGGGCTACCTATCAAGTCGATTCCGTGTTCAACTTCGTCAAAGGACGAACAACAACATCTACCAAAGCTGTATCGTGGGGTCCACTGCTAATCCTCAATGGAGTATATTTTAAGAAGACCCTTTTTTTTGGTGTCATGCTGCCCGAAAGAGAAAAAAATCATAAATATGCATGTGGCTTTCTGAAGAATTAAAAAGAAAAATCTACCCATCCCTGCTGAATCCTGCACAAAACAATTCTTACATTGTTCAGGCCCACAACTTTGATTGTACTTGTTATTTACTAGAATAGAAGCACTACATAAGCCTCTGTGTACATCTAAATGCGTCCTCTCAAGAACTTAGTTCCTGTTCAGGGCAGCACACTTGTAGAGATGGATATCACTCAGCACGCCACGACACGAAGGTGCCATCTGACACTTGTAATGCAATGACTGCTATTATGTCCTTGATCAAGTCAACTATAAATACATTTGTGTTCAGAGGAGCGTGTAGTTACACGAAATCGAACGAAGAAAAAGAAAGGGATAAAGAATGTATCATTGGACGATCTCTATCAAATCGAGAAATTTTCTTAGTGAACCCAAACCATTTTTAAAAAGAAAGGCATAAACAGACAACAGAGCATGCAAAATACATTGGTAGCGAAACATGCTCACGATAGAAGTTATAAGAAAAGAGATTTACAAAATAAATATCATTATTTGCATCCTGAAAATGCCACTGCATAGTTTGTAGACATCACGTTACCGTTTCTTATTCCCTTCAGATATGATAAATATTGACAGCACTCCACATCTGATATGTTCCTATATTGATATAACTGCAAATATAATATGTTTCTGGATTGTTATCCCTCCACGGATCAAATTTTTCTATACTATAAATCTTTTTAAACATACACCTGTTCTAAACTCATCTTTTTAAAAAATTGACCATATCTGATCTTAAACATACAGTTGATCATAATTTATATTAAACATACAGTTGACCATAACTTATCTTAAACATACAGTTGGCCATAACTTATCTTAAACATATAGTTGACAATAACACATTTTAAACATATTGTTGACCATAACTTAGCTTAAACATACAGTTGACCATAACTTATCTTAAACATACAGTTGACCATAACTTATCTTAAACATAATGTTGACTATAACTTATCTTAAACATACTGTTGACCATAACTTATCTTAAAGTACATTTGACCATAATTTATCTTAAACATACTGTTGACCATAGCATATCTTAAACATACTGTTGACCATAACTTATCTTAAACATACAGTTGACCATAACTTATCTTAAACATACAGTTGACCATAACGTATCTTAAACATACTGTTGACCACAACGTATCTTAAACATACAGTTGACCATAACGTATCTTAAACATACAGTTGACCATAACGTATCTTAAACATACAGTTGACCATAACGTATCTTAAACATACAGTTGACCATAACGTATCTGAAACATACAGTTGACCATAACTTATCTTAAACATACAGTTGACCATAACTTATCTTAAACATACAGTTGACCATAACTTATCTTAAACATACAGTTGACCATAACGTATCTTAAACATACAGTTGACCATAACGTATCTTAAACATACAGTTGACCATAACTTATCTTAAACATACAGTTGACCATAACTTATCTTAAACATACAGTTGACCATAACGTATCTTAAACATACAGTTGACCATAACTTATCTTAAACATACAGTTGACCATAACGTATCTTAAACATACAGTTGACCATAACGTATCTTAAACATACAGTTGACCATAACTTATCTTAAACATACAGTTGACCATAACGTATCTTAAACATACAGTTGACCATAACTTATCTTAAACATACAGTTGACCATAACGTATCTTAAACATACAGTTGACCATAACTATTCTTAAAATTACGTTTGCTTAAAATTGTAGTTGAGGACTAAATAACAAAATCTTAGTAAGAGTAAATAAAGACTGTATCTTTTTAATGTTCAGATCGAAATTACGAGAATCTCCGCTCCGAAAGTCAATCTTCTGATGATCATCGTAATCATGATGATGTCAAAGTCGCCAGCTGCTCCCATAACACAAGATGACTATCTAAAAAGGAGGTCCCAGCTGATTAGCGAGGACGAGAAGATGAGGATTGGGGGAGATCTGGTGCTGTCTCCAGAAGAACTGATTGTCAATGACATCTTCATGAAGGTATCTTTATTTTTTTTCACTGCTGTACAAGACATTGTCTAGGACTGTGGCTCTGAACCTGTGGGTCGTGACCCCTTTGGGGGTTGAATGACCCTTTCCCGGATGTCGCCTAAGACCATAGGAAAATACATGTACTCTACAGTAATGAAGTGGCCAAAAAAATAATTTTGTGGCTGGGAGTCGCCACAGCATGAGGAACTGTATTTAGGGGTCGCTTCATTAAAAAGGTTGAGAACCACTGGTCTAGGAGGTAATTTAATTAATTTTTTTTTTGTCTAGGAAATTTTATTGAAAATATTTTATTGCTACTTATGTCCAAAAAAATGTCAGAAATTGATTATCTTATTGATTTCAACCGAGCCGAATCTGGGGATGTTTGAGGAGCTTATACAGTTCATTATGTAATGAAGCCAGTGGTGTAACTAGGAGTAATGCCATGGAAAGAGGGGGGGGGGGCACGATTTTATTACAAAAAAACAAGTCTGCAGATGTCCAAAAATGCTTGACCTCTATATAACGAAATAGAAATGTCCGCCCGAGGTGGAACCAAATCTCTGCACCCCCACAAACCTTACGCTACTGAATGAAACCAATTAAAGTTTGAGAACACCTGGATGACAAGGTGGGGGACGTACGAAATAAGAACATATTGGGATATTTATACTTTCACTTTCAAGCAGGTTACATCTATTTACTCCGTAATCTATCACATACTTGATGATCTTTATGAAATGTTATGAGGTAAACAACACATTCGTTGTTATCTTAAAAATTAACTAAGAATCCTGACAAAAAAGCAAACCAAATTGATCACAAGCTTAAATAAGTGGGATTAATGATAAGTTCTATCTTGTAATAAATTGTCTTTTGAATCATTCAAGAATAACTTTTTACTCATTGTTTATCGTCTTTGACAGGAAAAGCGTCAGATGATAGAGGAGAGCCGTCAGAACCGTACCGTGTTCCTTCCATCCACAAGCTTCTCTCACTCAAGAAATTTCATCGACCAGACCGTCTTGTTTAAGATGATTCATAAATTGCCCAAGGGTAGGCACTAACTAACTAACTAAAATATTATGATTGGGGCAAGAGATTACGCTCTCAAAGCCCCGACTACTACCGTAGCAACATGCTCCATCTGTTGGGATGTACCATACAACATATTCTGGACGTAGCACCCTCCCACTATCCTAGTCTCCACTGCAACATCCAGTGCGGGGCACGAGGTCAAAAGATGCGCTACTGTCTCCGTGGCCAGCGTGCAATGACGCGGGTCCCTGTTTTTGTCTAACCTGTTAAAGTAAAAATTTGTAAGGCAGTGTTTCGTTCACATTTGGGTCACTAGGCTCTGGTGTCGGCGACCCAGTTTCCATCAGTAGTTAGTGCTGCTAGGATGTGGCATGTTGGCATATATACCTTTGGCCTTGGTGCTGTCTGCCCACTGTCCGTGCCACGTTGTCCTCTATTGGTCCGCCAGACAGTTTTGGACACTGAGATAAGCGAGTCGTGTTTCTGGCTTGGACTGGCCAGCCTCGGTTTTATCCAGTGGGTCTGCTCTTTGATTGCCCTTCACGTTTAAGTGGCTTTGAACCATTGCACTGATACCTTGGTTACCTTGGTTACTTTGGTTACTTTTGTTCCAATTTTCTCAATATTGGCCACGTCATCCAAGTTTGCGTCCACCAGGTGCCTTTTACGTAGTCACATATTTAAGATCTCTTAAGCAGATCTTGAGTCGGAGAAAATGGCCACGTCCAGTCCAACAAATCTACCAGCCTACCAGTTCCCACCTCTGCAGTCAACTGTGCACACTTTACAGTGCGGATTTAAAATCGGAAAATTACTGTTTCGTCTTTACATCATTTTAAACATTCCCGATTTCTATATTTTGCTTTGTCACTGCGATGGTGCAAGCAATAGCCCCATGGGTTTTGTTCTTTTAAAATAGAATAGATTCGGGGCTTTGGGGAAACCCCAGTTATTTTAACAAGGTCCGAGGCAATGGTGTGTTTAAGGGTTGTAAATACACCCCCCCCCCCCCACACCGGAAAAAAAATTAATGAAAGAATTCAATTCCCCTTCAGGAGGAGTTAACGCCACCGTACATCGATGTTTTGTGCCATGAGTTTGGAGGAGACACAAAAAGATTATTACTTAGATGCATGATTCATCCTAAATTTAATGAGTGTCATAAGTTGTATGTGTCATAAGTTGTATAGTTTTTGTTTAAGGTTTACTGGAAATATTGCTGATTTAATCAAATAGAACCTATGGTGCAGTGAACATGATATATAATCAAATAAGTATGACATTTTACATATAACTACCCTTTGTAACGTTATGTAACAATTCCATTGACCACTATTGACCACCCTTCCCCCAGAATTTTAATAAATATTTCTAACAAGCACACCACTCCCCCCCCCCCCAATAAATCCGAATAAATACCCCAAAAAAAAGAAGCCGAATTAGCAAATTTCAAGCAAAAATGAAGACAAATATTTTACAATAATGTGCTAATTATCGTATGCAAAAAAATAAATTTTACCTTTTAATAATCTAAGCTAATTATAAATGAAAAGAATCGTAATGTTACATTGCTCTCTACCCCAGCCCACATAACACAATGTAACAATTGATAAATCACTCCCTACCCCTTCACCTTATGTAATATGTGCACGTTCCCTGTGTCTTTGATACAAGGTTGATAGTTGGTTTATATATATTTGATATAAGGTTGATAGTTGGTTTATTTATAATGGATACATGGTTGATAGTTGGTTTATATATATTTGATATAAAGTTGATAGTTGGTTTATATATAATGGATACATGGTTGATAGTTGGTTTATATATATTTGATATAAGGTTGATAGTTGGTTTATTTATAATGGATACATGGTTGATAGTTGGTTTATATATATTTGATATAAGGTTGATAGTTGGTTTATATATAATGGATACATGGTTGATAGTTGGTTTATATATTTTTGATATAAGGTTGATACATGGTTGATAGTTGGTTTATATATATATTTGATAAAAGGTTGATAGTTGGTTTATATATATTTGATAGATCCTGTTTTAATCCTTTGTAAAGAAGCAACACTTTTTTTTCTTTCTCTTATCTATTGTCCACGACTGTTGTCCACGACTGTTGTCCACGACTGTTGTCCACGACTGTTGTCCACGAATGTTGTCCACGAATGTTGTCCACGACTGTTGTCCACGACTGTTGTCCACGACTGTTGTCCACGACTGTTGTCCACGACTGTTGTCCACGACTTTTGTCCACGACTGTTGTCCACGACTGTTGTCCACGACTGTTGTCCACGACTGTTGTCCACGACTGTTGTCCACGACTGTTGTCCACGACTATTGTCCACGACTGTTGTCCACGACTGTTGTCCACGACTGTTGTCCACGACTGTTGTCCACGACTTTTGTCCACAACTGTTGTCCATTTTTTTAGGCGCAGCACTCCATGTCCACGACCAATCGATGGTCAGCCTTGACTGGGTTGTGAAGAACGCCACCTACCGGGATAATGTCTACATGTGTCTGGGACGTAACAACTATCTGCTCTTTAACGTTTTCCGTGAACCTCCGGAAACTGAAGGTATGTTTAGTGTTTAATGTTCACCATTGATGGTACTTCATTGATGATATTCAGTATTGACCTGTGGCTCTCAAAGTGGGGCGCTGGGAGGGCCCAAGAGAGCGGCGGTAAAGTGATCCAGATGTTAAATGGGGTGATGTGAAATTTCAGCAGAAAACGTTTTGAAAAATAAAAATTAGAATATTTAAAAAAGAAACAATTCTGTGGGTTTTTTTTCTTTCTTTTTTAATGCTGTTTGTTTATTTATTATTATTTTTTTAATTTTAAAAAATATTTTTGGGGGGTGGGGTGTGGGCAGAGGTGGGGGGCATTTATTGATAGTGAATAGATTGTTGGTATTTTAAATTTTTATATTTCATTGATAATATTTTTTTGTTTAAAAATTAGATGCGTTATTCTCAAACTTCCTGCAACATTATCATAAAACACTGGTTCGGTGCGAGAGTAGTGCGGATGATGAAATCCCAATAGTGCAGCAAGTTCTAGAACTTAAAATAACGTGTCATGGCACATGAAGAGATGTGTAGACCCTAGCTGACGCCTCAGATAACTTGGGCATATATTTACGTTTCGCCTATTCTGAAGTGAGGAGACAACATACGTAAACACACACACGGAATTATTTTAACTCAGCCTTGCAACAGTCCAATGTTAAAATAAAGCTGAATAGAAAAGTTTAGATATGCTAATTGAGTACGTAGTGGAACTGCACCTGGTCCTTTCTGTTGTAGTGGACATGCGCCAGTTCCTTCTAACTGCAGTGGACCTTTGCAGACGTCTTTCCTACTAAAGTGGAACTCTTCCAATTGAAAACATTAACGCCGTGTGGTGGAAAAAAAAATTTGGCCACGCGTATCTGGCACACCTCTATATAAATGTCATGTCCTCCTCTTTGTACAGTTTGTCACTGGAAGCCAGTGAAGCAAGAACGAGAGTCTTCTGGTGACGTTGGCGCTTTTGATTTGAAGTGAGTTTGAGAGTCAGTTGTGACAGCTGGAGTAGCCAATGAATATGAACGAAGCATTGCAGTTGAAAGTGTTAACTTTCTTTTTTACCAGTTTTTTTAATAGCTAAAATGAATGCTTAAGTATTAAAGAAATATGACAATTACACAAGCTTTTTTTGTTGTTGAAAACTTGACAAATGACCCGCAGAGACAAAACACTTGTCGATCGAAACCTTGAGCTAGGAAGAAATAAGCAGTAAGCATTTGAAGGTAAAATTGAATGATTATTTATCGTATTGTTTATTTAGTTGAAAGTTGAAAGTTGAAATGCAATGCCATGTTTTCCAAGAATATCCGTCTTCTTGTTTATCCGATTTTCACAATCCATGCCCATGTTTGATATGGACTAGTTAAAGCGCTCTTAAATTATTCGTAATTTTGAAAAGAAACAAAAAGTAATCGAGGTTTTAAAAGTAGTATTCAATGACATTGCATGCGTCACTTCCGCACTTGAATGTGCTTACAATTTCCTGTAGACTATATATCTTTAGAACAAGCTAAGAGTGTCTCTGTCTTTCACTGTTTTTTGCTTTCCAAGTCTTTTTGGTAGAAACGTTCAATATATTTTATTGTCCTTCCTCATTTTTTCCTCTACCCTTTGTATAGTTCATTTGCACTGACTGTGTTTCCAATCAGTTGTATTGTTGTTTTAACATCGCATTACACCCAACGAACGGTCTCAAGTCTCCGCCTATGTTTTCTATTCGTTGAATTGTTGATCTATCATCACATTACACACAATAACCACTCTCAAGTCTCCGCCATGTTTCCTATAGCCTGAAAAACAACCTAAGTCTGGTGGCCACCGACCCGTATGAAGCGTTTCCTGATAACCAAGCTGCTTGGGTGAGATTCGGACGTTTCTTTACACAGGTGAGACCATGGTTCACCAGTTTGGCTAGTGATTTTACATGTTGTTCCCTAAGCAGTAGGTCATATTATCAATATTAATTCATTTTTTAAAACCCTAAGACTAAGAGTGGAAATACTATTCACGTGATCACCAACGCGAAGTTTGCAAATTTTTTAAAATACGCTCTTAAATCTGATAAAGTTACTCAAAAGTGGTCACTAACAAAGTTTAGGTTAACAACCTGGTAACACAAGTAATTTGAAGTTTTACAAGATTCCCTGGTTGCCTGAACAATGTTTACGTTTTCCCTGGTAACAAAACCAATTTCCCCATTTACCTGATAAAAAAAAATTCTTTTAAAAACACTGTAGGTCAGCCCCCTGCTCTATCACGCGCCCATATTCCGTGACATGGTGTGGAGGACGCTGGAAGAATTTAGAGAGGCAAACGTGCTCTACTTGGAAATTAGAGGTACCTTCACAGGGGTGAGTTTGTTTGATAGCAGCTCAGGAGATGTACTTGGAAATTAGAGGAACCTTCACATGGGTGAGTTTGTTTGATAGCAGCTCAGGAGATGTACTTGGAAATTAGAGGAACCTTCACAGGGGTGAGTTCGTTTGACAGCAGCTCAGAAAATATTCTGCTTACCAGTGTTATTAATACCTACATGGCTGGTTTAGAATATGAAGAAATTAAAATGTTTTAGGTCATGCTTGGGCAATTGTTTATGCTATTGAGACCATATTTTAATGAGACCATATTTTAGTTAGACCGTTTTTAAGTGAGACCATATTTTAGTGAGACCATATTTTAGTGAGACCATATCGCCAAAGAATTGACGCAAGATTTATTTCACGTGTCAACCGATGTTTTAGAAAAATTTGTTTTTATTTATCTTTACATATCCGTAAACGAATTCGTAGAATCAAAACTCATATCAAACTGATGAAATTAAAGGATATCGCTTGAGTAAAGCATCATGGAAAGAATGCAAAACTGAAACCATTGAGATTTTACTACACACCATCTAGGACATTCCTAGCACGATTTAAGTGCCATTAGTTTCATCATAATCAAAACTCTCTTGTTATTTTAATAGTTTCATTGTTCGTCATCTGCACGTGAAGATGACAGAGGAATGATCGACTTGAAATACTTTTTACCTTTTATATTTTCAATTTTCTTCATCTATTTCCCGTGCTAAAAAATATATATCTGTAGAGAAAGTGTGGTTGGGTGGAGGGGGGGGGGATTCTAAAGTTATACTTCTCATTCGAGTCGTGGGTTTCGCTTTCCAGGAAAAAAATTGAAGTTACTTTATGATGTTCAGCCGGTACCTCTATTCCTGATTAAGGGGGAACGCATTGCAAAAAAAACAACAACCTCAAAATGTAAAATGAAGCTGTATGTTGTAACATTGACCTTAACATGAGCTGAGGCTAGCTTGAATCATGCATGAATTAACTGTGTGAGTACAACATCATCAGTAAAGTGGTTATGTTTTCTTTCTCTCAGCTGTCCGAGCTGGATGGGACCGTACACGACACGAGGTATGGCGTGCTGCTTGTCAAAAACATCTCAGACGAGTTCATCAAGAAATATCCAGATTTTATTGGCGTTAAAGTCATTCCGTCTGGATTAAGGTAAGTGGTCACTGACTTATAAATTGACTTTAGGTAAGGGTTAGGGTTAAGGTTAGTATTCACTGACTTATAAATTGACCTTAGGTAAGGGTTAGGGTTAAGGTTAGTGTTCACTGACTTATAAATTGACCTTAGGTAAGGGTTAGGGTTAAGGTTAGTGTTCACTGACTTATAAATTGACCTTAGGTAAGGGTTAGGGTTAAGCTAAGTGTTCACTGACTTATAAATTGACCTTAGGTAATGGTTAGGGTTAAGGTTAGTGTTCACTGACTTATAAATTGACCTTAGGTAAGGGTTAGGGTTAAGGTTAGTGTTCACTGACTTATAAATTGACCTTAGGTAAGGGTTAGGGTTAAGGTTAGTGTTAACTGACTTGAAGAATGACTTTAGGTAAGGGTTAGGGTTAAGGTTAGTGTTCACTGACTTATAAATTGACTTTAGATAAGGGTTAGGGTTAAGGTTAGTGTTAACTGACTTGAAGATTGACTTTAGGTAAGGGTTAGGGTTAAGGTTAGTGTTCACCGACTTATAAATTGACTTTAGGTAAGGGTTAGGGTTAAGGTTAGTGTTCACTAACGTATGATAAATTGTCTTTAGTTTAGTGTTAGGGTTAAGGTTAGGTTTACTGACGTATGATAAATTGTCTTTAGTTTAGGGTTAGGGTTAAGTTTAGGTTCACTGACGTATGATACATTGGCTTTAGGTAGTATTAATTTGCTAAAGGTTAATCTCAATTTTTTTACATTACGTTAAAAAATCACTAGATGCTTTCTTTAATGACATGTAAACATAAAATTCAACGCCAGAACAATTTCATTAACATAACATATTAATATAAGCCATAAGCTTTTTTCAGATAATTTTAAACGTATATAAAATAGGTTTAGCTTGAGGAGCACAGACACGCAACTAGTAGAATGAATTTAACAAGAAAGTATTTTGTTACAGCACGGATGGAAAGAGATCCACGACTCTAGTAATTGGACATTGCTAGAGCTATTATAGTCCACATTTTCTTCAATCTTCGTAACACGTCTTTTGTTTTTGATATTATTGAAAAATCTTTTAAGAAACAAGCAGGTGTCTCAAATCTTGGAGGAAGTGAAAACGACCATGGCGCTTCATAAGGAATTCCCGGATGTGGTGTCGGGCTACGACCTGTCTGGAAACGAGGCTCTCTACAAGCCATTGTCCTACTACAGTGAAGCCCTGCTGTATCCTAGCCAACAGGACCCGCCGTATCATCTGCCTTACTTCTTTCACGCCGGTGAAACCCGTGAGTTAAGTTTTGGGTTTTGATTTTGTCGTGGACGTGAGCGGAATGTGTTTGGTGCATTAGAGGTCCGAAGCCATCTTAAAGGATTGACATAGTTAGGGGGGGGGGACTGATTGAGTTCGACGGGTTTTGTACCTAATAAATGCAGATCGAAGTTTCATTACTTGATTGAACTATATTGTACGTTTAGAACGGATTTTACTCGATTTACCAAACAAAGGTATAGATATTGGTATCGGTCCTAATCAATGGCGCACAAAGAAAGATTTCGATGGTGAAAAGAAAGAATGCATAACCGAAATTTGTCTAAAATAATTAATTTGAAGTATATGATCAAAGAGCAAATAAAAAATATGCAGCAAAAGTCATCGATAGTTCTATGCTAGTGTTGGCGGCTCTAACAGTACGATTGCCTAAGAATTGAATCCTTGATAAAAAAAGACTATTAAATTCATGTTTTACTATACACATGACCTGTTTTACTATACACATGAACTGTTTTACTATACACATGACCTGCTTGTTTACAGCCTGGCAGGGCACTGAGACGGGGTTTAACCTGGCGGACGCAATTTTGCTTAACGCCACCCGCGTAGGACACGCCTTTGCACTAAGCAAACATCCGAAATTTCTTCAGTTGTTTATACAAAAGGGGATCCCTGTAGAAGTGCAGCCCATTTCCAATCAGGTGAGTTCAATCTGTTTAGATACAGCCCACATCCAATTAGGAGATTTCCACGTGTTAAGGTGCAACCCAAATCCAATCAGCTCAGTTAAAGGAAACTATAATTTAAGAGATGAAAATGTGGGAGAGAGGCTGAGAAGGGGTGATTCAAACTAAAATATAATAAATTAAATTCTAGACAAGGGGGACACTTTAAATGTGGCTACTTTGCCTGCTGCAAGGGTTACTGCAATAGTGAATCAATAACATTGCCCAATTTCTCTCGACCATCCACCAGGTTTTACGCTTGGTCAGCGACTTCCGTAACCACCCAATGGTGTCGCTGATGGTCCAGAACCTGCCTTTGGTCATCAGTTGTGACGACCGCACCACCATGGAGTCGGCGCCGCTGTCACATGACTTCTTCGTAGCGTTCACGGCCATGTCCAGCGAGGAAGCTGACCTGACCCTCTTGAAACAACTGGCCATCAACTCCATTAAGTGAGTGCACCATCGTTGGTTCGTTGCAATGAAAATTAACTCAGTTGCTGTTTGGTGAAGTCAAAGAATAATTTTATTTATGCATTTAAAAAAAAATTCTTTATATTATTAACTTTGCTCTTCTTCGTCACTGGTTGGCAAAATCTTCGGACGTTTAATTTTTGTTGTAGCTTTAAAAGATTTCTGTCCACGTTTCAGATTCAGCACCCTCGACCCCATAGAGAAAGAAAAGGCGATGAATCTATGGCAGACACGATGGAACACATATATCGCTGACGTAGTCCACCTATCTGGGTTAGTTCCGTCTCCACCCGTTCGTCAAAGCCTGGCTACGCGGTGTTCTCAAAATGTTGGAGCAGCCCTCTTTTCTTTCGTGGCCGTCTTCCTTCTAAGCAAAAGTTAAATGTACACTGGATAGAAAAGAAAAAACTGATTTCCATCTATTTAGGGACATTGCTAATTTACGGTGAAGAAAGATGATGACGTCACTGGCAAAATAAACTTTGGTAACCACATTGCTTTATTGTGAAGGGGATTCATAGTAAATCATTTACCACCTTGAATTGTTTAAAATAAAAATAATAATAATAATTTTTTTTTAAATTAAGAGAGTTGATTCTTAAAAATGTGTGTCCATAAATATTCTTGGTACATGTCTTTAAAACGAAATGCTACTATGATGTTCAGATATCTCTGTCAATAAATGACGTCACTTCACCCCCCCCCCCCCCCCCAATCGAAGTGGTAAAGGGTTTTAATATTTTTTGACAATAAGATATGATAAGATGAGATAAAATAAGGTAAGATAATATTCTTATTGATTCAAATAAATGGAAATGTTTTTTTTTCTTACATTGCGCATATTCATTTGCAGCAAATACATAATACATATTTTTAATCAAGGCAACATTTGACAATTTGGCAACGTATTGCTCCAGGGCTTTATTACGCCATGCACACGTCTGTGAAAATAGTTAAATGATGAAACTGGTCGCCACGATCCGCCTGGTTGCAAACATTTCATTATTGTAAACCACAGTGGCGTAAGCAAGTGAAGCAAAAGAGGCGAGGGGGGGCGGGGGTGCAATCCCCTCCCTGGAAGAACTTTTTTCCCCCTTTACATGGAGGGTTGAGATTTTCGAATCAACTGCTGATGTTTTCTTCGTGGAATAAGAGCGACAAGAAGCTTCGCTGAGTGCGGCACTATCACTAGTTTCGCCCATGGATAGCATACAGTATACCAGCGGGTGGCGCATTTGCTCTGTTCGGTGGTATATTGCATACCAAGCGGGTGCCTGAAATTATTTATCTGTAAAAGGAATTGGTACTTTACTCTGTACGATATCAATCAAATTCACAATTTTAAATAGCTGCATTCAGTTTGTCATGTTTTTTTTTGTCTTTACAATTTCCTCCGTCTACCTCTTTTCATTTTTCCACTTCACTTCTCTTCTTTATTTTTTAAAATTATTTTTTCAGATGAATTTTTAAATTTACTTATGAAGGAATAAGCTGGAAAGACTTCAATTTATATTTTGTCATTTATATTAATGTTTCTTCTATTCAACAAATTGTGTGTGTCTTATTTATCTTATTTAAAATCTTCATTGATAAGGAGAGCAAGACGCTTGAAATGCTGGTATTCAGACGGTTCGTACTATCTTCGTACCAGGTGGTCGTACGGTGCATTAAAAACGTTCTGGTTAATTTGTTTAATCCTTAATTCGTGTCTTAATAGGGCGATGAATGGGACAGGCGTCTGGTCAGTCTCCGGATCAGCTTATTAAAGCCTTCTAATACGCCCAGAAATGTTTACATTTGTATTATGTATGACCATCACTAAAGTGTTCTTCTACTACGGCCAGAAACGTTTCCATGTGTATTCTGTACGATCCTTATTAAAGCTGAACTTATATTGTTTTATTCGCACAAATTGTTTGTGTCTGATTAAACTAACACGCCGAGACCATTGTTCTCAACGTTAAAATTGGCCGTTTGTCTTTTGACGGCAAAGTGAGGAGTAGGTCGGGTAGGGGGTTGAGTGGTAGTATGAGGCAAGTGAGAGGACTGGGTTCTGGGCACCTTTAGTTCTAAAATAAAATGCAATTCGTGGTTAAACATATAATTAGTTTAGTGACCTTTTTGAAAAAAAGGAAATAAAGGATTTTGTTTTACGAGACATCGTTCAAAAGGGTCCTTTTAACTCAAATGTTTCTCCCACAACATCAGAATGCAGGATAATGTTTGGGAAACAGCGTAGAAAGTAGCACGAAGCAGGATAATGTTGGGGACACCAGCATAGAAAGTAGCACGAAGCAGGATAATGTTGGTGACCCAGCGTAGAAAGTAGCACGAAGCAGGATAATGTTGGGGACACAGCGTAGAAAGTAGTGCGAAGCAGGATAATGTTGGGGACACAGCGTAGAAAGTAGCGCGAAGCAGGATAATGTTGGGGACACCAGCGTAGAAGTAGCACGAAGCAGGATAATTTTGTGGACACAGCGTAGAAAGTAGCGCGAAGCAGGATAATGTTGGGGACACCAGCGTAGAAAGTAGCACGAATCAGGATAATGTTGGGGACCCAGCGTATAAAGTAGCACGAAGCAGGATAATGCTGGGGACACCAGCGTATAAAGTAGCACGAAGCCTGCATGCAGCACGAAGCCAACAGAAAAGAGCTCAAAGAGAATATCCAGACTATATCCACGCCACTATAAATCCATCACTTCATCACACCTAGTTCATGATTTGACAGTGTCTTATTCCGACTGATTCATGCATTATTTATGAAAAGATTTTGCAAAAACTTTGCTTCAATCAATCGTCCCTAGGATTTTATAATTTTTTCTCTCCAATGTTTTTCACCCTTTTTTTATGCATTCCAACCATCCTTAACGAATGTAAAAAATGGGGACCAATTAAATATTAACAACGTTTGAAGTGTTTCTAAATGACTGAAGCGTTCTAGGTATGCATTTTGTAATGTCAATTGTACCTGTTTTTTTTTTATTTTCAACAAATTATTTTTGAGACAACTAACAAAATAGAACGATTCCGTTTATACAGATACTTTACGTCAGTGGTTTTCAACCTGTGGTACGCGTACCACTGGGGGTACTTCTAAGTCCTGGCAGTGGTACTTGAAGAGGGCGCAAAGTTCTATGAACATTCTTTTTTTACGTAAACTTAGGTCATAGGGAAAACAATGTAATGAAATTTATGTTATGTTTGGATTTTAACGATGGTATTTTGCGGCAAATGCGGACAAGGTCAACCCCACCCCCTCTCCCTCGCCTTCCCTTCCTGCATATCAAGTGACTCATGAACCGGAAGTATTTGTTAACTGTGTTGACTGTTATTGTTTATATTAATCAAGATGAATAGAAAAACACAGAATAAGTCCACAGAATAAGTCCACAGAATAAGTCCGCCAATTCTTCGCTAATTTCGAAATAAATTATATTCGTACGTCCATGAGACTTTCATATACAAACATATCGAACTATCCAGGAATAAAATTTGAGAGAAAAATTCCAAAAATGAGAAAATGTGGAGAGATTTTCACTGCAGCCTGAAGTTGTCTCATTTAGCACCCTTTCTAATAATGTCTGTTTCTTTGGAATCACGGCAAGCGGTAGTGAGTTGGTGATGAAGTGATGGAAAAATTACAATTGATACAACAAGTCCTGGAGAAAATCGCTAGCGCCAAGGAATTTGCATTACAATTAGATGAGAGCACTGATGTTGCCAGTGAAGCCCAGCAAGTGGTTTTCATTCGTTTTGCAGCTTCTGGTGACACCGTCGAACACATTTTGCTCTGTCGGTCATTACCTGACAGAACGGCTGGAGAAGACATGTTTAATGTCACTGACAATTTTTTTCGTGAAAATACCATCCCCTGGAGTTGGTGCGTTGCCATTTGTTCTGATGGTGCGGCGGCTATGACGGGAAGAACTGCGGGATTCATTGCTAGAGCCGAACTGAAAAACAACTTGATAATTTCAACGCACTGCATTCTACATGGGCAGGCGATGTCATCCAAGAAAACGAGTGAGATTTTGTACCGCACTCTCAACGAAGCTGTCAAGGCTGTTTCGCATGTTATGCCAAGATCTGGACTCTGAGCATACGGCATTGCTCTTTCATGCGGAAGTCAGATGGCTGTCAAGAGGAAACGTTCTTATGAGACTTTTTGAGCTTCGCAATGAAGTTTACCTATTCCTCAAAGATTCGTTCTCGCTGGGGGCAAAGTTTGAACATTATTCGTGGATTTGCCGTCTCGCATACCTTGCAGACATATTTAAGATGTTAAATGAACTGAACTTATCTCTCCAGGGCTATGACCATAATATTTTTACAATGGAAGACAAAATAACAGCATTTCTCAAGAAAATATCATATTGGCTGAATCGAGTTGAAAGAGGAAGTCTAGAAATGTTTTCAAACTTGACTGAATTTCTTGCAATGAATTCCATTTCTAACATGCAAGAGATACAGAATGTTGTTAAGGCCCACATGCAGAAGCTTTACACCGAATTCTCATCATACTTTCCGTTCCTGACAACAGGACCTGACAAATGACTATGCTGGGTTATGTCTCTTTTTAAAATGGACAATATTATGCAATCAAACCTAACAGTCCTTTAGCAAGAAATACTGATAGACATGTCATCAGATCGCAGTTTTCAGGATACGTTTAAGGAGAAATCCTTATCTCAATTTTGGTGCGAAGTTAAAAGGACATACCCTGATGTCGCCAACAAAGCAATCACCGCTCTTATCCCATTTGGTTCCACGTATCTTTGTGAAAAGGCTTTCTGGTCGATGACGGTCATAAAAACTAAACAAAGGAACCGCCTACAACTGAAAGAAATTTTGATCGTGTCAGTCATCTCCCTTTCTCCACGGATCGCAAAGATCATGTCAAAGAAGCAAGAGCAAGTGTCCCATTAATATGGGTGCGTACTGTTTGTTGTTAGTTTGCATTCATGATTGTGTCTTGCACATAAACGAGAGAAACAATACGGACGTCATTTTATCAATTGTTGGCCAAATAAACACAAGTATATTTAATTATAACAGCACGGATGATGTGTTTTTTTTCTTACAATCAAGATCTGCGTAACCCTTCAATACTCGCATTCGCATTTAACGATATTTACATAGAATTGCACGAAAAACGTCTCCGTTGTTCGGAAAGTGGTACTTAGATTGTCGTGTTTTTAGAAAGTGGTACTCCGTCAAAAAAGGTTGAAAACCATTGCTTTACGTGACAGAGAAAGTTCCAGCTTGTATTACAGAAATTGACCATCATGAACTGGATTACAGGAGGAGAAAAAAGACGTTAGTTCGGGGTTCCCAGTAGGTGGTAGTGTCAACTTTAAGACAGAGTGGTGTCCCTTTATTATTTTTGTTTTTAACAGATGGATTGATATCTTCAAAAGGCGCGCTGCTGTATATCGACAACGCTACTTAAAAGGTGTGTTATAGTTGCATAATTATGGAACTACACACCTCAAACTCAATATAATAACTCTTTTGATGTATTTCAAAATTAATTGCACATGTGGACCATATTTACGTAATTGCTTGGTGTATCTTTTTGGTGATTTCCTCAGCGCTCCTACCCCCTCCCCAATATCGCACCAAGTAAACTTCAACAAACGTCTCTTTGACTTTGTATCTTTTTTTTAAGGCTATCGTATTTGATATAAAGCTATGTTAAATTTATGGGTGGGGGTGGATGGTTGGGAGAATGTGTGTTAGAGGTTTTAGGACCATGAACGTGACCATAAATGACTACAAACGTGTGCCCGTCTTTAAAGGTCTTATTTTACTTTTATTTGCTGGTGGATTATGAGATTAAGGCCGTTTGTTGCACGGAGTGTAATGACGTACTAAAGAAATTAAAACGGATTATTCAGAAAGCTTATCAAATTAAAATATGCTCGCATGACTGCTATAACTATAATTTAGAAGACTACAAATGACATGTTTTAAAATTTTTATTTCAGTTAGGCATGCTGCTGCCCAAGCCTGTCAACTGTTGTATGTTTTTGTTGACATATAAATGTAGAAAACGATTAATCTTAGAAAATGGTTAACATTTTAGAAAAGAGATTAATCAATAATTCGGTATGAAATCCTACACATATTTTATCGACATACCTACTTCATAATCTTAAGTAAAAATGATATAAATTCATTAGATGTAACTGTATGAGTGAATTATTCTATGTAGAAAAGTTTTAAGGAAATTTCGGACGTATCAGAAAGTAAGGATAAGTTATTGCACATGGTTCTAATGCAGGGTTGCCAGGTCAAAATATACAATCATCATCATCATCATCGCCTGTCGTCCCGCCTGGGGCATAGGCCACAAACAAAGGCTCCCCAGGCATCCCGGTCTTGGGCACAGTGGCGTAGTGAGCTTAACTCGCGCCCAGGGCACAATACCTTTTTAGCGCCCCCCAATAACTTTTTAGCGCCCCCCTATTCGAAAACCATACAATATTATAGTAAAATATACCATTTGGCGCCCCTTTGTGAAAAGCGCACGGGGCATGATGCCCCCCTTGCCCCCCTCACTACGCCACTGCTTGGGCAAGTCTCTCCAGTTGTCCCCAGTTGTGCCCAGTTGTGCCCACTCTTTTTGGTGTCTGCCTCCAGCTCCCTTCTCCAAATCATTTTGGGTCGAACTCTTTTTCACTTTCCCTGGGGGTTCCAAGTGAGAGCTTGTCTCGTGATACTTGATGTGGACTTTCTTAATATACAATAACGGAAACAAATTATATATCTTCACAATTTTTACTGACAAGCTTTTGGCGTGCAAATTTAGGAATGAATTTAATTAACAAAAAAAAAAAATTAAAATATCCGTGTGATGTCATATAACCATGAAGGTCGAGGTTAAGTCATAGCGTCCTTTCATTGAATGATAAATCTGACAACCCTGGTAACCCAGACAACCCTGGCAACCCCTGGGTCAGTGGGGTGTTGTCCGAAACAAACGCAGGGTGTGAAGTGGTGAGACGATATCAGGGCGAAGTAAACATGACGTAAGATGGTGCAGGGTAATGTATACGGGAGGTAACGTGACTTCAGGGTAATCTATACGTGACGTAACGAGGCTGCAGGGTAATCTATACGGGACGAGGGATGGGTGCAGGGTGATGTAAATGGGGGCGTAAGGCAATGGCATGGTCGTTTACTTTGACGCAGTAAGGCGGAAGACATTGATCTATAGAGGAAATCTCAAACTCGCAAAAAAATATTTTAATCTGCCCAATCCCCAGCATCATATCTTAGGTAGAAGAATAAAATTGGATCATTCCATATAATAAAATAATGTGTTCGTGAAATGGTCTCAAAGATTGATGCCACGTATTAGTTATTGGGACAGAAAATAAATAATCATTTGACATCTGATTAAGTAAGCCCAAGATAAAACAATAAAATTATGATAATTCTGTTTAAGTCATGTCCTTAAAAATTATTATATTATGCGTGTTATATAATAAACTGGAACCACCGGGCCGCGGACCCGTACCGTAACTGGGACCACATTATAAAATGGAGCGCGTTTTTTTCTTTTTGCCACTTGAATTAAACCCAAAACAGCCCCCCTTGCCCACCCTGCCCCCAAGTACAGTGTAAAATAAATTTCTTGCTTAAATCAGGTCCATCGTGTCAAAACAGTTTGGAACCACTTATTACGGACCGTTATAAATGGAGATTTTAATCTCTTGTCTTGTGTCTATGGCTCGTTCTAAAAAAAGTCCATAATAAAGGACGATACCAAATTTTAAAAATAATAACAAATAATACGACACACAAAGCCAGAGCCAACTACAACTAATAGGTTTTTAATGTATGAATTTCAATTAAATTACAACAGCAAAAGAATGTGATTAAAAATCATTAACTTACAGTTTGCAGGTACCGGTTCTGTGTATAAAAATACAATGAGCAGAAAATTGTACAACGAGGAAATAGAAAAAATTTACACACAACAAAGTATTAAATAATGACACACTGCACATCTCGTGATAAAGGAAAAGAAAATCTTTCCCGTCATTTAATCGTATCCCTTTTATACCTTGTTCCAGATGATCATTCTCGAAATGGAATACGCAGTCTTAATGCTTCCCGCAATTCTCGAGATCATTCTATCATGTTCGACTGGAACGGACGATAGTGAGCTAAAATGTCAACAAAGTGATATTTTTCTAGCCACCTCCAAAACGGCCTTGACTTAAAAGAGGTCATGCACGTGGAGTGCGGGCTTAGCGTGTATCAAAACACGTCATCCTTCATAACACACTGGTTAAACATGTTTGATTTGTACAAAGTTTAAAATTATCGGTATTTAGTTTGAGAAACAGTTGAAATCAATGCAATCAGCTCAATAGAAGACATCTAAATGATCATCCGGTCAACTGTTATCCCACCAGAAGACGAACAAACAGCAGAAAGATAAAAGACAAGAGCTTTGAGTCTGAGATTACTCTAAAACATTTTACACACAACGAAACTCCAATCGACATATGTAATCAATAGGAGGCAAGGTAGCAGTGTAATGGATCAAAGGCAACGTTAACGTCAGTGGCAATGAGAAAGCGGACATTCTTGCGAAAACCGGGGCTGCCTAGCCTCAGCCAGAAGTACCAATTACTTATTTGGGAATAAAGAACTGGCTGACAAACTTAAACCAGATCGGTTGTATATTTATTTTATAGACATTAAATAATGCATTTATTCTTTATGTTATATTTTATTCTGAAACGAGTCGATTACGTCATATTTTTATTATTTTATTTTTAACAAACGCAAAAAAATTCACGAAATAGTTCGGCATAACGCGAGAAAAATATATCGTGCACTTCCGGTGCGCACCCACTGAACGCACGATTGTCATAGTGCTGAAAAGACCGTTTAAATTCACAGCAATCGATTTAGAAATATTGGACTAAACCAATAGACAGATAAGCTTTCAATCAGGCAAGTTATTAAATAGTTACTTACAGTCGTTCTTTATTTGTATATACCTTTGTGATATTTTCAGCTTGATGACAGACCTTCAACTTTGATGACATCTGAGAATGTTATCATCGACTTGTTGCCTTAGTTTGGCGTCAACTGGTATATTGCTCTGTATCTGTAGTCAACAACTCTGGGGCTTGGGGCTCAATGTCTGTTTAGGGGAGGTTTGGGGGTGGTATTTGAAGCAACACTAAGAGCTTCACTAGCGATCGATGCTATATTGTAACCATTTTAGTCTATAGTGATTTGTGTGTTTTGACACTTATTTTGCTTCATTTATAAATATAAGTGTTTCCTTGATTATACAAATTCAGAATCTCTTCTGTTAATGGGAAATTCATTCAATACGTGATTTTTAAATTTTACAAACAAAATCAGAGGGTTTTTACGTCACCGTAGCTTCAATATTTTAACGCCACAATCACTCAACAGTACGACATATTGCCAACAGTACGGAAGATTGCCAACAGTACGGCAGATTGCCAACAGTACGGCAGATTGCCAACAGTACGGAAGATTGCCAACAGTACGGAAGATTGCCAACAGTACGACAGATTGCCAACAATACGGCATATTGCCAAAAGTACGGCAGATTGCCAAAAGTACTACAGATTGCCAACAGTACGGAAGATTGCCAACAGTACGGCATATTGCCAATAGTACGGCAGATTGCCAACAGTACGGAAGATTGCCAACAGTACGGCTGATTGCCAACATTACGGCATATTACCAACAGTATGGCATATTGCCAACAGTATTGCAGATTGCCAATAGTACGGCAGATTGCCAACAGTATTGCAGATTGCCAACAGTACGGTAGATTGCCAACAGTACGGTAGATTGCCAACAGTACGGTAGATTGCCAACAGTACGGCAGATTTCCAACAGTACGGCAGATTGCCAACAGTATTGCAGATTGCCAACAGTACGGGAGATTGCCAACAGTATTGCAGATTGCCAACAGTACGGCAGATTTCCAACAGTTCGACAGATTTCCGACTGTACGGCAGATTGCCAAAAATACGGCATATTGCCAACAGTATTGCAGATTGCCAATAGTACGGCAGATTGCCAAAAGTACGGCAGATTGCCAACAGTTCGGCAGATTGCCAAAAGTACGGCAGCTTGCCAACAGTACGGCAGATTTCCAACGGCACGGCAGATTGTCAAAAGTACCTGCAGATTGCCAACAGTTCGGCAGCTTTCCAACAGTACGGCAGATTTCCAACAGTACGACAGATTGCCAACAGTACGACAGATTGCCAACAGTTCGGCAGCTTTCCAACAGTGCGGCAGATTTCCAACAGTACGACAGATTGCCAACAGTACGGCAGCTTTCCAACAGTACGGCAGATTTCCAACAGTACGACAGATTGCCGACTGTACGGCAGATTGCCAAAAGTACGGCATATTGCCAACAGTATTGCAGATTGCCAATAGTTCGGCAGATTTCCAAAAGTACGGCAGATTGCCAACTGTACGGCTGATTGCCAACAGTACGGCAGATTGCCAACAGTACGGCAGATTGCCAACAGTAGGGCAGATTGCCAACTGTACGGCAAATTGCCAACAGTACCGCAGATTGCCAACAGTACGTCAGATTGCCGACAGTTCGGAAGATTTCCAAAACGTTAATCCAGGCAACGCAATCCTGGTGCAAACACACAGATCAATAACAACAATTATTTGCAGACAATAATGCGGGAGAAAAGGTTTCGTTTATGAGGTACAGGAAAGGTTTTTTTTCTAAGATACATAAAAAATGGTTTCTCTTATGAGGTGCCTGATGGGGTACATGAAAAAAAAAAGTTTTTATGGGGTCCGTGAAAAGGGTTCCTTATATGTGATACATGAAAAACATAAGTTTTACGGTGTACATGACAAAAATTTCCTTTGATGGGGTACTTAAAAAACGGTTTCCTTCATGAGGTACACGAGAAAATTTTCCTTTATGGGCTACATGAGCATATTTATCTTTCATGATAAACATCTCACTCGTTTACTACCGTACATTAAGTTTGAGAACTCCCGTGTCAAATACCTAATCCCCCCCCCCAACCCTTTTTTATATTAGCTCATAAATATGTCAAATCTTGGCTCTATACGGTTAAAATTTTAAGCTATAAGGTTTTCAAATCCTTTCAAATCTCCTTCATTCATATTGATTGTTATTTTAAATCTCCTTCTTTCATATTGATTGTTGTTTCAAATCTCCCTCATTCATATTGATTGTTGTTTCAAATCTCCCTCATTCATATTGATTGTTGTTTCGAATCTGCCTCTGACCAAATGTATGTTAAATTGTATATGAAAAATGTGTTATTTATTTTTGGCCCCCATACCACCCCAAAGACAGACTGAGTAAATGAGGGAATGGAAGTTTTCTCAAGGGGGTTGCTCTACCTCAACCTATCCTGCACTCGAATTTCATTTTTCAGTTCGCATGAACTGATTTTGCGTCAAATTTCTTTTTGAACGCACTATACTGTATAATAAAACAAATTAGTACAAAACAGAAATTTGACGAAAATTTGATCGCTCATTCTTCCATCGATTAATTTTCCATCGACGAAAATTTCTTTCAAACAAATTTTAGGTAACCGACTTAAATTAGGAATTTAGCCATAGAGATCTAGTGAAATTATATTAAACTTAAATATTTAATTATACATTTATTTAATCCTAACATCAGAACGTGGAACATTTACATTTTTAAATAATTTTTTTTGGGTAAAAGTTAGCATACTCGCAAAAATATCGTTGTCAAGCAATATTTCAGGAAACTTTTACTCAGTCAATGACTTCTATATGGCCATTTCTTTAGTTGTATAAATGTTATATTGTTCACAGCTAAGTCAGCCAATATAATCTTTGTCTGATACAACCTACGGAAACACGATGGCAGATTCTGTGTTGCCAAAACATTTGGTGTGATCAATTGAATTCAGATCGGTGAACGAAGGGAATTTACTTCTCCCAATGCCGATAAATCCAAACCCGTGGATCTGAGACTATGTTGCTGATAAGAAGACTGAGAAACTGTTTACTCGCAAGGCTCAGCAGGATATCGCTTACTGTGGCGATCCTCTATGTCGGGGTGCTCCTCCTCATGCTCGTGGGTAGGCAGACGAAGACACACCCGGAACTGGAAGAAACCAAGGTGTTGACAAAGGCGATGAATGGAGCTTGCGAGGAGACGACTTCGTGGAATTTTCGGTAAGAACATCGCTATCAGTTTAACACCTCAAAGTAAACAAGATGGGGCTGCGGGTTCCAGTCTAGTTGAAGAAATTGGACGTAGGCAGGGTTTGAGTAAAGTTGGTGAAATTGGACGTAGGCAGGGTTTTAGTATAGTTGGTGAAATTGGACGTAGGCAGGGTTTGAGTATAGTTGGTGACATTGGACGTAGGCAGGGTTTGAGTATAGTTGGTGACATTGGACGTAGGCAGGGTTTGAGTATAGTTGGTGACATTGGACGTAGGCATGGTTCGAGTCTACTTGGTGAAATAGGACGTACGCAGGGTTCTACTCTAGCTGGCTAAATTGGACGTAGGCATGGTTCGAAAAATTGGATTTAGTGTTGGATGAGGAAGCTTGTTACTAGCTTAAAAATCTGGTGGAAAAATGTGAACAGTCCTGTGGGGAAACTTTAATGAACAATTTTAGGGGGGTCTGCATTAAGGAAACCATTATGGTGTTCTGACGTCCATCCCAATTCACCCTCATTAGGCTGTACACTGGATATAGAAGGGAATGTGAGTAAAGTAAATAAAAGTAAAAATAAAACCTGTGCTCAAATTTAAACAAGCAATCCGCTTAGAAAGGTTGCCTTCAAGTTAAGGACGTTTTATAGCGGTTAAACGGAAGAGACGTGAAACAACAATACATTTCATGGATTGCTTCCCTTGTTCCAACAAGGTTGCTGTATCAACGGAAGCAACTCAATTTAAAACGTGCTAAGAACAGATAACCCTTTCCTTTTAAAATTGTTTTTAAAAAAAATGATAATTTCAATCGTTTGCATCCATTAACAACCCCGCACACACACCACCCCAACCACCCACGCCACCCTACACCATCTGAACACCCTTAACAATTTTATTTGAAATTCTGTCTTATCCCTGTTTTTGCTCACAATCATGAAATGGTAAGTGTTTCTCAGTCATGTAATGGTAATACTCTCTCAGTCATGTAATGGTAATACTCTCTCAGTCATGTAATGGTAATACTTTCTCAGTGTTGCAATGATAAGGCTTTCTAAAAAATGTAATGGTAAGACTTTCTCCGTCATGTAATGGTAAGACTTTCTCCGTCATGTAATGGTAAGACTTTCTCCGTCATGTAATGGTAAGACCTTTGCCCATCATCGAAGCTTTCCATTAAAGTGGTTTTTATATTTCTATGATTTAGTTCATGCAATCAAAACAAAATATTTAATGAAAAATACGAATGATCATTCTGCTAAGAATTTTTTTAAAATTTAAAATGAATAATACAACTATTGAAATGCGCTATTTAAATTTTTTAATGATACTACCCACCAAACATGGTAAAATACACATCAAAACAACGGTACAACACCAACCAAAACAATGGTACAACACTCACCAAAACAATTGTAAAATACCCATCAAAACAATGGTAAAATACCAACCAAAACAATGGTAAAATACCCACCAAAACAATGGTACAACACTCACCAAAACAATGGTACAACACTCACCAAAACAATGGTGCAACATACACAACAGTACCAAAAAAAATAAATGAAAGAACTAATACACTTTTTCAAACAAGCTCACGGTGAGTTAACTGGAATATCTTATTAGGAAATGGCGTCAGCGGGCCGTCGAGCTTGTGCTCCTAATGCCCTCCCTGGCGTCCACCCACACCCGCCAGCCGCCGGGTGTCCCCGGCGCCGGGCAGTGCGAAAAGACGTCAGAAACCTCCCCGGGCGTTGGACGCCCCCACCAGCAACTGCTCGATCGAGTTCGCTGATGGAGGCCCCCCCCCCGCCCGGAGACATCTGGTCGACCGAAGACGCTGTGTTTCAAGCGTCCGCAGTCCACTCTCCTAGGGGCCGGGACGGTAAATTAACGTCCTAATATCTCCCCCCACCCGTCCCGGGGAAGCATCGGACGCCCTCTAAGAGGGATTCTACAGTGGGTTTCCACCTCGCAACTAACTCGCGAAGTAGCTGGGACGAAACGGTTGCCTAGGAGCAGCTTTCTCAGGGCTGCATATTTAGAATCATCGACCATAGGCTTCCACCACAGCCTATCGCCTCATATCCCTTAACGGCAACTTGTAATCATGATCCCTACCCTGTGTTTGCCTTTTCTTCCCCCTGCGAAGCATCACAGGTGGCAGCCCTGTAGGAGCTGTTTATTCCAGCAACTACCATGCATGGCCGTGTCTGCCACGCGGGACACTCAATGGTGGTAATGTGCCCCGGGTTAACGCCGAGGGGGTCGGTGGCCAGCGCTTCCAAATCGGCAAGCCACTACAGACTTGTCAACCGGAATCCCGGGGGGGGGGGGGTGAGTTAACTAATATATCTTATTTCTAATGCCGTGTAATGATTGTCGTCTCCCACAACTTAAGTCAACTCATCAATCTTCACATGGACTAGTTTGGCTAGTCCTAATTTAGAAATGGTTCAGTCAGTGTAATTTGTTGAAATGACATGTTCCAGCAACTTTTTAACTTCTACATAGCTTTTGTCGTTTACTTTTCCCCAAAAGATCACAGGCTTTAGACAGTCAGGTAAAGATGGAAATAGAAAAAAACTTTGAAATATACTTAAATACGCACTTTTTGGGGTTATTTTGAGCTTGAAGTTATCTCTCTTGACAGATTCTCACATCCGGGCGGTGGCGGCTCCACCCTAGAGGGTGGCGAGAGGTTCCAGCAGATCAACACGTTCAACGCCTATGTGTACTCGGCCTTCGCGGAGCCGGTCGTGAATGGCGTCTACAAGATCACGGTCCTTGGCGTCACAGACGTTCACTACCCGGCGCTGCTCTTCTGCCATTTGGGAGACCATAAGATCAAGCGGGTGATGCAAGGGAGAAGGGAGTTACTTCCGGAAAGTCATGATAACAGGTAGACAGTTCTAGAAGTTTTTTAATAAAATTTAAGGGCGGGTTTTGGTGGTGCATCTGCAGAGAGATGTTGGCGTTCTGAACAATTACAAGTTCCCATTGCCAGATTTTCCGATGACTTTAGTTATACTCGTGCAAAGATCGGTGAGTAGGTCGCACGCATGCGCGTGGTTTCATTTGATCGGGATAGAAACTCTACAATTTCAGTGTGCTGGCCATGGCAGTTAGTTCCAAAACCCACTAGAAATGGAATGGTCATTCGTTGTCAACTTAGGAGGGACACATCTCAACACTGGTAAACACATACGTAAGGGACGCGACACCATTGCCAAGTGGTCGTAAGAGATCATAACCAAGTGTCTTAAACTGTATCCGGAAATTTGTTTGAAAGAAATTGAGGCGACGGAAAATTGATCGACGGAAGTTTGATCGAACGGAAGTTTGGTCGAATTTCATTTTTCAGTTCGCATGATCAAATGTTGCGTCAAATTTCTTTTTGAACGCACTATACTGTATAATAAAACAAATTAATACAAAACAGAAATTTGACGAAAATTTGATCGCTCAATCTTCCATCGATTAATTTTCCATCGACGAAAATTTCTTTCAAACAAACTTTAGGTAACCGACTTAAATTGTCCATAAATTCAATGGCACATATACTAACTTGTCGGCCCACCATATGTCAAGTGATCGTAACAGATCATAACCAAGTGTCATATTAAAGTGTTCAGCGTCTAATAAAAATCAATTGTAAAGTTATGGGAAGTAACCTGGACGTGTACAAAATGGACACGGTCAATCTACGTGTTGGTCAGTTTGAAGAAAATGGTTTAATGTCTTAAAACACATTCTTATAAGAATACTTCAACTTTCATCTATAAAGGCGTTTCCGGTTAAAATAGGATAATGAATCGGCGAAAAAAATTTATTTATTAACTTTTAAAAAATATGTTTATATAATCTCTTTGTTTTGCCCAACTGTACCTTTTATTCACAGCACTGGCGTCGTTAGTTTTGTATGTTCCTACAAGGCCACGATTGCCCCCGTCGTTGTGTCCTTAACCTTCAAGTCAAAGGACGTACCCACCAATGAGTTGAGGATTTCTTATCCCCAAACGTTACGTCGCAACGTGACCACGTGTTACGCCGTACTATTCAATTACTTGCGCCCGCTTCAGTTGATCCAGTCCATCGAGATGAACCGCGTCCTGGGCTCCCAGCACTTCTACGTGTACAACCACAGCGTCTCCAACACGACGGACGCCGTGCTGCGTCACTACCTGAGACTCGGGCTTCTCACCGTCATGCAGTGGCCGCTGCCTCCTTCGGACGTCTGGTACCACGGCCAGGTGCTGGCCATCAACGACTGCGTCTACAGGAACAGGTTCGTGTCGAGATTTGTCGCTGTGCAAGACACGGACGAGCTCATCATGCCGAACAAGCATAATTCGTTTACGGAAGTCATCGAATCTGCTGACCTCGAGACCAATATGAATAAAACTTCGCCCGGAAGGGGAGGTACCTATGTATTTGAATCGACGCTGCACTTCGCCATTCCAGACCTGTCGACCTGGCGGGCAGCTTCACGAGAATTCTCGGTTCTACAACAAGAGGAAGATTTAATGTTTAAATACTGTATCACCCCGTTTCTTCAGCTCCAGCGGATGGAGAAGATATTTAAATTTAACTACAGAACGAAGGCGATCGTTAGACCCGAGCTGGTCCAATACGCAGGGATCCACTTCACCCATCAGCACAGGGATCAGGCTAGGACCCTGGTGGTCAGCAATGACCTTGCGATTTTACATCACTACAACCCTCATCTGTATTACACGAATCTTACATTGCAAAACGAGTCTACGTGTTTGGATTCGTCTATATTCAGGTTTAAACATCAACTCCTGACAAAACTGGAAACCGTTTTTGAAGCTGTCGGCCTTACGTAAAGAGCTCATTGAAATGTTTTAGTTAGAGGTTTTATGGAGCTGTCTAAGAACCACGTATAAATAAGATTTTTTTAAAAAGAATATCTCAGTTTATCAATTAACTATGAGATGAGATTCTTCTTGTCCGGTTACTGGATCTATGAGATGAGATTCTACTTGTCCTGTTACTGGATCTATGAGATGTGATTCTTCTTGTCCTGTTACTGGATCTATGAGATGAGATTCTTCTTGTCCGGTTACTGGATCTATGAGATGAGATTCTTCTTGTCCGGTTACTGGATCTATGAGATGAGATTCTACTTGTCCTGTTTCTGGATCTATGAGATTTTTCTAGTCCTGTTTCTGCATCTATGAGAGTCTTCTAGTCCGATTTCTGGATCTATGAGATTCTTCTAGACCGGTTTCTGGATCTATGAGATTCTTTTAGTCCGGTTTCTGGATCTATGAGATTTTTCTAGTCCGGTTTCTGCATCTACGGAACTCTGTTATTTTAAGATTACGTAAATAAGATCTGCAGACAACAATGGATCAGTGGTGTAGACATCAGATTAAGAACCCCTGATTTCTAGAACAATACGTTAGGGTTAAAGTGATGCTGTTCTCTGTGCTGTTTTCTTTGTGATGGCCATTCTGGTGTTTTCTACTCGCTACTTCCCGGGAAATAGTCAGATGCAAGATTTGAACACACGAGGACAGAGTAAACCAAGACGAAGCGTATTATGATTGGGACCACACACAAGGTCAGAGTAACACAAGAAGAAGCGCATTATGGTTGGGACCACACACAAGGTCAGAGTAACCCAAGCAGAAGCCAATTATGATTGGGACCACACACAAGGACAGAGTAACCCAAGCAGAAGCCAATTATGATTGGGACCACACACAAGGACAGAGTAACCCAAGCAGAAGCCAATTATGATTGGGACCACACACAAGGTCAGAGTAACCCAAGCAGAAGCCAATTATGATTGGGACCACACACGAGGACAGAGTAACACAAGAAGAAGCGCATTATGATTGGGACCACACACGAGGACAGAGTAACCCAAACAATTATGATTGGGACCACACACAAACTTTCAAACGAACAGAGCAACCTAAGAAAAAGTCATACGGCATTACTTGATTTCATGGGCGTCCCACGCTTTTTTTAGTCAGTCATATGACTGTAACAACTCTGAAACTTATGGGGACGTATATTTCATAAATTTTAGTACATATTTGGAAAAGCGTGTTTTTAAAAAAATGATTTTTAAATGTTGTTATATTTTGTAATTTGTAGTTAAATTGAATTAAGCTTTAGCTCATATGGCAAGTAGGAAGTAGGTCAAAATCGAGACGCAAGATTTTACCCGCACTCAAGGTCACTAAAGGGTCAGTTAAAGTCGCTGGTGACATACTGATCATGAAGGGTTGGATAGTCATAAGGGGTTGTTAAGTATACAAAGCTTATGCTCAAATGGACATCTAGAAGTGGGTCAAAATTAAAAATCAAAGTACTGTGCAATATATATTTTTCTAAAATGTTCGGTACACATTGTAATTCTCTTTTTTGGTTGCAATGTTTCTTAGTAATCTTAGGCTAGAAGAGTGTGTCAAGTCACTGAAATGCTGTATAAATAAATGTTCAATTTCTTTTATAGGCCAAAGTTTTTGTAATGGCTGCACGTACACATGATAGTTGTATGTACACAAGAGAGTTGCTTGCACCTATGCGAGCTGTACCTACACATGAGAAATGTGGTGGTAATGGTGGATAGACAAATTAAGTGCGTACCTTCTGCTCATTGACGACGTCATGCAGATTGTTCCTAAGTAGATGCATTTCATAATGGTCTCGATTAGACGCTCCCAGTAACTGCCGCCACTGATCGGATTGATGTAAACAGAAGAGGTTTCTTGTTAGGACACACACAGTTGTGTCGCTTAGGTTTATGATGTAAACAGGAGAGGTTTCTTGTTAGGACACACACAGTTGTGTCGCTTGGGTTTACACGGGGACGCCAGATTTTGATTTTTTTAATCCAACAACCATAAAAACAAAGTTTTTCGTTTAAATCATTTTTTTTATAAAAAAATTTTAGAATTATTTTATTTTATATATTCTAATGAACCACCCGGTTTTACCTTTACACCGCAGATTTATTTCACAAACTATTTCAGAAAAAACAAAAGAAAATAGTTCGCACCAAACGCACCTGCGATATCGCATTTAGCGCAGTTCTCGGGAATTTTATTTCGTGACATCAGTGTCATCATATTTCCTTCCTCTTCCCCTTGAGTAAAAACTGATTTTAAGGGGTTGGAGGGAGGGGCTGAAAATTTGATAAAATGTGTTGTCATCGGCAACGAGTCTATTTGCCAAGTTTCAGCTCGATATTTTGACGGTAAGTGAGTCAATTAGCCATCCGAAGATTTTGCCAGTCCGCCAGCAAGCGACGGGCAAAATCGAAGTTAATATAAAGGATTTTAAAAAGCATTCTTTGTCTGCCTAATTTCAATTCGAGGTCCTAAAAGGTGTTAAAGGGGGGGGGGGGGGGGGGACTCTATTTACCTCGTTTTGAACTGTTTTTCGATTTCATCTTGTCTAGATTTATTTTTTCATTTTGTCCGATGAAATGATATTGTTCATCCATCAAGTTTGGCTGATTTTTGTCGCTAGAAACTATTATTTATGTAATTCTACGAAGGTTCTCATCCGCGGAAGAGACTTTATTACATCTACTATTCAATAACCTCCTTTTAACTATCACAAGTGACTGTGTGCACTTTTCAACGTGTCTTAAAGCCCAATCGATATCACAAATCAGCTGCCGAAAGGGCCGACAATTCCAATTTCATTTATATTTTTAAACTTAACGTGCAACGAATTTAACACTACATTAATTTTTTTAAACATATTTAAAACACAATTTCTGTACACATGAATATTTAAAACACACTTTCTGTACACATGAATATTTTAAAAATATTTATCTTAGATTCACGGCTTTGCGCCGGCTTGAAAATAGGAGGGGCGTAAGTTCACGGTGCAGTTAAATTAGACAGTGGAGTAGTTGTCAGGACACAGAGAGCTGAGGAAGGGGTGTCGATAAAAACGCACACGCAATAACACAATAAGATGACATGAGTGTTGAACTTACATGTACTTCATTACATGCCGTGACAAGCAGGTAATATTTGACATCAATATGTATTCCCTTTTTTTAAAAATCCTTTGTATTAAAAACTTTGTAAAAAATCCCCGGACGGCTCACTGACCCACTTGTCATCAACCTATCGAGGTGAAACTTGGCACATAGACTCATTACCAACGACAACACATTCTTTCAAATTTTCAGCCCCACAGCCCAACCCCAAACCCTCATAAAATTGTTTTTCTGTGTGTCATCGGGGAAGATGAACGAAATAAATGTACACAAAACTGCGATAAGCAATAGGGCAAGTGCGTTTGGTGCATAATTTTTTTTTTTTTTGAAATAGTTGGTAAAATAAATCTGCGATGTAAAAGCCGGTATAACCAGTTCAGAGCTTGATAGTTATGTATAACCAGTCCAGAGCTTCATAGTTGAGTATATAACCAGGTTAGAGCTTGATCGTTGTATATGACCAGTTCAGAGCTTGATAATTATGTATAATGGAAGAAAAGTAGACAAGTTTTAAAAAAAAAATCTCAAAATATCTAACAGAAGTTAATTGGAATACAAAGAATGTTGTAATATGGAAGATTATCGCAAAATGACAAGATTCAGAACACAAAATACTATTGAGATCTTAACGATTTTCCATTATCGTTTTGCTAAAGTCAATTGAAATGTCCTAGATGCCATCAAGGAAATCTGTAGAGCAAAGTATGGGAAAACTTGAAAAATGGACGCAAGCGTTTCCTCTCCTTTGTTCTTCATATTTTCTTTATCTTAACCGATTGTAAACCCCCTACCCCTTATTATCATATGGAATATCAAGAGACAAAGTAAATTGATGTTGTTTTCAATTGAGATGTCTGGAATGTCCAAGGACGTGTCTATAATGTCCGGAGACGTGTGTCTAGTTTTTTTTTGTTGAACATTTTATGTCTGTTTTTTTAAATTTGAATTTGAATTTTTATTTTAAAAAATAACATTATAATTAAAATTAAAATGAATATTATTAGTATCATTAGCTTTGGTAGCGTTTTTCTTTGTAGACTGGGTTATCCGTTCTTTGTTTTGTATTGTTCATTCTTCTACGGGCAAAATATTGAAACAGATTACATTTTCAAAACCATTTTAAGGTACGTGTCAAGGGTATGAAATCAATGTAGTTATGTTTGTAAGTAAATCATGTTGAGTTAGAGAGTATAGGTGTAGCTTTGTATATTGTGCGAGAATGTCATGACGTATTTGGGTAGGGGAAGTGACGTATTAGTTTAGTGTGGTGTTAAGAGTGGAATGTAGATGGCGGTTGGACAAAGCGATGTTGTAGAACCTTAGGAAAGAGAGCTGTGTGCCTTGTGTTTCCTGATAATTAAAGTTATATATAGTTATGAAAAGGACTTGAGTTGTTACTAATGGTTGAATTAGTGGAAGAACTTGTTGAATGATCCAATCCTGAGGACATAGAAGTTGACAGTACGTAACTATAATGTCCAGTGATATGTGTCTTGAATGACAAGGATGTGTGTCCAGAATGCCCAAAGTATGTGTGTCTAGAATGTCCAAAGGATGTGTGTCTAGAATTGTCCACGGATGTGTGTCTAGAATGTCCATGGATGTGTGTCTAGAATGTCCAGGGATGTGTGTCTAGAATATCCAGGAATGTGTGTCTAGATTGTCCACGGATATGTGTCTAGAATGTCCATGGATGTGTGTCTAGAATTGTCAACGGATGTGTGTCTAGAATGTCCATGGATGTGTGTCTAGAATTGTCCACGGATGTGTGTCTAGAATGTCCATGGATGTGTGTCTAGAATTGTCAACGGATGTGTGTCTAGAATGTCCAAAGGATGTGTGTCTAGAATTGTCCACGGATGTGTGTCTAGAATGTCCATGGATGTGTGTCTAGAATGTCCAGGGATGTGTGTCTAGAATATCCAGGAATGTGTGTACAGATTGTCCACGGATATGTGTCTAGAATGTACATGGATGTGTGTCTAGAATTGTCAACGGATGTGTGTCTAGAATGTCCATGGATGTGTGTTTAGAATGTCCAAGGATGTGTCTCTAGAATGTCCAGGGATGTGTGTCTAGAATGTCTAGGGATGTGTGTATAGAATGTCCAGGGATGTGTGTCTAGAATTGTCCACGGATGTGTGTCTAGAATGTCCATGGATGTGTGTCTAGAATGTCCAAGGATGTGTGTCTAGAATGTCCACGGATGTGTGTCTAGAATGTCCACGGATTAGTCGAAACAATTTGTATCAATTGCATAAAACTGTTATGAAAAGGTAATTTTTAGTTTATCATTAGCTACAGAGTATGCTGGCCTTTGTGATATAGTCCAAACAATCCCAATCTAATATCATCTAACAATCTTCCACACAATCCCAACCTAATATCATCTAACAATTGTCCACACAATCCCAATCTAATATCATCTAATAATCTTCCACACAATCTCAATCTAATATCATCTAACAATTGTTCAAAAAATCCCAATCTAATTTCATCTAAAAATTGTTCACAAAATCCCAATCTAATATCATCTAACAATTGTCCACAAAATCCCAATCTAATATCATCTAACAATTGTTCACAAAATCCCAATCTTATATCATCTAACAATTGTTCACAAAATCCCAATCTAATATCATCTAACAAAGGTTTAGAACGGTGTTTAACTCAAAAAACAGAATTTGCTTGAAAATCTTCCTATAGAATATCAGTCATACCTTGATCAAATTCTCGGGCAACCAGGAAGTACTATAGCAACTTTACTGGCTAACACCCCCAGGAAGTACCATAGCAACTTTACTGGCTAACACCCCCAGGAAGTACCATAGCAACTTTACTGGCTAGCACCCAACTGAAAATGGGAAGGGGTATGTTAAAAGGGTGTAAGAACCCCAGTCGATATCTCTAAACGTTACGACGCTTGAAAATGTTGACGCCACTTTTTACCTTTAGCTTTGCGTCTTATTTATTAAGGGCGCTTGAGTTGAAAAGTGTCTAAGTTACCCACCACACCCCCCCCCCCGCCCCCACGATGTCTAGATTGCACATTGCCCAAAATGAAGACCAAAAAGTCCAGTTTAGGTTTCAACAGGAGACACACATATCATAAGGATGTCATAATTAAATATATCTTTTTTTATCTTAGCGCTTCATGGGGTTCATCCTTCGTGGTGTGTATTCCTACCCACCACCACCCCTCTCCCCCAACAACGAATGCTTTACATGGCATTCAATAATCTAGAGTTTCTACATCAAGGCTCCATCAGGACAGCTTGGCCGCCTATGGTTCACACAGCTGTTAAAATCACGAAGACAGGAAAGTAAGCGTAGGTACAAGAAGGTGACCTTACAGCATGACACTAAGGAGGTTGGGGAGGTAGGAGGGCTATTTACATGAGGTCACAACGACCTGGATGAAATCATAAAACCTCGCAGTTTGCACAGGCCGTAATAATGTCTCATTTAATTATTATTATTTTTACATAAACGTTTTCTGATCATTTATTTGTCTTCGACAAACAACACCAGGTCATGTGCAATGGAAAAGCCGGGGGGTGGTGATATTGAAACGGTGTGGGTAGCTGTCTAGCCAATGTAAGATAGATGAAGTGTTCGAAAACCTTTCCCCCAGATCCAGTGGCTCTCAAACTATGGTCCGTGGAAGATTTGTTGCATTATTAAATTCCGTCGAAATAGTGGTACATGTGTTTTATAAGTTACTAGTTAGAGCACGGCATGCGTTGCAATGCCACTCAAAGAAATAAAGTGTTTGTGTTTTAATTATGTTTTTTGAAGTACTTTTTATATACACAATATTTTTTAAATTTTTTTTTACTTTACCGTGTGGTGCGTACTCGAATAAATTTAGTCTGCACACTTGTAGTTTGTAGTGCTTGATAAACCCATACAATAGCTATGTTTGAAATTTTATTTATATAGCTCATTTAGTACATATAAACAAATTTAGGGTCCCCGGCCCCAAACGGAATAATGTAAAATAGATGTACTAATTCAGAAATTTGGGCTGAATGCCTTATCACCAAATGCGATATTGAAAGTAAACATAACAATCCTAACGTAGCCCTATAAGAGTGACCGGAAGTTTCTAAAATCTAAAAGAAAAGCTTTTTTTTTTAATGAAAAATCCAGCAACGACTTTGCACACTGTGTCGTTACTGGTTCCTGAACACACCATGTCTTAACTGGTTCCTTAACATGCCATGTCTTAACTGGTTCCTTAACATGCCACGTCTTAACTGGTTCCTTAACATGCCACGTCTTAACTGGTTCCTTAACATGCCACGTCTTAACTGGTTCCTTAACATGCCACGTCTTAACTGGTTCCTTAACATGCCATGTCTTAACTGGTTCCTTAACATGCCACGTCTTAACTGGTTCCTTCACACGCCATGTCTTAACTGGTTCCTTAACATGCCATGTCATTCTAGTTCCTTCACACGTCATGTCTTAACTGGTTCCTTAACATGCCATGTCATTCTAGTTCCTTCACACGTCATGTCTTAACTGGTTCCTTAACACGCCATGTCATTCTAGTTCCTTCACACGTCATGTCTTAACTGGTTCCTTAACATGCCATGTCTTAACTGGTTCCTTAACATGCCATGTCTTAACTGGTTCCTTCACACGTCATGTCTTAACTGGTTCCTTAACATGCCATGTCTTAACTGGTTCCTTAACATGCCATGTCTTAACTGGTTCCTTAACATGCCATGTCTTAACTGGTTCCTTAACATGCCATGTCATTCTAGTTCCTTCACGCGTCATGTCTTAACTGGTTCCTTAACATGCCATGTCTTAACTGGTTCCTTAACATGCCATGTCTTAACTGGTTCCTTCACATGTCATGTCTTAACTGGCTCCTTAACATGCCATGTCTTAACTGGTTCCTTAACATGCCATGTCTTAACTGGTTCCTTAACATGCCATGTCTTAACTGGTTCCTTAACATGCCATGTCTTAACTGGTTCCTTAACATGCCATGTCATTCTAGTTCCTTCACACGTCATGTCTTAACCGGTTCCTTAAAATGCCATGTCTTAACTGGTTCCTTCACACGCCATGTCTTAACTGGTTCCTTCACATGTCATGTCTTAACTGGTTCCTTAACATGCCATGTCTTAACTGGTTCCTTCACACGCCATGTCTTAACTGGTTCCTTAACACGCCATGTCTTAACTGGTTCCTTCACATGCCATGTCTTAACTGGTTACTTCACACACCATGTCTTAACTGGCTCCTTCACACGCCATGTCTTAACTGGTTCCTTCACACGCCATGTCTTAACTGGTTCCTTCACATGTCATGTCTTAACCGGTTCCTTAACATGCCATGTCTTAACTGGTTCCTTTACACGCCATGTCTTAACTGGTTCCTTCACACGCCATGTCTTAACTGGTTCCTTCACACGCCATGTCTTAACTGGTTCCTTCACACGCCATGTCTTAACTAATTCCTTCACATGTCATGTCTTAACCGGTTCCTTAACATGCCATGTCTTAACTGGTTCCTTCACACGCCATGTCATTCTAGTTCCTTTACACGTCATGTCTTAACTGGTTCCTTCACACGCCATGTCATTCTAGTTCCTTCAAACGTCATGTCTTAACTGGTTCCTTAACACACCATGTCTTAACTGGTTCCTTAACACACCATGTCTTAACTGGTTCCTTCACATACCATGTCTTAACTAGTTCCTTCACACACCGTGTCTTAACTGTTTCCTTCACACGCCATGTCTTAACTGGTTCCTTCATACACCATGTCTTAACTGGTTCCTTAACACACCATGTCTTAACTGGTTCCTTAACACACCATGTCTTAACTGGTTCCTTAGCACACCATGTCTTAACTGGTTCCTTAACACACCATGTCTTAACTGGTTCCTTAACACACCATGTCTTAACTGGTTCCTTAACACGCCATGTCTTAACTGGTTCCTTCACACGTCATGTCTTAAATGGTTCCTTCACACGCCATGTCTTAACTGGTTCCGCTTCTGCCCGATAGCTGTAGGCCCGAAAAAGCCGCTCCATAAATAAATAATAACCTCCCCCCCCCCTCTTACCCTCACCCGCCCACCATACACTCGTACATAAAGAAACTTTAGAAATTTTTAGATACGCGATTATTTCGTCCCGTCCCTGACCTTTCCCCAACCCCCACCCTCCATTGATTATTCCGCATGGCGGCTTCCCCCTTCCCCCACTTCCCCCAACCCATTGGAAGCAGTTGCTGGAGTTTTCGGACGCTTATAGACCTAAATTTATGGCACGTATGTCACGCAAATCCACTTTACTATTACCACTGTTTGCTGCCGCAAGTCATCATGACCCACTAGAGTACTCGTAGGTCGTGCGCGAGTAGGCTGACGGTAAACCATTTCACGATTCCAGTTCTTTGTGGGCCGGTTTCGCAACATTCTGTATAGTCGGCACGCCTACGGCTATTTGTTAACTGAGGCTCGCACCGTCTACTTCCCGTTCCGTTTGACTTATTCGCACCATCCTCTCACCTCATACAAGGGCAACAGAGCATTTAAAATATGGAGGGAAAAAATATATTTTATTGAATTTAAAAAACAACAAAGGAGGAATTTAGAAAATAAAATATTGTGATTGTTATTTAAGTAAAACGTTATAAATAAGTTTAAAATTTATTAACAGGCACACCACGTGACACCCAACTTTTAAACAATGGCTCCTCTAGCCTAACAGATGGCTCCCTTGCTCTAACAGATGGCTCCTCTGTTCTAACAGATGGCTCCTCTGCTCTAACAGATGGCTCCTATAGTCTAACAGATGGCTCCTCTGTTCTAACAGATGGCGCCTCTGCTCTAACAGATGGCTCCCTTGCTCTAACAGATGGCTCCTCTGCTCTAACAGATGGCTTCTCTGCTCTAACAGATGGCTCATCTGTTCTAACAGATGGCTCCTCTGCTCTAACAGATGGCGCCTCTGCTCTAACAGATGGCTCCTCTGCTCTAACAGATGGCTCCCTTGCTCTAACAGATGGCTCCTCTGCTTTAACAGATGGCTCCCCACCTCTTACAAACAGAACGTCTGACTCCCCGGCTCTTACTATTGCAAACACATGGCTCCCCTGCACTTGCAAACACATCAGATGGCTCTCCTGCTCTTACAATCGCAATAGATGGCTCCCCTGCTCTTACAAACGCAATAGACGGCTCCCCTGCTCCTACAATCGCAAAAGATGTCTCCCCTGCTCTTACAATTGCAACAGATGGCTTCCCCGTTCTTACTTCTCTCTCACCTTCTCTCTCACCTTCTCTCTTACCTTCTCTCTCAAGACACCTAGAAATACATGTCTAAACATTGAACCCTTGGTAAGACTCTCTAACTCAGTGGTTCTCAGCCTTCCTAATGCCGCGACCCTTTAATACAATTCCTCATGTTGTGGTGATCCCCAACAATACAATTTTCGCTGCTACTTCATAAACATGTGTTTTCCGATGGTCTTAGGCGACCCCTGTGTAATGGTCCTTCGACTCCCAATAGGGTCGCGACCCACATGTTGAGAACCGCTGCTCTAACCGCTCCACTGATTGTAGTCAGTGTGGCCTCAGAATGAATGATTTATGTGCCTCGGCTCTGACTAAGAAAATCTCAATGCGGCTTCGCGCTATTAACTTGAACATACTCTGGTGCGGTTACCAATTTTAAAATAGATTGGAGGAACGACGACGACAGTCCAGGCTCTCCATGATTTACAAGATATATAACGGGCTAGTCTACTGCTCTGGCATTAAACAGAAACTCGTCCCTCTCCCCCATAGACAGCGACGAGGGCCATGACAGGCAGTTCCGGCTCATACCAGCGAGAAGTCAGTATAGGAACTGCTCATTCCTACCAAAGACAATCAGGGACTGGAACATGCTTCCAAAAGGAACAGTTGAGGCGACAACACTTGACTCATTTGCGTCTATTGCCTCAGGCCTTCCAACCCCTAGTGCATGATACCCTCAAACAGTCACTCTTGTAACTAGTGAAATATCCTCATCAACACCAGGCACAGAGTCATTGCAATCCCATCTACATTCATAGGAGCCATAATGATCAATAAATTGATCGTGGGCCCTTAATATATAGAAGAAGAAGACGATAATATACGATTAGATAAGATAAAAATAATATTAGATAAGATAAAATAAGATTAGATATATTGCTTCAAATAAAAGGAAATTTGATATAGATTACATTAAAAAAATTATTTTCATTCTTGACGGTCTTTGAGTTTGTTTGTTTGTTAGTTTGTTTGTTATTGTTGCTGTGTTTGTTTTTGTTTTTTTTTTGTGGGGGGGGGGGGGGTTCTTTTTTGGTTCTCTCCAAATTTAATCGCCAGCAGCAAGTCGTTAGCTGCCATTGTGTGGTTAGACTAACTGTGAGGTGTGCGGGCTCAGAACAGGGACGTCATTTGAGGAGGGCAGGGTAGGAATTTTGCCCCCCCCCCTTGAATATGCAGGTTTTATTTAAATTGCTATATACTTTAGCGCCTCCAGTTATAACCGTAAAGGGATCACCTGGATACACTTTTTGGAGTATTTGCGTGTGTTGTCGCTGGTTGCTATGTCCCAATCGTATTGAATGTACATTTGATGACTAAGGTTGTTTTTTTTTCATTTTCTGATTTACAATTGTCTGTCAAAAATGTTTTGATAACATTTTGGTCTATACGTTGATTGTAGTTGATTGTAACAATGGCCTATATGTTGATTGTAGTTCATTGTAAATTATCCACGAGCATTAAAAAAAAAGTAAAATATTTAAAACGTTTAGGAACCACTGTCTCAGAACATATCAGGTATAATTAAAAGAATAGAGGGCTTGTCTTATTACCACTATTCACTAAATTTTCTCATTCCAGCGGCTCTTAAACATTTCACGATTCACCTTCATATTATTAAATAACTCAAAAAGACCCGCGACGCCTTTGCCCATATAACAAAAATTATTTCGAACGATTTGAAACAAAATAATTGAAACAACGTAGGTCTCAGCATTTGAGTCACTTGACCCTCCTGATAATATCTCATGATAACTCTCTGTGTGTAACCGTGCTGTGACCTGGAAACCACTGCACTTAACATTGTCCAAAGAATATCGAGTGTGAGAAACTGGAATCGAATATTTTTTGTCTCTTTCAAATTTGTGAAGATATGACTTCCATGCACTTGCCTAGACAAAAATCGGGGGGAAAATACGATTCGACTACTCCTTAACGCTTACCCGTAAGAATGTTCTCTCAACATAATTTGTATGTTTCATTTCAATAGAATCAGTTCAAACTTTCCGTATTATAATAAACCACAGAGGGAAAAGATCACCTTTTAAAATAAACAAAATTGTTTATGAATTGTTTCAAAACCTAATCAGTTGAGGGGATTTTATGGTGTCTGCACATTCGATTTCATCATGGGAGAACGGTGATTTGATTGCTCGAAAGAGACGTGTTGTAAGCCATAGATGAAAGGTTGTCATGTACGAAGATATTAGGTAAAGCGCAGAGAAGGAAATAGCAAACAAGGTACGTGGAAGCTCGTACTTTTTGATGAAAATGAGTTTAAAGTTTTTAAATTCTTATTTAAATATTAAAAGCAGCCCGAGGTAGCTCTGTATCAAACACTTGTGGACATTTTTCATGAATGATATTTACAGGAATGATTAAGGTAAAGTAATCAAATATAATGCCGGTCCTAACTCAGTTTTTTAAATTTGTAACGTAAGTACCTTTTCTACTCGGCCCTTAATTTATATATAAACACATGACAATTAAAAAAAAGAGAACGAATCGGCCAACAGCCTTCTTCAGCAGACAGCAGAAACTGAAGAAACAACAGGACATAGAGTACTGTTCAAAAACTTAAGTGTATGGAGTCCGCCGTTAAATGTTTTTTTACCGGAAGTTGGGTTCCTTCAAAAATCAAAATATGCGTTGTATCCAGGAGATTACATGAAGTGAGAGTAGTGAACATGACTCCCGAAGTCATGGATTTGTGACTGTATAATTATAATCTAATTATATAAAAGCCCGGTGCCGCCATGTTTGTTTGTTTTGTAGATGGTTCGATCGATGACCAGAAAACCATACAATGGATCGCAAGCAAACGTGACCTGATCATTCCTGCTGACCTACATGTGGTTCCTGGAAAGTTGGGTCAAAATAAACTTATCCAAAAAGAATTTTTTTTTTAAATAGAAAAAAAATTGAGAGGATAAATTGTAAAAAAAAAGAATTTATTTTCCTATTGAATGGTTTCGAGGGACATTCAATTTAAGGTATTTTTTGATGTGAGCGCATTTTTAAAAAGCCTTTACTTAGAATGGTGCACTTTCAAATATCTTTTAAAGAAATCTTGTCGGTGCGCATTTGTTTGGTGCGCCCATCTAAAATAAAAAGTTTCATTCTATGTGCACACACACAGACTCATACAGACACATTCTATGTGCACACACACAGACTCATACAGACACATTCTATGTGCGCACACACACAGACTCATACAGACACATACACACAAGGATACACACGCATGCACACCAACTAACGAATGCACATGATTGACTTAGTCTTAATTATAGTTTTATCTTGGTTTATTCAAATAAAAGCACCACACTGTAGAAACAAAACGTCCGATTGCCAATAATAAGACCCACTGTATAAAAACTATTCGACACGTTGTCCATTCATTATAAGGTTCTTAAATGCCACACACAATACGTTTTTGTCTAGATTTGTCACTGGCATCAGTAAATGTCACAGAAATGTTACAGATAATAATGCAGGAGTGTTACAGTTAATGTTACGGGTGTGTTACAGTTAATGATACGGGTGTGTTACAGTTAATGATACGGGTGTGTTACGGTTAATGATACGGGTTTGTTACAGTTAATGATACGGGTGTGTTACAGTTACTGATACGGGTGTGTTACAGTTACTGATACGGGAGTGTTACAGTTACTTATACGGGTGTGTTACAGTTAATGATACGGGGGTGTTACAGTTAATGTTACGGGTGTGTTACAGTTAATGATGTGGGAGTGTTACAGTTAATAATGCGGGAGTGTTACAGTTAATGATAAGTGTGTGTTATATTTAATGTTACGGGAGTGTTACAGTTAATGATACAGTTGTGTTACAGTTACTGATACGGGTGTGTTACAATTAATAATACGGGTGTGTTACAGTTACTGATACGGGTGTGTTACAGTTAATGATACGGGTGTGTTACAGTTACTGATACGGGTGTGTTACAGTTACTGATACGGGTGTGTTACAGTTACTGATCCGGGTGTGTTACAGTTAATGATACGGGTGTTTTACAGTTACTGATACGGGTGTGTTACAGTTACTGATACGGGAGTGTTACAGTTACTTATACAGGTGTGTTACAGTTAATACCGTTTCGTCCCAGCTTTCCGTCCCGACCGAAGGACTCCCTTGGCGGTGGGGGGTTGGCAACGCAACATCTTCCCTCCGGAGTGTAAGCAAACTTGCACTGACCCTTGGGAGAATGGACCGCGAACGCTTTAAACACAGCGTTCTCGGTCGACCGGAGGTCAACTGGCCAGAGGGGAGGTTCCCGGCGTGCCGCCGCACGGTCTGTCGGTGGGGAAACCCGGCGTCTGGCCCGTGTGGAGGTGTGACGGGGGGGGGACGGGACATTAAGAGCTCGCGCTCGACGGCCCACAGACGCCATTTCCTATTTGACATTTTCAGTACGCAAAAAGCGTCTCATCAAATCCAGTGAACAAACCAGTTTACGGTGTGATTGTCTAACATCTATCCCGGGACTAGAACACATCTATCCCGGGACTAGAACACATCTATCCCGGTACTAGCACACATCTATCCCGAGACTAGTACACATCTATCCCGGGACTAGCACACATCTATCCCGGGGACTAGCACTTGTGGTGTTGAGTCTGTTTGTCTGTAAAGTTGTCCGACAAAACATGATAAGCAATGAATACGAGCCCGAGCAAGCGAGCCAGTGGGTTTAATAGAATGTGATTAACACCATTGAACAAGCCACCATCAACAACGAACACTATTGAAAATCCCACCCTTATCAACGAACACCATTGAACATCATCCCCTCAACATCGAACACTATTGAAATGTCACATTAGGAAATGGCATCAGTGGGCCGTAGAGCATTTGCTCCTTATGCCCTCCCCAAAGCACCCCCCTAAGCCCGAAAATCGGGCTGCGAAGCGGCACGTTGGAGATATCCATTTGCCAGGACTGCCCCCACCCGAGTCCGTCGATCGGAATTTCTGCTGGAGGCCGCCTAAACACAAGGACACCCGGTCGGTCCGACACTGTGCTTTTACACTATTGAACATCCCACCTTCGATATCGAACACCATTGAAAAAAAACACCATTAACAACGAACACCACTGAACATTAAACCCTCAAAAAATAACATCATTGAACATCCTACCCTCAAATAACGAACACCATTGAACATCCCACCCTCAATGATGAAGTGTTATTTGATTTACATCATATAAAGAAATAATAATTGTGGGTAACAGCGATGATGACTATATTTATTTCATTTCTTAAAGCAAGGCCGCCCCATAATGGCGTCCTATCGAAGGTCGCGGTTTAGCTACGTGATCACGAGAAGAAACGTGAAAGCTAAATACATGTTCCTGTTAGCGTTTGGATGTTCGGCGGTGTTTTTTATGTCGACTCAGTTCGTCCATCCAAACGGCCTGCTCAGATATCTGCCGAAAGCCAGGAGACTTTCGAAGGAGCCATCTCAAGACGCGATACCGTACAACCCTGAGGTTGGAGACGCTACATTCTCACTGAACAGCCAGCCACAAGCCAAACTTCTTCATCCAAGGACAGTTACAACCTCTACATTAAAACCAAGGTAACTTACGGACTTTATGGAGTAGCCACGTGGGCTCAGTGAGCCACGTGGTATTTAGGATCCTAAGCTAGCATCAAGGAAACGCAAGAACTGTAGGAATCTTAAATTTGGATAAGAGAATCGTATAGGCTTTGGGAATAATAACCCGGAACCAGAGACTCGCTTGGACTTTAGGGATCTTAACCTGAGATCAGAGAACAACATTTCCTCCTCATTAATTTCAAAGTAGTTTAAGAATCTTGGGGTTCATTCTCTTGTAACAGAAAAAAAAACTAATAAGCCATCTCAGCATTTCTTACAGCTCAAATTTTTTCGGGTAGATGTAGATGTTTTCGTAAAAATGGGTGGTACAAATATTTCCCCGGGTGACCCTACCCTAGTTACGCCACTGCATATTTCGCATTAATTCTGTTCATTAAGACTCCTTAATATAATAAATGTTTAGTAATATACGTTCATTTAAAATATGTCCATGTTATATATGTCCATGTAATATATGTCCATGTTATATATTTCCATGTAATATATGTCCATGTAATATATGTTCATGTAATATATGTTCATGTAATATAATATGTTTATGTAATGTATGTTTATTAGTTTATGTTCATGTAATAATGTTTATATAATATATGTCCATGTAATATATTTTCCAACAGATAAACGTTTATGAATAAATAGTTTGAAACGAAAAATAAATTGCAATTAATCAAACTAAATACGAAATGATCACCTTTGCTTTGCCGGTGACAGACATGTGCATAATTTAAAAAAAGATACTTTTTCCTGACAGAGAAGTTTCAAAAAGAATACAGCCTGTGAAAAAAGATATTGGTGTTAAAACGACTACCAAAAAACAAAAAGACAGGACCGCAACACAAGCGAAGAGTATTGTTCCGACGAGTCATCCACTAGAAAAACAGAAAATTAAGACAGCCAATGAAAATGTACACAGCACTTTTCAACCAATCAACACGCACGACGCCTGGATTTACTCCAGCTTCTACGACCCACTTCACGACAAGCACTTCCTTCTTCAGATATTGGGCATGGAGAGCATTAACATAACTAAAGGAACTATTTACTGTCACGTGACCGAACGGGGCTCTGTGACTATTTTAGCTGGACGAAGAAGGCCGTTACCTGATCCCCATGGACGGAGGTGCGTCTTGTTACTTTATTCTTTTTTATCATCCTGCTGTTTAACACAACACACGTATTGCAAATGACATAACACAACACACGTATTTCAAATGACACAACACACGTATTGCAAATGACACAACTCACGTATTGCAAATGACATAACACAACACACGTATTGCAAATGACACAACACATGTATTGCAAATGACATAACACACGTATTGCAAATGACACAACACACGTATTGCAAATGACATAACACATGTATTGCAAATGACACAACACACGTATTGCAAATGACATTACACATGTATTGCAAATGACACAACACACGTATTGCAAATGACATAACACACGTATTGCAAATGACATAACACACGTATTGCAATGACATAACACAACACACGTATTGCAAATGACACAACACACGTATTGCAAATGACACAACACACGTATTGCAAATGACATAACACATGTATTGCAATGACATAACACAACACACGTAATGCAAATGACACAAAACACGCATTGCAAATGACATAACACAACACACGTAGTTCAAATGACACAACACACGTATTGCAATGACATAACACAACACACGTATTGCAAATGACACAACACACGTATTGCAAATGACACAACACACGTATTGCAAATGACATAACACATGTATTGCAATGACATAACACAACACACGTAATGCAAATGACACAAAACACGCATTGCAAATGACATAACACAACACACGTAGTTCAAATGACACAACACACGTATTGCAAATGACACAATATACGTATTGCAAATGACACAACACACGTATTGCAAATGACACAACACACGTATTGCAAATGACATAACACAACACACGTATTGCAAATGACACAACACACGTATTGCAAATGACATAACACAACACACGTATTGCAAATGACACAACACAACATACGTACATGTTATTTTTTTAATCTAGGCCAGTTTCGTAAATTTACAAAGAAGAAATTTTGAAAAACTAGTAACTAATTTCTTTGCTTCAATATGACACGCTCTCTACCAGCCCCGCCCCACCCCACCCTATGTAACACAATATAACTGAATGATGAACCACCACAACTCCCTTCTTGTTATATAATGTTTGCACAGACTCAGTAACGGCCTCAAATTGTTTATCCTCTCCTGCCAAACCAAATATTTTTACACATTTTAATCGGGTTTTGATATAAGTGGGGGGAAGGGGGGTCGCCCTCATATGAAATGTACCCAATAATCAATAGTTTTGTTTTATTCATTAAATTCATCTTGATTATATGTTGTTTGTTTTGTTGTTGTTTAATATTAAAACAAAAAAGGAGGGAAATAATATGCATAGTATTTTTTTTTAATATTGGTTTGCAGAACACTAAACCAGTTTTGTCCAAACCTTTTTTTTCCCTACCTTCAAGATCGTTAATACGCAGTACCTTGTGGCAAGGTATTCCTTCATCGTCTGTAGTTTCTTCTTGGGATATCTCGTATAAATATAATGATTCTGGTGCTTTCTGAGTCCTCTTGAAACCCCCACCCCTCAACCACCACCCCAAAAACAAAACAACTCCACATGTTCTATTGTAATAGTACTGAGTGAAAAAAAAACTGTCCCGCAGCCAGCTTTACGTGAGACGTCTGAACTACGGTAAACAGGTAGGCAAGGGGAAGGCAGCTCTTATTCGGTGTTGTTGTTCGTGACACACTTTCAAACAGCGAGCTTCTTGCGTAACGTCTGAGCTCCGGTAAATAGGTGGCTATCTTCGTTATCTGCGGCTGTTGCTTCCTGAGTGTTTTTTTTATAAATGAACGCCAGTATCTTCTCTGTTGAGGGGTTTTTGTACAACGTCATCTCTATTCCGGGATCCGGTTGTTCCAATCAGTGGATTATTTCCTGACACAAACGGTTGACGAAGAAAGCCAAACGCTGTCACTACGACATAGGGCAGTACACTCTCACTACAACATAGGGCAGTACACTCTCACTACGACATAGGAAGTACACTCTCACTACGACATAGGGCAGTACACTCTCACTACAACATAGGGCAGTACACTCTCACTGCGACACAGGGCAGTACACTCTCACTTCGACACAGGGCAGTGCACTCTCACTGCGACACAGGGCAGTACACTCTCACTAAGACATAGGGCAGTACACTATCATTACGACACAAAAGTACACTCTCACAACGACATAGGGCAGGACACTCTCTCTACGACATAGGGCAGTACACTATCACTGCGACACAGGGCAGTGCACCCTCATTGCGACACAGGGCAGTACACTCTCACTACGACACAGGGCAGTGCACCCTCACTGCGACACAGGGCAGTGCACCCTCACTACGACACAGGGCAGTGCACCCTCACTGCGACACAGGGCAGTAAACTTTCACTACGACATAGGGCAGGACACTATCTCTACGACATAGGGCAGTACACTATCACTACGACATAAGGCAGTACACTCTCACTACGACACAGGACAGTACACTCTCACTACGACACAGGGCAGTGCACCCTCACTGCGACACAGGGCAGTGCACTCTCACTGCGACACAGGGCAGTACACTCTCACTACGACACAGGGCAGTGCACCCTCACTGCGACACAGGGCAGTGCACCCTCACTACGACACAGGGCAGTGCACCCTCACTGCGACACAGGGCAGTAAACTTTCACTACGACATAGGGCAGGACACTCTCTCTACGACATAGGGCAGTACACTATCACTACGACATAGGGCGGTACACTTTCACTACGACATAAGGCAGTACACTCTCACTACGACACAGAGCAGTGCACTCTCACTACGACACAGGGCAGTGCACCCTCACTGCGACACAGGGCAGTGCACTCTCACTGCGACACAGGGCAGTACACCCTCACTACGACACAGGGCAGTGCACCCTCACTGCGACACAGGGCAGTGCACTCTCACTGCGACACAGGGCAGTGCACTCTCACTGCGACACAGGGCAGTGCACTCTCACTGTGACACGGGGCAGTACACCCTCACTGCGACACAGGGCAGTACACCCTCACTACGACACAGGGCAGTACACCCTCAGTGCGACACAGGGCAGTGCACCCTCACTGCGACACAGGGCAGTACACCCTCACTGCGACACAGGGCAGTGCACCCTCACTGCGACACAGGGCAGTACACCCTCACTGCGACACAGGGCAGTGCACTCTCACTGCGACACAGGGCAGTACACCCTCACTACGACACAGGGCAGTGCACCCTCACTGCGACACAGGGCAGTGCACCCTCACTGCGACACAGGGCAGTACATTTCGTTGCATATTATAGAAAATGAGAAGTTAACTCCTTTTTTTATTTGCTCAAAATACCCTGACTAGGTGTTCAAACACTGCACCCTGACTAGGTGTTCAAACACTGCACCCTGACTAGGTGTTCAAACACTGCACCCTGACTAGGTGTTCAAACACTGCACCCTGACTAGGTGTTCAAACACTGCACCCTGACTAGGTGTTCAAACACTGCACCCTGACTAGGTGTTCAAACACTGCACCCTGACTAGGTGTTCAAACACTGCACCCTGACTAGGTGTTCAAACACTGCACCCTGACTAGGTGTTCAAACACTGCACCCGGCTGAGCTCTTGTATTTTATTTTTCTTTTCCGATCTCTATATTGCAATTTCTTTTTAAAGGAATATCTCACGTTTCTCCTATTCTTTCTAATCCATTCAAGTAATAAATCAAAGTCATTTCCCCCCCCTCCCAAAAGTCCTTTTCTTGTACGTTCTTGTCAAAGAATTGACTAAATTCAGATGGCGTGTTAACAGATCTACAGACTACAATTAAACTAAAACGCTCACAGTTATTGTGTAACCCTATTATCGCTTTGTTTTTATTCCAACCAAAAGTGTACATAGGACTATAATGCATACTCTTTTGTAAAACGATCCGGGGCAAGTTGAATAAACCCCTTCATGTCATTCAAATGAATGGCGCAACAAAAAAAAATTAATAATTTCTCCCTTATTTTTTACGCACATAATTGGAAAACATACTTTGTTTTTATGTTGTTGTTTTTTTTTTTTTGAACGACCAAATCCTCACCACCGAAAATGAAATGGTCGAAAAAGAGGTTGAGTGGGGAGCGGCGCTTTTTAATATAAACTCATTGACGTTAAAAAATATGAAATATTGGAATAACTATGTTACTTCGACTTTGTCTGTTTGTTTCTATATATACCCGCATGAGGCTTGAGCCTAATGCAGAAGGCTATTTCATTGTATAGCATTCTCATCGGTGTTGAATTTCCTCGAATTATCGTAAAACATGTGTAAAAACACACCTGAAGTAATCTCAGACGATATTTAACCAATGTCTAAGTTTTTTGTACGGACACCCTAAAAAATCAAAAGGACTTTTACTGGGAAGGCAATTTATAGGTTAATTTTTGTTCGGATTTTTAGGAAATTCTATAAACGGTTTGCAGCCCGGGTGCTTGCAGACCTAACATACATTTCTATTGGTCATTTCTTTGAATTTAAAAAAAATGAAGGATAAAATCAATTTATATTTTCAGACTTGTGTTTTCTTTTTCTTTTGAATTTACAGTTACATCGCCGTCAGTTACGAGTGTACTTTGAAGGCCACGGATCGACCCGAGTACGTGTCCTTGACATTTAACGTCACCGACGAACCGACCAATCGTGTCCCCGTGATTTATCCTGGACAGCGATCCAGAAACTTCACAGTATGCTACTCGGCCCTGTTCAAATTCAACAACCCCACCCTTCTCATCACGTCGCTGGCGTACAACCAGGTCCTCGGGGCCGATCACTTCTACGTCTACAACCACAGCGTCTCCAACACGACGGACGCCGTGCTGCGTCACTATCAGAGACTGGGCCTCCTCACCGTCCTGCAGTGGCCGCTGCCTACCTTGGGAATCTGGTACTACGGCCAGAACCTGGCTATCAACGACTGCGTCTACAGGAACCGGTTCGTGTCCCAGTTTGTCGTCGTACAGGACACGGACGAGTACATCATCCCTAACCACCACGACACGTGGCTGGCGTTGATACACGCGGCTGAAGCAGAGTATACCCAGGCACAAATTTCCGCCAACGCTACAAGCATTAAACCTTTAGGATCCTATACTTTCGAGTCCAGCCTCCATTCCGGTACGCCCAGTAAATCCGTGTGGCAGGCCATCAAACATAATTTTTCCATATCACTGGACATGGAAAAGTTCTTGGTCGACCATTCCATTCTGCCGTTCGTTCATCTCCAGAGGCTGAACTCTACGTTCAAGTACAAGATCCGGACGAAGACCATCGTCAGGCCGGAACGCGTGCTTTTCGCGGGAATCCATTTCACGCACTATCACGTAGCTTCGGCCACACACACGGTGGTCAGCAACGACCTGGCCATTGTCCACCACTACAGTGGCAAGAGGGTTTCTGAACATCTGGACACATCCTCTCTCAGATTTGTCAAACGGACGTATGACAGGTTAAGGGCTGCTTTTCAGGCACTTTCCTTTCTCTGACATTTAGCTGGGTTTTTTTGGTTTTTTTAATTTGTTATTCAGTTGTAATTTTGTTATTTACTTCCTCGTGTGGAGTTTGTGTTGGGCGTCAGGAACCGTTAGCGTATCGCATTGGTCACACGCTAAGGTTACAGTGGTACTGTGAACAAAGCTGATAGTGCCAACGTGATTATTACATGGCCTGTGATTTCCTACTGATAGATATTTTTAGATATCGCTTCTGTCAGGAGTTCGATTTTATTCTGCACGTTATGGTAAATAGATATTATTCAATTGTAGATAAAGACATTGTGCTACACTACACATTTAAAAAAAAACAAAAAACTTTTACAATATTATTAAATATGTCTGATTGCTTACCCTGTTATGTTGTAATCCAAATATTCAATAATTCACATAACGTACAATAAATATACAATAAATGTTCCGACAACAACAAAGGAGATCTATAAAGTTTGTTTTTTTACTCTGCTCTGTTTCTTGTCGTATTTATTTGTACTGTTCGCTGAAGAAGGCTGTAAGCCGAAACGTTCACATCTTACAGTCCTGTCTTATGATTCAAGCTGCAACATACCTTGTTCTACTATTTCATAGAATGCACCCACCCATTCAGTGACGCAGGTTTTACTTAATGCTGATACGGCGTTTAATCACAGACTGAAGATTCTCCGTTCCCCTCAATCATCTACTACATAAAGATGGTAACAAAAAAATATATATATAAGAACCCCTGTGACTCTAAGACCCTAGTTATGACAGAGCACACTGATTCCACGCCCCTGAACTGTGCGATGATTCTAATCAAATGTTCAACCAAGCTTACAGAAGGCAATGAAATAATAGAACACGTGTTCCTGTATATTTGTATGAACCCGAAGCCATTAAACAGATGGTCTTAGTTTAAAAACGTATTTCTAATATGTTTTTGAGAGCACATAGAAAAAAAGCTTTATTTACAATGTGTGCACCAAACAAAAGCGCACCGAACACATTCATTTAATGGATGTTTGAGAGCGCACCGTTCTGTACAATAGGCTTAATAAAAAATGCGTAGACCAAAAATAATTTAACATGAACTTCGCTCGAAACCATTCAATATGAAAATAATACTTTTTTTGGACTATTATTTACCTTCCACATTTTACGATATTTCAATTACAGCTTTTGGGATAAGGATATTATGACCAGACTTTATAGGACCCAAATGTAGGTCATTGTTTTGTTTTCTTGTGATTTATCAACCCATCTACAAACAAATAAAAGAACAAAGAAACATGGCCAAACTTAGCCTTATATAGTAGATGATATTTTATCATCCTCTTCGTTATTGCTGTTGGAGAAAGGGGAGGCGTCTTAATTATTATTTTTTAAATCAGTTAGTAAAATGGAATTTGAGTGGTGGTACGGTCCGGTGTGATGTGATACACATGTAAGGGTGTTTGTGTGTGGTGTGATGTGATGTGAGTGTAAGGGTGTTTGTGTGTAGTGTGATGTGATACACATGTAAGGGTGTTTGTGTGTGGTGTGATGTGATGTGAGTGTAAGGGTGTTTGTGTGTGGTGTGATGTGATACACATGTAAGGGTGTTTGTGTGTGGTGTGATGTGATGTGAGTGTAAGGGTGTTTGTGTGTGGTGTGATGTGATGTGAGTGTAAGGGTGTTTGTGTGTAGTGTGATGTGATGTGAGTGTAAGGGTGTTTGTGTGTGGTGTGATGTGATGCATGTGTAAGGGTGTTTGTGTGTGGTGTGATGTGATGTGAGTGTAAGGGTGTTTGTGTGTAGTGTGATGTGATGTGAGTGTAAGGGTGTTTGTGTGTGGTGTGATGTGATGTGAGTGTAAGGGTGTTTGTGTGTGGTGTGATGTGATGTGAGTGTAAGGGTGTTTGTGTGTAGTGTGATGTGATGTGAGTGTAAGGGTGTTTGTGTGTGGTGTGATGTGATGCATGTGTAAGGGTGTTTGTGTGTGGTGTGATGTGATGCATGTGTAAGGGTGTTTGTGTGTAGTGTGATGTGATGTGAGTGTATGTGTATTTATGATTATGTAAATCTTGTAGCCGTATAGAGTTTTCAATTTTTTTAAATTTTGCTTGTAACGCCTTAACTATGTTTTACAAAAATAAAGGTAACACAAAATCTCTGTTGGTTCACAAATGAATGCAGCACCTCTCCCTGCTCACAGCCGGTCATAAAGAGATGGGTCGGCCGCGGTTGCACTGTCCAGTCGCTGTCTTAGCGCCCTGTCATCTGCGACACAAGACGTTGCTACTGTTGGTCATCCTGGGAGCCGTTTCTGTGCTGGCCATGATGACATTAAAGTCAAACCTAAGTGGCACAGAAGATCATAAATTTGAACAGCAAACGTCCAAGTCAAAATTGGACATTTTGAAGTTGCCCAAGGCCAAGCCCAAAGTCAGGTATGTGTTAAGCTATCCAAGATTAAAACCCAATTATCTCCAACCTTTGCATGAATATTTTGATACATATGTATGTAGTTTGGGGAAATAGCTCAGGTTTTATACAAATTAATTGTACGAAAGTGAGTTGATCAACACACAATTATATGACTGTTTCACCACATCCTTTCATTCAGACATATCAATGTCTTTTCATCTCCAGACACTGACCACCTCCACTTTTCCCACTGACGCAAATCCGAATCTATAACATCAATCCATGTATTATTTTCATGTGAATTTCTTTCTGTCCTCCAACTTCTCCAGTGAGGACAACAGTCGGCTTGACACTTCATATTTCCAGCGAGTGAACAAACACGACACTTGGCTGTACTCGGCCTACCACGACACGCATGACGACGGCAGACACCTTGTGCGGATATTTGGCTTGGAGGACAACACAACCAAAGGCCAAGTGTACTGTCACGTGACCACTGATGGCCAGGCCACCCTCCTGGTCGGACGCAGGGTCGTTCTACCAGACTCTCACCAAAAGAGGTAGCCTCCTTTTACTATTTTTTTTTACTTGAATGACTCCCAACGCACAAACACACACAGAATATCAACACAGGCGGTTATTTGATTGTGAGGGGTCTATATACTTAAGACAGCGATCAGCTTAAGCAATGGTATATTATATGAAGCATTAGGTAGAAGGAGCTTCCTGAAAGAAGTTGAGCACAGCGTGACATAACGTCTATTTTTATCTCATTCATAAATTGTACTGTTGTTTGGTGTGTTTTTTTCGCTGAAGAAGTCTTCTCGCCAACACGTTCGGTGTTTTTGTTTCGTCTTCTTCGAGCCGATTTTTCATTATAGTCTTATTGCAGTGGTTTCGGGATCGACAAAAAAAATCTTGACAGCAAGTAAACGACATTGATAATAAATAACATGCAAGATCACGAACCTATTCGAACAGTTCAAACAGTGTGTAAGAGGTGCGAGCATTTTAATTGACATGGGCAGAGATTCTTAACTCCCTCGGCAGTGACTCGTCATGTACCTTTATTCAACTGGTCATATGGCACTTTATTTTTTTTACACAATTTCCGTAGTCCTTAGGACGGCGCTGTCCTACCCGCGGCCGCGGGGATTATTCTTCTAGGAGGATACATCTTGGCACCAGTGGCGTCGCAGGAGTTGTCGGAATGTTACATTACACCAATGTTATCCGCCTACAGGACTCCATCTCCGTGTTTGAATTCAAAGTTTCCTTCTCTTAGATAAGTTGCCATCCAAGGTTAACTGGACTTTGATGGGGATTGAACGCCAGACCTCAACTTGAGAACTTTGCTCAGTTTAGAATACTCGGCCATCCAAGATGGACAAGGACATCAAAATTAAAATAATGCGTAGCTATAAGGTTATTTATTACATTACAGTATTTATACCACGTTAGTTTACAATATTTCCCATTTTAATTATTCACACAACGTAAAAAATTTGTGATCACATTTACCATTTTAATTCACTATTTTCAAATGTATTCTTCCCCCAGATTTCGCAGCGTTCTATTTGAATGTGACCTGACCGTTCCCCAAAGTCGACGACCCGAGCAAGTGGCCTTGACATTCAATGAAGCGGACACGCCAGCCAATCATCTGAAGGTGCTGTACCCGCAGCCAAGGGTGAGAAATTTTACTGTATGCTTCGCGGCTCTGTTCAACTTCCGGAATCCCGTGCAGCTGGTCTCCTCCATCGAGATCAACAGAGTCCTGGGCGCCCAGCATTTTTACGTGTACAACTTCACCGTCTCCAAGATAACAGACGGCGTCCTGCGCCACTACCAGAAGCTCGGCGTCCTCACGGTCATGCAGTGGTCGCTGCCCCGGCTGGACACGTGGTACTTCGCTCAGATGCTGGCGGTCAACGACTGTGTCTATCGCAACAGAAACACGTCCAAGTATGTCGTGGTGCAAGACACGGACGAAATTATCGTCCCCTACCGGCATGACACGTGGAATGACGTCATCGAAGTCGTCGATAAAGAGTATTACAATACTTCAGAAACCAGTGGCGTCGACTCCAAGCGTAGAGTGGACAGACCCCCCGTGAGCACGTACATTTTTGAAACGACTGTGTTTTACGGGAAAACCCAACAGCAAGACGAGTGGGAAGCTCTTAAGAAAAACTTCTCCATATCACGTGACGAAGACGCCATGTTGCGGCGCTACTCTGTCGTTTTCTTCACCCACCTCAGGCGGCTGAACACAACTTTATTCAAGTCGCACACGAAATGCATCATCAGGCCGGAAATGGTGTTGGTCGCTGGGATACATTTCACGCGGTCCCAAAGGGGCGTGGCCATCGATAAGTTCGTCGGAAGTGACTTGGCCATCGTCCACCATTACAGATGGAGCCCCATTACATCCGTGGTTGACGTCTCTGTTTATAAGGTTAAAGACAGGGTATTCCCGATTTTGAAAGAGAAATTCTCAGAACTGTTGGAAAGATTTTAGCAGTAATACAGTTTTTAATTATTGTAAACATTAAAAGTTACACTTTAAAAAAAAACCAATAGCAAAATAATTTATTTCAGTTTAAAAAATCTAATTGTGAGAGTGGGTTTATCCCAAGTGCGTCCTACCAATGATGAGTGCGTGAAATATAGCTGTGCGCTAATAGCGCCAATGAGCACGTGAAATATAGCTGTGCGCTAATAGCGCCAAAAAATAGTTCCCTTTAACAGTATCGTTGAAAGCTCCCAGATATGTATTGCGTCTTCCGGAAAAAAATTCTGTTAGGAACAATTTTTTTAAATGTCTATTTTAATATTTAATTACTAGCAGAGACACCGCTCCCGATGATATTCACTCTAGTTTCATTTAACAGTAGTGTTTTTAATTTATATATTGTGTGGCGAATTTTAATTTTTCATTAGCCACAACTGTGGTCATTTTGGTAAAGGTCGCCCTCCCAGGTCTAGGAGGAATATTCAGTAATGATAAAAGTCACAACGTTCAGGCGTAAACACTAAACGCAGTGTTCTCGTGTAATGAGCAACGCTGTGTTACGCACGAAGCACAGGATTTTTTAGCACCAATAAAAACGTACATTAAACGTTCATGACCCGACCTGGCCGCAACGCAAAAATCATGATTGTTTTAAAGCAAGAAGGACGATCTTCCACCTGACGCCATATCATGAACACGTCTATCCAAGAGACTTTAGCAGCGTCACACCACTCAATTAACAAAGTGTAGCCTTTGGTTGAAGTGTGATATGTGTGTCACACCACATCCAGCTACTACAATATGGATACTTTGTCTCTGAAATAATAAAAAATATGTAATAACTAGATACAGTCCGCCAAACACTGGCGGCAGCAATGCGTGAACTTCTCATCTACTTGAAGTCAAAACATGAACTCAAGTAACGAATATTTAAGAATCCCAATTTTTGCTATACCAATTCCCCCCATGATACGAAAACTGCACATTACTTATTTCACGCCCATGTACTTTATTAAATATTCTGATGTCCCAACCACTTTTAAACCGAATATTTTTGTCAACATACTTATATTGAGACGATTTCATTATCCGAAACAGAAAATACTACGCACCAAACGCAGTTGCGTTATATTATATAAAAAAGAAATAATTTAGCGGTGTTATCGGGAATTATATATTGCGCGCTATTGAACTCATTATTGAACCTTACTTTCTTTCAAACATTTAGAATTATTAAATTTGTAATATAATCTCAACACCAAATTCGCTGATTACAAAGCAGTCCATTAGGAAGCAGTCCACGAGTCACACCAGAAGCTTAATATTTATATCTATATATATATAAATGAATGTATGTATGTATGTCTGTATGTCTGTTTGTCTCATATGCGCTCCCACACAATTCATGCGATTGCGACAAAACATTGGAGAGTTGTATTCCATAAGCTCGCGCATTTTACTGGGTCATTATAACACTTTTAAAATATTTAGTTTTGGCCGTTGGCCCCAAAATCGGTTTTTTTTCTTATATGAGCTTTGTAAACAATAGGTTTCGTCTGCGCTCCTACACCATTTATTCGAATACGCTAAAACTTTGACGAGATTTTGCGAGCATGCCCACAAAGGTTTCTAAATTATTACAACCGTTTTAAAATATTCCGTTTTGAGCCAGGGGCTCATCTGAATGCGATAAAACTTTAGTTAGATGTTTTTCCCACGCCCGCAAAGCTTTTCCAATTATTACAACCGTTTAAAATATTCCGTTTTGAGCCAGGGGCCCCATGTTCTATTTTTCCAATATGAGCTATATAAATATAATTTCAAACCGTATGCGCTCCTACACCATTCATGCGATTGAAACAAAACTTTGTTGAAAGGTTGTCCATAAGGTCGCGCATGTTAATGAGTAATTACAATACTTTTGAAATATTCCGTTTTCAGCCGTTGGTCCCAAATTCTTTTTTTTTCTTATATGAGCTTTGTAAAAAATAATTTCTGTATGTGCTCCTATACCATTTATCTGAATGCGATAAAATTTTAGTAAAATGTTTTTCCCACGTCCGCAAAGCTTTTCAAATTATTACAACCGTTTAAAATATTCTGTTTTGAGCCAAGGGCCCTATGTTCTATTTTTCCTATATGAGCTATACAAATAAAATTTCAAACAGAGCTAATGTGTGGATGGATAGATTTTTAATCAAATACAAATAGCGACATTAAATTGTGTGTGTGACATAATAAGTAGGTTTCTGAATTAATTACAACACTTTTAAAATAATCCGTTTTTGGCCGTTGGCCCCCAATTATCGTATGCATTCTTATACCATTCATCCGATTGCAATAAAAACTTTGGTGAATTGATATGCGCGCTCCCGCAAATGTTTCTAAATTAGAACAACATTTTACAATATTTCGCATGGGCCGATGTCCTTAAATTCGTTTTGTTTTCTTTAACAAACTTTATCAAAATAATTTCAAACAGAGCTATCAACTCAACGGCCCTTGAACAAATGCCAACAGACATCAATTTGTAGCAAGAGCAGAGAAAACACGTTTTTGCATGTTTAGTGTAGAGAGCATTTTTGTTGTTTTTATAAATAAGCTTGAATTTTGTGACGTATTTTAGAATCGGATATAGCGTTGTAAATGTGTTGTGATTTTGAATAGCAATGATGTAGTAATACATCTATTATATATGAATGATCTATGCTGACCGTAACTCCAAAGAACCGATACGATTTAATACGTTCCCATTTTTTAAAACAATCATAGTTTTCTTCTATTATTTTAAGGAACTCGAATCAATGGTAATGCGAAAAATATATTATATATTCGCTTTAATTTTAATAAAATTTTAATTATTAATAATATAAATTACAAATAAATCTGGAGTAACAACTAAGGAACTATTTTAAACATTTTATATGTGGTTGAAAGTTATGAAAATTAATAAAACAAATTATGATCAAAGAATTACACTGTAATCACATTTATCGGGGAAACCAAAACATCTGTTGATATTAGTGCATTTTTTAAATACGTTCCAAATATTGCGTAATAAAAATAAAACTAATTTGTTCTAAATAATAACGCAAATGACGTCAGAACTCAAATTCTCTATTTATTCAATGCAAAAATTTATCTGATTTAATAACCGCGCTTAATAAAATTGATAATGTATTTCCCCCTTCCTAAAAGTAAAATTAATAAATATAATAGATTGCTTTTTAAATTGCTACAATTTAAAAAATGAAATACAATTTTTGCTTTTTATTTTTAACGTTTAATAAATTTTTACTTTTATTCTTTCCAAAAATATAAATTTATGAAATTTATAAATTAGTAAAAAAAAAAAAACAACCTAACCTTTAAATATACTTTTAATACGAAAAGGCCGTTTAATGCAATCAGTGCAGCGAAACTACATATCAAAATAGCATCCACTAATGCACTTATCACTCATTTAAATAAGAACAAAGCATTTGAAATGCAAAAAAATTGTTTTTGCGTAAGTAAGTGGATTACAATCCCGTGGATGATTTTATTAATTTCTTTAAAACTCTGTTTGGGGGAGGGGGAAGGTGTAATTCAATAGTTTAATTTGCACATGGCAGCACACTATACGTCTCAAAATAAATTTGACAAATAGTTTGCCTTCTTAGGTACATATATATGGGGGTTAGGAAATAGGGTGTGTACAATTTTATATCTTTAAATCCAATGATATTACTGTTGTGAAAAATAGATGCTATATTCTCATTTTACGAATTAAGAAAAACAATGACGTTAACAAAACGTAAATACATTTACAAAAGTATATCCATGAATATCAAAACCCATTCATTTTACAAAGAATTACCAGTTTTGGACCGGGGCCCTATAGTAGTTTTTCTTTCTAATATGAGCTATTTAAATATAATTTCCGTATGAGTTCCTATACTATTCATCTGAATGCGATAAACTTTCAGTGAGTTGTTGTGAGCAGGCCGCATTAGGTTTCTAAAGAAGTGCAAATATTTTACAATATTCCGCTTTGGGCCGGGGGCCTTAAATTCTTTCTTTTTTCTTATATGAGCTATGTAAATATAACGTCAAGCAGAGCTATTGCATAAGTGGGTGGAATTACATTACATATAAACTGTGACATTTCATTTTGTATATGTGACTTAATAAATAGGTTTCTGATTTAGTACAAATATTTCACAATATTACTTTTGGGGCCGGGGGCCCTAAATTTGTTTTATATGTAATAAATGAGCCATATAAATATAATTTCAAACATAGCTATTGCATGGGGGGATCAATCGCTATAAGTTTTGGGACTAAATTTGGAAAATCCATGCTTCCCACACGGACAGCTGCATGTGGTCTGCTGACACTTCTTAAAACCTTCTAATTAATTCGAATACGCACTAGACGGTTAAAAAATGTGGTTATTAGAAGAACTTACAAAAAAAAATATTAAAACACAGACACTTTATTTCAATGAGAGGCATTGCAACGCATGCCGGGTACTCGCTAGTATATATATATAAGAGATGTATGAGTGTCAATTTTACAATGTCAATTTTTGTTGTTGTTTGCGGGGGAGGGGTTTCTGGAGGGTTGGTTATGTTGGTGGGATTGTTTGAGTTAAATATTTCATAAATATGAGTAAATTGTTCGTTACTTGGGCCTGTGTAAGGAGTTAAGTTGAAAACGTGGGTGTGTTGGGGGTTTGTGGTACCAGGGTTACGGCGTCAAGGGTTATGGTGCCAGGGGTTATAGTGCCAGGGTTATGGTGCCAGGGTTATGGTGCCAGGGGTTTGTGGTGCCAGTGTTACGGCGTCAAGGGTTATGGTGCCAGGGGTTATGGTGCCAGGGGTTTGTGGTGCCAGGGTTACGGCGTCAAGGGTTATGGTGCCAGGGGTTTGTGGTGCCAGGGTTACGGCGTCAAGGGTTATGGTGTCAGTGGTTATGGTGCCAGGGGTTATGGTGCCAGGAGTTATGGAGACAGTGGCTATGGTGACAGGGGTTATGGTTTGGGATTGCCTGCGTAGGGTAACTGTGGTTGGGGGTTAAGGAAGAGGAGACGTAGACGTGAGACTATGGACTGGAGCCCATGGAGATGTTAAGGAGGCGGAATGAGGAGGCGGGATGAGGAGGCGGAATGAGGAGGCGGAATGAGGAGGCGGAATGAGGAGGCGGGATGAGGAGGCGGAATGAGGAGGCGGGATGAGGAGGCGGAATGAGGAGGCGGAATGAGGAGGCGGAATGAGGAGGCGGGATGAGGAGGCGGGATGAGGAGGCGGGATGAGGAGGCGGGATGAGGAGGCGGAATGAGGAGGCGGAATGAGGAGGCGGAATGAGGAGGCGGAATGAGGAGGCGGGATGAGGAGGCGGGATGAGGAGGCGGAATGAGGAGGCGGGATGAGGAGGCGGAATGAGGAGGCGGAATGAGGAGGCGGAATGAGGAGGCGGAATGAGGAGGCGGAATGAGGAGGCGGAATGAGGAGGCGGAATGAGGAGGCGGAATGAGGAGGCGGGATGAGGAGGCGGGATGAGGAGGCGGAATGAGGAGGCGGAATGAGGAGGCGGAATGAGGAGGCGGAATGAGGAGGCGGAATGAGGAGGCGGAATGAGGAGGCGGAATGAAGAGGCGGAATGAGGAGGCGGAATGAGGAGGTGGATGAGGAGGCGGAATGAGGAGGCGGAATGAGGAGGCGGAATGAGGAGGCGGAATGAGGAGGCGGGATGAGGAAGGAAATGAGTCTCAAACATTAAATGGCGCTCATGGAGGATCCATTATTTCCCTAACAGTTTAGTGAATAAAAATGTCGGTCATTTATTTTATTTTATTTACCGCATGACATCAGCAGTCTGGATGTGGTGCATATTTTTCTCTTGACATCAGCAGTCTGGATGTGGTGCATATTTTTCTCTTGACATCAGCAGTCTGGATGTGGTGCATATTTTTCTCTTGACATCAGCAGTCTGGATGTGGTGCATATTTTTCTCTTGACATCAGCAGTCTGGATGTGGTGCATATTTTTCTTTTGACATCAGCAGTCTGGATGTGGTGCTGTTTTCTCTTGACATCAGCAGTCTGGATGTGGTGCATATTTTTCTCTTGACATCAGCAGTCTGGATGTGGTGCATATTTTTCTCTTGACATCAGCAGTCTGGATGTGGTGCATATTTTTCTCTTGACATCAGCAATCTGGATGTGGTGCATATTTTTCTCTTGACATCAGCAGTCTGGATGTGGTGCATATTTTTCTCTTGACATCAGCAGTCTGGATGTGGTGCATATTTTTCTCTTGACATCAGCAGTCTGGATGTGGTGCATATTTTTCTCTTGACATCAGCAGTCTGGATGTGGTGCATATTTTTCTCTTGACATCAGCAGTCTGGATGTGGTGCATATTTTTCTCTTGACATCAGCAGTCTGGATGTGGTGCATATTTTTCTCTTGACATCAGCAGTCTGGATGTGGTGCATATTTTTCTCTTGACATCAGCAGTCTGGATGTGGTGCATATTTTTCTCTTGACATCAGCAGTCTGGATGTGGTGCTGTTTTCTTTTGTCTGGAAGTGGTGCTGTTTTCTCTTGACACCAGCAGCCAGAATGTGGTGCTCATGTTTTCTCTAGCCTTTACTATCCGGCACATACTGGAATTTCAAAACCAGCATACGTGCTGCAGAAGATGTGCCATTAACCCCTAGCTAAGGCGCTGGATCTGCGGTGCACTCTTGCGAAGACAGATTTTGATTGATTGATTGATTGACTGATTACTTGTAAATCGATCGTCTCCACGCTATTCTAGCATGCCCAAGGCGCTCTGGTGTCATAAAAAAGGTCCTAGAATCTCATGGGCACGGGATCTAGAACGAAAAGTGTGGCTTTCACTGACATTTTGTAGCAACATTCTTTCTGCGATACGCATTTAAAAGTAAACATTGACTATTTAGCTGATTTTTAATATGGTTAACAAAATATGTAAAGAAAATATTCAAAATCGCTATGTTTCGAAATAATTATGCTTCAGTTATGAAAATTAACAAGAACAATAAGTGTAGAAACTGAATATTATAAAGTATTTTAAGTCAATTACAGTCAACACTCCACCCCACCCCCACATCCCCACACCCCCCACACCCCCACCCCAAAACCCTTAATAAACGCCTCAACGCGTTTCTCAATTTCAAAGGGGAAAAAAACCCAGTAGTTGGACGCCACAACAGAGCAATGTTATCTGGAGGTCACAGCACTGAGAAGTTTGTTCAGAAACGATTTTAGATGTTTGCCCACGCATGTCGAGCAGCTTAGTCCTGATCATGCATTGAGCATACACTTGTCACGTCCCCATGATGACAAAGCTCTTCTTTGGAGCAGTTAGGTCACGTCAACGGAATGAAAAGGTAGCCGCTCGTTCAGATCCAACAGAGAAATGGGGTGTGTGCATGGGGGGGGGGGGGGCAAGAGGTGTGTAGATGTAAGTGGTGATATACGTAGGGGAAGGGGTTAAAAAGGGAAAAATTTAAACGACAGGCCAAGAGCTCAAGTGTCTGCTGGGAACAGTGACCATGGGTGACACATGAACTAAGAGGTCACATAAATATAAAAAAAAATTTAAAAGTAAGAAACAAAATTCCGCTTAATAGTGTATGAGAATTTCTTCGATTAATTCCCTTTTCATCTAAGATTTGATCACATCCATTACGGTTCCCAGATTTCACGTTAACATTTTTGTACAGTTATTACCAATAAAATCTTATAGTCCCGTGAAACTCCATTCCTTGTTATTACACATCAATAGAATTCCCCCCGCCCCCCCACTATCATTGATCTATCCCCACAGATCTTAGATAAGAAAAACATATCGTGAATACGTAGTGACTGCAACTAGCGGTTAACAAGGGGACATGGATCTTTGGTCTCCATTTTTATCTTCAACGGGATCAACTTTGTGATAAGAAACTGTTTCTTCTTCCAAATACCACCTTCAAATTTCTTATCCCAAATACCACCTTCAAATTTCTTATCCCAAATACCACCTTCAAATTTCTTATCCCAAATACCACCTTCAAATTTCTTATCCCAAATACCACCTACAAATTTCTTATCCCAAATACCACCTACGAATTTCTTATCCCAAATACCACCTACACATTTCTTATCCCAAATACCACCTACAAATTTCTTATCCCAAATACCACCTACAAATTTCTTATCCCAAATACCACCTACAAATTTCTTATCCCAAATACCAACCTCCAATTTCTTATCCCAAATACCACCTACAAAGTTCTTATCACAAATACCAAGGAGATTGTCTACCTACTCTTTCCCCTTTTACCCTGGACCTCTTTAATTTACTCAACGCTTAAGTTTAATTTTTCTTTTTCAAATTAGTCAGTTCTCGGCATCAAAGAGTTAATAAAAAGGAGGAGCATCAAAACAAGTTCATTAATTTAAAAAATAAACAACAACAACAAACAAAAAAAAAATTAAATTAATTTTTTTTTTTAAATGGATTTACTTCATTATATTAGGAAACTATATATCAGATTTCTATTGCGTTTTCTTAAATCAATGTTAAATACTTAAAACTAAGGCTTAATGGGGCGCAGATTTTTGTAACGAATTGGCTATTCGAACCCGGTTACCAGAAAAACTACTTAAAATATTTGTGTTGGGTTTGTAAGACTAAATGATGTATCAAATGAAAGATAATTGAATGTACTATATGTTTTTAAACTTAATTCGTCAGTTTAATTAAAATAAACTACCACAAATGACATCCGAATAGCATTTAGTCAAAATGGATCCGGACACGCAGCGCCGCCATTCGGACCCGGGTCCCATTAGACTAAATAATATTTTTAATAGTTTTTAAATCCCAACTTCTCACTTCTGGTACCCGGGAGCGAATAGTCGCAGCCTTTTGTAGACCGGCTATTTAGAGAAAAATGCCTACAGACAGTCCAACACCCAACCTGCCGGCCTTTAAACAAAAGTAATACAGACAGTTCTACAGACAGTCCTACACTACACCTGTGGCTCTTTATTGATTCATGTAATACTCTCCTCCCCTAAAAGGAAAAAAAATATCTGAGTTCACACGTCACTCATGACAGCTTTTTGTCACTCAGAATTATTCATATAAAACATGTGGATTTGGGAGAGGGCGGTTTTGCAAACAAAGCAGGCCACACCAGAAGCAAAATAAATTTAAGAAATGCATTTATATGACGCGAAATAATGGTCCATAGTTAGAGGAAGCATCAACTTTAGTTTACTCACTTGGAATTTTGAGATACTTTCGGGCCGTGTATAACTCAATTTGTGATTTAATCGATAGAATTTGATAGAATCTAAGCCAATCCGATAAAATCTATTGGAATCGTAACACCACGCAACCTTTGGAGCAGACCTCATGTTGATCTCACGAAAAACTTTGCCTTCTGGCAATAAAGTAGTTGTAATGAGAATAAGAACTGGGTTTTTCTAAGAGGGGAGCGAATGTTCTTTATATCAGATGTGATGTCATTATTTATATTTCGTAAAAAAATAATAAAAAAATAAAATGCAAATAATTTGATGAGTTTTTCATTCTTTATTTGTTAACAATAAAATTTCATGAATGGATAAAACGCTCAAAATAGTTCATGCTAATAGAATGTCAACACATCGACTTTTAAAACGCAGTCACACAATATGCAGTCTGTACCCGCACACAATATGCAGTCTGTACCCGCACACAATATGCAGTCTGTACCCGCACACAATATGCAGTCTGTACCCGCACACAATATGCAGTCTGTACCCGCACACAATATGCAGTCTGTACCCGCACACAATATGCAGTCTGTACCCGCACACAATATGCAGTCTGTACCCGCAATCAACATAAGTTGTATGTAGTATCCATCATCTCTTGCATCCAGTATTAGATATACGGGTCCGGGTCTTAACATTGTCATTTAAATTATTTTAATTCTCTTTTTTTTAAGGTAATGTTGTACTCTAATTTTTCATTTTTTCTGACGTCAAATACTCTCCAACGGGGAAATGGTTAAAACGTCATTTCCAAAGAGAGAGGGAGAGAGAGCGAGAGAGAGAGAGAGAGAGAGTACACGTCTAAAGATTGTTTTAAAAATTATGTCCACTCCCCAAAAGATAGAAAAAAGAAAGACTGGTCGACATTTTAATAACGAAACAAAACTAAACAACACGAATTCTCGTTGGCAACTTCACCCCACCAACGTCACCGTCACAGCAGGAACTCAAACGACTCTATGGATCTCTTGACCATAGGAAATACCTGACCCTTGAACCTTAACGTGGTCGTATCGACCACCTGGGTCCTGCGCTTCTTGCTGAAGTGATGGACGATGGCCAGATCATTGCTGACCACCGTCAGCGCCGCCCTCCCCCTGTGCTTGCGCGTGTAATGGATCCCCGCGTATAGAATCAGCTCAGGCCTTACGATGGCCTTGGTCCTGGATTTATATTTATATATGTAATCCATCCTCTGGAGTTGAATAAACGGGAGGAGGGAGTGTCTCCTTATAAACTTCTCATCCTCCGGCGTGATGGAGAAGTCCTTCTTTACCTTCTCCCACTCCCAGGACCTCGGATTGTTGCAGTGCAGGCTGGACTCAAAGATGTAGGAGCCTAACGGTGGGACTCTGTCTTTGGCCCGGTTAGCGTCCACGGCTTCGATGAGCTCCAGCCAAGAGTTGTGACGATTGGGTACGATGTATTCATCCGTGTCCTGGATGACGACGAATCTGGACACAAACGTGTTCCGGTACACGCAGTCGTTGATGGCCAGGATCTGACCGTAGTACCAAACATCAAGGGTGGGCAGCGGCCACGGCATGACGGTGAGGAGTCCGAGTCTCTGGTAATGACGCAGCACGGCGTCCGTCGTATTGGAGACGCTGAAGTTGTACACGTAGAAGTGCTGGGCGCCGAGGACCTGGTTGTACGTCAATGACGTGATGAGGTGTGTGGGCGTGTTGAAGTGATGCAGGGCAGCGTAGCACACTGTGAAGTTTCTCGCTTGTTTTTTAGGATAAATCACTTTCACTCGATTGGTTGGTGTATCCGTAAGGTTGAAGGTCAAGGACACGACCTCGGGTCGACTTCCGGCCTTTAAGCCGCATTCATAATTGACGCCGTAGTACCTGGTAAACAAAAATTCGAAAACCACTTAAGATATTAGATAATATTAATATTTCAGTGTGCCATGTTCGTGGTTATAGGTCTCTAGTAGGAGAGACTGCCATCAGCTTAGCAAAATTTAAAAAAGGAAATGGGTGAAACAAAGTATGGGAAAACCTAGGGGAAAAAATAACGCAACAAAACAACGAACGTGTGGCACATTCCTCTTGCTGTCCTCTCTTGCTGTCCTCTCTTGTTGTCCTCTTTTTCTGTCCTCTCTTGCTGTCCTCTCGGATACTACATTTAAACTAAGTGTTATTTTTTACATTTAATTGTGCAATTATAATGTTGTCTATTCACTGATGAAGGCTTCGTGCCGACACGTTCGTTGTTTTGTTGCGTTCTTTTTTTTTTCTCCAGGTTTTCCCATACTCTGTTTCCCTCATTGCCCCTTGTAAGTATTTATACGTCGTTTTTATTGACAACAATAAATAAAGCATTTAGAAAAATTGAAATTCATGGTTATTGTGTTGTATGGTGTTTTTTTTTTTTTTTGCTGTTTAATCATTTGAGAACAAATAACGTATTTATGCGTCAACATAAGAATCGCATAGTTTTTTGTCATATCATCGCACGAGGCCTTGCGCCACCAAACAGGCAGCAGTGAGACTTCTCGAACATTTTTTGCAAATTGGAGCGCCGTGAGCATGCTATCATAGCATGGAAATGAGCGCTATATAAGTACTCCAATCAATCAATCAATCAATCTGTAACACTTTCATAGAAGAAATGGAAAATGATAAAAAATTCTAGAAGAGACTCTACTAAATCGTGGTGAATATTCTGTAACGTAGAGGTGGGCAGTGTACGGTCGGAACGTTTATGCCGGTCCGCAAGACCTTCCAGGAACTGGATTAAAGTTTTCGTAAAATGTACAAATAGTGAACGATCATCTGTGAAGGCCTTTGAATATTAACAATCACAATTTTAAACTGTCAAACTGTCATAATAATAATAATCGCAGCAAAGTTAGGACTTACTTCCCTTCTAATGTTTAAACTTATTTCCAAATGCTGTCCAGATATGTACCCTTTAAAATTATCGTGCGGCTTGACCAATTTAAAAAAAAAAAATAAAAAAATTCATGCGGCCTTCTGCCCAAACCAACCATCCTCAAATGGTGGTCCGCGGGCCGACACTGGTCCGCGAGACTTACGTTGCAGTTCCGCGCCACATCAATATTTATGGCCAAATACAAAGAAAATATAATTAATAATACCAGCGTTGGTCCCCTGATGCAATTTCGTAACGTATTCACTGGTCCGCCAAACTTAAAAGTTTGGGAAGCGCTGCTGTAAAGAATGATACATTTTAAAGTGCATCTGATATACATGTTTTGTTTTTTTCAAAAACTCTTTCAGCGCGTCAGCTCCTCGGAACTTCCGATGGTTTGTAGATATTTTTTCAATCTCCAGATATAGCTCGATTTTCAGTGACTTTCTTAGCATCATCAAATAGATTAGTAATAAGAATCTATATGGGGAATTACCTAGCTTCCCTCCCCCCTCCAGTCATTAGGGCCCAGTAAATTTGAAGAGACCCACAGGGTAAACATTCACCTTCCTGCCCACATTAGTCTCGCTGATGATGGCTAGGAGCGCCTTTTTTTGTGCTGTTTGGGTAATGGTGTGAGACACACTCTTATAAAACTGGTATATTTATAAATGTGATGTAGTAGATTTACAAATGTAATGTAGTAGATTTACAAATGTGATGAAGTAGATATACAATTGCTATGTAGTAAATTTACAAATTTAATATAGTACATTTACAAATGTAATGTACTAGTTACAAAACCATCACACACTTTTGGCCGTGATTATCAGGGATCACTCGTCTCCACCCTTGTGATGTCGTCACTGACCCTTTCTCTGTCACGTGACAAAACACCGGGTTTTTTAGGGTGCTGATCTCCAAGGCCAAGACCCGGATGAGCGGTCTTTTCTTGTCGAACGACTCGAAGAATGCTGAATATACCCACGATTGACGCCCGTTGATTGGTTGAAAGCCACCAGCCTCGTTTTCAGCAGATGACCTTAAGTCAGAATCAGTGCTATAATATAAAAAAAAGTAATATATTCAACAAAATTAAAACGTTGGACTTTTTAAAAAAATAATTATACACAGTTTAAAACAATTGTATTATTAAGCATTAATTATGACACAAGTCAATTATAAGCATTTAACAAGATTTGTTATCTGGTTGCGTAACATGCGTCAATGAAAGTAAGTTTTATCAACACGGTATGTGTGTGAGAGAGTGAGAGAACATGCAAAATCCTGAAAATAAATTATCTATTTTGTATATTTCTTCCAGAAATAATTATTTATGTTGTTATTGGTATATTTATATTTTTAATAAAAAATATATGCACTATTAATAGACAATAGATTAGAACTTAAATGGAAAAAAATAGGAACCCACGACTTTCAAGTTTTTTGTACGAAACCTTACGCCCGGCTTAAAAAATACGGGTCGTCTTTTAATTGAATACGTGAAATGATCTACTCTATCTTGGCGTAGACGTATTGATCTACTTTGTCTTGGCGTAGACGTATTGATCTACTCTATCTTGGCGTAGTCGCGATGCCCTGGTGCCTTGATCAGTCGTGCAGTGGTGTAATGGTCGGCTGTGTTTCTTTTATCTATTCACTGGTGGGTTGCGAACTTTCAAATGTGGGTCGCCAAGGGCCAGGATTAATAGTGAAAATAAAAATCATTCAAAGTAAATCGAGATGAGAGGTAAGAGGGTATTAATTTTACCCCCTAACATTTTACGACATCGGTAAAATAATTTAACTAACTGATTACATTCTAACTATAACAAAATAAAATTTGTTGGCCACTGCCGCTTGTTAAAACAGACAAAAATCTGTCTTTAATTGGGTGCAAACCTATGGGTGCCCGCGGCACAGGTAAAGGGGGAGCAGTTGACGCCCTGACCATGAACTAAGCATCCAACCGATTCGCCCGGCCTTAACAGATTGAGCAACATGTGTGTGTCGCGTAAGATCAGAAAACCACTGGTCTGTAAGACGCGGAGCCTAAAGAAACATTGACTCAACGGGGCGCGACGATGAACATTCAAACTAATGCACGAAAGTATAGCCAAACTTTTTAATCGTTTTTTTTTCTTTAGAACTGTGAATCAAACAATTTCGTTTGTCCCTTCCAAAATAGAGTGGGTAAAGTGGTGTAAAAAAAAAAAAGGGGGGGGGGGGTGGCGGGTATGTTTTACCACAACCCTTATTGCTTAGTTTCAATGTATGTCTCTACTGACCTGGAAAGCGGATGTTTACTGCTGCCGTGTGGTGACGTCGTTACGGTGATATTCTTTGAGACGTCTTGCGGTTCCACATCAGCTCTCGTGAGAGTGGCATTAGAAGTTACCGGTCTAGAGACGGTCCCGTGTTTCACGGTGAAAGAGGGTTCTATATCTGCGACTTCCGCTTCACTGGCCACCAGGAAAGTCAAGGGCGACTCAGACCTCACCGATATACGCCCGTGACGGGACAGGTAATCCACCACGAATGTTGGCTGTTTCATGACAGCCACACCGGCCAGTAGCGTCAAACAGCCAAGGAGTAACACGGAGACATATTTTAATCCTCTGGGTCTCGGCGTGATCAGGAACCGGAAGCACGTGCGTTGCCGTGACGTCATCGTCCTGGGATGGTACTCAGGAGTCTGGGTCTCCGAAAAACCTGAGAGCGATCAAAATTGTGAAATCTACTTTAAAATAATATGTTCAAATTTAGATTTTTTATATAAAAAATGCATCTAGTTATCAACAAGGCGTACTGGGAAATGAATGCAGGAATAATAACAAAGGGTGTGCTTTAAAAACAACAAATAATAAAGATATCTCAAATTTTTCTGTCATTCAAATGTTTGCCTCCTAGCTGTGCGCATGCACACACGCTCACGTGACATTAATATGCATTCTTTTTTTTTAAACGGTTAAAGATAAATGGTAAGCTTAAATAGCTATAGCTTAAATATAATGTAGACCATGTATTTATTATGTAAAGAAAATGTTAATGTGATTCTATTTCTTTTCCAATCACTTAAATTCGTAATATATAGGTCTGGAACGTTAGCTAATCCCATCATTTCAAGAGTTTGGACTGACCATTAGTCTGACCATTAGTCTGACCATTAGTCTGACCATTAGTCTGACCATTAGTCTACAGAAAGCAAGAAACACCGTCCCCTCCAAACATATCTATTTAGGGCCATACTCTGTCAGTAGTTGAGAACTTCACATATCTTGGTCTAATATATCCAGCTCACTCTCCGTTTACGAAGAGGTGAACATCAGGATAGCGAAAAGAAGCAGCAACTAGGGCTGAATGAAATAAGCAGGTGAAGAATAATCCTAAGCTCAAAAATAGCACCAAGACAAAGCATCAGTCATGCATATATGCTCATTACGCTCCTGGACCACATACGCCTGTCATTAGCGGAAACGCAACATCTTCCATCAAAGATGTCTGCGTTGCATTTTACACATTCGATAGCAGGACTAAGGGCCCAACACTGGGGTTGTTGGTATGGGCCGAAATTGTGTAGCATGTTCTCCGCTCTTAGCGAGAGGCGTCTTTGCTGGTTAGGCAATGTAAGGAGAATGGAGGACGTCCTTGTTCCAAATAAACTGCTGTATGGTGAGTTGACAGAGGGGGCAAGACTTATCTGACAACCACGGTTGCGATGTAAGGACGTTCGAAAAAAGGAATATAAGGGAATTCCAAATAGAAATCAACAATGGGAGATCATCGCTGTGCATCGTTCCAGCAAGCAAACAGCAGAATATGAAGGAGTCAAAGACCTTGCAACAAAAGTAGCATTACGGAAGGCAAATTTAACCAGGAGTCAAGGTTCTCCTGCGAGAAGTGCAGCTACGACTGCCATTCTAGGATCGACACCGTACGCCATTTGATGAAGTGTCAATAGCGTCTCAATTGTCTCGCGAAGGCGGAAGAATGCTATATATACAAAAATATCTTTATTTATTTATATGTATTTATACATGTTAGCATGTAAACTTAACTTTCCATTCCAAAATAAATTATCTTTTAGAACTTTACATCAAATACATTTAAAAAAATTGAAAATAGAAACCACAGGTTGTTATAAAACATGGAAGAAAACTAAACAAAACGTCCACCGAAAGCCTTCCCCATAGAGCAAAAATAGAAAAAAAAACGGAGGACTGTTTTAAAAACGTGTTGTTTTACTTAATTTTAAGGTGAATTAATGCATTACAAATTTATTTCGTTTCACTAAGTAAATTTCGTTACACATGCCTAAGAAAATAAAAAAAAGCCAAATTATTTTTAGGATATTTATTTTTTTCGTTTTAATAAAGACTCGACTTCACCCCCCATGAAGGATAACGGGGGGGGGGGGGGGGACGACTTTGGTGCATCAATAAAATGAACCCAGCGTTATAGAGCAGCCTGCCTCAAATGGTGGTCCGTGGTCCGCGGTCCGCTTAGGACAGTGGTTCTCAATCTTCCTAACGCCACGACCCTTTCATACAGTTCCTCATGTTGTGGCGACCCCCAAGCAACACAATTATTTTCGTTATTTAATTCATAACTATAGAGTGCAGGTGTATTCCGATGATCTTAGGCAACCCTGAGAAAGGGTCTGCAAAGGGGTCGCGACCCACATGTTGAGAACCGCTGGCTTAGGAGATAGTAAAAGTATCATTTCTTCAAATCCATACTTTGTGGCTTTCGTATTTTAATTACAAAAAAGATTTTACAAAAACACTATTTAATCTTTTAACCGATACATTTTTTGTGGAGGTATTGTTTTTTTTTTTTACATTTTCTATATTGCACTTTATTTCGACTTTGTTTTATTACAGCTTCTTCTAATAATAGGATCTACATCTTCACTTCTTATGTTAATCAACACGTATACAGTGCAGTGTTTCTTTCTTTCAGACAATGTCCGGGGGAAGTCCGATTTATGGGTGGGCAGTGTCAGTGTGTAGTATTGTAGAGAACCTTGCTCGTCGCTGTTCTCTAATTAATTTGCAACCTTGTACACTCCGTCTCTCGTACTGCACCAATTTGACAACTCGACGATGGTTATAGTCATTGACTCTTTTATTCGCCTGGCTGACAACCTTGTACACTCCGTCTCTCGTACTGCACCAATTTGACAACTCGACGATGGTTATAGTCATTGACTCTTTTATTCGCCTGGCTGACAACCTTGTACACTCCGTCTCTCGTACTGCACCAATTTGACAACTCGACGATGGTTATAGTCATTGACTCTTTTATTCGCCTGGCTGATAACCTTGTACACTCCGTCTCTCGTACTGCACCAATTTGACAACTCGACGATGGTTATAGTCATTGACTCTTTTATTCGCCTGGCTGACAACCTTGTACACTCCGTCTCTCGTACTGCACCAATTTGACAACTCGACGATGGTTATAGTCATTGACTCTTTTATTCGCCTGGCTGATAACCTTGTACACTCCGTCTCTCGTACTGCACCAATTTGACAACTCGACGATGGTTATAGTCATTGACTCTTTTATTCGCCTGGCTGATAACCTTGTACACTCCGTCTCTCGTACTGCACCAATTTGACAACTCGACGATGGTTATAGTCATTGACTCTTTTATTCGCCTGGCTGATAACCTTGTACACTCCGTCTCTCGTACTGCACCAATTTGACAACTCGACGATGGTTATAGTCATTGACTCTTTTATTCGCCTGGCTGATAACCTTGTACACTCCGTCTCTCGTACTGCACCAATTTGACAACTCGACGATGGTTATAGTCATTGACTCTTTTATTCGCCTGGCTGACAACCTTGTACACTCCGTCTCTCGTACTGCACCAATTTGACAACTCGACGATGGTTATAGTCATTGACTCTTTTATTCGCCTGGCTGACAACCTTGTACACTCCGTCTCTCGTACTGCACCAATTTGACAACTCGACGATGGTTAGAGTCATTGACTCTTTTATTCGCCTGGCTGACAACCTTGTACACTCCGTCTCTCGTACTGCACCAATTTGACAACTCGACGATGGTTATAGTCATTGACTCTTTTATTCGCCTGGCTGACAACCTTGTACACTCCGTCTCTCGTACTGCACCAATTTGACAACTCGACGATGGTTATAGTCATTGACTCTTTTATTCGCCTGGCTGATAACCTTGTACACTCCGTCTCTCGTACTGCACCAATTTGACAACTCGACGATGGTTATAGTCATTGACTCTTTTATTCGCCTGGCTGATAACCTTGTACACTCCGTCTCTCGTACTGCACCAATTTGACAACTCGACGATGGTTATAGTCATTGACTCTTTTATTCGCCTGGCTGACAACCTTGTACACTCCGTCTCTCGTACTGCACCAATTTGACAACTCGACGATGGTTATAGTCATTGACTCTTTTATTCGCCTGGCTGACAACCTTGTACACTCCGTCTCTCGTACTGCACCAATTTGACAACTCGACGATGGTTATAGTCATTGACTCTTTTATTCGCCTGGCTGACAACCTTGTACACTCCGTCTCTCGTACTGCACCAATTTGACAACTCGACGATGGTTATAGTCATTGACTCTTTTATTCGCCTGGCTGACAACCTTCTACACTCCGTCTCTCGTACTGCACCAATTTGACAACTCGACGATGGTTAGAGTCATTGACTCTTTTATTCGCCTGGCTGATAACCTTGTACACTCCGTCTCTCGTACTGCACCAATTTGACAACTCGACGATGGTTAGAGTCATTGACTCTTTTATTCGCCTGGCTGATAACCTTGTACACTCCGTCTCTCGTACTGCACCAATTTGACAACTCGACGATGGTTATAGTCATTGACTCTTTTATTCGCCTGGCTGATAACCTTGTACACTCCGTCTCTCGTACTGCACCAATTTGACAACTCGACGATGGTTATAGTCATTGACTCTTTTATTCGCCTGGCTGACAACCTTGTACACTCCGTCTCTCGTACTGCACCAATTTGACAACTCGACGATGGTTATAGTCATTGACTCTTTTATTCGCCTGGCTGACAACCTTGTACACTCCGTCTCTCGTACTGCACCAATTTGACAACTCGACGATGGTTAGAGTCATTGACTCTTTTATTCGCCTGGCTGACAACCTTGTACACTCCGTCTCTCGTACTGCACCAATTTGACAACTCGACGATGGTTATAGTCATTGACTCTTTTATTCGCCTGGCTGACAACCTTGTACACTCCGTCTCTCGTACTGCACCAATTTGACAACTCGACGATGGTTATAGTCATTGACTCTTTTATTCGCCTGGCTGATAACCTTGTACACTCCGTCTCTCGTACTGCACCAATTTGACAACTCGACGATGGTTATAGTCATTGACTCTTTTATTCGCCTGGCTGATAACCTTGTACACTCCGTCTCTCGTACTGCACCAATTTGACAACTCGACGATGGTTATAGTCATTGACTCTTTTATTCGCCTGGCTGACAACCTTGTACACTCCGTCTCTCGTACTGCACCAATTTGACAACTCGACGATGGTTATAGTCATTGACTCTTTTATTCGCCTGGCTGATAACCTTGTACACTCCGTCTCTCGTACTGCACCAATTTGACAACTCGACGATGGTTATAGTCATTGACTCTTTTATTCGCCTGGCTGACAACCTTGTACACTCCGTCTCTCGTACTGCACCAATTTGACAACTCGACGATGGTTATAGTCATTGACTCTTTTATTCGCCTGGCTGACAACCTTGTACACTCCGTCTCTCGTACTGCACCAATTTGACAACTCGACGATGGTTATAGTCATTGACTCTTTTATTCGCCTGGCTGACAACCTTGTACACTCCGTCTCTCGTACTGCACCAATTTGACAACTCGACGATGGTTATAGTCATTGACTCTTTTATTCGCCTGGCTGACAACCTTGTACACTCCGTCTCTCGTACTGCACCAATTTGACAACTCGACGATGGTTAGAGTCATTGACTCTTTTATTCGCCTGGCTGATAACCTTGTACACTCCGTCTCTCGTACTGCACCAATTTGACAACTCGACGATGGTTAGAGTCATTGACTCTTTTATTCGCCTGGCTGATAACCTTGTACACTCCGTCTCTCGTACTGCACCAATTTGACAACTCGACGATGGTTATAGTCATTGACTCTTTTATTCGCCTGGCTGACAACCTTGTACACTCCGTCTCTCGTACTGCACCAATTTGACAACTCGACGATGGTTATAGTCATTGACTCTTTTATTCGCCTGGCTGACAACCTTGTACACTCCGTCTCTCGTACTGCACCAATTTGACAACTCGACGATGGTTAGAGTCATTGACTCTTTTATTCGCCTGGCTGATAACCTTGTACACTCCGTCTCTCGTACTGCACCAATTTGACAACTCGACGATGGTTAGAGTCATTGACTCTTTTATTCGCCTGGCTGATAACCTTGTACACTCCGTCTCTCGTACTGCACCAATTTGACAACTCGACGATGGTTATAGTCATTGACTCTTTTATTCGCCTGGCTGATAACCTTGTACACTCCGTCTCTCGTACTGCACCAATTTGACAACTCGACGATGGTTATAGTCATTGACTCTTTTATTCGCCTGGCTGATAACCTTGTACACTCCGTCTCTCGTACTGCACCAATTTGACAACTCGACGATGGTTATAGTCATTGACTCTTTTATTCGCCTGGCTGACAACCTTGTACACTCCGTCTCTCGTACTGCACCAATTTGACAACTCGACGATGGTTATAGTCATTGACTCTTTTATTCGCCTGGCTGACAACCTTGTACACTCCGTCTCTCGTACTGCACCAATTTGACAACTCGACGATGGTTATAGTCATTGACTCTTTTATTCGCCTGGCTGACAACCTTGTACACTCCGTCTCTCGTACTGCACCAATTTGACAACTCGACGATGGTTATAGTCATTGACTCTTTTATTCGCCTGGCTGACAACCTTGTACACTCCGTCTCTCGTACTGCACCAATTTGACAACTCGACGATGGTTAGAGTCATTGACTCTTTTATTCGCCTGGCTGATAACCTTGTACACTCCGTCTCTCGTACTGCACCAATTTGACAACTCGACGATGGTTAGAGTCATTGACTCTTTTATTCGCCTGGCTGATAACCTTGTACACTCCGTCTCTCGTACTGCACCAATTTGACAACTCGACGATGGTTATAGTCATTGACTCTTTTATTCGCCTGGCTGATAACCTTGTACACTCCGTCTCTCGTACTGCACCAATTTGACAACTCGACGATGGTTATAGTCATTGACTCTTTTATTCGCCTGGCTGATAACCTTGTACACTCCGTCTCTCGTACTGCACCAATTTGACAACTCGACGATGGTTATAGTCATTGACTCTTTTATTCGCCTGGCTGATAACCTTGTACACTCCGTCTCTCGTACTGCACCAATTTGACGACTCGACGATGGTTAGAGTCATTGACTCTTTTATGTGTCTCCTCCTTTGACTTCACTTTCTCTCTCTCTCTCTGTCGTACTCAACTCCTACTGTCCCGGTTCGTCTCTATCTCTTTCGTTCTCGGTTTCTCTCGTTTATTCCCTACTCCTGTCCGTCGGAGTCTCTCATCTGTCCACTAGCCTCCCCGGCTGGGTTCTTCCCAGTCCCATCCAACTGTCCCTTTTATGCACCCCGCGTCCCTAGAGATTCTTGCCAGGGCCCAGATCCCATTTCTATTTCACACCGCGAAATAGGTCATCCATCCTGTCGCGGGCAATCTGACAAGCTTGACCCTTGTTTGGTCAGTTGGTCTTAGGTCATAAAACCAACGCCGTCATCCCGTCGCGGCAATCTGACAAGATTGACCCTTGTTTGGTGAGTACCGATGTGGGACTCCCCCCACCACCCCTTACGGGTCGACTATTGTCTGGACACTCCACAGTATTATAGGGTCCACACGAGGCGGTTTTCTGCATATTTTTGCGGGTTATTGATTGCTCAATCAAGGCGGGTTGTAGCAGGTTTTTGATAGATCAATTAACGAGGTAATTATATGGGATTTCTCAATTAATTAAGTTAATAAGGGGTGATAACTATGTAAATACTTTTAAATTATTTTTTAAATGAGTATTCTCCCCTTGTTGTCTGTCGGGTGTCTGTCACAATAATTAATCTTACTGTACTTAAGTGTGATAATTAATCAACTACTTAATTACTTTTTTAAATTAGTGCTCTCCCTTTATGGTGTGTTTCTAATTAATCACCTTGTTGTAATTAAGGGGTACATACATGTATCTGTTAACGAGCATTTTCTCTCGTTATCTGAGGATTCATTTTATTTGAAGTTAATTAGTTTTTTTAAAGTTGTTTTTAATTAGGTTTCTCCATTTGGAGTCTTGTGTTTTTAACCTTATGGAAATATGGTTTGTAGTAGACTAATTATATTAAGACCTTGTAATGGAATGATTTTTCAACGGGTTGTTATCAAGGTGTGTGGGTCATTTTTGCATTATTAATGAATGTTCTTGTAGTATAATAATTTTATTTTGAGTGATTCTTAAAGTGTGGGAGACTTGTTGTGTATTTTCTAATGAGTGGTCATGTATTTAAACTGTAAATTTTAAGTGGTTCTTAAAATCGTTGTCTTTTTGTATTTTCTAACGAGTGATTCTCATTGTGCGAGAGTCATAAAGGTGTTTTATTCTTATGAAATCTTTCTTTTGTAACAAGATTAGGTTATTTAACTTTATTGAGGTGTTCTCAATCTTGGGTTAAGGATCGTTAATCATAAGGGTGGGTGGTTTTTTTTTCTTCTTTTTTTTTTTTTTGGTATTTTCTCTTCTTTTTCAGTCATTGTGTTTGTCGTATTATAGTTTAATACGGCGTGTCTAGTGACTGTTGTTCTCGTGGGCTGGTTTAATTCAGTTTATTGATTGGTTCTCCTATTTGGGTTAGAGGTCAGTAGTCATGGGGGGAGTGTATTTTTTAAAACTGTATATATTTTAAGGGGCGCTTAATGAGTGGTCTTTATTTCGGGTGGTTCTCAAGCTTGGATTATGGGCACTACGCATGGGGTCGGGTTGTAGGATGTTTGGTGGTTTCTCATTTTTAGTGGTTAACATTATGTGGAGGCCAAGAGTCTTGTATTTTTCTTTGGAATAGTTGTCCTCTCGTATGTCTAATTAGTTGTTTTGTCTAAATAGTATTCTTCGTGAGTTATATGTTGAGAGAGATAATTTTTTATCTATATAGAGTGGTTCTCAAGATATGATGGTAATGAGGAGGGTTGTTGTGGAATGGTTCTCTTTGTGTGTGTGAGGTGTCACAAGACATGAGTCATTAGTTAAAATGGACCCGGACTCGCAGCGCCGCCATTCGCACCCGGGTACCACTAAGTTCAGTGCTATTCGGAGGTCATTTTTGTAGTTTATTTTAGTAAAACTGAAGAATTAAGTTTACAAACGTATAGTACATTCAATTATCTTTCATTTGATGCCTCATTTGGTCTTACAAACCCACAATAATATTTTAAATAGTTTTTTAATCCCAACCTCTCAATTCTGGTACCCGGGTGCGAATAGGTGCAGCCATATTTCCAAGTTTTAACTGTGACAAAAAGAAAAACAAATACCGTTGGTTTTTTTTAGAAAGGTCTACACATTTTATGGACTTTAAAAACTGTTCAATATTATAAATCGTATATGAGCGGCATGTTAAGAAGACAGGGGATGATTACAAAAGACGTCCTGTGTGTTTATTAACATCTGAGGTAAATCGTATACAAATAAAGTATAATTTTCCAATAATCAGTTTATTTGGAATGTTTACTTGGAATTTTAAACTCTATATATAACCTTCTTATGCGAACAACGTATAGTAATACTCCGTATTATATTCAGGAGAGGCTGATTTTCGAAACAGTTCGATATTTAAAATTCGAGTAGCATAATCATCCGACGAGATTACCCTTAAATATACGTATCATCAAATATATATCGAGCTTAGCGATATTTCATAGGTTCCAGTTGTAATTGTAATCGGTTAAAGGACTAGTTACTATATTTTTTTTTTTTTATGTTATAAAAATGACAATTTTGTCGTTTTTATAAAATACCATTACATTTTCAAGGTTTATGAGGAGGCGTAATGGCGCCAGGGGCCCATACATAAACTGCATTGACACAGGTTGTGGCACGCCCCAGGGTAATCATTTCATAAAAGCTTAAATTATGGCTGTACTTATTTTTCTACGTGGGGTGGGGGAGGGGGGTCTCCCCCTGTAAAGATGCCTGAAAGAAACACCGGTAAAGCATCGAATAGCCCCAAAACTAGATTCCATTCGTCTGGAATACAAAGTGAATGATTCTTTCCTTCCATCTACGTGATTTGGGAGGAAGGCGTGGAGGGTTATCAAGGTGTCATGTTGCCATTAAACGCCAAAGCGTACAAAAGATCGTGGTGTCATGTTGCCATTAACGCCAAAGCGTACAAGAGATCGTCACATAAAGTTTGTAGATTCTCGGTGGAGCGGTTTGTAGCTTGATGCATTCTAAACAAACAAAAAACCCAGTTGAATAAACATATGTATCCCCTCCCCCATCCCACATACTTGTGTATTGTTTCAGTGGTCGGTGAACTTGGGTAAGTTACCCCAACCCCCCCTGGGTAAAAAAATGGAAATCCTGTGGGTAAAGAATGATGGCGCCATTTATATCAATAACATTATATTTAAAGCATGAACTTTTTTCTGATAGTGTTGCGCCTGACCGGTGAAATACTAAAAGTTTGTACGCACCCAATAGCGTGTTGTTACTAGTGGTTCGGCAGCTGGCCTGTGTAACACTAAGAGCCTGTATGCACCCAATAACCTGTGGCTACTAGCGATTCGGCAGCTGGCACTTGCGTCTCGTTTCGTATACGTTATTTTTGTTCCACCCAGCGCTATGAACTCACGGTGTAACCTCATTCAAATGCTCCATGGACCTCCAACGAATCGTCCTGCTCTTATGGCGACCTGCTCTAGTGGTACACCAATCTGGCCACAGATGGACCCCTGTTTTTGGATTAAACTAAGATGTATTATGAAACCGAATTGATCGAGCTCCGTCAAATTGTCTAATTATCATTTGGTGTTATAGCCCAGTGAGTGTGGCATCCCCCTGTGAGGGTGTATAACCACTGTGAGGGTGGCATCCCCCTCTGAGGATGGCAGCCCCCTGTGAGGGTGTAAGGCCGGTGTCCCGGGTGCAAACTTTGCGAACGAAATCGATTATTTTAATTCAAAAGACAGTATCGAAATCTTTACACTCCATAGTGAGGAATTGTTTATTAATTTATGTTATGACATTCTTGATGTACTTTTATGTTGTTACCTGCATTCTCCCTATTATATCTCATTAGGAAATGGCGTCAGCGGGCCGTCGAGCTTGCGCTCCTTATGCCCTCCCTGGCGTCCACCCACACCCGCCAGCCGCCGGGCTTCCCCGACTGCAGGCCGTGCGGAGGAGCGCCAGAGACCTCCCCGGGCGTGGAGCGTCCCCACCCGCAACCGCTCGATCGGGTTCGCCGATGGAGACCCTCCCCGCCCGGAGACGTCTGGTCGACCGAAGACGCTGTGTTTCAAGCGTCCGCAGTCCACTTTCCTAGGGGCCGGGACGGTAAGTTAACGTCCTAATATCTCCCCCCACCCGTCCCGGGGAAGCATCGGACGCCCTCTAAGAGGGATTCTACAGTTGGTTTCCACCTCGCAACTAATTCGCGAAGTAGCTGGGACGAAACGGTTGCCTAGGAGCAGCTTTCTCAGGGCTGCATATTTAGAATCACCGGCCATAGGCTTCCACCACAGCCTATCACCTCATATCCCTTAACGGCAACTTGTAATCATGATCCATACCCTGTGTTTGCCTTTTCTTCCCCCTGCGAAGTATCACAGGTGGCAGCCCTGTAGGAGCCGTTTATTCCAGCAACTACCATGCATGCCCTTGTCTGCCACGCGGAACACGCAATGGTGGTAATGTGCCCCGGGTTAACGACGAGGGGGTCGGTGGCCAGCGCTTCCAAATCGGCAAGCCACTACAGACTTGTCAACCGGAATCCGGGGGGGGGGGGGGCATTCTCCCTATTAATAGATTCAATAAAGTATTTCTTTCTTCCAATCGGGTATAACAACAGAGTAAACACATATTATTCAGAGGTTATTGCCTTTGAAAAGTTCACCCACCCGTGTCTAGGCGTATTTGAAGTGCTGAGATTAATACACTGGCTTCATGGTTATGGAGTTTGGTAGGTTTCTATACATTCACCGTGGGATTTATAACCAATATCAAACACACTTCAATGATCGCCTTCAAAGGTCACAGCCTGACTTTTTTGTGTGGCTTAGCCATAGGGACAGACTTGGCGTGGCTGTAGGGTGCAGTTTGGCGTAACTATGGGGTGTGGCTTGGCGTAACTATAGGGTGCAGTTTGGCGTAACTATAGGGTGCAGTTTGGCGTAACTATAGGGTGCAGTTTGGCGTAACTATAGGGTGCAGTTTGGCGTAACTATAGGGTGCAGTTTGGCGTAACTATAGGGTGCAGTTTGGCGTAACTATAGGGTGCAGTTTGGCGTAACTATATGGTGTGGCTTGGCGTAACTATGGGGTGTGGCTTTGCGTAACTATAGGGTGTGACTTGACGTATAAAATGTTTGGCATGGTGTATCTATTGGTGGGACTTGACGTGTCTATAGGGTGTCACTTGGTGTATCTAATGGTTGTGACCTGACGTGTCTATAGGGTGTCGCTTGGTGTATCTAAATTCTCCTATATCAGGTTTCTTTGCTTTTTTTGCAGAACCGAAAACATTTCAATAAAAGTGTCCGTGGATAACATTGTGCAGACCTGTTTACTCTCAAACTCTTAAAATCGTACAATATCATCACACAATCATTCAATACATTATCTTAATAGTAAAAAATAAACATACAGTATACATAATGTATATACCTCAAAATCGTACACTGTACGCCAAATTCGTAAGAGTAAACAGGTCTGCATTGTGGAGTAATATTCACTTCCTCACTGGCTGCAAACAACCGACATTGCAGCCCTGGCTTCTCGTTGCCCACACGGTACGAAGGTGCAGATACGAAAAATGCGTGGGGAAGAAAAACAGTTCATTGTGTAAACAAGGCTTTGAACGCTATGTTGTATGTAATCATGGGTGTTTCAATGGACATCCTCGCATGTTTGAAATATCCCTCCGCCCTTTAGACTATCGAAAAGACTGGAAAACCGGATGTTGACTTGGGTTTTTCGCGAAGGGTGATTCTTGAGCAAATGGCGTCAAAGGTCACTGAACCGTGAAATCCTGACCGGATCTTTTAAAGTCATCTGTATATGTTTTTTATACTAGAGATGTTCTTGCACTCAGTGAGCCTGACACACCCCTTGACATTAAGACGAAAACAGCTTTCACTGAGTCTAGCTGTTTGCTATGACCATCAACAGAAGCCATGTACAAACATTGAATTCTAGCGGTATCTATTTTGTCATCTCCAGTATTTGGTCATGGAAACTTTATGTTGCAATTTCAAGAACAAAGTTCTTTCAGCAAGTCAAGGTAAAATACGTTGCAATTGACCCAACGAGGCAACTTTAAAATAATACCACGGAGGTTGTACCGAAAATCTGTCTTACAAAGAATGTTCGCATAATAATTAAACTTCATAGCCAGCAGTGGCATTATCTATATGTGCCCATAAAATTTTATCCAACCGGGAATAGAACGGGTACTTCAGCTAGTGTATATATATATATATATTATGTAACATAATATGGGGTAGGTAAAGATTTTATAGAAAATATAAATTGCATATGGAACGCCAACACTACATTAATTATACCTTTTGTTTTACTGTGTTGCAACAGGGGTACTAGACACCGAATATAAAGTGATACCAATGAATAAACAGATAATTGTGCCCCCCCTTTCCCCACCCCACCCCCTACACACACGAATACAGTCCTATAATGTATGCAAGAGAAATACTGTTTATATTTAACATCATCTTGTGTAAGTTACCAAAAATTTGGTAAACAGAGGTCATGTACCAGAGCTACCAATTATTTGGTACACAGAGGCCATGTACTAGAGCTACCAATAATTTGGTACACAGAGGTCATGTACTAGAGCTACCAATAATTTGGTACACAGAGGCAATGTACCAGAGCTACCAATAATTTGGTATACAAAGTTCATGTACCGAAGTTACCAAACTGCTCTACTAAACCTTTCCAACAGTGGACTATGAGAAATTTCTTTTTTTTTTAAATCTTTTTTAGATGCCCAAAACACGTTAAACATTGTTATTTTGATTGTGCATATTGTCAGTTGATAAATTTTAAACCATCATTGTAGGTCAATGTGACGATAATCTGATATTTTTATGCGCAGAATATATATTTCATTTTTTAGTACTACCTTGCATGCTTAGAGATATTACCGCAGTCAAAAAATAAGGTTCAAATTTCAAAAATATCAATGACTCATTGATTTCGTATTTCGATAGACCAACCATGCGGTGTTGAAATATGAAAGACGTAAGTGCTTCGGCAGTATTCAATGGAACGAGACGATGGTAACAGGTAATATCCTATGAAGATCATGTTGTGTGATGCGAGACAGTAATGGATGGTTCTGTGCAGCCAAGGAAGTTAAAGATTGGCGGAGAGATTAGTTGGAGGTTACCGAAAACACCAGCGCCATGGTGAAAATAATAGAGCATAGTAATAATAGTCAAGATGGCGTTAAGTTGTGTTGACATTACATTTGGTCTTGACATGGCATTTGGTGTTGACATGGCATTTGGTGTTGACATGGCATTTGGTGTTGACATGAAATTTGGTGTTGACATGGCATTTGATGTTGACGTGGTATTTGGTGTTGACAGGGCATTTGGTGTTGACGTGGCATTTGGTGTTGACATGGCATTTGGTGTTGACATGGCATTTGGTGTTGACATGACATTTGGTGTTGACAGGCTTGGTGTTGACATTGCATTTGGTGTTGACATGGCATTTGGTGTTGACATGGCATTGGTGTAGACGTGGTATTTGGTGTTGACATATCATTTGGTGCTGACAATGCATTTGGTGTTGACATGGTATTTGGTGTTGACGTGGCATTTGGTGTTGACAATGCATTTTGTGTTGACGTGACATTTGGTGTTGACGTGGTATTTGGTGTTGACGTGACATTTGGTGTTGACGTGGTATTTGGTGTTGACGTGGTATTTGGTGTTGACGTGACATTTGGTGTTGACGTGGTATTTGGTGTTGACGTGACATTTGGTGTTGACGTGGTATTTGGTGTTGACGTGGTATTTGGTGTTGACGTGGCATTTGGTGTTGACGTGGCACTTGGTTTTGACAGGGCATACGTGGCATTTGGTGTTGACATGGCATTTGGTGTTGACATGGCATTTGGTGTTGACGTGGTATTTGGTGTTGACGTGGCATTTGGTGTTGACGTGGTATTTGGTGTTGACGTGACATTTGGTGTTGACGTGGCATTTGTTTATGACATGGTAAATAGTGTTTAAATAGTCTTGACTTGGTAAACAGAGTTTTAAAAGTCTTGACATGCTAAGTAGTATTGAAATGTTATGTGCTGTTGAGATAGTATGGGGTGTTCATGGAGGGCTAGTTTAATGTATGGAGTGTTCATCGGAGGCTAGTTTAATGTATGGGGTGTTTATGGAGGGCTAGTTTAATGTATGGGGTGTTTATGGAGGGCTAGTTTAATGTATGGGGTGTTTATGGAGGGCTAGTTTAATGTATGGGGTGTTTATGGAGGGCTAGTTTAATGTATGGGGTGTTTATGGAGGGCTAGTTTAATGTATGGGGTGTTTATGGAGGGCTAGTTTAATGTATGGGGTGTTTATGGAGCGCTAGTTTAATGTATGGGGTGTTTATGGAGGGCTAGTTTAATGTATGGGGTGTTTAAATGATATTTGGGCTTGTCATAAAAAGTGGTTTTAATATGGGGTTGACAGGGTGTGTGGGGTTGGAATGGTATGTGGGGTTGTCATGGTGTGTGGGGTTGGCATGGGGTATGGGGTTGGCATTGTTTGTTGACATGGTGTGTGGAGTTGAAATGGTATTTAGTCTTGACGTGATAAACGGTGTTGACTTGGGATGTTGTCATGGTGTGTGGCGTTAAGATGGGGTTAGGATATGGTACGTGGAGTTCACATGGTATGACGTAGTGACATGTATGGGGTATTGGCATGATATGGGCTGGTACTAGTTGTTGACACTGTTAATAGTTTGACATATAAAATAGTATTGAAATGGTGTATGGTCTGGACATGGTAAGTCCTGTTTAAATCGTAAGTGGTGTTGACATGGTGTGGGGTGTCGACACGGTGTGTTGTCATGTGGTGTTAAGATCGGGTTCTGATATGGTATGGGGTATTTACACGGTACGTGGTGCTGAAATGGACCGAGGAGGGGGCAGTTTAGAAACTGTTTTGCATTATATATCAATCATAGCTCGACGTTAACGAGGTCATATCACATAACTAGATGCAATTTCGCGATGTTAAGAGTCAGGGTGTTCTATTTGCGTCGTTAACTCAGATGAAAAATGTTAATGTTTACCATCACTAAAATCAGTTTGTATTGATTGCTTACCTGTTGTTTTAGAATACAGTTTTATCCGACAACATGATCAGCCTCGTGGTAAACACAAACTACAAACTTTGAGAATCCCAGTCAACGTTTCGCTTCAGAGTATACAAGGAATGAGACGGCTTCTGTGTTGACGGCTTCTGTGTTGACGGCTTCTGTGTTGACAAGAAATCTGAACTGTGAAATAATTTATCCTTCAAATGGCACGACTTCTCTCTCTCTCTCTTTCTTTCTCTCTCTTTCTCTTTCTCTCTCTTTCTCTCTCTCTCTTTTTCTCTCTCTCTCTCGCTGTTTCTCTCTCTCTTTTTCTCTCTCTCTTGCTGTTTCTCTCTCTCTTTCTCTCTCTCTCTCGCTGTTTCTCTCTCTCTTTTTCTCTCTCTCTTTCTCTCTCTCTTTCTCTCTCCCTCTTTCTCTCTGTCTCTCTCTTTCTCTCTCCCTCTTTCTCTCTATCTCTCTCTCTCTTTCACTCTTTCTCTCTCTCTTTCGTTATCCCTTTCTCTTTATCTCTGTCTCTGTATCTCTCTCTCTTCATCTCTCCTTCTCTCTCTTTCTATCTCTTTATCTCTCTCGTTCTTTCTTTCTATCTCTCTCTCTCTCTTTCTCTCTCTTTATCTCTCTCGTTCTTTCTTTCTGTCCCTCTTTCTTTCTCTCTCTTTAATCTCTTCTTCTCTCTCTTCCTTTCTCTTCATCTCTCCTTCTCTCTCTTTCTCTCTCTTTATCTCTCTCGTTCTTTCTTTCTCTCTCTCTCTCTCTTTCTCTCTTTTTATCTCTCTTGTTCTTTCTTTCTCTCTCTCTCTCTCTCTCTCTCTCTCTTTAGATGTAGAAAATACTAAAGTTAAACTTTTTGTTGTTTTTTGTTTTAATAGATTGTAAGAACTTTGTTTAAGAGTTAAGTGACACAAGGGGTCAGTTCAGAACCCAGTGTATTTGTTGATTAAGAAGATAAAAAGTGAGTCTATCGCAGAGTGAGTCTATAACAAGGTCAGCCTATCACAAAGTGGGTCTGTCGCAGAGTGAGTCTATCACATTTGAGTGTATCACAGTGAGTGTCGCAATGTGAGTCTATCGCAAAGTCGGTCTATCACAAAGTCGGTCCATCACAAAGTCAGTCCATCACAATGTCAGTACATCACAATGTCAGTCCATCACAATGTCAGTCCATAACAAAGTCAGTCCATCACAAAGTCAGTCCATCACAATGTCAGACCATCACAATGTCAGTCCATCACAAAGTCAGTCCATCACAATGTCAGTCCATCACAAAGTCAGTCTATCACAAAGTCAGTCCATTACAAAGTCAGTCCATCACAATGTCAGTCCATCACAATGTCAGTCCATCACAATGTCAGTCCATCACAATGTCAGTCCATCACAATGTCAGTCCATCACAATGTCAGTCCATCACAATGTCAGTCCATCACAATGTCAGTCCATCACAATGTCAGTCCATCACAATGTCAGTCCATCACAAAGTCAGTCCATCACAAAGTCGGTCTATCACAACGTCAGTCCATCACAAAGTCGGTCTATCACAAAGTCGGTCCATCACAATGTCACTCCATCACAAAGTCGGTCCATCACAATGTCAGTCTATCACAAAGTGTCCATCACAAAGTCAGTCTATCACAAAGTCAGTCCATCACAAAGTCAGTCTATCACAATGTCAGTCCATCACAAAGTCGGTCTATCACAAAGTCGGTCCACCACAATGTCAGTCCATCACAAAGTCGGTCCATCACAATGTCAGTCTATCGCAAAGTCGGTCTATCACAAAGTCAGTCCATCACAATGTCAGTCCATCGCCGAATCTTTCACTCAAAATATTGGCTATGATTTTAAACCAAAAAATATGTTTTATATGTTTGTAGTTGTTATTTTTGTAATATGAACATTACATACTAGCGAGAACCCGGCATGCGTTGCAATGCCACTCAAAGAAAAAAAAGTGTTTGTGTTTTAATTACGTTTTTGAAGTAATTTTTAAATAGAAATTTTTTAAATTTTTTTTTCCGTCTGCTGCGTACACAAATAAATTAGAAGGTTTTTCGACGCGTGAACATACAAAAATAAGCTGTCCACGTGAAAAGCACATATTTTCAAAATTTAGTCCACACTCTTGAAGCGATTGATCCATTAATGCAATAGCTATGTTTGAAATTATAGCTCACATAATAAAAACTAAATTAAAAAATTAAGGCCCCGGCCCAAAACGCAAAATTGTAAAATGGTTGTAGTAATTCAGAAACCTACTTATTATGTCACACACACACTGAAATGTCGCTATTTGTATTAAATTAAATTTCATCCAATCATGCAATAGCTCTGTTGGAAATTATATTTCTATAGGTCATATAAGACAATAATAATTTAGGGCCCCCGTCACCAAAAGGAATATTTCAAAATGGATAAACTAATTCAAAAACCTTTGTCGCCGTGCGCACAACTTACGAAAGTTTTATCCCAATCGGATGAATGGTATAGGAACGCTTACGTAAATTATATTTAGCTTTTAAAAGAAAAAAAAAGAATGTGGGCCCCAGGCCCAATACGTTAAATTGTATTTTTTTTTAATAATTCAGACAAATTTGCGGGCGTGTGTACAAAAACTCACAAAAAATGTATCGAAATCTAATGAGTGGTATATGAGCGCATAAGGGACATACATACATTAAGTTTTTATATGCATAGATATAGTGAACCGAATAACAAGATAACTTTTGGGCAATTATTAAAATTAAAGGATTCTATCTATCTATCTATCTGCCTATCTGTCTATCTGTCAATCTGTCTATCTATCTGACTATCTGTCTATCTGTCTGTTTGTCTGTCCGTCCGTCTGTCTGTCTGTCTGTCTATCTGTCTATCTATATATCTATCTTAACTTATTTTTAACTTGTGCAAAATGTTTGTGTTTTTATATTCATGGGTATAATTATGTAAATGTATTTACGTTTTGTTAACGTTATTGATTTTCTTAATTGGTAAACATATGTTCATATGTAAAATTAGAATATAGCATCTATTTTTTACAACTGTAATGTCATTGGATTGAAAGTTATTGTCATTCAAATAAAAATGTATAAACTCAATTTCCTACCCCCGATATTTATGTATCGAAGAAGATTAATTATTTTTCAAATTCATTCTGAGACTAATCTTGTGCTGCATCGGGCAAAATGAATCTATCGTATTAATCCCCCCCCCCCCCCGCCCCAAACAGAGTTTTAAAAAAAAATATTAAATCATCCACTGGATTGTAGCCCCCTTATTTACGAAAAAAGATTTTTTTTTGCATTTAATATGCTTTGTTCTTATTTAGATGATTGATAAGTGCATTTAAAATGCTATTTGGCTACGTAGTTTTGCTGCACCAATTTAATTAAACGGCATATTCTTATTAAAATTATTTTTAAATGTAGATTTTTTACTAATTTATAAATTTCATATAAGTTTATTTTTGGAATGAATAAAATGTACAAACTTATTAAATGTTAAAAATACAAAGCTAAATTAGTATTTAAGTATAACAATTTAAAAATCAATCAATGCTATTTATTAATTTTACTTTTAAGAAGGGGAATATACATTATCAGTTTTGTCACGCTCTTTTATTAAATCAGAGAACTTTGAGCTTTGGCGAAATAGGCCATTCTTACTATGACGTCATTTGTGTGATTATTTAGAACTAATTGACAAAGCATTAAAGAACGCACTAATAACAACTGATGTTTAGGTTTTCCCGATAAATGTGATTACTGTGTAATTCTCTGATCATATTTTTTTTAATTTATTTTTTTCTTCATCACTTTCAAGCGCATATAAAATGCTTAAGATAATTCCTTACTTGTTTCTTTAAATATATTTGTAATTTATACTAATAATACTAAAACCTTTGCTGAAATAAATGCGGAAACATTTTTTTTTTTGCGCATGTAAATTTATTCGATTTCCGTAAAATAATTGAAAACAACTATGATTGTTTTTAAGAGTCCGAACTTATCAAAATAATATCGGTTCTTAAGTGTTATGTCAGCATAGCTTATTCTTATATATATATATGTCATACAAAAGTCACCCCAGTAAACATAAGTGTATTTTTTCTCCAGAGGAGAGGAGGCTTTTGTTTGTTTAAGATAGAGGGGTGGGGATGGCGTTAATAATTAGGCGTAAGTAGAACTATGTTCAAAGATCTATCAATTAATATTTTCATTTGTTACAAATTTCATTGCCATTAATACACATAGGAGCTTGTGTGAAACAAACAAGAATAATATATATATATATAAAAAAAAGAATCAGTTGTAGATTTTCTTGAGACTTCAGTATTTTCATAATCACCTTGAAATTTAAATAACAATTTACTTGACTATAGTTCGCGGAAATGTCATCGGTGAAACTGTCGTCGTCATAACGGTCATCCGTGAAACCGTCGTTGGCATAACGGTCATCGGTGAAACGGTCGTCGGCATAACGGTCATCCGTGAAACGGTCGTCGGCATAACGGTCATCCGTGAAACGGTTGTCGGCATAACGGTCATCGGTGAAACGGTCGTCGGCATAACGGTCATCGGTGAAACGGTCGTCGGCATAATTTCGTCGGCATAACGGTCATCGGTGAAGCGGTCGTCGGCATAACGGTCATCGCTGAAACGGTCGTCTGCATAACGGTCGTCGGCATAACGGTCATCCGTTAAACGGTAGTTGGCATAACGGCCCGTGGTGCAAGGTTGATCGCGGAATGTCACAGAACCGGTTACATGGGGCCTTGATAGAGTAAACAACGGAAGAAAGAAGGGCGTTGGATAAGATACAAATGTGTATGTTCCTGAAACACGTGATATGAGTTGCCCTCTCGTTTGAATGATTCAGTGTGTTATGTCGCAGACGTATTTCACTGCACCGCAGACAGCATACGGGTGGGGAACATTTTAAACTTGGGGGGGGGGGGTATGTTTAGGCCCGAGGGTGTCGTGGTATTAGTTTTAACACAGATTTTTTTTTAAATTTCAACCCGGGTTTTAATTGAATCAATAATTCAACTGAATTAGGCGCAGATCATGTGAATGAACAATTTGTGAGATGTGCATTTTGTCAACTACAGGGTTATAAGGGGAGAGACTGCAATCAAGTTCGAAAATTAGGAAATGAGTGAAACAAAAAAGGATTGCTAGCTCAAAGCCTAACCACTTTCTCCTTTCAACTGCTTTGGTCTTGGGCTCAAATAATGAAGAGAAAAAAAAATTAAAACCTTTGTTTGGCATTCATAAAATGCATCGAACATTTTGTTTTTGGGTTGATAAAAAGATTGTTTTAGAAGGCGGAAGTTTGTACCCTTTAGAATTCTGCGCCATTTTAGTATGCGTTTGTGACGCTTTATAGTGACGTCCTGGGGTTTATAGTGAGAACAAGGGTTTTATAGTGAGATCAGAGGGTTAATAGTGAGACCAAGGAGTTTAAAGTGAGACCAAGGGGTTTATAGTGTGATCAATAGGTTTATAGTAAGATAAAGGGGGTTATAATGAGAGCACCGGGTTTATAATCATGTCAAGGGTTTTAAAGTGAGACCAGAGGTCTTATATTGATATAAAGGAATTTATAATGAGATCAATGCGTTTATATTGAGATAAGGGGGTTTACAGTGAGATCAAGGGAATTGTAATTACACTAAGGGGTTTAAAGGGAGATCAAGGGGTTTATAGTGAGATCAAGGGGTTTATAGGTAGATCGAGGGGTACCCTTGTTGCGTCCGACTACGGTATATGTACGTTCGAGGTCAGTGAACTGATACTCACGGGTTTACCTGACAAGACTAGCACAAATCAGGTGTTTCGGATAGACGGACTAGCACGAATCAGGTATTTCTGATAGGTGGACGAGCACGAGAATTATCATGTGAGGTCAGCAGTCGGGGAAAAAGCCCATTGCCTAGATGGAGGTGATTCTGAACAGTTGTTTCTCAAGGTGGAGTTCAATCTTTGTACAATTCTCAATAAAGCAATAGGTGACCCAGGTAGTCTTGGCTTGGTTCGTTTGAGTACGTTGATCGTTAACTAAATGACACAAAGATTTTTTTATGAAAAAAAATGTCATTTAGTCTCGATTAATAGCTTAGATGGATAGCTTTGGGGGTCGAAAGACCCTTACACAGGGGTCGCCTAAGACCATGGGAAAACACATATTTATGAAGTGGCAACGAAAATAATTTTATGTTTGGGGGTCACCACAAATTGAGGAACTGTATTAAAGGTTCGTGGTATTAGGAAAGTTGAGAACCACTGGCTTAGATGAAGAGCTTTCATGTGCTAAACCCAGTCGCTTAGCAGTTATTAATTTACATGCCTAGGGTAATCTGAATTACCCGTTCCATTTTTTTAAAAATTAGGGTTCAGGGGCGCTGAAAAAAATTGGTTTGGGAACAATAAATTAAGGAAAAAATGAAATGAAGTGAAACTGAAATGGAGGGGGAAATGAAATGGGGGGGGGGGGATGAAATGGGTTGAATACTGAAATCAAGGGAGGAGTCAATGTGAGTGAACAATAAAATGGAGGGAACGGTCAAATGCTTTGGTTTGTGAGAGTGCTTTGGTTTGTGAGAGTGCTTTGGTTTGTGAGAGTGCTTTGGTTTGTGAGAGTGCTCTGGTTTGTGAGAGTGCTTTGGTTTGTGAGAGTGTTTTGGTTTTTGAGAGTGCTTTGGTTTGTGAGAATGCTTTGGTCTGTAAGAGTGCTTTGGTTTGTGAGAGTGCTTTGGTTTGTGCGTAGAATGTCATAATTCGTGAATTGTATTGGTAGTATTGGCACTAATTGGGATTCTTATATGCATGTTTTGCTACTTGTATCCATGTTTTGTCAAATTTTTCAGCCCACCCCCTCAAATTGCTCAATATTAAATTTTCTAAATAATTTATATGCAAAATTATATTAATTTAAATCTAATCGCAAAGACAAATAGGAAATGAATTATACGTTTAGTATTTTAAAGGGTAATTTTTTATGAAAAAAATCTTGGAATATCAAAAGGTCATTCCCTTAAATATACATGTTAAATCATTATATTATTTCATTCCTCTAAACTGTGATAGATTATTTTGCTCCTTTCCATATTTGTTCTAGACAGCACTACATCTATAACGATATATGAAATACATAAATGTGTTTTTAGTCGTGTGCAGACTTTCAAATAAACATTTTTACTCTGTTATTAAGAATTAGTGAATTTTTTTTATGTCAAGACAAAGGCTAAAATATACGTTAACTACTCTATAATTATGGATGGAGGGATGCGTGGAAGGAAACTTGGATGAGTGGATGGATAAATGTGTTGATAGATAAGTGGATGTTTTTTTGTAAAGGGTCAAAACTCAAACATATCTGGTAACGATCAAAAGTCTGTTAGCTGAACTGGAACAGCTGATGAAGGCGCATGATCATATTTTTAAAACGTTCGGATTTCTCTCGGAGCTAACGTCATTGATCACTGAGTGGATCGAGGAGAAAGATAAGAATCACGTTCCCTCGTATCCAGATGACACTCTAGACACACTGGGGAGTGCTGAGCAGTTTGCTGCATTTATTTGCACTTGGAAACAGGTGACTGTGAACGAGTCAGCAGAGATTACTAAGTACCGACTTTTATCATCGTTGAATTTTTCTCAGACATTTCCAAACTTCAAGATTGAGTTGCGCATCTATCTGTGCATGATGGTGTCCAATGGAGTGGAGCCTTGACTTCACTGACACGATCGAAGAATTCTCGCTTGTTAAGTTTCGAAAAACCGCAATGTAAGTAAACAGCATCAGCGCGGTAGTTAGACTGACAATATGCCTGGGTAAAGGTGATCTGGTAAAATCCTTTTTGCGGTAAGTGCACTTTACAGACAATTGCTATTGAATATTGGCTCGTTGAGTGGCAAGCAATTAAGGCACCTCGGTCTGTCTGGCGTGTCAAATGCACTGCACCAATTTCGCCTTAATCCTGCCCTGCAGAATGTACAATGTGTTAAAATCAAATCTGTCTGAAACTGTTTCCATAGGAGACTCTTGGGCTGGTCTACTTCTCTTGTGCGTCATGAACGTCCGGGATAGCTCTTGCGACCCACGGTAAAGTGAAAAGAATGATATCCTCTATCAACGACCATTAAAGTCTACAACAACCTCACTGCACTCGTTCGAGTCAAAAGCTAGCAAAGTTTTTTGTGACAGCTGCAAAATTAAAACGCACTTCTCTAATGCATCGGAAATCGTGCGCATTCCCGCACTGTCTAAAAGCTGGCACTGCACCTTCTGAAATGGATCCCTTTCTGGATACATCATAATTTATTCAATTTTATTATATTATTTTTTATTTATTTCCATTTTCTTCTGTTGCAGCTCTGTTTGAACCACTGATTCTCATGCTATATTTACACATTTGAAGGTAGGAAATGTTTTAAATGACTTTATTTTATTTTATTTTTAAAGTGGAGTTTTAAATCGTCTCAGGGTCGATTCTTCCTATATGATGTTAATAACATATGACGTTATATTATTATTATGAAGTCATTTATCTTGAAAGATACTTTTGTTAACTGATTGTCACCGTATCAATAGTCATTGTCCGAATCATTCCAAAATAAGGTTTTTCAGTAAATAAATTCTAAGGGTTTGGTATGCCTGTCAACAGTGACACAAAAATAAAAACATAAAATGGTCATTACACTTCATTACAAAAACAAGAGATTCATAGCTTCAGGGGCGCACCTGAAAACATCCTGCAGCAAAACCTTAACGCGTGATTGCAAAATTATTTATGATGCCGACTTTGATTCGGTGCAGTGTTTACTAGACATCTCCGATGAGAACCAGTACAAGGATCCCGGGCCCTAGGTTTAACGTACGATCTTTGTGCCCAGACGACGACGTTACCTGACTCGTGTAAGGGGTTGTGGGGCGGGGATATTAACCCAGCAGTAACACAAGAGACACTGAGACGACTTGTGTGGACATGAGCCCAGCAGTAACACAAGAGACACTGAGACGACTTGTGGGACATGAACCCAGCAGTAACACAAGAGACACTGAGACGAATTGTGGGACATGAACCCAGCAGTAACACAAGAGACATGGAGACGACTTGTGGGACATGAACCCAGCAGTAACACAAGAGACACTGAGACGACTTGTGGGGACATGAACCCAGCAGTAACACAAGAGACACTGAGACGACTTGTGGGGACATGAGCCCAGCAGTAACACAAGAGACACTGAGACGACTTGTGGGGACATGAGCCCAGCAGTAACACAAGAGACACTGAGACGACTTGTGAGGACATGAACCCAGCAGTAACACAAGAGACACTGAGACGACTTGTGGGGACATGAACCCAGCAGTAACACAAGAGACACTGGGATGACTTGTGGGAACATGAACCCAGCAGTAACACAAGAGACACTGGGATGACCTGTGGGGGACATGAACCCAGCAGTAACACAAGAGACACTGGGATGACTTGTGGGAACATGAACCCAGCAGTAACACAAGAGACACTGAGACGACTTGTGTGGACATGAACCCAGCAGTAACACAAGAGACACTGGGATGACCTGTGGGGGACATGAACCCAGCAGTAACACAAGAGACACTGGGATGACTTGTGGGAACATGAGCCCAGCAGTAACACAAGAGACACTGAGACGACTTGTGTGGACATGAGCCCAGCAGTAACACAAGAGACACTGGGACGACTTCAGTACAGATCACACTGCAGTAGAAATGTCTGACACACTGATATATATATATATATTTGTTTTTCCAAATGACCGGCTTCTTAATTAAATTGTGTGCGTGTCGAGATGACGAAGACCGTAGACTGCAAACAAAACCACCCCGCTAAATTAAATTTATGAGACAAAAACAATTTTTGTGGATAAAACATCCCAATATGTAAGCTTTACTGATCACAAGACAGAGTACACAGGTATCAGTAAAACAAATAACCTTAATGTTAACAATTAAATTAAACAAAATATTTTATATCCCACATGTAACTGCTTTTTAAAAAAAAAATAATAATAGAAATAATATGTCCCTCACGAATTGGGTCTGTCATTTAATGGCTGAAATCTACAAATAGAACCTCCGGGGCGTACAGTCTGGTCAATCTCTTTAAAATATTACTAAAACATCTTGGTATTCCATTTGGGCAATCTCCCAATAGCTATTTGGTTCTTCAGCGCTAATGTGAGCCAGCACACTGGATCAGGACTTAGACGAAAACGTGTTCACTACTCATTTTACGAAAGAATTTACAAAAATTGTTACTGCTATATAAATAAATAAATAAATATATATATATATATATATATAATATATATATGTTCGGAAATACATTGTTAAAAGCTATATTTTACGAAAACATGTCTCGATATATGGTAACTTTACATAGGGCGATGTCATGTTTTCCAGTCTTAGAAATGACAGACCCTATACCGAGATCAAAAGAAATGATAGAAAGTGGGTGGAAGTACAGAATTAAAAAAAAAACAGTTCTTGACCCCTTGACCTTAGCTTTCACCCCCACCCACCTCTGATTTCAGCATACCTCCCACTTCTACTCCCTCCAGGGGCGCTGCACTGAGCCAATATGTCGACGAACCCTAAACGCGACAATGCCGCCGGTCCATCCACCAACAAAACCAACAAGGCCGCCAAGGGCTCATCGAAGACCGAGACGGGCTCCGAGAAGGGCAAGGCATCGAAAGGGACCGCATCAGAAGCAGGGTATGGCAAGGCACCACACAACGACGCCCCACCGACGCTTGCGCCACCTAACGAGGCTGAGGTTGCGAGGGTCAAGTCTAGTCGCTCTTTTCCGTAGATAAAAAAAGGAAGAAAAACAAAGAAAAACAAAGAAAGAAATCCAAAGATGATCATCAAATTATTTTTTTTTAATTGTTTTATTTAGAAGCTAAGAGGAAAGAAAAACAATTCTGTTTTTTTTTTTTAAATATTGATTTTAAGTTTGTGAATAATATTTCCGTAATAAAATGTCTTTATGATTCTAATTCTAGGAAATGACCGTTAACATCAAAAAATAATTCGATCGAACAACCATAAAAAGTCAAAGAAAAGGTTATCTCTTTTATTAAACTGTAGTCACTTCAAACGAGACACAAAAGCCTCTGGGGAAAAAAAAGTGTTATAATTATTTGTTTTTTCTTTGTTGATGTTTTACCAGAATTGCCGAGGACAGTGGACTTGTAATCTACGCGTGAGGTTGCCCCATTGGCATGGCAGTGTAGCTTTTTGTCCCGTGTTTCCACTTTCCATAAAGAACTATGCAAACTATGGCTAAAATGTGGTCTTATCCTAGTGATCTTGTAATGTTCTTATTGAAATGTTCATTTCTGACCTTGGTTGGTACTTACTTTAGTTTTTATCATATGTGCTCAAAGGGTAAAAAAAAAATGTTTTTTTAATTAACTTGAAATGACAGATTTTGGGGACTGTTTCCCCCCGTTTCACCCCAAATAGTTGCGCTCATACTTGGGTAACTACATGCGACTATTTATAGTCTGTTATAACTATAGGGCGCAGTGCTCAGGTGACTCAAAACCTTGACAAGGCGCACATAGACAGATAAGAGGTGCAGTCAAACAACACGGACAACGAAGCGCCGCAGGAACCAGACACCTGGAAGGATTAAAAGAAAAAATCCGTCTACAGACCACCGCCGGATATAGGCTGTAGACCACTGCTGGATATAGGCTATAGACCACTGCTGGATATAGGCTAAAAACCACTGATGGATTTGGCTATAGACCACTGCTGGATATAGGCTAAAAACCACTGCTGCATTTGGCTATAGACCACTGCTGGATATAGGCTATAGACCACTGCTGGATATAGGCTATGACCACTGCTGGATATAGGCTAAAAACCACTGCTGGATTTGGCTATAGACCACTGCTGGATATAGTCTATAGACCACTGCTGGATATAGGCTATAGACCACTGCTGGATATAGGCTATAGACCACTGCTGGGTATAGGCTATAGACCACTGCTGGATATAGGCTATAGACCACTGCTGGATTTGGCTATAGACCACTGCTGGATATAGGCTATAGACCACTGCTGGATATAGGCTATAGACCACTGCTGGATATAGGCTATAGACCACTGCTGGATATAGGCTATAGACCACTGCTGGATATAGGCTATAGACCACTGCTGGATATAGGCTATAGACCACTGCTGGGTATAGGCTATAGACCACTGCTGGGTATAGGCTATAGACCACTGCTGGATATAGGCTACGACTACCGCAGGATATAAGCTATAAGTTAATTCTTTTTAAAGTTATACGGTTAGAGGTCGTTCGTAAATTACGTCACGCTCAAAAAAAAAGGGGGGGGGTGGTCTAAAAGGGTAATTTTTGCGTGACGTAATTTACGGACGACTTTTTATCTTTGTCATTTTATTATTATTTTTTTTTTTAAACAGGAAGTCAGTTTTATCTTTAAAGACTTTGTCTCTACGCGCATGTCCATCTCGTGGAGCGTACTCTTGTTGGTAAAGCGTAATTTACACACCTGACTATTTAAGACCTTTCTGGTGCAGTGTTCACTAGCTCGATGGAGGTTTGACACTTGCTCAAATTATAGTGGTTGACCGCGACTGCTTCGCTGTGAACGGGTGGGAGGGTGGATGAGGTCATATCTACTTAAATTTGTTTTATTCCTAGGTAAAAAATTTAGTCTCTTTAATTGAGATTTTGTAAGAATTCGATGTTTTTTTATAAAATAAAAATTAATAACTCTACTTTGGTCGATAATTTTGAGATAAAATTTTCAATTCTAAAAAATCGAAAAATAAAAAGACGAACAAAAATATTTTTTTTAAATAATTTTAAATTTCTTACAATGCATTTCACAAAGAAAGTGGGGGCAGAAAATAATATTTTCAAATATTAATAAAAAATAAAACACATTAAAAATGCGTCCACATTCAATTCGAATCCTTTGTTTTCAAAAAGTGTTTATCTTCACATCTGCAGTCTTTCTGTACGTAATGCATTTTGAAAATTTAAATTAAAAAAAATTATTTTCTACTTTTTAGTGCGTTTTAATTCGTCTTTGATAGAAAGTCCTTTTTAAATGTCTTTTTTATTTTAAATATTTTTTTAAAAAATTAAATGTAAAACACGTTGTCACGGGGAGCCAGATGCAGTCAAATAATTCACAAGAGGTGCAGAATACAGAAAAGGTTGAGAAACCGTGATCTGGACGATATGTGCTATTAAATCTGTCACGTAGTTTGCGACTACCAGTGTCCAGCAAGAACAGTTCCAGATATCATTTTTTTATCCGATTCCTATAATACTACTTGCAAATGAATCACTGTACCATCTCCTCTTTACTGAACGCCCCCCCCTGCCCTCCCCCAAAATAAACTGATAACAACTATTAGTAGTCTCTGTAGTTTAACTGCGCAATGTAAATTCTGATAACGTCAGGCAGACTTCTGTAAACGCCAGGCAGACTCCTGTAAACGTCAGGCAGACTTCTGTAAACGTCAGGCAGACTCCTGTAAACGCCAGGCATACTCCTGTAAACGCCAGGCAGACTCCTGTAAACGTCAGGCAGACTCCTGTAAACGTCAGGCAGACTCCTGTAAACGCCAGGCAGACTCCTGTAAACGCCAGGCAGACTCCTGTAAACGCCAGGCAGACTCCTGTAAACGCCAGGCAGACTCCTGTAAACGTCAGGCAGACTTCTGTAAACGCCAGGCAGACTCCTGTAAACGCCAGGCAGACTCCTGTAAACGCCAGGCAGACTCCTGTAAACGCCAGGCAGACTCCTGTAAACGTCAGGCAGACTTCTGTAAACGTCAGGCAGACTCCTGTAAACGCCAGGCAGACTCCTGTAAACGTCAGGCAGACTCCTGTAAACGCCAGGCAGACTTCTGTAAACGTCAAGCAGACTTCTGTTAACGCCAGGCAGACTTCTGTAAACGCCAGGCAGACTCCTGTAAACGTCAGGCAGACTTCTGTAAACTTGAGGCAGACTTCTGTAAACGTCAGGCAGACTCCTGTAAACGTCAGGCAGACTCCTGTAAACGTCAGGCAGACTCCTGTAAACGCCAGGCAGACTTCTTCCCTCCATTTGGAGAAAAACTAATTGTATAATATGTGTATTGCCATATTACGGATTTCCAGCCCTAAATCAAATGAAATAAATTAATTAATTAAAAGTTGATGCGGATGTTTCAAGAAGTGGAATAAAGTTCAAACCGTGTTATAAAGAATTTATGTATTAACTCCCTTTGACCGTGAGTGGAAATTATTTAAATGTTTGAAAAGACGTTATAAATGCAATTTTTTACATTATTATTTTTGGAAGAGCCGTGTACTTAAGTGTATTTTTTGCAGTGTTTAGAAAAATGTGTTAAATTTTTTTAAATTCTTATTCAAGTACCTTATATACTGTTCGAGTTATTTCTAAATCACACACTTCCGAATACGTTTCATGAATAATATTTACAGGAATGATGCAGGGGAGATAATCAAATATAATACCGGTCTGAATTCATTTTTTGAAAAATGGTTGTATGATCTGCATGGGTGGGAGTGGTGAGGCTGGCCAAAGCCCTACATGGGCTGTAGCGGCACAGCGATGAGTGGTAGCGGCACAGCGATGGGTGGTAGTGGCACAGCGATGGGTGGTAGCGGCACAGCGATGGGTGGTAGCGGCACAGCGATGTCTGTGTGGATGGGAGTGGTGAGGCAGGCCAAAGCCCTACATGGGCTGTAGCGGCACAGCGATGGGTGGTAGCGGCACAGCGATGTCTGTGTGGATGGGAGTGGTGAGGCAGGCCAAAGCCCTACATGGGCTGTAGCGGCACAACGATGGGTGGTAGCGGCACAGCGATGGGTGGTAGCGGCACAGCGATGGGTGTAGCGGCACAGCGATGGGTGGTAGTGGCGGTCGACACATCATTGAATATGCATTTAATTCCAGTTAGTATCAATAAGTGTTAAACATCAAAGGTTGTTCTGTAGTAATTTTTTTCAAATATTTTATTAACTAGGCGTATTTAGGGCATGGTGGCGATTCTGAAGCTAGATGTGTATTGTTTGCAAAGATTGGTCTCAATGACACACTTGAAAATGTGTGAAATGGGTGCTGGGTAGCCTAGTGGTCTAAACTGAGCAAAATCTGAAGCTGATGGTCATGAGTTCAATCCCCGCTAAAGCCCAGTCAAGCAAAAACACCACCAGCACCCCGGGGAATGGTTTTTATGTAATCCTAAGAGCGGCATTAAGTTAAACCATTTAATTTTAATACATGCATCTCAATAGAATGCTAACGGTACGTGATGTCATAAGGGAAAAAAATTATATATTTTTTAAAATATTTTTTTTAAGGTTCAACATTTTTTTAAATGCCACAAGTTATTTTTTTTATCCTCAATGGGTTTATCGACGAGTTTTGCATCAAGAAATCGTGTGTGATGTGACAGATTGTTAGAGATAAAGTCTTAAATTTTATGATAGGACACAGCGTGCCAAGCGAGTCGTCATATTCGTTGCACACTCCGTTTCAGTTTCAATGGTTTTTCCCGGAAATGAGATGGTGACGTGTACACGAGCTATTTTTAAAAATATGCGGCCTCACGATAGAAACGGGAGTTTAGAGAGAGCAGATTAGTCGGACAATCTGTGTTCCCGGCTGCACTCAAACATTTGCAGTTAACTTGTTCAGAGACGATAACCGTTTAGCTTAAGTATCAGTTTTTTTTTATCTGGCTCAAACAGGTAATAGTTTTACATCTTAATGTGATTCTTTGTTAATGCAGATGGGTTGGGTGGGGGGGGGGGGGGGGGGAGGAGAGCATACGCTTGTTGTCTTTCTTTTTCTGTTCTTTTTTTTTTCATTGTTTTTCTCAAAATTCCGAAGTTAAAAACCTTCCCATTGAAGGAGAAAAGATAGAACACTTCTTTGGCTAAAGATAACTATATTTTGATAAATTATTAAGAGTTAATTCCTACATGGCCGTTTGATTTGAACTACTGGGGTCACGGGGAATTCCTCTGCCTAAATTACTGATTAAATCTACGCCGAAAAACCGGACACTCTGTGACTCTAGCCGTGGATCTATTTTTAGTTCCGGAAAGTAAACACTGCTGCATGACATCATCATGGCATAGTGCTACCTAGTGGTAAATCCTTTATAGAAGATATTAGTCAGTACATGTTTAAGTTTTACTTGATCCCCAGCCTTGGCACAGAAAGACTCCACTGGCGAATCCATGATACATATTTTAAATACTCTTCACCCACCCCTTTTTCCCGCCCGCCTCCTCCTCCTTCACCCCCAATTTCGGACGGACACATTCTTTTTTTTTTTTCTTTTCAAAGTAGATTAAAATGTGGAGTTTTCCTGTATCCGACAACGACAGAAACATATAATTTTTGTCAGCGCTTGGTCAGATGATGCAGTTTTGATTGCGAACATTTAATAGTGTTCCACGTTGTGCGACGAAACGATCACATTCCATTAGATTACTCAAGGGGATCGGGGCGGGGGCATTGTGGCGATTCTGAAGCTAGATGTGTATTGTTTGCAATGATTGGTCTCAATGACACACTTGAAAAAAATACTTATAAGATAAGATAAGATTCTTTTATTAATCCAAACAAATGGAAATGTTTTTTTTTTATTGCATTGTACTTACAAATTTTCAGCACATAAATAAATAGATATCTTAATAAAGACAACATTTTTCAACTAAAACAATTGAAACACAAGACATCTTCATTATGAACCTGTGTGCCGCTTTAAGCCAACTGCGGGCATTTAAAGGGGGTGGGGTGGGAGGGGAATCATTCTTCAAAACTGCGGAGGGGGGGGGGGGGGTAGCGCCCTCTTTTTTTTTTTTTTTTTGGACGAGAGAAGTGCACAGATGCACATGTACTCGAATCAATGGGTCTGGGCAGTGCGTTTATAAATAGTGGTAGGCAACGCACTGTCGCCTGCTGAAATGTATGATCCGGCCCACAAGAAAGCCAGGGAACTCAAATAATGTTTTCGTAATCTGTGTAATCTCTGAATGTTTATCTAAAAAAAAAAAAAGCCTATGAAAATTAATATCACCGTGTGAAATTGTCAAGTTTTACTAATGGTAATAACAAGTTTGTTTTGTTTTGTTGGTTTTCTGTGTGGTTTTTTTTTTTTTCATCCCACTGTTTATTTTTTGAACTGAACTCGAAGCCTATCTCCAGTCACTTGTATTAAAACTCATTGAAAAGTATAAAGTGGCAGAACAGAAATACATTTTCCAGGTTGCACTTCTTTTTTTTTTTTACAGTTTTACCGTAAATACAAGGCAGATGGAGACGTGCTCAAGTGATCTAAGTGGGGATTTATTTTTGTTTTTATTTTTATTTTATTTATTTATTTTTTGACCAGGCGCTTCCCTAACCCGTGATCCTGCTTGGAAGGCTGCGGATTTAGCTTAACACGAACGTTCCACGCGTAATATGAAACGTCCGTTTAGTCCACACAAATGGAAAGCTTCAAGTCTGGCTTATTTCACAAAATATGATGGAATTTTTTTTTTTTAAATATTGTAACTGTATGGCGTTTGTTTAAAAAATTTTCATTCAGAAATGAGAAGATTATAACTCTGATGGGGTGTCAAAACTCAGGTGTTTCCTTTGCGTCGGGTGGCGGGGGCGTAAGGGAGGTTTGCGGGGGGGGATGTCCACCCCAGATTGCAAATTTTTTCTTGATATGGAAGGGGGGCGTGAGTAGGGGTGCATGAGGAGGGGGGCATGAGGAGGGGGGGCACGTGTGGCCACCGCTCGAGTGTTTTCTTGAACGTGGGGCTGCAGGGGATTTTGATCAGACTTTGGGGGGGGGGGGGGGGTCTGCTTCAGCTTCGGAACACGGCTGGTAGAAGACAGGGGCAACATAGCTGTTAAAGAGTAGGGCAATATAGCTGGTAGATGCGTAAGGACACACAGATCTAAGTGAGTGGGCAACATAGCTGGTAGAGGAGTGAGGCAAAATAGCATGTAGAAGAGTGGGGCAACATGACAGATAGTAGAGTAAGGGGTCAGTCGACATGTATCCTGGCAGTCGAAGTCTGCCAACATGTCACAGTCGGTACAACATGGGGCCTTGTGGACATCCCACACACCCCTCGTCCCACACACCCCTCGTCCCACACACCCCTCGTCCCACACACCCCTTGTCCCACACACCCCTCGTCCCACACACCCCTCGTCCCACACACCCCTCGTCCCACACACCCCTCGTCCCACACACCCCTCGTCCCACACACCCCTCGTCCCACACACCCTTCCCCCCCACACACATTTTTTTTATTTACGATATTTCACCATAACATTGACGCGTGCGCTGCAGCTGGAGTAGCGTGTTGTGTGTTCATGGGACCAGTCGTGTGAACCTGCTTTACATTCAACCTAACCTCCTTTATTTAAACTTATGTAGGTTTAAGAAACTGTCTTCTCAGACTTTCTTGATGGTTTTTTGTGTGACTTTTCGTGTTAAATAATTTGCATTAGTATGTGTTGAGGCACTTCTCAAATAGTTAACTTTTATCTTGTAGTATATCTTGTTTCAACTTTAAACACATGCAAGCTGTGGTTCCGTTGTAGTGAATAAGGCATTGGCCAAAACGTCTCTGAATGTGCATCTTACAATCTCATTAAACTTTAACTATACTGTTTTATTTGTTTGTGTCTTGTTGATCCACGTAGAAGCTTTAGCATAGTCCAACCCTCCTATGATTCTAGGCACTAACGCCAACCCTCCTATGATTCTAGGCACTAACGCCAACCCTCCTATGATTCTAGGCACTCACGCCAACCCTCCTAAGATTCTAGGCACTCACATCAACCCTCCAATAACTCTAGGCACTCACACCAACCCTCCTATGATTCTAGGCACTCACGCCAACCCTCCTATGATTCTAGGCACTCACACCAACCCTCCTAAGATTCTAGGCACTCACAACAACCCTCCTATGATTCTAGGCACTCACATCAACCCTCCAATAACTCTAGGCACTCACACCAACCCTCCTATGACTCTAGGCACTCACACCAACCCTCCTAAGATTCTAGGCACTCACACCAACCCTCCTATGATTCTAGGCACTCACATCAACCCTCCAATAACTCTAGGCACTCTCACCAACCCTCCTATGACTCTAGGCACTCACACCAACCCTCCTAAGATTCTAGGCACTCACACCAACCCTCCTAAAGATTCTAGGCACTCACATCAACCCTCCAATAACTCTAGGCACTCACACCAACCCTCCTATGACTCTAGGCACTCACACCAACCATCCTAAGATTCTAGGCACTCACACCAACCCTCCTATGACTCTAGGCACTCACACCAACCCTCCTAAGATTCTAGGCACTCACATCAACCCTCCAATAACTCTAGGAAATCACACCAACCCTCCAATAACTCTAGGCACTCACACCAACCCTCCTATGGCTCTAGGCACTCACACCAACCCTCATATGACTCTAGGCACTCACACCAACCTTCTATGACTCTAGGCATTCACACCAACCCTCCTATGACTCTAGGCACTCACACCAACCCTCCTTTTTTTCTAGGCACTCACACCAACCCTCCTATGACTCTAGGCACTATCACCAACCCTCCTATGACTCTAGGCACTCACACCAACCCTCCTATGACTCTAGGCACTCACACCAACCCTCCTATGACTCTAGACACTCACACCAACCCTCCTATGATTCTAGGCACTCACATCAACCCTCCAATAACTCTAGGCACTCTCACCAACCCTCCTATGACTCTAGGCACTCACACCAACCCTCCTAAGATTCTAGGCACTCACACCAACCCTCCTAAGATTCTAGGCACTCACATCAACCCTCCAATAACTCTAGGCACTCACACCAACCCTCCTATGACTCTAGGCACTCACACCAACCCTCCTAAGATTCTAGGCACTCACACCAACCCTCCTATGACTCTAGGCACTCACACCAACCCTCCTAAGATTCTAGGCCCTCACATCAACCCTCCAATAACTCTAGGCACTCACACCAACCCTCCAATAACTCTAGGCACTCACACCAACCCTCCTATGGCTCTAGGCACTCACACCAACCCTCATATGACTCTAGGCACTCACACCAACCTTCTATGACTCTAGGCATTCACACCAACCCTCCTATGACTCTAGGCACTCACACCAACCCTCCTATGACTCTAGGCACTCACACCAACCCTCCTTTTTTTCTAGGCACTCACACCAACCCTCCTATGACTCTAGGCACTATCACCAACCCTCCTATGACTCTAGGCACTCACACCAACCCTCCTATGACTCTAGGCACTCACACCAACCCTCCTATGACTCTAGACACTCACACCAACCCTCCTAAGATTCTAGGCACTCACACCAACCCTCCTATGATTCTAGGCACTCACGCCAACCCTCCTAAGATTCTAGGCACTCACACCAACCCTCCTATGACTCTAGGCACTCACACCAACCCTCTTAAGATTCTAGACACTCACACCAACCCTCCTATGATTCTAGGCACTCACACCAACCCTCCTAAGATTCTAGGCACTCACACCAACCCTCCTAAGATTCTAGGCACTCACACCAACCCTCCTATGACTCTAGACACTCACACCAACACTCCTATGATTCTAGGCACTCACACCAACCCTCCTATGACGCTAGGCACTCACACCAACCCTCCTATGACTCTAGACACTCACACCAACCCTCCTATGACTCTAGGCACTCACACCAACCCTCCTATAACTATAGGCACTCACACCAACCCTCCTATGACTCTAGGCACTCACACCAACCCTCCTATGACTCTAGGCACTCACACCAACCCTCCTATGACTCTAGGCACTCACACCAACCCTCCTATGACTCTAGGCACTCACACCAACCCTCCAATAACTCTAGGCACTCACGCCAGTCTGGAAAAAACCCACCCCATGAAGCCTGTTACTGTTACAGCTTTCTAGAGTTCTGACTCAGGTCTCACCTCCCCCCGTGTTGACAATAGTTATATTTGGCATTCAGTGTACTCATTAATTGTGCTATTTATAAACTAGAATATATGACCCGAAGTTATCGGGTTAATAATGGTAGGTCTTTGCGATAGTTTCTACCTGCTATTGCAAAAACTCATCACAATTCCTAACTTTAAAAAGAAGTATATATGTAAGGATATTTACGTTTCGAACATTATAAATTTTTGAGAAGTATTTATCAGCTTATAATTATACGCCTATACTATACCGCCTTTCACGCCCCTAAACTTCATTTTCTCCCCTCTAAACATGACCTTAAATTACCAAATTTAAATTATCGCTAATTATATCATGATTGTCACTAAAGAAGTTAATTTAGGGACGATTTCTACGCTAGAGAAATTTGTAAATGTGATTACGGTGCAATACTTTAATCATAATTGTTTTTTTAATTTTTGTTTCATATATGTGTGTGTGTGTGTGTGTTGTAAACAAAATTACTAAAATGTAAGGGTAAGGAGATTACCGAAATAACAGGCCTTTTTTTTTTTTTTTAAATTTTCATTCCCCCCCCCCCCCCCCCCCCCGCCCCCATTTTTACAGACAAAAAAAAGAAGATGGTCAATAAACAAAGGGGATCAACAGAACGACAAGCGGTAGAGGAATCCGGTCCACTCGTAGATAAAACTGGTCAACCCGTAGATAAATCAGATCCAGCGCTTCAAAATTACTCAGTTTCCAATGCTGGTTCGATCCCCCATCAACAAGACCTCGATGACGACAAATCAGTTTCGAGGTCAGCCGTCAGTTCGGAACCTAATTCCGATACTGAACTAAAGAGGACCCTTTCTGGGTTCTCAGCGCATGCGCCGTCGTTGAACCCAGCACCAAGGTCCTCAGCGCATGCGCCATCGTTGAACCCAGCACCCACTTCTGGTGATGGACGAAACAAAAGTTCAAGATCTAAGCAAAATGCACCACTTTCGAAAGAATCAAAGCCAGGAACATCAACAAACCCTCCGACACAGGGTAACACGTCAAACTCTAGATTAAAAAGAGGGCTAACGATCGGTGGCATCGTGCTTGGAACTGTTGGCGGTGCAGTCGGAGCTGTGGTGCTAGCACCGGTGATCGTTGCTGGTATCGGCTTTGGAGTTGGTGGGATAGCAGCGGGCAGCACTGCGGCCAGCATGATGTCAACAGCCGCCACATGGGGGTAAAATCTTGTTGTATTACTTTAGCGGGGAATAAGAAATTAGAAATAGATGTAAGACTCTAAAAAATAATAAAGTCATCAATCACTTTAACTTTACTTACAGCGCGGATTCTTTGCCAGAGGTGCCCGCGGCAATATTGTCCCACTCTCCTACCAGCTATATTGTCCCTCTCTTCTACCCGCTATATTGTTCGTATTCTGAAAGTTTCACCCTTCCTTCGCTGAAAATTTCGCCCCCACCTTCTCTTACCACCATGCCCCAGATTGACTCAAACTTTGGCACCACCTTTACTCAAACTGTTGCACCACCTTTAACTCAAACGTTGACATCACCTATAACACAAACTGTCGCAACATCTTTGTTTAAATCATTACTGCTGTATTTTATATTTGCAACATTGTAACATAACTTTTTTTTCTTCCTCTTATATGCAGGTTTGGCATGGGCGCTGTTTCCGCCCTTCAGTCAGCTGGAGCGGCGGGGATCGGTCTTGCGGCGAATGCTATCATTGGGGCGGGTGGGGCTGTAATAGGCGTTGCCGCCGTAGGTGGAGCAGCAAAGATGTCAGGCGCCGCTTCAAGAGAAAATGACGGGGCTGGAAATGGCAATGATAGTGTTGGTGGAGAGGGAAAAGATGGAGCTGGTGGAGAGGGAAAAGATGGAGTTGGTGGAGAGGGAAAAGATGGAGTTGGTGGAGAGGGAAAAGATGGAGTTGGTGGAGAGGGAAAAGATGGAGTTGGTGGAGAGGGAAAAGATGGAGCTGGTGGAGAGGGAAAAGATGGAGTTAGTGGAGAGGGAAAAGACAGAGTTGGTGGAAAGGGAAAAGACAGAGTTGGTGGAGATAGCGAAGAAAGAGTTTGTGGAGACGGCGAGAGTCTCATAGGTGGATCTGTCGACCGTAGAGTAGGTGGGGATGGCGAAGTGGATTCGACGGAGATAGTCAGAGTGTAGTAGGTGTAGGGGGAGGTACTATGGACAACATCTCCATTAAACAATATAATTGAAGATTCGATGTTAATAGAAAAGATGGCTGACACTGTTACGATTTGTGTTACTTACAAGTGTTTTATATTTATATATATATATATGTGTCCCCAGTGTTACGAAGATTAGCACTAATGCAAGTCTATGTCTAGGGTATGATTATTTTTCCTAATTAAGTACTCCAACTTATCTCACTCCACACACTAATTTTCAATGACACTCTCGTTCAATTAATCAGCCCACAAATAAATATTTAATTAACTATACACATATACATATAAAGAAAATAATTAGATATACCGCCTAATACAATTTGCGATGGACTGAAGTTACACTTGGCGATTTCGTCCTCTAAGCCAGTGCTTCTCAAACGTTTTAGTATGGCGGACCGGCATGAATTTTTGGATTTGCACCAGGGACCGGTGCACTATTTTTCTTGTACTAACGTGGTAGCGAAATGAGCCCCCACGACATTTGGCATCATTAATTCGGTCTGTTTTTTGCTACAAGTCATCAAACAATTTTGAAAAGAATAATCTTAAGCCCCAGATCGCTTATTGTTTATTTACGATCGTCTTCATTTCGTATTAAACTATATTGATGATGGCAGCCATCGTTTTTATTTTAACTGATTTTAAGTTAATACTGTTATTTTAATAAATTTGTATTCTGGCCTAAGTGTTAATAAACGAAAACATAAAATGTAATTTAAAAAATCAAGGAAATGTATTACAAAAATTATATAGTGCTATAGTTAGTACATGTGTAAGTTTATGCTCAATGTTTAACTTTAACTAATGGGTCAAATGTGCCTACTTATTTTTTGCAAGTTTATCAAGTCGTGGCTCGATTGAGGACAATGCTACGCGCAATGGAGAACGAACATCCATACTGTTCCTGTACTTTGTCTTTATAATGCTGATTGTTGAAAAGTCAGTCTCACATAGGTAAGATGAAGGAAATGGAAGAAGAGCCTTGAGAGCAATTTCGACAAATTGAGGATATTCTGCACTCACGTGAATCCAAAAAGATGCAAGATAGGTTATAGATCCGAAATTCATTTTCAATCCTTCATCAGCAGCTAATTCCAGCAATTTATATTCCAAAGGTACAGACAAATCAACCTCTGATGCAATAAATGGATTGCGTATCCATCCAGTACCTTTCCTTGGGTCATCTTCTGTGGGAAAGTAGTACTCGAAACGGTCGATTAATTTTGTCAAGTGCTCAATGATGACTTTTTGTAGAGATGGAACATCAAGATCTTCATCTGCTTTATCGATAGATGTTGCCAAATTGTGAAACATATCGAAACGATCTGCTGATACTCGACTCTTCCATGCTGCTAGCTTTCGTTTCTGTCCATCGATCTTGTCAGCCATTGTAAAACATGAAGCCATCCTTCCTTGCATGGAGATATTGAGTTCATTAAAAATGGCAAAGATATCAGCCTAGTAAGCCAACTTGGCTGTCCAATTCACATTTCAAAATAGTTCTGACCAATCCGGTTTTTTCTCCTGTAGAAATTGGTCGAGCTCTCTTCGCAATTAAAAAACTCTTGACAGTACTTTGCCTGGAGACAACCAACGCACATCAGCATGCAGCAAGAGCTGTTTGTGATCAGCACCCATTCCGTCACATCAGCATGCAGCAAGAGCTGTTTGTGTTCAGCACCCATTCCGTCACATCAGCATGCAGCAAGAGCTTTTTGTGTTCAGCACCCATTCCGTCACATCAGCATGCAGCAAGAGCTGTTTGTGTTCAGCACCCATTCCGTCACATCAGCATGCAGCAAGAGCTGTTTGTGTTCAGCACCCATTCCGTCACATCAGCATGCAGCAAGAGCTGTTTGTGTTCAGCACCCATTCCGTCACATCAGCATGCAGCAAGAGCTTTTTGTGTTCAGCACCCATTCCGTCACATCAGCATGCAGCAAGAGCTGTTTGTGTTCAGCACCCATTCCGTCACATCAGCATGCAGCAAGAGCTGTTTGTGTTCAGCACCCATTCCGTCACACAATGCAGCAAATAATCTTGAATTTAAAGCATTCGCCTTGACATGGTTCACGACTTTTACAACTTCGCTGAGCACGTTGTTTAGTTCTGTTGACATTTGCTTGGTGGCTAGACTATCACGGTGAATAAAACAGTGCGTTGACTTGCATTCTGGTGCCAATTCCTTAATCTTGGTAACAACTCCAGAACGCCGCCCAGTCATGGCCGCAGCGCCATCCGTACACATACCAACACAATATTTCAATTCCATCTGACATTTGACAACAATGTAATCGTGGACTGCCTTGAATACTTCAGAACTAGTTGTATTTGTTGGTAATGAAGTAGAAAAGAAATACTCTTCCTTCAAGTCATCCTTATATTGATATCGCACATATACCATCAAAAAGGCCAAATTAGCAATGTCTGTGGATTCATCGAGCTGCAGAGAAAAATACTTTGCCCATTTCAGCTGTTCTGTTAGATGTTCTTCAATATCACAAGCCATATCGTCGATGCGTCGAGCTGTTGTGTCATTTGAGAGTGGAACCTGGGCCAATTTCTTTGCCGCAGTTTCACCTAACATTTCCAAACACACATCCTTAATGCATCCTACTACGAGCACCTCGCCGATTGTATATGGTTTTTAAGCCTTGGCAATTCGCAGTGCTACCTTTTTTATATGAAGCTCGCAATGCGCATGTATTTATGTGTGATGAATCAAAGATTAGTTTCTGACGGCTTTTTAAATCAACACGCTTCCTTTCGAAGAACTCTTTGGGCTTTAAACTTATGTCTGTATGTCTAGTAGATAAGTGTCTCTGGAGTTTTGATGGTTTCATTGCATCATTCGATAAAACATCGCCGCAAATAACACACTGGGGTTTTGGGATACCAGCATCATCTTCATTTATGTCTCCATCATCTGATTGTGAATGAGAGTCCGAATTTGTTTGATGCTCAGCATTCATATTTTTTCTCTTGATAAACATATCCATTGGTCCTTTCTTTTCCATCTATAAATTGGGTACAATAGAATAGATCTTTTCAGTATCTAATAGCAACTCAATTCTCTCTATCATTATTTTGAAGGAAAATATCAAAATTTATAATTTAAGTTTTACATCATACAGTATACAGGAGTGCAAATCTATTGTTTGAGTTTGGGGGACAGATCTTTAATTCTGTGCTATCAATATTTTTTCCTGCTTTTTTGGAGTAGATCGAAGTGAACTAATCACTACAATTTGGGGCATCTCCTTCGTCCCCCATGATTTGCACCTATGACTACGTGTTGAAATAAATGTAGACTGATATTCATTAAGAATTAAAATAAATCAATACTCACTCTTTGAGTCTTTGCAGAACGCAGCGACGTGGTCCAAACTAAATATTAATTTTTTATTAGAAAAAAACACTAACTAAATATTCACTAATATTAACTAAAAGATACTAAATGTTTTATTTGTATCAATATAAATTCTGAATCTGTTCATTTAAATATAGTTTGTTATTTTCAGTCGGATATTCTGTTTATTTTTTACATCAGCAGACGGCAGGTTTCCGGAAGCGGATATAAGAAATCTTTAAGTTCTATTTTTAATGAATGGCCGAGTTCAAAACTCGCATTTGTTTTGCAATGGACTACGATGAGTCGATTGTTTTGTCACGTGATAAGCGTAAGTACGAGTAAGACTTCCGGTAGGCTGTTTGCAACACACTAGTCGCTCACAAATCTTTCTTCAAACAACTTTCTTCCTTTAATCATAACTGCATTATAATTATTGTCACATTTAATGAATGTCATTTTTTAAAAAAACGCGTACTCAAGAATATTTTGAAAAGTAAAATTTTTAATTAACATTGGGGAAGCGCTGATGGAGACAAACATTTTGCTTTAAAATCAATTATAATGGCTGATCAGCTGTTTCCTGTTGTTATGTGTAGCATAGGCTACCGAAGGCTTACTCGTATCACTTGACAAAACAATGAAGTGACTAATCGTAGTCCATTGATATATTTTATTAATAGCACTAAATGATGACGAATAGCACTAATGGCATCACCACTGAAATTAAGGTCGGGGAGGAAAGATTAGAGACAGTTGGCAGCTTCAAGTACCTCGGAGCAATAGTTTCGGAACAATGCTCCAAGCCCGAATTGATGGCCAGGATTGAGCAGACCACGACAGCACTAAAGAGGCTCAAGAAAATATGGAACGACAAAAATATAGACCCCAGCACCAAAATCAGGCTGATGCGCTCATTAATCCTCTCCATTTTCTTGTACGCCTGTGAGTCCTGGACATTAACAGCAGAACTTGAAATGAAAATAAAGGCGATGGAGATGAGATGTTACAGAGGCATTCTTGGCATCTGCTATAGAGACCACATCACCAATGAACAAATAAAAGAAAGGATTCGTCAAGCAATTGGGCAATATGATGACCTCCTGACGTCTGTTAAAAAGCGCAAACTTGAGTGGTATGGCCACGTGACCAGAAAACAAGGGCTCGCCAAAGAGATCTTGCAGGGCACAACTAGAGGAGGAAGAGGAAGACACTGAGACACTGGGCCACTGAGACACTGGGCCACTAAGATACCGGGCCACTGAGACACCAGGCCACTGAGACAACGGGCCACTGAGATACCGGGCCACTGAGACACCGGGCCACTAAGATACCGGGCCACTAAGACACCGGGCCACTGAGATACCGGGCAACTGAGACACCGGGCCACTGAGACACCGGGCCACTGAGACACCGGGCCACTGAGACACCGGGCCACTGAGACACCGGGCTACTGAGACACCGGGCCACTGAGACACTGACACCAGGTCATTAAGACACCGGGCCACTGAGACACACTGACGCCAGGTCATTAAGACACTTGGCCACTGATACACATCTATACAAGGTCATTAAGACACCGGGCCACTGACACACTGACACCAGGTCATTAAGACACCGGGCCACTGATACACATCTATACCATGTCATTAAGACACCGGGACACTGAGACACACTGACACCAGGTCACTAAGACACCGGGCCACTGAGACACGTTGACACCAGGTCACTAAGACATCGGGCCACTGCGACACATTGACACTGAGATGTCGGAACACGGAGACAACTTGTCGCTAAGACGCAGGGTCATGGTGGAACTGGGAGACTAGTTTTTCTCAAATCCACCATCATTATGAATCATACTAGTTATTGTGCACGGTATCAGTATTGACTTAAACAACAGCCAATTATCAGATGCTGCGTCACTTACAGCCTGTCACTGTTAACTGTTAAGATCCCCTTGAAGCTCATGCAACTTAATCTGAAATATATTGGTGAAGATGTTTGATATGTCAATACTTCAATTTATTGTGTTTTAAGTAGTGGTAACATTCTTTGAACGGAGATATACACTTTATTAAACCATGTCGGCTCAGCAAATATTTAGGGACTTTGCGGTGCAAGAAAATTTATTTGAAACTTTTACGATGATATTATGATTAAGAAAATCTATGCATCTTGCGCAACTTTGTAGGAAACAATGATAGTGTCCCCATGCCTAAATATGACTGAGAAACACTAGGCTGTTATAATTTAGTAACTCGTCCAGTCAAAAGTAATCCAATGGCTAAATATTGTATCGATTTTGAATTGATCTTTCACTTAAACCAAAATAGGAGTATTGATAGCGAGGCAGAGTTGCCCTTAAATAAACCAGTTCTCATTCTAATAATACCATGGTCTATTAAAATAGGTTTGACGTACCAATATTATTATGCTAACAAATTTAAACATCTACAAATATCTGTATATTTCCCTATGTAATTTAGCCGACTTTATTTAAACTATAAGTACTGGTAAGTATATTTATATGGTATGGGTTTTTATAAATATATTGATATAGTCATCCAATGGGTAGACTGCGATGAAGTAAAGGATGACAATTACGACTGAACAAATCCAAGAGGGATGAGTGTGTATATTTAACTAAAATCCTGAGTTTGAACAAATCTTTGTATTGAATTTTTGGAGATTTCAATCAATTTGCATTTATTTTAAATGAATATGAAGCCGTCATGTTGTTATTTGAATAAATGTCATAGGGTTGGCCTATTTTAACCATTATCTTTTTTTTACATAAATATTTGAGTTAATTGCAATAAGCTATTGAGCTACATAGAATTTAAAACGGCCTGAATTTTTTCCAGCGCGCCATCTTGAAGTATAATTTAGCGTTGTTTTCCGTTCATTTAAAAAAGTTCCTCCCGAAGACTTCTCAAACACACGTGTATAAGAATGTGTACGCTGATGTGTGATCATTGCATGCTGATATTTGCCAGTCTACACGGTAACATTCAAAGCCATATATATATATATATATATATATATATATATATATATATATATATATATATAGAGGCTATAATTCATTTTTCTGATTAACACAGCTCGGAAGCTGAGTCAGGAATGGTGGATTCGTATCATGAATCCGATTCTCATTTTTTTTTTTTTTATGAATTCCGATGAGTTTGATTTCGGGCGTCATTCTTCAAGCCCATGTCTATAAACCACGTATTACAAAATTAACAGAGACACGAATGCGTTATGCGTCATATCACAATAAATTCTAAGGCCGATGCGTGTGTTTAAAACTCAACAACTTTAAATCTGTGTCGCGAAATGTCGGGTCGCAATATTTTAATCGCCTAACTTAAAATTGGCTGCACTTGAACTGATTGCGATCCAACAACTTTATGGTACAACAAGACTTGTAAGACTTTAGACTGGGCTATCAGCGATCGCCCCACATAAAACTTTTTTTTTTAAGAGAGCCATCGTACGTGACAGAAGAACCCGTGATAAACCATGGGAGACAACGACACTTACGAGCCATGGCTGATAGGGGTGATCTGCCTTGCCCGCGTACTATTGTCTGCTCTTGGCGGTCTCGGGAACGTCATCACAATCCACACGTTCTTGCGCATGGGCTGCTCTGACACCGTCAACTTGTCGCTGACGTGGCTCGCCGTGTCCGATCTGCTGTTCCTCGTGTCCGTTCTCGCCAACTCCGCCGCTTTGATCTTCAAGTCGGTGGAGGAACTGACCGGTTACAGACTCTGGTTCCCCGTTGAACCGGAAGCTGTCTACACCGTCTTCACGAACATCGGAGCTGGTTCCTACGCCATCACGATGCTTGTCACCACGTTCGTCACTGTTTTGCGCTGTCTGGGCGTGGTCAAACCTTTACACTTCAGGAACCTGTTGTCGTGGAAGACAACGGCCGTCGTCTTGTCACTGTTTTCGTCTCTTTCAGCCGTCTCTGTTATTTTACTGTTGGCTTATCTGGGTATAACTCCTCAATTGGACCCCCATCTCAACAGCACGAGACCCACCCTCTGGTTCTCTCCTAGAAGAAAATTCATCAAGGATGTCATATTTGCACTGAGAGACGCTATAGTACCGTTCGTCTCTCAAATACTTGTCAGCATCTGCGTGGTCATCATGGCGAGGTCTCTTCGAAGGCCCTTAAAATTTCACGAAAGGCATGTAACGACTTTAAATGTTCAAATTAAACTGCAAAACAGTGGTTCCAGTATGAGGATTACGCAGCGGAACACTGGTTCTGGTACCAACGTATCGCCATCAGACAGGTATAGAGGCGATTTCGACAGAACAGACCAGACTTTAGTCAGTAGCAGCACAGCTCAGTTCAGCAGAGCCGACGACGAGATACCGGTAAAGCTTGCCGGCAAAGGGCTACAAGCGGTCCGACAAATGCTGATCATAGCCTCCTTCTACACAGTGTGTAACCTGCCTAAGGTGGCCGCCAACCTCGCAGAACTCAGCGTGCCCGGGTTCTCCCTGGGACACCGTTACCAAACGGTTTACAACACTGTCCATGGCATCCGGGAACTGTTTCAAACAATCAATGCAGCCGTAGGGCTCTTGATCTATATGAGTTTCAACTCCGTGTTTAGGAGACGTTGTATTCTTAACTGCGTTTGTCGCCGTCTTTTCTCCCCGAGCTCCCATGACGTAGACACTAAAAAAATTCATCATTTCGACGCACAATCAAGCAACCAAGAGAAAGTATATTTTGAACGTATTGAAAAATAAAAATTTAAAAAATGGGTGTGGGTGGGGTGTGGGTGGGGGATTGTTCTCAAAACTATTTTTCAAATGTCTGTACGTATCCTTACTTACTTCATTAGATTTGAATTTTTAAAAAAAACAAGTTCATCAAACTAAAATGACGTAATCATGTTATATGTTGCCATTATGGTCGGAGTATACACTTTACTTATTAGTTTATTTCGGTGGGAAATCTATATAAACGTTTTTGTTGTGCTTTTTTGGTAAGACTAATATATATACATGGCAGGGTTGTGTACTGGCACCAACTCTCTTCTCCATTTTCTTCTCGATGCTCCTTCAATTTACTTTCAAGGACTGTGAAGATGGAGTGTACATACATACCAGATCTGATGGTAGGCTGTTCAATATCGCTCGCCTTCGTGCAAAGACTTAAGTAAAAAGGGTACTAATTCGTGAATTACTGTTCGCTGACGATGCCGCCTTAACATCTCACACAGAAGAAGGTCTTCAGCGACTAGTTAACCGTCTATCACACGCTTGTAAAGAGTTTGGATTGTTAATTAGTCTACAGAAAACTCATGTCATGATGCAAGAAGCGCCGTCCCCTCCAATTATAACTATTGAGGGCCATAATCTGTCGGTTGTTGAGCATTTCACATACCTTGGATCCAATATTTCTAGTTCTCTCTCCATTGATGAAGAGATAAACACCAGGATCGCAAAAGCAGCAGCAACTATGGCTAAACTGAATAAGCGGGTGTGGAATAATCCAAATCTAACTGAAAAAACAAAGCTAAGTGTCTATCAGGAAGCGTGCTTAGTACGCTCCTATATGGCAGTGAAGTGTGGACCACATATACCAGGCTCGAGCGGAAACTCAACAGCTTCCATCAACGATGTCTGCGTCGCATTCTACGCATCCGATGGCAGGACAAGGTGACTAACACAGAGGTCTTGGAATGTTCCAAAATGTGTTGCATATTCTCCGCTCTTAGCAAGAAGCGCCTTCGCTGGTTAGGCCATGTAAGGAGAATGGAGGAAGGCCGTATTCCAAAGATGCTGTTGTATGGAGAGTTGGCAGAAGGGACAAGACTTATTGGACGGCCTCGCCTGAGATATATGGACGTTTGCAAAAAGAGCATGAAGGAAGCGAACATTGAAGTCAACAATGGGAGATCATTGCCGAACAACGTTCCAGCTGGCGAACGGCAGTGTACGAAGGAGTGAAAAAGGCAGAAGATGTGCGGAACGAAGCCCTTGCAAGAAAAAGAACAGCACGGAAGGCCAAAATTAACCAAGAATCATCATTCTCCTGCGTGAAATGCAGACGAGATTGTCATTCCAGGATTGGCCTAGTGAGACACTCGTCGAAGTGTAGGATTACAATATAGCTACTCCATCGTCTCGTGAAGACGGAAGGATGCCATACTCTCTCTATATATATGTATATATACATGCATAACTATTACTTAGGGTTCCGCCGATAAATCAGACAATAATCGGCCATTTTTAATCATGAATATCAATTTCTCTTTTGTTTGTGGGTGGCTGGTTGCCAAATCTTCGGACGGCTAATTGACCGTTTAATTATCGATTAAAAGTCCTATCCGCGTAGGGCTAGTGCCCCGCTTTTCGTGTCTCTGCCCGAGGGCAATGCGGCCCCCAGGAGGGCGCGGCGCATATATTGGTAACCGCTGGGCTCGCCAAGCCGACAGCAGTGAAAACCCGTGACACATTTTTTTACTATGCTGTTATAATTGTCTATAAATAAACTAGCGAGTACCCGGCATGCGTTGCAATGCCACTCATCGAAATAAAGTGTTTGTGTTTTAATAATGTTTTTTGAAAGTACTTTTAATATACAAATTTCTTTTATTGTCTGGTGCGTATTCGAATTAATTAGAAGATTTTTCGAAGCGCGAGCAGAAGAATGGATTTTCCAAATTTTAGTCCCCAAACTTGTAGCGATTGATCCCCCCATGCAATAGCTTTGTTTGAAATTATATTTATATGGCTCATTTATTACATATAAAACAAATTTAGGGCCCCCGGCCCCAAAAGTAATATTGTGAAATATTTGTACTAAATCAGAAACCTATTTATTTAGTCACGTATACAAAATGAAATGTCACAGTTAATAATATGTAATTTGTTTCCACCCACCTATGCAATAGCTCTGTTTGACATTATATTAACATAGCTCATATAAGAAAAAAAAAATTAAGGCCCCCCGGCCCAAAAAAATTTTTTTTTTATTGTTATTTAGGTATATGCATTTTTTTTAACGAGTGGTACTCAGTATTACGAGAATTAAAGACAAAGGCACATAGATGTCGAACGTTTTGGGAACGATGGTCTACGACAGTCTACGACATTGTGGTGCTGTAAATTTGTGCTGTGCCGCCTGTGCATGGGCCCAATATTGGTTCAGAGTACTAATATATTAGTTAACATATTTCTTTATAATCCGGTTCATTATTAAGTCGATAAAAGCCTTGATAGAACTGTTTGTCTTATTATTTTATTTTTTAAAATCATCAAAAATTGTCCTAAAATATTATATCTCGGGATTTAGTCTCATAACTAGGATATTTCTGGACCGTGGACGTAACGGAGTAGGACGGTTGAAATTGAAAAAGGAAATTTGACGAGTCTTTTATACGTCAATCTTGGCACCTTGATTTAATGACGAGCTGTTTAGTTAATTTGTAAAAACTGCAAGAATGCAGTTTCTTGGATTTTATCTTTCCATAATATTTTATTTCTTGTTAAGTTTAAGTGCTGTTTTATGCACAGAAGACGACGACGATATGCTTCCACGAATAGGTGGGTCCTACACTTGCGCTACTACTACTACACGTCTACACTAATACTCACTCAACTCTACTCTAGACCAGCGTTCCCTTAATGGTGGTTCGCGACACCGGCCCGCAAAGCTTTGCGTTTACTGTCCGATCAACATAAATATTTATAATTTATTGTCAAATAAAAAGAGAATATAGGCCCTCAATTAATAAATCTGGTGCCGTTCCTGAGCAATTTCAACCTTTGTCCACCAGTCCCCCTATGCGAAAGTTTGGAAAACACTGCTCTACTACCTCTAGACTACAGGCAACTGGTGTAACACAATCGATCAATTATCCAGGCTCTCCATGAGATGTACAAGATAAGAAATGGGCTGGTCCATTGCTCCAACATGTACTAGTCTCTCTCCGAACCTCTCCCCCCTCGACAGAAACGAGGCCTTGACAATAATTTCCGGCTCATTCCTGCAAAAGACAAAAAGGGACTGGAAGAAGCTTCCAAAAGGAACCGATGAGGCGACTCCGACTTGACATATTTGCGTCTATTGCCTCAGGCCTTCCAACCCCCAGTTCCTGATTCCTGGCTGAGTAGCCCTTGCAAACAGTGAAATAACCTCTTAAATACCAGGCACAGAAACATTGTGAATCCCCTCTACATACATAGGAGCCAGAATGATCAAAACAATGATCGTGGGCCCTTAAGATATAGAAGTAGAAGATCTCAAGTCACAAAGTTGCAACATGCTGTCATACTGGATGGACTTATAACAATCACAAACTTTAAAAATAACTAGACTTAGCCTAGACCAGGGGGTTCTTAACTATTTTTAGTCCATGGTCATGGACCCCTTTGCACGCAATGCAGCTCGTTAACACCCTCTGACCTTAACACTTTTGCACGGAGTCCGAAGGGTTCCATAGGCTCCAGTTTAAAATCCATGGTCTAGACATTTATCATTAAATATTAAGATTATAAAGCACAATTTTTACCCCACCTACTGATGCTACTCATGGCTCATTTCCAGGGTTTGCATGTCAAAAAAAATATAAGTGTACATTGAAATCGCCTAATTCAAAAGTATACAGACAAACAAAACTTTTTACAGTCACATTTTAAAAAGAAAATAAAATATTTGTATGATAATCATAATGTATACAATTTATTGTATCACATTCTCATTGACGTGAGTTTCTCCTGATTATTATCATGCAAGTTAAGCAAGAAAAAGATATCCCAAATGCTGAGATTTCCCATTTTGTTTCACAACAAAAAAAAATTGAACACACAATGCCTCTTTTTTTTTATGGACATCCTAAACCTCTAACAGACTGTTATGGGCAAATCATTTTAGGTCAAATTTGTGTGGACATTCCTTAAATTTACAAATGGTTGGCAACCCTATTTTATTTTAATTATTTCAAATTGGCTATCTAAATTGTAGATAATTTTTATAGCCAGGTTAAACTCTACCTGACCTGCATGTCTAGTTTTAATTTTAACTGTACATGATTGAGCAAGTCCTATTATATACTAAGTATGTGAGTATGTCCTTATTCCACAATTTATCATTATTAATATAATTAATAATATTCAAATTTTACTCTATTATGCCTGCTCAATACCTTTACTTTATATAACTGAATTCATGCTATTTGCTTGATGTTTTACCAACTTCCCCCATAAAATGATCATACAAAGTGAACCACCCACATCACACATCATAAATTTGTGATGCCCCCTCCAAGATGGTTCACATTATTTATGGATGGCGTCTTAACTAAGAAAGTAAAAATTTGTATAGAAGTATTAAACAAAAATAAATATCATGACCAAAGAAGCACGTGAAATTAAGATTAACAAAGCATAGAAATAGTTTATAACAACAGTACTGACAGTTCAAGTTCCAACCCATTGTAAAGGATACAAACTTTTGGCCACAACTTTGGCTTAGCTAAGCCTAATTTTTAATGTCATTAGTGTTAGTGTTAGACATCACATGTATGATGTATTGTGCTTCAAAGTATACCAAAAGACCATCCCTGTAGTTGACAGTTTTCTTGTGTCGGAGCCCTAATTCTAAGCTGGCAATACAGGAGAGAGCTTGAGAGCAATAGTACAGCTATTGTTTTTAAATTAAATGTGAAATCATTGCCACCATTTGGTCCCCTTTTGGTTATTATTACACCACCCTATTTCTTAGTTTCAGTAATAACATGTATGGAATGAATTGAGTTTATAAGCAAATGTGTCAACAATTTCATAAAGTTTGAAATTAAATGCTTTCCAAAACTCATTGTGATAATCTGTAAAAGTTAACTGTAAATTAGTCTTAGCCCTTTACTTTGTGTAATCACGCTCATTTTTTCCAGCTAACATTTAAGTCCCAAATTAGCAACAGCAAATCTTTAGTAGTCAATGGATATCATATATCCCATAATCAAAGTCATCAACAGTCTACTATTGTGTAAACTTTGTCAGGTGGATATAATGTAGGCCTAATCATTTCTTGTTTAATAGAATCAAGCTACACTTAAATAATATGTATCAATTATTTTGCGTTTTTTTCACAATAGTAACATTGATTAGTTGTTTCAAATTAAATGACTATTTTTACAGCATAACTCAGTCGAATTTTGACTTTTTTTAATGGATAATACCTGTAAAATTTATGGATTATATGTATATAAAACAGTTATTTTTTCTTGGTAGGGCAAGAACTTATTTGTTTAAAATAAAAGATATAGACCTTTTACCTGCTAACCAAAGTTCAGTGCTAGCCCCTAGTAAAATGAAATACACATCTCATTATTAATTATAGAAGACTGAACAAAAAAACAATATTTAATAGACCACTGTCTTTTATTGAAAACCGATGATATTAAAATATTTATTAAAATGTTTAAATATTCTTCATGTGACATCCTTCCTTGTTTTGTGTGTTTTATGTTGCTAAAAATCATGTTTGTTGATAAAATCAATCAACTAAAACACCTTATTATAAATAAAATATTTTTTATAACACAGGTATAATTGGGGCCGGGATTGGTGGAACATCATCTGCCTATTTCTTGCGGCAGCTGTTTGGGGAAAAGGCCACTATTGATATCTTTGAGGCTGACAAAGTTGGAGGGAGAACAGCTGTCATTAAAATAAATGGACTCGACTATGAAGCTGGAGGCAGTGTTATTCATAATAAGAACAAATACATGGTTAACTTTGCTGAAAAGTTTAATAAAAGTAGGTTTTTAAAAAAAGTATAAATTTTAGAACTAGTTGATTTCCCATGTTTCAAATGATGTAATATATGTATTTGGACATGGCATATTTTTGAATACTTTTATTTGACATACATGTATTCATTTTCAATAAGTACCAGCATACATTTTTATGGTAGTATATACTAGATTAAATTTACAGGCTAAATTCCAAGAAGTATCAGAATGATATGTCTTATTTGCTTCTGCATATTTAAGCTGCAGCTGCTGTGAAAAGGGCAGAAGATTTTTTATCAAATTGTCAATTAGTAATGTTATGTAATGTTAAGCTTTGTTAACACATAGTGTTGAATGTATGCAGGTACCCTTCATCAATCTGACGGTTTTCTTGGATTATATGATAACAAAGGAATCTTTTTTGAGACCAGCAAATGGGCCCCTATTGCATTAGCTAAACTTATCTGGCGATACGGCTTTGATCTTTACACAGTTCGTGAATGGACAAAAAACCTGGTTGCCAGTAAGTTTGAAAGGTAAGCAACTAAATTCATTCAAGTTTATTAATTTACTGTAATTCTTTTAAGTTTATAAACAACTATGATATGAACTTCCTTAACTTTAAAAGTTGACAAGTTCCAGTTACAGAACTGTGTTTAAACAAGAAGTGTACTTTAAAGGTGTACTTTGCTATTGCTGGTCTTTGTATACTACACTGGTACTTCAAACTTGTAGTTCAATGTGTTATAAGTCTGGCACCTTTAAATTGATTTCATATGTCTAGGAATCCCTATTTTAACAAAGTCAGTGTAGGTCTTTTTGTATTTGTAGGACTCAAGAGCTTATTTCTGGCAGTGAGGTGTATTGCTTTTATTTTTATGTTGGTATAGTATACTCAAATATTATGATTTGTGCATGCCCAAAGAGGCTTTTTGAAGAAACTAATTTAACATTAAATCAATTTTCTCTTGGGACAGAGAATAAGTGATTCAATCAAAGGAATGGTTAAAATGTAATGTTACGATACATAGAGCTGTTGCAAGGGACAGCAGGTCGAAAGATGTTAAACAAGCATAATAAAAAGTAAAAGAGTGATACAATGGCAGTCCAACAAGTCGCTTAATGGACTATAGATAGTTTAAAATAGCTCAATCCTTTGAAAGAAGATTTTTATTGTCCAACTGCGTATTGTCCATTGGGTTGTTTAACCCAAAGACTGGCCTGTAAAGCAATGACTTTGGTTTTTACAATTACCCAGCACCCACAATATATGATGTTTGCGTGCTCTAAGAAAGGTAACAATAACAACACTTACTTTGTCTATTCAGTAGGACATTAGCTGTTATGCTGGGTAAATTTAATGAAATATTTTGTTTTCCTCTGGAATGAAAAATGTGCATCTTTGATAGTTTTTTAACTGAGAATTACAAAAAATTCAAATGAGTCTCACTGACACTACTGACAGTAAAATTTAATCATTTCATTATATCGATGATTTATAATTTATATTATTTTTTATTTTTTAATTCAGAATCTATGACTTCCAGGACAAGGGAATGGCATTCACTACAGTAGATGATATGCTGCGTGCTATGAGTGAAGATTTCCTAAACATGACCCAACATTCCTTGAGGGATGTCCTTCGTGAAGTCGGTGTGTCACAGAGATTTGTGGATGAGCTTGCAATGGCAGCCATGAGGACCAATTATGGACAAACAGTAGATGTTCATGGTTTTGTTGGTAATTGAAGTTTGAAAATTTTTACAATTTCTATTTATAAAGGTATTCAGATTACAAACTGGATTATTTATCTCCAATGATTTGAAATGCTAAGAAAAAATAACTTTAAGACTTAGTGAAAACAAAATTCATGAATTTTTTTCTTTTCTGCATGAAAATCTGGTTATTAAGATTTAAATAGCAGCTTTTGAAATTTTCAATTTTAAAACACTAAACTCATCACAACTTTATACCAATACAGTAATCAAGATTTAGAAATTAGCATTTTTTTACTTTTTTTTTAATATTAAAGAACTTTTGAAAATTCTGTAATGTACACTTGGACTAAAGTTTTTTTTAGCCTCATTATAATTTATGATAATTAAAAATGATATCAAAAATTGAACTGTGGACAAAGGAATTTCTTTGATATTGTTGCATTTTAAATATGTATGATTTCAGAGCTTCTCCTTTTTAAATTTTCCTTCAGGTGCAGTTTCTTTGTTAGGTGCAGAGCCAGGTCTCTGGTCTGTAGTGAATGGAAACAAAGAAATATCTGAAGATCTCCTAAAGGAATCTAAGGCATCTTTCATTGAAGCTAAAGTTCTCTCTGTGGCTCTAATGAAAGATGAAAGGGGCACTGGTAACATTGCCTATGAAGTTGAATATGAGGAGACACATCCAGACAAAAAAGACAAGCTCAATTCAAGAGAGTATGACATTGTTATAGTGGCAGCTCCACTTGAAGGATCAAAAAGTAAAATATCATTTGTTGACTTCACCAATCCACTACCATCCATCTCTCAGAAATACCATACAACGATAGCCATGTTTGTTCAAGGCTGTATTAACAAAACTACATTCAACGTCAAAAGCCAGGGTGATTTTCCACCCGACTTGCTCACTGTTAGTCCAGATGTCTTTTTCAACTGCGTTGGCCTGCAATCATCCGTTAATCCAGAGAAACAGCCAGACACTGTTCTGGAGGCAGATCAGGCAGTGTGGAAGACATTTCTCAACAAAGTCCCTTCGGAGGAACAGATAAGTATATTATTTGAGAGCCGCCAAGATCTCAGGTTTGTTGAATGGCTGGCTTACCCACAGTACAGTCCAAATATGAAGCTACCTCCTTTTCAACTTTACGATAGACTCTATTATATAAATGCTGTGGAGTCAGCTGCCTCGGCTATGGAAATGAGTGTGATTGGTTCTAGGAATGTTGCTCTATTGGCCTTCAACCAGTGGTTTAATCATTTTGATAAAATTGATGAAATACATTTACCTGTACCGGCTTCTAAAACAGAAAAAGATAATTCTGAGCTTTAAGTTCTGTGTTCTAAAGTATTCTTTTTATTGTCAGACTTCATTAAAATTTTATAATTTTTTTTATTTTTTACAAAACCGCTTTTTGCTTTTCCAGAAATTATCTGCGTCGTAAAATATCTCGAAATTTCTATCACAAAAAAAAAATTACCTGTAGACTTATGTGAAATTTTCTTGTAATTGTACATCAGTGAATGATGTTACTCTTGTTGGGTATCTGGTGCAATTAGACAATCTTATTCTTAAAAACATTTATTTAGATAGTAATCCATATGGATTATTAATACTGCTTTCAATTGCAATATTTATTGAGGTTTTTTTTATAATAAAAATGTCATTTTGCAATTTTTTGTTTTTCCATAATCCTATAAATGTTTATTAGTTTATTGTGTTCTAATTTTTTTTTTTTTTTTACTAATAAGAGGGGGGGGGGGGGGGGCCTGATTTAATTTAGTATACGTATAAAGATGTGACTTTTGTTCCAAAATGGATTACACTCCAAAAAATTTGATATTTAAATAAGTTACAACTTTTTAAATTAAACTCAAAATAATCAATGTGGAATCATAAAAACTTCTATTTCTATCACTGGTATTATTAAGGATTAGTATTAATATTTTAAAATGAATTAGTCTCAATTTTTTTATCAATTCTGCCTTTCATTAACTTTAGGCAACTATTCAATGAAGATTTTATGGCATATTTTTCCCTGGAATGTTATGTGCAATGGCGCCTTAAGATTGTCTGACTTATTCATTTAAAGAAAATTGAATTTAGCCACATAGTATATACTCCAGCACTATTTTCTTCTTGTAGTGGTTAGTTCCTTGTGGAGTACACTACAGGCCATTTACAAACTTTTCCTCTTCATCTGTTTTGAGTTACTGGGTCTACATTCCTTCACCAAGTGATATGTGGTCTGCATCTATTTTCCCCTGGAGACTGCCTAGTGAGATTGGTTCTTGGCCTTCTTCACTTCTTTAAAAATATTTTCTTTTTTAAATCATGCTGTTCCACTTTCTAGTGCAGAGGTTTTCAAATTGTGCTCCACAGAACCCTTAGCCTCTACAGCTTCATCACAGGGGCAAAGCAAACTGAAAATGTTTTTAGTAGTGCACTTGTTTGAATGACAAGAAGCGTCTTTATTTCTTATGCCAGTTTGCTTTTAGGTCCTTTTAAATCTTATAGTTATGGGAATCTTCCTTCTTGTTTTTCCTGTGTGGCAGCCTACAGTAAAAGTTTTGTATTTGTGCTTTTGTGGTTGCCATGGGATGTGGCTGCAAAGATATTCTATGGAAAAAACTGCTGTTTCACTTTCTTTGTTCCTAAAAAAATACCTAATTTTTCTAAGTTACCGGTATTTCAGAGGGAATGCATGTTATGAACTCATCGTAATTGAGTACTGTATCATTTTTTTGTGCAGTAAGAAATAATTTAGTAATGTGGTTCAATACCTTTACTTAAATACCGTACTAAAATTTATTTCAAATTCATTGCTCTGATTTAGTCTTGATCTGATAGTAATAGTAGTGATAGTTGTTCAAATCTGTTTTTTATAAATTGCATTGTCATATATAAATGTAATTTTTAAATATTTTTACTAAATGAATGTGGTGATAGAGATTAAACAAAATTCTCAATGAAAAGAATATTTGAAATCTTTACTTTCAAGCACATATAATAAAGAAATGTTAACGACCTGGAAATAAACTTATATTTATAAAGTAAAGCTGAGGGACCAGTACCGTATGTATAGTCATTTCATTTTTAGGTTTCTTAGTAAATTACCCACAAATGGTTCTAAAGATAAATATGACAAGCTAACCATTGAAAAATTGATTTTATGTTGTTAAATGATTGTCATGTTGAAATCAAATGTTATGAAATATTTGAAATAACTGATTTTTGTACTCCTTTATTCTTTGAGTGAATCTGTTCAGTTTTTCCTAGTACTACACTGGGGGAAAAAACAACCCAAAAACAAATGTGAGTTGCATAAATATTCCTAATAATATTTTCATTCAGTATTTTTTATTTATTTTTGGTAGCTCTACATTAGATTACAATTATTCTTACTGGGATCTGTTTGGCGAAAATCAACAACACATTCCATAACTCTTGGCGTAGTCAATAACATTTGTGACAGATTAAACTTGAACTCAGATTCAGATAGTTTAATTAACTCAACACAATGTATTGAACCAACAGTATTTTTAAAGTGTTTACTTTTAAAGTGCATTAGTTCTTGATAAATTTATGTTGAATGCTTGAGAATGGTTGCCACTTTAAAAGTGTATAGGTAAATATATCTCTTCAATAATGCAATAATTTAAACTAGCTGTTTATGATACAGCTATGATTTTAAACTTCTTTTTCCAGTACCGGTACTTCGTAAAAAATCAAATGTGTTTCAAATGCATTGTTATAGAAATATTTAATTTCAATTTTAAACAATACCTGTAAAATAGCATGGTACATTAACTTTTTCTTTATACCGGCATTTCTTTATTTTTCACGTAATCTTAAATTTGTTTACTACAAATGGATACAGAATATAATTACAATTGTAAAGGTATCATCCAAATATTTAGTTTTGAATCAAGCTTAACTTCAGCTTGTCAATAGAAACTTAGGTGCAATCTAAAGAGGGTAATGAGAAAATGATTTAGTTTGTGTCCTTTTTTTTTGGAATACTAGTACTATTGTGAGTTCTTACTCAATTAACAAGTGCATGCATGTGAAAGTAATGTTACTATTGTTACCAATTCTTTTCTTTTTTTGATTGAAAAAAAAAATGGCAAAGAATTGTAAATGCACTCTTTGGGTTTACCAGGCTTTCATGAATGGTTAGGTCAGCAAAATGTTTGTGCAAAATCCCTGTTAGGTCCAGAGATACTAATTTTTTTAAAAACAAATCTTGATAAAAAATAATTCATATTTAGGGAGAAGAAACAATAAACACTTTGGGTCGTTTTTTTTTTGTTTTAAAAAATTTGACCAGTGTCAGTATAAAGTATATTTATACCTGTTTAAAAATACATTTATGTACTGGTATTGTATGACACAATTTTAGGACTATTTTCTAATATATATAAAATAATGAGCTTAAAGATGTTTGGATTCTTAAAAAAAATGATAGTGATTTTCTAATAATTACAGAAAGCGAATCAATTTGAATGCACTAAAAATAAAAGATATCCCCTTTTAAGTATAATTATTATAAATTAGAACACATTTAAAATAACAATTAAAGAACTATTTTAAGTACCATTGTAACCCAATTTAAAAGTTAATATAGGTAATCTTTTATAAGCAATAAATTATAAAAAATTTGGTATTTTAAAGTCATATCACTTTATTTATTAGGAAAACCAAAACATCTGTTGTTTTTATTGCATTTTTTAATGTGTTGTTAATATTGCAAAGTTATATTAAAATTAATCTCATCCAAATGTCTTCAAACAACATCAAATTAAAATTTTCTATCGAACTCAAATAAAGAAAAATTAGATTAATTTCATAAGGGTAAAATTTAATCTTGCTAAGCTTTAAGTTTCTTTGATTAAATAACCTTTTGTGAAAAAATTGATAATGTATTTTCCCCTTTTTGAAAGTAAAATTAATAAATATTATTGATTGCTTTTTAAATTGCTTATAAAACACACCAAATTAGAGCTTTGTATTTTTAACATTTAAGTTGTAACTTATTTTTCATTCCAAAAATATACTTTAATTATTAAGGTGGTTTTATTTTATAAAGCGCAGTACCCCGGACTAGAGCTAGGCTCACTGTGCTCCACATAAAAATTAGCAATTACAGAAAATTATACATTTTAAAAAAATTGGTAAAAAGCGTGACCTCAACCACACAAATACTATCTTCCTCTGTCTAGCCATGGACAGCACCCAACAGCATCAAACGTTATCAGTTAGAGGGGGGGTGGGGGTTAGAATGAGTCAGTAAAGTAGAGTTTGAAGAGACGGGTCTTGAAGGAAGTTTGAAGTTTTGACGAAGTTTGAAGTTTTGACGGCTGGGATGGTCAGTATATTGGTATAGTTTTAATGTTAAAATAAATAACCATAATATTTCAATACATGAAATTACATTCAGGGGTTGGCAAAAAATGTGTGGTTAAGTACATACGGGGCTGCTAACCCATGGATGATTTTATAAAAATTTTAATTAAAACTGTGGGGTAGGGGGATGTGATACTTTTATTTTGCCCCAGGCAGCACAAGATACGCCTCAGAATAAATGAATGAATGTGATAATTAACTTTCTTAGGTACATAAATATATCGGGGGTAGGAAATAGGGTGTGTACATTTTTAAGTGGATGACAATCTCTTTAAATACAGTCACGATAAATAGGTGTTACTACTGTTAGATTCTCTTTTTACAAATAAACATATCTTTACCAATTAAGAAAAAAATGGCATTGACAAAAACGTGGGTACATTTACATAAGTTCCCCGGTATACCCATGAATACCAAAACTGAAAATTTAATCTTAAAAATAGGACCATTTTTTGTATTTATTTTTCATTCATGGGCGTTACCTAATTGGGTTAAGATTTGCTATCAAAAAATGAAAATATATTTTTGTTTTTACTTTGCGAAAAGTAAAATGGGTGTATATTTTTTATGAGATTATTTCTTTTTTTAAAAAAAACAAGTTACAGTTACAGACGTAAAAATGGTTAAGAGATTCTTCTTTTGATAAAAGAATTCTTTGCTTTACAATTTTCTGATAATATAGTAGAAAAACGAGGCAAAAGTTTGGTTAAATTTTTAACGAAGATATCAATTTATCAAATTTTATTAATATAAAACTTATTTAAAATGGTATGGTATATAGAGTTTTTGTTGTTAATTTTTAAGTTTATGTTTTCACAATTTTTTTTAGAAAAGAATGTAGTTCAGGGGCACGAAAAGAGGTAAGGTATGCCCAACATTTAACAATTCAAAATAAGACATTTCTTTAAGACATAAAGTATTTTTCTAGCATAGAAACAAATCAGCCGTCAATGAACTTTTTATGTGACAATAATAATTTAATTAGTGTTCATTTATATCTGGTAATTTAAGTTTAAGAGAAAAAAATTGTAGTTTAGGGGCGCGAAAAGGGTTAGGGTAGGCATATACCAGTAGTATATAGCAGAAAAATACTTCTCAAATGATGTTGAAAACGTATTATTACATAGATACTTCTTTTTAAAATAAAAAAATTGTGTTCCTTGAGTTTTCAAAATAGCAGGTAGAAATGATATCAAAGTGCCTACAATTATTATCTCAATAACAATGCGTCATATATTCTAGTGGTAAAATAGTGAATCCAAACCCTTGCCAACCAATGCCTTTTTAGCAATGATAAAACAAATCAATGGATAGACTACATTTGGTTATTTTTTTGTATTTGATGGAAGTACAAAATATACAGCAGTCAATAAAATTTAAAATAAGCAATGTATGACAGTATTCATGTCAATTTTACAAATTGAAGGTCAAATATGAGCTTAAATAAAATGCAGATTTACACATTAAAATAAGTATACAAGTAATACAAGAATACTTTTGACATTTAAAGTAATGGTATGACAGAAGAAGAAAACAGATATTGCTCATTTTTTTTTTTTTGAGTTAAACAATAATTTTCACAACACTCAACTGGAATAAAGGGAGAAAATCAGATTCCAGCAGTCAAAGAAATTCATATGATTTATTATAAATACCAGGTATTCCAAAGTGTGCTTGTGATTTTTAAATGGGTTTCTAAATTCAATATTCTTAGATATACATATAAACATTATGCATATTGCAATATACTAAAATACCCGGTACTCAACCAATATTTAATGGACTTTAACAACTTTGGCATATTGTCTTATACATAGACATAGTCAAAGATCATGCATAAAAAAAGAATATTCATAATTAGCTTTTGTAATACTATTAGAGCTAAAATAACACATGACCTGCAAAATGTTTGTGTCACAGAATAATATCTTAGCAAGAGTGTGTAAGCAGATAGAAATATTTCTGTCATATTTCTCTCAAAGTTTCCATTTATTTCACATACATCCTATTGCAGTCACATAAACTTTGTAAAATTCAATACAGTTACCAGTACAGATAACATGAAAATAAAGGTTGACCCTATCAAGCAAAAATCACAATTAAAAGACTAGAAAGAAACAAATATAGATACAAATCTTAATGCTGATTGATGAAATGGGATGTGAAACTATACTTTTCATTATACACATTACCACAAACTGCACAACACCAAGGGTCATCTGCTGAATGCAGACCAATATGCATAAGGTACATGGCCCTTTGAAAAAACATGATATCGCAGTGTTCACACAGGAAATGTGGATGTGTTTGGACTTCCCTGCCATGGCTGATGTTACTGCTAGAACTACTGCATGGGTGTAGGTCCTCACTATCCTTACTTTTAGGTGGTGGAGCTGACCTTTCAGTGCCATTAGCAGTTTCTTGGAGTGCCTGGTTGATCTCTTGATGAACAGTGTATGGACGCTTTCTGCTTGGTTTCTGAGTGGAGCTAGGAGTAGACCAATCTGCTTGTCTTTCAGACATGAATCTTATGTGATTATTTTGCTTACTGTTGCTGCGAAAACGCTCTGTGGTGAATGAATTCTCACTTTCTGAATAATTAGACACATTTTCAGTTACTTCATTTTGGGTCATAGCAGAAGCATATTTTGAAATGGGAATAGCAGGGAAGGATAGTGGTAAATCCATGTCAGGAGAGTCCCTTGAATTTTTCTGGACAAAGTGGGACATGCTTGGCAGAGTACCCTGATTAAAAATTATGGGCACATTGTTTTCCTGAAGTTCTTGTTTCACAGAAACAACTGATTCAAGTTTCGTCATACTGTTTGTTGGACTATGATGATGAGGAAAACAGGGCATTGGTGGTATGGAGTCAGCTTTATTAATTTTTTCATTATCACAAGAGTTTTCTTCACTACTTTCATCTCTTGAATGGGATTTAGTATTTGCAATACTAATTGTTGCACCTGGGATCACTCCAATCGGCCTTAACATGGGTGACTCCACCATCATGCCATGAATAGTGTGTAGATGCTTTTTCAAATCTTGTTTTCGTTTAGCAGCATAGTCACACATTGCACATACCCATGGTCTGACATCAGAGTGGACAGCCTGATGGTTCAGAAGACTGTTTCTGAAAGCAGTGCGAAAATCACACAAGTGACAAATGAACATCTTGTTTGATTCCTCGTATCTTGCATTTAGCTCAGAACACTGAGCCAGTTCTTGTTTGAAATCAAATGCCATTTGTGTGGGGTCTGGTGGCATTATAGGTGGTGCTATGTCAACAGGATCATTATTTGACTTCTTTTGTCTGGAGTCATCAAGTGAATTGTCTTCCATTTATTTTTTAAAAGTTAGCACTAGGAAAAGAAAATTAACTCAATCTGCACCTGTGAACAATAATGGATAAAGTGAAACTAAAGAAATTTATGGAAGCCATGGGCCATGATAACTTTTTTTAAATTTAAGGTATTAAAAGTAAACTTAGTTCTAGAATTACTATACTATACTATAAGTGCTGTTATTAAAATTTATTTCTCGGTACAGAAATTCAGTGGGCTGATTAGGCACATAGGTAAGTGCTTAGACAGAAATTTTAAATATTGTCCCCATTGCCATAATAAAATTAAATGATACATTTTGAAGGGGTGGCTAACATAACTTAGAAGTCACTGACTTTTTTGTTAGTGTCACTTACAACTTTAGTTACAGTTCAGTTGACTACAGTGTAAGTGTAGTGAGGAAGTACACAGTAGTTAAAAGCCAAGTTGATTGAAGTTGGGTCCATTTTTTAGACCTAAATTTTAAATAAATTTTTTTGAGTGGACCAGATCATTATCTTAAACTTAGATTATGATTATCACCGTTGGTATATAAAGAAGAAAGCTTAAAGACTGAAGTGTACAGATCGTTTATTTTATTATTATTATTATTGTAGTAGTCTTACTTAGTAAAAGTTACAGTACAGTTAGTGTTAGTCACTGTTAGTAGTTAAGTTAAGATTTAAGATGCTGCCTGACTTGGTGGATGCACGCAGAACGAAACTGATAATCGGAGGATGTAGATAAAGCCGATGGCGATAGTGATATTCACTCATCATCCACCATTTTTTCAAACCGAGTCGAAGCGGTAAAACTAACGACCAAATTGTGTTACTTAATTACATAAATGCCTAGAAAAGAACAACATTGTGATATAAGCATGAAAAATGGCTATACTGCCGCCATGTTGGCGTGCATTGATACTGAATAGCAGTGCTGCCACTCATTCTTTTTTAAAAATCCCCAGTTAAAGTTTTTAGTGAGTACCTGCAAGGATGTCCAAAAGTGGCAAAGACCCCGTCACCCCAAAATCGTCAAAACACTGAATTCGTATAGCTCTGCAATTTTTTTAAGGAGATGAAAATGCAAAAAATTGAATTTCAGTTTTTAAAAATAGAAGGTTAGAATTTTAATTGGCCATTTTGAAATTGTTCGCAAGCCCCGCAAGGATAATTCATTTTGTCTTTCAAATCATTTTGACGGTTTGAATGTACACAAATTTGGGCACGCTGTATAGCTCACTTTCAAAGAATTTTCTTAGGACTGCATCAAGTGACTTAAATTGTATACAAATTATTTGAAAATCTTCAATTACTTACCAAACTTTGTAGTTTTTTTCTTCGCTATTTCGTGTAAAATAGGGTGTGAAATAGCTGCTCGTTCTTTGCTATGTTTTGGCGTGTGTGGTGCGTCTTTGAGGCTGTTAATTGTTTGTTCTCAAGCGATGTATGACTAATTTGTGTATCCATGACAATATCTATTTTACGGAAACTGTATAGTTCGTTTGAATGAGCAGTTAGAGCAGAATCTTTGTTTTGAGAAATTATTTGTTATCAGGTGTTATGTGCTGTTATCCGTATGGAGAAATTAATCTCTTAATTAAGTTTATGGCTCGTTCTAAAACAGTACGCAACAAAAGACGATACCATAAGTTAAACACTATAACAAAGAATACGATACTCAAACAATGGCTAATTACAATTTATAAATTTTAATACTTTAATGATAAATTACAAAATCAAAAAGAAGTAAATTAAAGCTATCGACTTACAGTTAAAAGTTTTATTTATTTTAATTGTAACTTAATGGGTGGTGCGAGCCGTACAAAAGTATTTACACTCTATAACACATATTCTTTTCGTATTAGGGGCCCTCCATGAAGTTAGTTATGCTATTTTGGACAATTTTACCCCTTCTTTCGCCTTGTCACAATCTGTCACAAAGACACCACCCTCACCCTAAAGTACGTCTCACTTTCGAACTAAATATTATTGCGAATATAAACTAATTAAAATTTAATCTAACCCCCACCTCACTACTTAATGTTTATCTATCACAACAAAAAGTTCAACTTCACTGTAAGTTTCAGGTTTTATATGTATGATAAAAAAATGACAAAATGTGTGATGTCACACAAAATTGTTGTCAATTTCTTTTTAATAACCTGACACTTGACTGATACTTGCTATGCTCCATGCTTTGTTTTGAAACACATGATGTAGTTATATTGTAATATAAGAGATATCATCACTTTTTGGGGCCATCTGTATGTGTGCTGGGTGGCCGAGTGGTCTTAACTGAGTCAATCCCAAGTTAGTGTAAAGGAGTTCTATCCGCTGAAAACGCATAGAAAAGCAAAAACACCACCAGCACTTGGGTGGGTGGGTGGGACTAACTTTGGATGGCAACTCTCATCTAAGAGAAGGCAAACTCTGTAATTAAACCTGGAGATTGGATCCCGAAGGCGCTATGCCATTGACACAATGAAATTCAGAAAACTTCTGCGTAGAAATCATAAAAAACATAGAGAAACACACTGCTATCTTACTGCATACTGTCTATTTCCAGTCGTACATAAGTCCTGCCGGATAAGAAAGGAAGAGAAAGTGAGGCTGGCGAATTGAGCAACTCAAGTATAACTTGAAATCATTGCTCACTTGAAAAAAAAAAAAATAGACAAAGCAATTCTCAAGTCGAAAATTTCCTCGGTCATCTTCGCATGCCGACGAATGACAACGTATACTGCGGAAACTGAAACACGCTGTCATTGATATCTTTGACCAGTTCTTATCAGCGGAGGCAAGAAATGTAAAATTTAACTGCAAACTTTATGTGGTATGGAGATATGAGACCACTATACTGGCAGTGGCGTAGTTCAAGCTGGGGTCACCCGGAATAGCCCACTATTTAAAAACAAAACAACATCAACTTTTTCTTTCCACTTGAGAACGCGAGGTGGCATTTTAGGGCTTATGAGGGAAACTGATTAAAAGAACGGAGGAGTCGTCGACTTCTAAGTTATCAAAAGTTATACCATACATTTTATATATTTATTTAATCGTTTCATTAACATTTTACTTTAGTAATGTGGTCAAAGTTTTTTTACCTCCGCGTTTTACAGTTCTCTTTTTAAACTCAATTTAATAAGAAGTCAATTTAAAATCCAGTTACTTTTGTAGAGGGAGTGACACTTAAAAACGGGGGGCGGGGGAGGGGGAGGGCATTATGATAAGGGAGGGAAATACTCTCCTAAATCTTCAGATTTTAAAAATGGCTGCACCTATTGGTACCCGGGTACCAGAATTGAGAGGTTAGGATTAAAAAACGATTTAAAATATTATTGTTGTGATTTGTAAGACCAAATGAGGTATCAAATTAAAGATAATTGAATGTACTATACGTTTGTAATCTTAATTCTTCAGTTTTACTAAAATAAACTACCACAAATGACATCTGAATAGCATTGAGTGTAATGGTAACCGGGTGCGAATGGCGGCGCTGCGTGTCTGGGTCCATTTTGACTAATGCTATTCGGATGTCATTTTTGGTAGTTTATTTTAGTTTAAATGAGGAATTAAGTTTACAAAAGTATAGTTTATTCAATTATCTTTCATTTGATACCTCATTTGGTCTTACAAACACAAAATTTATATTTTAAATCGTTTTTTAATCCCAACGTCTCAATTCTGGTACCCGGGTACCAATAGCCACTTCGTTTAAAAATAGTCTCAATTTACACAAGAGGGTTGAGAAATCCCCAGACCTGGGGAAATTTACCCCAGTCGGGTAGCACTGAAAGGCTGGGTGTAATTTTTTTCCACTTCTTACCTCCCCTGGTCCCCTGGTTCATTTAAATGGGTCACAGAGCGTAATTTAACATTACAATATTTACAGGCGTTGTTATATTTATTAGATGTAGCTCTTTTTCTTTTCTTTTTTGGAATGGAATTGTTTAAAAATACAAGTAAGTAAATTTAAAAAGTAAATAAAAAGGATAGGACATAACTATTCAGTCATTTGCAACTAAAAATACTGGATTTGTATGATATAAATAAACGCGCCTCTTTGCTTTTTTCCCCCACGTTGACTTTTGTTAACCTTTTCCAACCATGAAAAGTAAATAAAAATAAAATAATTTTGCGTTGGACGTTAACTTTGACAAATTTAGTGTACTGCAATTCGGTTCGGATTATGGCTATTATTTACAAGATTCAAGACGTCAGATCAGCATTATCCGACCACTATCTCCGTCTGGAACCTAATCCCCGCGATACACGAGGTCGAGGAATCACTTTATGTACGCCTACAATTTATTTTTTAAATTGTCAGTTTAAAATAAAGCCATAACAATCTTAGACCTTTCCACAAAAAAATATATCATAACTTTGTTTAAATTTTGTTTCTTGTAAAATTTGGAAATATTGATAAACGATTTGTAAATACAACCAGGTGAAGGCACTAACGGAAGCCCAAATTTCCTCTAGCATGTCTTCTGTTGCTGGTCGATCAGGTGCAGAATAATGTAAACTAAATTCAGGTATGCGCCAAAATGCAGGGATGCATAAATTGAATTTATCAAAACAATTGGTCGCAATAAATATCTGCAATATGTCAATGATTAACAACATTTTTTCAACCATGAAACTTCCTGCTTTTTGGAGAGCTGTTGTATTGGGTGTGATTTTATGAGAGATACTTATGACAAAGTTTGGTGGATCTTTGACTTACCTATTTTGAAATACCATATGAAAATGAGAGATGCTAACTTCGGATCGACCACGAAATGACCGTTATCGTTATAGAGCACAAAAGATTACTTTGTTTTTCCTTCAAGGTTTGGTCCGTCGATGCGATCAGAAACGGTGCGTAGTCTGAAGTGTCTAAAAGGCATTACTCATTTTGTTAGAAAGCGTAACAACATGGTAAAAAATAAATTTAACTCTAATTAAATAAATGCATAAGTAATAAAATATTATTTAATAGAGTGTTGTACTGTACTTGTACCCGAAAAATCAGTGTTTCCGTTGTCTATTTCATTACAAATCCAAATATAAAATAAAAGTGTTGGTCGCTGGATAATGTAGCCTACTATACCAACTCACTGAATATTGATGACATGTGAAAGCAAAGGGGGCATCCATAAATTATGTAAACAATTTGAAAGCAATATTTGACCCCCCCCCCCCCAAGTAATTATGTCAAGATTTTTATACCCCCCCCCTCTCCCTAATGAATTACAATATAAATAAATATATAAATACATTTTACATTGTGCTAATCTATTTTTATGATACAACATTGTAACAAAAACATCTTTAGCTTGTTACACAACAATTTAAAAAACGTTTACACTTAAATTTTATAATGCAGAATCAATTAAAAGGTTGCTAAAGTCTAAATATCATTGTTTGTGATATAAATATAATTATTGTCAGTACAGATGACAATTATTGTATAGTTTCTAGGTACAATCACCTTCCCATGGAGTAGCCAGGTGTTGCTCTATCGTAACAATGGGCATCAGGGACATCATTTGGGTGGGCTCGGGGGCAATTCCCCCCTCCCCCCGAATTTGCAGGTTGTAATTAAATTGCTATGCGCTGTGGCGCCTCCAGTAATAAACAAAAAGTCAACACCATCCTCATCTAACCATTCAGCACTTAAAATAGAAGCATTGTAAGTGTGCGCAATAATTGCCATAAGCTCTCTCTGTCTCCTGGCGCTACTTGCATTCGTCGAATTCCTTTTTGTTGAGGAGCAGGTGTTAATTTCTTATGCTAAAGAGGGCATTTTCCGTGCTTTTGAACATGACTTGTGATGCAAAATAGATGTTACAGATTTTGCAAATCCGTTCAAGCAGCGATGTTATTATTGTTGCTCACTTTACTAATTCTCAAAATATCGTATTCCTACTATATCAATATCAATTGTCTTGACTGCACATGACACTTGAACCATGTCATTGATCTATACCTGGCCTGCAACATGACTGCAAACATACCACCCTAATCATTTACGACAAACAGAATCTACAGGCAAAGAAATGCCAACTTCTCTTGTGTGCTAACATTCTGACCAGCCACCAGCAGTGCACAGTCACACATTAAATATATCTTATATTGTTAAAGGCCTAGAAATTAAATAACTATTTACACTCATTAAATTTGTTAAAATACTGTAATCACCATTCAATTTTTAAGATTAAAATTTTAAATAAAGAAAACATGATTGTTGACGTCAACTAATCTAACCCCCCCCCCCCCCCCCTTGTCAACAACAATTGTCCAATATTTTCAACCCCCACCCTTATTTTGTTGACATAATTAATGGACGACCCCAAACTAAAATTTATTTGCCTGGCATATTTGATAGTAGGCGGAATAAGAATAGTCATAATATGTGTAAAAAGGTATAACCAATTTAATAAAAATGAGTCATTTTTATAGTATATTTTGGAGTGCTTTAAAAAAAAAAGCTTAATTTAATGAATATCGGTACTGACATTTTGTTATAATGGAGCAGAGGGAATACACATGTCCCCGGTTGCCAGACTTATTGGAATTGGTGGCATCAAAATGAGCTTTGATTGTATATTATTGATAAAAATAATTAGGTATAGGAGTAGAGAGGGGCGTAAAAATTAATATTGCCTCTGGGCGCAAAGCACTATAGTAGACTATAGCTACGCCTCTGCGACAATGTATGATTAGGATTAGAATAGATTTGGGAAAATTTATCAATTCATAATTTATATTTAGTTAAATTTAATACGAGTAAGAGGTATTTCTATTGAAAATGCATTGCTTATAGATCTTTAACACCAATTTGTTTAGTTTGCAATGAAATTATCCAAACATATTTTAGTAAAAAGGTAAAAACATGACGTTGAAAGCTGAGCATGTCAATAAAGAAAACAAAGGAATGGCGGACTGTTGGGAATCTGGTAAAGTTGATTTTTGCCTCCATCTTGACCCAATTTACAAACGGTAGTACCGTGCACTGCAGCAGAGCAGAAAGTGGTTGTGCAAGATAATAATCTTGGAAATTTAATGCTTTATTCTTTGAATATGCCTTTTAAATAATTAAATGGAACAATTTGTCTGTTTATGCCAGCTCACATAGGTATGCACTTAAATAAAATCACTAGTTCTTTTAAAATGATCTATCGCCGGTATATCCCGTATTAGTACTATACTATACTATAGTTAACTATACTATAGAGGACTATTATTTGTGTATCAGTATCAGCTGATTTACGTCCAGCCTTGCATAACTTTTGCAGTAGTTACTCAAGTTAGTAGTTACATTGTTACTGTTTGCGTTGCCTTATTATCATTATTTTTTGGAAGGTTAGGCATATTTAAATTAAATTATATTGACTAGATACACGGCTTTCATTAATTAAAATAATTGCTTAGGCTTAGGCCTGCCTAGGCCTATTTTAATTTTTTTTTTACTTATGCCGCGCTAGGCGTGTTATGACTTCGAGTTCCTTTTACTTAGTACTTAGCCTTGCCTTTTTAGTAGCCCTTAGTTAGGTAGTCATGTTTAAGGCTTAAGAAAGGCCTATAATATCAATTTATTATAAATAAGTCTTATAAGTCCTAGGCCTTAGCCGTGTGGCATTTATGCAGCATTAGAGTTAGAGTATTATTTGTCATACTCATAGTCATGACATAATAATAGTAATAGTTAGTACTATGACTAACTTAGTCACTGACTTAGACTTTAGAAGTTAATTTAGTTAATATTTCCTAGAGGAGCCCCTTGACGGCCCTTGCCTTAGCCTTTTAGTCTTTGTGGCCTTGCCACCTTAGAGTTTGAGCCTGTTGGCCAATTGATTGAGGCCTTTTGACTTTTGGCTTGTCTTAGACTTTAAGTACTAACTTAATATAAAGTATTCAAATAGATTAAATAACAATTAAATTAAATGCAATAATCGTTCTGTAAAAATCAACAATCTATATTCCTTAAAAAAATATATTGATAGGAAATCAGATAATTATTGTTTAAGTTTACGTTTAATTTAACATAAAACTTAGACCTATTCAGCCTATTCTAAGTTATCTTCGGCTTTCCTCTTTTATTTAGAGGACTGAGACTTTATTAGTAAAATGAATAGGTCTAACACTAATGTCAACATTTTAAATTGAAATAAAAATAAGTTAATTAACAATATAAATAGTCATAACCTATTGTGTTTGTTAATTATATTTATATATAGATTGTAATTATTGTTCATAATATATTTTTAACAAAGGACATAACCAATATTATGAGCTAAGTAATGTAAATAATGAGGCAAAGTTATTTTTAAATTTAGGTCTAACTCCAATTAATATTTAAAACATGACATAAGCCTGATAAATCATGAATATGGCGATATGATGATTGTGCTTAGTAAAGGACCACCCTTACATTCTCTGATTTTTGAAGCACTGCTAATTCATTATAATTATTGGCTTAGCTCAGTTGGTAAAGTAAGCTTTCTATCATTGTTATTCTCAGTTCCATTCAGTTGTTGAGTCATTCAGCAAATATTTTGTGTTTTAGGGGCTTTTTTAAAAGGCAGTTTACAACCAATCAGTTTTAATGATACAATACAAATAAATAATAATGATAATAAACAATTATTTTTAAAAAAAACATTATCAACTCTTGATTAAATTTTTTTTAAAGTTTTTATTGTGGAGATTTTAGATCTTGTCTTTAATGTAAAGTAAATACAAATTCAGAAAACAAAATGCTTCAAATTTAAATTTTAAAAATAAAACAATGTATGTGTAAATAAGGTAATTTACATATTTCAGCTTAATAACCTATTAATAGTTATTTATTGTTAATCATTCAGGTACACTAAATATTTTATCTTGATACCCGTAACATATTAACAGTTAATATCTTGTTAACCATTATGATACTCGTGTGAACAAAAATCAAACTGACATATATACAAGTTTGAAATTTAATTGTTACATTCAGAGAGTAATAGCAAATGAAGTGGGTATTTCTGTGCTCCTCATTGGCCAATAACAGATGTGATTTCCCTTTTATGAATTCATTTTCTTCCTAGCTGACATATACTAGGAACTTCACATTATACTATCATGGATTCCAGTGGTTCTGGTGCGCCCTCCCCAAGTGGACAAGGGCCAGGGTACTCCATGCTTTCATCTCCTGTGTCATCATCATCATCATCATCTTTACATCGCAGTCAGATGACTGCAAGTATCTTGACTGGAGGAGCCAGCAGCTTGCTGATGGCAAATGACAACTCTCGTGGGATTAAATTCTTAAATGCGGAATGCTCTGGCTCATCTTCATCGATAAGGACTACTCCGCAGCAGAGTGTATGCGTCTCCTCCATTTTAACATCTTCAGACAACTCTTCCATCTCCTCGCCCAGCCAGGACGATGATCAAAGTCTCGGGGGGTATGGAGTCCCATCTTCCACGACAACCATTCATCAGATATCATGCAGTTCAAGCAGAGGATCAACCAGTCCTAATGAAGGACCAACTACTACTACTCAGGGACATGGGAGTAAAGACAACAATTATGGTAAGCTTCTTTAAAAACACATCTATTTTAAAGCTTGTTTGCAAATATGTTGATCTTTTGTAATCATCATGGACAAAAGTAATTACAAAGGCTCATGAAATATGATGAGCTGAAGAGTGGCAGCACTACTTCAGCGGTTGGTGGCAGTTTATTAGACACTCAGAATCAAATGTATGGACCTGACATTCTGTGGCCCAGTGCTTACATAGTGAAAATATTGGCAACATCTTGCCGCTATCTTTTTTTGTGTAAGTTACTTAAATCACAAATTGTAATGATATTTTTACTACATTTCTCATTAAGTAAAACTTTGATAGTTTTGAGACCCGTTAAACACTTTGTGAATGAGAAACACAATTAATAAAAAAGAAAAGTTGATTTGAAAATTTGAAGGTTATCAAGTGATCCTACAATCAAAACCTTAATTTTTTGCCCCTGAAATCTTTCGTTGTCCCAGCTACAAAAATTTCTTCGCTGTCCCAGTCCCAACCAAAATTATTTATACACTATCCCAGCCACAATCATTTCTTCACTGTGCCAGCCAAAATTATTTTTTCACAATCTCAACCAATCATTTCTTCACAGTCCCAACCAATCTTTTCTTCACTGTCTCAGCCACAATCATTTCTTCCCTGTGATAATAATTTTTTTCCAGATGCAGCAGTAACAATCACTACCTCTCTTGAAGTATAAAATGTGGTATCCATATTGTTGAATGCTAATGAATCAAATAAAGAATTAAGATATGGTATTATCTATTTTGAGTATTATCTATTAATGATCACTATCTTTTTATAAAAATTAATCTGTTTCTTTGTGTCTTTTATAGTGTACTATTCTCTACCATTTCTATGTTACTGCTGAAAAATTCCCTTTGCTAGGTTAACTTAAAAAAAATAATTCCCAAGGATCCCCCCCCCCTCCTTATCAATGATTAGGCCAGTGGTTCCCAAACTTTAAATAATTTTCCCAAATAGGGGTAGGGGACAGCCAGTAAAGCTCTATAGACATTTTGAACAAAGTCTTGATGAGAATGATTCATCAGAAAAGAACTTGTGATTTTGTGTTATCTTTCTTGAAGTAAAAGGGAATTTGTAAAACTATAAATGTCAATGGTGGATTTCCAGTGCTGTTTGTCTCAGGCTATTTAAAATGTGTCTCTTTAGGAGACTTTAAATGTGTCTCTTTAGGAGACTTTAACTCGTGCCTAAAAAATGCTTATAAATTGATCACTTGACTTCACAAATTGATGTGGTGGCTGCTTAAAAACAAAGAAGGCTTACCAATTGAACAGTTGTACTGTTTTATGAACCATTCGAAAAACTCTGCTGAACCCTGTGCCCAGGCTGCTTAACAATGTGGTCAAATGTCACCTGACTGAAATGGTTACCGGAAATTTGATCGAAAGAAATTTCGTTGACGGAAAATTTATAGACGGAAATTTGATCGAACGGAAAGTTGGTCGAATCTTTTTTCAGTTCACACGTTAAAATTTTCGTCCAATTTCTTTTTGAACGCAGTATACTAAATAGTAAAACGAAATAATGCGTTCAAAAAGAAATTTTTCGGTCGATCAATTTTCCGTCGACAAAATTTCTTTCGATCAAATTTCAGGATACGGATTGAAATCACTTCATAACCCCCCCCCCCTCCCCTCCCATTCCCTATTGAAATCTTGACTATGATTTATTATGTTGGCCTTGAGATATTGAGAGAAAGTTGTAATTTTTAGTTGCAATGTCACCAACAATTTAAAAAAAAAGAATAATTAAAAGCTCGTAGGATCGAAAACCTTTTTAAAAGTCTTTGATTCCCGGACTTACTTCTCTAAACATATTTCTACATAATAATATGATGTCGGCCTACAAATTGCCTCCATGGATTCTGTACTTCGCTGATAAAAAGTCTCTTCAAAACTCTGCAAAGCTACTAACTTCTGAATAGAAAAAAAAAAAAACGACAACTCAATCAAACTTCGTATGCATAAGTATAAGCGCGTTCCGACTTTCGATTCCACTTTCCTGCTTGTTAAAGCTTTTATGAGACTTGTTGCAAAAATGTTGGGACCACTGGTATAAGACAGCCATCAAACGTTCTCAACCAAGCGTACCGCTCCGTCAATGGCAATGATCGCTCGGTCACGTACCTTTGACCTAGTTTTATTCCCTGACAGAAACCACCATCGCCATTGACCATTTATCACTAGATACCGTACGGAAGGGAAAAAATAAGGGGGGGGGGGTGAATCGTCTTTCCTCCTTTTTTTTTTCTTTCTTTGTTTTAATCGTAAAGATTGGCCGCGCATGATTTAGCTCTGCTTGATTCTCCTGTAAACCACTATGTCGAATACATCATCATCATTTCAAGTGAAGCTTTAAACCTAACTAAACCAATTTCATGTTGACAGTTATTGTTGTCACTTTAACTAATGGTGCAAATTTAAAGTCAATCAGAGTTACTGGGAATTTGGTAACACCCCTTCCTCTCAGCGGTGGGGAACCTATCTATACTTGGGACACGAACACATGCGGCTGAGCCGCCTAAAAGGTTGTTTTTTACAATTTTTAATGTAGTGAACGAATTGAATGATAACCGGAAACTAAATCCTTGACTCTGTTCTTGTAATTGAACACCATGCACATGTTGGAAAATGTTCCTAAAAATCTTGTCAGTTCAATATTGCAGTCAAAATACTGCATTTACTGGGGTCATGTGTTAATTTTAAGTCATTTAAGCATGTCATGAGATTGTTTTTGTACCAACTTCGTGGAGCAAAGAATTGACCGCGTTGACAATGGACAATAGTTTCTAGCTGCTATCACCTTCACACGGAGTAGCGAGGTGTTGCTCTATCGTAACAATGGGCATCAGGGACAACATTTGTGTAGGATTCGGGGGCATTTGCGCCCCCCCCCCCTGAATTTGCAGGTTGTATTTAAATTGCTATGTGCTGTGGCGCCTCGAGTAATAAACAACTTAACAAGCCGACCAGGTCATGGTTTGCCCCCCCCCCTGAAAAAACCCTGATATGGCGCCCCTGATGGGCATAGTCTATAGTGGCTGATTTATCATTTTCATCTTGCGTAACTGATATACCTGACAAGTCAACATCATCCTCATCTAACCATTCAGCACTTTAAATAGAAGCATTGTCAATGTGAGCAATAATTGCCACAGGCTCTCTCTATCTCCTTGCAGCTTATCGCATTGGTCGAATTCTTTTTTGTTGAGGAGCAGGTGGTAATTTCTTATGATCAAGAGTGCATTGTCGGTGCTGCTGAACATGCTATTTCAACATGACTTATGATACAAAATAGATGTGATAGATTTTGCAAATCCGTTCAAGCAGCGATGTTATTATTGTTACTCACTTTACTTTCCCCTAATTCTCAAAATATCGTATTCCTACTCTATCAATATCATTTATCTTGACTGCACATGACACTTGAACCTTGTCCTTGTTCCATAACTGCGACATGATCGTAAACATACCACCCTAATCATTTACGACAAACAGAATCTATAGGCGAAGAGAGGCCAACTTTTGACTTCTCTTGCATTAACAAAGTGTGCTAACATTCTGACCAGCCATCAGCAGTGTACAGACAGACACACATTAAATAAATCTTATATTGTTAAAAGCCTAAAAACTATATGACTATTTACACTCATTTACACTTATACATTTTTTTAAAATAATGTAATAACCAGTCAAAAATTAAAGATTAAAATTTTAATAGAGAAAACATGATTGCTGACGTGAACTAATCTAAACACCATCCCTCCCCCTTGTTAACAGATGTCAAAATTTCCATCGCCCCCCACATTTTGTTGTTTAAGTAATGGACACCCCCTAAGACGGAACAATGCATTGGTGACCTCATTGTATCCACGTTAGCAACAACCAAATGCTAAAATATCTTAAAATTGTATATTCATTAGATTTGGTGAGTAAGAATGAAATGGATTCTTCATTTAAAAAACCGATGTAAAATAAACCCTCTCACCTATCGTGGAGCTGCAGTCACGTGTGTTTGTGTGTGTGTGAACTACGCCAATCCTCTCTCGTATATTTTTTTTTAATGATCACTTCGTTTGAACCGTGTCAAGGTTAGTGGCTAGTTGGAGAAATTTGAATTTGATCTGCCGGCTGTCTGTGTGTTGCTTAAACGGTAGCTCGCCTGCCGTGTCTGCAACCCAATGCTACTTCTTAGAGCTGCACACCGGAGGCCTCTGACCCAGGCAACTCGTGTTATGGAAAGGTTGTTGTTTCGCATGTGAACAGATTTACTAAAGATGAACGACATAGTTCACATAGAAGAGGAAATAAGTTTTGACATCTTCTAGCTTTAACTTAATAACATTTGAGCTCATAGGATGAACATAATTTTAGCTGGCGTTTTGATCTGGTTGGCACAGCATTTGTTGAAAGCAGTTTGGTGCATTGTCTCAACTAAAACTCAAGACTCAAAACCTGTAGTGAGTGGTATGAGTGTGAATCTACATGTTCTATGTTAGTGAGTGGCATGAGTGTGAATCTACATGTTCTATGTTTCAATAACAACTTGAATGTTTTTTTGTATTATTTCCCTTTAAATTTCGTGCACACACACATATACATATATATCCTTTTTTTCAAAACACACTTACCTATATTTTAAAAAGACATTTTGTGAACACAACCTCTTTTCACCAGTGATCTTAATAATATTTTACTGGATTTATGCTGACAAATCAAAACGATAGCTTGCCCATTTGTAGAAGTTTTAAATATATTAGCACCTATATTTAGTCCCGGTGCTGCAATGGATATTATCCACTGATGTCAGGATTTGTCCAGTTTTTCTCGGCCTATATGGCTCCATGCCCCACCTAAGCACCTAATAAGGGAACAGGCTCATTAAAGGTATTCACGCTACCATAAGGCAGATGCAATTTTAGTTTCGCTGCCTGTTTAAGTTTAAGCCTCCATATTCGTCGTTATAAGATAATTTTTTCAATGAGTGAAATGTCATCTATTGCAGTAACTCTCTCCCCCCCCCTTTTTTTTTTCTTTCTTCATTTTCTTCTTTTCTACATGGGCTCTATAATCTAAACGTCGGGAAGCATCGGTTTAGTCCAGTTGCCGCTTCTTATAGGGTATTTCCGCATGTGTGAACTTGCAATCTATTTACTGTTGATAAATAAAACAGCCAGGATCTAGTGACCATCTTTGACACTGCGCACATGTTTTGCACAGGTCAGCCATTTGTAGTTTATTGCAACTATGGCTTACTGTTATTTGGTATCGTCTGATGTAGTATAACTATGACTTAACTCAACTTAACCATAGTTGTATTGTCAGGTTGGGTAGAGAGAGCTATGAACCTACCGTCCTCTTGTATGTTCCGTTTGGTATGACTGTTACTTGTTCACTGTATGCTTGTCATACATACCGTCAGTTTCGGTACACATACATTGCATTTTGATATTATTTTTCTTGATACCGTAGCCGGTATGTGCGCCCGGCCCATGCCGTGCTCTCAGAGAGGAATATGTGTGATGGTGATAATTATTTGAAGTGCGATTATTTGTCATTTTTTAGACGCTGTTTGAATGATGATGATTATAGTCTAGAGATCGTGCCTGTTTGCCTTTCGGGGAAGAGAGGATAATGTCCATGTAGGCATAACGCGGCGGTAAAAAGAACATTGTGTGGCGCCGTGGTTAGTGTCAGCACGAACAAACCTTTTATTTAAATACATTGTATACATTTCTCTACTACTTTAAGTATCACTTTGTGTTGCATTTCCTATATATTATTAACAGTGGCAAGGTTCGCGGTGTTGTTTTGTGGGGGGTGTGGGGGCAAAATCCTAGCTCCTGCATACACTCTACTCTGCAGCCCTGCTTAAAACCAAATTTCACACTGCACGTTGCCGATAGCCTCCCGTACAATAATAACATTAGGTTAAAAACTCCCTAGCTCCTTTTCAATCATAACAGCCCGCCTCTTTTTAACACGTACTTAGTCTGAAGTGACGCCCAAGTCTCACCCGTGTTAGATGGAGAAAGGTTCGTTTTATGGTCTCACCTGTTTTAGATTAGAGTGAGAGATATTGGTTTTATGGTATCGCTTGTGTTAGAGTGAGAGAGAGAAAGTGGTTTTAAAGTCTCACATATGCTAGAGTGAGAGAGATCGGTTTTAAGGTCTCACCTGTGTTAGAGTGAGAGGGGGAAGAGAGAAGAGAGAGAGAGATAGGTTTTAAGGTCTCACCTGTGTTAGAGTAAGAGGGGGAAGAGAGAAGAGAGAGAGAGATCGGTTTTAAGGTCTCACCTGTGTTAGAGTAAGAGGGGGAAGAGAGAAGAGAGAGAGAGATCGGTTTTAAGGTCTCACCTGTGTTAGAGTGAGAGGGGGAAGAGAGAGAGAGAGATCGGTTTATGGCATTGGCTCTTTTGTCGTGGTTTAAAAAAAAATTCCTTTGTTATCACTATCTCGTGGAGTAGTGGGGGAAGAATTTCACCTCTACTGCTTTGTGGACACGAGTCAAACGTCTCTGGTAACATCTAGCTACCAAATGTCTGCTATCACTGACTCCCGATGAAAAAATTCGTTTGCCATCCTTTTGTCCCACGCTGTAATACATAATATATATATAGATTTTCTTCAAGAAAGTCCACAGTACGCACGATCTCTAATAATGTGTTTCTAAAACAATTCGTGTCCTGGCACACCTTTTCAATATTTAAAAAATGACATTTCGGCACACGTGTAACATTGCACCGGAATAAACGCGACCTCATCACAACAGTCTTAAGTTTGATTCATCTGAGCTCATTTACTCAATAGCGTCTGCGTTTATTAGGTGACAATCTTAATCTTAATACATATTGGTTCACATTGGTTGACGCACTCTTTGGTTTGTTATGTTTACTTTGTGTCTCATGGCACACTGATTGAGAAACATGGCGTAGAAAGTCTGAATCAGGGGTTCTTAACTAGAGATGCCCGCGAAGCAGTCAGTGCTTGGGGGTGCCGTAAGTCCCATCCAATCCCTGTGTTCTTCTCTTAACAAAGTCATGTATTTTGTTTTTTTTTGGGTTGTTAGCTTCCAGCCTTACTTGTAATGGTGCGTCTTAAATAAAAGCTTTTGACCATAAGACCCAGAAATTTTTATTCATTTTCTCCCATTACTTGTGGTTGCTGCCTCTAAATTACAACAAAAAAAAAAGTAAAATTTAAAAAAATCAGTTTATTTGCATTTGTATAAGCAGTATCAGTTGTGGATAATTTTGTTTGCACATTATTTGCACTAGTGCATTTTGTCTGTGTTTTAGCAAGTTAGTTGAAGAAGAAAAGCTACCATAAGAGACTTATATTCATATTTATTTATTTTATTACAATAATTTTTAACTGGATAAGGGGTTTGGGGGAATTATTATTATTTTTAAAATCAATAGAATGTTCGGTGCTGCAATACAAAAATAAGAAGCAATTGTCTACTATTCCCTGTCCTTCATTGGGCATTCCCTATATACAGGCTTCTTTTCTGTACTCATAATATAAACCTCTTAAATCGTTATTTTTTCTCATTATTTCAAACTCCCCACCAAATAAAATCATCACCACGCACACGATATCATACACGGCATTACACTCCCACCCCTACCACGTCGGTCGTACAGATGGGACTCTGACAACAACACAATCTACAACATTAGGTCACTTGATGCAATCGTTATGGATTCCCTTAATGTAAGGGTTGAGGGAAGGGGCACCTTTTTTTGTGCAGCGGACAAAAGCGAGCCGAACGATACTTTTCTTGAAATAGAGCAGCAATTGCAATATTTAACAAGAATTCGTTGATGAGGGGCTTCGAACATTTATTCGAGTTAATAAATTTGAAAATTTACCTAGAGTTAATAAGGTAAAAAGTTTACTTTGAGTAAAGAGCATGATCAAAGACAAAAAAAAATATAATAAAAAATCTCCAAGAAATTTAGTAAGTTAGTTGTGTAACTTTTTGTTAGTATTTTTTTCTTTAGCTGAAGCTGGTTTAGGCTTCTTAAACCCCGCCCCCTTTTTTTGTCCCCTTTTTTCAGAGAACATAACTTAGAAAAATATGCTTGAACAATGTCAAGAACCTGTCATTGATACCATGTATTTGTATATTTTAAATAATATAAGTACACGTTGTCAGAAATTTAAAATAGTTCCGTTCTGTGGTCTTTTAAAAAATGTATCTCAAGACGCATGCGTAGATTCAGTCCTTTATATGACATTAAAGCGGCCCCTGTAGTGATGTACCACAGCAATATCCGATGACAGCATTTCCTCGTCCTGACACCAACAGTCCATGTGCTGGATTGAGCCAGGTACAAAACAAAAAACAAACCAAACCCACAAAAGAAGGAGATTTCAGTGTTTTTTCAGCCTGGAGCATGGCATGCTTGTCGTGTTCATATTTTTCTGTTACCCAAAGTCTCAGCTCAATATATTTTGATTGTTTGTTGTTGTTCGCTAGCAACAGGAGCCCAAAGAAACTACAATGTTGTTTGGACTGTAAATTCCCACTTTGCTCGATATAAAAGCCCAGTTGACAAGCGCGAAAAATGCTGTTCTAGCACAGTTCCGTATTCAACTGCAACACATCTTTGTTACACTTTGCGTCCATAAAACACTCACATGTGCTGGTAGTTTATACCGGGAAAAGAACTGCATATTTATAACTGTCCACCACACCACACGTTGTATTTACGTTGGAAAGAGAATGCAGTGACGTAGTTGGCAGTCCTTCCATGGTTTGAATTCTTTTAGCGGTCGGCAACCTGCAGCTCCAGAGTCACAATAGGGTCACATGCGTTTATTTGAATAAATAATATTTTCATTGTGAAACCCGCACCTGCCTGCAGCCCCCATCCCATTTAAACCCCCCCCCCCCTAGTTTATATATATATATATATATATATATAATGGCTCTACACCCAAAAAAAGGGTTACCGCCTTTTGAATTAAAGCTACATGTCTGAAAAACAATGCACATTTAAGCAATGGACTATTTGAGTGCAAATAAATAGTGAAATACAAAAAATGAAAATTGAAAATAATCTAAATTCTCTTGAAAATATTAATTCCGAGACTAAGAGCTGTCAATTAACTCAACGCAAAAAAAAAGTATATATGAAATAGCAATAAAAATGAAATGCGCTAAGCTGTGGGTGAAGTTCAGTGGGACCTTGATATTGAAGAGTTTCGATTGTGCGCAGTTAAGTAATTGCGACTGTTTATTCTGAATGCATGTTAACACTTGTGGGACGCAGGATTTCTTTTGATATTTTATGTAAGTAACTTGAAAGTGCATGCTGGAGTCGGATACGATATCTTGAGTACTACCGTTTATATGAACTGTGAGTCATAAAAATAGCTCTACTTCCCTGCATCATATTTACAAATTACTGATCACTTAGAACTCAGATCTCTCACCCCCCCACCCCTTTTCCCCCATGTGAAGCACGTGTTAAAGAACTGGTTTTATGTACACACGCCTCCTTAGCTTATCGTTTTGTTCTTCAAGTTATTCAAAGGTTCAAATTTATCGAGTTGTAGAATGGACCTGAAGCCTATTTATTTTCTTTCTACTCGTCTGAATATACAAAGCGGACAGCGTCATTATTTATTCAATATAAGCCGGTCGGCTGCATTATCTCCCCTTGTATACAGAATCTCAGCGTAAAATAAGCGAAGTTATCGCTCTTCTTTGTTATCTTTAACACGTACCCCTCGGCGTTTTAAAGTTGTATTTTATCAGATCATACTTGCGCGTTGGCGTTATCGGTTTATAAAATCAAGGTTCCTTCCAAACTTAAAACGTTATATCTTCATCTTATGCTGTACAATTTAATACAGAAATGTGCCAACTTTAACTTGGCGGTCAAGTTATTCATATTTACTCCCGAAGTCACAAAGATATTTGTTGCGTTCTGTTATAAAGGACAAGGTTTAACAAATTTAATCTGTATTAAGATTCGGCTATTTAGATAAACAGGTACGTAACAAAGCAGTGAAAACCAGCATACAAAGAAAAAAAAAACGCCACAAAAGCTACCGATATTAACAATAATCAGTTTAATTATATTATTTAGTTGATATATGAAAACACACATTAAATATACAGAAATAAAAAAGAAAAATATGTTAAATTGCATCACGCCAAGTGAAAAGGTAAAATACTACAAAGGTACAAATATTAATCCACACACACCCACACAGCAAAAAGTTGTAAGTATTGTAAGGTCACTTGTCTTGTACCTGTGGTAAGTTTCGTAAGCCTGCCGATCACAGTCGACCGTCTTATTTATAGGGAGGGAGTCAGAGCCCCCTCCCCCTCCCAACAGAAAATGTAGATATTTAATCGCCAGGTTCTACCTGTATTTAGACCTTCTGGACTGTGTAAAAAAAAAAGCAACGTTCAGTGGCAGTGTCGCCAAGTTTATTGTAACGTCAGTAACAAAAGAAAAGAAAAAAAAAGGGGGGAAGGTGGGTTAAGGGATGCAAGCCCCGGTTCGACACCACGCAGGGTGAACAAACACTTGGTCAACACACTGGCTATAACAATATTCAACAATTCCCCCCCCCTTTTTTTAAAAATGTATATGCATTTCAATATGTTGTACAAATCAAGCCCATGATCCAAGGAGGCTATTAAGACCTAACACTAACACCTTTATCAAAGTGGAATTCTTTTAAACCGTCAACGAAATGTTGTCAACACCAATTTCATACCAAATTATCACGAGAGAAATAAAATTGGTGGTTTATTTTCTGATAAAGCTAAGCTCTATTTTGAAGAATAGTTGTATTTTATATAATTTCATTATGAAATTTTCATTTAGAATACCCACTATCATACTATGACTAAAAATGGGATACCTAAAAAAAAATTAAATTGTATTTAATTTGTGTGCATGTTATGAAAAACATATTTTTGTTACTTAAAGTAACCTGAAAACGTTTTTTAAAAATTTACATTTGACACCAAAAAAACAACAACATCAACAAACAACTATATTAATTTTGGCGTGGTAATTCTTATTAATTTGCATTAAAATTATATTTACTAAGCTTTCTGCATTATGGGCTGGATGACTAGATAAAAAGAAAGACATGGCAGGATATTGGGAAAAAGTCTTGTCAAATGCTTGATTCCCAGTTTATGCAAGAAAGGGCCCTGTCTTGTACTCTTGCACTTGACCTACTTCCACGCCCCATTGTCTGGTTTCGTGTCGCTGCTTAAACGATCGCGCCTCCAAAAAGGGTCACGCCGAGTTCAGATTAGGTCAGTGGCACCGGTAACGCTATGTGGTAGATAACAAGGCTGTCAAGACGGTTCTCACTGGACCCCAGAGGCATGTGGTATGACCCAAACTGTAGGCATGTTGTAAGACCTCGTCCGTAGGAATATTGTAAGGCATGTGTAAAATAAGCCGGTTGTCCTTACAGGGTACTCACGGTCGCTGAAGTAGCACAGTCAATCCCAATGTTGGTAACATAATGTCAACAGAGAGACAGAAAGTAGCACAGTCAATCCAAATGTTGGGAACATAATGTCAACAGAGAGACAGAAAGTAGCACAGTCAATACAAATGTTGGTAACATAATGTCAACAGAGAGACAGAAAGTAGCACAGTCAATCCAAATGTTGGGAACATAATGTCAACAGAGAGACAGAAAGTAGCACAGTCAATCCCAATGTTGGTAACATAATGTCAACAGAGAGACAGAAAGTAGCACATTCAATCCAAATGTTGGGAACATAATGTCAACAGAGAGACAGAAAGTAGCACAGTCAATCCCAATGTTGGTAACATAATGTCAACAGAGAGACAGAAAGTAGCACAGTCAATCCCAATGTTGGTAACATAATGTCAACAGAGAGACAGAAAGTAGCACAGTCAATCCCAATGTTGGTAACATAATGTCAACAGAGAGACAGAAAGTAGCACAGTCAATCCAAATGTTGGGAACATAATGTCAACAGAGAGACAGAAAGTAGCACAGTCAATCCCAATGTTGGTAACATAATGTCAACAGAGAGACAGAAAGTAGCACAGTCAATCCCAATGTTGGTAACATAATGTCAACAGAGAGACAGAAAGTAGCACAGTCAATCCAAATGTTGGTAACATAATGTCAACATAGAGACAGAAAGTAGCACAGTCAATCCAAATGTTGGGAACATAATGTCAACAATACAAAACTTAGCCTGGGTATGCCGAATAAAAACCAGAGTAGTTAAAATCTCTCTTCTTTTTAATTGCATACCCTTAGCCTTAGCCACTATCGGCATGCCATTAAACGAAACCTACTTTAAAAAAAAAAACGATTCCAGACTTATGTATTTCTTCATAATGCCAATAATTCTCAGATGATTACACATCTACTTGTGCCGCGCACGCATACATTGTAGAGAGTTAAAAATAAAACTATTATTTATATAATAATATAGCGTTTCACATAGATAAAGTATGCTCGTCATGGTCCCTTTGATGGACTAAGGTAGGGTGGTCTACCGAACGAATGGGCTAGGGGCCTCGGGATAGGGGTATTTTTTGTAGTGGATAGAATGAAACAAAATGCAGAGATTCATTTTGGAGCATACCTTCATTAAATTTTGCATTCCTTTACCCAACTGTATTTATATAAATTCTTTAATTTTAGTACCGGTAGATACTATATTGTAATATTGCTAATGGCAAATGCCATCACAAAAAGGGATATATATATATATGAATAAATAAGTTAATAACTGATACATTGATTTGGCCAGATTATTTATAAAGTGTCGCGCCGCTGGCTGGCGCCCTCCCCCCCCCCCCCCGCTCTAAGTAAATTATTTTCGCAGCTGGTAAAAAGTAAGGGTGGTTCCTAGTGGCATGTGCAATAGTTTTGTTAAGTGTATCTTCATAATATTTGTAAAATATGTTATGCATCATGTCAGTTCCAATGTGTCATGCTATATCAGATATTTACCACCCCGTGGAGCTTGGCGACTTGAGGTACCTAGGGGGAAGGGAGTAGACGCTTGCGTTTCGTTGAGACTTTTTTTTCTACATGATCCGCCATTGATTTAGAGTATTGCCATCCTTGAACTTAATCACAACGAAGCTCACCCTTCTATCAAAAACGTGCGAGGTAAACTCCCCTTCTACCCACATTCCAACCTTAAACGTAGACCCCTACGGCCCTTGAACACATCTTGCGACAGTAAGATCAGACACTCATTCATTTTTCCAACAGCTGGCATTGACATGGAATATGATCATCGCCAGACAGCGTTCTGGACGTTTTGAAGGAAAGCACAATTCAGCCGATGGCTTAGTTATATTGTTTCCCGAATATCTGAACAAATGGTCTTTCGTCAGTAGAGTTTTATTTAAATCCTTTTTAATTAGCTTCGCTTTGTGTGTGTTTAGGGTAAAATCGTCGGACGGCTAATTGACCCATTTTCCGTCAAACTATCGAGCTGAAACTTGGCACATAGATTCGTTGCCGATGACAACACATTGTTTCAAATTTTCAGACCCACCCTCCAAAAGTCAGTTTTTCCTTATTTTCAAGGGGAAGATGTAGGAAATATGATGCCACTAATTTCATGAAATAAAATTCCATATAACTGCGCTAAATGAAATTGTTTAAAAAAAGAGATATCGCAAGTTTGTTTGGTGCGTAATATTTTCTTTTGTTTTTCAGAAAGTTATTGTAATACATACGCGGTGTGAAGGTGAGCGGGACATTAGAATATTAGTATAAAATAAAAAATGCATTTAAATGATTTATACTTAAAGGAAAAAACTTTGTTTTTAAGGGTTTGTTTCATTAAATTTTAAATGCGACGCTAATCACCCCATTTATTATCAGGTGGCGCTTGAAAGGAGTCATGGTTTTTTACAGACTCCACTCCTACGATTTCTTTTCTTTGTTTCATCGTTTCCTCGACACGACACAACCAGGAAGAAAATAGATGTATTTCATCCAGCCACGGAGCTATCTGTTAGACCCGACACAACACATGAAGAAAATACGTTCGTTAAAACCAGTGGCACCACTTCCACCAGCGTTCATCCATATTCATTGCACGGCAATATTTACATGACCCTGTACATCTCACGGGCTGCCGTGTTCTGCCGCTTTCATTTCAGTTCCGACGGTTCATTTCGTTGATGTCCGTCCGGGCAGTGGATTTCTCGTGAGCATGCTGGATCAGATTAGAGTTGTAATCGTTGACCTTTTTTTGTGTTGTTGTTGTTGCTCAAATTGTGAATTTTATCGTGACAACCCGCCCCACCCTGTCGTACTTTCACAGACGCACCAAAAAAAAATTGCTTCACAGTAAAAATCGATCTAAATAAATTACAGTGTGTGTTAAGTGTTAACAAAAAAGTGAAGACCGGTTGAAAAATAACCTTGTATGAGATAAACATAAATTAAATTATGTGAGTTTATTATTTTTGTTTGTTACGTTTCTTTGGAAGTGGGTTAAAAATCTACGCGCAAAGATGAACTTTAATCATCACAGCATTGATGGAAGGAGTTTGTTTTTTAATTTTTTTTTTAATGAGTCATATTTATTAATTTTTTGATACGTACATTCTAAGGACTGAAGTCACGTAAAGTGCTCTAATGTTATTCCTCATTTTTACCAATGACGAAGTTGATAGTGTGTCAACCCCGACTAGGAATATGCAGCCCCAACTATAAATTTAATACGCTCCAACTAGGAAAATGTATCGCTCCAACTTGGAATATGTCGCTCCAACTATATAGGATTGTGCCGCTCCGACTATAGGAGTATACCGCTTCGACTAGGGATATGCCGCTCCGACTAGGGATATGCCGCTCCAACTAGGAATATGCCGATCCAACTAGGATTATGCTGCTGATTATGAAGAACATTAAACGTTTTTCAACCTTGTATGCATACATATATGTTAGACACAAGGAACTCCTCTCCAACCACTCTCTCGAATCTGTCACTTCTTATAACTCAGTGTCAGGCCAGCCCTCTGTTCTGTATATATGAGAACTCACTGTCAGGCCAGCCCTCTGTTCTTTCCAGTGAGCACTCACTGTCAGGCCAGCCATCTGTTCTGTACATGTGTGCACTCAGTGTCAGGCCAGCCCTCTGTTCTGTATATATGAGAACTCACTGTCAGGCCAGCCCTCTGTTCTGTACATGTGAGCACTCACTGTCAGGCCAGCCCTCTGTTCTGTAAATATGTGCACTCAGTGTCAGGCCAGCCATCTGTTCTGTAAATGTGAGCAGTCACTGTCTCAGGCCAGCCCTCTGTTCTGTACATGTGAACACTCACTGTCAGACCAGCCCTCTGTTCTTCACATGTGAGCACTAGGTGGACGGGCTCCTTGTTGAGATGCACTTTGTGCATGTCGATTTTAAAGGACCTTGAAGCTCAAGCCATCAAGTTGTTCATTGATTATATGCCCGCCGTGAATCGGTGTACAATAAGTCACCCCGTAGTAAGGGGACTACTAGTCCAAGTGGGTTGGTTTCTTTATTGTAGCCGGTGTTGGCGACTTGTTTAAAAAGTTGTTTGACACAGGATCGTCGAAATGTCCCGTGACTTCATTCGCTGTAAACATTGGCATGAAAACGGCACCCGACAACACATATTACTTACATACAGTCGTTAAAACAGTTGCTTCTGACCTCTCAACGATATATGGAGTGAAAAATATTATGTGTCGAAATGGTCTCAACTGTCAAAGACGAGGGCGTCCTCCCGAAAATAGTGAAAATATGATTTCTGTTTGCCTTCTTTTCCTTTTTCTTGTATCAGTGTCTTATATCCGCGTGTCTTATTTTCCTGTTTCTTGTATCAATGTGTCTTATTGTCCTGTTTCTTGTACCATTGTGTCTTATTTTCATGTTTCCTGTATCAGCGTGTCTTAATATCCGCAGTTCTTGTTTTTAATTTTTATTTTTTAAACAACAATTTTTCTATGATGACCTTGACGTTTGAATTATTCCAGTATGTGTTTTGTAGCGGCTTAAAAACTGCCCAAGAAATGAAGACACGAATCGGATCTTTCCTTCCAGTTGATGCAACCAATCAATATTAGCGCTACATATTACAGCCATTGACAGCAGATTTACTGCATGCAGGCGAAGCCGTGGTCTGCACCGGAGAGCATCTATTCACCAGGTTAGGTTGGCAGTGACATGGCTTCATAAACAATCGAAGCGTATGTAATATGATATCTGATGTGAACGGAGCACACTTCCCCTTACCTAAATGCATATATTATAGAACATGTTTTAAAATTAAAAGTCTTTCTGTCAAACCAGCTGCCCCCCACAAAACCCCACACATTACACTAGAAAACAAAAACGAATCTTGCTGTCAACTTATAACCACCCCTAACCCTATGCCAGAAAGAAGCTAGTGCAGGGCAACATTCTTGATATTTTATTTAGCCGTATTTCAAGCTTCTACTAGAATTCAGATCTTTAATTATAGGTACGTTTCTTTAATTGCCCCAATTGCTTTGATTGTGTCCAATTAACAAGCCATCGGCGCCGACTAGTCAGACACGCCTTAGATCTGAATCATTTGAGTAAGAGACTTGGAATAATTTAACTTAATTTTTTTTTTTTTTAAATTTCAAATTTCCCAATTGGTGAAGCCAGTATACATCAACGTTAGATTCGACAGACATGTTAGGTAATCCTATAGTGGTACTCGATGCCAAGCACGAGTTGATGCCCGTTGTGCTTAAAAAATACCAAAGACCTTGCGTCAGAAAATCCAATTTACCAACATTTTCTTCTATTATATATCCAAACTACCTTTATGGGCATTAGTTAACCATCCTCCGGTCATTAGACCAGGAATGTCGGTTTTATAAGCTACACCGAACTACCTCATCCCTCACTCCACCCCAATCTCCTTTCCACCCACTCTACACCCAGCCTTGACTCCAACTTACTCTCCACATTTATGTGCACTTCATTGCTATCCACTCCATCCACTCTCCACTCCATCCTACTTCCCGCCATACCACACTCCACCCACACTCCACCCCTCTCTCCACCCCGTTCCACTTCACACCCCCACTCCCCCTTTGGTGTAAACAAGCCAACCACAATAAATTAACACGTTGAAGTCGATGTACTGGGTCATCTTGACATAAACACTGTTTCAAGTCGAAAATATACCGGAGGGATAACATCTGCAGCTACCAGCGACAAAATAAATAAAAAAAATAAACAAGCGCAGAATCATGTTGTTTTCTTTCCCCTCCTCAAACGCACAATTGTCACTAATCAAGGAGGTCGCGATGACCTGCCTGCTAGTTGCAAGGTCACGGATAATTTGGTTAAACCTAACATTAAAACAAACAAAGGCTGACAACTGACCGTAGGACTAGGACGAACCAATGGGCTTGTTAATGGCAATGTAGAGTTCTGCTGTCTAGCCACTGCAATTTCTCAAGCCCCGAAATTGTTTAGTAATAATTCACAGTTTGATCCCTTTGTCTTTATTTTCAGCGTTTAAGTTTTTTGTGTAATTTAAAAGTGTTTGTACTTTTCAAAGACAGTTGTGTACATCTCAACCCCAGTTACGTGTATCTTCGACAGTTGCGTTATATCCATCTCAACATTTGCGTACACATCAACATTTGTTTACACTTCAACCAGAGTTTAGAACATCTCAACCACAATTGTACGGGTTTATGAGTTCTAACAGTTTAACTCCGGTTGGATGTCTCTGAACGGCCTACGGTGTCACCACGAGTCAATGGCGTCACGACCGGTCTATGGCGACATGTCTTGGCTGTTTTAGAGGAATAATAACAATAAACCAAAGACATTTTTCAGGACGTTTTGTCCATTAAAAAATAACTTTGAATACATTGATTATTGCTCTAATCCTGACTGCGCATAAATGAAACCAAATTTTAAGCGGGAAACGCTGTTGAAAAATTGAGACGATATTCAAAATAATTGCATCTTATGTAGCCAATGTATACGAATCTCATCAAAAAATGAAGGCAGAACCTAAGACGAATAAAAATCTGGATAAAACATTTTTTTGTCTGAAAGGTTACCGGGCGGGGTGTAGAAGGTGGGGAAAACGCTGTGAAATATGGAGGCAGATAATGGGGAAAATGTATTGATTTTAAACATGGCTGTAGGCAGTGGCAGATCGGGGCAGCAGTGTAGGCCGACACTGGGATATACCCATAGGTTAGCATCGTGATATGCCCATAGGTTGGCATCGTGATATGCCCATAGGTTGGCATCGTGATATGCCCATAGGTTGGCATCGTGATATGCCCATAGATTGGCATCGTGATATGCCTATAGGTTGGCATCGTGCTATGGGCATCGTGATATGTCCATAGGTTGGCATCGTGATATGCCCAATATGGCATTGTGATATGCCCATAGGTTGGCATCGGGATATGTCCATAGGTTGGCATTGTGATATGTCCATAGGTTGGCATCGTGATATGTCCATAGGTTGGCATCGTGATATGTCCATAGGTTGGCATCGTGATATGTCCATAGGTTGGCATCGTGATATGTCCATAGGTTGGCATCGTGATATGCCCATAGGTTGGCATTGTGATATGCCCATAGGTTGGCATTGTGATATGTCCATAGGTTGGCATCGTGATTTGTCCATATGTTGGCATCGCGATATGTCCATAGGCTGACATCGTGATATATCCAGCACACCTACATTTAGCCCATACTTATTTATATTTTAACCCCGCATATATTTTAAAACATGCAGTCCATTAAAAAAATTCACCTCTAGTTTTGTGAAAACATTTTTATACCATACAATAAAATATTTCCCTTTACATTTTATGGTATTTTATGTGAATGTATGTGATCAAGGTTTGCCACCAGTTAGTTAATTACGCTGATCGACACAATGTCAGGTTGAGAACATTGGATACCTTTTAGTTTTAGAGGCGCACACATTTTGTAAATGAGCAAATTGTGATTGAGCGCTCAGTATCGTCGGCCACTTTATCTTCGCCTGCCACCACTTGCACAAGTGTGCTTCGGTGTGTGTGTGTGTGTGTGTGTGCTCCTTGGTAAGCTTTTGAGTTTGTGTGTGTGTTTGACTGTGAAGTTCGCTCCCTTGGCCTAAATTCATAAGTGAACATTACTTTTAACTTGAGACGGCTAATACAGCAAATTTTTTTTAAATTGCATTAAGAAAATATTTCTGTTAAAATAATGTCAGTGATGTCGTGGTGTGTGAGTCCATCAACAAGAGAAACATCTGTGTCTTCAAAAGCGTCCACAACATTGTCAAATAGTATATCAAAGAATCTTAATAGCAACGAACTTTAGTATGAATCATTTTATGCTGACAGTTTTCTTTGTTCTCAGACAATGATTGAGAGCGCGGGGTTGAAAATTTAATTAATTGCAATAAGGACGATGTTTATTCAAACGACCACTGAGATTTCAGCAATCAAATAATTGCGGTATATGACAAAAAGATTGTTTAGGACATCGGTTCTCAACCTGTGGGTCGTGACCCCTCGGGGGGGGGGGGGGTCGAACGACCCTTTCCCAGAGGTCGCCTAAGACCATCGGAAACGCATATACTCTACAGTTATGAAATAGCAACGAAAATAATTTTCCACGACATGAGGAACTGCATTAAAGGGTCGCGGCATTATGAAGATTGAGAACCACTGTTTTAGGACTTTTAATACTATTTCCTTTTTTGTCAATAATGACCAGCGAAACACGTTTGTAACGTGTCACTGATGGTAATCCAACCGCTGCAAAAGTACCAAGCGAAACTGCCTTGTCGTTGAAGGAGTGCTCAACTATATTGACAACCCTTAGTATATGTTTCTAGCCGTCTTGCAAATGACAACCCATGATGCAAACTTCCGGGGGCATTAAACGTTTTTTTAAAAAATGTTTCATGGAAAGTCAAATCATCCAGTTGTAATCCCAACTCTGTTGACTTCTGGTGCGCTACTCGTTTAATCTTCAATCTTCGATATTGCTGACCCTGTGTCCTGAAGACATCACTAATCATTTGTAGGATATTGTCTTCGCCGATGGTTTGATACTTTCACGATGGACACATGAAGATATGATGCACGCCACCCAGGAATGTGTTTGATGAACATGCCAGGTAGTGTACCGCTCATTTTCAAAGAATGTTCAACAGCCCCTTACTGAGTGTTGTTAGCTCGCAGGCTCAAGGGATTTATAAATGTGAATTGCTGTTAATGACCAGATAGTACTTCCGTTTGAAAGTTGTATTCAAGATTTTTTCTCTATCTCTCCTTGTAGTGTGTGATATTTTTTAAAAAAAGAACATCATTCTCTTTATCATCGATTCTTATTTGATGCCGACAATCACAACAGTGTATAATCTTGTTAAAATATTTATTTTTATGGAAAAGCGTATCTCTAATGACCTACTTGACAAATATCTCCAAAATTAAATTCTCCAGTGCCCCTTTGAGATTTTCAACGCCCCCCCCCCAAAAAAAAAAATAAAAATAAAATAAAAAATAAATAAATAATAATCTACCAAGCCTTTCAGCGTCTTCGCCTTATGGCCATCCCACCGCCCCCAGGACGGTAGTACCGCCCACTTTGAGAACCACTGCAGTTTGACCCCTTGTTTAACATTAACCAAAGCCCACCCACCGTCTAAACATTAACAACCCATTAACCCCTTCACCCCATTCCCGTAACCTCCACTACACCCATTTCAACTCCACATGGCATCTATGAAACTTAACCCATCCACTTAAACGTAACAATTCATCCATTATAACTTAACAACCTATCCATTATAACTTAACAACCTATCCATTATAACTTAACAACCTATCCATTATAACTTAACAACCTATCCATTTTAACTCCACAGCCAAAACATTTAAAATTGACAACGCATACCTTTAAACTAAAAAATTAATTCAATTTAAATTAAAAAGGTATCCATTAAAACTCCACATCCTATAAATTTAAGCTACCAAAACCATCCTTTTAAGCTCACACATCCCATACATTAACCATCGGATCCCAACCATTAAACTGCACAACCCATCCATTAAAGTGCACAATCCAACCATTAACATTCCACAGCCCATTCATTTAAAAATCAATAACCCATCCATTAACCTTCACAATCCCACCATTAAACCATCACAACCCACCCATTAACCATCACAACCCATCCATTAGCCATCAAAACCCATCCATTGACCATCAAAACCCATCCATTAACCATCACAAACCATCCATTAACCATCACAATCCCACCATTAAACCATCACAACCCATCCATTAGCCATCACAACCCATCCATTAGCCATCAAAACCCATCCATTGACCATCACAACCCATCCAATAACATCACAACCCATCCATTAACCATCACAACCCATCCATTAACATCACAATCCATCCATTAACCATTACATTTCACCCATTAACCATCACAACCGATCCATTAACCATCACAAACCACGCATTAAGCTCCACGAGCATTAAACCAATAGTAAGCCGCACATTAATGACACGATAATAACATCTCTATCCAAACCCACTAGCCACACACAACTGTTTCACGATCTCCTATTATCTCATTGCTCTGTCACCATCTTCCTCCCCTTTAACAACAATCCACCCACCTCTCACTGTCTATTTGCTCTCTCTCTCCCTCGCTCTCTCTCTCACTCTATCTCTCTCTCACTCTCTCTCTCGCTCTATCTCTCTCACTCTATCTATCTGTCTCTCACTCTCTCTCACTCGCTCTCCCTCTCTCTCTCTCTCTCTCTCTCACCAGGCTCTCGTTCACCTCCCTCCTATCATCGTTCCATCCTTGCATCCTTCCTGTATTTGCACTCTGGCATCTCAAAGCTAATCGTCGTATAACCTTGGCCAACATTCTGGCTTTGTGACCCCCCCCCCCCCCCCAAAAAAAAAAAAACACTACATTCCATCTTTGTCGATTCACATGTTTTCTGGTCTTCCTCAGAAATCAATAAACAAACAATACGTTAGCATGGCAGCCCTAGTCCCGTTCAATATTACATGAAGACATCCATGCTAGAACAGGAGGTCCCGTTCAATATTACATGAAGACATCCATGCTAGAACAGGAGGTCCCGTTCAATATTACATGAAGACATCCATGCTAGAACACGAGGTCCCGTTCAATATTACATGAAGACATCCATGCTAGAACAGGAGGTCCCGTTCAATATTACATGAAGACATCCATGCTAGAACAGGAGGTCCCGTTCAATATTACATTTGAAAAACGTCCACACTCCCACTTCCTGTCCCTCTGCGCATGACATTCCAAAATAAAACTTTATGTTAATTCTAATTTACGAAACGATTCATTATTGTGATTATGGAGCTGTTACAACCACTAAGCGCATACTATTCAGTTATAACAAACGTATATATATCCTACTTGATTATGACACCATTATACATCTTTTATTCAGTTTTGCATTCTACATAAAATATTTAGTAAAGACACCATTATTAACTTCCTATTCAGTTAAGGCGCCATTTTCTTTATCCCTTTTATCAAGTTTATTATCAGAGCCAACTAATCATGCACCAATGGCGCTTTAGATTCCGAGGCCTCCATACGGCGCCACAGAGACGATGTAAATGTAATAGATTACAAACAAACCAAAAGGAAGATTGCGATAAATGTATTCATTTCACAGGCTTATGTCTATGCCTACTTCATCGATTGTCGGGGATCTTTCTACAACTCTAAAGCAACAACAGCAAAAAAGCAACAATTTGCCATGGTGTCAGAACATTGGAGTCCCTGACATTTATTACGCAGTCCCGGTTAAATAGATATTTAATTCTCAGCCCTGTTTGAATAGACAATGTCTGAGTCCCTGGTTGTATACATAGACCTAAATCAGTGGTTCTCAACCTTCCTAATGCCGCGACCCTTTAAAATAGTTTGTGATGTTGTGGCGACCCCCAACCACAATATTATGTTCGTTGCTACTTCATAACTGTAGAATGTCTTAGGCGACCCCTGGGAAAGGTTCGTTCCGTTCGACCCCCAAAGGGATCGCGACCCACATGTTGATAACCGCTGACCTAAATGATAGAGTTCCTACTACAATACGCCGCATGCACAGAAACTTCTCTCGGGCTGAATGCACCATTACAATAACGAGCTCTTCATTTAGACATTACCAGTGTTTTGTTGTATGGCAAAAAGTTATATGCAGCTTATCAATTAAGGTGTACGTGTCTGAAATAGAGTAAATACATTTTTACATTTCCGAGTATATTTTTATCAGTCGAAAAATCGTTCTTTTGTTTTCCTTCTTAATTTTGCTTCAATGAGTTTTAAGTTTGGCATTTTTTGCTGAAAAAACGTCATCATTATGAGATAGCAATAATTATAATACTGATCTTATTTCTATATAGATATGACCAACAAAATGAGAAGACAAAGGGGCAGATAGAAAGTCTGGAACATTTCAGTTTTATATTCCGTAACTCACGATGAAAGCGGAGTCAAAAATTATTTAGACTCCATGACTCCACCATTCAGTAAGTCTAGGGTCACAAAATGAATGGGTCGTTTATACTATACACAATAAGCTCGGTTGTCTGTAAGGTCCTCGTCAAACGTCTGGGTGGACCAATGACATTGTAGGACGTTGTATGTCACTAGCTTGGGAACCGCTGATGAAATAACACATTTGCGGAGTGAGTGGTGAATATGGAGCTGAAGAGGGGTTGGGGGAACGGGGGTTTGAAGCCCGGGTGGGGGGGGGATGTCAGGGTTTAAAAAAAAAAATATTAAAAAAAAACTACCGGCCGCCAAATCTAATCAAGATGCATGAAATCAGACCGAGAGTTACCCTACTTAAGAGTTCACCCCCTTTGTGGCGGTTTAAAAAAAAAAAAAGTAGAAGAAAGACGTAAAAAAAAAAAAAAAAAAAAAAGAGAGAAGTGCGTGCAGAAAGAACATCCTTCCGCACATCGACCAGCTCAGGGAGAAGAAAACAAAAATATAGCCCGGGCTGGGCAATAGAATGGCGGAAGGTGCATTCATAATGTAAGCCCCAATGCAAAGGCTGATTGGAAGTGTTGGGGGGGGGGGGTGAGTTACACTTGAAATATTTTGTTGTTCCTTAAGAAATGTATTTTTAAATAATTCAAGAATTCGAATATCGTTTGGGCTGTCTGAGTGTAGGCATTACCACTAACCCACCTTGTAACTTGTAGATGTCATCGTTTTGTGCTTGGTTGTAAAGCTGTGTTAAACCTTTGGAGGAAGGACGCCCCCCTTTTATTGGGCTGATTAGTCAGTCTCCTTCCCTCCTCTCTCTCTTTTGCTGTGTTTGTGTGTGTGTGTGTCTCCCTCTATGTATGTTTGTGTGTGTCTCTCTCAGTGTTTTTGTCTTTCCCTCAGTGTGTTTGTGTGTTTCTCTCTGTTTCTCTCTCTGTCTCCGCCCTCTCCTCTCTCTGTCTATGCCCTCTCCTCTCTCTGTCTCCGCCCTCTCCTCTCTCTATCTCCGCCCTCTCCTCTCTCTGTCTCCGCCCTCTCCTCTCTCTGTCTCCGCCCTCTCCTCTCTCTGTCTCCGCCCTCTCCTCTCTCTGTCTCCGCCCTCTCCTCTCTCTGTCTCCGCCCTCTCCTCTCCCTGTCTACACCCTGTCTCCGCTATCTCTCCCCTCTCTCTCTCCTCTCTCTCTCTCTCCTCTCTCTCTCTGCTCTCTCTCTCTCGCTCTCTCTCTCCGCTATCTCTCACTTTCCCCGCCATTTCTTTGTGTGTGTGCTTTGGTTGTAGAACTTTCAACGTGTGGCATTGGTAGTTGAAGCTGCCCACGTTTGGCCTTGATTGTAAAAGCTGACCATATTTAACATTGGTTGCGAAAGCTGTCCACGTTTTTTTTCTTTGTTGTAAAAGCTGTTCATGTGTGGCCTTGGTGCTAGGAGCTGTCCGTCCTTGTTGGTAAAGCTGTCCATGTGTGGCATTGTTGGTAAAGCTATCCATGTGTGGCATTGTTGGTAAAGCTGTCCATGTGTGGCATTGTTGGTAAAGCTGTCCATGTGTGGCATTGTTGGTAAAGCTGTCCATGTGTGGTATTGTTGGTAAAGCTGTCCATGTGTGGCATTGTTGGTAAAGCTGTCCATGTGTGGCATTGTTGGTAAAGCTGTCCATGTGTGGCCTTGTTGGTAAAGCTATCCATATGTGGCCTTGTTGGTAAAGCTATCCATATGTGGCCTTGTTGGTTAAGCTATCCATATGTGGCCTTGTTGGTAAAGCTATCCATATGTGGCCTTGTTGGTAAAGCTATCCATATGTGGCCTTGTTGGTAAAGCTATCCATATGTGGCCTTGTTGGTAAAGCTATCCATATGTGGCATTGGTTATAAAGCTGTCTCAGTGTTGCGTTGGTTGTAAAGCTGCCCACTTGTGTCAGTGCCCCCCCCCCCGGGTCATTGCTCACCTTTGTGTCATTAATATCTTCATTATGTAAGTGTAAAGACCAGGTAGTCAGTTGCAGCAGTACAGAAGCTGTGTGACTGCAATGTTTGTCGTCGTTTGCCCGACATCTCCACCACCACACCCCATCCAACCCTCCCAGCAACGGCAAAAAAACAAAAAACAAACCAACAACCCCTGGAAACTAATTAAAGTTAATACACATGTGGCCACATGGTATGTTGTTTGTTCTGTGTTCACCTTATTAGGAGTTAGGTGGTATGTTGTTTGTACTGTGTTCACATTATTAGGAGATTCAATACGATTCTCACATCAAGTAATTATGTTTCTTGCTGGTGCGAATGAGACAAGAATAATAATTTTATGGGGCACGGAGACGTCAAGTTAAATGCTTACAGTTTGAAGTTTACCATCCTTGGAAATGTTTGATGGTGTCAGCCAGAAAAAAACTGGCTATTGCAGCAAATAAAAGATGGCCATGTCTTCCTGCGACACAGGCACTGTCCGCCCCCACACCTCCGGCAAAATCCCCCACACCTCCGTCACTGTCCACCCCACACCTCCGTCACTGTCCCCCCACACCTCCGTCACTGTCCCCCCACACGTCCGTCACTGTCCCCCCACACCTCCGTCACTGTCCCCCCCACACCTCCATCACTGCCCCCCACACCCCGGGACACCACCTGATTAAGAACCCTTGATCTAAAGTATTCTGAGACTTTCCAAGGTTTATTTTCTTAGATTTTAGGTGGCCAGGCAGTTGAAGAACAACAGAAGAAGGCGGATATGTCGTCCGTACAAGAGAAATATTATAAAGGATAAAAAGAGATTTACCCCCCCCCCCCCCCCCCCAAAGAAGTCTTTTAATGCAAGCGTGGACAGTGGCGGAACAAGGAAATCTAGAGTTTGGTATGATGGTACATCCGTTCAGTTGTCACATATCCTGAGGCCTAACATCTTTGTTTATTTGTTAGCGTGCAATGTATCGTGCTGCTAAGAAAAAAGTGGTAAACTTGGAAGAATAAAACAAGAAAAAGGTGTGGGGGAGAACTACCCAACTATCCATGATTTTAGTTACTGCTACAAAATAAAAATCTATCTAATTGCCTATATTCCCCGGGTTTGTTGTTTGTTGGCTTCCCGTGCTTACAGGGCTGTCACGGCTCCAAGAATAAATCAATCTGTCTACTATGACGTCTATAAATCATGATAACAAACAGCCCCCATATGTCTATATTGACATGCTGTTATTACAAGATACGATGACATTGTCAAGACTCATATTCAGTTTCACGCGACACTTTGTCTGATGGAGGATAACTAATGGAAAGGGAGATCTAAATGAGCTGAGATTATCTCCCTTGCGAAAGCCATGAAATGGATAATTATAAGTTTACACTTTTCGGTGCCGCGGCCGAAATTGCCTAGCGCATCAGTTCCGGATTAATTAACGTCTATTGATTGGATGAATGGAATGTTATTTTTAGAAATCTAGACGTTGCCTGGCTGTTGATTTGTTAACCAAATGACCGCATCCCGGCCCCTACTGCTAATTTTAGACAGATGGGCAAATTCATTGAAGAGTGTATCTGAGTAGTTTTCTTCAAATACCGACACATATCCCAGAAAATGTGCTGAGCTTGATCGTCCGTACCGCTTTCTTATTTAAAGCCTGCGGTGTGTGGTTTGAGATGATTGGCTGCGGTGTGTGGTTAGGATGTGGTTTGAGATGATTGGCTGCGGTGTTTGGTTAGGATGTGGTTTGAGATGATTGGCTGCGGTGTGTGGTTAGGATGTGGTTTGAGATGATTGGCTGTGGTGTGTGGTTAGGATGTGGTTTGAGATGATTGGCTGCGGTGTGTGGTTAGGATGTGGTTAGAGATGATTGGCTGCGGTGTGTATTTAGGATGTGGTTAGAGATGATTGGCTGCAGTATGTGGTTAGGATTGGTTTGAGATGATTGGCTGCGGTATGTGGTTAGGATGTGGTTAGAGATGATTGGCTGCGGTATGTGGTTAGGATGTGGTTTGAGATGATTGGCTGCAGTATGTGGTTAGGATGTGGTTTGAGATGATTGGCTGCGGTGTGTGGTTAGGATGTGGTTTAAAATGATGACTCCACAGTTAAAAGAGACTCGCTTAATTAAAAAAAAAAATATTTAAAAAAAAATCTCAATATATTTCATGTGCGGTTTCGAAGAAGTATTTACGGTTTCGAAGAAGTATTTACGGCTCCAAATCTGGCTTGTTAACTGGGACCGAGCAACACTGGTGACATACCAAACATCTATGGAGATGGCTGAGTAACCTTTGTGAAGAGGCCCAACATCTATTTGTAGGTGGGATGGAGGCTCTAGCGCCTCTCACTGGTTTTATTTCTGCATCCACATGTTTGAAGTCTGGCACCAAGTCTGATGTTTGTTGTACATAAAATCCCATGGAGAAGGTGATTTTAATACAATCCCGTCCATTAATGATCTTACTCCAAGACTTTGATCACTGTCACAATGTTGATCACTGTCACACTGTTGATCATTGTCACAATATTGATGACATAGTTGCCCATTATGTCGGGCGTCTATTGATACTGTCATTTTGGCTGTTAATTTTATTATTAATGATTGTCTTGTTAAAAATGTTGAGCTAAGGCAGTGGTTTCCCAAACTTTATTTTACTGGGGACCATTATTAAAAAAACAAAAAAAAAAAAACTTGACAAACCTTTTTTTCTAAGTATAATATGGGAACAAAAACAAGGGTTATATACAAATTAATCAATTACCTAGACAGCACCATAGACACAAATGGTGGATCCGACGCAGACGTAAGGGCTAGAATTGGAAAAGCTAGATCAGCATTTGTGCTTTTAAAGAAAATATGGGAGTCGAAGCAGCTAAAATTGCAAACCAAAGTCATAATCTTTTGCACAAATGTCAAAACAGTCCTACTTTATAGAGCAGAAACATGGAAAACAACAGCAAACATTACGCAGAAAGTGCAGACATTCATTAACACATGCCTTAAAAAGATCCTGAACATAAGTGCCCATTGATAAAGACATCATAAAGAAAAGATGGAGGTGGATTGGGCATACTCTCAGAAAACCCTTAGATAGCACCACCAGACAATGCCTAACATGGAATCCATAGGGAAAAAGGAAGAGAGGAAGACCTAAGAAAACATGGAGACGCGAGCCAGAGGCAGACATGCAAAATATGGGATACACCTGGAAGCAATTGGAAAGGAAAGCACAGGACCGGGATGAGTGGAAAATTCTTGTGGACGGCCTATGCCTCAGACGAGGTAAAAAGGCATAAGAAGATAATATGGGATCAAATTATAGGATTATATACAAATTAAACTTTTTGGTGTCCCCCTTTAAAATAGTTGGTGCCCCACTGGTCCCTACCTTGCCAGTTTGGAAATCACTGAGCATGTCCGGCTGTCTGTAGGAGGAAATCATGAGAGATCCTGTCTATTTTTGGCTCACTCATTGATTTTGAAACATAAACTTATATCATTTATGAGTTCCTAAAATATATCTGCTTTAACTTAGCCTGCAAGAATGTAAAATGGTAGCGTGTTGAGGTTGTGAGGCTCACGTGTTGAGGTTGGGAGTCTCACATGTTGAGGTTGTGAGGTTCACATGTTGAGGTTGTGAGTCTCACTTGTTTAGATTGTGAAGTTCACATGTTGAGGTTGTGAGGCTCACGTGTTGAGGTTGTGAGTCTCACGTGTTAAGGTTGTGAAGTTCACAAGTTGAGGTTGTGATGTTCACGTGTTGAGGTTGTGAGTCTCACGTTGTAACATAGCTTGATATGTTTGTTCAGCTAGTTATCTAACACTCACTTTATTAAATTATCATCCTTAATTTAACTGCTATCTTTCATCTCAAGAATTGAATAAGGTCGGATCTATCGCACAGTTCTTTATTTACATAGTCGATACAAATATGATTCTTGAATCAGATAGATCCATGTAACAAATGTAGTTACAATATAACATAAGAAATCTTGCATATTCCAATACAATTCCACTCATGAATTCATATCACATTCAAATATATATATGGCCTCCATGTCTCCCTGACTCAAAACGTGTCCTCACAATATGGCTTCCAGCCTTACCCACATAAAATCATGCAATGCTCTTCCGCCACCAAACTAGTTCCTCTTGTTCTCATCCTATATGGTTAAATTACTACGCCACCGTGCAGAGATATCAACAATTCAATCATCTGACTGAGTATCATTAACTCGTTGTGTTACACACGTGTTAAGGTATTGAAGTTCACATGTTGAGGTTGTGAGGTTCACATGTTGAGGTTGTGAGGTTTGCGTGTTGAGGTTGTGAGGCTTACGTGTTGAGGTTGTGAGGCTCACATGTTAAGGTTGTGAAGTTCACGTGTTGAGGTTGTGAGGCTCACGTGTTGAGGTTGTGAGGCTCACGTGTTAAGGTTGTGAGGCTCACGTGTTAAGGTTGTGAAGTTCACATGTTGAGGTTGTGAGGTTCACATGTTGAGGTTGTGAGGTTCGCATGTTGAGTTTGTGAGGCTCACGTGTTAAGGTTGTGAAGTTCACGTGTTGAGGTTGTGAGGCTTACGTGTTGATGTTGTGGAGTTCACGTGTTGAGGTTGTGAGGTTCACGTGTTAAGGTTGTGAAGTTCACTTGTTGGGATTGTGAGGTTCACATGTTGAGGTTGTGAGTCTCACGTGTTAAGGTATTGAAGTTCACATGTTGGGGTTGTGAGGCTCACGTGTTGAGGTTGTGAGGCTCACATGTTAAGGTTGTGAAGTCGCGTGTTGAGGTTGTGAGGCTCACGTGTTAAGGTTGTAAAGTTCGCGTGTTGAGGTTATGAGGCTCACATGTTAAAGTTGTGAAGTTCACGTGTTGAGGTTGTGAGGCTCACGTGTTAAGGTTGTGAAGTTCATGTGTTGAGGTTGTGAGGTTCGCATGTTGAGGTTGTGAAGTTCACGTGTTGAGGTTGCGAGGTTCACGTGTTGAGGTTGTGAGGTTCATGTGTTGAGGTTGTGAGGTTCACATGTTGAGGTTGTGAGGTTCATGTTGAGGTTGTGAGGTTCATGTTGTGTGTACTTGTTTCATGGTTCTCATCTATGTCACACTCATGCTTCTGTTCTCTCCACACTCATACTTCTGTTCTCTCCACAAAAAGGGAATGTTGTTTTTAAAAAAAATTGAACTAAAGTAGACAAAGTGAATTGAAAATTGGTTTTTTTTGTATTGTGCAGGAAAGAGCTTTACAAAACAACTAATAATAACTTTTTTTTTTAGTAAACATACCTTGCCATGGACTAATGTATTTTGTGCATAACCATGATGCCATATTTAGTAGCCCTTGTCTTTTATTTTATTCAGTATTTGCAAATCCTAGTGATTCTAGCCATTTTATTGACAAATGCCCGATTCACATTTCACGCTAGCATGCTGTGTAATAAACCAGCTATAGATGATTCTTTTCAAACATTTGCCATTGCACATTTATACTCTTTAAGTCATGTAATTTTTTTTGTATTTAGTGCCTCCAAAGAAATAACCTATTTTGTGCAGGTCTTTGTTCCTGGCTGAGATAGTTAAGTTAAAAAAACAAAAGTTTAAAAAAAAATATATCTCTTATTCCATTCTTCAAAGATTGCTCGGTATTCCTTAAGTCTTATTTCAACTTGAGTAGTTGAAAAAATGATTTTTCTTCAGTTCATGCTTTGGCGTGTCACAGAGTTTTATGTCGGTGCCGTCACTCAAGATTTTAAGTTAAAGTCACAGAATTATTTTCAGTAAAATCATGTGATCGAGAAGACGGAGGTATTTATGGTTTTTAACACCCATGATAAAACAATATCTCTAACCCACTATGTCTGATCTGTATGAGGCCGTTCTGACATCACAACACCTGATCTGGGAAGAGGTCGTTCTGACATCACCATCACATACATTCTTGACTTCCATTCTGTAGCAGATTGAAAATTTATTTTAAAATTTCTCCAGTATTAATTGTGTCTTGTTATCTGTTATATGAAAGTGGTCTGCAAACGCTTTAAACGCAGCGTTTTCGGCCCACCGGGCGCCACCCAGGCCAGCGGGGAGGTTCCCGGCGTGCTTCTGCGCGGTCTTGCCATGGGGAAACCTGGAGTCGGGCCGTGTGAGGGGGGGGGCACTAAGAGCTCGCGCTCCGGCCCACCGACACCATTTCCCTATGTGACGTATCTGTTATATGTGAGGTTAAACAGGAGCTAGGCTTTGACGTCAAATTCCAAGTTCTGTGGTCTGGTGTACAAGAAATAAAAATCATGTTAAAATAATTGCCAGCACAAACCATCTGCTTGTTACTTCTTTAAATTAAAAAAAAAAAAGTTTATGATTTTGTGTTCTTCCAGATGAAGACAGAATTCAGCAGGCAGCAGATTCCAATAGTTCAAAGCAACCGTTTGTGCCATGTAAAGTGTGTGGAGACAAGGCATCAGGGTATCATTATGGGGTGACATCTTGTGAGGGTTGTAAGGTTGGTGCAATTGAGTTCATATGTTAACTGCATACAGTGAAATGGTATGTTACATGAATGAATTTTTATGTTATATGAATTATTTTCCCAATAATTAAATTTTCACACCCCCCCCCCCCCCCCCCTCTCCCGGGACAAGCACCAGCAAACAAACAAAAAATCAATGACCTTTTTTTCTGTAAACACTGTCACAAACTGGCCAGTTTTTATTTTGTGTCATCAGAACATTGATTTATTTTGTAACAGCCGACTCTGATGTTATCTTCATTCAGGGTTTTTTCCGACGCAGCATTCAAAAGCAAATAGAGTATCGTTGCCTGAGAGAGGGAAAGTGCATGGTGATACGACTCAATCGAAATAGGTGCCAGTATTGCCGCTTCAAGAAATGTCTGGCTGTCGGCATGTCCAGGGATTGTAAGTAGCGTGGTTCACATATGGAATGTTACTTTTACTTTTTAATAATTCTAATATCATTTAAGGTAGATTTTGTTGCAATGTGGGATGCTTTAGTACAGTGGTTCTCAACCTATCAATTGCAGCGACCTTTTAATACAGTTCCTCATGTTGTGGCGACCCCCAAACACAAAATTATTATTGTTTCTCCTTCATAACTGTAGAGTATATGTGTTTTCAGATAGTATTAGGCGACCCCTGGGAAAGGGTCACATGACCCTCAAAGGGGTCACAACCCACAGATTGAGAACTGCTGCTTTAGTATTAGATGGTATTTGCCCTATTAAATAATGTCCTCTTTCTTTTGGAAAGCATTTTCATTAAAGACAACAATTTAATTACTGACTGTATTTAAATTACATCATTTTGAGACACAATTAGTTCCAGATATTTTTATAACATACATTTTAATGACAGACTTTGTAGATACAGTCCTCAAATTAATGACAATTTACAGTCATTTTAATGACAGACTTTGTAGATACATTCCTCAAATTAATGACAATTTACAGTCATTTTAATGACAGACTTTGTAGATACATTCCTCAAATTAATGACAATTTACAGTCATTTTAATGACAGACTTTGTAGATACATTCCTCAAATTAATGACAATTTACAGTCATTTTAATGACAGACTTTGTAGATACATTCCTCAAATTAATGACAATTTACAGTCATTTTAATGACAGACTTTGTAGATACATTCCTCAAATTAATGACAATTTGCAGTCATTTTAATGACAGACTTTGTAGATATAGTCCTCAAATTAATGACAATTTACAGTCATTTTAATGACAGACTTTGTAGATACAGTCCTCATATAATGACAATTTACAGTCATTTTAATGACAGACATTTTAAGTCTAGTCATTTTAACTACCCGCATTTCATCATTGTTAGTTACCACTTATGTCATTATCAATCATGTGGTTTACTTCATCCAAATCCATTAGTACTCCGAATAAAATAAGGTAAAAAGTCTACCTTAATTTTTATTACCAGCTTAAACATAATCATAGTATTTTCCTTACATAATCATAGTATTTTCCTTACATAATCATAGTATTTTCATTACATAATCATAGTATTTTCATTACATATTAACAGCCAATAAATTGTTCATCATGGTTCATATAAAATCTTAAACTTTATTAACAATTTTGTGGTGTAATGTTTTGGTCCAGCCATTTTAACACCAGCTTTTATGCCCACTGTTGACAGCTGTACGGTACGGTAGGGTCCCTAAGAGGTCCAAGAGTCAGGAGGAGCAGAGCGTGACGTCTAGCGATTCCAGCCAGGACCAGACAGCTCTGGAGAGCAAGCAGCTGGCCATTTATGATGTCATTCTCAGCATATCTCAGGCCCACCATGCTCACTGTGCCATCACAGAGGACAAGATAAAAAACTTGGTGCGGCACCCCGCCACTCTTGTGAGTTTACCCTTCCATTTGTTTTATGCTATTCCTAAGACCTGTGTCATTTAAACTCTTAGCCGGGTCTGTTTTTTTTTTTGCCTGTAATTCATCTGACTTAAATTCTGTTGCAAGGCAAGTTAAAGTTTTGTATGAACGTATCAAATATTTATAAGTGCCATAGAGAAAATATGATCAGCTGAAAGTGTAATGTGATAAAGAAAAAAGCAGATACATTGGCACACTTAAGTAAAAATTCAACCCTCAGCTTAGTTTGTACATTTTATCATCTGTTGATGTTGACTGTATTGTATTTTATCATCTGTTTGTGTAAACCCTAGTGTATATATCATTTGTTTTTTTCCATGTTCTTGAGTGTTGAAAACAGGAAATAGTGCCATTTAACATCAAAAGGCTTGCAGAAAAAAAATATTGAAATTCACCTGGGTAATAATAGTGGGGTAGATTAGTACATTCTTTAAAATAATGCCTACTCATGTGCCCTCTTGAGCCAACACCATCCATCTATAAATATCATAGAGATTTATTTGAATATATCTTCTTCTTGGCAGATGGAGTTTTTATCTAAATGAACAATGTTGTTACTTTAGCTATGAAATTAACATAAAACTATGGCAACAAGGATTTATTTAAATTTTATAACCCAATTCTTCCCCCCCCCCCCCCATCCCCATTTTCCAGCTATCCAACTGCATGTTTCATAACATGAAACTGTCAACTGCATGTTTCATAACATCAAACTGTCAACTGCATGTTTCATAACATCAAACTGTCAACTGCATGTTTCATAACATCAAACTGTCAACTGCATGTTTCATAACATCAAACTGTCAACTGCATGTTTCATAACATCAAACTGTCAAATTGTATCTGCAGATGACAAAGATTCACATACCTACAGGGCATCTCCAGTTTACCAATGAAGAAATAGAAATGCAGAGGTTACTCATGTGGCAGCAGCTGGCAGCACTGGTCACCCCATCTATACACAGTGTTGTGGAGTTCTCCAAACGGGTACCTAGTAAGTACATCAGATCCTACCATTCCTTCATGAAATATTGGATGTTAATTTCAGCATTCCTACCTAAATTATTGGATGCAATTTCAATATATCTTCCTGAATTATTGGATGTATTTTCAACATTTCAAGTTTTGGTGTAATTTTAAAATTTCTACCTGAAGTACTAGTGTAATTTTAAAGTCCATTCTTCTTCTTCTTCTATATATATTAAGTGCCCACTATCAATTTATTGATCATTCTGGCTCCTATGCATGTAGAGGGGATTTGCAATGTTTCTGTGCCTGGTGTTGATGAGGATATTTCACTGCAAGAGTTCCTTAGCGAGGGTATCATGCACTGGCGGTTAGAAGGCCTGAGGCAACAGACGCAAATGAGTCAAGTGTTGTTGCCTCAACTGTTCCCTTTGGAAGCTTGTTCCAGTCCCTGATTGTCTTTGACAGGAATGAGCAGTTCATTTACTGGTTTCTTGGTGGTATGAGCCGGAACTGCCTGTCATGGCCTTGTCAGTGTCTATGGGGAAGAGGGACGAGTTTCTGTTTAATGCCAGAGCAGTGGACGAGCCCATTATTTATCTTGTAAACCATTCCTGAAATAACTTCAGCACACAGCACAACAATTTGTGTCCCAGGGCTGCGATGAAAACATTTGTTGTATTCCTTGTCATTGACTATGTTCCAGATTTCCCCGATTTATCTCAAGATGATCAGCTGATTCTCATCAAGACAGGTTTTTTTGAGATCTGGTTGACTCGAATGGCACGGATGATCAGCAAGGAAGAGAACATCGTCGTGTTTGAGGATGGCAGCTGTATATCAAGACAGGAGCTGGCCGTCGTCTACTCGGTATGTAACTGTGTGATGACGTGTCATAGCGTTTGTTTTATGCTGATGCAAAAGTCTTATGTAGCCAGTCATGCCTCACAGCAACTGCAGCTGCCTGAGTGTACCTTAAAGGCCAGAAACATTTTATGTTTGATCAAATGAAAACTTATGATACATTTTTTTAAAAGAATTGGTTAGCATAACAGTAATTATGACATGCATTTAGTAACGGAAAAATCGGTTTATTGGGTATACAATGTCCCAAGCATTGATGGCAACATGGAATGCAAAGGTTATTCATGGATTATTGAAAAAAAAAGTTTTAAAAAAATAAATAAAGTACCACCTAGTGGTTTTTTAAAAACTATGTTTTACTAAGGCAGTTTGGAAAAAGAGATAGTTGACTAGAATGGAGATCTGAAACCCGTCACATTTATGTTATTATTATTATTGTTCGTCCTGGTTTGATTTCGGAGTTTGCCGGGTGCTGGTGTCTTTTTTGCTTGTCTGGGTCTTTGCTGGGTATTGAACTCAGCTTGGAATGGACTCAGTTTAGATCACTCTGCCACCCAGCACCCATCACATTCATACTATAGGCAAGACACCCTAACCAACTGAGCTTACCAGCCTTTACAACTGCCTGTTATATTTATATATACAAAGTGAAAGATTCTCAACCAGAACGGAATGCTCATGTCGGGTGGAATTTTTATAAAAGGCACAGGGAGGAGGAGGGTGTTGACAACAGCTTGTTCCATAGAAATCTTCAAAACAGTTTTCAACTTTTTATTTCTCAATATTTTATCTGTAGTCATCCAGTGTTTTCCCACTTATTTTACTGTGTAATTCAACTAATGATCTCATGAACAGCCTGACTTTGTCACCTCTATGTTTGAAGTGGCCAACGGGTTTAACTTGCTGAACCTGAACGACACAGAAATTGGTCTGTTCACTGGCATCGTACTGGCCACATCAGGTGAGGTATTGAAACCAGGCTTCACATTGATTTTAGGATCAAATTATCCATCAACAATGAATAGAGATACATTTTAATAAAAAAAATTCAATTAGACTTGGTTTGAATTAGAGATATTTTATCTAAATGATGAATAGACAAGTTGACATAGAGCAGCGGTTCTCAACCTGGGGGTCGAACGACCCTTTCACAAGAGTCGCCTAAAACCATTGGAAAACACTTATACTCAACAGTTATGAAGTATCAACGAAGATAATTTTGTGGTTAGGGGTCGCCACAACTTGAGGATTTATTTATATTAAAGGGTCGCGGCTTTAGGAAGGTTGAGAACCACTAACATAGAGCTTTCACTTTAAGAAATCAATTTAAGTGATGCTGGAATTTTCTCCAAAACTGAAAGGTTGGGGGTCAGTGGTTGGAACCAATAAAACATTTTTAATTATGTGTTAAAATTTGTGTAGCTTTAAACTAAAAAAATTTAAACCTTCCTCTACTCGTCTATTTAATTCTAACTTGTTTTTAAAAAACAGATCGCCAAGGGCTCTTAGACACTCAGTCGGTGGAGCGTATCCAGGACCGTCTAGTGGAAGCATTAAAGCTTCAGGTCAGTCGTAACCACTCCACGGAGGAGAACCTGTTTGCTTCTATCATCATGAAACTGCCTGAGCTGCGAACCCTGGGATCCCAGCACAATGATCTGCTCCGCTGGTACCGCGGTCAGTGGCATCGCGGAAGCCTCCCCCCTCTGTTTGCCGAAATCTACGATATTCCTAAAAATCAGGATCCTTAGAAATGCCTGAAAGTCCCATGGTTGGGGCCAGTGGGAGAGAAACAAGCAGGGAGAACAAATTCTTGGAAGCTGCTCATCCAGATCAAATATTAATAGTTATATCGGCTACATAAGTGTAAAATATTCCTTTATTCATTGACTCAGGAATAATTTTTAAGAAGCAACATTGTTTTGCTTTGATTCTGCTTATGCCTGGCTTATTCTGGCAGCTAGAATACTCTTTAATCAACTTGGTTTTTATTCATCATGTAATAAGTCATGCCATTAGTGTTTAGGGTTTGTTTAATGTTTATCCAAGCCAAAGAGATAATTACAAAATCAATTTGTGAGGTAAAAAATTAGTGGCCTGGTATTTTGTTTAGGATTGGAGGATTTTCTGGCCAGAAAGTATCAGATTTAAGAATGAAGTTCAGACGCCAGTAGCATTAAAGGATGATCAACTTTAATTTTTTTTAAATGTTGTATTTGCAAAAAAATACAATTGTTGGTTTTTCTTTCAGGGGGGCAAATACTGAATGGCCAAACAAGATTGGCGTTTACAAAATAAAATAAAAAAATTTGCCTTTATTTTTGTTACTACAAGAGCTGTGAGGTCAGAGACAAATCTGACCAAATCTATTTTGCTTTACACATGATATTATGACAACAATCAGGGACAGGCTTCTCGAGTAAAGGTGGATTTGCTCTGTGAGCTTTTAACGGAGTTGCAGACAAATATTTTTTTCTCCATTGTGGATTTATTTATTTAGGAATTGGTTAATAAATCCTGCATCATGTGACCAAGTTAAGAAATGAAATATCTTCATTAAGTTTTGATTGGATTTGCATTTAAATTTGATGTTACAAAATCACTTTTTTGTAGTAAAAAAAGTGTTTGTTTTTTTACACATGTATTCAGAAAAAACATGGCCAAAAAAAAAAAAAGAAATGAAATGAAAACAACTTTGGAATTAAAAAATGCATAAAATAATGTTACAAAGTAAAAGTGTAATGGTTTCAACGGGCAAGCAACAAGGTGGTATTGACTAAGTGAAGGTAATGAGACTTACAAAGCTTGTACATTTATTATGGTTCTGCACATTTGTCGTGTTTTACTTGCCAAAATATGTGGCGAAGCCTTCAGAGACCAGATTTGTTTATTATTTCAAAGCTGAGCTTCAAATCATCATCATCTAGTATTCTGTTTAGCAGCAGAGAAAATAGGGTCAGGGCAAGGGAGGGCTTGGCATAGGATAAAATGTGAACATATTTATCAAATGATATTTAATCAATTTTTATCATGACCATAAATATCAACATTCATTCAGGCCATTCATACACCTGTCCCATTGATAGACTCATTCCCATTAGTCCATTTTTCCCATTGGCTCAGTCAATTCATAGACCTATCCCATAATATGCTTTTCCAGATTGCATCAAAACGTTCATTTATAAAGTTTGTGAACTCTTCTCAGAACTGTCTCAGGGAACTGCAGCATTTCTTTGTTTTTGTGGATCTGATGCTGCCTGATTGTCATATTTATGTTTTCTCTTGCCACCCGCTAGTATAATTATAATGCCATGTGAAAATCTTTGATTTCTTTTTTTTTTTTTTTTTAAATTTAATTATTGAAAGTAGGTTGTCAACTTTTTCTCTTTCTTTCATTAGTCATTTGGGAGCAACCAACATGTCTTTGTTAGCTCTCTCTATCAACATTAGTCATTTGGGAGCAACCAACATGTCTTTGTTAGCTCTCTCTATCAACATTAGTCATTTGGGAGCAACCAACATGTCTTTGTTAGCTCTCTCTATCAACATTAGTCATTTGGGAGCAACCAACATGTCTTTGTTAGATTGATTTCAAATATTAACCAAATATTCTTTTTTTTTTTTGTTGCTGAAAACCCTAGTGTTAGTGGGTAGTTTTCCCTAATGGTTAAATAGTCTGCTTTTATCTTCCTTGCTTAGTGTCAGATTTATCATGGATTCCTGTACTTCACTTGTGAGAACTGTTCACCTAAATGGTATTTTGGTAATGTGTTGCTAATATAAACATTGAACATTTGTTGTCACCCACAGCTGGTTTACACCCACACCTGGTTTACACCCACACCTGGTTTACACCCACACCTGGTTTAATATTCCTTAACATGTGGCAGTGAGCTTGTGAGTTCTTAAATGCTGATTAACATTTGATTTCATAAAGAAATTTTTTTTTTTTTTTTTTAATGAAGCTTGAGAAATGAACTCAAAAAAAAAACTTTCAACACATTACCTCATCTTTTTGTTCATCCATAAAGTGGCTTTGCTTTGATATGCCTGCATGTGGAAACAACTGTTTGAAAAGAACAAACATTTCTTTCAATTGATAGACCATAAAGTCACTTTGCTTTCATATGCCTGCATATGGAAACAACTGACTGTTTGGAAAGAACAAAAATTTCTTTCAATTGACAGACCATAAAGTGGCTTTGCTTTCATATGCCTGCATATGGAAACAACTGTTTGAAAAGAACAAACATTTCTTTCAATTGACAGACAGTAGCATTTATTTTTTTGTAGTTATCTGAAAACGTTCTTTGCATCTGGAAGTCTCTGCTTGGATGGTATTGGTTATTTAATGATTTACAGAGCTAATTCATAGATAGCAAGGCAAGGTTTGTTCATTCCCTCTCAGCTCTTCTAGAAACTTTCCCCACGCCAGTCTGCCTCCTGGCCAGTCATGTGTCTGTGAACTGATCAATCCTCTTGCAATGACGATCTCCCTTTGTAGAAGGAACTGGAGTAATGTAGGGGGTAATATTAAATTCCACTGCTATCACTATGGGATGAGAGTGTCTGCTGGTCCATACTGTAATAAGGCCATAGCAAAACAGTTGACAGATCTAATTAATGACCAGGTTCATTCTGGTGGTCCCTCTGAGCCATGTTTCTTCAACCCTTGCTTGGGGAAAAATGTATAAAAAAATGCTGTCGTCATTAGGAGACAAAAAATTTTGTTTGAATTTCTTTTAATGTCTGTTCAGTGTTGCTCAAGCCTCAAAAATAATAATGTACTCATGATTATATCACAATTTGATGAGTCTAGTTTCTAAAGTGTCAATTAAGTCATTTTTTTTTAGGTTAAAGAAGACCAATTATCAAGTGAGATCTTGTGGTTTTTTACTCTTGATTGAAGCAGAGTCTCTGAGGTTTAAACAAATGTCATGTCATTATTTGGAGCTAGGGGATCAGAGGGATCATTCTTATTTCAACATATCGAAAGGTGTGGTGGGGTGGGGGAATTAAATGGACATGTCAAGATATGGGTGCAGTATAACCAGGCCCTAATGGGAGGAACACCTTTTACTTGTGTTTATTTCCCACTGAGTGTAATTTTTTCAACACGCTATATTTGAAAATGTCATGATGAAAAATGTTTCATTTTGAAATGTCTCTATGTATAGACCAATGAGTTTCTCAACAAATGCTCTCCTGATGCAGCAACCATCCAATGTATCTGTAATCATGAAACCAAAGATATTTATTGCTTTGTATTTTATGTACTGTTTTTAATAGTCATTATCAAGTAACAGTTTTTAAATGTTATTTCCAAGGAGATTGTCCTGTATCTTAATGAATACAAAATAAAGAATCAAATGAGAATTTTTGATTTGGGCAACTAATATATAATATATATATATATATATATATATATATATATATATACAAATATACTTGCTTAAAGTATTGTATTGAAATCTATCTATAAATAAATATATATATAAATATATAGAGGGAGAGAGAGAGGGGAGAGAGTGACAAAGACAGATTATAGTCTCTGTTATAATAGCTAAATGTTTTCTCACAGTCAAGTGTTTCTCTTCTCACACACTGCATTAGCCTCCATGAAGTTGTGCTACCAAAGCTCTAGGTTATATTGAACCTTTTCTTTGAGATTCTGCCAGGACTTTCAGTTTTATCTCTTGGTTCAATATAAATATTTTATTTTCACAAATCATCATTTGTGTTGTTTTTATTTTATTTTATATTTATTTTTTAAAACAATGCCACTATGTCAAAATTGTTTTTTTTGGATGAAAAACAATAAAATAAACTTGTCCTTGGCTTCAGTGGAGAAAAGTGTACACCAACAGAACTGTTTACCCTCAAACTCTTAAAATCGTACAACATCATCACAAAATCATTCAATACATTATCTTAATAGTAAAAAATAAACATAGAATATATATAATGCATACACCTCAAAATCGTACATTGTACGTCAAAATCGTAAGAGTAAACAGGTCTGCACCAATGTAACTCTTTCCCTACTGTTGGCCAGGATAAGGGTTTACTAAAGGGGTTCTATGGAAGTGGAAACATGTGTAGCCATTTTCTGTCCAAGTAATGTGAACTCAATAACACTTGAGATTTTATGTTTAATTTTAATTGAAGTTAGATTTCATTTCCTTTTTCGATCTCTTGTTTTGCAGTTAGGTTGGGTTGTTTTTTTTGTGTCTGACTATTATTTTTTTTTTTCTCTTTATGTGCCTGAAAATAGACAAATAGTACAACATTTTCTTTGTCATTTTTAACTAGAAACTTGTTGGATTTTAATTGATTTGACAAACAAAAAAATGAAAACTGTTTTGCAAAAAAAGTATCTAGTTTGACTGATCTATTTGCAATTTGAGCCACACTTTTTTCAAGAGAGCTGCTACGACTCATATCAAATCTTTTATTTCACATTTAAGTATTGATGAATATGAATGTATCATTTTTTTTTTTTAAAATGTTCACTTGGATTATAAGGTAGCCATTAACATGCATAATCATGATGAATATTTTTTTTTCTTGTATTCTAATATTTGCTGACTTTGGGTGTACAAATTGGGAGATGGCTTTTTTTTTTTTAAATATTTTTTTTCTTGTTTGGTCTAGTCTGGCTGTATTATTTTTATATTATTCGTAAACTAGTCGTGGATGATGCCATTTCATTCCATGCTAGGAACAATTAATGGCTGTATTTAATTTTGACTTCTCAGGGTTGGTATCTATGATGAAATGCATTGCACTGAAGAGACACATACTTAAGTTATTGTTGCATTACAATATATCCCAAAGGATATTTATCTAGTTTATTATTGTATGATTTTTAAAAAAACTTTTACAATGGGGGAGTTAATCTTAATGATAATCTCCATTTATTTTTATTTGTTTAGCTTTGAATTTTGAATAATTTAAACAAACAAGTGCAATCTTAAAATTGAACATAATTTGGACAGGACACATTCCTTTTTTACCTAATAGCATGAGGTAATCACCTCTATCACTTACAGGTAAGTTATATGTGAGTTAAGTCACTTATCAGACTTAAATGTATGGTATTAGTAAAATGTTAGGTGATTCGCCTAAAGGATTTACCTCTATGGTCTATAAGTTATAGTATAAAGGTATGTTAAATATTAAAGGATTTACCTCTGGTCTAAAAAGGTATGTTAAATATTAAAGTATTTACCTCTTATGGCAAACAGCTATGTTAAATATTAAAGGATTTACCTCTATGGCCTTGTAAGCAATACTTTTTGTCTTATAAATGAAACTGATACCTACCTCTGGGAACATATTTTAATTTTGAAAAAAAATAGTTCTATGCTTAATGTCAGGATTTAACACTAAATCTATTTTTTAAATTTTTTAATTAATCTTCAACATCAACTGTAACATTTGAAATATTATCTGTGCTTTTTTTTCCCTTGAGCCAACAACACACAAACGGGAGACCCATGAGAATCTTTTATGTGCCATACATTTCAAATGGGAGGGGGATTACACGAGTCCATGCTTCATTGCTTGCCATCTCAGTGTAACAGGCTTTTTGTGATCTACTGGAGCATTCATTTCAAACAATAACTTATTTCTGTGTGTTTTGATGACAAGAGTTCTGGTCACTTTTGAAATAAGCCAAAGATATTTACTTGTTCATCGGTTTGCTAAAATATCTCTAGTTAGAGGAAAATGTGTCGAACTTTGATCACTTTGCAGTACCAATATTGTTGTTGATTAGTGCATGATACTATACCAAGGAATACATTTTTATTGGTGGGCAGTATAGAATTAGTTGTCCCCCTGACTATGTCAATTTATTGGGCAGTATAGAATTAACTAATTCTATACTGCCCAATAAACTGACACTGTCATTGGATGACAAGCCTCATCCACTCACTGTCAATTTATTGGGCAGTAGGAGTTAGTTGTCGTCCACTAACGTTGTCAATGTTTTGGACAGTATAAAATAGTCATGGCCACTTTGAATATGTCAATGTACAGACAGTAAAATTTCACTGAATGTGTGAAAATTCAGCCCCCATCCTTCATTTCTGTCATTGGAATGTTTGCCTAACATTTGCCTTTTTTTGTTTTTCAAACACTAATTTTATCTTTACCTACAACTTGTTTTATTTGATCGACCAAAGGAGAATGTGACTTTTTATTTGTGCAGCAGTGAGCTTCTCTAAAGAATAATGTTTTAAATCTTCACAAACTTCATATAATGAATTTATAAACAATAATTGTAAAATATGTCATTTCTTTGATTGAAAAGAGGGATGTAAACCTTGTCATTGTGAGATAAGAAAAATATTAACACACACACCCACACATCCCACACAGTTAATTGATTCTTGAAATAGATTTGAACTCAAGTTCCCAGTGTGTGATTCTGCAGTGAAGTCTGAAGCTTCATTTCTGACTCAAATCATTGATTGAGACCCTTTGACTTTGTGCCAGTCCATTTATTCTGATCTCTGCAGAGTTGAGATGACATCCAGAGTCAGGTCAACTCAGGACATGACCTCTGTTGCCATTCAAGTTTTTCTTCTTTCTTAATTTTTATCAGTTTATGTTATTACTATTACTATTATGAATTTTTAAAGTCATATAAATTGTAAATTTTGTTCTTTTATTTGTTGGACATTGTATGTCATACACATTGCAGGCTGTATGTATAACACATTGTGGGCTGCATGTCCTACACATTGTGGGCTGCATGTGCTACACATTGTGGGTTCTATGTCATCCATATTTCACTGACTCTGGACAAATTTGGTAAAAAGATGTGCTGTCACTCAGGGTATGTCTATTTGTTTTCTCCGTAGAGGAACAACCTTTCTGTATAAGATCATATGTCAGTGAGATGTACTCATGTATATGTCTAGGCAGCCAACTATCTATCTCTCTCTCTCTCTCTTTCTATATAATATATATATATATATATATTATTTCCATGAATGTATATTATTTCTGTTCACACACATTTTACCTCTTACACTTGATTTTACATTTACTGTCCCCAGCCAATTCATTCTTTTAAGAGAAGGGGGAAATAACATACCCATTTGAATTTGAACAATTATTATCAATATCCTAGCAAGGACTCTAGCTACCTCTACATTTTAAATTCATGTACATTTGGATGGATTTTTAAAAACATTCTTTCCTTGTGATACATATACCTCAATATTTCCACACGTAATTTCCCATGCATCCTTGGCCACACGTAAGTTCCCATGCATCCTTGGCAACACATGATTTCCCATGCATCCTTGGCCACACATAATTTCCCATGCATCCTTGGCCACACATAATTTCCCATGCATCCTTGGCCACACATAATTTCCCATGCATCCTTGGCCACACATAATTTCCCATGCATCCTTGGCCACACATAATTTCCCATGCATCTTTGGCCACAGATAATTTCCCATGCTCAAAAGTTTTAAAATGTTATCACTGATTCTGTCCCATTGGATCTCTGTATAAAGGAATGAAAATAACTTTATTTATCAAATAACAAATACTCTTGTTGATATAGATCAGTAATTACTTTGACAATCCCCCCAACCAGTGATACATACACTTCCATAGTGGAAAATAGTATAGTTTTCCTGATTTATATACATATATATTTATTTAATTTTTTTTCTGATTGAAAAAAAACATATGTCTATTACTCCAAACCCTCTCATAGGACTTTTCCCAACTTTTCGTCACATTGACTCCAGGTCACTGAAATATCTTTTGCTGTATTAACCCAAGGGAGAGTTTTTTGCCGCCATCGTTATTTCTGTTTGCATATTGTATTTTCCTAATTCTCTTCATTGTCATGTGCAGTGGTTTTCATAGTGTTGTCTTTAAACCTTTTTTTGGAACATATTGTCTACCTCATAAAAAATATAACAAAGCATTTAGAGAAATCTAATTACTGATACCAGATGTAAACCCCAAGAATGGAAATTTAAACTAATTTTTAAAAAAAGAAATTTCAAGTTATCTGTTAAAACGAACTTAAATAATTTTTTTTCTAATAAGTCATAATATCTTGTGTTAGTAAAAAATTAATGCAAAATATAATTCTAAAATTTTAGATAGTTGCTATGTTGTTTGAAACATCATCTTAACCTCTTTGAAAATATTCCTTCATTCACACATTTTTTCACTCCGGAGCATATGGCCATTAATTAAATTATCAGGAACTTGAAGTTATTGTAAATTTTAAATATCTCATTTTTTTTTTTCTTTTTCTCTTTTGAAAATTATTGTACATAATGAAACAATACAATCTTATTATTGGAAGTGAAATATTTCATATTTTCACCTACTCATGAATAAATGCAGTGCTTGTCTTTGAATGTATTGCGTGCCTGAGTGCAACAGTGTCACCGTGTGCCATAAAGCTATGGAGAACCTTACAATCTTCTTCTACTGTGTGTGTTTACAAGTTCGTTTTCTCTTTTATTGTTGGGTAACGGGTCACTCCATGATAGCCTCTCAGGTACAAAAGTACACAAACATTTAATGTGAATTGAACGATGACCAAAAAACAGGATCTTGTACCTTATTGATGTGTTATTGCTTTATGTAACAATGCACTGAAATATAATTGCTATTTGTAACATTAACATTATTATTATTTTATTTTTTTTTAAATTGTCTACAATTTGTTTTTTGCAGTATTATTGGTAGTCTTTGAAGTTTTTGCCAGCTGGTCCTAAGGAATAATTAACAAATTGTAATTTTTAAAAAAAATTTTTGGGATGGATCCATGAGCGTAAGCAGTCCATTTTCATGGGATTCCTAGGTGCATGACCTACTTGAAGACTGGATGTAGAAGTCACGACACATATTAAGTGTGCCTGTGGACATATAAGCCAGATAACATATTGTCTCTGTAACTCTTTAAACACAAAAGTCAAGAGACACTAAAATAAAAAATCTCACAACTTAAACGGTAACTTGTTAAAACATGTGACAGAAAATGTACTTTCCACTGATGGAATTTTTAAAAATATTTTTAGAACACGCCTGGAAACCATAGATTGTTTATTAATTTGAAAGAGGAGGGAAAAAAACATTTTTGAAAACATGAGACTCGTGCGTTTAGAGAATGAACAGAGACGATATCAGTGTGTCTATGGATAAATGATAATCTCACGCACCAGAAGGTAAATTTTAAATATAACATTTTGTGCCAAGATGAGAAAGAGCCATGTCTTCACATTACAAGCTCAAAAGTTCCCTCATTTCAAGTTAAAGAAAAGGTTGTTAAAAGCAATGTGCTTTAATGCTGTAATGTCTAAGTTACATTAAGACTCTTAGCTAATGGTTTGTTTTTTAAAATTATATTTTCTGGCAAACAAAAAAAAATCAAATAAAAAGCAATGACTAAAATGATGAATAGTCCATGTTACATGGAGTTCAATGTGTCAACTCATCTGGGAAGCAGATGTGGAAAATAACATGTTTTGTCAGGATCAAGTATTATGATGATATGTATTTTATTGTTACTACATGACATGATGATATGACTGTACACTGACATGAGATGACTTTACACTGAAATCATATGACTATACTGACATGACATGATGATATGACTATACTGACATGACATGACCTTTCACTGCCTGTGCTTTTATACAACACTTCTTTGCAATGTATTCTGTGAGCGCATTTAAAATATTCCGTTACATTGTTTATGTGTCCAATATGTGTTAAATAATGATTTTAAATTGGGGGGGGGGGGGGGGGTGTGCACAATAATGTTGTTGATTAATGTGGTTAGATTCTGGCCATGAAATTGTGATGCACTGGGTCGGATGACTTTGCTTTGGTTGAGTTTGCTTTTACTGTGTGTGACCTGTTAATATCATCATGAAATTAAAATGATAAATTATCATATTTTTTTTATTTTGGTTTCTGAAAACGAAAGTAATTGCTGGTACAGATGTCTAAAATGTTATTTGGAACATGTGAGTATTAGACTGCCATCTGCATTTATTTAGCTCCATACTGAGATGTACACTTCCAACCTCACTTGCCATTAGTAAACTGAATCATCTAACTAATAACCGTATATAGGAGAAACTTGTTTGGATTTTAAGCTTTAGTGTATATTCTTTACAAACACTACTGCATTACTATGTATTTTTAGAAAGGAAACAAAATATGTTAGGAGACATAGCAATAGTGGCCAGTACTCACATAGCAATAGTGGCCAGTACTCACATAGCAATAGTGGCCAGTACTCACATAGCAATAGTGGCCAGTACTCGCTTATGGAACCTAAAAAACTACTGCTAGTAGTAGTGGATAGGCAGCCAGGAACACCACCACCACCCCCCCCACACCCCCAATTTCTTGTAGAAACTTTAGCCAAAAACTAAAGAGCTCTTGTTGGTGATAGAAGTATTTCATGAGAAATATGCAGTATAAATATTCAGTTGTTTCACGTTGCTGTTTGTCTTGTTGGTGATAGAAATATTCAGTGGTTTCACATTTCTGTTTGTCTTGTTGGTGATAGAAATATATTTGTTTTAATAAAGTAAATAATCCTGTGTTGGAAACAAATACAAAAATATTTGAAAAAAACAGACTAAGAATAAATTGATCTGCTTCTATGTTCATGTGATTTAGTATTTCAGTAAAGCTATTATTGGCAAAAGTCAGTATTGAATTTTATTTCATTCACATTGACATCCGTTATATGGATTAGATTTTTATCATATCCACATCTGAATGATAAATGAACAAGATGAATGAAGTAAAAAAAAAATGATATATTCATGTTTGAAATTTTAATTTTTTTTCTTTGCTCATAACATTAGAAATTTATATTTACCTACAGGCATATTTCTAATTGAATGAAAATACCTATGTTGATTTGTTGTCAATGGATCTATTTTCCTTCTCATCCCTTCATTAGTTAGTACAAAGTGTACTCATCCTATATTTTTTTTCCTTCATTACATTTCTTTGGTGTGACTTTGCATCCCTTTTATGTAATCATATATACTCAATTTTAGATGTCTTTATTATTTTATTGTTTTTAGAAATACATTTTTATCATACAAAATAGTATGCAAAAATACATAAAGATAATTATATATAAAACATTGCTCTTTTTAAAATTTTGTTTCCATGTTTCCAACTTTGTTGTTGTCTCTGACCTCTATGTTTCCAACTTTGTTGCTGTCTCTGACCTCCATGTTTCCAACTTTGTTGCTGTCTCTGACCTCCATGTTTCCAACTTTGTTGCTGTCTCTGACCTCCATGTTTCCAACTTTGTTGCTGTCTCTGACCTCCATGTTTCCAACTTTGTTGCTGTCTCTGACCTCCATGTTTCCAACTTTGTTGCTGTCTCTGACCTCTATGTTTCCAACTTTGTTGCTGTCTCTGACCTCCATGTTTCCAACTTTGTTGCTGTCTCTGACCTCCATGTTTCCAACTTTGTTGCTGTCTCTGACCTCCAAGTTTCCAACTTTGTTGCTGTCTCTGACCTCTATGTTTCCAACTTTGTTGCTGTCTCTGACCTCTATGTTTCCAACTTTGTTGTTGTCTCTGACCTCTTTGTTTCCAACTTTGTTGTTGTCTCTGACCTCTATGTTTCCAACTTTGTTGTTGTCTCTGACCTCTATGTTTCCAACTTTGTTGTCTCTGACCTCTGTTTCCAACTTTGTTGTTTTCTCTGACCTCTATGTTTCCAACTTTGTTGCTGTCTTTGACCTCTATGTTTCCAACTTTGTAGCTGTCTCTGACCTCTATGTTTCCAACTTTGTTGTTGTCTCTGACCTCTATGTTTCCAACTTTGTTGTTGTCTCTGACCTCTTTGTTTCCAACTTTGTTGTCTCTGACCTCTATGTTTCCAACTTTGTTGTTGTCTCTGACCTCTGTTTCCAACTTTGTTGTTGTCTCTGACCTCTATGTTTCCAGCTTTGTTGTTGTCTCTGACCTCTATGTTTCCAGCTTTGTTGTTGTCTTTGACCTCTATGTTTCCAACTTTGTTGCTGTCTCTGACCTCTATGTTTCCAACTTTGTTGCTGTCTCTGACCTCTATGTTTCCAACTTTGTTGTTGTCTCTGACCTCTATGTTTCCAACTTTGTTGCTGTCTCTGACCTCCATGTTTCCAACTTTATGGCTGTCTCTGACCTCTATGTTTCCAACTTTGTTGCTGTCTCTGACCTCTATGTTTCCAACTTTGTTGCTGTCTCTGACCTCTATGTTTCCAACTTTGTTGCTGTCTCTGACCTCCATGTTTCCAACTTTGTTGTTGTCTCTGACCTCCATGTTTCCAACTTTGTTGCTGTCTCTGACCTCCATGTTTCCAACTTTGTTGCTGTCTCTGACCTCCATGTTTCCAACTTTGTTGCTGTCTCTGACCTCCATGTTTCCAACTTTGTTGCTGTCTCTGACCTCCATGTTTCCAACTTTTTTGCTGTCTCTGACCTCCATGTTTCCAACTTTGTTGCTGTCTCTGACCTCCATGTTTCCAACTTTGTTGCTGTCTCTGACCTCTATGTTTCCAACTTTGTTGCTGTCTCTGACCTCTATGTTTCCAACTTTGTTGCTGTCTCTGACCTCTATGTTTCCAACTTTGTTGCTGTCTCTGACCTCTATGTTTCCAACTTTGTTGCTGTCTCTGACCTCCATGTTTCCAACTTTGTTGCTGTCTCTGACATCCATGTTTCCAACTTTGTTGCTGTCTCTGACCATTATGTTTCCAACTTTGTTGCTGTCTCTGACCTCTATGTTTCCAGCTTTGTTGCTGTCTCTGACCTCCATGTTTCCAACTATGTTGCTGTCTCTGACCTCTATGTTTCCAACTTTGTTGCTGTCTCTGACCTCTATGTTTCCAACTTTTTTGTTTTCTCTGACCTCTATGTTTCCAACTTTGTTGTTGTCTCTGACCTCTATGTTTCCAACTTTGTTGTTGTCTCTGACCTCCATGTTTCCAACTTTGTTGTTGTCTCTGACCTCTATGTTTCCAACTTTGTTGTTGTCTCTGACCTCCATGTTTCCAACTTTGTTGCTGTCTCTGACCTCTATGTTTCCAACTTTGTTGTTGTCTCTGACCTCTATGTTTCCAACTTTGTTGTTGTCTCTGACCTCTGTTTCCAACTTTGTTGTTGTCTCTGACCTCTATGTTTCCAACTTTGTTGTCTCTGACCTCTGTTTCCAACTTTGTTGTTGTCTCTGACCTCTATGTTTCCAACTTTGTTGTTGTCTCTGACCTCCATGTTTCCAACTTTGTTGTTGTCTCTGACCTCTATGTTTCCAACTTTGTTGTTGTCTCTGACCTCTATGTTTCCAACTTTGTTGTTGTCTCTGACCTCTATGTTTCCAACTTTGTTGTTGTCTCTGACCTCTATGTTTCCAACTTTGTTGTTGTCTCTGACCTCTATGTTTCCAACTTTGTTGTTGTCTCTGACCGACATGTTTCCAACTTTGTTGTTGTCTCTGACCTCTATGTTTCCAACTTTGTTGTTGTCTCTGACCGCCATGTTTCCAACTTTGTTGCTATCTCTGACCTCTATGTTTCCAACTTTGTTGTTGTCTCTGACCGCCATGTTTCCAACTTTGTTGCTATCTCTGACCTCTATGTTTCCAACTTTGTTGTTGTCTCTGACCTCTATGTTTCCAACTTTGTTGTCTCTGACATCTATGTTTCCAACTTTGTTGCTATCTCTGACCTCTATGTTTCCAACTTTATTGTCTCTGACCTCTATGTTTCCAACTTTGTTGTCTCTGACATCTATGTTTCCAACTTTGTTGCTATCTCTGACCTCTATGTTTCCAACTTTGTTTTTGTCTTTGACATCTATGTTTCCAACTTTGTTGCTGTCTCTGACCTCTATGTTTCCAACTTTGTTGCTGTCTCTGACCTCTATGTTTCCAACTTTGTTGTTGTCTCTGACATCTATGTTTCCAACTTTGTTGTCTCTGACCTCTATGTTTCCAACTTTGTTGCTGTCTCTGACCTCTATGTTTCCAACTTTGTTGCTGTCTCTGACCTCTATGTTTCCAACTTTGTTGCTGTCTGTGACCTCCATGTTTCCAACTTTGTTGCTGTCTCTGACCTCCATGTTTCCAACTTTGTTGCTGTCTCTGACCTCCATGTTTCCAACTTTGTTGCTGTCTCTGACCTCCATGTTTCCAACTTTGTTGCTGTCTCTGACCTCCATGTTTCCAACTTTGTTGCTGTCTCTGACCTCTATGTTTCCAACTTTGTTGCTGTCTCTGACCTCCATGTTTCCAACTTTGTTGCTGTCTCTGACCTCCATGTTTCCAACTTTGTTGCTGTCTCTGACCTCCATGTTTCCAACTTTGTTGCTGTCTCTGACCTCTATGTTTCCAACTTTGTTGCTGTCTCTGACCTCTATGTTTCCAACTTTGTTGCTGTCTCTGACCTCTATGTTTCCAACTTTGTTGCTGTCTCTGACCTCCATGTTTCCAACTTTGTTGCTGTCTCTGACCTCCATGTTTCCAACTTTGTTGCTGTCTTTGACCTCCATGTTTCCAACTTTGTTGCTGTCTCTGACCTCTATGTTTCCAGCTTTGTTGCTGTCTCTGACCTCCATGTTTCCAACTTTGTTGTCTCTGACCTCTGTTTCCAACTTTGTTGTTGTCTCTGACCTCTATGTTTCCAACTTTGTTGTCTCTGACCTCTGTTTCCAACTTTGTTGTTGTCTCTGACCTCTATGTTTCCAACTTTGTTGTTGTCTCTGACCTCCATGTTTCCAACTTTGTTGTTGTCTCTGACCTCTATGTTTCCAACTTTGTTGTTGTCTCTGACCTCTATGTTTCCAACTTTGTTGTTGTCTCTGACCTCTATGTTCCCAACTTTGTTGTTGTCTCTGACCTCTATGTTTCCAACTTTGTTGTTGTCTCTGACCTCTATGTTTCCAACTTTGTTGTTGTCTCTGACCTCCATGTTTCCAACTTTGTTGTTGTCTCTGACCTCTATGTTTCCAACTTTGTTGTTGTCTCTGACCTCTATGTTTCCAACTTTGTTGTTGTCTCTGACCGCCATGTTTCCAACTTTGTTGCTGTCTCTGACCTCTATGTTTCCAACTTTGTTGTTATCTCTGACCTCTATGTTTCCAACTTTGTTGTTGTCTCTGACATCTATGTTTCCAACTTTGTTGTTGTCTCTGACCTCTATGTTTCCAACTTTGTTGCTGTCTCTGACCTCTATGTTTCCAACTTTGTTGCTGTCTCTGACCTCTATGTTTCCAACTTTGTTGCTGTCTCTGACCTCTATGTTTCCAACTTTGTTGCTGTCTCTGACCTCCATGTTTCCAACTTTGTTGCTGTCTCTGACCTCTATGTTTCCAACTTTGTTGCTGTCTCAGACCTCTATGTTTCCAACTTTGTTGCTGTCTCTGACCTCTATGTTTCCAACTTTGTTGTTGTCTCTGACCTCTATGTTTCCAACTTTGTTGCTGTCTCTGACCTCCATGTTTCCAACTTTGTTGCTGTCTCTGACCTCTATGTTTCCAACTTTGTTGCTGTCTCTGACCTCTATGTTTCCAACTTTGTTGCTGTCTCTGACCTCTATGTTTCCAACTTTGTTGCTGTCTCTGACCTCCATGTTTCCAACTTTGTTGCTGTCTCTGACCTACATGTTTCCAACTTTGTTGCTGTCTCTGACCTCCATGTTTCCAACTTTGTTGCTGTCTCTGACCTCCATGTTTCCAACTTTGTTGCTGTCTCTGACCTCCATGTTTCCAACTTTGTTGCTGTCTCTGACCTCTATGTTTCCAACTTTGTTGCTGTCTCTGACCTCCATGTTTCCAACTTTGTTGCTGTCTCTGACCTCCATGTTTCCAACTTTGTTGCTGTCTCTGACCTCCATGTTTCCAACTTTGTTGCTGTCTCTGACCTCCATGTTTCCAACTTTGTTGCTGTCTCTGACCTCTATGTTTCCAACTTTGTTGCTGTCTCTGACCTCTATGTTTCCAACTTTGTTGTTGTCTCTGACCTCTTTGTTTCCAACTTTGTTGTTGTCTCTGACCTCTATGTTTCCAACTTTGTTGTTGTCTCTGACCTCTATGTTTCCAACTTTGTTGTCTCTGACCTCTGTTTCCAACTTTGTTGTTTTCTCTGACCTCTATGTTCCCAACTTTGTTGCTGTCTTTGACCTCTATGTTTCCAACTTTGTAGCTGTCTCTGACCTCTATGTTTCCAACTTTGTTGTTGTCTCTGACCTCTATGTTTCCAACTTTGTTGTTGTCTCTGACCTCTTTGTTTCCAACTTTGTTGTCTCTGACCTCTATGTTTCCAACTTTGTTGTTGTCTCTGACCTCTGTTTCCAACTTTGTTGTTGTCTCTGACCTCTATGTTTCCAGCTTTGTTGTTGTCTCTGACCTCTATGTTTCCAGCTTTGTTGTTGTCTTTGACCTCTATGTTTCCAACTTTGTTGTTGTCTCTGACCTCTATGTTTCCAACTTTGTTGCTGTCTCTGACCTCTATGTTTCCAACTTTGTTGCTGTCTCTGACCTCTATGTTTCCAACTTTGTTGCTGTCTCTGACCTCCATGTTTCCAACTTTGTTGCTGTCTCTGACCTCTATGTTTCCAACTTTGTTGCTGTCTCTGACCTCTATGTTTCCAACTTTGTTGCTGTCTCTGACCTCTATGTTTCCAACTTTGTTGTTGTCTCTGACCTCTATGTTTCCAACTTTGTTGCTGTCTCTGACCTCCATGTTTCCAACTTTGTTGCTGTCTCTGACCTCTATGTTTCCAACTTTGTTGCTGTCTCTGACCTCTATGTTTCCAACTTTGTTGCTGTCTCTGACCTCTATGTTTCCAACTTTGTTGCTGTCTCTGACCTCCATGTTTCCAACTTTGTTGCTGTCTCTGACCTCCATGTTTCCAACTTTGTTGCTGTCTCTGACCTCCATGTTTCCAACTTTGTTGCTGTCTCTGACCTCCATGTTTCCAACTTTGTTGCTGTCTCTGACCTCCATGTTTCCAACTTTGTTGCTGTCTCTGACCTCCATGTTTCCAACTTTTTTGCTGTCTCTGACCTCCATGTTTCCAACTTTGTTGCTGTCTCTGACCTCCATGTTTCCAACTTTGTTGCTGTCTCTGACCTCTATGTTTCCAACTTTGTTGCTGTCTCTGACCTCTATGTTTCCAACTTTGTTGCTGTCTCTGACCTCTATGTTTCCAACTTTGTTGCTGTCTCTGACCTCCATGTTTCCAACTTTGTTGCTGTCTCTGACCTCCATGTTTCCAACTTTGTTGCTGTCTCTGACATCCATGTTTCCAACTTTGTTGCTGTCTCTGACCTCTATGTTTCCAACTTTGTTGCTGTCTCTTACCTCTATGTTTCCAGCTTTGTTGCTGTCTCTGACCTCCATGTTTCCAACTATGTTGCTGTCTCTGACCTCTATGTTTCCAACTTTGTTGCTGTCTCTGACCTCTATGTTTCCAACTTTTTTGTTTTCTCTGACCTCTATGTTTCCAACTTTGTTGTTGTCTCTGACCTCCATGTTTCCAACTTTGTTGTTGTCTCTGACCTCTATGTTTCCAACTTTGTTGCTGTCTTTGACCTCTATGTTTCCAACTTTGGAGCTGTCTCTGACCTCTATGTTTCCAACTTTGTTGTTGTCTCTGACCTCTATGTTTCCAACTTTGTTGTTGTCTCTGACCTCTTTGTTTCCAACTTTGTTGTCTCTGACCTCTATGTTTCCAACTTTGTTGTTGTCTCTGACCTCTATGTTTCCAACTTTGTTGTTGTCTCTGACCTCTATGTTTCCAGCTTTGTTGTTGTCTCTGACCTCTATGTTTCCAACTTTGTTGTTGTCTCTGACCTCAATGTTTCCAACTTTGTTACTGTCTCTGACCTCTATGTTTCCAACTTTGTTGCTGTCTCTGACCTCTATGTTTCCAACTTTGTTGTTATCTCTGACCTCTGTTTCCAACTTTGTTGTTGTCTCTGACATCTATGTTTCCAACTTTGTTGTTGTCTCTGACCTCTATGTTTCCAACTTTGTTGCTGTCTCTGACCTCTATGTTTCCAACTTTGTTGCTATCTCTGACCTCTATGTTTCCAACTTTGTTGCTATCTCTGACCTCTATGTTTCCAACTTTGTTGTTATCTCTGACCTCTATGTTTCCAACTTTGTTGTTGTCTCTGACATCTATGTTTCCAACTTTGTTGTTGTCTCTGACCTCTATGTTTCCAACTTTGTTGCTGTCTCTGACCTCTATGTTTCCAACTTTGTTGCTATCTCTGACCTCTATGTTTCCAACTTTGTTGCTGTCTCTGACCGCCATGTTACTTTGTGGAATTAACTCAGGACAATTTAATGTACAAATTTAGTCTCAGAGCCAATAAATCCAGGGATAATGGACCTTGAATAACATCATGTGCTGCAGTCCTTTATACAACACCTATCTTTATTTTTGAGTGTTGACCTAGCTTTGACAGAAGTGTTGACCTAGCTTTGACAGAAGTGTTGACCTAGAATTGACAGAAGTGTTGACCTAGCTTTGACAGAAGTGTTGACCTAGCTTTGACAGAAGTGTTGACCTAGCCTTGACAGAAGTGTTGACCTAGAATTGACAGAAGTGTTGACCTAGAATTGACAAGTGTTGACCTAGATTTGACTAGTGTTGACCTAGAATTGACAGAAGTGTTAACCTAGAACTGACACAATATTTTCACCAAACAAAAAGTTGTCTGCTGGTTCTGGGTTTTTAGTGTTTTTTTTCCCTTAGCTATAGTCATTTCTTTCCCTTACATTCTTGCCTGAACTAATGTGGTGACATTTCTATATTCTAGTACATAGGTAAAAATAAACCTATAGAAATTTGAACATGATGACCCCCCACTTTTTGAAATCCCCAATTATAGCCAGGCAAGGGATCCATTGCTTAAATATTGTAGGTGCTCACCACTAATGTCTGGCAACATCAGATTAAATTTCAGACCATTAGTAAATGTGTATTGCCTCACAAGACTTTTGATTGTTGAAGTTTTCTCAGTGTTCATCTGATTCTCAGTCATTCAAAAAAAATTATTCACTAATTAATTAAAAAATAGGACAACAACTTAAGAACTGAAACAAGCAAATGCCAAATGAGATGTAGGTGAAATTTATTGCAAACAAGCTTGGATTCATGATTTAAAAAAAGTTGAAAACATGATTAAATTGCTACATTGTAATTAAATAATAAATATGTCAATATATACATATATCTAATTACAGATATCAAATTAGAAACATTGGCAATATAAGCAAGCTGGGGTGGGAAAAATATTTCTTATTACTGATTTTTTTAATCATATTTTTTGGTAAAACCCTTTTGTGCAAGCAGGTCATGTTTTGAGCCAAAACTTCAGTGAAAAAGCCTCTGCCAGAAAGGCATTTGCCCCACCCAAATTATGCAGTTTAAATTGTGCCAAGAAGATACATAAAAGTTATTTACAAGAAGAAAAAAAAAGAAAGAAAAACAAAAGGTTGTTTTAATGTGAAATCAATTTAAAAAAAACAAATACGTTTAAAAAACATTTTTATACATCTTAAGAATTTCAAGTACATTTACAATTTTAAGAAAGACATTCTTAGAAAACAAATATTGCATCAAATGCTTATATCAGCATAGTGTGTAGCATAAATGCTTTTTTTTCCCCTTCAAATATTCAAGTGAGAAAATCTTGTAATTTTGTTGGATGTATTTATCCAAATTAAAAATAAGAACAGATATACAAAGGACAATAAATTATTATTATTTTATACAAATTTAGTAAACAGCTATGAGGTAAGACAAACCTATAGGAATTTGAACAACATGATGACACCCCCCTCCCACCTGAAATTCCCAGTATGATATCTATTGGCAAGGGATCCCTTGCTTAAATATTATAGGTGCTCACCACTGATGTCTGGTAACATTAGACTAACAGTTTCAGACCATTAGTAAATTTAAAAAATAATAACGGATGCATACAAAGGACAAACAAAAATTATTTTTTAAAATTGTTATTTAGTAAAAAGCTATAGAGGTAAGTTCCGTCCATTAATCTTTTCTATATTTACAACTATAAATTTATAATGACAGTTCCAAACAATGGAAGCCACTACTGTAGTTCAACTTGAGTTCAAGTGAAGATTGTTCTACTAAAATTTTAAAATAAAACAATAGGTTGTTAAAAAGCATCAATAACAAAGAATCAATTTTAGAAATATGTTCAATCTATTGTTGAAATTATTCTTTGCATCACATTCTAAAATCTGATTTTTTTTTCCTTTGCAAAAATTTAAAAAATTGGGATAAATAGGGGAATCTTTTGAGGTTAGGTTTCTCATTTGATCTTATTTTGCTGAGAAAAGAACATAAAATTGTTTTTTAAAAAAAATTTAATTTAAAAAAAAAAAAGGGGGGGGGGGCACATTATAAGGTGGGAAGATGTCAATTATCAAGTATTCTGGCTGATCTGAAAAGATAAATAAAAATATTTTTTTTTTAATAATGGCTTTCTTTCAAAGATGTTTAAAGCACTAAAAAGTTAAAATTAATTTGAATTATCTTAAAATGCATAGAAAGTCTGTGCAGATGTGCAGGAGAGCACTACATATAGCCAAAGGATTTCAATTAAATGTTCTATTTTGATTAATTTTTGGAAATGTTTTCTGCAGACTTTCTTTGCACAATGCCTTGTAACAAATTTTAAATTATTTTGCATTCTTTATAAAAAATGAAAGTTTTGTAAAGTTCTTTTTGTACATAGTTTGATCTGAACTAACCCATCAGACTAAGGAAGTGATGCTCAGATTACATTACACCCCATAAGTAAAATGGGAAGACATCCTCTATACAAGCACCAGTCAGATGCAGCAGTGAAAGAAACTTGACACCATCTCAGAGTAAATGTTACCGCTACACAGAAGAAAAAACCCAAACAATTTTTACATGATTATTTTTTCTTTCTTCTGGAAGCTAGTATCACTGGAGTCAGTTAAGTGTGGGACACTGTCCATATAAATATAAAGAATTGTTTCTTAGCTCTTAACACAGTACGCAAATTGTTGTTTTACATACTCCCTCCAGTTACATCGGCAGTACAAAATGGAACAAGTGCCATAGTACAACTATTTAATATTTAAAAATTGATATAATATTGGTGAAACCGGTAGATATGACTGATGTGACAGGAACAACTGATTTGACAGGGAAGGCTAATGTGACAAGGATGGCTGATTTGGATGACTGATGTGACAGGGCTGACTGATTTGGATGACTGATGTGACAGGGCTGACTGATTTGGATGACTGATGTGACAGGGCTGACTGATTTGGATGACTGATGTGACAGGGCTGACTGATTTGGATGATGTGACAGGGCTGACTGATTTGGATGATGTGACAAGGCTGACTGATCTGGATGATGTGACTGGGATGACTGATGTGAAAAGTATGACTAATATGAGAGCTACATTTGACTGATGCGACAGGTACAGATGACTGTTGTGACATGGTAGATTCAAAAGGTAAGGATGTAGGGATTACTGATGTGACAACTAGAGGTAGGCAAATAAATTATTGTTGAAAAAATCAGGAAGACTGAAAATTTAGAGGCAAACATTCTGAAAGTTTTTTTTTTTTTTTTTTTGCATGGTCACATTATTTTGTAAACATTGATGAAAAACATATTTGAACAAGGATAGAGAGGTAAATTTAGCAGTCCGTCTAGTGATGACCAACAAAACTTTCAATGGAAATAACAGTAGCATGGTGATAGCATGGTGACCATCAATAAAGGCTATTTAAAGACCACATTGAACTTTGTAGATGGCTGCATGCAGAAACCTTAAGACAAAGTCAAATGTTGACACTAGAATAGAATGCAATATATACAAAATAAATGAACATGTACATATTACATAAATGCACAATGATCATGTCATTACTGTCCTACCAGACGTCAGGAAGTTACTGTCCTATCAGAGGGTCGGGGAGTTACTGTCCTACCAGGGATCAGATGGTTAATGTCCTATCAGGGGTCCAGTACTTTCTCTAAACAGTATTAAAATAGGGGTCTGGTAGTTACCTGCCTACCATTGATCAGGTACTTTATCTGACTAAATAGTATTCAATGAATTCATTGAATCTTTGCTAATAATTTGATCTGCTCTGGCTAAATGGAAAAAAATTTGGAAGAGGCAAACAAAATTTACTGATTCAGCAAACATTTGTCATTGCCATCCCGAAAGCTTCCATCAAGTTGAAGAAATGACAATGTCTTATTTAATGTATGGTGGAAGGTTCTATACCTGACACCGACAATTCCTTTAAACCTTAAGAATTGCTAATCATGCCTTACTGAGTATTAAATCAACTTTTGCAAGAAAGATTGTGTTTTCTAGCATAGAAGAATTTGGAAAAGAAACACAAAAATCAAGAAAGTGATTGGAGGAAGCATAAGTAAATTGGATCTTTTAACTTTGAAAAATTTGAATTCAATCACTTTGAAAAATTTGAATTCAATCACTTTGAAAAATTTGAATTCAATCACTTTGAAAAATTTGAATTCAATCACTTTGAAAAATTTAAATTCAATCACTTTGAAAAATTTGAATTCAATCACTTTGAAAAATTTGAATTCAATCACTTTGAAAAATTTGAATTCAATCACTTTGAAAAATTTGAATTCAATCACTTTGAAAAATTTGAATTCAATCACTTTGAAAAATTTGAATTCAATCACTTTGAAAAATTTGAATTCAATCACTTTGAAAAATTTGAATTCAATCACTTTGAAAAATTTGAATTCAATCACTTTGAAAAATTTGAATTCAATCACTTTGAAAAATTTGAATTCAATCACTTTGAAAAATTTGAATTCAATCACTTTGAAAAATTTGAATTCAGTCACTTTGAAAAATTTGAATTCAATCACTTTGAAAAATTTGAATTCAGTCACTTTGAAAAAATTGAATTCAATCACTTTGAAAAATTTGAATTCAATCACTTTGAAAAATTTGAATTCAATCACTTTGAAAAAAAAAAATGAATTTGCTCTGGGAAAATTTCCTCTGCAGGCCCTAATACCAAGGACTATGTAGTTACTGTTCTACCAAGGACCATGTAGTTACTGTTCTACCAAGGACCATGTAGTTACTGTTCTACCAAGGACCATGTAGTTACTGTTCTACCAAGGACCATGTAGTTACTGTTCTACCAAGGACCATGTAGTTACTGTTCTACCAAGGACCATGTAGTTACTGTTCTACCAAGGACCATGTAGTTACTGTTCTACCATGGACCATGTAGTTACTGTTCTACCAAGGACCATGTAGTTACTGTTCTACCAAGGACCATGTAGTTACTGTTCTACCAAGGACCATGTAGTTACTGTTCTACCAAGGACCATGTAGTTACTGTTCTACCATGGACCATGTAGTTACTGTTCTACCAAGGACCATGTAGTTACTGTTCTACCAAGGACCATGTAGTTACTGTTCTACCATGGACCATGTAGTTACTGTTCTACCAAGGACCATGTAGTTACTGTTCTACCAAGGACCATGTAGTTACTGTTCTACCAAGGACCATGTAGTTACTGTTCTACCAAGGACCATGTAGTTACTGTTCTACCAAGGACCATGTAGTTACTGTTCTACCAAGGACCATGTAGTTACTGTTCTACCAAGGACCATGTAGTTACTGTTCTACCAAGGACCATGTAGTTACTCTTCTACCAAGGACCATGTAGTTACTGTTCTACCAAGGACCATGTAGTTACTCTTCTACCAAGGACCATGTAGTTACTGTTCTACCAAGGACCATGTAGTTACTATTCTACCATGGGATAATTTATTCAGGTTGATGCGTTAGAAAGAGCACGGCTGCATGGTTTCCTACCAAATGCAGCCGAAAATAACGTAGAAACAGGTCCGGATATGATTACAGTTGCCGCATGGATATGAGACGAAGGAGTGTGGCGACCCTAGCCGATGATTCCAAATATGCAGTCTTGAGGGTACTGCTCCTAGGCAACCTCTTTTTTTATCACTTCCCAGCTGGGGTGTGAATTAGTCATGCCGCAGAAAACCACGTAAACCCTATTAGAGGGCGTCTGTTAACACCTACGAGTCCCCCCGGGGTGGGAAGGGGGGGCTTTAGAGACGTAAATTGCATCCACCCCAGCCCAAGGAAGTACGGCCCGGTTGCTGTGTAAGCATCACCCCGGCTGGCCAGGCGTCCCTTCTCTGATGCGGCCTCACTCGCATAGTCAATCGAGTGGAAGGGTGGGTGGGGCCGTCTCAGGGGCGGGGAGCCCTCGGCATGCGGCTTCGCGGCCTGACTGGAATAGAGACCACTGGGGGGAGTGGTTGAATGCCAGTTAAGGGCGGTGGAGGTGTGCTGGGGAAGACTTTATGAGCCTCGGCTCGATGGTCTGCTGATTTTCTTAAGTAAGTTAGTTAGTCAGGTTGATGTGAAGCTCCGTCTCTGAAGTAGGGGTCATGGGATGCAGTCATGGGATGCAGTCATGGGATGCAGTCCTCGGGAGGAAAAGTAATCTCAAAATGGGTTCAGTAATCACATTACTAGGGTGAAAACTAATAGAATTTTCTCATTTGTTTGAGTATTAATTAATTTATCTGTGAGTCAAATTATCAATTTCTACCATTAATGTGGTGTGGAGAAGTCGTGTTCAGGGGGAGTACACTGACACCTGTGAATCTGTTAACCTGAGGATGCACACAATCACTGACCTACCATCTACATAGCATAAAACCAGATTAGGAATTCTCCCTGGTTTTATTTCAATGTGCAAGATGGTGTGTGATCTCTATAATTGAGCAACTTATTGATCCTCACATTGAATTTTGCACATGCCAAAAATCAAAATGTGTTTTCCCCATAAGGAGCACACTTGCTTATTTAAATAAAGTAAATTGTGTGCCAAGCCTTTGAAAGTTTGGAGGCAGCTAGAGTAGAACTTATTTTTAACTGTTCAGAATATTTCAGTATGAGGTTTTAAAAAAAAAATATTTTCAAAAAAAGGAAAAAAGGTTATGAAATACTTGAAACTATGTATTGGGGTTTTCATAGCACTAACAAAATCTGGATCCCCACACATTTCAATAAAAAGTCATCTTAAAAAAATTCAAATAAAGTCCATTTTTGTAAGTTAGATATTGCAGCTATCGTCTGATCTGCAGAGACTGTGATGAAAATATGTATCTCAAGATTTAATTTAAAAAATCTATTGACAAGGCTGGCTCATTTCTTATCAAGAGTATTGCTTGTACTGCTTGTATTGCTTGTACTGCTTGTACTGCTTGTACTGCTTGTACTGCTTGTACTGCTTGTACTGCTTGTACTGCTTGTACTGCTTGTATTGCTTGTACTGCTTGTACTGCTTGTATTGCTTGTATTGCTTGTATTGCTTGTATTGCTTGTATTTGCTATGAAGAAATAAAGAGTACACTTTTTTTTAAAATAATTGAATTGATTAAATTTAGGCGTTTAAAAATAAAAAGGCTCATTAAAATATTCAACTTTTTAAAAAAATTGTTGATTCTTTTGACTCATCAATCATAACCACAAAAAAAAAAAAGTCAATCCCTCCAGCCAAAAATGTCCAAAGATTGAATTAAAACATACATAACATACATAAATGATGTGTGCCTTTTGTCATAATACACATAAGGGCTGGTGAGTTTCAAGTAGTTAGAACTGGAACAAGTAAATTCATCTGTACATAGGAATTGGTCTCATGTTGGAAGGTGAGCAAATTCAAATATACCCTCAAACAGGCCTACATGAAAAATTTCGGCCAGAATTCTCAAACATACTCGCACACTCAAACAGATCTACGGGTACATCAAACATTTTAACTAGAACTCTCAAACATACTCTCACACTCACAGGTGAACATCAAACATTTTAACTAGAACTCTCAAACAAACATGATGATTCACCCCAGCATTCAACAAGGCAAAATTTAAAAACAGATGTAAAATGCAAGCAGCTCTATTTAGGAGAAGAATTTGTAGAAAGTATTCATTAAAAAAAAAAACTGTTCATTTAGCTAGGTTAGAACAAAAGACTTAATTTCAAACAACGCAATTTTTTTTTTCCTGATAAAAAAGCATAGATCAGTATAGAGGCAATCTTTTAGCACGCTTACAGATTCAATGATGAATATCCAGGGTTTTCAAGTATCCATATCACTGGAAAATCTGGTCAACATTTTATGTATGTGCAGATCACATAGGCTTTTGTCAAATACACTGAAAATTTAAGTAACCCCCTTTTACCACCATTAGTCGCCATCACAGTCACCAGTGCGCCACTCAGAGAGCATCTACCATCACAAGTGGTGCTCCATTCAAAGAGCATCCACCATGAGAAGTGCTCCACCCAAAGAGCATCCAACAGGAGCAGTGCCAGTGCTCCACTTAAAGAGCCTCCACAATGCCTCGGGTATTTCAAGCAGTTCAAATGTTTGTTTTTGTGTTAAATATAAGGAATGCTAAGAAAAGTCTGTGAGCTTAAAATGTTCAATCTTCATATCTGATGAAACAGTCATTGTGAGCTTAAAATGTTCAATCTTCATATCTGATGAAACAGTCAACATCATTTGGTTCAGTTGGACTTCTTTTTATCCTGTCAATACATAACTTTAGAACATTGTGTACAAACATTGAGAAAATAAATTAATAATTGAGTTAGTGGATGGGGAAAAATAACTATATTTTGAAATGGTCGAGGTTCAAAAGATTAATTGTCTAAACCCAAAGACCTTTCTTTCTGTGTTTTTATCTAGACATAAGCACACCAATATACAATTAACTACACACTCTATAAGGTTCTGAAAAAACAACATTTGGATTATAACAATAAATACTCTGGTGTGGTTACTCCTTCAAGTTGTATTATCCTTTCCAAGACAGCATGACCGCCTGTTGATGAGCATCTTGTCCAAACAGCATGACCGCCTGCTGATGAGCATCTTGCCCAAACAGCATGACCGCCTGCTGATGACCCTATTGTCCAGTCAGCATGACCAACTGCTGTTATCATATTGCCTGTCTGGAACTGCTCACAGAAGAAACTTATCACAAGGTCTTGATCACAATGTAGAGTGGCACAGTGTACACAAGTCATCACTCTGGCGGGACTAAGGGCTTGGGGGTGGGGAGGGTGTCAAAGTATCAAGCACTGTGAAAATAAAAAGTGAAAGCATGTAGAGATAAATGTGGAAAAGGAAAAATTCTTTTACAAGTCTAGACCTGCCCACAAGTCTAGACCCGCCCACAAGTCTAGACCCGCCCACAAGTCTAGACCCACCCACAAGTCTAGACCTGCCAACAAGTCTAGACCCGCCCACAAGTCTAGACCCGCCCACAAGTCTAGACCCGCCCACAAGTCTAGACCCGCCCACAAGTCTAGACCCGCCCACAAGTCTAGACCAGCCCACAAGTCTCGACCCACCCACAATTCTAGACCTGCCAACCAGTCTACACCTGCCCACAAGTGTAGACCCGCCCACAAGTCTAGACCCACCCACAAGTCTAGACCCGCCCACAAGTCTTGACCGGCCCACAAGTCTAGACCGGCCCACAAGTCTAGACCCGCCCACAAGTCTAGACCTGCCCACAAGTCTAGACCAGCCCACAAGTCTAGACCGGCCCACAAGTCTAGACCTGCCCACAAGTCTAGACCAGCCCACAAGTCTAGACCAGCCCACAAGTCTAGACCGGCCCACAAGTCTAGACCTGCCCACAAGTCTTGACCGGCCCACAAGTCTAGACCGGCCCACAAGTCTAGACCCGCCCTCAAGTCTAGACCTGCCCACAAGTCTAGACCAGCCCACAAGTCTAGACCGGCCCACAAGTCTAGACCTGCCCACAAGTCTAGACCTGCCCACAAGTCTAGACCAGCCCACAAGTCTAGACCAGCCCACAAGTCTAGACCGGCCCACAAGTCTAGACCTGCCCACAAGTCTAGACCGGCCCACAAGTCTAGACCGGCCCACAAGTCTAGACCGGCCCACAAGTCTTGACCGGCCCACAAGTCTTGACCGGCCCACAAGTCTAGACCGGCCCACAAGTCTTGACCGGCCCACAAGTCTTGACCGGCCCACAAGTCTTGACCGGCCCACAAGTCTAGACCGGCCCACAAGTCTAGACCAGCCCACAAGTCTAGACCAGCCCACAAGTCTAGACCCGCCCACAAGTCTTGACCGGCCCACAAGTCTTGACCGGCCCACAAGTCTTGACCGGCCCACAAGTCTAGACCGGCCCACAAGTCTAGACCCGCCCACAAGTCTAGACCAGCCCACAAGTCTAGACCCGCCCACCCAGGCAAATTGAATTGAGCATTAAACCCCCTTCAAATCCTCTTGTAAGTTACAAGTTATGAAATAGTATTTCAGCTGAAAGCATTCTTATTTTCAACTGTTAGAGCAACCTACGCCATCAAACCAGGGATTGGGCGGGATGGGGGTGGTGTGTGTTAGTGTGTATGGACTAGTAGAGATAGTGGACCATGGAAAACATTATTAAATGCATTACAAGTTGACTGAATCCAAAATTGAAAAATAGCATTTAAATTTAATAGCATAGCGTTAAAATACCTATTGAAATTTAATAGCATAGCGTTAAAATACCTATTGAAATTTACTGCGTACGAATACAGAGTCCCATTTCTTGGTGAATTTTAATTTGAAATAAATGAGAAGGTAAAGAATACAACTGTGAAAAGGTATAGAGTACAACTCTGAGAAGGTATAGAGTATAACTGTGAGAAGGTATTGAGTATAACTCCGAGAAGGTATTGAGTATAACTGTGAGAAGGTATAGAGTACAACTCTGAGAAGGTATAGAATACAACTGTGAGAAGGTATGGAGTACAACTGTGAAAAGGTGTAGAGTACAACTCTGAACCAATGTTGCCATCTGCAGATCCCTTGGAACAAATCACAAGTGGAAACCGTTTTCATTTCTTGTCACTTCTCCCATCAGTAGAGATACTGGAGGGCAATGTTCCCTCTAAGGTTTGCTAGTTCGTGTGCAAAATCATAAAGTTGTGCAGAGTGCAGCGTATCTGTTCAAATGTTTTTTTTTTTTAATTTGCTGTGCGGCATCTGTGAGGTAGCTGCGAGACCGCGCAGCTTAAAGGGAACATTGCTGGAGGGTTCTCTTGTCTGCTGTCATCATTAGAGATACTGAAGGGTTCTCTTGTCTGCTGTCATCAGTAGAGAGACTGGAGGGTTCTCTTTCATTATGTCAAACAGCAGTTTTGTTTTTGCTCTTTGGACAGTTTTTTTACAAGCCACATAGATTTGTTACACCCACACTGTAGTATGCTCATTTAGGGCCCCTAGCAACCAAACTGTCTGAGTTTACTGCTATTTGCCACACTGGCCGAGGAGGAAAGGGGGGGTGGGGACGATTTGGCAATTATTTTGGGGCTTCATATACCTTGTACTTGTATAGCTTACATCTTAGCTTTATTCTGTAAGAATTGTGGTTTTCGTTTGTTGACGGTGGCAAAATCAAAGAGAACCCAGGGTGTCACAAACTTGAGCTACTCAACTCATACACAAGAACATAATGCTCCATTTTGTAGAAACGCAAATGTATCTTTTTAATGTGTTTTTTATGTTTTAAAAAAAAGTTTTAAAAAAGAAAGTCCGGCAGTGCTTTCCGGAGTCATGCAAAGTTTCCAAGACTTTCAACACAAAGAAAGATCATGTTGTTTTTGTAATCAATGCAGCTGATCTCCCGATCAAAGCTATTTATCTGAGACAGACTAGAACACTGGCACATAGGTAGATAGTGAAAGATAGAGTTATCAAAAGTAGGTTGGGCAGGACTAGGCTAAAAGTTCATTATTTCAAGGGGAATTGTGATTTATTTTTGCGTATGGTGGGATGGCGGGATGGCCCGACTCCTTAATTTTAATCCCACGAAGAATTGGTGGCCATCTCCAGACTTTGGTCCAAGGAATTTTATTTCAACACAAATATCAAACTCACATTCTTCTCCTCTTTCTCTCGCCTGTCACCTCCCCTGTCTGCCCTTCTTCGCTGGGGGTCGGCTGGTGGAGAACGACCTTGACCTGGTTGTGGAGCTGACGCTTGTTGCGGCCGCTGCTGTTGTTCTGCCCGTTCTCGTCTGTCCTCTTCTTCTTGCAGTCGCATGGCAAGGTCATGACTAGATGTGAAAAGACAAAACAAAAGTGATGAGAAGTATGCCAGAATAGAAGGATGAGGGCAGTAAGAGATTAGGGCAGAAGAATATAAGGGAAGTAGGAGATGAGGGCAGTCAAAGATGAGGATATGTGAGCAGTAATCAGGCTGTAAAAAGTTTTTCCCATTTCTGGTTGAGACAAACTTAAGGCCAGTCATCCTATGCACATTGTAAATAAAACTACCCAAGTATATAGCAAATTCATAGTTCCACCATGATCCCCAAAAGTTTACAAGTTCTTGTCTAAATATATTCAATTGTACATTATGACGGATTTTCATTTACTGTTATTGTCTATCTTTCATATAAAGATTTTAATAACCTTCATTGTTACTTTATTACCCATAAAGTTAGTTATCTATAAGTTCTTTGGAAATGTTAGTTTTTGTGACGTTTTGATTACTTCATCTTGATGCATGAATAGCTTCACAATTTCATTACAACTATCAATCATTTACTTCAATGATTAACTGCAAAATTTCAACTCAATTTAATAACACAATATTTTGGCTTCTGAGATCCAAAACAATAACTGGGTGGGTGGGGTTGGGTGGAGTGTTAGGGAGGAGGAGGCGGCAAGCTGTTTCAGGACCCATCAAGGACCAATTATTCTGGCAAGCTGTTTCAGGACCCATCAAGGACCAAATATTCTGGCAAGCTGTTTCAGGACCCATCAAGGACCAAATATTCTGTCAAGTTGATTCAGGACCCATCAAGGACCAAATATTCCGCAAGCTGTTTCAGGACCCATCAAGGACCAAATATTCTGTCAAGCTGTTTCAGGACCCATCAAGGAAAAAAATATTCTGTCAAGTTGATTCAGGACCCATCAAGGACCAAATATTCTGTCAAGCTGTTTCAGGACCCATCAAGGACCAAATATTCTGTCAAGTTGTTTGAGGACCCATCAAGGACCAAATATTCCGCAAGCTGTTTCAGGACCCATCAAGGACCAAATATTCTGTCAAGCTGTTTCAGGACCCATCAAGGACCAAATATTCTGTCAAGTTGATTCAGGACCCATCAAGGACCAAATATTCTGTCAAGCTGTTTCAGGACCCATCAAGGACCAAATATTCTGTCAAGTTGTTTCAGGACCCATCAAGGACCAAATATTCCGCAAGCTGTTTCAGGACCCATCAAGGACCAAATATTCCGCAAGCTGTTTCAGGACCCATCAAGGACCAAATATTCCGCAAGCTGTTTCAGGACCCATCAAGGACCAAATATTCTGTCAAGCTGTTTCAGGACCCATCAAGGACCAAATATTCTGTCAAGTTGATTCAGGACCCATCAAGGACCAAATATTCTGTCAAGCTGTTTCAGGACCCATCAAGGACCAAATATTCCGCAAGCTGTTTCAGGACCCATCAAGGACCAAATATTCCGCAAGCTGTTTCAGGACCCATCAAGGTATTCTAACCAAATACATCTGAAGAATGTGATACATCAATACCACACATTCTATCATGGTAGCTCCACCACCTTATGTTGACCCCCCCCCCCCACTATCCCCATGAGTAACGTCTGAGCCCCGGGGACAGCACCAAAGCATTAATCAACTCACTCGGTTTGAGTGTAAGGGGCTGTTGCTTCCGGTTGGAATCCACCACTTCCCCAAGCAGGGTTCAGTGCAGAGCTGGCTTCTTCTTGCAGGAATAATGCCACTTGATAACTTGGAGAAGAAAAGGACAATCAACTTTTAAACCCAGAGAAAAACAGTGGTTCTGGGGGATCACATGGGGTAGATACGGACTATGAGAGACTAATAACTATTCTAGAGACTAGCCTAGATCCCAGTCTAGAGAATAGCCTAGATCTTAGTCTAGAAAATAGCCTAGATCTTAGTCTAGGCACTAGCCTAGATCTTAGTCTAGGGAATAGCTTAGAAACTAGACTAGGGACTAGCTTACAAACTAGACTAGGGACTAGCCTAGATTGTAGACTAGAGAATAGCCTAGATACTAGTCTAGAGAATAGCCTAGATCCTAGTCAGGAGTCTAACTTAGAGAAGCTGAAGGGCTAGGTTAGAGACTTGCTGAAACTGCATCCCCCCACCCCCAACCCAAATAACAGTCATAAGAGTTTCACAAGAAAAGAACAACTAAAAAGTGAATTCAGTTTCTTAAACACTTGCCTACACTCTTGTTACTGCTCTCGTTATTTGTATTTCTACTCGTTCAATTAATGTATACTGTCAGTTCAGACCACTGGTCAGGGAAACCAGACCAAGTTATGTACACATAATGACTTACTCGTGATCTATCTGTTCGGGACTTCCCACAGGAACACTGGGGTCCGGGATGGGATCTACCGAAGCTGGAGGCTTGGTGTAGGTCCTGAAGGTCGCGTCTGTAAAGTGGCAGTCCCCATCGACTGTTGACAGAGTCTCCCAGACGACATTGCTCTCTGTGAGAAATCCCTGGTCAGTGACCAACTGGAACAATTCATTCTGGGAAGATACAGAGTTGGAAAATGGATGCACAGAAATATTCATTTTCTGGCCATAAAAATAAAAAAGTTATTGGAAGAAAATTGATTTGAACATACCCTCCCACCCCCACATTTTTATTTGCCAGCCATATCCAACCCCTCTCTCTCCCCCACCCTCCTCCTCCAAAAATTTTTAAAAAAACAGCCTCCCCTTTACTCGCATCCCTATCTCACCCCCGACCTATAACCATGACTTCACTCCAATTGTCTTCCCAGAACACTGAGCTCTAACTCATCAAGTTTAGACTTTTAAGAAATGTACCCCAAAAAAAATTAAACTTATAAAAAAAATAGAGTTTAGAAAGAAAATACATGTATTACGAACTGAACTTATAGTATAGAAGCTTTTCGTAGCTTTGTCAAATTTTATTTGGTGCATATATCTAAATGTTTTGTACAGCACTCGGTGCGGAATTACATGAATAGACAGTACTCTTAATGCAAAACGGGGACGGGGAGTGGTGGTAGCGGGGGCGGTGGTAGCGCGGAGAGCCATGTGAAAGGGGAGGCAAGAGTGGAGACCTCTCTGGGCGCGTCTTCAAAGGGCGGAAAATTAGTATTTTCATGTTAAATTTGTGTATATTTTTGGGGGGAAGAGGGCACCTAAATTCAGGCTTTTGCCCGGGTGTAATTTTTGCTGGCCACGCCCCTTACAGCACCACACTTCCTCAGCAATATTGTATTCGTAAATATTTTGATTTTCAACTAACAGCCTGCCCTAGATCAACTGCCTATGTTTAGGAACTAACAGCCTGCCCTAGATCAGCTGCCTATTTAAGAACTAACAGCCTGCCCTAGATCAGCTGCCTATTTAAGAACTAACAGCCTGCCCTAGATCAGCTGCCTATGTTTAAGCCTCATGGGTTGTGAAATATTATGTAGGACAGTATTTGCCTAACGACAACATATTATGATTTCTTCAAGAAATCTAATTACCCCAGGTCAATTTAAGTCATTTTACTTCTTGGCCGTAGTGAACAGATCAATTGTTGACGTTCAAAGTCAATTTAATTAGCAGTGTACGCGGAAGATTAACTTTAATTTTAGGCCACGCAACAATCACAGTTAACAAACATTGCCTTTTTTTTTTGTTGTTATTGTTTTTTTAGTTCAGATCCAGTAGCGTATGGACCTGTGTGAATCTGATAGTTCATTTCCGCCAGGCCTCCACCGTGTTGGCGATGATGCTGTTGACAGGGAAAATGTCAACTAGGGACGAGGGGGTCACTACCGTCGTTGGTTCGTGTGTTTGGTCTCTCCTTTCTGAACAAACGACCCAAGTATTTGCTTCCCTCCGACCTGTGTTTGCCCGGCTTCACCTTAGAGTCAACAAGGTCCGTGGGTCTTTCCTAGCTTTCTTTGCCAGGATTTGTCTCTAGGAAGATCGGGAATCTCAGAGTTGACAAGAGCTCCCAAAACTGATGTAAGGCAGCGTGGAGGCCTAAGCCGTGCGATGCAGGGCCTAAGCTGGACGATGAAGGGCCAGAATTAAAAACGACGAATTCAGTCGTACATTGTCATTTGATCTAAACTGGAAACTCGTACATTGTCATTTGATCTAAACTGGAAGAAGTACTGCACCAAGTGCAATCATCTTAGTCCTTGAAATGTCACACGACTCATGCACGATATTCGCCCAATAGATGTGCTACAAAATTTTAAATAGCAGTCCCAAAATAGTTCACAGAGCAGTCCCAAAATAGTTCATATAGCAGTCTTAACAAAACATCATAGAGCAGTCCCAACAAATGTCATACAGTAGTCCCAACAAAATATAGAGCAGTCCCAACAAATGTCATACAGCAGTCCCAACAAAATATCATAGAGCAGTCCCAACAAATGTCATACAGCAGTCCCAACAAAATATCACAGAGCAGTCCCAACAAAATTTCATAGAACAGTCCCAACAAAATGTCATAGAGCAGTCCCAACAAAATGTCATAGAGCAGTCCCAACAAAACGTCATACAGCAGTTCCAACAAAATGTCATAGAGCAGTCCAAACAAAATGTCATAGAGCAGTCCCAACAAAACGTCATACAGCAGTCCCAACAAAATGTCATAGAGCAGTCCCAAAAAATGTCACAGAGCAGTCCCAACAAAATGTCATAGAGCAGTTCCAACAAAATATCATAGAGCAGTCCCAACAAAATGTCATACAGCAGTCCCAACAAATGTCATAGAGCAGTTCCAACAAAATGTCATAGAGCAGTCCCAACAAAACGTCATACAGCAGTCCCAACAAAATGTCATAGAGCAGTCCCAACAAATGTCATACAGCAGTCCCAACAAAATGTCATAGAGCAGTCCAAACAAAATGTCATAGAGCAGTCCCAACAAAATTTCATAGAGCAGTCCCAACAAAATGTCATAGAGCAGTCCCAACACATGTCATACAGCATTCCCAACAAAATGTTATACAGCATTCCCAACAAAATGTCATAGAGCAGTCCCAACAAAATATCATAGAGCAGTCCCAACAAATGTCATACAGCAGTCCCATTAATGTCATATAGCAGTCCCATTAATGTCATATAGCAGTCCCATTAATGTCATATAGCAGTCCTATTAATGTCATATAGCAGTCCCATTAATGTCATATAGCAGTCCCATTAATGTCATATAGCAGTCCCAAAAATATTACATAGAAGTCCCCATCCCCACCAAAAAAATTCTAGCAGTCCCAACTAAAAATGTCATACAGCAGTTCCAAATTATTGTCATAAAGCGGTTCTAACAAATGTCATATTACGGTCATAACAAATGTCATTAGGCAGTCGAAACAACATAACATCAAGAACCGGAAACCATCTTTGGGTTCTTATGGATTAAGGTACGTGCACTAAATGTGATCGTAGTAAAGGGCCAGCAACTTAATCTGTCTGCCCAGGATGGATTGCTTCCCGTCACGCATTTTTAATGCAACATTTTCATTTGTTTAAAGTTGTCTCATTTGTATCAATTCATATGATGCGCTATCATTTCTTAATGCTCTCTTGTCTGTTAGTATGACGGTGTTATCCAAATAAAGGAATCAGAGCACAGCAGCCGCTCTGTGTCGACTATAAGACTTCAACCTTACGTCACGATATAAAGCCATTGGTTCAATCACCAACGATTAATCGGTAAAGAAACAACAACAAAAAAGTAAAATAAAGGAGAAGATAGGCTGGGGGTTTGGGCGTCTCACTCGACGAGAACAAAATACCAAGACATGACATTAAAATGTGCAACGTCCGAGTCAACAAGCAATAACAGCCATCTTGTGTTCCCAAAATCTGTCGGCGGAGAATATCTCGACCGTCGACCCCAGCCCAGCCCCACCCCCATCTCTCAGCATCCTGAGAACGCGCCAAATTTCGACAATCAGCGCTCGGTTCGGATCATGAAGTTGCCCTGCCACTCCACGGTCATTTAAATTGTAAGCTGTCCATTCTTACAGGAACAAGTGGAGACTCGTTTGTAAGTCTTGGCACAATCCATGTTGGGGTGTCTCCAATCTCTCTTAATACTCAGTATGGATTTACAAAGTCTACTGATCCCCCCCCCCCCCCGATAATCTTACACCCAACCTTCGAAGTGTACACTGCTATTGAACGGTTGGTAAATAAACCATTTAACCGCACTCATCTGCTAGTTCTGCATGGCCCCAGCCGTTCTGAGCCGGTATGTTTCAATCAGTTATCACCATATAAACAGTATGTGAGCACTTCTAGTTCTGGGTCAAGCATCTACCAATGAACTGCCATCTACTGCAAGATTTGCCCCACTTCTTGCTTTCTGCTCTGAAATGTCCGTTGTCCAATCTCAAATGACGCGCCCCCACCACCCCACCCCCATTTTTGGAGATCCCCATCATTCGAGCTATTCGCTCGCCTTTATTCGAGTCGAAGGGAGTGAATGCTGGGAGTGAACATACAGCCCTCTCCCATCCTCGGACCAATGACCGGCGTGGCTTCTCGGGGGAAAGATCTTCAGGTCAGGAGTCGTCAGGATAAACAAACCGAGGTTATTAACATCTTGGTGTTGAAACCAGTCAGATTTTGGACCCAGACGTCTTGGCATTCACCCCAAGCATGTTTTGGAGTTAACCTATACACCCAGACATCTTGGCGTTCACTTCAAGCATGTTTTTGAGTTAAACTGTACGACAAGCGCCCGAAGGTTTAAACAAAGTGAATTCTTGTGGATAAACGGTACAATAATTACAGGAGATCTGTGTTTTCCATTCAAACGTTCTCGGCGGTGTTCCAATAGAATACAATGAAAGGAAACGTGATTGTGCTCTGGTTGGGTATCGTAGTATCAGAATGGACCACACCAGCTGCAGGTAAATGAGATGTTACGTAACAGTGGCGACACATCTGTTTAAAGTCATGCCATTTGAGCTGCTTCTCTTTTGTTCCGTGAATAAATGCATATTGACACTTTTACGTGTCTGGCGAATAACAGTAAAACTTATAGTGGGTGATTAGGGCACACATATGGTGCGTGAGAGGGGCACATGTACGGTGCGTGAGTAGAGCACACGTATGGTGCGTGAGTAGGGCACACACATGGTGGGTGAGTAGGGGACACGCATGGTGGGTGAGTAGGGCCCACGCAGGGTGGGTGAGTAAAGCCCACGTATGGTGGGTGAGTAGGGCCCACGCAGGGAGGGTGAGTAGGGCCCACGTATGGTGGGTGAGTAGGGCCCACGCAGGGTGGGTGAGTAGGGCGCACGTATGGTGGGTGAGTAGGGCCCACGCAGGGTGGGTGAGTAAAGCCCACGTATGGTGGGTGAGTAGGGCCCACGCAGGGAGGGTGAGTAGGGCCCACGTATGGTGGGTGAGTAGGGCCCACGCAGGGTGGGTGAGTAGGGCCCACGTATGGTGGGTGAGTAGGGCCCACGCAGGGAGGGTGAGTAGGGCCCACGCAGGGAGGGTGAGTAGGGCCCACGCAGGGAGGGTGAGTAGGGCCCACGCAGGGAGGGTGAATAGGGCCCACGCAGGGAGGGTGAATAGGGCCCACGCAGGGAGGGTGAGTAGGGCCCACGCAGGGAGGGTGAATAGGGCCCACGCAGGGTGGGTGAGTAGGGCCCACGTATGGTGGGTGAATAGGGCCCACGCAGGGAGGGTGAGTAGGGCCCACGCAGGGAGGGTGAGTAGGGCCCACGCAGGGAGGGTGAATAGGGCCCACGCAGGGAGGGTGAGTAGAGCACACGTATGATGGGTGAGTAGAGCACACGTATGATGGGTGAGTAGAGCACACGCTGGGAGGGTGAGTAGAGCACACGCTGGGAGGGTGAGTAGAGCACACGTATCATGGGTGAGTAGAGCACACGTATGGTGGGTGAGTAGAGCACACGCAGGGTGGGTGAGTAGAGCACACGTATGATGGGTGAGTAGAGCACACGCAGGGTGGGTGAGTAGAGCACACGCACGGTGGGTGAGTAGAGCACACGTATGATGGGTGAGTAGAGCACACGCTGGGAGGGTGAGTAGAGCACACGTATGATGGGTGAGTAGAGCACACGTATGATGGGTGAGTAGAGCACACGCAGGGTGGGTGAGTAGAGCACACGCTGGGAGGGTGAGTAGAGCACACGCTGGGAGGGTGAGTAGAGCACACGTATGATGGGTGAGTAGAGCACACGTATGATGGGTGAGTAGAGCACACGCAGGGTGGGTGAGTAGAGCACACGCAGGGTGGGTGAGTAGAGCACACGTATGATGGGTGAGTAGAGCACACGCAGTGAGGGTGAGTAGAGCACACGCAGTGAGGGTGAGTAGAGCACACGTATGATGGGTGAGTAGAGCACACGTATGATGGGTGAGTAGAGCACACGTATGATGGGTGAGTAGAGCACACGCAGGGAGGGTGAGTAGAGCACACGCAGGGAGGGTGAGTAGAGCACACGTATGATGGGTGAGTAGAGCACACGTATGATGGGTGAGTAGAGCACACGCAGGGTGGGTGAGTAGAGCACACGCAGGGTGGGTGAGTAGAGCACACGCAGGGAGGGTGAGTAGGGCAAACAAAGTAAGATGTCGAGGTCCTTTCTTTAAAAACTCATTGAAAGCAAAAATTAAAATAGCTAAAACATGATAGTTACAAGTGATGATAACGAGACGGGTGGTCTGCAGCGTTAACAAAGTAAATATTGGTATTGCAATGTTACAACACCTTCTGCAATGTGTACAACACCTTCTGCAATGTGTAAAACGCCTCATCTTTCAACTGCAATATGTGCAACGCCTCATCTTTCAACTGCAATGTGAACAACGCCTTCTCTTTAAACTGCAATGTGTACAACGCCTTATCTTTAAACTGCAATGTGTACAACGCCTTATCTTTAAACTGCAATTGAAATGAAAAAAAAAAAGAAAATAAATCGTTTGCGCTCTTTATTTACTTTAATTAGGATGTGTAGCCAAGTTATTCTTTCGTTGTTTATCAACTGAGTTAAAAAATATCCTTGCAAGAATACCTTGATGACGCGTTCACACAACGATGTAAATAAATGCTTTGCAAAAAAAAAATATTAGTGGCAAACGAGGTGGCCTGATGACAAATCTAGAAAACAGCAAGCAGACTGATGTGCTGGTGATGGACTTCTCGAAGGCCTTTGACCGTGTCAACCATAGTTTGCTTCTACACAAACTTCAGAGATATGGGATCCAAGGCACTACTAAAACATGGATCTCTAGCTTCCTCAACAACCGATGTCAAGCAGTAGTGGTGGACGGTACAAGCTCGTCCTTTGTCAATGTTAAGTCAGGGGTCCCCCAGGGCTCGGTGCTAGGCCCCTGTTTGTTCCTAGCATATATCAATGACCTACCCGAGAAACTGACATCCCACGCAAGACTCTTCGCAGATGACACAGCGGTGTATAGGACGATCACCAACAGATCTGACCAGGACCAGCTACAAGAGGATCTCAATCAGTTAGCTGAGTGGGAGTCGAGCTGGGACATGGAATTTCATCTGGCCAAGTGCCAGACACTGTCAGTCTCTAGAAGTTGTACTCCTCTACGCTACCATTATGAATTGCATGGTCATTTACTTGAGTCAGTTGCCTCCGTAAGGTACCTGGGTGTTACCATTCAGAGAGAGGTCCGCTGGGACGAGCATATTAACAATGTGTGCAACCAGGCAAACAAGACCCTGGGGTTCTTAAGGCGTAATTTAAAGATCAGCAACTCCGGTGTGAAAGAAAGAGCCTATAGAGCCTTTGTCCGGCCGCTTTTAGATTATGCATCTTCGGTCTGTGACCCATTCACCCAGAAGAGCATCCACAGATTGGAGGCAGTACAGCGACGGGCAACACGCTTTGTCCTGAACCGCTACAGGAATACCTCTAGTGTTGGCAGCATGCTGGAAACACTGGGCTGGTCACTATTGGAGGAACGACGACGACTATCCAGGTTCTCCATGATTTACAAGATAAATAATGGGCTAGTCCACTGTTCTGGCATTAAACAGAAACTCGTCCCTCTCCCCCAAAGACAGCGACGAGGCCATGACAGGCAGTTCCGGCTCATACCAGCGAGAAGCCAGTATAGGAACTGCTCATTCCTACCAAATACAATCAGGGACTGGAACAATTTTTCAAAAGGAACAGTTGTGGCGACAACACTTGACTCATTTGCGTCTATTGCCTCAGGCCTTCCAACCCCCAGTGCATGATACCCTCAATCAGTTACTCTTGTAACCAGTGAAATATCCTCATCAACACCAGGCACAGAGTCATTGCAATCCCATCTACATTCATAGGAGCCATAATGATCAATAAATTGATCGTGGGCCATTAATATATAGAAGAAGAAGAAGATCTGCAAATATTTTCAAATTGTGATGAATATATGACGGAGAAGGATGTCAACAGCAGTTAAATCCCTCACAGAATCTTTTGGTCGTTATTACCCACAGAAAGAAGATGATATCGGGCATTGCAAAATGTTAAAAATATGATCTATTCGTAACAAACATTGAAGATAGCAATTGAAGCATCAATGAAAATGAAAGATCTGACGACTGTCACAAAGCTTGATTCCAGTCATCCTCACTCATACCTCATTTCTTTTACTCAATATAAACAGCGAATACAGATTGCTGGGCGTAAAAGAAATGAAAATTTTGATTCAATTTTTTAAAAACATATTTTTTTGCGAAAGAACATGTTCCCATGTCACAGTAACTAAAACTCGGTACCGGTCCCGGCATGAAATAAAAACTTGCAATAACGTTATCAAACATGCGATAAAAATTACGTCATTGGACACAAACACCCATAAACGTAGATCAAACCCGCAGGAACAAATATCACATTAAAAATATGTCATACTTATTTATGCTTCAATTATTTTGTCATAACGGCTGACTTAAATAGTTTTGTTACCGGGTACACTTAAACAACCTTTAAAGATTCTGTTATGATTGGTTTAGCGTTTGCAAAGCTGCTAGGATTTCTTAAACTAATATTAATCAAATAAAAATGTTCTGATCATTATTTTACTAATATTTTAAACAGAACTCATTGAAGTGGTCCGCGGGATTTAGAATGATAAATTGAGGGCTCCGTGAAGTCCGAAAGGTTGGCGACGGCTGTTATAAGCTATTTGGTTGAGATATTTGGTCGAGTTATTTGTGTCATGGATTAGAAGTCGGGGAGTCAGACCTACAGGCTCAATTTGTTTTGTAAACTAAAAAATATCAGATTTGTTGGTTTGTTTGTTATATATTTGTATTATTACAAACTGAATCCTACAGTCTCAGCCTGTCTCCACGCGTAGTGTCAACCAAAGTACAGTGTCAACATACTTAACATACGGTTTTAATATTGTCTTTTGTTTATTCTGTAACTGATAAGATGAGTCTGTAACTGTCTGATGGGTTGAGCCTGTAACTAATGGGATGATCCTGCATCTGATGGGATGATTCTGTAATTGATGGGATGATCCTGCATCTGATGGGATAATCCTGCGTCTGATGGGATGAGCATTAACTGTCTGATGGGATGAGCATGTAACTGTCTGATGGAATGAGCATGTATATGTCTAACTGATGGTGACATTGACTAATGCTATTGCTGCACCGTGGACGAGGCAGTAGACAGTCAACGTGGGCTCATGGGAAGGGAAGTCCATTGACCAATTCATGTTTTGTCTCTTGGAGGTGTCCTCTAAATTAGTTTCCCAACCTTTTTTAGGCCGCGTCTCGACTTTATCATCGACGCGCGCACAAACCCCACCTAATCGCCTAGAAAAGTATGGCCCACTCTATTTAAAGGAACGGCTTTTAAAAGAAAAAAGAACTTCTGGTGTGAACATAGACTAACTTTGCTCTAGCTGGCACTGCCGGTACTCATTTTTTAAGAACAAAAATGTGATTCGTTTCTGGTTTTTTCAATTTTATTTTTTAAACCCGATAAGGCAACTAGGTAAATACCGTGGTCAAACATTTTGCTTTAAAACGATGGTGTGTATTGTTGTCACTGTGGGGGAAATACCTGGAGCCAGACGGTGAACTGTCCAACTCTTCCACCATTTAAAAGTAATACTCAATACCTCTTTATCTCTTAGAGCAGCGGTTCTCAACCTTATTAGTGCCGCGACCCTTTAATACAGTCCCTCGTGTTGTGGCGACCCCCAGCCATTAAATTATTTTTGTTTCTACTTCATAACTGTAGAGTATATGTGTTTTCAGATGGTCTTAGGCGACCCCTTACAGGTCCATCCCATCAGTTACAGGTCCATCCCATCAGTTACAGGCTCATCCCATCAGTTTCAGGTCCATCCCATCAGTTACAGGCTCATCCCATCAGTTACAGGCTCATCCCATCAGTTACAGGTCCATCCCATCAGTTACAGGCACATTATTTTTTGTGTGTCCGCAGCGGAGGATGGAGACGACCGTTGCAGCGAGTCTGCCGTCATGACGGCGATGACGTCGTGCCAGGGAGAGAGACAGCAGCTGTCCTCTGCCAGTCAAGCCAACAGCACGGCCGAGCTTTGCAGGTCAGTTGAGTAGCTCAATGTATCCTAAAGGGGTCGAATTCTTCCAAAACTATGTGTCAATGGCCGGGTGGATTGGACAGTAACGAAGTGAAGCATCTATACTGGGGTGAGGGTAAACCATACATAGTAAATACATCGAGCACGCACTCCGGGTGAAAATATAGCTAACTTGGGGCGGAGGGGACCAGGTAAATGCTACACAGTAAATACCCCAAGCACATACCCCGGGTGACAATATAGCTAGCTTGGTGTGGAGGGGACCAGGTAAATGCTACACAGTAAATACCCAAGCACATACTCCGGGGGACAATATAGCTAACTTGGGGCGGAGGGGACCAGGTAAATGCTACACAGTAAATACCCCAATCACATACTCCGGGAGATAACACAGCTAACTTGGGGCGGAGGGGACCAGGTAAATGCTACACAGTAAATACCTCAAGCACATACTCCGGGTGACAATATAGCTAACTTGGGGCGGAGGGGACCAGGTAAATGCTACACAGTAAATACCCCAAGCACATACTCCGGGTGACAATATAGCTAACTTGGTGTGGAGGGGACCAGGTAAATGCTACATAGTAAATACCCCAAGCACATACTCCGGGAGATAACACAGCTAACTTGGTGTGGAGGGGACCAGGTAAATGCTACATAGTAAATATCCCAAGCACATACTCAGGGTGACAATATAGCTAACTTGGGGCGGAGGGAACCAGGTAAAGGCTACACAGTAAATACCCCAAGCACATACTCCGGGAGATAACACAGCTAACTTGGTGTGGAGGGGACCAGGTAAATGCTACACAGTAAATACCCCAAGCACATACTCCGGGAGACAACACAGCTAACTTGGGGCGGAGGGGACCAGGTAAATGCTACACAGTAAATACCCAAGCACATACTCCGGGAGATAACACAGCTAACCTCGGGCGGAGGGGACCAGGTAAATGCTACACAGTAAATACCCCAAGCACATACTCCGGGAGACAACACAGCTAACTTGGGGTGGGATTTAAGAATCGACTGTCTATGCACAAATACTTTTGTTTAAACACTTCATTTACAATTACCGAAACAATTTTTGGTCTTTTTTTTTTTCTGTTAAGTTTTCTTCTTTTTTAAAAAACACGTTAAGAAATGTCTCAGTCGGTAGCAGATTGCTACAAAATACACACATTCTTGGTTTGTTTGGTCGTTTGTTATGTCTCAGTCGGTAGCAGACTGCTACAAAATACACACATTCTTGGCTTGTTTGGTCGTTTGTTATGTCTCAGTCGGTAGCAGACTGCTACAAAATACACACATTCTTGGCTTGTTTGGTCGTTTGTTATGTCTCAGTCGGTAGCAGACTGCTACAAAATACACACATTCTTGGTTTGTTTGGTCGTTTGTTATGTCTCAGTCGGTAGCAGACTGCTACAAAATACACACATTCTTGGTTTGTTTGGTCGTTTGTTATGTCTCAGTCGGTAGCAGACTGCTACAAAATACACACATTCTTGGTTTGTTTGGTCGTTTATGTCTCAGTCGGTAGCAGACTGCTACAAAATACACACAATCTTGGTTTGTTTGGTCGTTTGTTATGTCTCAGTCGGTACCAGACTGCTACAAAATACACACATTCTTGGTTTGTTTGGTCGTTTGTTACGTCTCAGTCGGTAGCAGACTGCTACAAAATACACACATTCTTGGTTTGTTTGGTCGTTTGTTATGTCTCAGTCGGTAGCAGACTGCTACAAAATACACACATTCTTGGTTTGTTTGGTCGTTTGTTATGTCTCAGTCGGTAGCAGACTGCTACAAAAAACACACATTCTTGGTTTGTTTGGTCGTTTGTTATGTCTCAGTCGGTAGCAGACTGCTACAAAATACACACAATCTTGGTTTGTTTGGTCGTTTGTTATGTCTCAGTCGGTAGCAGACTGCTACAAAATACACACATTCTTGGTTTGTTTGGTCGTTTGTTATGTCTCAGTCGGTACCAGAATGCTACAAAATACACACATTCTTGGTTTGTTTGGTCATTTGTTATTTCTCAGTCTGTAGCAGACTGATACAAAATACACACATTCTTGGTTTGTTTGGTCGTTTGTTATGTCTCAGTCGGTAGCAGACTGCTACAAAATACACACATTCTTGGTTTGTTTGGTCGTTTGTTACGTCTCAGTCGGTAGCAGACTGCTACAAAATACACACATTCTTGGTTTGTTTGGTCGTTTGTTATGTCTCAGTCGGTAGCAGACTGCTACAAAATACACACATTCTTGGTTTGTTTGGTCGTTTGTAATGTCTCAGTCGGTACCAGACTGCTACAAAATACACACATTCTTGGTTTGTTTGGTCGTTTGTTACGTCTCAGTCGGTAGCAGACTGCTACAAAAAACACACATTCTTGGTTTGTTTGGTCGTTTGTTATGTCTCAGTCGGTAGCAGACTGCTACAAAATACACACATTCTTGGTTTGTTTGGTCGTTTGTTATGTCTCAGTCGGTAGCAGACTGCTACAAAATACACACATTCTTGGTTTGTTTGGTCGTTTGTTATGTCTCAGTCGGTAGCAGACTGCTACAAAAAACACACATTCTTGGTTTGTTTGGTCGTTTGTTATGTCTCAGTCGGTAGCAGACTGCTACAAAATACACACAATCTTGGTTTGTTTGGTCGTTTGTTATGTCTCAGTCGGTAGCAGACTGCTACAAAATACACACATTCTTGGTTTGTTTGGTCGTTTGTTATGTCTCAGTCGGTACCAGAATGCTACAAAATACACACATTCTTGGTTTGTTTGGTCATTTGTTATTTCTCAGTCTGTAGCAGACTGATACAAAATACACACATTCTTGGTTTGTTTGGTCGTTTGTTATGTCTCAGTCGGTAGCAGACTGCTACAAAATACACACATTCTTGGTTTGTTTGGTCGTTTGTTACGTCTCAGTCGGTAGCAGACTGCTACAAAATACACACATTCTTGGTTTGTTTGGTCGTTTGTTATGTCTCAGTCGGTAGCAGACTGCTACAAAATACACACATTCTTGGTTTGTTTGGTCGTTTGTAATGTCTCAGTCGGTACCAGACTGCTACAAAATACACACATTCTTGGTTTGTTTGGTCGTTTGTTACGTCTCAGTCGGTAGCAGACTGCTACAAAAAACACACATTCTTGGTTTGTTTGGTCGTTTGTTATGTCTCAGTCGGTAGCAGACTGCTACAAAATACACACATTCTTGGTTTGTTTGGTCGTTTGTTATGTCTCAGTCGGTAGCAGACTGCTACAAAATACACACATTCTTGGTTTGTTTGGTCGTTTGTTATGTCTCAGTCGGTAGCAGACTGCTACAAAATACACACATTCTTGGTTTGTTTGGTCGTTTGTTATGTCTCAGTCGGTAGCAGACTGCTACAAAATACACACATTCTTGGTTTGTTTGGTCGTTTGTTACGTCTCAGTCGGTAGCAGACTGCTACAAAATACACACATTCTTGGTTTGTTTGGTCGTTTGTTATGTCTCAGTCGGTAGCAGACTGCTACAAAATACACACATTCTTGGTTTGTTTGGTCGTTTGTAATGTCTCAGTCGGTACCAGACTGCTACAAAATACACACATTCTTGGTTTGTTTGGTCGTTTGTTACGTCTCAGTCGGTAGCAGACTGCTACAAAAAACACACATTCTTGGTTTGTTTGGTCGTTTGTTATGTCTCAGTCGGTAGCAGACTGCTACAAAATACACACATTCTTGGTTTGTTTGGTCGTTTGTTATGTCTCAGTCGGTAGCAGACTGCTACAAAATACACACATTCTTGGTTTGTTTGGTCGTTTGTTATGTCTCAGTCGGTAGCAGACTGCTACAAAATACACACATTCTTGGTTTGTTTGGTCGTTTGTTACGTCTCAGTCGGTAGCAGACTGCTACAAAATACACACATTCTTGGTTTGTTTGGTCGTTTGTTACGTCTCAGTCGGTAGCAGACTGATACAAAATACACACATTCTTGGTTTGTTTGGTCGTTTGTTATGTCTCAGTCGGTAGCAGACTGCTACAAAATACACACATTCTTGGTTTGTTTGGTCGTTTGTTATGTCTCAGTCGGTACCAGACTGCTACAAAAAACACACATTCTTGGTTTGTTTGGTCGTTTGTTATGTCTCAGTCGGTAGCAGACTGCTACAAAATACACACATTCTTGGTTTGTTTGGTCGTTTGTTATGTCTCAGTCGGTAGCAGACTGATACAATATAAACACATTCTTGGTTTGTTTGGTCGTTTGTTATGTCTCAGTCGGTAGCAGACTGCTACAAAATACACACATTCTTGGTTTGTTTGGTCGTTTGTTATGTCTCAGTCGGTAGCAGACTGCTACAAAATACACACATTCTTGGTTTGTTTGGTCGTTTGTTATGTCTCAGTCGGTAGCAGACTGCTACAAAATACACACATTCTTGGCTTGTTTGGTCGTTTGTTATGTCTCAGTCGGTAGCAGACTGCTACAAAATACACACATTCTTGGTTTGTTTGGTCGTTTGTTATGTCTCAGTCGGTAGCAGACTGCTACAAAATACACACATTCTTGGTTTGTTTGGTCGTTTGTTATGTCTCAGTCGGTAGCAGACTGCTACAAAATACACACATTCTTGGTTTGTTTGGTCGTTTGTTATGTCTCAGTCGGTACCAGACTGCTACAAAATACACACATTCTTGGTTTGTTTGGTCGTTTGTTACGTCTCAGTCGGTAGCAGACTGCTACAAAATACACACATTCTTGGTTTGTTTGGTCGTTTGTTATGTCTCAGTCGGTAGCAGACTGCTACAAAATACACACATTCTTGGTTTGTTTGGTCGTTTGTTATGTCTCAGTCGGTAGCAGACTGCTACAAAAAACACACATTCTTGGTTTGTTTGGTCGTTTGTTATGTCTCAGTCGGTAGCAGACTGCTACAAAATACACACAATCTTGGTTTGTTTGGTCGTTTGTTATGTCTCAGTCGGTAGCAGACTGCTACAAAATACACACAATCTTGGTTTGTTTGGTCGTTTGTTATGTCTCAGTCGGTAGCAGACTGCTACAAAATACACACATTCTTGGTTTGTTTGGTCGTTTGTTATGTCTCAGTCGGTACCAGAATGCTACAAAATACACACATTCTTGGTTTGTTTGGTCATTTGTTATTTCTCAGTCTGTAGCAGACTGATACAAAATACACACATTCTTGGTTTGTTTGGTCGTTTGTTATGTCTCAGTCGGTAGCAGACTGCTACAAAATACACACATTCTTGGTTTGTTTGGTCGTTTGTTACGTCTCAGTCGGTAGCAGACTGCTACAAAATACACACATTCTTGGTTTGTTTGGTCGTTTGTTATGTCTCAGTCGGTAGCAGACTGCTACAAAATACACACATTCTTGGTTTGTTTGGTCGTTTGTAATGTCTCAGTCGGTACCAGACTGATACAAAATACACACATTCTTGGTTTGTTTGGTCGTTTGTTACGTCTCAGTCGGTAGCAGACTGCTACAAAAAACACACATTCTTGGTTTGTTTGGTCGTTTGTTATGTCTCAGTCGGTAGCAGACTGCTACAAAATACACACATTCTTGGTTTGTTTGGTCGTTTGTTATGTCTCAGTCGGTAGCAGACTGCTACAAAATACACACATTCTTGGTTTGTTTGGTCGTTTGTTATGTCTCAGTCGGTAGCAGACTGCTACAAAATACACACATTCTTGGTTTGTTTGGTCGTTTGTTATGTCTCAGTCGGTAGCAGACTGCTACAAAATACACACATTCTTGGTTTGTTTGGTCGTTTGTTATGTCTCAGTCGGTAGCAGACTGCTACAAAATACACACATTCTTGGCTTGTTTGGTCGTTTGTTATGTCTCAGTCGGTAGCAGACTGCTACAAAATACACACATTCTTGGTTTGTTTGGTCGTTTGTTTGCATTCCAGGATCAATAAAATATTGGCCAAGCTATTACAATGCATCACCAATTCAGGCGCGCACACACACACACACACACAAAAAGCGCTCTCTTTGATATCCATGGCCACTATAGCGGCGACAAGAAATCGTTCGCTTGCATTTGATGAACCTAACAACACCGAGGACCAGCGGATTACAATCAGCTCGACTAACCAAAACCATAACTTGACATTGGGTGTCTCCCAGAACTGTCTTGTTATTTCATACTGTCTTTAATCTCTACAAACACTCTAAGATTCTAAGAGCTTTGTTTTAACCGGACAATTTTGGAAAAAAAAAATCATTTCTCAAGTCATGGGTTCCTGGTAATTCCGGTGTCTCGGTTTCCCCAGAAATCCCCCCCTCCACCCCCACTCCCCCCTCGACGGTGTCAACTACATGTCATGTTATTTCCCCACAGGGCCCTCCAACTCTACTCTGACTGCATGAGACCAAAAATAGATGGATGCCAAGGTGGAGCCCACGCAGCGTTCAGTGTCATACTGAGCAAGTATGCCAACGAGCCGTTTAATTGTCGCCTGCTGGACTCCACCTCAACACTCAATGGTAACGTTAAGTTCATGATCTGTTGTTTTTTTGCAGTTGCCTTATATGACATACCAAATCTATGGGTAACTTTACAAAGTTGACAGTGGATAACTTTACAAAAAGTTACCGTGTCCAACATTATTACCCCTCTTTTCGATATCTAAATATATTTCCTATTTATTCGAGACTAAATATACCCCAAACCCACCCACAAAAAAAAATAAAAAATCTTCAAATTACCCCGTTTGGAAACACTGGTATAGAAACAATCACGTTTGGAAATACTGCTAAAGAAACAGTCACGCTTGGAAATACTGCTATAGAAACAATCACGCTTGGAAATACTGCTAAAGAAACAGTCACGCTTGGAAACACTGCAATCGAAACAATCACGCTTGGAAACACTGTTATAGAAACAATCACACTTGGAAACACTGTTATAGAAACAATCACGCTTGGAAACACTGCTATAGAAACAATCACGCTTGGAAACACTGCAATCGAAACAATCACGCTTGGAAACACTGTTATAGAAACAATCACACTTGGAAACACTGTTATAGAAACAATCACACTTGGAAACACTGCTATAGAAACAATCACACTTGGAAACACTGTTATAGAAACAGTCACACTTGGAAACACTGCTATAGAAACAGTCACACTTGGAAACACTGCTATAGAAACAATCACGCAAATATATATATTATTAATTTTTTGTTTAAAACGCCAACACTGGTACCACTGGACTATCCCTTCACTGGGAAACAGAGATACTACAATAAAATGTAATCATATTCTATTATAAACATGTTATAATGCAAACAAAACAGACACCTCAAATGCTTATGATGAACCATATTCAGAATCAACTCAAAGACAATATTATGTTTATTTAGTAGAGAAGCAGGAAATTTGAAAGCTTTCTACAAATAAACTTTTTAAAAAATTCCACAATGGCCAATGTGCAATAAACAAATGACCCCACATCCACATTTTAATTCTAACAATAAGTTTCAGTTCTGCACTTTAAGTACTGACTTAATTTTTTCTGGGGGGGGGGGGGGAAATGAAAGGGCAGAAAAACAAGCAGGAAAAAAAGTATGGACCGTTTCTCAAAGACAATGAAACAGCACTGCATCATCATTACATGAATAGTGAAACAGTCACATGGGAGGAGGGGGCTTGAAGGGTGGGTGTAAAGGGTAATGGTGTCTTTTCCAGGTCATTGGATCAACGCTACTAGTTATCAAGACAGGGTTCAATATTCCCTTTGATTAAAAATACTGCTATAGCTACATTTCCCAAAATGACAATCTCACGTATATCCACAGAACCCAACTTATTCAACAACGTCTCAGCCAACAAGAAAGGCAACTCAGCAGCCGCTGATGATTTCACTGGGCCCTCCCGCCAACAACCCTACGCCGTTGACGTCCAGGCCACCCCCACACTCACCGTGGACGCCACTCAGGAGATCTCCTCCACCGCAGCCACTGCCGTGAAGGTGGACGACTCCGTGAGCCACAACACGCCACACAAGAAGAGCTTCGACCCCCACAACACGGCCCCGCTGCCAGAAGCCCTGTCTACAGGACCTACGGTGTTGGCAGCCGTCATGGTTCATTGTTTCCTTTTCATGGCATTTCTTTAAAACCAAATGCTCAAGTGTGTTCTTTATGTTTCTATTTAAAGTGTTCAAATGAGGAAAGACAAAAACAACTCTCCTGCATCTTCCATACCCCCAACCCCTGCTGTTATATATAATATATTTATGAAAAGATTCAGTCCTTAAAAATGTGCCTTCACAGACAGTATTGATGGAAAGATATGACTTCCACCCCCTTTCCCCCCACACAATTTGGGTGACTGTTTATAGAATTAGATGGGGATAACCAGAAAAGAGCTCACTTTTTTTTTTTTTTTTTTTTACATGTCTTGTCTACCACTGTTGGTGTAAGTGCACAAACTCATTACTTAAGATACCTCATTTTTTTGTTGCTGTTGTTCATTGTCTTTTTCTAACCTCATTGGTGTGTATTGTGTGTTAGTCTGTTCTCCTGATGATCTCCTGTCTGTTTAATGCATTGGCTAGAAATACTATTTCATTAAGAATGCTACCATGCTGGTGGGAGGGGATGCTTGAGAAAGTATAGATTTTCTTCTATATTTAATCTATAAAACAGAATTATATGCCTTATTTATTATTTTATTTTATTATTCTAATGACCCACCTGCATTTACACTGAGGAATTACTTCACCAACTATTTCAGAAAATACATAATAATATGCACCAAACGCCCTTGACATATTTTTCTTTAAGAATCTCATTTAGCGCAGTTTTTGGGAATTTCATTTCGTGAAATCAGTGGAGTCATATTTACTCTATTTTCCCCTTGATAAACCAGAAAAACAGATTATGGGGGGTGGTGCTGAGAATTTGATAGAATGTGTTGTCACCAGCAACAAGTCTATGTGCCAAGTTTCAGCTCTGTATGTTTGACAGGAAGTGGGTCAAACACACAAAAGATAAGTTAATATAAAGGATTTAAAATAGGAATGATGAAACAATGTTTAAGATTGACAAAAAAATGTTTAAGATTGATGAAACAATGTTTAAGATTGATGAAACAATGTTTAAGATTGACGAAACAATGTTTAAGATGGACAAAACAATGTTTAAGAATGACGAAACAATGTTTAAGATTGATGAAACAATGTTTAAGATTGACAAAACAATGTTTAAGATTGATGAAACAATGTTTAAGATTGACGAAACAATGTTTAAGATTGATGAAACAATGTTTAAGATTAATGAAACAATGTTTAAGATTGATGAAACAATATTTAAGATTGGCGAAACAATGTTTAAGATTGACGAAACAATGTTTAAGATTGACGAAACAATGTTTAAGATTGACAAAACGGTGTTTAAGATTGACGAAACAATGTTTAAGATTGATGAAACAATGTTTAAGATTGACAAAACAATGTTTAAGATTGATGAAGCAATGTTTAAGATTGATGAAACAATGTTTAAGATTGATGAAACAATGTTTAAGATTGATGAAACAATGTTTAAGATTGATGAAACAATGTTTAATATTTGGATTGTGAATTTATGATAAATATGTAGTTGATGATACAATGTCAATCACATAGCGTTCAAATCAAAGAGGGGATGGTGAGAAACTGTGCACTGAAATACTTTCATGTTCCTCATCAGTACATGATGAACACCAGGAATTGCCATCAAGAAAATAAGGTGTAATTTTAGAATTGTGTTTTATATAGTAAGACTTGTAATTGTGAAATATTTTTTTCCTCTTCTAAATTGCTTTTCAATTCAATATACAGGTATTTTCTGTTTTACAAAAAAGTTATGTTCCTAAAAGTATTGATGTTACACTTGTTTGTTTTGTGCTTAACACCCTGGGATACATTAATGTACATGATGTGTTAGAAGTTGTCATTTTGACATATGAAAATCATGTTTTGGAAATTGAATATCGTAAATTATATTATTATTATTATGTTAAAGAATGTAAAAAAAAAATAATAATAATAATTTTGTCAACATTATCATAGAAAAACACAACTGCAAAAACCCACTATGAAATCATGCTAAGAAACAGGAAATACTTCTAGTTAATTTTAATAAAACACTGAAATTAATTTTAACATTATTTTCAACTTTTTAATTGACATATGCCAGAAAATATCAGTTGATATCCTGAAATATCAGTTGATATCCTGAAATATCAGTTGATATCAGGACATATCAGTTGACATACTAATGTACCTCAAAAACAGATGCCTAACCAAACTACACACCTTTTTCTCAGTGGTGTCAAAAAAGATTCTTTCAATGCCTGATTTCTTGAGCTAGTCATTATAATTGATTTTCCATGTCTAAAATCCCTAATTATTGTTAGATAGTTTTGTGTCTAAACTTTAAATTATGGTTTGACACTTTATTATAATCCAACAATGTTTCTTACATGTTTTGACATACCATTTTAAACATAAATAAAATTATCTTTAAAAAAAAAAAAAGAAATTGTGAGGCTCGATAAATTAAGAACTCTATGTGTGCCAAAATTTCGTTCTAAGTTTAAGTCATGCTTAAATAGCTGATAAATATTTTCGAAAACAAGATTTTTTTTTTCACAGTGTAAATCATCTCAGTTACTCAAAGCAAGTAGGTAATTAGAAGATGACTTCAGTACAACTACAAGATTCAGCTACAAGGCAGGCAACTAAAGGCCTTTTTTAGACAATGGACCCACTATACCAATGAATGTTATCAAGATTCTAATGGAGAGTTATAATTATAATGGAGAGCCACCCATTCCACCTCATTAAATTCTCACTGTAGCCCCATCTAAGAGTTATTACCCTTACTAGAAAATCTAATTATTACAGCAGCCTCCATATTAATTTTAATTAATAGAGCGGCCTCTAGATTAATTCTTATTACCTCCAAAGCTACTTTAGTATTATATAGATGTGAACACATATGTATGATCGCATACATTTTTGATGATGGGAATCCATCAACACCCCCAAAGTGAGTATTTTTGTTTACACCTTGGCTGCAGGAAGTTGCTCCCCATTAGCTTAATTTAAAAAAAAAACTATAATGACCAAAGTTTCATCTGGAACCTCTATCATCATGATCATCATAGTTTTTGTGTAGTTGTTTTGGTCAATTGCTAGCGTTTAACCTTTCTCAAAATATCATCCCAGTAAATATTTTCCCTGCCTATGTGTGGATGTGCGCTGCCAACACCAGCTCACATAATGTAAGTCAGTACCAAGAGAACAACTCATTTCAGTTTAGAAGAGGTTAATGGATTCACTCACATTTTGCTTATGAAGTGTACTAAAATGGTTGTTCCTGAAAAACACACACAGCTCCTTCTCTTTGACAACTGATGACAGCTCACAGAGGCCGTGATAGGTCAGCTGGGAAGCACTACGCTCAAGAAACTGTTCTGCAATGAGAGCTGAACAGACAAAACGGGGGAGTTATTTATATATATATATTAGTATAAATAAAAGTCTCTGGCTAAAAAATAGGAAATGTAATTTGTAAAAATTGATTATGGGGTAAAAAGTTGTACTGAAAAGCTAACTGCTTGGCAACAGGGCAGTCTCTAGATCTGGGTTTTTTAAAAACCTTTTTTTTTAAATGACCCTTTTTCCAGTCAGATGAAGACCACCGACCCCTTCTTAAAATAAAGCTTTTAAATGCCCACAATAAAATTACAAAGGAAATGCAGATCACTAAACCCTTTAACATTTTCCTGGACCCCCCCCCCACCCCAACATGTTCGTGGACCACATGTTAAGAACTCCTGCTCTAGAGGAACAAGATCTCCTAGTATCTAATTTAACTATAGATTTATTTATTATTGGGAATCAATATCTTTCTCATTTTCTTGTCAAATATATACTGTTTGGTCATTTGGTTTATTTAATAGTCTTTTATTCTAGATATGACAATAATTTAAACCCAGCTAAACATTAAGACATGCCAAACCTCAATTTAAAATTATTGGTATGTATGTCAAAACTAATTAAACTATCTTATCAAATTTCAATTGAAACTGAATATGAATAAAATTTAATTAGAACACTTAAAACAATATACATTTAAATTAAAAGAGGATGAAAAATTAATAAATGATACAAAATCAATGGTTTTCTTTTCCATGCTTGGATTCCCAGCTACTATAGATCTTTTTCCACATGATCCATCCATCTAAGCCTAGGTCTGCCTTTGAGCCGCTATTTTGGGTTTCGGTGGTGCACACTCTTCACACCTCTGTCATTTGGCATTCTTTCTTAGTGTCCCGACCAGCATAGCCTGCCCTCTTATATTTCTGATACTAGCGTAGGATCCTGATCCATATAGTTTATACAATTCCTGGTTGGTTTGAATTCTCCATCCATTATCATCCTTTGTTGGTCCGTAACTTTTACTGAGAAATTTTCTTTCTCATGTGTTTAATAGGTTTTCTGACATTTTTGTTATAGTCCAAGTTTTACTTGCATATGTTACAACTGGTCTGATTACAGTTTTATATAAAGTTTTCTTTGGTTTTAACTTTTTACTTTTGAGTATTTTGTGACTACTGAAGTATGCCCTGTATCCAGCCGTTAATCTTTCTTTTATTTCTGTTAGTAAGTCATTTCTTTCATTTAATAAAGATCCCAAGTATTTGAATTGATTTACTTTTTCAAAAGTGTGGTTTCTAATTTTAAAGTTTTCATCTGTCTATTCTTCTCTAATAATGGTCATGTATTTTGTTTTTGGTTGTTAACTTCCAGCCGCTTCGAGTGATTAAATAAAGGCTTCTGATTTGTCTTTACTACTTTTACCTAACAGTGCTATGTTATCAGTAATCAGCATATGCAAGATACAGAAGGGGTTAATTGTAGAGAGTGCCTGTCGGTTGTGGGTCTTTCCCTCAGAAAGTATCCTGTTATTGTTCCTTTCGGGTTTCAATGTGTATTCTTCTTATAATTCTTTCTAATGTTAGGGTAAATAGCATACATGAAATTTCCTTGAATATTCTCCCTGAACCCTGATAGTGCTTTTTGAGCTGTTTAATGTTATCAGTGCAGAAAAGACAAAACTGGTGACTAATAAGACCACCGGCATCTCCGTTGAAATCAAGGTCAGGGAGGAAAGATTTGAGACACTAGGCAGCTTTCAAGTACGTAGGAGCAATAGTCATGGAAGAAGGCTCCAAGCCCTAATTGATGGCCAGGATTGCCCAGACCGCAACAGCACTAAAGAGGTTTAAGAAAATATGGAATGACAAAAATATAGGCCCCAGCACCAACATCAGGCTGTTGTGCTCATTAGTCCTCTCCATTTTCTTGTATGCCTGCGAGTCCTGGTCATTAACAGCAGAATTTGAAAGAAAAATGAAGGCGATGGAGATAGGATGTTTCAGAAACATTCTTGGAATCTGCTATAGAGACCATATATCTAACGAACAAGTGAAAGAGAGTCAAGCAATTGGGCTGTATGATGACCTCCTGGTGACTATAAAAAAGAGCAAACTTGAATGGTATGGCCACGTGACAAGAAAACAAGGGCTCACCAAAGAAATCCTGCAGAGGAGGGAGAAGAAGAGGAAGACAGAGAAAAAGAGTGTACTGAACTAAAACTAGGCGATGCTGTGCATAGTGCAGAAAACAGAGGAATGGAGAAGGATAGTTTTCATGTCATCTGTGGCGGCCCAAGGGACATGGCGGCGATGATGATGATGAATGTTATCAGTCTTGTCAGTTTGTTGGGTATGTGAAACTCCTGCAGAGTATCATAAAATGTTTTCTTTCGATGCTGTCATAGGCCACTGTATAGTCCACATAGAGTTGTACTGAGTTATTATATTTGTAACATTTCTCTAATAGGCATCTGATGGTGAAAATCTGATCAGTCGTTGATCTGTTTTGTCTGAATCCACATGGTAGTTACCTAGTATTTGTTCAGTGTATGGATGTAGTATTTTGGAAATTAGTTTTGTCAGAATTTTTTTTATGTTTCAAAAAGTATAAAAGGTTTTTAGTTTAATTATAAAGTATTTCTTTTTTCTTTTTAAATTAAAGATTTTATACGAATGCAGATAGAAAGTTGAAAAGGTTGTTATGAACTAGAACATGAATCAAGCTGGCTACCTTGTGTTATGTTCTCTTCCTTGTCCGAGTGCTTGAGTAATATAATCTTCTCAACCAACTGATTGTAACTGTCTTGATTGACGGCCTGGACTGTGTCTGGGTCCTGGGGGTCAACCAGCCAGCCATGATACAGTGAAATCTCCAGCAGATCAAAGATGATCAATTCTGGTGTGTACTCAAAGTCAGCAACACTAAACATAGAAATATAATGAATTCAATAACTTTTACCATTATGGACAAAATACATGTGATTGAAAATCTAAAAATCACTTTTGTATCAGATGTCAAAATCATCAAAAACAAAAGATAAAATTTAGCGAGGAAAATTATTTTTAATCAAAAGTGTAGAGGGTTTGCCAAATATTGACAGCAATATTAGATAAATAAATATCATGTATATTTGTACAAGATTTAAGACAAGTTGCTTTGTGATTCTTAAAAAAAGATGAGGTGATTTATACATTAATGCGCACTCTATAAACTAAAACACACCCAGTAAACTTGACATTGACATCCAGACCAGTCTGCAGCTTGTACATCACACTCATGGCATCTTGCATATTTTGTTCATAGTTAGCTTGACTAGTTGTAGACAAATTCTGAAATAATGGTTTCCATCTTAGAACTAACAGGGTAGCCTTTTAACATGAACACAGGGTCTCACTTTGCAACAACAACATGGTAAGGAATGAGGTAACAAGAAGGGATGTTAATTGAGGACAGAATTTCCCAAATATAGAAAAATGTAAGGACATTTTTTCTCCTGAAAATCAGGCTGACAGATGCATAAAATCTAAGGTAAATCTATTTATGCAAAAGGGACAAATATTAATTGCTGATTTTAAAATCTTCGTACAAAAATCAGATTTTTTTATATCTGCTTTGAATCTACCCAATTTACTTCTAAGAAGTAAAGAAGGCCAATGGTCAGTTCAAAATAGGATGTCTAAAGCCTATATAACTAGTTTACAGAGAGCAAAAAAAAATAATTTGACATCCCAAACAAGCAAATTTTGATTGATAAGCCAACTCGTTTGCATTTTATTGATAAACCCAATACCCTTGGATGTAGTTGTTCTTGGTTGCAAGTTTTATTTGAAAAGCCAATCAACACCACTTTAAAATCTCCTTTGAATATGAGCATAATCCCCACAGATAAATTAGGCATTGATTTGCTTTTTTTCCCCACATTCATATGCTCGCACCGTAAGTTGCAAAAAAAAAAAACACACTAAAAGTACTGACCTGTGGCATATTTTCAAATATACAATCTCCTAGGTATGTCATCAGCTGCTCAGATGTCACCATTTCTATCATGGGAGCCAACTTCACCTGTCATTGAATAAATAAACGATTAGTAAGTGACAACAGCCATTGCATAAAGTAACTTACCCTCCAAATGAAAAACAATAGTCATTATATGTTTTTTTTAAAATAAAGGCAGACTGTGTGCATGAGTGTGGGGGATATCTTTAACATCGAACATTAGTGTGCAAAACTGATTCTACATTTTGATCATTAGAATACCCAACTAGGAATTGGTACTTTTGGTTCATACCCCTGACTCAAGGATTCCTTCAAATGAAGAAAAGCTACAAAATTCAGATATACTAAATTAAGGAGAAAATATGCAAAATGCATTGAACAAATTGTAAAAATATAATGTATCTAACAATAAACAGACCTTTCCTTTTAATAACAAAACATTCATGATTGCAAGGAGAGGACAGGGCCCATTTTCATTTTGTGTGATGATTGGAACATTGGCCTGACCAAATGTAATCCATTTGATGTAGTAGACACTCTCCTGATCCCCGTTTGAGGCAGATGCTGAAGCTTCAGCGGGAGGTGAATCCAAGTCTGACACAGTTACCTGTGTTTCTGAAACTGATGTGTTGGCATCAGGTGACACATTTGGCTGGGTGTGACAAGTGGACTCGGACTGGTCCACTGTTTCAATGGACCCAACCTCTACACTTTTTGGTTTGTCAGCAGTCTGGACCTCATCAGCATGTGCCTTCATCTCCACATTTGACTTAGCAGTATCAGGACTTAAGTCATCTGGACTAACACCACTGTCTAGGCCAGATGTTGAACAGGAGTTGGGACTAGAAGCTGAGCTTGATTTTTTGTCTGGACCTGGCACCTGCTCTTCAGCGAGTGTGCTAATAGGAGCAGGCATGACTTCAATAGCTTCTAGTTTTTGCTGGTTTTTTACTTCAAGCTTTAGGTGAGCCTGTTCACTGGGTGAGTCATTCTCCAACTTGTTTAGTTTTGTCTCATGACTTAGGGCTGATGTGTTTGTTAGGTCAGAATGTTCTAAGCCAGTGTTTGGCTCTAGGGCTTCAAGAGGCTGAGTTTGAAAAAGAGTTAGACTAGATTTTGCATCTGCACTAGCATTCATATTTTGCTCTTCTGAAGTAGTTTTTACATCATGAACAGTTCTGGTTAAGTCACTAGCATCTGCAGCATGGGAAACTAATTCAGAGGTTGACTCATCTCTTCCAGTAGGGTGGGGCTCAGGTGGAGCTGCTTGATCATCAGGACTTTCATCCATTTTATCCTTTATATCAATTAACCTAAGACAATTTAAAAAATGTAATTTCAAAAAAATTATGATGTTAAATGCAAAAGTATGCAATCATGAAAGAATATGTTTGAATAATTTGTTGATGAATAATAATGAATGGCATATATTTTACATGTTAGTAGGAAATTTTTGTAACCATTCTTTTACAAGACTTTCTACTTTACTAATCATTTAAGTTATGTTGTTATGTACAACAATACTTTAAGTTTACTTTTATTCCTTTCTTTATTGATACCATATCAAGGTTATTTTACAAGATGTTAAGTTTCATTTTTTTCTCTATTGATATCATATGATGGTGCTATAGGCTATACTATAGTAAAATAAGGCTTTCAGTTTTGAAATTCTTGGTACTTTTCTGTCATCATTGTTACCATTAATTCTGCATGTACTTTAGAGAAAACAGCATTATATGGTTATGTTTTTTCTACCTTATTATTTATTATGCACAGCTGAGAATATTTCCATATCTGCATTATGGTTATAATCGACCATAGATTTAGATTCATGATGGCGATGGATTTGCTAAATGATGATTATTCATTTCTGCAACGTTGAACACAGCCTTTTAATGTGTTTGGTCTACCAGAATCCAGATATAGACTTTTTGTAGTGCTAGCCTATAAACTATAACTGAAGACAGTGACTTGAGTGACAGTTCAGTGACAGGATTATAATTAAAACTACTTTATTATTTATATTATGCCTTTATGCACTCCTAGTCATTATTTTAATTATTAACTAGGATTATTGATTTATCTTTGTCGTTTTAATTAAGTAAATTTTCACATTATAATCATAGGCTATATGCTTTAAGCTAAGGTAAATTTTCACATTATAATCATAGGCTATATGCTTTAAGCTAAGGTATAAGTATAGGTCTTTTTTTTCTCGAGTGTTGCTGTATACTGTATTAAATTACTATTAGTATTACTAGTATTAGTTAGTATTAGTGATGGAACATGACATAGAGATAGATAATTCAGTAAATCAATAGGCCTATACCGCCTATTACGATTTTTAGCCCGATTAATAAAAGTTAAGCTTGTATTCCCCCTGAAGAATGTATCTTTTATCCCAACATATTTTTATTTTAAGTAGGTGGAGCAAGAGAAGATACAAATCTATTACCTTCGGTCGAGCGTATGTAATTTTTACTGACAACTGTTTGTCCTAAAACGGAAGTTCTTACAAAACCAAAACAAGCGCATGTGCAGTTGTTTAGAACGCCATCTTGATTAAGTTTTTAGGACTTCTCGAGTTGGTAAGTTTTTATAGTCACAAAAAAAAAGTAAGCTTTCCTTAGGCAACCTATTAGTTTGTTTTGAAAGTATATAGCAAGGATTAAAGAATAGGTTTTCTAATCTCATGTAATCTAGCCCATGCATAATAACAGGAAGGGTTGCGGAAAACTAAAGAATCGGCCCAACTGGCCGAGCAGTAGATTTTTTTTTTTTTTTAAGTAGGCCACATTCTCGGCGAATATATATATATGCGCTGATTCTTGAATTAATAAAAATGGGCCTACATATACGTGCGGTTTGCAAATATAGACGAAACTACAGTCTAATTTATTAAGAACAAAGTTGGACTCTCGCTACATTCAATTGTAGAATTTTCGATGTGTGTAGTCATTAGAAAGGGAAACCAGACCCTTTCACTGCTATCACTATCATTCAATATCATCACTTCACTGTTCCCTACCTAAGTAATCTGGTACTCGGTACTGGTACCGCCTGTGAATCATGAATGAATAGTCAATAGTAAGATTATCGAAATCGATTCTGATAATGTATGTTTCATGGACTTTTATTATTAATTGTGTTTATTTAGACATCTCTTGTCCGACTTTACTCAGTTTTGGACCGTGTCTCTCAGTTTGTAGCAAGACCACTTTTCTGCACCCACTCGAATCAAAACACGGCCTCATTCGTGCTAACAGCGGTTGGGCCGTGGGAACACCTGCTTGCCGTATATGGAAATCACCAATGAGCTGCTTAGAACGCTATGGGAAAAGGGCTGGTCCAAGTACCTCCCACGGATAAACATTTATCTTAATTTTTATTTTTTGGAACATAGTTTCTAGTGGTTTTTACTTTTTTTATTTAAGTTTTTTTAGTCTAAAATACATTACTTTGAGTAATACTGTCACATTTATCAAGATTACCATCAAGTAAATTGTTGGAGTTACTTGCTTTGTGTTCCATTCCCAAGGGTGGACTACGCAAGTAATAGAACAGCGCACATGACCCATTGTTCTCACGATGTCAAAAATGCAAATTGCGAGTTCCCACGAGTGTGCTCGACCAGACGACATTCCCAATCTTTGTATGTTCTCATTCGAAATTTAGATTTTTGGATTTCCCGACTTACACCCGCTTTTAATTATCATCTTGCCAGCAGTATTGAAGTTACATTTTGTTTAAATACAACGAATTCAACTTCCGAAGTTGATGACATGTCAGCCATAACGTAACTGTAACTGTACTTATTACATTTACTGTATAAATATCGGAAGAAAGTTGTTGTTTTTTTTTTGTTGTTTTTTAAATTTAATTTTGTAGTTTCAGTACTTTGAATCTAACCGTTTTGCAAATGTAAAAAAAAATTTTTTAGAGAAATAAAAAGTGAGAAACTATTAAATAACCTTTTTAGTATCGATTGTGTGATTATTATTAATTCACCAGTTTCCATGGATGATCAAGATATGCAGGTAATTGTTAAATAGTTTTTTAATTATAACTAGTGTTTCATACTTGCAGTGATTTTAGTAGTCTTAATTAATGAAATTTTTTTATAATTTACCACTAATTTAAAGGTACGAGTAGAATAAGTATCTGTTGTTCAATTTGAAGCTAAGTTGTTTTTTTTTTAATTAAAAAAATATGTGCCGCGCCTGGAATGGGGAAAAAACTACACACTTTAAAACAAAAAAAAAAAGCTCTCCCAATCTAAGTATCATACCGGGCTTCCCAGATAAACTTAACTCTATGACTAGTGAAGCAGCTTGCTGCCTTGCGATTTGTTTTTTAATGTGTTTCTTTAAAGAGAACCAGTACTCAGCAGACTTAGTTAAGTTATGAATCAGTTTCACAATGCAATGCATAATCAATCATACTAAGTTGTTAACCGAATATCCATAAAACCTCTTATGTGTTTTAAATACCATTCTCCCAGAGTGATCATGTCCATAATAGTGGTTATGCTGAATGTTATTAATATTTTCTAAGAGTACTCACATTGTTGCTCTCATTATAATTAACATATGAATATCATATGTAAATGTAATATTATTACGTAGTAAAAAGGATTCATATTACTAGATTATAGTTACACCTACAAATAGTAACTATTTTTATTATTCCATGTTGAAGTGAAGCATTGATTATTGATGATTAACTATTTATTTTTTGTGGAAAACCTGGTAATACAAATTCACATTTTTAAATTTTATAGAATTCGATTAATAGAGTGGAAAAATATTTTATACAACTACAACTGCTTAGATTGTCGTGTTAGTTAGCTCTTATATTTTTTTCAACAAGATTTATACATTGTCTGGGCTTATTTCCTGGTAGGCACTGTAACAAACTTCTAAGACTTCTAATCCTGACGCCATTTGAGGCAATCCCGTTGAGCTGCCCCCCCCCCCTTTTCCCCCAAATTACATAGTCAATACTGCGACATTCGCGCCGTAGCCGTAGTGCGTAAGAGAAGGAGAAAGCGCCCCCTCCCTTGCCCCCTATCCCCATCAGCTAAAAAAAAAACAAAACAAAAAAAACAAGGCCACTACAAACACCAGCGATCCCATCTGGTTTCTTCTCACACCCTTCATTTTAGGCGCTTGGGACGAGCGAGTTGCGAATTAGGGAATAAGGCCACGTTTTTTTTATGTGAAGTTGCTGCACCGAGGGCGAGCTCCCTTCTGGGTTGGATTCGACCACATGAGGTGGAAAGTGTTTGCGGCGGCAACCATTTCCCACGCTTGATTCCTCTATCATTGGGCTGGAGTTAGACTGAATTAAAGGGAAAGATCGGGAAGGGTGTAAGTGTGGGAATTAGCATAATCTTTAGAACAATTTCGGGGGGGGGGGGCTTGTTAATAATAATGGAGATCTGAGTGGTAGTTTATTCATGTGACATCTAGAGTCTCCCGTTATTCACACAAGGTGTCCCAGCTTGTCAGGTTGAATCATTTAGTTCACACAATGTGTCCAATCTTCTCAAGCTGTATTGAGGTTTTCTACAGTTGAACGTTTAGTTCACACAATTTTGTCCCAGTGTTAGCTCACACAATGTGTCCCAGATTCTCAACCTAATACTGAAGTTCTACAGTTGAACGTTTAGTTCACACAATGTATACCAGATTCTCAACCTAATACTGAAGTTCTACAGTTGAACTTTTAGTTCACACAATCATCACAATGTATCCCAGCTTCCCAAGCTGTACCGGTATTTAAGTTGTACAGCTGAACGTTTAGTTTACCCAATGTGTTCCCAGCTTCCCAAGCTGTACCGGTATTTAAGTTGTACAGCTGAACGTTTAGTTTACCCAATGTGTTCCCAGCTTCCCAAGCTGTACCGGTATTTAAGTTGTACAGCTGAACGTTTAGTTTACCCAATGTGTTCCCATCTTCCCAAGCTGTACCGGTATTTAAGTTGTACAGCTGAACGTTTAGTTTACCCAATGTGTTCCCAGCTTCCCAAGATGTATACTGCTACAACTTCTGAACTGAATTTTTATTTTAAAATTTCAAGCCTGATTAAGTGGACTGTAATTATTGGAGCCCGGCACAACAGAATTGTTTGGTCTCCGTGGGCTAAATTACTCTTTGCATCATGGTAAATTATTTAATTTATTATCACACTTTTATTTGACTGTGTGAGTTTGGTGGTCTGTATTTATCCCTTATTACCTGATGTGCTGTTATTTTTGCCAAGGCTTATTTTTTTAGGTCATGATCTTTCATTTAAACTTACATCTTGTAGGAATTGTAGGAAAGGGTGTGAATTTTTTAATGTAGGCTGAAGCTGGTATTTTTGGAGATGCATTCTGTGAAGACACGTCTAGAGTACTTATAACCTTTTCCTCTTTTTAAATAAAAAAAAATGTTTTATTTTCAGCAGGATGTACATATGTCGAACATATCTGAGACTCTGCTTATTGTGAACATATCTGAGACTCGGCTTATTGTGAACATATCTGAGCCTCGGCTTATTGTGAACATATCTGAGACTCGGCTTATTGTGAACATATCTGAGACTCGGCTTATTGTGAACATATCTGAGACTCCGCTTATTGTGAACATATCTGAGACTCGGCTTATTGTGAACATATCTGAGACTCGGCTTATTGTGAACATATCTGAGACTCGGCTTATTGTGAACATATCTGAGACTCTGCTTATTGTTGGTAAAACATAGTTTTCCATATTTAAGTTTGTGTATCTAAAAAACGTACCGGTACCAGTAAGCAATTTTTCTGAAAAATCCTGAACTAGTTTTATAGAAGTTGGAGCACCCGCGCTTGTCTCTACTGAACCGTTCTCTTACAAATTGACTATTATACTTTTTTAGTTTAATATAATACCAGAGTTGTGCTCTTGATGAATTGGTTTCCAATGTGATCATCTGTAATAATTGGCTGTGGGCTTGTATCAAGGCCAATATATCGGGTGGCTATTGTGGAGATGCTGTGTATGGCATTGTAATAGTAATATTGATCATTTTAAAGTGTCTGTTTCTTTTTACCCGTATACCACTATGTTTGTAAGCAAGTAGCCTCATGAGTCCTCTAGATATTTGGCCACAATGTTACTTTCATAAAAATTAGACTCTTGTTGTTTTATATTTATTTATACACAGTTGAGCCAACTTTGAACTTCTATGAGGGTGTTGGTTGGCAATGTACATGAATGCATGGCCGATTGAGAGATCAGTATTCGGATGATGGCAGAGTTAAGTCAGTTGGCGTATTATCATTATGTTCGAGTAAGCCTTAATAAATATCTATTCACGTCAATTGACTTCCATTCTGGCCAAATACAGGCAGTACTGTAAGGAAGAAGCCTGGAATTTTAAATTTAAGCTGTAAGTAAAAATGACTTAAATACAGGACCAGTCAGCTCGTGTGTACACTACCCTGGGCTCTGTCAATGAGGTCCAAAGTTTTTGCGTAAAATATTCTGGCTCAACATATTTATCTCTCATGAAGTAAAGAAATATGCAGTTCCAGACCTTTTGGCAATGACATTTCTTGACCAACGTATAGCATTCTGAATCTTATGTATTAACATTATATTATACATTTAAAAGACTTTTCTATTATTATTATTTTTTTAATTAAATAAAATGATTCTTATGGTTTCCCTTATCTGTTGTTTCTGATTTGATTTTTGACGTAAAAAAGCACGTACTATTTTAACAAAGGAGATATTGCAATGTATGCATTTCTTTATTATTATGGTTTTACCATTATCAGATGAGCACTTTCATTAGTAGTTATTTCCGTGTTGTATTTGGTTGTGTTTTTTTTATAGACGTTAGCTAAGGTGTATGTAGATTAAATACCTACGAAATGGATGTGTCTTACTATCACATTCCATAATGACCCCTTTAATATAAACAAAAAGAAAGATAACCACGTTCTCTGTGGGAAGAAATACCTGTTGTAAAACAAACGGACAACCTAGTTTAAACCATCAACCAAGTACAACACATATCTTAAGGTGTCGCCCTACAAAACCAGGAGGGGGGGGGGGGGGTTGCTAACACTACTACAGTGCTAGCAGCGCTGTGTGTGACGTCGGGCCAGGGTTCATGACAGTGACTTCACATTATACGGCCTGGCCTGCTACAGTTAAGCAAACGCTTAGGCGTTGACTGCTGACAAAGCGTTTTACTCTTTTAGCCATTCTCACCCCCATCTCACATGGAGGACTGAAAAGAAGGAGAGGAGGGGGGGGGGGGATAAGATAGCCTTCTACCATCCAGGGACTGAAGCGGAAAAATATATGAATGCGATTGTGACATCATTGTTTAGCTTTTTAACCCACGATTTGAGAATTCACCCTGTGATGCGTCACGTTGTATTGCAGTCTGTGTTAAAGCCTATCGTTTACTAGGATTTAACTTGTATGCCTTTAATATTTTATTGTTTGTTTTCGTTTATAATGGGGGAGGGGGTTTGTAGAGAGGTTATGGTAAGTTTCGGTAGCGCCTTGAAATACGCAAGTGACACACGGGATGGGGACCTCTGGGAAATGTGTACAGTAGCCGTGCTGAAGAGCTAAATCCTCCCCCCTCCAATATCTGCCGGGATAAGTCTAGTGTTTTGTTAAAAGTTGTGGATCGAGTCATTTCCTTGACTGCGAGCTGGACAAGTATTAGAACTGACTTGGTGCGGTCCTAGTCTGTGTAGTGTAATAATATAGCATTACTGTTAAACCTGGCCCGCTGTCTGGACGTTTGTGGTAGGTTTATTTTTGTTGTTGATTTTTTTAAAACACGCATTTGAATGATTTCTATTTTTTTTTTTTAAATTGTTTATTTTTGTGGGTGGCGTGCGGCAACGTGAATGATGGTCATGACGTTTAGAGGGGGGGGGGGACTGGGTTACCAATAGTTATTTTAAAATTAAGTGTTTTGGAATGTTCACTTTTTTAGGTTTAAGGTTTTACTTACAGAAAATAATTAAATTGATTGAAAACATGTTGCTGCCGAATCCTAGATTGAAGGTAGTACAGCAAAAAATGTAAGAGCTGTGATTATCAATGGTTAATAAGGTCATTGAACATATTTAATGCAGCTCTTAATCGCGACCTGTGAGTCCCATTAATTATTCGGTGAATCAACTTCCATGGTACGGTATCTGATTGCATAGCAGTAAATCTGTATGTTTCAACTGTCTGACCAGTGGTACATGGATCCACCAGCGCACCATTTCCCCCAATCCATTTTTTCCCCCAACATTCCGTTCATCGGGAACTGGTGAATGTTTAATGTACCATATAATATGAGTTTGAAGATTTAAAGTCTTACCATTCTTAGAGTATGTTTACCATTGTTTGCCTCCTGCATTTGATTCAATTTATTCATTTTTAGAGTTAACAGATAACTGGCAACATGTCTTTCGTAAAAATATATATTCCGTAATAAACCCAGTAAATAAATATTCGCGCATCAAATTCTTCTAAACATTTTTAGAAATTGGGTCTGTCATGCGCCCGCCAGATACGATGCTGATGGCCTCAGATAATGTAACCTATTTAAATAATTACAAATCAATTCTAACATTAGTTTTCTTCCCATTTCTTGTCAGAATGGGTATGATGTAAGCGGAAGTGACGACGGTGTGCATGGATCACTGACACGACATGATCTCAACTACTCCGTGCACGGAGACCACAACTTTGTCACATCGTTCGCTGGCAACGGAGTCATACGTCGCTCACAGGTGGCCACAAGCGGAGACGCATACCATCACCACCACAACAGCCAACAGCAGCATCACTTTGGCATGAGCCTGGAATCTTCCCGCCACATACCTCTGTCGCTGAAGCTTCCAGACCACATGGCACATGCATCTGTGCCTGGTGCTGACAATCCCGTGGACCTATCAAACGCCAAGCTGGTAGCTCACCAACATCAGCAGCAGAACCACATGAAGGAGGAGAGACTGTACGACCAGGAGCAATATTACCACCATCACCACCAACAGAACACTATCCACCTGAGGAGACCACCACCACAGCAACATCCCCATCTCAACAGTCATCACCTGCAGCAGCAACTGCTTCAGCACCACCAGGCTAACTCTGTGATCACTGTGGGCATACCAGATCAATCTCATGGTGAGTAGGCTATTTGGCACTTGAAAGAGCCTGACCCTTGTGTTTGGACTCTATCCAGAATGAAAATGTTATCTCTAGCTGTATTCTTCGTATACATTTGTGCAGCAATGTTTATAGTATTTTATTTTGTTTGATTTGCATACTTTATTCATACAAGTTGTTGTGAGTCTCATATAATTATAATATGTTTTTAAAGACGTTTAGGGCACAATGTGAGCAATGCTTATTTTTAGAAGAATTTGTTAGTGTTGAACAATTTAATTCCATAAAGTTTATTTTCTGTAGTAAATAAGTGTGAAATATTATATTGGTTATGCATGTTAACTTTTAAATCTTTGTATACCATTACTAAAAAAAAAGGGCTTAGCTTTCAATACATCATCTAGATAGGTGGTGCCTTATGGTATCATTCAGCTATGGCGCCTATGGACTATGTTTATATATATAGATTTGAATTGAATTTTAGTATTCCTCAGCGTAGGTTATATGCTAATCATATTCTAATGAATAATTTCTCCCTGAACTATTCTATTTATTCCACTGAACTGTCTTCTTTGGTCATTTATCCACCTGAACTGTCCTCTTTATTCATTTATCCACCTGAACTGTCCTGGTTGTTTATTATCCAAATGAACTGACATATTTGTTCATTTATCCACATCCACTGTCCTATTTGTTCATTTATCCATCTGAAAATGCGAGAGATCATTGGTCACAGCTCTTTACCACTGTCTCCGAACCGTGACCCATTGAAATATAGCAATTTCCCCCTCAACCCCCACTCCCGGGTCCCCAATAGCCAGGCATTCCCCATGGGACACACCACACTGGGGACAAGTAATGGGCCCCCACATTATGCCTGGCATGAGCAACTCCTTGTTATTCCGTTGTCGTGGGGGGGGGGGCCTCATGTCAATAACAATCACTGAATCAATGCCTCTAGTGGTTGTAACGGTGTGACATGGGCAGGGGCGTCCATGGAGGGATTGACGGGTCTCGAAACGGTAACTAGTATTTTCATTCTCAAGCGTAGCATACCTCTCGCTCGGTGGACCACAACCTGCTTTCGTAAGCCACCGAACGTGTGTCTACGTGGGCATTGGTTTTGTTGCAGAAAGATGTGCTAGGCCAGGGTTGGTAGAGATGTCTTTCTCCAATCATCAAACGACTTGCTTTTTTTTACATATGTAACGTCACATGTGTATACTATCTCAAATTTAAGGTTCTAAGCTGTTGAAATGTCTCGATGGGTATTCCAAGTATTAGGTTTTGTCATTTTCCATAACTTTTATTGGAATCAGCATCTTGTGCTGACTCCAAGAAAAGCTCATTCCAATTAAAAAAAATAAAATAAAATGTGAAAAGATAAAAAAAGTACGCCGGCCAATCTATTGTTGAGGGTTCAATAAAATTAAATATCGTCAAGCTCCTCTCCCCCACCCTCCATCCGAAAAAAAACTCTGCCCTATTTGTTAGAACCTAAACTTGTGCCTACTTGAAATGAAGATATATGAGGCACGATTATGTTTGTTGTCATACTATACTGTGAGCACAGCTGTTTCATTGTATGGTCTGTATTCTCTAAGTCTAATTATTTCAACCCCTCAATTTGGCATCATTTTATAAGGAATGCCCATCTCACCTCTGACAGAGGCGCCAAATTTATTATGTGTTTTTTTTAAATCAAGATTTACAACTAAAATTGATTCAGGGAGAGAAGATAAGACTTTTTCAGGCATGTTAGAAATGTTTGATCCTTTTGTCCAACGTGTATGTTATGGTCTTCGTGATTTTGTTGTCCGGTCCCCTTATCCCACTGTAGGCGTTTATTTGCCAAGTTGCGCCCCTGGGATTTTCATCCCGTCAGGACTACTATGAGTTACCACCATCATCAGATGGCCCAATACCCGTTGTTACGGGACATTCAGATTATTTTTAAACGTTTACTATTTCGTAAAGATTCTGTTTTAAATATTTTTTTTAAAAAACAAAAACAAAAAACATGCCAGCTAATGTGTCCAAGCTTCATTTCTCTTTGTGCGTGTAGTGCAAATGTCTTGGATGTTTGAGATTTCGCTATTGTTGTGATCTCGCTCTCGAGGGGGCAATCAATAGAGGGCTGTTGTTTGTTAAGAGACCATCTGCAGTTTGCTCTGTGGCAGGCGAGGAAGAAAGAACCCCTCACCCGCTCCTCCTTCTCCCCTCCTCCTCCTGTTTGATCCCTACTCGCACGTCCCTAATCAGAGCCGTTGCATTCATTTTTTTCTGGCCCGCGCGTGGCGGCCGTGTCTCGAGAGAGCACGTTTAAATTTGGGGGCCGTTGGACTGGAATGAATGTGACGTGAAGGTAGAGGTCGATTACATGAACGTGACGCGTGAATGCGATGCTATGGTCCTCGTGAAGTTTGGGGTTCAAAGCGTTCGTCAAGTGTCTTTTAGAGCTGTATTCATTTCTAGGGCTTAACCGGGTGCACTTTTTTTTTTTTTTGAGGAAATACCCGGTGGATCAAAGTGTTATAAAACAAAACGAAATAAGAGTTAACTTCTCATTTTCTATAACAAAACCTACTGCCTTATGTCCTAGTGTGAGTGCATGGCCTACGTCAACCGCTTGTGCCAAGAAATAACCCACTGATAGGAACTGGCAGTGGCCGTATCCACCAATGGAGATGACGTTGCGCGCATGAAGTTTTGCTGTGTGACAGAGCAACACGAATACTAATAACGAATAATAGTCGCGCCCCCCCCCCCCCCTAAATAAAACAAAACAAAATCAAACTATTTACCTGAGTGCAGATGTCACAAGCTCGCTGCGTAACAACCTTTTTTTCACTCAGTACTATTACTATATGATATGTTTGGTTGGGGGTGGTGGTGCTGTTTGGAAGGGGGAAGCAGGACGAACAAGAAGCAGAATATATTTAAGATTTTTTTAACGGTCACATTCAAGCCTTTGGTATCTTTTTCACGCCTGTCATTTACAATAGCAACTGGATCGGGAAATGTGGGGATAAAAAGCTGCCAACTTTTCAACTTGACAATAGGGAAAGCATTCCACACGTTGATACCTGGATAGATTTAAGTCGGCCTCGCTTTACTCCTTCCTTGCCCCCTAGTCTCTCCTTACCAATGTGATGGCAGACTTCCCATTGCTCCACACCACCGTGGTTTTACCACTCTGAGCTGTGTAAGTTGTTGTAATGGCACACTGAACAAACAAATGGTGGTTCGTAGTTTTAATTACCTTATCTTAAAGATAAGTGGGTGAATATCCAGCTTTTTGGGGGTGTTTTGAAATCTAAGGCCAGGTCATGGATGTTAGTTTAACGGTTCAAGGCATTTGTATGCTGTGGTGTAACTGACATGCAAAGGGGATTTAACATGTAATAGTCTTTTTAAAAATGTACACCGTTTGAGATAAAGTCTCGATTGCGAATTGCCCCTGTTAGCCTCTAGCCCATCGGTGCTCATCCTGTGGGTCGTGACCCCTTTGGATGTCGAACGACCCTTTCCCAGGGGTCGCATAAGACCATCGGAAAACACAAATACTCTACAGCTATGAAGTAGCAACGAAATTAATTTTGTGATTGGGTGTCGCCACAACACGATGAACTTTTTTATTGGGTCGCGGCATTAGGAACGTTGAGAACCACTGCTCTAACCTCTTGCACCCTTTAAAAAAGTGTTGCCTGTGAATATCGGAAAAGCCTAAATAAGTATTTCTAAGTTATGTCTTCCCACGAATGGCTCTTTAATTAATTCAGATCTAGGTGTAAGTCAATCCTCTTAAAAATTGAACACATCGGCCAGTAAAAGAATGGTCCATAAATGTAACATTTCTCACCACCCCACCCCAAGTATCTCCATAATTCCAAATGTTACTTTAGAGATATCTGAATTCTCCATGTAGTCTCTCCATTGGCCCTTCGCTAAGCTGAAGTTCGAGCAGACGAGAGGGGGGGGGGGGCAGCCGTGGGAAAATGTCTGAGGGCACCTCCTGGTGGAGGCCATGAAGCTGATAGCCTGCTATCGGTCCCATGCTTGAAACGGACGCACATTTTTCCCTTTTCTCTCTCTCTATTTTAAATGTCATACAGGGCTGTGGAGTAGTGGCCCAGAGTAGTAAAAACTTTAATTGTTAAGATAAAACTGAATTCGTCGCATACTGCGATGTAGAGTTTTGCCTTGTCAGTTGATTGTTTTGCCACGTCACTTGATTGTTTTGACATGTCAATCGATTGTTTTGCCCTCTCAATCGATTGTTTTGTCTTGTCAATGGATATATTTTTCTCCACTGTGACAGGATAGCCCAGAAGTTTTCTTTAATAATTTTTTAAATGCCATCAAAGTTGACCCTTGAAGTGGACACACTTTTACTTTTTTCTGTTGATTATAGGAGGTCGTTGGCGTCGGGCGATGATATCAAAAAAGGGGGGGGGGGGTCACTTTTTACTTGCTCAATTTCAAAGTACATGCTCTACATCAGCGGTTCTCAACCTGTGGGTCGCGACCCTTTTCCAGGAGTTGCCCAAGACCATCGGAGAACACATATACTCTACAGTTGTGAAGTAGCGACAAAAATAATTTTGTGGCTGTGGGTCGCCACATCACGAGGAACTGTATTAAAGGGTCGCTACATTAGAAAGGTTGAGAACCACTGCTCTACATAATCTGGTCATTTGTGGTTCTGTATGTTATTTTTTTAAAGATCATATTTTAATTTCGTTTTCTAGAACTGACTTGTTCTTTAATATATATATTAAAGAAACGATAACTAAGAATGTTAAAACTGTGTCTGATGACTAAGGTCATGACCTCTGGTGTAGTCAGTATATGTGAATATTTCCACAATTCTGAGCGCTGCTGATGGCGCCTTGAAATCGATTGCGCCATGTAGCTTCTTAAATCGGATTCAGGCAAGAGCATCTACGCCCCCTTTCATCCATTTTCCCTTCAGTCCCCGCAAGTTTTTTTTTTTTTTTTTTTTTTTTTTTTTTTTTTTTTTTTTGGGCCCCTACATGATCCCATGCAGGCCTTCGTTTGATGGACGGCTTTGACATTGTGTCGTACTCATCCAGTTTGTAGACATGGCTGACAGGCTCGAGAGAAAATACATCGCACTCTTTTTATTTTAGATTAGAAACTATCCATCACCATCTAACTCAAAACTATCTTGAAAAATGTCAGATGAAGAGTTTGAAGGCCTTGTGTTGGTGCAGGGGCTAGATATGTGGTGGATTAGGGGGTGGTGCACTGCCAAAAAATTTTTAAAGCGTAAATGTACACTATCCACTAAAGGACGTGCAGTTTTTGTGTACAATTTCGCTGTTTATAACCCTGTGTTTGCATATGTATAATTTAAAAAAAAAAAAACTAAACTTTTTTAAAAATATTTATTGTTGCGGTCGTCTAAATAAAGAAACGGACGGAAGCTAAATGTCATTCATCGTAGCCCTCAACCCCACACAAACACACAACTGTATTTTTAAAAAATTATCCTCAACCCTTGCTTCAGCGCCCCCTCACCCCACCCCACTTGCCTCGGCTACCAACAATCCGAGGCGCCGTTGAGTGGTCGTGCGTGGGAAAATATGCTGTTCCCTCAGGTGGTCTTGCCTGCAGCTTATCGATACTTGACAACATCTTGCTTAATATATGAGTAGCCGATTGCCAACGCAATAAATGGTACTCGAGGCGGCCGTCTACAAAAAACTATACGGCACACGATTTCAGGCTGTGCTAGTTTTCCTTTATGGAAATCTAATAAACTGAAGAATAAAATTTATATTTTAAACAATGTGATCGCACCAGTCCCATTGAAATACAGCGTGCACCAAAACTAGCAGTTCTGAAACTCCCTCATCTTGTACAACTGTACATAGCCCGGCAGCTACGTAACCATCGAAATTCTAAGGATCATTTGGTGGGCCGTTGTTGTTGAAAATGGGTCTCTCCATGAAGGAAATACTTTTTCCTTACGTCGAGAGACCCTTCTGCGACAACTGGCCAACAAATCTTTCTTTTCACGATCAAGAACACGCGGTGGCTGGAGCTATGAACCACTGACATACACAGGACGCGCTCTAGATGCGGGAGTGTCAGTACTCTCACTTTTGGCGCATGCTGATTTAAGTAAAAGTTTGATAGGTTTTTTTATGACTGTCAAGACTTTCAAAAAATGACCGATTCATATTCGTACATATTGATTCATATTCGTACATATTGATTCATATTCGTACATATTACAGATACTATATAGCGATGTGAAATAAAAACACAGAAATCGTGTGGAGCATTTTTCTAAGTCTTGCTTGTGTTTTTGCTGGTTGTTGTTTTAAAAGTTGAAACGAAACAATCAACTGTGTGTTGTGTCTTAAAGCAAGCATCACCTAGCCCTCCGCGCACCCGGTCTGATATCAATCGTGTTTACACAAGGCCGGCTTTGTTGAGTCTAAGTGTGGATAGTTTTGGCACAGTTTGTCAGTACGTGCAACCTCTGGTTGGAGTATCCACCAATGCGTGCAACGAAGGGCGCCGACATTAAGAACAGAATTTTCTGTGCTGGGCCAAGTTGTTTCATGTTGTTTCTGTTCACTGGAAGGGGTTGTAAGTTAATCATTGGGAGTGTCAGTGGTTCAACTTTAGGCTAAGATATTTTTAAGGGTCAGTGGTACAACTTCTATTTCTTCATTTATCCGGCCCGCTAAACTGAGGGCTTCTGAGAAATCAAATTGAAATATATCTGGTAAAAATAATGAACTACAACTGAAAGACAAACACCCATACAAAATATGTAATATGTGCTGTCATTCTTCCAGTAAATCTGAAACATGGAATAACCTCAGTACCATGTCAGACTCATACACGTTTTTCCCTCTTCCAAAAATTGCCAATGGCTTACTTTAATCAAATTTCTTAGACAAAAACTACTTTGCTTACTTTTTTTAATGAGATCCAAAGATATATAAATACAGTGGAACCTCTCATAACGAGCATAATTCGTTCCAGAATCTTACTCGTTAAGCGAAACAATTTTTCCCATACAAATCAATGTAAAATACGATAATGTGTTCCATGCTGAAAAAATACTAATTTTTCCAAAATTTTTATTAACATTTATTCAAATAAAATTACTTATGAATTGTTAAGGAGTGTAACAACTTGGAATACAATTTAGATTTGAAATAAAAAACGTAAATATAAATATGAATTTATGACAAATAATTAATCCTTTTTAACTAGAAAACTGTCTAAAGACATTTGTTTTTGCAGACTCTAATTTGACGAATAGCCACCTCCTTATTAGGGTGATGCTTCTCAATGTACGATGCAACAGTTTCCCATGCTTTCAGCATTTTTCTTATTGCGCTAGAAGATTGTTGCTCTGCTACTTCCTCCTCCATTAATGAGCTCTCCTCCATAATTTCTTGCTGTGAAACGCGATGCAACTCCATAAGCTCTTTGGTGGTCAACTCTTGACTGTGCTCTTTCACAAGCTCTTCAATATCGTTGTTGTCCACCTCGAGTTCCATGATATTGGCCAATGACACAATCTCGTTAACTGTAGACTCCAAAGGTACTGTTTCAAAATCACATTCAACAACACTCTTTGGCCAAAGTTTTTTCCAAGCAGAAGTGAGGGTCCTTTTGGTAACTCCTTCCCAAGCCTTGTCAATCATCTTGAGGCAAGCAACGATGTGATGGAAGAGTGAGATTTGTCTCTTTGGTAACTTCAAAGCAGGCGCATTGTCCATAACAAGCAAGACATGGAGAGCAAGATTCATCTCAAGCAAATATTTTTTTACGGAAGGACCAAACACTTCATTGATCCAATCAGTGAAAATGTAACGTGTCACCCAGGCCTTCTTGTTGGATCTCCACATCACATTTAGTCTGCTCTTCTGGACATTACACTTCTTAAAGGCTCGTGGAGTTTCTGAATGGTAAACAAGCAGCGGTTTCATTTTCAAATCGCCGCTTGCATTGGCACAAAATAGCAGCGTGAGGCGGTCTTTCATTGGCTTGTGGCCTGGCAATGCATTCTCTTCTGCTGTTATATAGGTTCGCTTTGGCATTTTTTTCCAGAAGAGACCCGTCTCATCACAATTAAAAACTTGTTGCGGCAGGTAACCCCCAAGTTCTATGAGTTTCTTGAAGTCACTGATGAAATTCTCTGCTGCTTTTGTGTCAGAGTTTGCTGCTTCACCGTGCCTCACAACGCTGTGGATGCCGGTTCTTCTCTTAAACTTCTCGAACCATCCATGACTTCCCTTGAATTGTAGTTCTTTTTCGGCAGTAGATGATCCTGGTGTTTTCTTAACGAGGTCAGCGAAAATAAGTTTTGCCTTCTCACAAATAATGTTTTCGTTAATAGGGTCGCCTTGTAATCGCTTCTCGTTTATCCATGTTAGAAGCAATCTCTCAACATCATCAATAATATGTAACCGTTTCGTAGACATTCTTGACACTCCCTTTGAAGCATCCATCTCCTTAATTTTGTTTTTGTTCTTGAGAATAGTGCAGATCGTTCATGTTGACCGATTGTATGTGCGCGCTAGATTAGCCACACTCACACCTTGTTCTCGCTTTTCAATGATTTTACGTTTCATTTCAACAGTTATTTTCTCTCTCTTATGATTGTCTTTTTGTGGTTTTTTCTTCGAAGACATTTTAGCACAGGTTATTACACTTTGCACATAAAAAAAATAACGAATACTGTCTGAATACAAAATTTGTAAAAACTGGTGATCACACACAAAAACAATACGCTAACAGACCGAGTGCTAAACACAGACATCGGCAAGGAATTTCCGGCTCACAAATGAATGTCGGGAAAAAGGGACTTCTCTTTTCTGCTTAACTCGTTATGCGAAATGTCGCTCGTTAAGTGAGCAACTTCTTCACATTTTTTTTGCTCGTTATGTGAATTACTCGTTATGAGAGGTGCTTGTTATGAGAGGTTCCACTGTAGTAGATCATTAAAAAAAATTCTTCATTTTTCTTACTTTCTTTGATTCCGGCATAGGAGATGATACAAGAAAAAATACAAGTCTCAATAGACCAATAGGCAATAAGTAACTGACAGCAAGCTGTTAACTTCTAGTAATCAAATAAAAAAAGTTTTGCCTACCACAGGTGGCAAGTTAAGCACACACAAAAACTGGCCACAAATGCATCCTTGTTTTATCTCTAACAACAAAGCTATTGTCTGGCTGTAACTTTACTTTTTGCCCCTTTTAATTTTTTTTTATTTGCCTTCAGATTATACGTCACTGTAAAGGTTTCATATTTTATATCTTAAAGTCTGAGTGCTCAGTATTAACTATTTTGAACCTTAAAAAATATAGACTTTCTGCTTTTTTTTTTTTTTTTTTTTTTTTTTTTTTTTTTTTTTTTTTTTTTGTTCAGTTGGGGTGGTTAACTTTTTTGTGTTAAAACTTGTCAAGAAAGTGGTTTAGTTAATCATGTGAGTTTTTGTGTGTTTTTTACATACAGTAGATTGGAGTAGATAATTTGAAAGTTTAAAAAGTTGTTTAGTAAGTCTTAAAAAGTGAATTGAAATATAACAAGTTTATGCATTATTTAGAAACTATTCAACCATTAACCTTTGATCAGAATGCAGTCTTCCACATTCAAGTGCACTTAATTATAAAAATAGATTTGAGAACTAATTCAGTTTGATGTATATGTTTTATTATTATATTTCAACCCCAATTTATCAATTATTTATAATTTCTGGGAGACACAGACATTTATTACACACTTTTTCTTTCAGCCATATTTATATAAATACACTCTTAATGACAACTTAGATTGTCCATTTAATTTCCTTTGTTTTTTACTTGATTATCTACTTTATATAAATTAGTATTATACCCTTAATTTTACAGGCATTTAATTTACTGACAAAAGTTGTTGTTTTTTTCTGATTATCTGACATGATTTTTTTTCCCTCCATTTCTTTGACTGATGCCTGACCCCACAGATCACCCTATGCAAACAGCAGCAATAACAAAATACCAATGCTGGGAACTGATAGGTTAGTTACAAAAACTCTCACTGGAAGGCGGAGGGTTTGATTTATTTTCTGACTGGTGTCTTTATTTTAACCCCTCATGTTTCTTGTTTCGTCCGATATCTTTTGCTTGTAGATGTGTAAAGGCAACAAAATACCACTTTATTTGGAGTTTAGATGAGTACTTGTTTTGTTCACAGATGGGGGCGGTCACCTGATGGCAGGCTCTCTCACCCCACCTGATAAACTCAATGGGGATATTGTTGGGCTGCACTCACCAGGGAGTATAGACATGGCCACCATTACATCCACCATGCAGGCTCCACCCTCACCACTGCCCACACCTTCGCCTCCCGCCCTCACATCAAACTCCACCAGCTGCAGACAGCCCATGGAAGTGGACACATCAGTTGGTGGGGCCTTGTTCAACAGCAACTCTGTCCTGGGGTAAGTGCTAATTTCTGTGAACAGACATTGTGCTAACATTTTTTTCATTTAGTTATTTAACATAACCTATTCAATTTGTCCTATCATGTCAGTGCCATTGAATTTATTTAATACTAGTTATATAGCTACAAAAATAATGGCCATGGCAATGCATGAACTTTCCATCTACAAAAGTTATTTGACATAACATGCATTCAAGAAAGTACTTTTTAGGAATCTCAGTTAGTGCAAATAAACACCCCCGATATGCCGCAGCACACTTTCTTTAAGCCCCTGAACAATAAATAAATATTCTAATTTCCCACCCCCTTCTCCACATATTTTTTCAATATCTAATTTGAGACTGTGTAAAAAAAAAAGAAAATAAACAAATCAGCAAATTCACTTGCAGTATTTCTAAGAATCTCTTATAGCATAGTTATAAGGAATTTTATATATTGCTCTGTTGAACTCACCATTACACCATACCTCCTTTCATACCTAGAGAATTATATTCACTGATATTTCTAATATTGTTTTCAATTTTTGCAGGCAATTCCAGGAGCAAAGACTTACAAGGTAGGTGTTAATGCTGTCTACCTCTCTTCCTAAATAACCCTTTTTCTTGCTCTTATTCTATTACTATCTGACTAACGTAATGAATCTAACCAAATCAAAAGCAAACTCTTTACTTGCAAACATATTTATACATACATAGTGAGAACTTCTGTTCATTAGGTTTTATTAGCTGACCAGACTTGTTTACTCTCACAATTTTGGCGTACCATGTATGATTTTGAGATGTCTTTTACGATTGTACTCCAAGACCCATCAGAATTAGTCAGACTGGGTTGAAAATATACACAATCCAGTAGTTTTTTCCGATAAAATAATAATAATTAAAAAGTACATTTTCGGTGGTTAGTTTTTATTTGCATTTTGGGGGGGGGGGGGGGGGGGTGTTTTCTAAATATTTAAGTCTATAAAAATTAACACAGCCACATTTTTGTAAAAGGGGAGGGGTGTGTGTGTGTCTCTGTTATTCAAAAATTCTGCAATATTCATCCTGAAAGTGTAATGCTGTAAAAATATCAGGCAATGTTTTGTAGGATTTATCATAATGTTGCCATGTATTTTCACAAATGAACTAGTTTTATTTTCATAAATGAACTGGCTAGATAAACTCAGATAGTACTAAGTAGTAGGGATATTACAGTAATATTTAGTCCATGGTATGTTCAACATGCACGTGACTTATATTTTGTTGGGCTATGCCAGTGCTTCTAAAAAAAAATTTTCCCGGCACCCATACCAAAGTCAGGTTTTCACCAGGCCCTCTAACAAGTTCGCTTCCAAATAGAGAATGCATAAACAAAATTAAATAAAGGGTTGGTTAAAAATAACTATAACATGTATGTAGGTCACTAACCGCCATCTACTAACTGCACACAGTAGTTACTCAAGTGGGTTACTGTTTGCACCATAACCAAAAGATGGCACAGTGGATTAAAAGTGGAATTTCACTGTTAGGAAGCCACAGCAACCCATAAAGAAAAATATGCATTGTCCCCACGCGACCAGTCAAAGGAATATTTTTAGCACCCTTTGTCTTTGTGAAGTAGATGGGATTTTATAGTTTAATTCACTGTGAATTTCCTTTCTAACAACAATTTTGGCGCCTCCTGATTTTGGCACCTGTTGCTCATGGCCCTGCTCGAGGGCAACAAGCACCCAAGGTGATGCAGCTTATATTCTGGGAACCACTGGGCGCGCTGAAAAGCGAGTGGGCAAAAAACCTGTGTCCCATCTTATTTACTGTAACATCATAGTTTTATAAAGATTATGGATTTTGTTGTTGTGGGGTAGGGGTTGACAGCTCATTGTACTTTTGCAAAGGGGTTTTTGTAAAAAAAAGTACGCTCGCAACAATGAGAGAGTGAAGTATAAAATTTGACTTCTTTTTTTTGCATGCGTACGATATAGATGGCCCCTCCACACTTTTGTTTGCTTCGATGTTGTATGATGTAGTTTTATGACAAAATTATTTCTTACGGCTGAATTGCAGTAAGAAAATTAGAGAATGCATTCTCAACTGTTACGCGCAGCAATATTAGATTTCGACATATTTTATAGGATCTGAAGAGGCCTTTGACATCTACTTTTAAAATGCGCAAAACAGCTGTATAATTTTTTAAAACCTCTCTTCCCTTCACCTATTTACAGCTTTTGATCTGACATCGAGTTTGGACCTTGTTAAATTCCACCAGTAACTTTATTTTTACCAGTGACAGACTGTGATAATGTGATCTGTGCGTTCACCTAATATTAACTGATATCTGTAGCAGATACACCGTCTGCAAAATAAAGTGACCGCTGATTGCAATATAAATGTCAGTCTTCTACTTTTTACCTTCAGTAACTTGATCCCATTAGACACGGGATGCAAGTAATTATTGTATACATTATATATACTGTATGTTTTGCTGCTTTGTTGTGAAAAGACTAATTTGTTACACTGATCAATAATTTTCATTACAGGGAAGCTATGAGGAATTACCTGAGGAAAAAAGATGACCAGACTTTAGTTATTTTGCATGCCAAAGTTGCACAAAAATCCTATGGTAATGAGAAAAGGTACTGTGCTTTATGTCTGTAGTGCTATGAAAAAATAAGATACACATTTTTTTAAAAAACTTATCTAAAATTCAAATTGTAATGTACTAGCTTCATCCTTCTACTCAAGCTGATACACCAATTTTTAAACAAATATATTTTATAAATATTAAAAATCTTTGAATCGTTTTCCTTTTTTTTTTTTAAAACAGCAAGTCTAGTATAAAAGTTGATGCCACTGATACCTATTATGAAATTGTAAAATTGATGCATAATTTTTGAAAAGGATAATTATATTTTATAACTTTTATAAATATTTTTTGTTCCCTTGAAGATTCTTTTGCCCCCCTCCCTGCATCTACTTGTTTGGTAGTGGATGGAAAGAAAAGCAAGAGCAGATGGAGAAGGAAGGAGCAGCAGAGCAGGACACACAAGTCTGTGCTTTCATGGGCATTGGCAACTCTGATCAGGAGATGGTGCAACTCAATCTGGAAGGAAAGGTGGGTGTCTCTCCGATAACTTTCTTTGCTGCATCATTGAAGGGGAGATAAAGATTTAATGTTCAGTAACCAGTTCAAGTGAACAAAAAAAGGACATGTCTCCTCACCACATTGCAATAAACTTGAGATACATACAGCAGCTGGGAAGTAATTCTGTATGTGCAGTCATTCAACCAAGCATCATTGTGGAGATTCTGTACTGATTAAATTCTGAAAGCACTGTCAACAGTCTCTTTTATACGACTGCAATTATGGTGCTCTGGTGTTATTGTCCGAGGTGTAATCTGTAAGGCTGTTACATCTATAGGAATGGTATTTCATATCAGTTCCAGTGCAAAAAAACTTTTATATAACCGATTTAGTCACTTAATTGCCTGTTCAGTTGTAATCAAGGTTGTGGAAGCCTGGTGTTTTTTTAAGGTGCCGCTTGGGTGGGAAAGATGAACTGAAATATGTTATTGTAAATGCTGTTACTTCATACATGAATGGATACAACTGATTGGTCTTTTTCAAGGTGTATTAAGTTTAAAATTCCTGTTTGCTTCAGAAGTATTGCGCTGCAAAAACCCTGTACATCTCAGATTCTGACAAACGCAAGCACTTCATGCTGACAGTGAAAATGTTTTACGGCAGTGGCCATGATATCGGTGTGTTTCAAAGCAAAAGGATCAAAGTGATATCAAAGCCCTCCAAGAAAAAACAGTCGCTAAAGAATGCTGATTGTAAGTTGGAATTTTTAATTTTTTCTTCTTAACATATAGCTTTCTATTAAATCATTTTACATAATATGCCATCACATTTTTCTATAGTAATGTTACATATACTCCTTTTTTTTTCAGTATGCATCGCATCAGGTACAAAAGTGGCTTTATTTAATCGTCTTCGTTCTCAAACTGTCAGCACAAGATATCTCCATGTGGAAAATGGAAATTTTCATGCCAGCTCCACACAGTGGGGTGCATTTACTATCCATTTATGTAAGTCAGTCATGAACCACTACCCCCTTAATGTAACACCATAGGAATTGTAGAAATATATGTAACATAGACTGCAGAAATGGAATTATATCAATGATGTTCATCAGTTCAGATTACAAAGTTACCTGTACAAAATTAAACCTTTAATGTGACTGAATATTGCCTATGTTTGAGAAATGTTTTTAAAAGGCACTATTAATCAATTATTTAAGTTGTTATTAATTCATTGCCATCTAAAAATTTCTTGTGATAGAGTTTTTTTAAATCCTTTATATTAACTTCTCTTTTGTTCATGGCTGGCAAAATCTTTGGATGGCTCATTGATACACTTCCCGTCAACCTATCGGGCTGAAACTTGGCACATAGACTAGTTGCCGATGACAACACATTCTTTCAAATTTTCAGCCCCAACACCCAACCCCCAAAAATTTGTTTTTCAAAGGGAAGATTAAGGAAATAGGATGACACAGATTTCAAAATAGAAAATTTCCGATAACTGCATAGCTGCGCTAAATGAGATTCTTTTTTTATTTAAATATCACAAGTGCGTTTGGTGCATAATAGTTTCTTTAGTTTTTCTGAAATGGTGAAATAAATCTGCAGTGTAAAAGCGAAGCGGGTGTTCTTTAAAATATTAATATAGTTCAAGGGCATGGAAAAATAATGCGGTTGGGAGGGGGGGGCAGGCACTAATTGGGATTCTTATAAAGTGCGTGACATGTATGCATGTTTTGTCAAATTTTCAAACCCACCCCCCAATGCTCAGTATTACATATTAATAAAGGATTTTTAAGAAAAAGCTTTTTTAAAAGGGTTGTTATTAATAAATAATAAACTTATGTTTACCAAAAAAAAAATTTAATAGTTAAGTTCTTACTTTTTATTATCATCTGAATCTTATCAGTGGATGACGATGAGGGTGAATCAGAAGAGTTTACTGTCAAAGATGGCTACATACACTATGGGTCTACGGTCAAGCTGGTCTGCTCAGTCACTGGGATGGCCTTACCTCGACTAGTGAGTCTCTTGTTTCTGAAATTAAATGTTACAAAATTTGCTCTTCTGAAAGAGTATTAAAAAGAAAACCTGCCAGTTTCTCATGAGAACTTTTGTCACTGACTACAAGGTTGCTAAACCAAAAACAAGTTTAGATTGTCTAAAGGTGGAGAAAATGGCCTTATTTCTTTTGCGGGCTGAAACTGGGCTTTGCCTTTATATCCATTTCTATTTTTAAAGCCATACTCAGACTTAATCTCTTTAATTTGTTCCATTGACATATTTACGTCATTTTTTTTATATAATCCTTACATTTGTGCCAGTGACATATTTATTACATCAGTTATTTTATATGTGTTTTGTAAAACTATTTCACTTTAGATGATTCATAATATTAAAGCATCCTGGTCAATCTCCTCAAATAAATTTTTAAAACAGATAATTCGGAAAGTGGACAAGCAGACATCTCTCTTGGATGCTGATGACCCGGTGTCTCAACTACACAAATGCTCTTTTTACCTCAAGGACACAGAACGCATGTATTTGTGCCTCTCACAAGAAAGGATAATTCAATTTCAGGTATGTAGGATAAAATCATGAGTAATACAAAATAATTAAGCCAGTCTCTATTTGACCAAATTTTACTGAAATTTATATTTTTTATATTTTTAAATTTTGTTAATCCCCCTTTTTGAATTCACCAGATAGCACTTAAAATTCCTTATATGTTTTTTAAACACTTTTCTATTGGTTCATTATATGTGTATCTGTATTGGAAATTGCATTTAAAAGTTTATATTTTAAAAAAAAGGTTGAGTAAAAGCTTTTCTGTGATCTCACTGCACACTTCCCACTTGGCCATGTCATTTTGTGTGAGAAAACTCAGGATTTGTAATTGTTCACATTTAAAATGGAATTCACTGATTTTAACCCGTTGAACCCTCGATCCCGCTTTATCGATCTGCGCCTTAAAAACCCACACCCCGCCAGACCGATATATCGGTCTCCCATACCTTACCATAGATCGACAGTCCGTATGCAAAATGTGTTGTAAATACTGAGTTCATGGTTTATCACGTGACTTGCGAAAGGTCACAGTAATGGCCGCGCCCATGAATGCATTGTTTTTGTTAGGTTTTAGTAAGGTTTTTCGATGTATAGAGGTGACGAAAATGCAAAAAAATATTTTTCTAAAGTACACAAGCTAGAGTACTTTTATGATAATGTAAATAATTCAAAGAATTATTATTTTCTTTTGAAAAATTATTCAAATATATAATGATAGAGACAATCAATTGACTAAAACTAGTGACTATTGCTATCGATGTGTGCTTAGGAAATAAAATAAACAAGGTCTACCCCCTAGTTCTAGCCTTGGCTTTTATGAAAAATCAGGGTCGTATAAATAACCTTTTACTATGCCATTTTACAACATTTCTAAGACAATTTTATTTCTGTTATACGTTTTATAATACTAATGGACTACTAACAGACACAATTAGATTGAAATAAATAAAATTTATTTAATTTTATAATCATTTGACTTTGTTTGCTTGTGTGTCAATGTGTGGACATTTTTTTCTCAGGAGCCCAGGGGCAGGGGTATTTTAGGCCCAGGAGCCAAGGGTTCAAATGGTTAAGCATGTGACAGTGATGGAAAGTATATTTAAGAAATTTCATTTCTTTTCAGGCAACCCCATGTCCTAAGGAATCCAACAAGGAGATGATAAACGATGGAGCATCGTGGACAATAATCAGTACAGATAAAGCTGAATATACATTTTACGAGGGCATGGGACCAGTCAACAAACCTGTCACACCTGTTCCAGTTGTTAATAGCTTGAATGTAAGTCAAAAGCTGTGTTAACTGTTTATGCTTGATTTTGAAGGGAATACATTCTACTATTGATAAGTCTACATTAGATGAGCTACTCTTGGGCACACAGAACAGTTATCAAGGCTAATGAGCTATTCTTGGTCATGCAAATTACAAGGGCTACATAGAAATTTGTTAAAATTGTTTAGCCCTTTCATATTTATAACAAAGCACAAAGCAAAGATTGTGAGCTTACCTTGATACGCGAAAATAGATAATATAATTGATAGTTATTCTTTTTATAAACTTATTTTAAATGGTTGATTTTTTTCATTTAGTTCATTTTTATACTTCAATAAAAATATAAATTTAGGAGACATTTAATTTAGTACATTTGATTTCTTCTTTTGTTTTTAAAAATTTAGTTTCCAAATTGTAGCTAGTTATGTCCCTTTCCTTGGGATATGACAAGGTTTACACCTACAATAGTTTAGGCAGGATTGGGTTAAAATCCTCTATAACATAAATAAATTCATGCATCAAAGAATTTATTTTAAAATTCATAATTCCTAATGGGAAAATCTATGGGAACCCTTCCACATAATGACTCTGATTTATATTTTTATAATTTCTGTAATTTTATTTAATGTTTTCATGAACAGCTTAATGGTGGAGGAGATGTGGCCATGTTAGAACTGAACGGGGAAAACTTCACAGCTGCTTTAAAAGTGTGGTTTGGGGAGGTGGAGGCAGAGACTATGTATAGGTGAGAAAGTGAATGTACTCTAGTGTATGCCATATGTAGTCAGAAGACCTAAGCTTTTAATTCATTTGTTTTCCATTAAATTATCATGTGTATTCACAGTAGGCAGTGCACCAGTAACTGCAATGTACAATATCCCCTGGTTTACCATTGTTGACATGCTTAGGAACAGGATGTAAGAGCTATTGTGACCACACAATGATTCACTGAACATCTTGCTACAGCAGACCTGGTCACTCTTACGATTTTGAGATGTGTTTTATGAGTGTACGCCGAGACCTGTCAGAACTACAATTTTTGAGATGAGGTTGAAAAAATATATTTCGGTATATTTTTGGATTTTAAAAAAAAATATTTTTTAAAATAAAATATATATATATGTATACATTTTGACTTCTTAGTTGTATCTCCTTTCTGAATCTAGCACTGAATTTGTGTCAATTGACAATATACCGCCGATTTAATTTCTGTAGTTTATATCATTTCCTGTGGCTATCAGTACTACTTTTTATGTTCTCAAATGAACAATAACTCTTCCTACTTTCTTCCTATTAGAAGTAGGGTTGTTTTATCAATAATTGCAACCTTTTTTTTTATTTGTGTTGAAACTGTTGTAAACAAAACAATGGCCACGCCTACTGCAAGCACATCAGCGGTCGCTAGACCACATAGGTCATCAAGTTTGTAAACAAAGGAGCTTTTGTTGCAAATTATTGATGCTGAAACATCTGACAATAACCATGAATCATTTGAATCTGATTCCAGTGATGATTTCAGCCTTCTGATGGGTTCAGTAAATGCCATATGGATATAGAACAGCTAATAATAATAGCCATGACAGTCTGCAATTTGGTAAAAATTTCAAAACATATTTTAAATATATATAAATACCACAGCTGTATAGAGCCTAGAGAATGAATTACAAAAACGCCAAGATCAAATTTCTAACTCAAGTGGTTCAAAAGTTATGCTTTTTTTTTAGTCAAGACCCTCAAAAACACATTTGTACTATGGCGACAGTGAGGATTAAGATAATGCTACTCCTGTTCTTGCAAAGAGAAGTCGGAAGTTAGGCAGAAAAGATTCAGAAAGGATAGTTTCTTAAGCCCAGAACCATGAAACACTCATTCCCCCAGTGCCCACCCTATCAAAGCCAGGGAAAAAGCCCATCAACAGTGCTGATGATCGTCTCAGTGAAAATAAGCACCTGGATGACTATAACGGGCATGATGGACAGTTGTCATAACATTCAGTGCACAAAATAACCAAACGTGGCTGCTATGTGTGCCTCTGATGCACATGAAAGCCTTATTTGTGTGTTAAGGAGGGCTTCATAAAGGACCACACAGAAAGAAAATTGTATTTGTCAAATATTTTGTAATAATGTATTTGACATTTGTTTATATATACATCTGCAAAGTAGCTGGTATCTTCGGTTGACATTAAGGTTACAAAAATGTGTGTAACTCTGTCACTAAATGGAAGATTTTCAAAATGTAAAATGCGTTCTGATAAAAAATGGATATACTTTCTAATGATTGAAACAGAATAGGATACCACTACACAGACCATATGGAGTTGCCTGATAAGTTCAGATTTGGTGTGCATTTTTTTTTGTAGTTGAAAATTTGATCTCATATTACCAATAAAATTTTAACTATTATTGTCTAATTGTTTTATCTTTTACATAATATTATTCTCTGTCTTATTTCCTTTAATTTGATATAAAATAAAGGAAAAAAAAAGTATTCAAAATTCATTAATTGAAAAGAGCACCCTAAAATATTTCCATTGGCCAATCTGGCACAAATGTGGAAAACGCCCTTGCATGGAAAGAGTTAAAGGCTATTAAATAACACTGCATTGTTTCGCAAAGATAGTGATGATCATCATATTGTTGCTTTGTGTTTTTACGATGAACTAAATAGATACAGCAATAGTAATGTTAGAGTAGTTGCCCTAGTCTCAAATTTAGTCAACATTTGCTTTGTTTACTTCGGTGCTGTATGACCTAGTGTGGCGTAATTTTGTGACGAAATAATTTCTTTCAAACTGCAACGTCAACTGCTCCGCAAACAGTGGTGTACTGCAGAGTTTTTATCTTGGAAGGGAGATAGCAAAAAGCTTGGCCCGCTCTGGATGGCACTAACCCTAGTTACGCCACTGGTTGCAGTCTGCAGTAGTTATAATATGTTAACGGAAAATAAAATTAGGCTCCTAGGCTTATTTTAAGAGTGGCCTGATTCATATAATCAAAGTTAGGTAAAGGGAACCTATTTTCCACAAGCATTTTGCTGAAGTACAGAATTATGCAAAACTAAAGTGCATCCCTACATTTTGATTTTTTTTTTAAATTCTGGGAAGGGGCCTTAGCTCCCTCAAAGTTTCAATAAAGGGCTCCTTTTTGCAAAAAAAAAAAAAAATATAAACATCTACTACTTTTTGAAGTCACTTTTATTAGACATGCCATGCGAATAGTTATTGTATACATTATACTGTATTTTTGTTTATTTACTATTGATTCTGTATTGAAAAATTTTGAGACGGTAAAGTACTATTCTGACATGATCTTGTACTATATTAGTGACTCCAACAAGGACTTTCAAGACTGTACACTGTGCTCGCTGTTGTTGCAAAGTATAGTGTAAATCATGTTGCTAGTTGTGCAAGTAAACCTATCCTTGATTTTAAATGCAGTCAGCGGGAAGTACATTTATTTCATCAAAATTTGGGAACCTGTCACAGCGGTTGGGTTCCGGCTTTTGTTTTCAATTTGTTTTGTAATAATAATAGCTGGGAGATTGCTCTTACAAGCTTTCTTCAGCCTCTGTCCTTAAGGAATGCAAAAAGTTTAAAAAAAATTGGGGTCTGCCTTGAGGATCTACCAATTCTAAAGAACATTATGAAACTAAATAGGTTTCTATTTCTATATATTTACAGTATTTTTGCAGACGTATTAGTCCAATGGGATTCCATTCTAATTTCTGTGTGAATTAAATGTAATTATTGTTTGATGAACAGGTGTGATGATAGCATGTTGTGTGTGGTACCAGATATCTCGGCATTCCGATCTGGAGGTGTGAGATGGGTTAGGCAACCATTACAGGTAAGCATTACTTGACTAACAGTATACAAACGTTTTTTTTTGTTTTTTTTAATTTCACAAGCTTGTTTTGTTAACCACCAGTCCAAATTCGCTGACCATCTAACCCTTGCTTGTTGCAGGTCCCTGTGTCTTTGGTGCGCTGTGATGGTGTCATCTACTCCACTGGACTCATCTTCACCTACACGCCAGAGCCTGGCCCACACCAACACTGCAAGGAGGTGGACAGAATCTTAGGGCGTACCCCTGCCAGTCCAGACTCTACCTCAAACAACAACTTCAGCAGTTTATGATAGCGGTGATAGTCCTCATGTACATTATTTAATCATGTCTGATAAAGCTATATAGATGACATGGCTGTTTTTTAAATTATTTTTTTTATACTACTGCTGTGTTTATTATGAGTTACATATGGAAAAATAACACACTCAAAGGTATCTTTTATAATAATTTCATAATATAAGTTTTTAAAAAGTAGTTAGATGGCAAGAATGTATCTCCTGTTGAAATTATTACCAAGTTCCAATGAGAGCTTAATAATCTTGGAGACCTTGTCTTATTTTTTTTTTTAAAGCACAATCAAACTGTTCAGTGACTATTTTTTCAAGGAAGTGTTTTTGTGAACATAGTTTACCTGAAACTAATAAGCTGATTGCAATACATAACTAAGGTATTTATGCAGATGGATGTGAAGATGAGAGTACTATACGTTCATTCCATTTACTGATTCACTAAAAAAAACTCCAGCCATATAAGAAATACGGTTCTTATAAATATCTGTAATATTTGATCTATAAGATCTTTTGCATGAACACACATTCTTTTGTGAATAATTTGGCTTAGTTCATTTAAGGTTTTGTTGTTTTTTTTCCAATTTTTGGATTGAAACCCTTATTTATATTATAATTATTTTTTTTAATGAAATTTTATCAGTGTTTTTTTTTTAAACTATAAAAACAGACCACTTAAAATTCTTAGTTAAACCCAAGAAATATCATTCTAAGTGCTTACAGTTTAGGCATAAATTTGTTATATATTTTTAAAGAAAAAAACACTTTGCCATTGCCATTACTTTTACACTGCCATTCATACAGCAGTTGTTTATCTGCTTTGATTAACTAGTAGGCTTTGTTGTAAGGTTTTCCAACTGCCTGCTGCTTTATTGTCTTGGGTGCCATAAAGGGAGATCCTGATATACTTGTGGGTGTTGGATGCCTTGGAGCGAATAAGTTAAAACACAGAGTAGTGCAGTTTGGAAGCCTTTTAGTGAGTTGGTTAAGACACAGATTAACCTCATTAGGATTTTTTTTAAAGGTAATTTTCTAAAACAAATTTTAAATGCTAAAAATGCAGAGAAGCTGAGAACTCTTTTTTTTTTTGTTTAATCGGGTGATAATAATTGTATATACTGACTGTAGGTAGCAATGTTTTTTTTGCTTCTGTCAAACTGCTGATCCTTCCTCCAACTCAAGGATTCCATCTTTGTGTTTCTTCTCATTTGATACATATTTTGTTACACATAACTATCACAATGATACATATTTTGTTACACATAACTATCACAATGCAGATATTGACATTTTCTGACCCACACTTTCTCCTTAGTAAGAAAAAAAAAATTGGATGTTTTAGAATTAAAAGATAGATGATTTAGTTTGCTAGCAGGTTTTAATCATGCATATAAAGATTTATTCATATTTTGAAGAATAGCCTCTTACAATTAGTTTCCTGCTGAAAAATATTGTAACAAATGAAATGTGTAAAAATTACTTATGGAATCAATATCTGTATTGTTATATGAGTCAAACTCTATATGTTGTTACAACAAGATTCCTCAAACAGCCCAATTCCTCAATTGGAGCAAAGAAATAGGGGGGAAAGAGGGGCAGGGTGTGAGTATTTACAACTAAGACTTGACAAATAAAGTAAGAAAAGCAGTGGTATTTTTGTTAAAATACTAGTCTGCTTCACTTAATATAATTTTTTATAAATTTACATTTTAAAAAGTTAAAATGTATCCCTCTTGAAATCTGGCACACAGTGCACATAATCATGCCAGTTTGTCCATATTGCCTTAAAAGGTATGAGTTCATTGATTGTGATTAGATCAGTGTTAACCTCTTTTATTTTCTCTCTTTCTTTTACACTTGAATAATTGTCTATTTTGGTAGTATTTCATTATCACATTCCACAAGCCAGCTTGTAACTTTTTTGTATGAAAATATTCATATGCACTGAGACAAATGTGACCTAAATAGTATCATCCCAATGACACAATAAATGTCACACAATAAAAGAAAACATTTTTATTTGGGAGATGTCACATGTTAAGCCGTTGAATGTCAGGTTTTTAACTACTTTGTAGTTTCTATCAATACCACCCCCCCCCCCTCTTTAGTTTGTCCTTTCTTATTTGTATTTCATTTTTTAAAGCATGTTTTGCATGGTAATATAAAACACATATAGTCCTTTCTACCTCATTTATAATCATTACCTCATGTATACTTACAGAAGAAGGTAAAAATTTTGACAAGTGAAAGCAGAAAATGTATATTTGTTCAGTTCCAGCATGGAAACTAGTGATTGAGAAGGTCATATAGATTAATTATTATTGTGGGGGGGTTTTTTGTGTGGAAGAGTGGGGGTTGTCAATGCATGGTTCATTCAAATAAGTTGTCTCTGCTCCACTACATTATGCAATTAATCTTTTGTGGGACAGTGGTTCTTAGCCTGATTTGTATGGATGATTGGGGGTTAGGTTTAAGATTTTAGAAAAATCCATTATAAATTTAATTCAAGTTAACTGTATGCAACTGTCGTGAAATGTAATAAGGAATACATGAATGGTGATTGGTTTTAGTATTGGCACAACATCAACTTGATAAAGAGACTGTAATTTTCTTCAAAGCCAGCCACAACTCCAACATGAATTTTAGGAATATCATTAAGAATAATTGATGTCATTGTCCATTTCATGACAATGTGTAGTTTAAACAAAGTCATGCAGATATTTTAAATAGTCGATCTCATTCAGAACTGTAATCTTGTCTGAATTAGACTTGTGTTTGACTTTGCCTCGAGGTTTACCAGAAATGGCTAATTTCTCAAGCTGTACCATTTTCTGAAACAGTTTAGTGTTATTAGTTTGAGTAATCTGATGAAAGAGGAAACTGTAAGCCCCATTATTCATTATTACACTGTTATCAATCTAAAAGTAAAAGAAAAACTGGTGGGGGGTGGGGTTTGAAGGCGGTGGGGGTCACTTTATTCAATCAGATGGGCAGTTCTTTTCATGATCTATTTCTCAGGGAAATCCAAAACTTTGGAAAGTAGAAGTTGATGTAATATTATCTGAATAAAATTCTTGTGTTTGTTCATCTACTGAGAATATAATGTGCCTAAAAACAGCGCTCTTGATTTGACAGATTTTTTATTCATTTTTTTTTTTTGCTGCGCTGCAATCGTCCCTGTAATTCTGCAGATAAAAATTTACATTTTTTTTTTACCTCATTATATTTTTACCTTTTTTTAAAAAAAAATAATTTTGCATGGCCACTGCTGACATATAAACATTTTTTTGTTGTCTTCTTAGTACCAACCCATTACACCAACTATTTATGAACTCTCTATAAATGGCATACCTATATGTGTTGTTTAAATCTACTGATTTGACTTGTTAATTTTCTGATTGTTTGACTACTTGGAAAGGCCTTGTATTTCATTCTGTTAGGCTTGATGTTATCATGTAAACACACACCACCCCCACCCCTTTCTTTTTTTTTCTTCATTGTAGTACAAAATGATAAATCTGTTATGGGATAAATAATAAGAGAAAGGAAATCAGTAGTTGACTTTATCAAGAGAGTTAGTTTTGTGTACAGTATTACTAAGAAGTGACTGATAAGATTGCCAATGCTTTACCTCATTGTGTAAATAGTGTAAGATATATAGGTCCCTTAATTTGTACAAAGAAGAATTGAGCACTTGATCATGTTTTCTGTTTCTTTCTGTGTAATAGTTCTAATGTCTGGCCATCAAAACTGTGAGCTGTTTACTCTGTTACCATGGTTATATGCAGATATTTATTGGATCTTTCCATGTGGATGCTTTGTACAGTGTATTGTTTATTGTACAGCACTGATAAGTACATACCACTGCATGCTCAAAGCATACCTGGAGTTGTATGAAATTCTTCATGGGGCTACAACTTTCAAGTAAAACCATCTGTTGTGCACATAGATCATCCCCTTTTCTATCTATTCACAAACGTTCCTGCATTGGTGTCTCTCAACGTTTTTCTTGTGTCCAACGACATCATGGAATTTTCTTAAAACTAATCATGTCAAATGTGTCTGTGCTACCGTGTGTGCAATAGGGGATTCTAAAGATTGAAACTGATGTCAGAAACACATTCAGCTTTTATATATTCTCAATTGATGCCCATTTGTTTGCCTCTGTTAAAGTAGGCCAAGAATGTTTTGTAACTTTTGAGAAGGATCATTTAGATAGTATCAGAGTTGAGGTAGATGTCACAATCATGAACCCATTGTTTTATTTACATAGGTGCTACATAATTTTTTTTTAAAATCATTCAGTAGAATTGCATCCATAAAAAGGTTTGTGCACCCTTGTTTCAAGGGTATCTAAGAGAGTGGCAGTAAGGCAATACATTTGAGAAACACTGACCATTATACAACTGTAATTCAGAGCTATAAATGGACATAAAACATTATTGAAGAGATTGTAAAAACTCGTTGGAGAGAAACATTGTAAACCTAATGTAGCAAGATGTTGAAAAATTGAAAGTTTTCTTGTATCAAGACTGCAGTTACTAAATAAATCATAAACTGGTTGGCTAATAAGGCAGATGTAACCGCAATATACAAAAAAATAATTGGCAATTTTTTACAGATTTAGCATTTTTGGCTGTGATGTTATTTAAAAGTGAATTGTTTTATTTTTGTTTATAAAGTTCATGTTTTTTTTAATTCCCTACCAGGATTTGTTGTCTAATTTCTTTTTGCTTTTTTGTCAACTAAGAAACTGTTTAAGCAATGGTTTTGTTTAACTGTGGTCATGTCAACCCAAGCAGAGTGCAAGTACAGATGATTCATTTTGGTGGAGGACAAAAAAAATCCTGGATTTGAGAGCAAATCAAATTAAAATTTTAGAAAACTATATTTATTATATATGTATGAATAATGTATAATAATATGGATTGATTGTCTTATGTTACTTTTTAAAAAATATTCCCCACCCCCATTTTTCTAATTCAGGGGGTATCCTGATGAGGGTAGTGATGGGCTCTTAAGAACACCTTATCAATGTTTTTCACCAAATAAAAGCCATGGCTTCCGCCAGACTGTTGTCATTTTTTTTTTTTTAAATGATAACCTCTTTGGCCTAAATGCTAAGCTTGAATTATTTCTGTAAAAATAAATTTAAATATGCCACTTTATTCCTAAATTGGGGATATTATGTATACTTGTAGATTCCTCCTCCAAGCTGCACAGTTGAAGTGCCAATGTTAACACTACTAACTTAGTAGACTTCTAATTATGCACATGGTTTTTTTTTTTTGTTGGTATCTTGAACTACACCGGCAATATCTATTTATGTCTGAACTTATTTTCTCACTATTTATCTCTACTATGTAACACTTTTTTTTTTCCTTATCTGTATACACCTAACATGATGTTGGGGAATGCTGGAGAAAATGGTGGATTGTTGACAGATGATAAAATATCTTGGGCATATGACTTCTGCTGGGGTTTCATTGCATAGTCATTTCTGATGAATCAAATTTTGTAACATTCAAGTCCTACAGTTACTGCTAGTAATGTGGCTGACCCTCAGTAAAAATATTGTAATTTTACAAAGTAGATTAAGTTAATGTTGGCAATTTTCTGCCATTGACCTACATTTTGTAGTATTTATAACTTTTAACATTGAATTCTCCCCCAAAAAGTTGTAAGGAGAAAACATCTGTGTTGTATTTGCAGACAAAGGAGTCTTATAAAAATTTAAAAAAACAACCCAAGATCGTTTTAATTGGGCGGTAGTGATCTAGGGCGGTTAACCAAAGAAACAGATGATGCCACTGTTGTGTTTTGACCAGCTTATGTTGAGAGAGTTTTACTGTATCACCATCTTATGGAATTATGCAGCATTTGAACCTTCCAACATCTTTTACCATGCTGTTATTCTCTGATGCTGGCCCAATGTTTTGTTTGATAGGTCTGGAAGGGGTATTATCGTGGAGAGCTTTCCATTCTCCTGTCAACATGAATGTATGCATGCGAGTCCAGAGAGTGTACCATAATGTAAATATAATGCCATGCCCTATGGTTTCGGAGCAATGTAAAAAAAAAAAATTAAAATTAAAAAAATAGGAATGATTTTGCTATGTAAAAAATGTATAGAATTTATGCCCAATAAACGGTTATACAATTTGAATTAGTCTGGTTTATTCATTATTATAGGTTTCTTTATCTACATGACACTGAAGTAAGGGCACCATTATGATATGAGGTAATTAACACTATGTCCTGGCATTTCATTCAGTACACAAATATGACATTCGGCTTAGCTTCAAGAAAGAGGACGTGTGATTATTTCAAGACAAATGGCCCAGGTCAAACTCAAGCATTATTGTTCATTGGTCTACTACTAGAATTAAGCAACAACACAAAATTTCCACCAAAGTATAGATTTAAATTGTTCAAATGAGTTGAAAATGACTATGAAAGAAGAAAATCAATGGCCTTTAAAAGATGATTTACTACATTTCAAAACTAACTTTAAGACTAGGGCATCAAAACAGCACCTTCTCTCCCAAACATGAGTGAATCCCCTTGAACATTGAAACACATCAGTTCGCAGCCAACTGAATAATATATAATACTGTTTAAACACTTTCAAATGAAATATATGAATGAAGAAAAAAATAAAACAATTTCCGTTTCATAATGATACAAATGTACAACGACCTTTAAATAAAGTGTATGGAATAAATCCAAATATATCAAATTACCTTAGTGCTACCCAAAAAAGTTACATTTCACCCGCTCCCCCTGTTGCACCCGCTCTCCCCTGTTGCATCCGGACTTTTTTTGGTGGGAACAACCCCTCCCTTTGCGTAAATAAATGCGTCGCCCCCCCCCCCTCCAAACCACCAAAGATGTGTAACGGGCCTCTCCACTGTTTGGCGTAGCCCAGTGGCTACAAGAATGTTCGGCGCGTCGCCCTGGGGCGCCACATATTAATACACAATTTTATTTCCACTCTAAATCCAATGGGACAGGACACGACATCTAGCACCTGGTGGAAACGTGGTTCAAATGTGACAAGACACGACATCTAGCACCTGGTGGAAACGTGGTTCAAATGTGACAAGACACGACATCTAGCACCTGGTGGAAACGTGGTTCAAATGTGACAAGACACGACATCTAGCACCTGGTGGAAACGTGGTTCAAATGTGACAAGACACGACATCTAGCACCTGGTGGAAACGTGGTTCAAATGTGACAAGACACGACATCTAGCACCTGGTGGAAACGTGTCACTCACATCAGTAATTGTTTGTTTGGGTTCTTTAATTTAGATACATGTCATTGCTTTTTTGAAGTGTAGCCTACTAGTTGTGTAACCAACTAGTTGTGTAGTCTACTAGTTGTGTAACCAACTAGTTGTGTAGTCTACTAGTTGTGTAACCAACTAGTTGTGTAGTCTACTAGTTGTGTAACCAACTAGTTGTGTAGTCTACTAGTTGTGTAACCAACTAGTTGTGTAGTCTACTAGTTGTGTAACCAACTAGTTGTGTAGTCTACTAGTTGTGTAACCAACTAGTTGTGTAGTCTACTAGTTGTGTAACCAACTAGTTGTGTAGTCTACTAGTTGTGTAACCAACTAGTTGTGTAGTCTACTAGTTGTGTAACCAACTAGTTGTGTAGTCTACTAGTTGTGTAACCAACTAGTTGTGTTATCTACTAGTTGTGTAACCAACTAGTTGTGTAGTCTACTAGTTGTGTAACCAACTAGTTGTGTAGTCTACTAGTTGTGTAACCAACTAGTTGTGTAGTCTACTAGTTGTGTAACCAACTAGTTGTGTAGTCTACTAGTTGTGTAACCAACTAGTTGTGTAGTCTACTAGTTGTAACTTGACATACTGCCTGGGAAAAACCTAAACTCTGCAAGGGCGCGAAGAACCGAACAATTTTAGGAACCCTTGGCACAGCTGAACAAGATAACTACGTCACAAGCGCGGAAACGAACAAAGGCGAATGGTGGACTTAATATTATTTTTACTAGTGCGATGTGTAGTGAGTACACTAATGTACACGTAAAGAAACTGTGGCGAGATTTAAAAAACGTTGCGCGATATTTTTTTAATGGCTATTTATGGACTTCCGAATTTCAGGATATAATATTGCAGAATTTGAGTCCGTATAATGCGTACGTACTTTCCGGCGACAAACCCCCTACCTCCCGCCCCACCTCCATCGACCATACGCAAAAAAATATCCCAAATCAGCCACCACTGCATGGACGGCCCCTTAATTTATTCATGTTAACCAGTTCATTTGCATAAAAAAAAAATAATTCTCGAAATTCTCAATCTCGCCATGCGATGGGGGAAAAAAGGGGTGGGGGGGGGGGGGGGAAGCAACAACAAATTCAAATAAACAACCTTTTTCGCCATGAAACATTTTAATAACAATATAGTCTCAAGATGTTAACTCATACATGAAGTTACAGCAGTATCAGAATGGTTTTAATAGCAATATAGTCTCAAGATGTTAACTCATACATGAAGTTACAGCAGTATCAGAATGATTTTAATTGCAATATAGTCTCAAGATGTTAACTCATACATGAAGTTACAGCAGTATCAGAATGGTTTTAATAGCAATTTAGTCTCAAGATGTTAACTCATACATGAAGTTACAGCAGTATCAGAATGGTTTTAATAGCAATTTAGTCTCAAGATGTTAACTCATACATGAAGTTACAGCAGTATCAGAATGATTTTAATTGCAATATAGTCTCAAGATGTTAACTCATACATGAAGTTACAGCAGTATCAGAATGGTTTTAATAGCAATTTAGTCTCAAGATGTTAACTCATACATGAAGTTACAGCAGTATCAGAATGGTTTTAATAGCAATTTAGTCTCAAGATGTTAACTCATACATGAAGTTACAGCAGTATCAGAATGATTTTAATTGCAATATAGTCTCAAGATGTTAACTCATACATGAAGTTACAGCAGTATCAGAATGATTTTAATGGCTCAATCTGTGGTAGCTAACGGTTGCCTGGTAAACCCAAGACAACCATGATCAAGGAAATAAAGTGAAGGGCTCCGGCACTGAGAAACAAACCATGCCAACCAAATGTGTCCAAGAGGAGGCTCATGACTGGCGGGGAAGACAACTGCAGCAGCGTGCTTAAAGATGCCACGACGCCATATTTGAGGTTACACCGGAAGTGCCCGTAGACCTGCGCCACGCCAGCAGCCACAAGACTGTCGAAGGCGCAGACGAACCATGTAAAGCAGATAGTCCAGAAGAAAAACAGCCATCTGTTGAAAATTGTTTAATCAGATCTCTAAGCAAGTCATTTGAACATAATAATTAAAGAAATAAACAATGAAATTGATTTTGTGTGAATGTTTGTTCCTTGTATGAATCATTATACAACATAAATTTGCTATAGGCCTTTTTAGTAATTAAAAAGTTTTTAACACCACCATTTTCTTCCCACTAACGGATCAGTCCAATAATCACACATATACACTTTTATACTGAAGAATATTTAAGAGCCAATAGTCTTAAAGGAAACGGGTGGTCGTGGACGAACTCACTTGCTGACTTTTGGAGTGAAGTACCAAAAAGCGGAAGTAATCGTGGTGCCAGAGGTCAATATAATCCAGGTCTCCCTCAAACCCAGTTTGTCCTGGAGGGCACCTAGCAACAGTTTGGGCAGGAGGGTGGACGCTGTCATCACAGTGCCCAAAACTGTTAGACTGTGGTCATCTTTCAGCCAGGTCTGGAACAAATAATTTGAAGAGAAACAAGAAAAATCGTAAGCAACATCATATTATATATTAATACCAGAGACTTAGACAATGGGTATTTTAATGTTGCTATACGCACAATCCTCATCTTTATAAAAACCTACATATCCATGTAAAATTTATATATTGAATGTCTTCCAGAATCTGAATTCATTTATTTATTATATTATTATTTAAAAAAATTCAGCATCAAAGCAACCCTTAAAAAATCCTGGCCACCGCATGACAGCAAAGGTCGTGATGACCCGGTATTCTTAATTTCTTATACAGTTAAAAGCGGTCCATTATGAATACTATTTTTTTTTTACTATTAAAATAATTCATTTTTTTTTCTCTAATTTACGACCCTCTCGCTTAATAAATCAATATAATATATGGACGATTACGAGTTTAATTTAAGACTCTTGCACTTGAACGTTAAAAAACATGACACACATTCACAGATCCCATGCACTTTTACTTTAAGCACACACTCACCTCGCCGTAAAGTTTATAGAAGTGAGACACGGTGACCAGAGCGTAATCCATCGCAAACTGCAGCACCAAAAACACGTAAAACGCCTTGGTCCTCAGCATGGACATCGGGTGAAACCTGGCGTTGGGGTGACACGGCTCGGACGGAGGACAGTCCTCTCCTCGTGGCTCACCTCCACCGGCAACGTCATCTCTTCCACTCGCGCCTGGCTGCTTGGTGGACGGCAAAAGTTCAGCCGTGTCGTCGTGGACGTAGAAAACTTCATCGCTGGTGTCTCGCGCGTCCCCTGGATGTGTTTGTGGATGTTTTGACTTTGAGCTGAGATATTTCTTATCTTTCTTACACTGGGTTTCAGGATCTGATTCACAGTCGATCGGCTTTTTGGATTTTGAACTTTTCTTGATCGATTCGCCGCCCTGTGGCCTGGAATGACCCTGGCGTGGGAGGAGAGTTTTGTCAGATGCTTCGTGTCTGCCACTCGACTGGCCAGAACGGCTGTAGCTTCCGCTCAAGAATGGTGGACTGAGGGGTTCGGCTGGCACAGTTATCTCCATGACTGTGTAACTCTCTTTCGTTTGCAAGAAAACAAACCCCAAAAAATGGAAGATCGTGCTGAACGCCCCCAAAACCAAGAACACACGAGGGACCCGGTCAAGGATGTCTTCTTGTGTGAAAATTCGAAAATTTCCGTCTTTTTTGTCCGGATTTAAGTTATCTGGGTTGATGTAGCTTCAAGAAGGGATTTTTAAAAAAAATTAAAGTACTGATATTTTTTAAAACATCAAATAGCCACTTTTATATGAAGTGGTCGGCAAACCGCGAGCCGCATGCGGCTGTTTAGCGACCTGAGTGCGGCTCGGCCAGTCGGCCACAAATCGGTTTTGACTCCGAAAAACATGGTTCTTGAAAAGAAATTGGGTTCTCAAAATTTTTTTTATCGCCATGCTGCTGATTTTGGGTTCTTTTGACCAATGAGTTTGCCGACCACTGTCCTATACTAATACACAGTGGCGTAGTGAGGGGGGCGCAAGGGGGGCATCATGCCCCGGGCGCTACTCACAAAGGGGCGCCAAATGGTATATTTTACTATAATATTGTATAGTTTTCGAATAGGGGGGCGCTAAAAAGGTATTGGGGGCGCTAAAAAGGTATTGTGACCCGGGCGCGAGTTAAGCTCGCTACGCCACTGCTAATACATTTAAATGTGTTAACTAGACCTACATTGCGACTTCGTCCTTAGGAAAAATTATTTGGACCTACAAAAGATAATGATGGAAGACGTGAATGTAAAGCATGGAAGACTGTTTTGGGTTGTAAAAAAGAAAGACAATGTGAAGGGGGAGTGGAGGGAAGAAACATTGAGAGGATGCCAGACCAAATAAGAGTGAAATAGGATGTGGCCCCGTGCCGCCAGATGACAAGGGAGGCGATTCATGAATAGACCATGACTGAGATTTTTAGCAAATCGGGGTCCGTGAGTGGATTGAACTACCATTACCCAAATGTAGGCATCCCGTTAACCTTTTCTGTGATGATTACATTGTTACCTACCATGTAATGTTCACATTGTTTAGCTACCCTGTAATATTTCCACAAGTTAGCTACCCTGTAACGATTACACCAATTATCTACTCTGTAATTATTACACCGGTTTCCTTGTCAGTTATGATGACACCAGTTACCTACCCTGTAATGATGAGGTTGATAATGACAGCCCCCAGGCCGAGGCTGCTCGTCGCCACTCCTGTGGCCAGTCCTACGTTGGTCTTCACCCACATGACGATGTAGGACAAGCTGGCCGAGTGCAGGACCCCGTCAGACAGACCTGGCCAAAAAATACGGGGACACTCTTCACAAGATGTGGTTTGTGGCTGGGGGATTATTAAAATTGGGGATTATCTCGTAATCACTGCCTCCATTAGAGGGCCAAGAGATGGATCACTGCCACCACTAGAGGGCCAAGAGATGGATCACTGCCACCATTAGACGGCCAAAGGATGAATCACTGCCACCACTAGAGGGCCAAGAGATGGATCACTGCCACCTCTAGAGGGTCAAAATATATATGTATATTTTAAATATTGAGGCCCGTATTCAGTTAAGAGCATAAAATCATGAATGTAATTTGTAAGAAGGATTATTTTGTAAAAGTACCTCTCTAAACTAAATCTAAACTAAATAACGAGACCATATAGAATATACCCACTCGGACCAATGGACCATTCAACACTCGATTATATAGATATTTGAACATATCATACAATTTTTTTTTTAAATTTCATGATATAGGTCCAGAATTATCCTTTGTAAAATGTTCATATCTAATAATGTTTCAAATGTGTTCAAGAACTTGGCACGACCCCCAGCCCTCATCTATGTCCACCCTGAGGCCCCTTCACCCACTTGTCATAACACCCAATGAACCCACCTGTCATAACACCCTTGTACCTATCTGTCATAACACCCAATGTACCCAAATGTCATAACACCCCTTGTACCCACCTGTCATATCACCCATTGTACCCACCTGTCATAGCACCCATTTTACCCACCTGTCATAACACCCACTGTAACCACCTGTCATAACATCCCCTGTACCCACCTGTCATAGCACCCCCTGTACCCACCTGTCATAACACCCAGTGAACCCACCTGTCATAACATCCCCTGTACCCACCTGTCATAACACCCCCTGTAACCACCTGTCATAACACCCAATGTACCCACCTGTCATAACATCCCCTGTACCCACATTTCATAACACTCAATGTACCCACCTGTCATAACACCTAACGTTATGATGAAGGTGACCAGACTATCCTGAACGGTCAGATAGGTCAGAAACAATGAGATGTTAAAGAAAATGGAGCCCAGGAACATGGTGCCCTTGAGTCCTAGATAAGGCTCCATCAGACCACCAAGTATAATGCCCATAGTCCAGCAAGCTACCTCCACGGACATCAACCATGGCGTCTCGATGTTGGAGCCTTCATTTTGTCTGAAATTTGAGGACAGTTGTCACATTTATGTCAAAGATAATATTTATGTCAAAGATAATATTTATGTCAATGATAATATTTATGTCAATGATAATATTTATGTCAATGATAATATTTATGTCAAAGATAATATTTACGTCGAAGATGGTTTGTGTCAACTGTGATACTTCTTTCACACATGGTGTGTTTCAAAAATAGAATTTTGTGACATTTTTTTTTTCTAATATAGTATGTGTCAAACAAGGTATATGTGTCAAAAATAGTAAATGTGTCCTAGAAGGTATTCGTATCAAATATGGAATTTGTGTCAATGGTATTTTAGTTAAAGGTGGTATTTTAGTCAAGGATTGTATTTTAGTCAAGGATTGTATTTTAGTCAAGGATTGTATTTTAGTCAAGGATTGTATTTTAGTCAAGGATTGTATTTTAGTCAATGATTGTATTTTAGTCAAGGATTGTATTTTAGTCAAGGATTGTATTTTAGTCAAGGATTGTATTTTAGTCAAGGATTGTATTTTAGTCAAGGATTGAATTTTAGTCAAGGATTGTATTTTAGTCAAAGGATTGTATTTTAGTCAAGGATTGTATTTTAGTCAAGGATTGTATTTTAGTCAAGGATTGTAATTGTAGTAAAGATGGTACTTTTGTCAAGGATGGTACTTGTGTGAAATGTGGTATTTGTACCAATTCGGAATTAACGGCAAAGGTGCTATTTGTGTCATAGATGTCATTTGTGCCATTATATGTCATTTGTGCCATAAATGTTATTTGTGCTATAGTTGTTGTGCCATAGATGTTATTTGTGCCATAGATGTTATTTATGCCATAGATGTTATTTGTGCCATAGATGCTGTTTGTGCCATAGATGTTATTTGTGCCATAGATGTTATTTGTGCCATAGATGTTATTTGTGCCATAGATGTTATTTGTGCCATAGATATTATTTGTGCCATAGGTGTTATGTGGGCCATGGATGCTGTTTGTGCCATAGATGCTGTTTGTGCCATAGATGTTATGTGGGCCATAGATGCTGTTTGTGCCATAGATGCTGTTTGTGCCATAGATGCTGTTTGTGCCATAGATGCTGTTTGGGCCATAGATGCTGTTTGGGCCATAGATGCTGTTTGTGCCATAGATGCTGTTTGTGCCATAGATGCTGCTTGTGCCATAGATGCTGTTTGTGCCATAGATGCTGTTTGTGCCATAGATGCTGTTTGTGTCATAGATGCTGTTTGTGCCATTGATTTTATTTGTTTCATAGATGTTATTTGTGTCAAATGTGTTTTTCTGTGGTTATGTTTAGGATAAATACACAGAATACAGAAGATCAGTTTGGGATGGAAGCATGAAACGATGAACATTGGCTGCAGTGATACCAGGTGTTTAATGAACATTGGCTGCAGTGATACCAGGTGTTTAATGAACATTGGCTGCAGTGATACCAGGTGTTTAATTAACATTGGCTGCTGTGATACCAGGTGTTTGATGAACATTGCCTGCCATGATACCAGGTGTTTGATGAACATTGGCTGCTGTGATACCAGGTGTTTGATGAACATTGGCTGCTGTGATACCAGGTGTTTGGTGAACATTGGCTGCAGTGATACCAAGTGTTTGATGAACATTGCCTGCCATGATACCAGGTGTTTGATGAACATTGGCTGCTGTGATACCAGGTGATTGATGAACATTGGGTGCAGTGATACCAGGTGTTTGATGAACTTTGGGTGCAGTGATACCAGGTGTTTGATGAACATTGGCTGCAGTGATACCAAGTGTTTGATGAACATTGGCTGCAGTGATACCAAGTGTTTGATGAACATTGGCTGCTGTGATACCAGGTGTTTAATGAACATTGGCTGCTGTGATACCAGGTGTTTGATGAACATTGGCTGCTGTGATACCAGGTGTTTGATGAACATTGGCTGCTGTGATACCAGGTGTTTGATGAACATTGGCTGCAGTGATACCAGGTGTTTGATGAACATTGGCTGCTGTGATACCAGGTGTTTGATGAACATTGGCTGCAGTGATACCAGGTGATTGATGAACATTGGGTGCATTGATATCAGGTGTTTGATGAACATTCGCTGCAGTGATACCATGTGTTTGATGCACATTGGCTGCTGTGATACCAAGTGTTTGATGAACATTGGCTGCTGTGATACCATGTGTTTGATGAACATTGGCTGCAGTGATACCAGGTGTTTGATGAACATTGTAACAAAAGTATCGATATTTTTGTTGGCTAATGTGTAGAGACAGGGCAATGGCGTCATTTGCGTGGATTCACTCCCCTTATCGTTTTTTTAATAGAGTTACATTTTCATTAATATGACGGTGGCAAATTTTTATTGGTTGATTAATTATAATTTTAAAAATTTCATTGGTTGGCCTATTAAATATGTTAATGTGCTCCGCCATTTTATAACATGATTTTATAGGTTTACCAGACTGTGTTTCATTAATTTTTGGATATTCTTTTCGGTGGAACCTGAAATAAAGTGTGCAAAAGTGTATTCCATGAAACTGTAAGTTGGGTTTTCATTATGTCTTGATTTATAATTAATTTTGGCCATTATCTTTGTTGTTTTTTTCACTTTCCTAGTTTTCGGGGTGAAAACCCAGGACCAGGTTAGGGAGAGGGTCAAAACGCAGATTCCGATAGGGTCAAAACCCTCTTCAGGGATGAATTTAGGGTTCAGGTTAGGTTTAGGGATAGATGTATGGTTCATGTTAGGGTGAGGGATAGATTTAGGGTTCAGGTTAGGGTGAGGGATAGATTTAGGGTTCAGGTTAGGGTGAGGTATAGATTTAGGGTTCAGGGTTAGGGATAGATTTAGGGTTCAGGTTAGGGTGAAGGATAGATTTAGGGTTCAGGTTAGGGTGAGGGATAGATTTAGGTCATTTTTTAATTTTTAAAAGCTTTTTATTCGTAATTTTATAAAAAAACATGAGTTATTTTATTTTTCCACGGCCGCCATCTTGGTTGTCCCGACTCGTGAACACGTAAAAGTTCGCGCGTCGGGGCAACCAAGATGGCGGCCATGGTAAAAAAAAACGCGGTCCCATCTCTTCACATTTACCTTTTTGTTTCATTAATTTTTTATTTTGAAATTACAACGGTGAAGAGAAAACTGATTTTCATATTTATGTACATGAGGCATTTTGTTATATTAAAGTAAAATAATTTGACCGTGGTGCTCACTTGTAATGGTTCATAGTAACAGGGGGTGTGCAGAAGCGGTTGAAATTAAGTTTTCGATTAATAAAAATAATTCCCCGTTTTCAGGGGCAAAAAGTTGACCAACGTTGAGTAATTTTAAAACAAATTCTTTATATCGATCTCCCTGGGGGGAATGACTTCAATAAGGCCCCACATGTAAAACGTGTACACTCAGAGGAGTGTACCGGCAATGCTGAACAAACTCGAGTGTATTCAACTCTAACCAGCAGGCTCTTTTCGTGAGTTACCGTGTCGACCCCAGGGTCAAAGTAACGTTCAAAGGAGCTGACAGTTTCAAATAAGTGACTCACAAAAATAAAATGATAATAATCATAATAATAATAAAATGGTTCTTAGGCTTTGTTCATATTCAAAATATAATTAATAATAGTATATTGTATGTATTGAAGTAATGACCATAACACGCTAACTAAAACACAATCCGGTTGACAGAAAGGGATCACTTAGACGGGTTGAGATTTTAATATGTGGACATTCAGGTTACTTATTGACAACCACTAGAAAACTTGTTCGAACGCTGCAGTTATCTTTTTTTTCTTTTAATGAACCATTATTGGCTGCGAATTACGGTAAACAAAATTCCAGTCGCTTCCCGCCCACTTGAACGTACACTTTGCATGTGAAGTACTCACTTGAACACGCAGGCTGTGTACGAGAAGAGATTTCCGTAGTACCAAGTGACGCCATTGGGGACGTTGATGAGAAAAACTCCAAAAAGCACAAAGTACTGTCTCCAGTTCATCTTACTGCGAGCTGGGAGACAGTGCTGACCGCTGGGAGAGAAGGTGTGTGTATTTTAGGGTGGGGATATCATTGGACACGGAGCCCCACTTTTGCCGAGCAACTCTACACACCAAACAGTAGGTTCATTAAAAGAAACAACAACACAATTGGAGAGATCGTGAGCTGTCCTGTCCTGTTCATTCATGCATGAAATGGTGTGCTATTGAATGCAGCTCATGTACACAATGCGGGGGTAGGGGCGGGGACGAGGGGGGGGGGGTCTAGTCCGTGTGAGAAATAACAATAAACACATTTTTTGTTTAAAAAAAAACAACACCTTTTTTATATGAGCTTAAACACAATAAAAAGTAGAAAGTAATTTTTTTTAATTTTAATTTCTTAAATGCAGTACGAAACAAAGTTTTTTGCAGAATTTAGAAAATCATTATATGTAGCCAAATGTAGACGAAAATTAAATGTTTTTAATTTTTAAGAATATTTAAAGATAATTATTTCACCGACTGCGCACTAAATTTCAACTTATTTTCTAATGTTTAGTGCGCTTAAACTCGCCTTTGATAGAGAGTCTGTTTAAACGTTTTTTAATTTTTGTTTGTTTTTTTCCTATTTTTTTAGTAAGCCAAGGCATTGTCATCTTCAAAGTATTGACGCGAGTGGAATTAATTACTTGTGTAAACAACGAATGCTTACAAAATCGTGATTAAAGTGACTTAACTCTTTAACTTTATAGGCATAAAACTCAAACGTAGACTTTAACGGCTGTGGTGTTCTATATGCCCTGCCTCTAACTGTGACCTTGGTCGCGAGACGTCCGTTGTGCCGAGACTATTTGCCGTATACCCTGCCCCTAACTGTGACCTTGGTCGCGAGACGTCCGTTGTGCCGAGGCTGTTTGCCGTATGCCCTGCCCCTAACTCGAATCCTCCTCAAAACAAACCCTCCCCAAAATTCTGAACGAAGCAGACGCGAACAACCACGATCAACTGATTGAGATATATAAATATATCATTCGGCACACTGTCATGTTGGGGTGCCCGGTTTTTATTATTATTATAGACTTTTTTAAAACTCTCAAATCCATAAGGTTTGTTTGTAAATGTGTATAATAATTTGTGTTGAGTTCGCCCATGATATGACCGTGGTAACACCTTAGCAACAATGTAAACATTGATATCTTGATAAACCCAAAGGGATATTTATAAAAATCCAAAGAACCATTGGGGTCGGTCTTAAAGCGTTCTTGGAAAAAAGGTATTCCTTTAATTTAAAATCAACAGCTATTTTAATAAACTCTTCACTCACTTTGAACTCATCTGTCAGCATTAAAGAAAACACTTGACCATTTTTAGTTCGCTACAGTAATTGCAGTGTAAATGTACAGTAAAGACATCAATTTTAAATGTTCACCCTGATCGGTTTTTTTTAATACGTGGCAGCCTGGGAAGGGGGGTGGGGCAGATGACCTGGTTTGTTATGATGCATAAATATACAAGGAATAGTACTACATCCCCCGCCCCCACACCGCCTTACACTGGAACATAAAGAACACACTCTTACTAAGCGTTTTTTGTTTTGGTGCTAACGTAAGCGTCCAGTTCCAATAATGGCAATAACCAATCTGTTAGTTTCAGTATCCGTTCTATAGGGACGGTATTTCAAGGGAGACAATTTGTAAAATAAATAAACCTTTAACACCACTGTATGCCTGAAAGAAAATAGAGCAGTACTCAGAAATAAGACCAGAATAGGCCTGACTAAGGCGTGTAGGCAGCCTGGGCAGTGTCTGAATAGGGCGTGTAGACAGCCTGGGTGGTGCCAGACTGGATGGTGCCACATTGGATAGTGTCAGGCAGGGTGGTGCCACACTCTATGGTGCCATAATGGGTGGTGTCAGATTGGATGGTGTCATACTTGATAGTGGCAGCGCTGGAAAAGTAAGAAATACCAAAGTTACAAAGATTGATTTAAGTGTTTTTAAAAATTATTTCGCAAATTGGGGGGAGGGGGCGGGGGGGCAGATTATTAATTTTGCCACAGTTTTTTCCCCAAGCAATCTGTTAGGGGATTTCCCTGCTTTTGGTTTTCTTTTAAACCTATTGATTTATCGTGTTGGTAACGGCAATAATATCAGACTGACGGCTGATCGAATCCCTTGAGATCAAACACTGCCCGATGGGACATACGATGGACCACAATGAACGTTTCAAATTCAACAACTTAAGAAAACAACACCCCTATTAAAGCCTTTCTGCCATCTAAGACTATAGCGTTGGGCTGGAGGACCTTTTAACCGCAAACACATCCATTTTTTTCAAACCAAGTTCATAAATATGAAGATTCTTGATGACCAACAGGTAAAAATATTTAAAACAATTTTTTTAAAATGTCTTTTCCGAACTAGCTAGTCAAGCGAACAGTGGTTTTTAAATATTTTTTAAAATTAATTAATTTATTGTTAAAAAGATAGAAATTGAGAAATATATATTACCATATCGTAGTTTTGAAATTCCTAATTTATATTTTTTTTTGAAATTCCAAACAGTACTGACTTAAGAAAAAATGTTAAAACGTAAACGTTCTCTAGAGAAAATTAAATTAAATTATATACAACTTATAAAAAATACTGTTACTTCGTTGTAGCATACACGTAATTTTTTCCCTTGTGAAATTTACATTTTATTCGCTGAAATGTAAAAAAAAGCCATAACTTTATGAATAAATACGAGGCCCTTGTGCGCGTCAGGCCGGGGCCGTATGACCCCGCTCCTTCGCCTCAACTATGTAAGGTCATGACCTCTTAGCAGTGCCGTAGCTAGCGTAGGTGCCGCCAGAAGAGATTTTTTTCGGCCGAGCTTTTTTGCCGCCACATTCGACGAAATAAAACTCCGCCCCGTCAATATAATGAACAAAGTGCCGCCCGGGGGCAAAGTGCCCCCTCCGCACCCTTTTCCTAAGCCACCGCATCGAAGAATCTGACACAACTGGAAATGTATTTCTGTTTTCATCCGCAATAGAGAATACGTCTGGCGTTATCTGTTGGTGCCTTGTTAGTATATCCTTCAGATCAGTGTATCACAACCTGTGCTCCTCGAAGCCAAAAAGGCTCTGGGTGAACTTCTCAGGGGCTCACCGGCCGCTCCCCCCTCCCCGTTACACTATTCCATAACACCATTCACTTTTAATAGGATTAATTAGACACAAACAATTTGTGTAAATAAAACAATGCATGCTCAGCTTTAATAATGGTTTTTACATAATACAAAAGTAAATTTTTAAAGATGAATCTTAAAGATTAATATTAGAGTGCAGAATTATGGGTGTGAAAATGAGTGTGACGAATTACAGGTTTGAAAATTAATTGTGAATAATGCGTGGGGAAAAAATTATGTTAACTAACTTATCTAGCTACAATGTTGATCATTTTATTTCTGCATTAAATATGTGCACAAATGTTAAAGCCAACAATTTCAGCTCGCTGTATTCCACTGAATGGTTTGCCAAAGAGGATTACCTGATTACAGCCCTGGTGTTAAATCTTACAACTATTGACTATGGCATCTCTGGCCATCCTGTATTCAGTGTCACTAGACCGAGACTCTTCACTCTACCACGTGAATTCTGAACCTTTGAAGGCTTATTTTAAGCGGTGATGCTTTTCTCAGGAGGATCGAATCAAGGCGTTTCAAAAACTTTATTGCAATGACCTAATACACTATCGTAGAGTTGCTCTGTATCGGGGGTCTTTTGTGGTTTTCTTCCATGGGGCCAATTTGCCAATCAGAATATTGTCAAGTGTCAATGACTTCTCAGAGTATATATTTTTTTTAAAATACCGTACATATAATAAATTTACAAAGGATTTGCAGTTCCACCTCACAGACCTCCTGACACCGTCTCATGGACACCCCTAAGCTGTCCGTGGACTGCTCTGTATGGTGTCAAAGTTAACATGATGAATGTGTACTTTTTCTTGTTACTAGCTATACTAGATAACTTACAAACAGTGACAGTTCAAACTTATGGTATGGAAACAACGACACAACAGCTCCTTAAGAATCTCCAAGAAGTTGATTGAAGGGGAAAATAGGGAGGAAAAAAAAAAGATCGCTCGTTAAATAACTGCATATTTTTAAAAAAAAATGTTAAAACTAATTCTATATCGTCTGGCGGTGAATGGTGTGATTTTGATCATGTTTAAAATTGACCACGGGGAAATGCGCGGTTGACAAAACTGATACTGTGGAATGTAAGTGTTCCTCGTCATTGACAATCAGAATGCGTGTTTTATTCGAACAGCCAGGAAATACATTTTCGTTTACTTTAGATCAGTGCTTCCGAAACTTTTTTTTTTTTTGAAGTTTGGCGGACCGACGGACAAGTTTCTCCACTAGAGACCGACCGAATGTGATTTTCGAGTTTCAACCGAAACCAAACCGAAAGATTAAATTTAAAAAAAAGACTTTGTCGTCTCTCGTCTTTCAGTCTTCCTCATATAATATTTAATTTCGATAAATTGTCTATTCAATTGTATCATTTACGACAAATTTTAAACTTACAAAAGCAAATGGATCTTTTTTTTTTTTTTTAAATTGACTAAATGACGTCTTCCACCAAGACCTCGACCTTTTCAAAATCTTAGACATTCTTGTCAAGTCTATTTGAAAATTGATTAATGTGTCATTTTAAACCAGTAGTGCTAGTTGTATTATCTTTAGATTAATTTAGTTACACGGGATTATCTCAATAATGATGTTTTATTTTTAAAATGACCCCACTCTGTGAAAATACCTGCCTTCAGAATCACCTTTGGCGTAGCTAGACTTAGTGCCATCCGAGGTGGGCCAAGATTTCACGAGGAAAAAAAAACAAGTGTAGTGTGGCAAAAAAATGCTGCCCCTCCATACAAAGACAAAAAAGTCCTGCCCCGAAGCCCTCCGTATACCTATTCTAATACATCACCCAAGCTTGCGTTCTGCTCAACCAAAACGTGTCTTTCGTTTTAAAATCCTTTATATTATATTATCTTCGATTTGGTTCGTAGGTGGCTGGCTGGGTGGCTTCGGGCGGCTAATTGACCCTCTTCCCGTTAAGCTATCGAGCTGAAAATTGGCACATAGACGCGTTGCCGATGAAAACACACTCTTTCATATTTTCAGCCTCATCCCCCCCCCCCCCCCCCAATCAGTTTTGCTGCTTTTCAAGGGGAAGATAAAATAAAATTCACGATAACTGCGCTAAAGGAGATACGTATTAAAACCGTTCGCAAGTGCGTAATATTTTCTTTTTTCTTCTAAAATCGTTGGTGAAATAAATCTGCAGTGTAAACGTGGGTGGGTCATTAGAATATTAATATAGCTCAGGGCGTGAAAAAAATGTGCGGTGGCGAGCTTAGAGGGGGGAGCACTAATTTGGATTCTTATAAGGTGTTACTTGTATGCTTTTGTATGTTTTGTCAAATTCCCCCCCCCCCCCCCCCAAATTGCTTGATATTACATTTTGTAAAGGATTTATATGAAAAAAAAATGTTTTAGGTGTTGTTTATTCTCGCCTGCTGCCTTTAACTTAAATAAAATTATGTCTTAAAAGAACTTAAACACTAAAAAAAACTGTGTGGATTTTATTGAACCTCCCTGTTTCTTGTGGCACCGTTCTCTTTATTACAACAGCATTGCTGTGCCATTCATTTTTCCTTCAATAAATTAAATAACATCAGTCTTGTCCATTGTTTACCATAGCGTCCTTAATCACTGCTCAACAAACTGTAACATAGGTGTTCTGTTGTATGGTGTATTTGGGCTATGTGGAGCATGTATGGTCGCACAAGCTTTGGACAAAATTATTTATGTCTATGACACACTAAAACGAAGGTCACTATCATTGCCACGTGCGCTGTGACGTCATGTTAAAAAAATTGTGCGTGAATTATGTCGTAATTTCATCGTAACCCATCTACATTTAAAATATACGTAAAAAATAGCTATAGCCTATAAACTCTGGGCCGTAGAGAGCAAAAGCTTGCTCCCGAGACAAAACTTGACTTGGTATTAGTCGTCCACTTCACCTCCCCACAATTAAACAAGAAATTTGAAAATGAAAGTGTCTATTTAGACGCCCAGTGAAGATGAGTGGGTGTGTGAACGCTTCGCACGGCCTTATATAATATACTCTTCAATGTTTAGAGTGAGCTGATTAAAAAATCGATATCGCAGAGTTTCAAACAGACGAATAAAATTATTTTTATAAATCCAATTCTCGAGTATTTTTGAAGCAATGTGTGTTGGCAATGTGATTTAATGTGTTTTGTTTGCTATTTCCAGGTGATGGCCAATAAACGTCTAATATTAATATGTAAAATAAAATTCCTTTTTGGTTATTGTTTCTTGTCATGGCGTTTTAAACATTTGAAACAAGAAAAGCAATGTTGACGAAGAGCAACGTTGAAGAAGAGCCACATTGTAGAAGACCAATGTTGAAGATGAGCTATTTTCAAAATGGAATAACTTGAGTCTGGTTCAGACATTGCTTCTTTGTTTTAACGAAGACTTTACATTTAGTGTTATAACTCTGAGCTACACAAAGTTGTGATCCAAACGATTGTTGGGAACTAGAAATCTTTGCAATTCTTAGAATAAAATCTATGTCTGTTATTACTCACTTTTATAGACAACGGCAATGTCTGTTATTACTCACTTTATAGACAAATAAGGGCAATGTCTGTTATTACTCACTTTGTAGACAAATAACGGCAATGTCTGTTATTACTCACTTTTATAGACAAATAACGGCAATGTCTGCTCTCTAAAATTCACAACTTCAAGTCATGCAAAAATCCAAAAAGAACTTGTGAAAAATTTATATTTGCAACAAATAGATAAGTGAAACTTGATAATTGAAGTAGCATTAGCATACGATTCTAATGTTTAAATCTGCAACAAGAACCAACAAAGTCTTTGTTTTTCTTTTCTTTATTTCCCAATGCATTTAAATAATTGTATACCCTAAAAACTGAAACACAAACATAGACATTTTCTTTTTAAAAAATCAACACATTTATTTATTTTCCCGCCCCAACACATACATAGGCTATTTCTAGAATTCCAGAATAAAGTGGACTGGCTTTATTTTAAACATTTTTTAATGCAATTCTTAAAATAAAATGTTGACTTGACGGTATAGATGTAACATTAAATTATTATTAATAATGAATTCCTTGAGAAAATAAACAACAAAAACCAATGTATAAGTATAAAGAATTTTTTTTTTTAAAAGTAAAAGCCAAACATTTTTTCCTTCCTTATGTTAAAATAATAATTTTTATTTTTTTCATAATCTTAAAAAATAAAATGCATAGCTTGATGACATTGTTTTAAATTTTCTTATGATCAGAATCAACCAAACAAAAACTTTGCTCTCACAAGGCTAATATTCCTCCAGTGACTGAACTTTGCGGTCAAATCATATCAGTTTAATTACTAACAAAACAACTGGTTTCCTTAGCAAACTATAAATAACATTGAAATCACAGATTGAGGTATTTGTTGTAATTTAATGAAATACAGATAGTACAAATATTGTCAATTCAATAAATGTAATCTGAATAAACAACAAACATATTGAAATGTGGCTGAAGTGACAATGTCAACACCATCCCCATGATAGATTCACATCAACTCCATCCCCATGATAGATTAACATCAACTCCATCCACATGATTGATTAACATCAACTCCATCCACATGATTGATTAAAGGCAACCAAAACTCGAATGATGGATTTAACTATCCTAATTAAGAACATTAATTTATATTTATACTAAACTCCAGTCAACTCTCAATAAAGTTGGAGATGTTTATCAAGCTTAAATATGTTCATCTTATCAATGGGAATGAAAATAGATAAATAGGGAACAGATAAATAGATGGAATAGTAAATCTTTTTAGCCTGCCACCTAAATAAGCATGGATACCCCCAAGCCATTAGCCAGGTGATAAAAATCAGCTAATATAAAAAATTGAATGGTCAAATGGATGAAGTCATAGTTAAATTTAGTTTTAACAATAATTCAAACCATATTAAATTCAAATCAAATTATCAAAGTACTAAGTTATTTTTACGAGCCGATTAAGCTACACATATTGTTTTGAAAAATCTGCTAAACTCACAAATATCTGCCTTTACATATATAATGTGCATAATTTCTTCATGACTTTTAGAACCTGAAGACTTTTTTTGGACATAAAAAAAAAATTTGAAATCTTGTTTTAAACGTAACGTGGGGAAAGGGACAACCAATTTACAGTATGAATACAATAATTTTTCAATCTCCCAATGATTCAGAAATATGATGATCTTAATATCTTAGACACAATGTTTCAGTATTCCTTATAAAAAAGTTTTTAAAAAAAATTTAAAATATAACATTCATTTTTGACATCAAAGATTAGCTTAAAAGGTGCTGGTCAATTCTGAGCAGTGCGTCAAATTCGTTGGAGAGTGAGCATTCTAGCTCAACGGGGATTGGATAAGTGGACTGCACATTACGTTTTATTTGTGTTGCCTGCATGTGCGACAGCTTAACTGACAGGACCGGTGCTTTTACACGCTCAGGATCCCTAACCGAGAATGACAAATAGACAAATGGTTGCGATTGTCCTCCACTATTCAGGAAATTACAATTGAAATCAAATATTTTAACCTCAGTTTCTCTTTCCAGTTTCTCGCTTTTCATCTCTTTAGGAATGTAATGAAATGGTACAGCTTTGCACAATCGTTTGGCATAGATATCGCCATTACGGTAGAAGATGGTGACACCTCTTTCCATATTGTTTAAAACGCCCTGGGTGACAGCAACTTGTTGTTCATTCAGATTAGGGCACAAATGGGCACTGGGCAGCTCAATAAGTCTGGCCCCAGTAGGTCCAAACTGCTCTGCAGAGGGGCAACTGGTGATGGCCTCTCTGAGCCTATTGTTGGGCACATAGCAAAATCGGAAAGTATCTTCAGTGATGGATTCATACAGAGCAGTCTCATTGTGATACGTTACTTCCAGTACCATGAGAGGTAAGTTAAACTCTTCTGGCCCAGAAAGGAAATTCATAAAGTAATGATCTAGAGGTATATTCATATCAAGTGAGCTAGGCATATGATAGTCTTCACCAATTGAAATAGCATGTCCTGCACCATTAGAAGTAGCATGTCCTGCACCATTAGTAATAGCATGTCTTGCACCATTAGTAAGAGAAAGTCCTGCACCATTAGAAGTAGCATGTCCTGCACCATTAGTAATAGCATTTCTTGCACCATTAGTAAGAGAAAGTCCTGCACCATTAGAAGTAGCATGTCCTGCACCATTAGTAATAGCATTTCTTGCACCATTAGTAAGAGAAAGTCCTGCACCATTAGTAATGGTATGTCCTGTGCCATCACTCAGTTCAAAATGTGTACCAACATTTAAAACATATCCTGAAACATTATTTGTTTCATATCTTGCTTCATTATTCATAACAAGCCCAGAAGCATTTTTTGTAGGCACCCTACCGTCCAACAAACACTCTGAGGAGTTTTTGATACCTTTATGATGATTTTCTTTATTGAAGCAAACCATGTTGGGAATGTTATGATTGATCAAACCCTCAGATACCTTCATTTGATGAGCAGGCAGTCGACCTAAATTGTTTGCTACAAGACCTTTGGAATGTTGAAGATTAGTAAACAGTGCACTGTTAGCTCCGAAGATCTTACTACAGTGGTTGGGGCTATTTTCTATAATGTTTCTATTTTCAGCCACTAGTGGGCTTAGTATTGGTATGCAGCTGCTTCTAAAAGTAGCACTTAAGTTACTCCCACCAACCAAGCCATGAGGAATGTTTGGGGTCACATCAATGCCACCAATCAAATCCTGAGGAATATTGGGAGTCATGCTGTCCAAATTGCCAGAGAAACCATCAGTATTTATGTCACTGAACTCATGGACAGGACTTCTGCTCCTGAATGGCATTTCAAAGAAAGAAGGGAAGTCAGTAGACTGGTCAAAAACATCTGAGCTGGAAGATGAGCAGCTCACGTCTTGAGGATTAAGGAGCTGATTTTGTTTATTTGATCTTCTTGCAATCACTGTTTCCCCTCGGTTACGCCCTCTTGTTTTGCGTCCACCCATTGGGTCATTATTAAACTGATACACCTTAAAGGGATTGTCCCCTTCTTGATTACGGCGTTCTGCAAGCTCCTTAACCCCTAGACTTCTTAAAGCATTGCGAAACTTTTCCTTCCAATTTTTCAGATCCTCTTGTGCAGGTTCAGTGCCTGTAAAGCCATACATATGTTTTCCTATTTCGCGAAGGACAAATGCGTCAGGGTCACCCCACCTGGTTGGTCTGTGATGCTTCCACGGGAGCTGCCAGATTTTCTTCTCTCTGTCTATCCATTTAAGGCCACGGACCTTCTCGTTATTTAGGGCATCCTCCAAAAATTGCAAGAGGCCAGATCTAGATTCCTTATTTTGCTGTTGGCTTACCTGTAAGGAAAAATAAAATGAACATGTCATACAGATCATCATTTTACTTAAGAATTTTTGTGAACAAAACATTTCATTGGAAACATGGATTGAGAATGTTGGATTGTAAATAAACTTTAACAAGAGAGGCGGCTATAAAAAAAAAAAAAAAAAGAACAAGTAAGGCTTTAGAGTGAAGTTACAAAAATGATACCACAGCTTCTGGTTCGTTAGAGTGAAGTTACAAAAATGATACCACAGCTTCTGGTTCGTTAGAGTGAAGTTACAAAAATGATACCACAGCTTCTGGTTCGTTAGAGTGAAGTTACAAAAATGATACCACAGCTTCTGGTTCGTTAGAGTGAAGTTACAAAAATGATACCACAGCTTCTGGTTCGTTAGAGTGAAGTTACAAAAATGATACCACAGCTTCTGGTTCGTTAGAGTGAAGTTACAAAAATGATACCACAGCTTCTGGTTCTTAAGGCTTTAGAGTGAAGTTACAAAAATGATACCACAGCTTCTGGTTCTTCAAATCATAAGTTCTTAAAATTAAAAGATTACTTCATAATGAATAGTGTCAAAACTTTAAATTAAGAATCACTTTAGGACACCACACTGTGTCCTCTACAGGCAGTTGAAACTGTAGTGTTTGTGATTTATTTTAAACTGCCTAATAAATATTAGTTGTCCTATCATTAAACGTTATCTGTAAATCTTATCAGTGACAGTAGACGTGACGTAGGTAATATTTAATTCTGAATGAGAATTTATTTTTTGTTTAACTTTTGAAAATTAACACCAGGGATTAGGAGCAGGCTTTTTTTGGTACAGTTCTGCTCCAACTCTGGCTAAATTATTATTTTTTTAAATATCAAATATAAGGTTTTCAACAAATTAATATGCAGACAATAGTATTAAGTCCATTTGCCGATTTATTAGTTATCTGTCCTTCCACATGGTTCTCTTTTTTACCACATGCTTAAATTATTAACAACATTTATATTAATGTGCAGTTAATTGGCTGCAATGACTAAAATTTAATACATTCAAAAAGTATTTTTTCATCTGGGAAAGTTGGGGAGGGATGGTTGAGGGGAGTGCTAAGTGTTTTAAGAAATGTGTTTATAATTGTCACCCATCTTAATAACTAGGTATTAGAAAAGCATGTATGCATATATATATGTCTATATATATACACACACAGTTAATAAGTAGAACTCAACCATGACCACCTTAATCATTGAATAATGAAATTCATATAGCAGCATCAAAGCTGGTAGAGGAGTGGGGCAACATAGCTGGTAATTAACTTATTGTTGTTAAATATGTGGTTATTTCTAATATATATTTATTATTATCTACAATTTGACGGATGGATTTTGTGAAAGTAGTGAAGAAACCTTTATTCTCTGAATTTTTTAATTGCTACTTCGAAAAGATAATTTATTTTATTTTGTTCCAGCTCAAAACATACTGACTAAAAAAAAATCATAAAAAATTAACCATTACATATATCTTTAAATCCTCTTTTTTGAAACTTAATCTGTCAGCTACTTTTCAATATCGGTGCCACATGGTAAATTGACAGATTTACATTATTTTTCTATAAAAAAAAACAGTGGTTCTGCAGCTCCTGGCCTGCTCCACCACATCCTTCCATTCGGATCGATCCGAGGCTTTGCACCTTCATGGGTGAACCCCCAGTTGATGTAAGTCCTTCTCTACATCATCGATACATCTCAGTCTTGGTCAACCGTTGAACAATCTGCCCCTAGATTTCTGCCAGTAGATCTCTTTTGCTGCTCTACAATCTGGCATCCTCTCAATGTGTCCTGTCCTGTGCAGTCTGCCTTAATTTTGTTGTTGTGACTATGACTAGGTAATTGTACAATTGATATATCTCTTGGTTTGTATGGATTCTCCAACAATCATTGTTTATGACCGGATCATATTTTTTCCTGAGGATTTTCCTCTCCGATTTACTGAGCAGGTTCTTTGCTTTTCTGGTAAGGGTCCAAGTCTTACTTCCGTAAGTTACAACTGGTATTATGATAGTGATGTATATTGCCTTCTTTGTTCCCTTGCAAAGTTTTTGCTCCCAAGTAGCTTTTGTAGGTTGAAATTGGAATGGTTGCCTGTTGTTATTCTTTCTTTCACCTCCGACATTATTTCATTGTGCTCATTTATAGTCGCTTCTAGATATTTGAAAGTGGCCACTCCCTCAAAGGTGTGTTTGTTTATTTTGATGTTGTCATCAGTATGAGTGTTTAGTGATATTACCATGTATTTTGTCTTCGCTTCATTTACCTTAAGACCAGATTTGACAGAGGCATCTTCAAGTTCCTTAACTGATGCTTTAATTATAAATTATATCATTGTTTCTATAAAAAAGCAACTAAAAAAATAATGATTTTATTCTTCAAATCAAGTTTCACAATACAATACTTGACTTACTACTTTACTATAGATACCCATGTTTGATACCCATGCTAACGGTATATTGGTATAAAGTAGATTATATATTTATAATATTAATATATATTTATATGACTGATTTAAGTTGAAATTATCAAAATCACATAAGTCATGCGTCTCCCCTAAAGTAAGTTGGTAAAGTTAAAGAAGTGTACATTACTATTACATTTAATTATATTCAAAGTTAGCAACAGTAGCATGTAGCCCCATGGCTGGGCAAACTTTTTGTGCAGAGGGCCACATTGACAAATGTAAAGCTATTGGGGGCCGCATGTACCTATTTATTATGTCCAATTTTTAAATGTCGATAAACATTTCTCTATATTAAAATAGGTAAATTCTAATTTTAGCATTACATGACAAAAGTCAAGAAATGTTTTAAAAAAATAGAAAATTAGAAAGAAAATTGATCAAAAACGTTAAAACAATCATAACTACTACTACGGTAACATGAAATTTTGTAAAATTCAACAAAATAAATTAAAAACATAGTAATTTTTTTTAGAAACTAAATGCCTGCGCGAGCTGCATATTATCATTATCAGTTGCCTCGGCCCCTACTAGTTTGCTCACCCCTTCTGTAGGCTACAGCCTATGGCTATGGCCATATAAATAATATAATATTTTATATTAGCCTCACTGCCTTAACTAGGTCTAGGACATGAACATGATTAATTTAAATACTTAACACACACCCCCCTCCCACACACAAATTTTACATTTATGTCTCCAATCTTTTTTCACGGCGGGCCGGATAACAAACAAACAAAAACAAAAAAAATGACGAGTGTGGGCCGGATAATGATTACGTACAATAATTTCAAGCCAGAACGAAATTTCAAGTACCGTCGGCCGGCCAGTTGAACTGGCCTCGCGGGCCGGATCCGGCCCGATGGCCGTAGTTTGGAGACCCCTGTACTAAACAGCTATTGTGACAAAAATTGATCGATAAAGCGTCCAGGACAATTAATTACTTACCGCCATCATTCGATTAGCTTGTTTGTAATGTAGGCTACAATTTATTTTGCTAGGTGTTGTCAACTGCGGCGTTGTTTGTGCAGTTCGAATGAGGCAAGCCCCAACAATCGGCTCACGATTAGTACTGACCTAGTAAAAGTTACAAGAACAAATACAGTTCATCGCGTAATGACGTAATTGTGATAAATAAAAAATAGGCCTCAGAAGAGTGTAAAAAATATAACACTACACTGAAGTTGAAGTAAACGAGTCCATCACAAACTACATGGCGTTTATCATTACAATTCCAATATAAAATATATCAGAAATTATGGTAAAGTTAAGAAAAATGATGTATGAAACTGCTGCGTCCTTAGTTTGAAATTCTCAAGATCATAATTTCTGCGATCCCTCCACTGCTACTTGTACTACTAAGTCTAAGTTCGGGATGTTACCTCGAAATGTTGTGATTCTTTATATAGGTCAGATTCGGCAAAATACGTGTACCACACAGTAAGCAATGCATTCAAACGAGCCATCGAGTTCTAAGAAAATCTATATTTAGCCTTCTCAAGCCCTGGGGCAAACGTTATTAGTGTCAATTCATTGTGATCGAAGTGTAATAAAATAAAGTGTAACAGTTCAAATGACCGAAACTGGATCTAGGATATTCAGATCTTGACGCCTACGCTTTTAATTTTTTTTTAAAATGTAAATGTAGGCATGTTTGTGTTTCTTAATCAATGACTCAGACTCATTCATCAAAAATATTATGACAAATTATTAAATTATCATTTATGAAATTATGTCAAAAAGTCAAATAAATAAAATATTATTATAATAGACAGATTTGATAATTTGCAGAGTTGAGAAATGAAGGGACCTAAAAAAATGGAATAACAATATTTTGAATATTTTGTTGTTATTATTACGTGTCATCCATAAATGATGTCACGCTATAGTCTATAGGCACTATAGGCATAGTATTTCAGACACCCCCCCCCCCCTTTTCCCCCCCTCTATCTCCTTTTTTTTTATTTTCCACCAAAGTCATAAATTTGTATAATCAGCCCCGGGTGACACTATTATATTTTTAAGAAGGGGCGGCATTTTCTGCCAGCTGCAGGTTTTTTCCGTGGAAGAAGATCGACGAAAATCTTGGTCGGCCCCTTCGACACTAACCCTAGCTACGTCACTTATGTCAAATTGCAAGGGACACTAAGTAGGCTAAATTACTAAATAAAATAGTATGCAAAGAAAACGATACCAAAGCTAGTGTTACTAACGAGATTCAATTTAATTATTCAAATTCGAATACATAAACATAAAAAACTATCTACTTACAGGTGGTGTTCACTAAAAAAAACAACAAAAAAACTAGTTTATAGTTTACCAAAGCTAAACTTTGAAACGTTCAGCCTTCAGAGTGACAATTTTATATTGTCATTAATCCAGGGCAGTGGTCGGCAAATTGCGGCTTGGCCATTTCGGCCACAAATCAGTTTTGAGACCGAAAAATATGCTTCTTAACAGGTTCTTGAAAAGAAATTTGGCTCTCATTTTTTTTAAATTCGTCCGGTTGCGGATTTTAGGCTCTTTTGACTAATGAGTTTGCCGACCACTGAACCAGAGTATAATCAAACACAGATTCCCAAATTAAGCCCCGCAAAGTGAAAAATGATTCATGAAAAAGTCGCCAATTCCCAGAGCACTTATTAGAATTGTATTCATGGAACCTTTTAAAAAACCTGTTTGCAGCAAGGACGCATTGATTCGAAAAAATTGGGAACATCTGTCATAAAAATAACCCAATACATAAGGTGGGGCAGAACAGAATAATATTTTTTTTTAAAAACCTATTAAAAGAAAGTTGGGTTGTGATCAGAGGTCAACAAGATCAAGGTTCAATGAATTGTGTCTCGAAAGTTTGTGTCTGTTTATTTGATTTTTGGCATAATTTCATAATTTAATAATCTGTCATAATATATTAATATTTCAGTAAATAAATTAGGGTCCTTGTTACGTACCGCTATGGTTCTGAAGATTCATCTGTTTTCAGATTTGGCTCGTAGAATGAACAATACGTAACAAAGGAATGAGAAAAATAGTATGCAAAGAAAACAATACCAAAGCAAGTGATACTGACGAGATTCAATTTAATTATTTAAATTTGAATACAGAAACATAAAAAACCGTATCAACTTACAGCACAGCAAGGCAAATGTACACTCCTGAAAAATGCCAATGCTAATGTATCGCACACAATTAAATAACGTCTCGTATATGTTAGGAAATATAGCAAGTATCGCGCTCTCTCTCTCTCTCACTCTTTGCATCTGTCTCCCTGCTAAGATAGCTGACCGGCTATATAATATTGGGATTAGCTCAGAGTCTTCTAGTAAAGAAATTCTAGAAATTAAGTCACCTGATGGCATTCTTTACAACAAATAGAACGCATTCGAACGTAAACAACCCTTTCCCAACCAAGGGAGGGGTGGGTAATGGATCACACAGCACTTTTACAAGGTGACAATATCAAGGCCATACTAAGGGAGAGGATCGGTGTTGGCTTAAAAAAAAGCCATACCTTTAAATACAAAAATAGACAAAGACATTGGCTATAATATAACAACCCTTACTGGGAGGAAGATGGAAATATAAGGCAGGGATCCACGGCCCGGGTGGGTGTATCCCTAATAAACATGTCTCCATTCAATTAGAGTCAGTGACGTAGGAAGGGTTTGCGAAGGGGGCTTTCCAACCCGGGTGGCACTATTTCCATATATGGAAGGAAGGCATTTTCGACTAACTGTAGATTTTTCCATGCAAGGGGCGGCAAAAAGTTTGGCCTGACCCGGGCAGCACTAATCCAAGCTACGCCACTGATTAGAGAGTATTGTAATTCTTGACATAATCGCTCATTTGAAATATACAACAGCACTTTTTTGTGACGGCATGCACCATTTCGCTAAAGACCAAACAGATGATGACCAGGCAGAACAAAAAATGACTAAACATAATGATGTCTGTAACATCCAAGTGCAACATCCGGTAAAACAAAAGCATATAGATAGGCTCTCACTCAACACATAGATAGGCTCTCACTCAACACATAGATATGCCCTCACTCAACACATAGATAGGCTCTCACTCAACACATAGATAGACTCTCACTCAACATATAGATAGGCTATCCCTCAACACGTTGCAAAAAAATAAAATAATAAACTAGAGAAAAGAAATGAAAACTGCAATTAGCAGCCGCACCAGGGCAGAGAAAACAAAAGCACAGGAGAGATATAAAGAAGCAAATCGAATGGTAAAGAACAGCATCAAAAAACATAAAAGTGCTTACATGGATGGTCTAGCATAACAGCAGAATGGGAAACACGAAAGAGCTCTACGACTATGACATAACAAGAAAGCTCTCATTGTGATACAAGAGGCTAGATTAAAGTTAAGGAAGGTATAGATCAATAACGGAACGGAAAAAAGGGAAAAAAAAAGATGGGTGGAATACTTTAAGGAATTCGTAAACAGACCTCCATCCAGAGACACAGCAGACATACAACCAGGGAATTAAGGAATTCCTAAACAGACCTCCGTCCAGAGACACAGCAGACATACAACCAGCGAAGATTTGGAAAAAGAGGACAGTGCCCCACATAAGGAAGAAATAACCCTCGCTATCAAGCAGCTCAAAGTAGGGAAAGATTCGGGACCGGGGAACATCACAAATGAGATGATGAGAGCAGATGTGGATACGTTTATCAACATGGTGCGCCCTCTGCTTGAAAATATATGAGAAGAATAAAGAGTTCCAAAATAATGGGAAGAAGGTTACCTCATCAAGATACCAAAGAAAGGGGATCTCAGCAAGTGTGCAAACTGTAGAGGAATTACACTGATGTCTGTATCATGCAGGAAAGGTAAGGTCTTAAACAGATTTATTTTAAATAAAATGAAGGACCAGGTCGACACGCAGCTACGAGATCAACAGGCTGGCTTCCGCTGAAACAGGTCAATTACAAATCAAATTGCAACACTACGAATCATTGTTGAGCATTTCATCAAATTGACCCCCCCCCCCCTTTTTTTCCATATATAAATGTTATCGACTACGAACGGGTCTTTGATATATGGTACGACAATCCATGTGGAAACTTCTCCAGCACTATGGAGTACCAGAAAAACCAGTCAGGATCATTCAGAGAAGGACCAGGTCGACACGCAGCTACGAGATCAACAGGCTGGCTTCTGTCGAAACAGATCAAGTACAAATCAAATTGCAACACTACGAATCATTGTAGAGCATTTCATCAAATCGACCCCTCCCCCCTTTTTTTCCATACATAAATGTTATAGACTTCGAACGGGTCTTTGATAGCCTGGTTCGACAAACCTTGTGGAAACTTCTCCGGCACTATGGAGTACCAGAAAAACCAGTCAGGATCATTCAGAGTTCTTATGAAGATGACATGCAGGGTGGTTCACGAAGGTAGACTCACAGATGCCTTTAAAGTGGAGACAAGGATGTCTCTTGTCCCCCTTATATTCATCATTGCTATTGCCTGGATAATGACTGAATCCACTGACAACTAGAGAAACGGGATACCGTGGTCACCCTGGGAACAACTGAATGACGTAGACTTTGCAGATGACACTGCACTTCTGTCCCACAATTAGTAAACAAATTCAGGAAAAGACTAAAAACGTAGCAATCATTTCAGCACAGCTCGGACACAATATAAATAATAGCAAGACAAAAATCACGAAGGTAAACTCAGCCAACCAAGAGCATATCTCTCTGACAAGAAATGCACTGGCCTTCACATACTTAGGAAGCACCATTGACACAAATGGTGGATCTGAAACGGATGTCAGCGATACAATTGGAAAGGCTAGGTTAGCAGTGGTGATATTTAAAAAATATGAAAGTCAAAGAAGCTTACTCTTCAAGCAAAAGTCAGAATTTTCAATACAAATTAAATGCCATGGAGCCGAAACTTGGATAACAATAGCGAGCATTACGCAGAAAGTACAGACACTTGCCTCCGAAAGATCTTGAACACCAAATGGCCAAACACCATCACCAATAAAGACTTAGTGGAAAGGACATACCATGCAGGAGCCTATTGCTCAAGAAATCATAAGAATCCACAAGGAAAATGAAAGAGAGGAAAGCCTAAGAATACACGAAGACGCAAGCTAGAGGTAGACATACAATGTATGGGATACACCTGGAAGCGAATGGAAAGGAAAGCATAAGACCGAGATGAATTGAAAATTCTTTTAGACTGCTTATTCTCTAGACGGGGTAAAAGTATATAAAAGTAAGTAAGTATGCGCCATTTCGGTGAACAGGACCCCATTTTTGAAAGGATTATATAAAAATATATTAAATTAAACAACCTCTAAAACAGAGTTTTTCGCATAAATCATTTATAAAATATAATAACGAGCAATGGTGGGTGGGCTGAAAATTTGACAAAACATGCATAGCCTACAAGTAACGCACTTTATAAGAATCCTAATTAGTGCACCTGCACATTTTTTCACGCCTCCGACCCATAATTATATTTTTAATGACCCACCCGCTTTTACACATCGGAGTGTTTTCACCAACAATTTTAGAAAAAAAAAAAAATATTACGCACCAAACCAAACGTTTTTAAAAAGAATCTCATTCAGCGCAGGTATCGGAATTTTAGTTTATCTTGAGAAAAAAAAAAAAAAACAGGAAAAACTGATTTGTTGGGGTCGGGGATGGGTCTAAAAATTTGATAAAATTTATTGTCATTAGCAACGAGTTTATGTACCAAATGTCAGGTCGATAGGTTGAGGGAAAGTTTAATTAGCCGTCCCAATATTTTGCCCACCAGACAGCCAGTCCAAGAACAAAAGCAAAGTTAATATAAAGGATTTAAAATTTAATATCTAATCTTTAAAAAAATTATGAAACAATATAACTATTTAGTAATTACTAAAATTAAAATTAAAGGATTTATAGACCTATTTAACTATAATCATGTCTAGGTAAGGTGAAACTACAATTTTCTATAGCATTTTACTCGTTTTTCTCTGGTTACGTGTAGAATGATGCAAAATAAATTCAGGTATTCGCCTAAATGAATCCACCGAGCATATAAAAAAAGGCCCATGGATTTTCCTTTATAATTCATACCTGCACTTCTTTATTTTTTCCTTTCATATTGGAACCATTGTCATTGCCCTGGCCTCTTCATTTGTGTTAAGTCTAGTTTGCGCTCATTCAAAAGATCAATTATTGTTTAATATAATCATTTACCCGTATTTTCTATATCAGTCTATTATAGCTAAGAAAATGTTCTTTTATTGCTATGTGACTGTCTTCTACATCTAAGAATCTGATAGCAAATGACAGCTGCTCCACGTGACTAATATCTGGTGTGCAGTCTAAAATAAGGCTGAAATATTTGCCTGCTTTAGTACGATGAAAATAATTTCTTGAACAGCCTTTCCTGACAAATTAATTATTTGTACAGAGCATTTTTTTTCCACAATAGTAAACGGGAGTTTCTTTAGACTCATCTCGATGTAAATATTAACTCAATGTTAAATCGAATTTTCTAAGTAGCTCAACAAGACCTAAAAAATTCCAATTGAAATCGATGCAGCTACAAAGGAAGCAAATGTCTTTGTCAGCAGAAAATTTCGCTGCCACTTCCTGTGAACGAACATACCATTTATGTATTTATGGTATACAAACATTTTGCAATATAAATTATTTTTCTTCCATGGCGCCCACATGTAATGCATTTTCCCCTTATTTTGGAAGATCGTTGAGTTGCCGGTGTATTGAGCCAGCCTAGGGTCCAAAGCTATTCCACTGGGGCACCACCATCAAAAATAATTGAATTGAGTTAAAAGCCCGGGGGGGGGGGGGCGGGACGACAACAGTTAATCAGGTTTGTCCCGATTAATGTACTGACCCCCCCCCCCTACCTCTCCAACAAGTTGTCTGAGACTGATAGTAACATTCGGATCCCACCTGGGCCACCTTTAATACATTTTGTTTCTGGCGATGCTGCAATTCAAGGGTTGTACGGCGATAAAACTTTAAAGTAAATACAAAAATCAAAAACGATCTATTACTTTCTTAAAAAAATATTGATCACCATAAAACGAAAAGATTTGTTTGTACCAAATTGTTGAATTGCATATGAACATATGAATTAAAATAGGCAATTGTATTTAATAATTGGGTAATGTCGTCATCGATTGTGATGCATTCTCGGATTTTGTCAAAAAGGAAACGGTTGAATCCTCGAGATGGCAGCACGATTTTTGCTTTCCAGAATGCCATTTTGGCTTGTATTTTAGATTTACAAATAACAGCATATTTCAGCCTCAAAGTAGCTAAAAAATTCTAAAAATAATTAAAATTTAAAAATAAATAATAATAATTGGTATAATAATTATATTAATATTGTAAAAAGTTTTTGTATTTTGGGAGGTGAAAAGGATTTTACCATTTTGGACTTCAACGGATCAAAAATTACCTGGCTACATAACATTCTGCCCAACGACTCCAACAATAAAGAATAAAGATTAAAGATTCTTGAAGTTTGTCTTTAATTTTCTAATTATTCATCAGGAAGGTAAAGAATTGCAAAACTTTCTATGCATATTTAATGTTTTTTATTGGTACCATCATGGGTTTTGAATAAAGGATTCATTAACGTTTTAAAGGCTTATTTCTTTGTTGTAGAGCACTAAGACTAGGTACTTTGACAAAAAATTTCAATATTATTGTCCTATTGTCATAAATGATATATCATATTGAAGGGCTAGCTATAAGCTTTGCAAAAATACCAATTTCATCTTTCTATCTTTTATAGAATTGAAGTTATTAATTTTTTAGTGAATTTTTAAACCCCCTTCTTTATCTTTGTATTTTACTACAAAAACGTGTGACTGACTTACCAAATTTCTGACTTATTTGCCCAAAACTTTTTTATTTTACAAGATAATGCTACCATATTTTCAGGAAACATTCTCAATGCAATATTAAACACAATGAACAACAAAGCTTTTAAATAACATCAAGACTTTGTATTTTGAAACAAATTATTTGAGGGTATGTTAAGCAAAATGTGAACAGAAAAATTGGAAAAACCATTGCTGATAAAAAAAATAATTACCGGTACTTGTTTGTTGAATTTGAACGAATTATAGGCTTGTGTTCAATTTTAAATCACTTCTTATATTTATAAAAAGGTAAGTAGTCTTTTTTCTCTAAAATCGAATGTAATTATTCTAATTATAAATAAAAATTAATCAAAATAATTTTTTCTCTACATTCAAACGGGCCTCCTTGGAAGAAATTCCGAGTTCTACAATAGAAAATTTTCTCTTGTATCTGAAATTAGCCTAGAAAAACATCTTATCATATTAAATCATAATCCTTAATTTACACTACACAATTTCTTATTTCATTTAAATAATTTAAATTTTCTATTAATTAAAACTTGTTTCTTTTTTATTTTATTATTATTATTAATTATAATTAGACATTTTTTTTTCTAATTCTATGTCATGTCATTACAAGTACTTAAGAATAATTTAAAATTTATGATTAAATACCTTATTTAATTTTAAAATATTACTTAAATTTCTCCTTTAAGTGCATTTGTAGTAACAGAATAGTATTGGTTCATTAAGTGTAATAATAATTAAGCTTAAATTAGCAAGTAGACTTAGACTACGACACCGACACCGGTAGTTCTCGCATTTCTATTATTTTAATTAAAAAGCAAGTTCCCATCAGTTTAATATTCATAATTTCAATTTATTTGTATTATCTTATCCAATTCTATGATTTTTTAAAGTATGTTTTATATATTTACTTAGATTTATTCAGATGTTTAAAGATTACAAAAGGATTAAACTATTATTAAATGTTATTTAGAGCCGCGTCTATCAGCCCGGTGAAGACAAAAAATCGGTCGCCATTTTTTTTTCTCCCGGTGATGAAGGTTGACCATTTTCTGTGGAGTGCTGTAACATTCAATTGAGCTAGGATAATTGACTATTTCAAAGTTATTAGCAATCCAAATTAGATGATACACATGAGTCTTTGGGTTTCAATCATGTATGAATGCTCCAAAGAAGTATTTAAGACATTTATAGCTTACCGAGAGTCAAAAAGTGACTCAGAAAAAAAAAACGGGGGTTCCCCTCATTGGGTAAATTGTATGAGCGTCACCGGAAGACAAACAGTAAACGTAATCGATGACAAAATGAAGTTATAATTAGTAAACTGTGACGTAAAACACATAAATCCGAGGTCACCGTAAAGGCGACTATTAAATGGCCACAAAAGTTTTTCCGTAATTTTTCGAGTGCGCAGAAGCGATGCGCGAGTGACTTTCAAAATACCTACTAAGACAAAAAAGAGCTGTAGACAGTGAGAGTGAGAGGCTACAATACAGTAAGACTGCTACTACAGTTACTGAGAAATAACGAGAGTGCCAAGACCTACAACCAGTGTTACTGAGTTTACAGCCTACACTACACTAAACTGTTACTGTTGTAACAAAATCCAATTTAATTAAATTATTTTTTTATTGGTAAATTTACTCATTTCGCGCCACTCGTTTCCCCCTTCCGCCTTCTTAGTATTGTTTTATTGATAAGAAAAAATTATTTGGTAAATGCAAAGAAGAATAGCCATGTTTTTTCCCCATGATTGCCACAGCCCTTTAATAATTTATCAAGTAGACAAAGGTAAATTTTTAGAAAGATACCCGCGATTTTTACCATGGCCGCCATCTTGGTCGTTGTTTTTGATATAATGACGAATAAAAAGTTTTTAAAAATGAAAAAATGATCTAAATCTATCCCTCACCCTAACCTGAACCCTAAATTCCTCCCTAACCCGGTTTTGACCCTCTCCCTAACAGGGTTTTGACCCTCTCCCTAACAGGGTTTTGACATCGCAAATGACGTCACGGGTACGCTCGTCAAAATCAGCCGTAGACAAATTTTAACAATATAACTTATGAAAACAACAGAGTTTGATTTTATATTATCTCCATGAAAACGATTGCGGGACATGAACTTATTGACATATGAAGGAAAAAGATGGCACGTTGTGCCAAACTGTCTTTTCAGTTTGCGCGTTGCGTGCATCCACTTATTTTCAGCAGTCTGTGTGTGGACGACAACGTCACCTAGACTGTCAAAATTTTGTTGATGAACAAAGGAGTGTTCGTAGATTCCGTTCTGATCTGGTTTATATTTGCATAAGCCGCCCATCCTTCTGATACTATAAGTGAGCCTTGAAAAATGTATACAATACTATACCTATTTACCAAAATGACGGAAAATTTAAATATTATAATATAATATTATAATTAGCCAATAAATGAGTTTTGGCTTTTCACTGTTGCACTGAAGTTGTAGTATATCTAATTAATTATTGTATTAGTAACTAGTAACAACTAACTTTTAGATCAACAAAAGGTTTAAAAGCCTACTTTTTTAAATCATTGTTTACAGATAGGGGCTACTGCTATTGAAAGTACTATGAGAAGAATGTCAACCCAATCGATAAATATCAATCGACATTACATTCAAAATCTTCTCGTTATCTATGTAAGCTTTATTCCTCATTATTTCCGCTCTAAACTTACCTTTTGTTTTCTCCCTATATATTTTTCATTTCAGATGCCTATGATTAAGCTGCAGAGTTCTGATGGTGAAGTGTTTGAAGTTGATGTGGAGATAGCAAAACAGTCAGTTACAATCAAAACCATGCTGGAAGGTATGATTGTTGCTACACATTTTTAAAATCTGTTAACCTCTTTCTTATCAACATATCTCTGTCGCAACTTTCACATAACATATGGGAAAACTGGATTATATGGAATGGAGAACTTTTCTTCTGTTTTTTTTTAAAATTAAACTGAAACATAATAAATATCAAGACATGAAGTAAATACTGAGAGTACCATATAAACCAAATTTACCAGCTTTGCTATTAAATATATTTATTGTATATGTAAGGCCATATAATCCCTACATATTCTTCAGGAATAAGTCTTAAAAATAAATATAATCCCACAAACAATAAACTGAATATGTATAATTCAGATTTGGGTATGGATGAGGATGAAGATGAGCCAGTTCCCCTGCCGAATGTGAATGCTGCCATTTTAAAGAAAGTAATTCAATGGTGTACTTTTCACCGTGATGATCCTCCACCCCCTGAAGATGATGAAAACAAAGAGAAGAGGACAGATGACATATGCTCTTGGGATGCAGAGTTTCTTAAAGTAGACCAAGGCACACTGTTTGAATTAATTTTGGTAAGTGTATTTGCAATGGTACAGTTAAAATCAAATTTGCTTGTAAATTATACTTCATAGAATCATAGCGGTGTCATGAACTAATTTTTTTTAGTCCCTAATTTTGAGCTAATTAGGGGATTGATTATTAAAAGTAATCATTCTTATTGTATTACAATGATAATCAATAATAATTTTACGGTTTTCAGGTAGCTACTTGACTCTATGGTTATGTTAACTTTTAGTTCATCTCTCCTCGGCTAAGACAAGACCTATGTCCTAGAAAATAAAGTATCTTCTCATCTCAAGAGATCAACATCCACAAATGAATCCCTCTCATCATCACAAAATGTAGACACCCCTGTCACACAAATTTGTAACCCCCCCTAGATCATGTGTGATATCTTTTATTGGATGGCCCACTTCTCATAAGATGTGATGATAATTTTATAGCCTTTAGTTCCTTCAATGCATTTTAATCTGTGTGTAGAAGTTCAATTTTCTTATTTTATTTTTGACTGGGTAAATGCATTAATCTAGTTGAATTATGTTCTATTTAGCGTTACTTTCCAAACAACTAGCTGTACTTTCACTAAACCAAGCATTTATTACCCCCAATGTAGCTTTAAACTACCAAATTTAACACCTTAATGTTAGCTTGAATTACCACAATTAGCTAACTCATTAGCTGTCAGAGGAAATAAAAATAAAATGCATCAATAAATTGCATCCATTCAAATATCTTCTTATTTTTATCTAATCCATACTATGTTTCACATATAAATGTATAACTGAAATGTACTACAGAAAACAAACCAAGCTAATGGTGTAACCTAATTTCAGACTCAACTCAATTTTTTATTAACTTATTGTTTTATTTTACATGAATAGGAGACTTTCCCCATTATCTCACTTGGGATTTGGAAAGAAGGGGCACAAAATCAAATGACATGAGTATACTGATCACGATAGAGTATGTTAAGCAACAGGATATTTGATAATAATCCTCCAGCTCAAGTATGGGAAATATGTAATGCAAGGAACAACATATTTCCATTAACCTAACCTGATCGCAGTCTCCCCCTTTAAATTCCTTTTCATAAAGTATACACTTTGCTACCATTTCTTATTTACCCATGTGTCAAATTAAGTTGACAATATTATTCCCTATTGGCATCATTTATTTTTAGGCTGCTAACTACTTAGATATCAAAGGTTTGTTAGATGTGACCTGCAAGACAGTAGCAAACATGATCAAAGGGAAATCCCCAGAAGAGATCAGAAAAACATTTAACATTAAGAATGATTTCACACCAGCAGAGGAAGAGCAAGTGAGTATTCAAGTTTATAATTTAGTTGAATTGTCGTTTCTTTTATTTTTTTTAAAGCTGATAAAGAGACTTCCTTGTTGTTTAGGAGAACATACCTATTTGTGCGGAAAGCTTAGGATTTAACTTCTCAAAATCAGTGAACCACTACTGTTTTTAGTTCCCCCTTTTTTTAAAATTTCAAGTAAATTTTTTGAGAATTTTATTTATTGGCAGTTGAGTTTTGTTTTGTTTCTTTTATTTTTCTCACATTGTTAAACATCTGGGAAGTATAAGTAAACCATGTCAGTTCTAGACTGATAGGAACGAATTAATTCGTTCTGTACAGCTGACTTCCCTATGTAATCATTATTTCTGAACATAAAGAAATAACTCAGATTTTCAATTAGAATATTTTTATATTTTTTTTTATAGCCCCTACATGTTTATTAATTATAACTTTCTCAGACCTGGTTACTCTTATGGTCTTGGTGTACAATGTAAGATTTTGAGATGTCCTTTACGATTATTCACAGAGACCTGTCAGAATTACGAGTTTAAAAGACTGGGTTGAAAAACTATTCTGGTAGTTTTTGTGATATAGAAAATACATTTTCGATTGTTAATCTTAGCTCCCTTCTACATCTGCCAGTTAATGGACTGAGAATTATCTTTGGTTGGGGACAATCCATAATTATACTTGGCATGCACTAAGAGGGGAAGGTGGGTAAGGAGTTGACCTAAGAGCATGGGAGGGGTTGGCGAAATTTTTTTAAAGGCTATAAAATAACACCACCTTGTTTCATATTGATCATTGTCACGTTGTATCCTTGAGCTTTCACAATGAACTCGCTAGATATGGCAACTGTAATGTTAGGGAAGTCGCCCATCATGTGATAAATTTTAGTCAATGGTCGCTTTTGTTTGCTTTAGTGATGTATTTTGTGACATACCGGGTAATTATTTCACACGTGGAAACTGAATATGGTGGAAACTACAGATTTATTTGTTTATTTAATGGATTATTAATTTTTCTGCAAAGCAGTGTTAGATGTTGACATTTTAAAAAGATCTAGTTAGTGGGATTTGAAATCTATTTTTAGAAGTAACTAAGCAGCTGTTCAATTTTATCACCCCACTTTTGTTCCAGCACACCTCTTCCCAGCCTGGTATAGTTATTAGACTATAATATGTAAAGGGAAAATAAAATTAGACTCCTAGGCTTAATGCAAGGGTGGCTAACCAGCAACCTGCTTGCATTCACCACATGCCACACATCACAAATGAACTTATTTCTTTATTCAATTGAAATTTGAAATACTAGAAGATATGGCCCTGTGTTGCTGGTCTAAAAATGGAAGGCATATAGCCCTATTTGGGACCTAATAGTGTGAATTCTCTAATTTTTACATGCGTAATTTGATCGGGTTTTGAGATATTGTATCCAACGAAAATTTTCTAGGCCCTTGAAATATATATATAGTAAATCAAACTTTCCCATTTTTAAAAAAGAAGTATCTATGTATAGAGGTTTACAATTCTTACATCATTGGGTTTTGAGAAATGTTTATCCTCTATATAGTATTGGCCCAACCAACCTTTTCGCACTTGTGTTTTGAATGTATAAAAATTTATCGGCCCCTCCCCCAAACCCAACTTTCGCTCGGGTGAGTTTGGCGAGTAATTCTCGAATTCCACTCCCCCACCTCCCTTCATCAAAGTGACAATGATGAGCGCCATTTGTTAATAAATACATTAAGTTCATTAACTTTAGTCTTCTGCTTTGGGAAGTGACCTATTTTTGACATGTGATGCGAACAGTTTTGGTATACATTTTACTGTACATTCATTTATTTACTAATATAATACGGTAATGTACGATTTTGAGATTTTAAAGTACTATTCTGGCATATGACGGTACCTCCAAATGCCACATATTGTGTCAACCTTATGGAATGAGTTCAACTTGTTAAGTTTTAACAAATATTACATAGTGATATTTTGAATACCACACAAAATTTGTCTTTGATTTTACTATTTTTGTCAACCCTGTAAATATATTGTCATTTTAATGACCTTCTATCCTTGTTTCAGGTGAGAAAGGAAAATGAATGGTGTGAAGAGAAATAGGACTTCAACTTCTCCGCTCAGAGATTTTTTATTGTTTTTTTTTCTTAAGTATATTATATATAATGTGATACCATTAATTCAATATATTTGTTAGTACCTGTATAAAGTCCTAATGTGTGAAAGCATGTGTGTTGTTTATTGAGCAAAGCTTGAGTTTTGTGTATTCAAAACAATTGACGTTTCATTCAATAATTTAAGGATAATTTAATATATTTCCATAACAACTATTAATAATTAATTTTTTAAAAAGAAAAAGTTCATTTTATTTTAGCCTGCACATATTTACTAAAATAATTTTTTTAGGACTTAAACTAAGGATTTTTGATGATGTTGAACATATAAAATTACCTTTCTCATCAACGTTCACATGTAATAGAAATTGATAATATACCCCAGAGTTTTATTTCCAGAGTCATTGATTGAATAATTCTTGAATCAACCAATTTATTTATAATTCCAATTTAACCTCATTGTTGTCAGGGAACTATTTATTTTTAAGGTTCATTGTTGGAATCTCAGTGTTATAGAACTTGTGTCATAGAAATCGGGGGAATTATGCCCCCTTTAACTGATTTGTTTGTACAGATAGAAATATAATTTATTGAGATTACAAAATTAACTAACTTTTCTCCCTAATTCTTTTGACCATCACATGTATGAAAATTCTGCCCTCCATCAGTGTGAGCACACTCACTTTTGTTAGGCTATAATCCAGCCTTTTTACTGAATTTAGTATCTTGTACTTGTTTTTAAATAAAGGTACACAATCCCCTGGCAAATCATGGCTTATGTTTTCCTTACATGTTAAGATTATTGATGAAATAATGTAGGGCCACATTGCTGAAATTTTATTGAAAGGTTTCAGAAGTTTGGTTGTGTCCGTGTTGATATTTTCTGTCTCAATGCAACATGCATTTTAACTATGAACACATACGCTTATTTTCTCCTCTATTTAAAATAAATTAATTCATCCAAATCCGTTTAAAAATTAAATATGATATTAGAGATGTTTTGTTTGTTTCTGATGCAACCCTTTATGTTGTGAACTTCTGAAAGGCATTTTGATGGCTCAATTGTATTCTAGGAGTAACAACTCTTCACAATTAAAAGCAGCAACACTAGGTTAAATACTTCATAGAGTTCGTTATTCACAACTGCTTTCCGAACTTCCTTCCTTCAGCCCTCACTCTGCATAATAGCTGCTGATCCATAACAACAGATACCATCATCTCCTTCAGTCATCAATCCACACCACCTAGCAACAGCTAGGCAATAAATCTCTACACTAAATATTCTCACTAACAAATCAAGTATTACAGGAACATAAACGCATGAAAAAATCATTAACATTCTAGAAATTGTGGGTGTAAAATTACCTACTAGTGAATGCAGGTATCCTGTACATTTTTTTTTTGTCTTAAGTTTAAAATAGACCAGGTTGTTATATGCTATTTTGGCCCTGGAGCTGAGCAGAAAGTAAAAACACCTTTAAAAATGTACTTCTCTTTGTTAGGTTAACTTGATTAATTTCGATCCATGTCAGTTCCCCATGAAAACATCACTTGTCAGAAAACTGGTTTCATCTTAAATGCCAAATTAACGAATGTATGTGTGTTTTGCTTTGTGTCTTATTCCACCATGCAAGTGAATAAAATTACTTTCGTACATAATTCATGCTTTTTTAACTTAATCAAAAATTATTATAGTAGTAGTAGTGTGTGAAGGAAAGACAAGGGTGCAAAATCATCACCATTTACTTTTTTAAAATCCTTCCACAAAAGTTATAATAATGGCATGCATAATCATGAAAGGGATGCAATGGTGTGCCAATCCACATGATACAAATTTAAAATATGCATTTATTTCATATTTGTAAATGACGTAATAGCAGTTATTGGGTTAAAAAAAAATAATTTTTTTTAAATCCCATGTGTAGAATTTAAATACAAAATACAGCATATTTATTGTGTAATTAATAGTAATAAATGTGGAGAATATTGCCTACCATGAGATTAACACTTGTAGTATGGTTAGAAGGCATTATAATTAAATTTACAGTGTATTATCCAACAAATACAGAATTTTCTTTTAATAACTTGCAAACACATTAATATTAATAATTTTCTGCTACTGCCATTGCATTTAAAAAATCTATTATAATCTATTTAATAATCTATTATTATGACAAATATTAGCATATTAAAAAAAATTCATGGAAATTTCAACTTTTCTTATAAGTATCTTACACATTTTCTTGATTAAAAAAAAATAATTACAGGGCTAAAAGTAGAACATTGTAAGTATTAACACAACCAAGTGTCCTGATAGTGATAGTCAGGCTCCAATTTTAAGCATTAAAATGTATATAATATAATATATATATTATTAGTATTAATTATAAATGCTTAAAGCTGCCATCCATTAATTTTAATGACAAATAATATGGTTTGATTATGCAACACACAATAGCTTACAGATCAACATACACACCAATGAGCTGATGTATAAGAATCTAAAAAAAAAAAAAAAACGTACTGTTTCTCTGTATTGATTTACAATTTACAGACTGTAGTCAATTTGATCATTGGAGTTTCACACTTGATGCTGAAATTTTGGTGATCCTCTAAATAAAGCTTTAGAGGTTTGGGGCCAGTCTTCAAGAGAGCTTTCTGAAAACTGGCTAGTTTAAAATAAAGCAATTAAGAATTTTATTAAAATTCTATAAAAGCTTTTTTTTCAACAGATCATGCACTTGTCAGAATGATGTGAGTGAATATGAGAGATTGACTGTAGAGGTCGCCATTTTTATCGTACAGTGGGAAATGACGAAAACCTGGAAAACGAAATGAATATTTTATTGGTGAATAATTATTAGCCACTATATTTATTTTATACCATATTATTATTTATAACCCACTATTAAGTTTTTTTTCATTTAAAACCCAGTGGCATTGAACATAAATGCTGCAACATTTACATCATCAGTCAGTGGCTTACCAGATATGCTACCCGTAATTAAAAAAAAAGAAAAAAAAAAAAGTATTTTGAAATAAATGTATACCGTAGTGAATAGTGTATTATTTAAAATAATGGCATACTTTCACTGTGGATATTACTGGCAGTATAAGGTTGAATTTAAACCTAATGCCAATACAATATGTATTTATTTTCAATTTAATGTTTGGTGCCTATTTTTCAAATGATTCACTCTACTTCACACATTAAAAAATAACAGATTGAAATTTGGATGGTTCAAAAGCCTATACGTGTGTTGCTTGTGGTACTCTATAAATTATAATTCTTAATTTTAAAAGGTCATTACTGTTTTAAACATATTGTGTCTGGGAGGGCTGCGCCTTCCCATCAGTTATGCTGATACCCTGGTCATTCTCTCACTGCATTAATTTATGACATAGTTACTAATTGTGTGTTGGAGACGATATATCCAATACCATTATCTCTATTCATTTGCTTTCTCCTAACAGACCAACTTAAGAATTTAAACCTGAAATCATTTTATTTTATCTGGCTGAAAACTATTATTCTATAACAATAAACTTACCTTCTTGAATGCTGGAAACTGGCAAACAGTAGTACCCGATAAAATCATCTCTTCCACGATCTTCATCTTTGACTGTAAACCTCACAAGAGCCAGCTCTGGCACTCTCAGTTTAAAGGAGCAAGTTTCATACCATCTAGGATTAAACCCTGAAAGAAACCCCCAAAAACAGTATTAATAAGTTGTAAATACTTAAGTGGAATTTTATTTATTTTTGTAAACTCAACTGCCTTCTGAATATGTTCACCTTTTCTTTTAGAAAACTTTATCACAAATATCTTCTCCATCCATCCCCCAATTCTTTGTACTAATAATATGAAGATGGACTCTGTTATTTAGCAAGCAAACTCACCCTTGATTGTATATTCAAATTCAATATCCCTAAACATTATTGAACAATTTCCACATGTCATTTAAACACAAAAAGCATCTTGTTAAATGAATATTTAATACAAATTTAAAACTTCAGTTTGAAAGAAAAAATAAAATTCTTGAAAATATTCCTGAAAACTTGATAATTTTTGTTTACATTGTGGGTTTTAAATTTTTTTTAAAGCCATGAAATAACTCAATGTTATGTTAATAAACTGAGCACTTTATGTTTGAGACCCCTCACTGAATATTTACATATCAAGTCAGGTGGGACATAATTTGTAAAAACAAACACACAGAAATTTAAAATAATAAACATGAACCAACCATTGTTTTCAATAACTTTAGTCTTGTATTCAGCTTGATCTGATGGAACTCCATACACTTCAACTTTGATGAATGGATCAATGATTTCTCCCTTTGTGCTGTCTTTGGGCTTAGGAATCTGAAACCCACTGATGATCTGGAACATCAAATTGTCATAAAATCAAATTTCTCTCCCTGGTTCTTATGTTCCTTAAACTTAAGGTGACCATTTTTTAAAAAAAATATCAAAGCCAGGGCATTTTAAAATTTAAATATTGGCCATTTAAAATTTCTTTGCATTAAGGGTGTTCATTAATAAACAATTATTATCATTGATAATATCATGATGCTAATTTGGATTATTTATATTCCTTGTAAATGTGTCAATTATTTATGCCTTGATATCAGATGTTCTTTATCTTTTGATAAATTTAAAAAAAAAAAAAAATTTAATCTTAGAACGCACTGATGAATAATGAAAAACCCCAGAAATTTTCCAAAAATCAGTAATGTTCACCTGTCACAAGCTGTCAATTTATGGGAGAAAAAGTTACAAATTTTCCTATAGAGTTTAAAAAAGTGATGGCACCAGAAACTATATTCAATAATTTAAATTGCATATGCACCCAGTGTGTTATTCCTAACTAGCACATTGGGTAGTGGGAGTGAATGTGCTTGAGGGTAAGTACATGTATTTTATTTTGAATTTATAAATTATCACACCTCTGCTGTTTGTGGCTTTAAATCTTAAACCATGGTTAAAGGCTAAGGGTGACAACCCCAAACAATTTAAATCTTTAAAAATATAATTTACAATTGTTTTGCATCGCCCCATTATATTTAGTATAAATGTTATGGTCATTGTAATTATATTAAAAAAGCAATATTATACACTTTAAAGTTAATACATAAACTAAAAACATACAAATTAATAAAATATTATTATAATAAAATATCTCATGTATTAGAACAAATATTTAAGTACAGTTAGTGCCCTTAAAAGTAGCATTTTGGTGAATGCTTAGGCAAAAAAAAGAAAAAAAAAGAAACAAGCTTACAGATATTTTCAAGGTTTTCATGCTGTTGGTACTTCTTGAGATAGTTCCATTTACCACACCAAACTTTTCTTCTGGAAAGAACATGACGTTAACATAATGACAATAAATGTATGTTTATTTATAGGCAGGAATTCTTTTTAGGAAACTGAGATAGAAAACATTCTTTTTGACTGTTGCAAGGTTTTAATAATATAGACTATGTCTGTAGTCTGTAGGAGTAGGGAACACATTTTCATCTTGATCCTAAACACCACAGCAATGTTACAAGCCATTTATAATTAAGGCCTTTTTGTATTCATGTAATAACACTGAGCACTTATCTTATTTAGAACTAACAATGGTTTTCTCACTAGAGAACTTAAGAAAGGATATATTTTCCTTTGTTATTATTATATGACAGCCTCTTGTGCAGGAATGCCTGTTATTTTAAGAGAATAAGATTAGTGTTTACCTGATAACAAAATTGATGGCTTGAGAACATATCCCACACCACCGTTGTCCATGAATCGACCATGATTGAGCTGCATTGCTTCACCACTAGTTTGGTAGTTCAAGGCTACTGTAAATACATTCAAAAAGTTGTACATGTGCTTTGGAGAAAAATAGTTCATCACAAAAAAATGTAACACCATTATTAAGCTGTAGTGTTATCAAAATAATTGAAAAAAATCGTAAACTATTCAGAAAAAATACTTTTAAAGAATACGTTAATACAGCTAGTCAGTCCTCCCCTAAATCTCCACCCAGTTCAGTTGCAGATTTAAGCTTAGGGAATACCAAACTTATATGAAACTTAAAATTCATCTGTCAAAAAATGTTTCCCGAAAGTTATATTAAAACCCGGAAACATATACATCGTTAATCTTAATACTAGCCTTTGAATTATTTGAAAATAATTGAAGATGCCGTTTATGTGGTTGCCTTGTTCTGAATTTTGATTTTTAAAAAAAAATTCCACCATAATATGAGGTCCTGATGTACAGCTTTTTGAGCTTATATATTCACTCCCCTTTATAATTTTCTGTCATGAAAACAATAATTCTTTGTTCTCATCCCCTGATCTAGCACATTAAGAAGGCTGGGCATTGGTCATTCAATTTTTGTGTTTGAAATCAGCAACTTACCAACTTGGCAGCCATGGTTCCACATGGGCACAGGGTTGTAGTTACTAGAATCTGTCCTTGACCCAGCTGGGTATGCCCTTATGAGTCTGTGGTGAGTTATTCTGTTGACGCCTTGGCCGCTGGTTTGGAATAATTTCTCCAATTTGCTTTCCCCCAGAGATATGACAGTGAAAGCTGGATCTATTTGAGTGACATGATGTATTTTTGGATGAGTTGAATGGCAATAGGTCATTTAGGTAAATTTTAGAAAATAAAATAAATTGAAGAAGATAAGTTGGGTTATAAGTTCTAAGAACCCTGGCTATTAGATGGGAGCAAAGTGAGATCAATAACAAAGTCAAATGAGTCATTTTTCCTGGGCCTCATTTACACATGGTCCCAAAATTTAAACAGGCTTTTAAAACTATTGTTATCTTTTTAAAACTATTGTTATATATGATATACCCTTTTTAAAGGCATTTAAATTGCAACAGTTTTTACAACTTCAGTTATGCATTTAAATAAACAACATCCACAACGGTTAAAAAATGCTGACAGGCCTGTTACAAAATCTGAAAGGTACTTACTAGTGACTTCCAAGCCATTTTTCTTTACTTTACAAGTATTTTATAAATGTTTGTGACTTAAGCCCAGTAATTACTTTAATTTTTTTAAAAGTGTGTCATTGTGGCACAATTTCTATGATAAAGTCATTATTCATAATTTGGCATTTAATTTTAATACTGTAACTGGCATTTTTTTAAAATGGATTTTAAGAGACTGCTTGGGATAATTTTACTTTATTTTTATAATAATATTCCAGGATGTGTTTGCTGATGAGTACCCAGTACTGTAATATAGTTTTAATCATTTGATATCGGGAAATGGGCAAAGGGATAAAATTGCAAATTCTATAGAAAATAGACTAGCACCTTTCTGGGCTGATGTTTCAACTGATTTGAAGGCCACACTTTTCATCGTGGTGATTTTACTTAATTCTGGGTGTAACTTAATCTTGTGTTGCCCTTCCTTGCTTTTAACCTTGTTGTTGTTGGAGATGCCACTGGCATTATCAGGCATGTCTGCCGCCTCATCCTCGTCGCTGACGTCATCATAGTTTTCTGATGCTTTTGGGAGACGTTTGCCCTAAAATAAAACAAAATCAAATTACATCAATTTTCATTTCTTAGAAACTAACGTAAACTTTGAGGCCAGAGTCCAAAATGTTTAGCATCAGTTTCCTTTAGTCATCTGCAAGATAAATTGTCTCAAAATTTTGTCTGAAAAAGTTTAATTTGTCGACCTCAGTTGTCTGGTAATGAGGGGTCTAATTCACAAGTGGCCAAAAGACATTTTCTTTTACAAAACAAAACAAATTTACTGAGTCCTGATATAATATAAACAGTAAAAACCTTGATGATTATTTTGTTCTTCAGTTTCTCAGGGGTGGGTGTTTCTATCAGGTCATCATCTTTCCGCCATATCTTGTCTGTACATAAATAGTTAAGGTGAAAAAACAAAAAATAAATATAGAAATACATGATGGATGGTTATGGCCAGTCCCAGATCAAGATAAAATGACAACCAAGTCACAGTTGAAATTAGTAGATAGGTGGCAGCACTAATTAACTAATTATCAGTTAAAAATCGTTCACCTTAATGATATCTTCTCATATTTTTTGAAAAAAAAAAAAGACAAAAGGTTGGATTTTTTCACAACCTAATGTGCTATTCCAACTTTTCTCACTTCTCTCCTGGGCCCAACCGCCATCTGTGATCATGCTATGCCTCCATGTCCCCCACATTGTGTCTACATTCTTGAATTGCATAACTACATGTCCTCATATTGAGGATGATGAATATGGTCAACGAATTAGTAATTATCAAAATAAGGATACCACCAAATGTCAAGTTCATTATGTTAGCCATGACTTGCTGTTGTTGAAGAGAACAATGGTTTTCTATGGATAACGTGACTGGATATCTGAAAATAACCATATTATAAATTTGGTAGTTCCTCTGCTTAACTATTATGTAAATATAAATTAATTTTGATAGAATAATTTATTAGAAATTGACTAAAAATTTGGTATCAAATTTTTTCATGGTACGGTACACTTCAACCAGAGATTTTCAAAAGCATCAGTGCTTCTCAAGCTAAAACAACAGAGGCCCAAATAAAACCTCTCCACTATGAAATTAATAAAAAGATTCTTACGTTGCGTTGTTACAAAATATGATTTACATGTTTGTTTAGACAAAAGTGTTTTTCATAATAGTATTTTATGCAACATCACTTTTTCTTCTATCCTTTCCCCTCCCTTCCTCTTGTTATCTATTTTAAATAGTCCTCTCAATTTCTCTTTAAAAAATCCCATCTCAATGACATAATCTTAACATGTAGCTGATATTGAATCCTAAGAGTTTAAAAATTGATAAAAGCTCAGCTTACGGGGATGTTTTGAAGGCGTATTCATTGATGGCTTTGATGACATCACGGAAGAGTATCTTTGAGGTGAGAGTGTAACCATGGTAGATGACTGGATCATTTTCTGGACCATCCCAGCAGTCCACTGAAAGCATGGCAGGGAGATAACCAATTAAAGGGAGAACACACAAGAAGTTAATGAGTAAATAGGAAAAAATAAAACCCTAAATTATTTGGTAAACCTCTCAATTGCTACATCTCCTTGAATGTCTTTTTGCTAATTTTTGCTACTGTAATATGAGAAGGTCTATTAAAAAATAATTGAACACTTCAACTAAAAATAACCCTGCTTTCATTAAAAAAGACTAACTGTTCAAGTTTGGAGGTGGGGGAAAGAAAGGGTAAAAAAGGAAATACTGGGGTATATTTATTGACCTGAAAATTATATTAATAAAGTTTGGATTTTTTAAAAATTGTTTAGTCATTTGGTATGAAATGAGCCAGCTACTTGTTGATAGACGAAACTTTGTCTTATTAAACAAAATTAACTTTAAAAAGAAACAAATTATGAAATTTAAGCAAAATCAGAACATTTATTGAGGCATATTATATATCTTTAAAAAGACTGCTTTAAGGCCAAGTCCCACCAGCAGATTGCCATATTTCAACCATGTGAATAGTCCCATACTTCACACAAAAACAAAAAAACCCAAAAAATTATTTTGTTAACCAATTTAGTGTCTTTTAGCATATGCCATAAAATTATTTTGTGTGTGGGTCAATTGCATTAATTAAAAAAATATGGAACATTTATAAGTTAATAAAAATATTGTTAACAAATGAAACAAACTTGAAATAAATACACTATCTAAATTTTGATCAGTAGACTATATCTATTTAATGGTTAGGCCTATTTACATACCTGTTTACTATTACGTTTTGGCGTACAATGTACGATTTTGAGGTGTATACATTACATAACATATACTGTATTTTTATTTTTGTACTATTAAGATAAGTATTGAAGGATTTTGTGATGATATAGTACGATTTTAAGAGTTTAGGGGTAAACAGGTTTGTATTTATTATGAATACTTGTTTATACAAAAGTTTATATAGATGTGTTCAAAATAATGAACTTGGTTGTTCTTATGTTAATCTACTATGTTATTTTATTCTCCTTCATTTATAACAAGCACAGTGGTACAGTACTAATACAGTACTAATTGAAGGCAGTGTTAGTGAAGCAGTTATGAGAAGCCCAAGCTGGAAAGTGATATTTTATTTTAAAATAAATATGACCACATTGTCAAACAACAGAATTATACCAAATGAGTATACTGAATGTAAACCTTACATACAGTTTAATTCAATTATACATTGTTTTTTGACATATAATGAACCCTCATTTGATATTTCATTATTTTACCCTCTAACCTCAATACTGCTATTGTTTATTAAAATATTTTGTTTCAACAGATTTGGTCAGACACTTTTTTTTTAACATATTATTATTTTTGTACCATCATTCACTTTTGTTTGCTTTCTGCTTGTAACTAACATATAGACTGAAGAAATGTATTACCGTTATTTAAATCTCTTTATACATTTTTGACTCTTCCCCATGTTTTGGCTTATCAAATTATGCATATATTAAGAAATGACTGCATAGCTCATTTTTTTAAGAGGAAATGTTGTTCGAATGGAAGTTTATTTGAACAGCGGTTTGTTCCAATAGAAGAAATAGAATAACCCAAAATAAATTCTATTAAATGTTAAAATTTTCCCCATTGCTCAAGCAACTTTAATAACATTTGAAAACATATTAAAAAATAAATAAATAAAATATTTGTTCTAAAAACATTTCTTCCTACTAATTGGTTTCATACAACTTTTCAGGTAACCAAAATTTTGTTCATATAAATAGCAGATATAATTGAGCTTCCAGGCGCTCAAGCATGTGCACAAAATATTTGAAATATAAATAAATAAATATATATATTTAGCCTGCAACATCAAAATGTTATTATTACTTTTTGGACCTATTAACTATTAAATAATTATCATTATAAAATAAGATTCTTTGCCTATTTAACAACCCTGTGTATTTATGAGTGAGAAGAAACACATAAGAAACAGGCATGTATACAAATGTCAGCATGCAGTGTCTTACATTCTAAACACCTGCATCCTTTCTTTAGTGCTGTAATGTACATTTCAACTTGGCTTGGTCCTTTCAGCTGATCATCCGCAAGGTAACTGTCATGTAGGAACAATGCGGTACAGGGGATGTAAGAAGAAGAGAAAAGTTAAAGCTAGGTATTTACATTTTCCAGAAGCTGTTTAAGGCAGTGTCATGGGGTTTGATTCTTGATTGCATATTTAGGAGTTAATATTTAAAAAAGTAATGGAAAATTCTGATAAAAATAATAAAAGAAAATAAAACAAAATGTTAGTAATTACTTTTTAAAAAAGCAAAAAAAAACCACATTTCTATTATAAAATTTCTTTTCTTGTCCTTTTTTTATTTATGACTAGATCTAAATATTATTTCAAAATTATCTTTTTATTTTTATTTGTTTTTGTTGTTTTTTTTTTGTTTTTTTTTAAATTATCTAAATAAAAAAGAAAATTATGGTCATAAAATCATTCTAGTGATTTGATTCAAATGTTATCAAATAGTTTATTTATTTATGGTAATTTATAAGAAAAAAAAAAGAAAGATTTTGATAGTGGGAGTTTAATACACAAGAATAATTAAATACATCAGTGTATCCATCATCATTTAGCTTTACAATATAGGGAGGGGGGCTGAGTGGGGGTGGGGGAAGAAATTTTAAATATTAAGCCAACTTATGGATTATTTGACATAGTTTTTTTTATCTGACCTAATTCTTGCCCTTTAAAAAAATTATTAGTTTTATTTTTTATGACCATTTTACAAACATTATTAACATTAAATTTTTTTTTATATTTTTCATGGAGCTATTGAAACAAGCATTGTGCTATGTGAAATGTTTTTGTTTTTTTAAAATATAAACATGACATATAGATTAGATCACTCAGTGCTTGTGTATTAGAAAAAGTTTGGGAGTTACTTGCAAGAAATGAAGAAATAAATAAGTTTTATCAATAGATAATTACAAGTAATATATAAAAAATTGTATTCAAAAGCCACAATACATATAAAAAGAGTAAAACATTTTAATATAAAAGTCTTAAAGAATGTTATTAGGGAATAAATCAGAGATATGTGCATTAAGAAGCTCAAAATTTTTTATATATAAGCTAAAATGTTTAGGAAAATTGAAAACTCATGCTGATTGTTTTTCTTGCAGCAACTCTTAAATTAGATATTTACATTAGAGTGTCAGTGACTAAACTTGGATTTCTCCAGTTCAGACAAAGCATGACATGTTAGTGGGGAGTGTGTTGTAGTTAATGCAAGTCAAGATAAGGCTATAAACATATAAAAAAAAGTTATAAACACGGCACACTCAGTAACATTGTGTTCTGGGTCTTACACTCGACACAGCGGCATCCTTTCTTGAGTGCCCTTATGTACATTTCACTATTGCTAGGGCCAAACAGTTGGTCACGGCTTAAATAACTGAGAATTTGAGAAGGAATCATTCAATATTAGACCAGTGTACAAGTTCCTTCACAGGAATGAGGGGGGTATTGTCTGGTTATTTGGTCTGACCCCTATAGTCATAGGGGCTGGGAATTTACACAGGGACATGCAACTATTACAAGATCAGCAAATATTATAAATTTAAAAAGAAATCTTTATGAACAGCATTGAATGAACTTGCTTAGTTTCAACTTGATATTTGTATTACATTTCAAGTTTACGTTTTTATACTTATGGTTGTGATTTTCTATGACATAAAAGATGCAGATGGATAAAAAAAAAGAGTAAAGCTGAACAAAACCCTTTAGAAAAGAAAAAAAAAAGATATAGAACAATATAATCAAAAAAGGAAACAAGATCAAAACACAAAGGCAAAAAATAATAATATAAACTTAAATACACCTTTCCAAAGAGTGTAGTTATTTTTCTTGACTGTTATTTGTCTGTTTTAATAATTTTATTATAGTATTTTGATTTTACAAACCAGACTTTTTTTTTCGTCAGTTTACACCAGGGGTCTTCTAACTATGATCTGACCCACCAAGGATCCTTCATCAAGACCGCCTGGCCTCTGTAAGGGCACCTGGCTAGCAGTGACAAATATGTGACTGGAAAATGGTCATCTCATTAGCTGGATATATCAACAGAATTATCTCACTAGCATCCTAGATTATATGTCAGGCAGCATCGTACAGGACTCACAAGTTTTGGAAGGGCCCCCATGTCAAATGGTCATCTCATTAGCTGGATATATTTTTTCTCCATATTTAATGGTATTGTTTTTTTCAAGGTGTTCCACTACAAATGAGATATAATCAGTGTGTATAGAATTAGATAATTTTTTTTCATACTATTGTCCAGCCCCAGTCCCCTCCCCTGTCTAAGAGGCACTGCTCTGACACCCCCCCCCCCCCCAACCCGTGCCTGATCTTATTTTAAACGTTTTAGGACCCTTGATTGACAATCTCATCATTTTTTTAGTTGTTGTCATATTATTTAAAAAGATTTAATAAAAATTTTACTTAAGTTATATCCGATATGTTAGGTATGCAATGAATCAGCTGGTCACAAAGATTTCATAGAACTTACGTGTTGTGAGATGACGCAATGAAGTAATCCGTAATTGGTTGCTTCATATCTTGGTAAACAACACGATGGGCAGGATTAAAGATTTGTTCTCGATCAGAGGTTAAAAATTTGCGGAAACCTTTTTTTTTTTGGGAGAGTAAAAAAAAATTTGACCTGTTTAATTGAGCAAGGGAAACAATGCATGTTAAATTTTAATTAATCGATTTTTTAATTGTTCCAATTAATGATGATATAAATATAATTTATATGTCATGTTATATATAAATTTAACTTAATTTTTCAATTTTAAAACATATTAGGTGATGAAAACTATAATATAATATCTGAAAATTCCCACCTTTCCATTAATTTACGGATCATTGGCAAATATACGGACAGGTTCCACTAGACGAGGGGTCGGCAAACGTTTTAGACGAAGAGACAAATATGTACATTACAATGATTTTAAACAAATTTGAGAGCCAAATCTGTTTATTGATTTAGCAAACCTTTATTATAATTTTAGCACTTCATTAAATTACGGGTACACTGAATAAAACTTGATTTCAAACTTAATAAAGATTTTATTCATTGATAAAAAATAATAAGTAATTAAGGAATCCATAAATTTAAATCATGACAAAGACTGACAAATTCTTAATGTGAACAATGTCCTTGCATCGCCTTGGAAAGTTTGAGTAAATCAGGTTTGCATGTTGTTATTCTTAATTTTAGACACGATTCCAGTTTCTCATCAGTAAGACGACTTCTCAGTTTAATCTTATAAAGTTCATGGTTGAAAAAAGAAAAAAGGGAATGAAGAGCAAAAAATAATTAGTAACCCGACCGATACGATCGGCGCGTCTTGCACGTCTGCCCATGGACATTTGTGCCAGAGTCTCACTTAAGGGGCCAAAGAGCTGCATACGGCTCCAGAGCCCCACTTTGTCGACCCCTGCACTAGACACTCCAAACATTGAAAACTGATAAGGTGACAGAGAATTGCACTACTCACCGTCCAAACTAAGCTGGTCTCGCTTTTTGCAATTTCCATCAGGTTCATACTGGTCCAAGATATCTCTACACTGGTCTTCGTTAGCATCGACTCTCTGTTTGAGAAAATCAGGTCATCTCAGATATATAGCATGTATATTATCTTTTGACTGCATTCATAATAATTTGGTTGGGTAATAGGTTATTTGGAAATGCGTTAGATATAGTGTAGGGCGTAGGGAGTGAAGGTGGGTAGGGCCAGGGCTATCCTTTTACATTATTAAAATTTGTGAAAACATTAAAGATGAGTTTTAATCTTCTAACTGAATGCCAGCAATGTCTTTTAACTTACATACTCCAAATGTCTTGTAGTTTTTATATTACAAATGTTTTGTAACTATCATATTCCAAATTTCTTGTAACTTTCATTGTTACAAATGTCTTGTAACTGTCATAATTCAAAGCACAATCCTCTCTAGTTCAGCATTGTAAGGGTTTTCAAAAACATTGATAAATACTAACCCTTTGTCCGTCTCTTAGAAAAGAGAGCAGGTCTCGTATGTTCATAAAGCCCTTGCTATTAGAAAATCTGTTTTGTGTTAACAAATATTTTATTATTGGAGAGAAATCAAGGAGTTTGTCATAAAAAATAATTAAATAAATTATCAATCCAGTTCAAATGTAGGTTGGATTTAGGTAAATCAAACTTTAAGTTACTGTTAGGAACAGTCAACAAAATGACGGCTACAGCTACACTGTAGTAATCAACACTCTTTGTCCACCCTCATAAGCTACACTACTGAATTGTACCACTTTATTAATTCTATTTCAAGTTGAGGCCAAACCTCAAGAATATCTCCTCCATCTCAACACGCCGTGTCAGACTGTGATAGAAGAACACAAACTCCTCCCTATCTAGGACACTCGCTGTGTGTTTGGAAACATTTCGATTTTTATCAGCGTTCTGAAATAAAAGGGAAAAAATTAGGGAAGACACCACACGGGGTAAAAGGAGCAACAGATCAAAATATTTTAAATAAATTTTATTAAATTTTTTTGTTTAATGTAATGGTTTGGGAGGCACATTTAGCTAATTAATTATGTCTGCTTAGCGGGGAAACTACTAGGATTAAATTCCATACACATCTTTTAGCTAAAGGGGTTTTAAACTTTCAAATATTGGAGAATCCATAAGTTTTATCTAAACGGAATACCTTTCACAATAATTGTCTAGGGTAGAAATTAAATTAGTCTATCTTTATTTGTGTAAACAAAAATTTTATACTTAAAATAAAATCTCAGCGTTTGCTGGGCTTAAAATAGATGTTTAAATATTTTTTTACATCATTCCACTTTTCTTACATTTTTTATTTCTGTCACAATAAGGCACATGGAAAGAACTGCACTGCAAAGAGGCAGTGCTATAGGGAGATTGAAAAATGTTTTTTTTTTGTATTGCATTGCAGTCTCCAGATGTCTTATTGACATCATTTACCCACTTTTAATTTTTAATTATATACGATGTCAAGGAAATAATAATAAACGGCACACATTTTTGTCAGTACATTGGAGGGTTATTAACCAGGGCTGCCAGCAGAAGGCAGTGGTATGGTGTACCCACAGAAAGCAGTGGCATGGAGTGCCAGCAGAAGGTAGTGGAATGGTTGCCTGCATCATGTGTGGGAAGGAAGATCCAGATAAATCAGGCTTATTTGCATTTTTATAAGCAGACTCCCTGAGGGTTGTAATAAATGTTTTGAAATCAAGACAAAGGTGTGGAAAATATTTTGACTTTGAATTTAAGTGGGTGCTTGAAGCTGCAGAAAAGATGAAGAATCCTTGGTCAACTGACTTTCACTATTCTTAAAATAAGAACAAAAATCAATGTCTTGTGACTTAATATAATGGAATGAAGTTAGCATCCATAAAATAGTCTCAGACTCCATTCCAATGAGTCAAACAAAGTATAAAAACTATACTTACATCAAACATCTGGCGTGCATATTTTTTCTTGATGTCTGTGTTGAGTGACTTCAGCAGTTTCATAACTTCTTCAAAATCAAGATGGCCGTCACCATTGATGTCTGCTCTGTTGAATGCTTCCCGAATATTTGTGTGGACAGTTAAAGGTTAGAACCAAAGAAATTCCCAGCCGAAACAATGATAAATTACTTGAGTTCCCATACAAATCAGTCAAGTAATTGTATGCCATGAGTCCCTTGATAAATCATTCAAGTTATTGTGTGCTATGTGATCAATTGTTCAAGTTATTGTGTGCTATGTGATTAATTGTTCACGTTGTGTGCTATGTGATCAATTGTTCAAGTTACTGTGTGCTATGTAATCTATTGTTCAAGTTCTTTTATGCTGTGTGAGCCAACAGATAAAAGGATATCTATCCGTCTCGTTCCTCTGCTCAGCCAACTGTTCCATCTGCATGGCGTACCTCAGCGCCCTGATCCACTTGTCCCGCATTTCCTGGTCGGGCGCCAACATGTACATGATCTTGTGCGATGCTCCGAGAATGATCACAAAACAATGCGATCTCTGTGGTCAATAGGGTTAGATACATTAAGTAGTTAGAAGATTATTTGGTTTGTCATAGATATTAATTTCATGTCATGGTTTGTTATTTCAAGACCTGATTTGTTATTTCATGTCAAAGCTGATTACAAATATAATCCATAATTATCTTTAAAAATAACATGTCATTTTCAGAAGTTGTGATGCAGAACTTTCAAAGATGTCAAATATGAATTAGATATAAACGAAATGGCCACATATATTCTGATATCTAATGACTGCATCCCTTACCTGCAACTTTTCAACGAATCAATCTAAAATTAATTTCCTGGTATCGCTTGACTGACTTACCTGTAAGTCTTTCATCTTTTTGGAGAAATCCTTTTCACCCTCTCTGACCTCACGAATTTTGGAAATCTGAACTAGGAAAATAATCAGAGGCATTAAAAATATTGATATGTAACACAAAACAACTGCAAAAAATGCAATTATCACACCTCATATTTAAAAAAAAAAAGAGAATTTTTGGCCCCTATAAAAAACCCATCTAAGTTCAACCCCCTCCCTTAAAATCCCCCCCCCCCCCCCTCTATTTCATTCTTTTTTTGTGAACACGACTACAGTGTCGTTTAGCATACCAACTGATAGGTGATCAAAAATCTGGCAACAAGGTGAATAAATACAAAACAAATAAAGCTTTGTATGGAAGGTTGGGGGATGTTTTAAAGACGCTTTGGAAATAAAATAAAAATAAAATAAGCGCTTTACAATTCAGTATTTGTTAACTATCACTATCACTGCCTGGATTTAATTTAATGAAGAATACATGTAAATTTACATGTGATAATACAAAATTCGATCAGAAATAATATACGCACCTGAACTGCAAGATTACCTAACAATTACTAACAATGTTCCATAAAGACATTATTAGACTAAAATATTTAACAATGTTCCATAGAACAATAATATTTAACAATGTTCCATAGAACTAAAATATTTAAAAATGTTCCATATGTTTAGATTGATGTCATTTAGCTTTACCGCTTTAAAACTCACCCCCTCACTTTTTCCCAAACATTTCATTCACAGTTATTATGACTTTTCTATGTGTGCCAAGAAAAAGTAAGACATGACATATAATAATAATAAAACGATAGACAGAGTGTTTAGATGGATGCCGTTCAAAGACAAGTCATTAATGGACAGACGTATGAGTAGCAGAAGTCCTTACTAGTCGTATCGCCTTTCTTCTTCTTAGATGAGCCCTCGTAATAGACGACCATTTTGGCGGTGTCCAAGAAGAAGGTTCGCGGTAGTCTACGGCTTCGAGACTTGACCTTCTCCAGTAATATCCCCTGAGCCAAGTCTGCCAGCAGACGATCCACTATAACAAAAAAGTAAATGAAAATATAAAATTATTATTACTTTGTACAGAATAGGGAAGAACAAAATAGCCACACAAAAAAATAAATAAATAAACCAAAAAAAACAACAACAACAAACAAACAAAACAAACCATATGAAATCATGCATATGGATTTGAGCATTAAATAAATATCCTATTTATTTACATACGGATAAGAATAAAAAATTCTGTTAAACGATGACCCTACTAATAAAAGTGGCAGTAACGACTGTATATTTATCTCAATGCTAAATTATGGTATGACCCCCCTGCTTCGTGATTATCCTCGCATTCTCTACCCTGCCCTTCACACAACATTCTACACATCTGATTGGCCTTTAAACCACCACGCTTAACTTTCCCCTTCACCATTGTCACATGTCTTCTGATCCACCCCATTCCTCCCCTCGGATATCATCCTGCCCTCAAAACCACCCTCCCCTCCACACCACCCTCCCTTCCACACCACCCTCCCTTCCACACAATCCTCCCCTCCAAATCATCCTCCCCTCCACACCACCCTCCCCTCCAAAACACCCTCCCCTCCACACCAAGCTCCCCTCAACACCACACTCCCTCCAAACCATCCTCCCCTCCACACCACCCTCCCTTCCACACCACCCTCCCCTCCACACCACCCTCCCCTCCGCACCACGCTCCACACCACCCTCCACACCACCCTCCACACCACCCTCCCCTCCACACCACCCTCCCCTCCAAAGACCCTCCCATCCACACCAAACTCCTCTCAACACCACACTCCCTCCAAACCACCCTCCCCTCCACACACCCTCCCCTCCACACCACCCTCCCCTCCAAACCACCCTCTCCTCCAAACCACCCTCCCCTCCAAACCACCCTCCCCTCCACACCATCCTCCCCTCCACACCAACCTCCCCTCCACACCACACTCCCTGCACACCACTCTTCCCTCCACACCACACTCTCCCATCCACAGAGATATTATAAAAATGCTGTGTTACCTTAATTGGTATATAACTTAATATGGACGGTCACAAGCTGATCTTTCACCACTTTAATGATTGGTCATAACAATATGCATGCGAAATCTATCCATCTTTTTTTTTTTTAAATAGACAAATAGAATCGTTTGTTTGAGAGTATGATCTCATGAGTCTACCAGCCACTGACGTAGTTAGGGTTATTGCCATCCGGGACGGGCCTAGATTTTCGTTCCCACCCTGCCTTCTGCGAAAATAAAAACCTCTGCAATTAGCCCAAAATGCCATTACCTCTATAAAAAAAGCAAAAAAGGTTAACCCGGGGCACTCCACAACCCCTTCCTACGCCACTGCTACCAACTACCAGCACTATGAGACCAGTGCGTACATAGCAGCTCTCAACGAAACACAAAGAAGACATTCGGGCTTGTTAAAATTATTGTAATTGATCGATATTAGATTCATTCGTATACACCAGCGATTTCCAAAATATTTTGGAAACCCTTTCTGAATCCAGATTTCCCCCCCCCCCCCCAAAGTGTCAGGGGCGTCACTTAACAAGTACAGTAAGAAACAACGAAAAGGTTCCTTTAATTAACACATTAGGTAATATAAAAAAATATAAACAAAAAACTTATTTAAATCACAAAGCGCCATCTAGTAAACGTCTGAAGATTCTTTCGCAGAAAGTGCTTACTAAGAGAGTTATGGGTTTGCATCAGGCCCGCTAGATGTCGCGTCCTATCACACTGAATTCAAATGGAAAACAAGAAATACAAATTTAAGAAAATTGTTAAATGCTTCGCGGCGCACACTTTGAGAACCGGTGTCTGACATCGACAACAGTTTTAACGTATGCAATACAAATTTTGAAAATTAACTTAACGCCGGAGGTGATTGTATCGTGTAATAATAGCGGTCTTGTTTAGATCAGCTAAAGTTTAAGTTTACGGGGGTCCGCAATAAACCATTTCAAATGTTAGAGAGGGAGATTTTGATAGATCGACAAAATAAGAAGCAAATTTCTATGTGAAAAAAAGCGTTCGGCATGTCTATAAATAAACCCACACCGCGCGTCATCAGAAAGTTGACGAAACTTCATGGATCCTCCACCGCCACCATAATGCCAGACTAAATACATCACAAGTCATGTCATAGAATAGGTGGTATATCACACGTCATGTCATAAAATAGGTGGTATATCACATGTCATGTCATAAAATAGGTGGTATATCACAATTCATGTCATAGAATTGGCGGTATATCACAATTCATGTCATAGAATTGGCGGTATATCACAAGTCATGTCACAGAATTGGCGGTATATTACAAGCCATGGTGTTATATCACAAGTCATGTAATAGAAATGTAGTATATAACCAGCAATGTCATAGAAAGGTAGTATATAACCAGTCATGTCATAGAAAGGTATTATATAACTGACGAGGTGAGAATCCTTGATGATTTTAGTTTGTCTTTTTTCCACAATTTCTGCAGCTTGCCTGTAGTCCAGGTCCGGCTTACGAGAGCCAGAAAAATTTCTCTCCCATGCTTACCCAGATGGGTTAAAAATTTGTTATGAACCTTATCGGGACCCGGTGAGTTCGCCGGCCAACACTTTCCTAGTGCGGTGCGCAATTCTTACATCGTGAAGGGGGTTGTAATTAGCTCTTGGTGGGGCCCAACACGGTGGGCACGAGCTCCCTTTTTCATCAGACGCCGGATTGTGAGGTGCTCGTCCGTCTCTCTGGCTTTCCTGTCTAACAACACTAAATAAATAATCAATAGCAAATTTTGTTTTTAAAAGGAAGAAAGCACATGCAGTTACCTACAAAAAGATAGAGAGGAAAATGGAGATAGAAAGAGGTAGAGAAAGGGAAAGAGAGAAAGAAAGAGAGATAAAGAAAGAGTAAGAAAGAGAGAGATAGAGAGAAAGGGAAAGAGGGGGAGAAAGAGAGAGAGAAAGAATGAGAGAAAGAGAGAGATAGAGAGAAAGGGAAAGAGAGAAAGGGAGATAGACAGAAAGTCGTCATTGTATAATGCCAGAAAGGTACACTGTGAAAAATCGAGTAAGTCTTGTAAGTCTGCCGGTCACAGTCGACCGTCGTATTTATAGTGAGGGAGTCTGAACCCTCCAGAACAGAAAGTCTAGAAATTAATTGACAAGAGAACATTTCTCCCTATAAGTATTTCTCCATTCTGGAAACAAAAATAAACTTTCCTAAATCAAGGTCGGTGGAGGGAAAGGAGTGGCAGAATTAATTGGTGACGTCAGTAATAAGAACAAAATGGGTTGTAAGGTTGCACACAGGCTATAACAATATATCGTATATAAACTTGGCTCAGCACCCATTCCAAAAATCTTTTATAAATTAAAATGACAGGAATGCAATTCGGAACATATATTGTTTCGTTTTTCATCATTTTCGTAAGCGTCAGTTCACACGATCAAATTTTCGATCATGCATTTGATGTGATTTTTGTATGAAGCCTTGTCACAACTTTCAAATTACTATTAGATCAAATTCCACAAAAAGAGAAACAATGCACAAAATAGTGCGTTCATACAACAATTTGATGCGAAATTTGATCGTGTGAACTGACGCTCAGCGGGAAGGGGGGCGCAAAATTATGTCCTGGGGCGATTAAATCTGTAAATCCGGCCCAGGTCGAGACAAAATCTTTGCACATTGCAACTGGGTTACTCTCCCCCCCCCTCCCCCCCCCCCCTGTTCGACATGTGGTAGGGTAAGTCGGAATAATCCACTTGCACTTTTTGTAAATAAAATTCGCGGAACTGACAATGATTAAGGCCCATGCGTGCGAATTAAGTTAACTATTGAAACCACAGTCTCGATGACACAAGATTAATCTAGTAATTTCCCCCCTAACAATGCATATTGATATTGATGGAAAATGCAATGAAGAACCATTGGCTTGGATTAACCATAATTTATACCACCCTGTTCCTTTGTCCAAATTAATCTTTCCTTTCACCCAATTGTTTTTACCACCATCCGTTGCGAGGTTCTTCAAGTGTGTCCATCTAACGTGATGATTTTTCTGCCTCTTTAAAAATCGCCCGTTGTCGCTTGCAAATATGTCGAGACGCTGGCTATTCCGTTACTCCAAAATCACCAAATACTCCATGGGCCTGATAAAATGACACCGCGGGCCGGATGTGACCCGCGGGCTCTAGTTTGCCGACCTCTGATCCACGCCATTTCCCTCTGATCTGCGCCGCACTTAAAAGGTTGAGACAAGTGGAGCAGTGGGGACACGTGGTTGGATCTCGTTAATGTTACTTAAAGTCATCTTAAGTAGTATTCGCGTTTTTCAGAAATTATATTGATGAAAAAAATATTTTTTCATAATTAAACTCAAACCAAAATATTCCCCCCCCCCCCCCCCCCCGGAAAATGTAGTTAATATATCTAAAAATGCCCCACTTCTGGAAAATATCGTCTCAGGTGAACGGCCGATACCTCTGCTCCCTCCCCCATTTTCTGGGTACTCTACAGGTTTGTATGCTGTCAAGTGCGTGCTGGAAAAGGAGAATCTTGCCAGTGTTGAATATCACTGTTGTCTTATAATGTACGATCCCACCAATGCTAGACCCAAACAATATAAGATCACGGTAACGATGTAAGACCCCCAAAAACAGAACCCGAACGATGGCATCCCGCCAATGTAGGACCCCACCATTGTAAGACCCCACCAATGTAAGATCCCACCATTGTAAGACCCCCAAAATGTAAGACCCCACCAATGTAAGACCCCCAAAATGTAAGACCCCCCAAATTTAAGACCCACCAATGTAAGACCCCACAAATGTTAGACCCCACAAATGTAAGACCCCCCAAATTTAAGACCCACCAATGTAAGACCCCACCAATGTAAGACCCCACCAATGTAAGACCCCCAAAATGTAAGACCCCCCAAATTTAAGACCCACCAATGTAAGACCCCACAAATGTAAGACCCCCAAAATGTAAGACCCCCCAAATTTAAGACCCACCAATGTAAGACCCCACCAATGTAAGACCCCACCAATGTAAGACCCCACCAATGTAAGACCCCACCAATGTAAGACCCCCAAAATGTAAGACCCCCCAAATTTAAGACCCACCAATGTAAGACCCCACAAATGTTAGACCCCACAAATGTAAGACCCCACAAATGTTAGACCCCACCAATGCATACCTTTACACCTAATTACGTGGTGTCTTTGCTAACTCCACTTGCCACTTGGTAAATATTCCCTTCAACTTCATCTCACTGTAAATCTAAATGTTCTTGTGCAAAGCGTCAGGTAATGCAATCTTAACTACACGAGGACATTAAATATAACAGAATAGAACTTTTAAAACAAAAAAAAAAAAACACAATGACTTGAAAAAGAACCGAAATTTCAATCGACACAATCCGACCGTGACGTTAACGCTTCACGGTAAGACCGTTATTTCTCCTCCCCCCCCCCCCCCCCACACCTCCCACCCCAGTTCAGTTTCCGGTTGGCAGGCTGTGAAATTCTTAAAATCCAGACAACCAGGAAGGCTGTTCCAGATCGATGACATCACTTCCCGTCGCCGAACAAACGGTAATTGACCCTTTCGCTAAGAACACGTTTTGGCAATTCTGGTGATTGTAACACACGACATCATTTAACTTTGTTTTCTTAAATAACTAAAATAGGGCCTACACCCCTTCCTTCCCATCTCTTTCCACCCTTCTACCATCTCCCCATCTCCTTCTGCCCATCCTTATTTTTTCCCTCTTCCCCTCACTTCCTCTCCATCTTCTCACTTCTCTCAAATTTCTTTTCTAACAATCATTCATCAAACGAATTTCTTTCAAAGAAATTATTTCTTACAGTGTGACTGATGGTTTTGGTTGACTTGATTGTGTTGGTTGACTTGATTGTTTTGGTTGACTTGATTGTGTTGGTTGACTTGATTGTTTGGGTTGACTTGATTGTGTTGGTTGACTTGATTGTTTGGGTTGACCTAGTTGCTCAAAAGCAAGAATGTCACTACTGCATGAATTATCAGTTAAATAAGGAGAGAAAAAAAGGTCTTCCAACCCGAATGAAGGTATACATTTCATTGACTAATGGCATATTGATAATTAGAGCTACAGTATACTTTTCATTGACTAATGGCAATTTTCTAATTAGAGTTACAGTTTACTTTTCATTGACTAATGGCAATTTTCTGTTTGTGTGTGTGTGTGTGTGTGGTGTATTTGTGTGTGTGGGCGTGGGGGTAGGGGTTACTTTATGCCTGTAGGGCAAAGGTCAGTGTACAGTAGTTGACTTAGTAACAGTGATGAGGAAATAATTTGAAAAAGTGATTGATTAATGTATTGAGTCATGTGTGTGTGTGGGGGGGGGGGGGGGAGACGGTGACTAATTTATTTTGGGTGACCGGGGGGGGGGGGGGAGGGGAAGAATCGACATGGTCCTAGTATTAATAGTCGTAAGTAGAAAAGTCGGTCCCATTGTTTGTGTGGAAATGTTAGAGCGATTGTTTGTGTGGAAATGTTAGAGTGATTGTTTGTGTGGAAATGTTAGAGCGATTGTTTGTGTGGAAATGTTAGAGCGATTGTTTATGTGGAAATGTTAGAGCGACTGTGTCAAAATGAATGTTTAAATTAATGGATCACATTTTATCAGCATTGATGAGTCATGGTCCAATTCAAATACGTTTGCTTAGTTTCGTATAAAGTGACCTCCAGGTTTGTTTGGATGGAAGATACACCTCTGATAAATAGGGTCGTCCCCCCCCCCCCCCCAATTATTTCTACACACGTTAGAGGCCGTGATGTCTTGAAAATGTCGTCAAATAACCGGCAAATGTCGGGGCTATTTTAGACCACATAAGTGAAGGAAACTAAGCTTGGTGAAGCCACCGAATGCTCTATAAGTATTTATAGTAGTATTAATAGGTTCTGACCTTCACACTGGTAGAGTCAGCTGATGTCAATATAGCAAATGGAGGACATAATAAGAGCAGCACTTGTGATTGAACAGTTGAATACGAAAATATGGATTGAATGATTGAATGACTCATAATTGCATGTACGGCACTCTTGAATGGATTCTAGAGGACGGACAGAGACGAGTTTGTCAGTACAAAACTGTTGACCCGATAACTGATTCGTTTTGGTGGGCTCGTGTTGGGGGATGTTGTGTGGGTGATGTTGTGTGGGGTGATGTTGTGTGGTGTGATGTTGTGTGGAGTGGTGTTGTGTGGGGGTGAGGTTGTGTATAGTGATGTTGTGTGGTGTGATGTTGTGTGGGGTGAGGTTGTGTGTAGTGATGCTGTGTGGTGTGATGTTGTGTGGGGTGAAGTGGTGTTGTGTGGGGTGAAGTTGTGTGGTGTGATGTTGTGTGGGGTGATGTTGGGTGGGGTGATGTTGTGTTGGGGGATGTTGTGTGGGGTGATGTTGTGTTGGGGGATGTTGTGTGGGGTGAAGATGTGTTGGGGGATGTTGTGTGGTGTGAAGTTGTGTTGGGGGATGTTGTGTGGGGTGAAGTGGTGTGTGGGGGTGAGGTTGTGTGGGATGATGTTGTGTGGGGTGAAGTTGGGTGGGGTGATGTTGTGTGGGGTGATGTTGTGTGGAGTGGTGTTGTGTGGGAGTGAGGTTGTGTGGGATGATGTTGTGTGGGGTGAAGTTGGGTGGGGTGAAGCTGGGTGGGGTGATGTTGTGTGGGATGCTGTTGTGTGGGGGGATGTTGTGTGGAATGATGTTGTATGGGGTGATTATGTGTGGATTGATGTTGTGTGGCGTGATGCTGTGTGGTGTGATGTTGTGTGGGGTGATGTTGTATGGCGTGATGTTGTGCTGCATAGTATTGTGTGGGTGATGTAGCAAGCAGTTGCTTGATGTTCTGGAGTGATGTTGCGTGAGATGTTATTGTGTAAAGGAGACGCTGTGTGGGGTGATGTTGTGTGGGATGCTGTTGTGTGGGATGACGTTGTGTAAAGGAGACGCTGTGCGGGGTGATGTTGTGTGGGGTGATGTTGGGTGGGGTGATGTTGTGTTGGGGGATGTTGTGTGGGGTGAAGATGTGTTGGGGGATGTTGTGTGGTGTGAAGTTGTGTTGGGGGATGTTGTGTGGGGTGAAGTGGTGTGTGGGGGTGAGGTTGTGTGGGATGATGTTGTGTGGGGTGAAGTTGGGTGGGGTGATGTTGTGTGGGGTGATGTTGTGTGGAGTGGTGTTGTGTGGGAGTGAGGTTGTGTGGGATGATGTTGTGTGGGGTGAAGTTGGGTGGGGTGAAGCTGGGTGGGGTGATGTTGTGTGGGATGCTGTTGTGTGGGGGGATGTTGTGTGGAATGATGTTGTATGGGGTGATTATGTGTGGATTGATGTTGTGTGGCGTGATGCTGTGTGGTGTGATGTTGTGTGGGGTGATGTTGTATGGCGTGATGTTGTGCTGCGTAGTATTGTGTGGGTGATGTAGCAAGCAGTTGCTTGATGTTCTGGAGTGATGTTGCGTGAGATGTTATTGTGTAAAGGAGACGCTGTGTGGGGTGATGTTGTGTGGGATGCTGTTGTGTGGGATGACGTTGTGTAAAGGAGACGCTGTGCGGGGTGATGTTGTGTGGGATGACGTTGTGTAAAGGAGACGCTGTGTGGGGTGATGTTGTGTGGGATGCTGTTGTGTGGGATGACGTTGTGTAAAGGAGACGCTGTGCGGGGTGATGTTGTGTGGGATGACGTTGTGTAAAGGAGACGCTGTGCGGGATGATGTTGTGAAACTATTTGATTGATGTGAACTTACTCGGATATCCCTCCTAGATACAGAACACAGAAAACCAACCACCAACAACTTTGAAGTCAATAAAATCCAGAATTATTTTGAGACTTGTTACTCCATCCCGGCCTTATAAACCGTTAAAAAATAATATGTTAGGGAGGGAAGAAACGTGTCTGAATCATCAGGTGACAAACTTCAATGAACAACTGTGTCACACTAAAAAAAATCCTCACTATTAAGACTCCGCGCAAGTTATAAAGCAGAGTAACCGCCCCTTAAGGCTTAGGATGCTTTACCAAAAACACGAAGAAGAAGAGGGGGGAAAATCCCTGACATAATTAGCATTTACCTTTAGATCACACGGTGACTCGGTTAAAAAAAAAAGGAAAAGAAATTGGTTTACTTCAAATTCTATTTAAACTCTTAAATTAGAGAATAAAAAGCACTGCTAATTAGAGAAACACACATCCGGTTGTGGATAAAAGGGAAAACAATAATTTTGATTTTGTTAAACGGAGAAAGTATTAAAAAACAACAACTTTTTAGTAATAAAATCTAATTACCCGAATTAATATTTTAAAAACAAAGGCAGCCACTGATCAATAGAGACACTTAAAAAACCCTATTCACTACGGAGTAAGTAACAGAGAATATATTTGGAAGAAATAATCTTGCCTCGTTCCTCACATCGACACATGTGAAAGGTCAAGGCCTGAACATTGGCGTGCGTCTAGCGGCAGACGCCAGACCACTTTACGATCTGAAAATAAAATACGCTCGCTGATAACGGGGGGGGGGGGGGGGGGGGGGGGGGCGGCGACGACATTCGAACCTTCTAAAAATATTCATGTCCCAGGGGCGGAAGTTGGATCACTCCGAACCATTGGAGTCGGATATTTTATGCCTGAAAAAAAGTAAATATTTTTCATTCAGGTTTAATTGTGTAAATGGCATCAAGAAAAAATACTTACCGTGACGCCATTCTATTATTAGAAGTAATTTGTCATCATGTATGTCATGGTTACCAAAAGTCGATAAATTTACGGAGAGTCCGTAAAATGTGCACATAAAACGACTGAACCGTAAATGTCCGTAAGAACTTTTGGATGGCCCTAAGAACTTTTGGATGTCCCTTAGAACTTTTGGATGTCTGTAAGAACTTTTGGATGTCCCTTAGAACTTTTGGATGTCTGTAAGAACTTTTGGATGTCCGTAAGAACTTTTGGATGTCCCTTAGAGCTTTTGGATGTCTGTAAGAACTTTTGGATGTCCCTTAGAACTTTTGGATGTCTGTAAGAACTTTTGGATGTCCCTTAGAACTTTTTGATGTCCCTTAAAACTTTTGAATGTCTGTAAGAACTTTTGGATGTCTATAAGACCTTTTGGATGTCCCTTAGAACTTTTGGATGGCTGTAAGAAGTTTTGGATGTCCGTAAGAACTTTTGGATGTGCCTTAGAATTTTTGGATGTCTGTAAGAACTTTTAAATGTCCCTTAGAACTTTTGGATGTCTCTAAACGTGTGGAAGTCCCTAAGAACTTTTTTGGATATCCCTAAAAACTTTTGGATGTCCCTTAGAACTTTTGGATGTCTGTAAGAACTTTTGGATGTCCCTAAGAACTTTTGGATGCCCTTACAAAGATGAGACATTGGACACATTTTTTCCAACAAAACATAACCCGAGATTTCACACGTTTGTAGGATCATGTAGTGAAGAAATTTCAACACTGGTGACAATTATTACGTACAATAAAATAACGCTATGAAATATGCTCAAGCATGGTGCTATACAAACATGATGCCATACAAACATGATGCCATACAAAAATGATGCTATACAAACATGATGCTATACAAACATGATGCCATACAAACATAATACCTGGGTATTCATAGCAAACACACCCATAGGACTTTTGAATATTTTTTTCAGATTCGTAGGTAAAAAAAAATAATCTGCCAGTAAAAATTTGCAGATTTAGAACATTTGTGCGCAAATTTATTATTATAATTATATATATATATATATATATATATATATATATATAGCGCGCCAAACATGGCGAAAGCAATGCGTGGACCACTTGACAAACCAGAAACTCAAGTAACGCACATTTAAGAATCCCAATTTTTGCTACACCCCTTAGCGCCATGACACGTCACTGCACACTTTTTATTTCAAGCCAATGAACAATATTTAATATTCTGATTTCTCAACCACTTTTAAACCGAATATTTTTTTACACTTTTCTTTAAATTGAGAGGTTTTCATTTTCCGAAAAGAAAATCTACGCGCTAAACGCAGTTGTGTTATATATATACTAGCGAGAACCCGGCATGCGTTACATGCCACTCAATGAAAAAAGTGTTTGTGTTTTAATTAAGTTTTAAAGTAATTTTTAAATAGAAAATATTTATTGTTTTTGTCCGTCTAGTGCGTACACAAATAAATTAGAAGTTTTTTCAACGCGTGAGTAGGCAACATATAGCTGTCCACGTGAGAAGCGTGTATTTTCAAAATTTAGTCCACACACTTGTAGCGATTAATCCACCCACGCAGTAGCTCTGTTTTAAATTATATTTAGATAGCTCAAATATTTAGTATTTTTAAAATAAGGCCCCTGGCCCCAAACGTAAAATTTTAAAATGGTTGTACTTATGTCACACACTAACTGAAATGTCGTTTGTATTTGATTGATTTCTAGCCACCAATTCAATAGAACTGATTGAAATTATATTTGTTTAGCTCATATAAGAAAAAAATAATTTGGGGCTCCGGCCCGAAATGAAATATTTCAAAATGGATAAGCTAATTCATAAACCATTGGTGCGCAAAACAACTTAGTAAAGTTTTATCGCAATCGGATGAATGGTATAGGAACGCATACGAAAATTATATTTAGCTCATAAAAGGGGGGGGGGGAGAATTTAGGTCCCCGGTCCCAAAACGGAATATTGTAAAATGTGTGTTATAATTCAGAAACATTTGCATTTTTTTACAATTCACACAATTTTCATCACTTTGGATTGATGGTATAGAAGCACATACGGGTTATACTTATATATGTATAGATATAGTTTACCGAATTAAGATTTTTTTTGTTGCAATTATTCAATGATGATCTGTCTTTCTGTCTGACTGTCTCTTTGTCATTCTGTCGGTCTCCCTATCTGTCTTTCTCTGTCTGTCTCTCTGTCTCTGCCTGTCTCTATGTCTCTCTGTCTGTCTCTCTGTCTGTCTCTCTGTCGCTCTGTCTCTATGTTTGTCTCTCAGGCTGTCTCTCAGTCTGTCTCACTGACAGTATCTGTTTCTCTGTCTATCTCTCTGTTATTATGTTTGTCTCTCTGTCTGTCTCTCTGTCTATCTCTCTGTCTGTATGTCAGTTTGTTTCTCTGTCTGTCTCTCTGTCTGTCTGAGTGCCTGTCTGTTTGTCTGTCTGTCTGTTTATCTATCTATCTACCTATCGATCTATAATCTACCTATTTACCATCTACATGACTGCCTGCCTACCTACCTACCTGCCCACCTACCTACCTACGTACCTACCTACCTAACTACCTACCTACGTACCTACCTACCTACCTAACTATATACCAATCCAGCTACTATCTACAGACCTGTTTACCCTCAAAATCTTAAAATCGCACATTTTCATCACAAAATCGTTCAATACATTATCTTAATAGTAAAAAAACACTCAGTATATATAATGTATACACATCAAAATCGTACATTGTACGCCAAAATCGTAAGATTAAACAGGTTTGTATCCATCTACCCATCTATCTATCTACCTATCTCCCTACCTACCCATCTACATATCTATCTACCTACTTACCTACCTACAAACCTACCTGCCTACCTACCTTTCTACCTACCTATCTATCCATCCATCCATCCATTCATCCTCTCACCCACCCACCCTTCCATCAATCCATCCTTTCATCCATCCATCCATCCATACATTAGTCTAGCTATCTTTTATCTACATCTCTATCTATCTATAATCTATATGTGTATTTGGCTGCCTGTCTGCCTGTCTTTCTATCTCTCTATCTAATAAAATCTCTATTTTTAAAATTAAATTTTCACTTGTGTAAAGTGATTGGGTTTTGATATATCTGGGGATAATTATGAACATATTTTTATGTTTTGTTATAGTCATTGATTTTCTTAATTGGTTAACATATGTTCATATGTAAAATGAGAATATAGCTTCTTAGTTTTTTTACAACTGAAATGTTATTGGATTGAAAGATATTGTCATCCAAGTAAAAATGCATGAACTCAATTTTCTACCATCGATATAAATGTATCGAAGAAGGTTAATTAGTGATCAAATTTATTCTGAAGCTTATCTTGTGCTGCACTGGGCAAAATGAATGTATAAAAAAATAAATAAATCATCCACTGGATTGTAGCCCCCTTACTTTCGCAGAAGATTTTTTTCGCATTTAATATGCTTATTTCTTATATAGATCAGTGATAAGTGCATTAAAAATGCTATTTGGCTATTTAGTTTTGCTACACCAATTTAATTAAAAGCATATATATATTATTTTTAAATGTAGAGTTTTTACTACTTTATAAATTTCATAAAAGTTTATTTTTGGAATGAATAAAAAGTACAAACTTATTTAATGTTAAAAATACAAAGCTAAATTAGTATTTAAGTTTAGCAATTTAAAAAGCAATCAATGCTATTTATTAATTTTACTTATAAGAAGGGGAATGTCCATCATCAGTTTTGTCACGCTCTTTTATTAAATCAGAAATCTTTTAGCTTTGTCTAAATAGGCTATTCGCAATATGACGTCATTTGCGTGATTATTTACAACTAATTAATTTTAATTTTATTTCGCCTTATTGACAACGCGCTAAAGAACGCACTAAAAGCAACTGATTTTTAGGTTTTCCCGATAAATGTGATTACTCTGTATTTCTTTGATCATATTTTTTCTATTTTTTTTTTCATAACGTTTAAACGCACATAAAATGCTTAAGATAGTTCCTTATTTGTTTTTATATATGTATTTGTAATTTATAATAATAATACTTAAACTTTTGCTAAAATAAAAGCAGAAGTATAATATTTTTGCGCATGTAAATTTATTCGATTTCCGTAAAATAATACAAAATAACTATGTTTGTTTTTAAGAGTCCGAAAGTATCAAAATATTTTCGGGTTTTAAGCGTTATGTCCCTATAGCTCATTCTTATATATATATATATATATATATATATATATATATATATATATAATCATTTAGCGTAGTTATCGGGAATTATATTTTGCGCGCTATTGAACTAATTATTGAACCATACTTTCTTTCAAACATTTAGAATTATTTGCACTATACTCTCAATACCAAATTCGCTGATTAGGAAGCAGTCATTTAGGAAGGAGTCCACGAGTCACAACAGCAGGGTAATATAATATATATATATATATATAGCCAAAATCAGTTTGCATATATCTATATATATATATATATATATATATATATATATATATATATATATATATATATAGATATATGCAAACTGATTTTGGCTAAAAAGTTGGTCAATTATCGGATCCCAATTTTTACTGCTACCCAGGAAGAAGTGCGACGGTAAGGAGGGCCGGGTTAAGGACCCCTGGCGGGCAGGATATGGCCCCCGGGCCGTAGATTGAGGACCCTGCTAAAAATGTTCCTTTTGCTTATAAGTACAACGTGTGCTTGTGAGTGTATGTATGTGTGAGTATGCTTGGATGACCATGTGTTACTGTGAGTTGTGACATTGTTGTAGACTTTTTAATGAAGTGTTGTAGGTAGACACACGGGTTGCCAAGTCACGAAAGTATGTTTGGTTTGGACCAGTTTAGGGCGTGGGTTGGAGATTATAAACAAATTCTTCATTCAGATTGAGAAGGAAACTTTTTTTGTATTTCGGGGATGTACAGGTTTATAACAGGTTTATCAAGGTCTGCAATGACCTGTTTGGCGGTTATATAAATATATATATATATATACATTTACAGGTGTTAGGGACATTTTCTTTGAATGGATTAATTTATGTATAGAAAATGTAAAATCCACCACCTGACTGCATTAAAGTATCTCTTTGAATGGAAGCATTCACTTACTTTAATAGGGCAACACAAAGGGAAATAGCCTTCACCAACAGCATGTCCCCTGTCTTGCTATTAACGCCCTTGTTTTTCTTAGAGACAACTCCTAGGTCAAAACAAAAGAGGGTGTGGGAGTGGGGGTTGGGGGGGGGAGAGAGAATTAACAGTCAGTTGCTATGGATTCGGTCAACACGAAAGGACAACAGCATCGCAGAAAAAGCAACGCAAGGGCCGGTCATTTATATGTCAACTTTCGTTTTATGTTCTCGGAAAGCTTTCACACTTCAAATTCATGGGCTCCTCACAATGGGAGGTGTGAACCGCGTGGTGCAGCACCTGGAACTATAGGGCACAGAATCCAAACTGAACTTTTAACTTAGAATGTGAAGCCGCTTGAACCAAGTGTCATGAAGTCGGTGCATGATTGAGTCAGTGGCGTCACAAGGAAAGGGGGGGGGGGGCTGAGGAGTGCTCACTGGGACAGGTGAACTTATTTAAAGCATAAAACGGATTCTAAAAAGAAACGCACTCTTATTTAGACGAGGAAGGGGCACTGGATAGCATCGTAACTACTTTTTTTAGACGAGGAAAGGGCACTGGATAGCATCGTAACTACTTTTTTTAGACGAGGAAAGGGCACTGGATAGCATCGTAACTACTTTTTTTAGACGAGGAAAGGGCACTGGATAGCATCGTAACTACTTTTTTTAGACGAGGAAAGGGCACTGGATAGCATCGTAACTACTTTTTTGGACGAGGAAGGGGCACTAGATAGCATCGTAACTACTTTTTTAGACGAGGAAGGGGCACTAGATAGCATCGTAACTACTTTTTTGGACGAGGAAGGGGCACTAGATAGCATCGTAACTACTCACTGGCGTAGCGAGCTTAACTCGCGCCCGGGGCACAATACATTTTTAGCGCCCCCCCATTCGAAAACCATACAATATTATATGTAAAATATACCATTTGGTGCCCCTTTGTGAGTAGCGCCCGGGGCATGTTGCCCCCTCACTACGCCACTGTAACTACTTTTTTAGACGAGGAAGGGGCACTAGATGGCATCGTTAATATTTTATAACGCCTATAGCATACGTTTCTGTAAAAATTAGATCAAGGAAATTCGTTGCAAAAAAAAAAAACACAATTTTTTTTAAAAATAGTTTGTTTCAAGTAATTTTTGTTTAAAGTTTTTTTTTTTTTTCAAGCAATATTTTATTGGAAATGAATGAACGTTTAAAACAAATATCCTTTTAAAAAAACACTCCTTCAGTTAAATGAACCTTCCAACAAACTGCTTTTCAACAATTTCGGATATTTAAAAAATTAGATTAAGGTAGAACTCCACAAAACATTGTCGGGAAATTTTGAAAGTTGACATTTTTTAGTTATGTTCATATTTGCATTGTTACATACATTCGTCTACCAAGCTAATTTGTTATTTAACTTTAAAATGCAATAATTTGTTAAATCTTTAATGCATGCTCATGTATCCAAACCTCATTAAATTTTGCAAAGTAACCATTAATTACACTTGGTTACAACGATACAAAATAAATAATATAATAAAGAATATGTTTATAAAGATGAAGGTAGTTAGAGCATCAGTAACGGACATCACCCAAAACCTTTTAAGACCAATAAAACGAGTTTTATGGGAAATAATCATGACAAATCGTAGCCTCATTTCGGTAAAAAAGATGAACTACTAATTATCGATAATTAAAAAAAATATTGTCCATCTGCCAAATGAGAAAACATCCAATGATAATTTCTGTCCAAGCAAATTTAGGTACAAGTATTAGGTAGGTTCGAAAATAAATTGGTTGATGAGTTTTCAATGTTGAAAAAATAGGTTAATTTTAGTAACACGGCGGCCATATTGTAAAGCTAATTCGCAAACATTTCTAATTTAATCTCAGACACTAATTATTAACCCCTTGCGAGCCATCCATATGGTTAAAATTAATTTCAATAAAAGATCTATAATTTTAGTTTCCAGTAGTTTTTAATTTAAAAAAAATATTTTTGGGGTGGTGGTCGGGGCGTGTTCTACCTTAATTAATCACGAGATTATGCCCGGATTCGTTGGCCGGATTAAGGACCATTTTAAAGTGCTCCGACTCCGGCCACGTGGAATTAACAACTTCAAGAATCAAGGGGTGACAACCCATGCATCCTTAAATGGGGAGACCACTCCTAACAAATATGGCTATGTACGCCTTACGATAATTGCTAATTCTGGACAAGGCAGTCCTCCAACGTACACACGGTCCGGGGATTTTTTTTTTTAAATGATGGGACACGCAGTGTCAACAGCGACCTCCCTTGACTGGTATTCATTCGGACACGGCGCACTTGTCTCATGAGAATCCTTTCACGGCCCGCTCCCATCAAGGGAACGCTTCTAATTGAGTGGCGAACAGTGAGAGCAGACGATGTGTATCCAAGGTAAACAGTGGCCCCAATGGCCAGTTTTGTCATTGGTAATTGGTGTTGCTGTTGTAGCGTTTATTGATGCTCAAACATTAGTCAACAAGCTAAAAAAAAAAAAAGAGCACAAAAACTTGTGATTGCCACAAGCCTAGAGCCTAGGACACGTTTCCCCTATGAATCGTGGTCATGAAACGAGGGGTCAGAATCGTGGTCATGAAACGAGGGGTCAGAATCGTGGTCATGAAACGAGGGGTCAGAATCGTGGTCATGAAACGAAGGGTCAGAATCGTGGTCATGAAATGAGGGGTCAGAATCGTGGTCATGAAACGAGGGGTCAGAGTCGTGGGCATGAAACGAGGGGTCAGAATCGTGGTCATGAAACGAGGGGTCAGAATCGTGGTCATGAAACGAAGGGTCAGAATCGTGGTCATGAAACGAGGGATCAGAATCGTGGTCATGAAACGAGGGGTCAGAATCGTGGTCATGAAACGAGGGGTCAGAATCGTGGTCATGAAACGAAGGGTCAGAATCGTGGTCATGAAACGAGGGATCAGAATCGTGGTCATGAAACAAGGTGTCAGAATCGTGGTCATGAAACGAGGGGTCAGAATCGTGGTCAAGAAACGAGGGGTCAGAATCGTAGTCATGAAATGAGGGGTCAGAATCGTGGTCATGAAACGAGGTGTCAGAATCGTGGTCATGAAACGAGGGGTCAGAATCGTGGTCATGAAACGAAGGGTCAGAATCGTGGTCATGAAACGAGGGATCAGAATCGTGGTCATGAAACGAGGGATCAGAATCGTGGTCATGAAACAAGGGGTCAGAATCGTGGTCATGAAACGAGGGGTCAGAATCGTGGTCAAGAAACGAGGGGTCAGAATCGTAGTCATGAAATGAGGGGTCAGAATCGTGGTCATGAAATGAGGGGGTCAGAATCGTGGTCCTGAAACGAGGTGTCAGAATCGTGGTCATGAAACGAGGGGTCAGAATCGTGGTCATGAAACGAGGGGTCAGAATCGTGGTCATGAAACGAGGGATCAGAATCGTGGTCATGAAACAAGGGGTCAGAATCGTGGTCATGAAACGAGGGGTCAGAATCGTGGTCAAGAAACGAGGGGTCAGAATCGTAGTCATGAAATGAGGGGTCAGAATCGTGGTCATGAAACGAGGTGTCAGAATCGTGGTCATGAAACGAGGGGTCAGAATCGTGGTCATGAAACGAGGGGTCAGAATCGTGGTCATGAAACGAGGGGTCAGAATCGTGGTCATGAAACGAGGGATCAGAATCGTGGTCATGAAACGAGGGGTCAGAATTCGTCGTCTTGAAACGAGGGGTCAGAACCGTGGTCATGAAACGAAGGGTCAGAATCGTGGGCATTAAGGGTTGCAATCTGGGATCCCGACTCTCGAAAATACCTAACCATAACCGATGGTAGAAAATACCGGGATGGCATGTATGAAAACCGGGATTTTCGAAATTCACGGGATTTCATTTTTCAAACATATTTATCGATTTTCTTCGTGTTCCCATGTCGTTGTTAAAGCAAGCCGTATCAATAATTCGTGTGATATGCAGAGTGCGAACCCCTCACACCAAGTATTTCAAGTTCAAAGAGAGCCGACCGACGGGCTGTACAATGTATATTGTTAATTTGTCAAAAATCATGTCGTTGTGATTAGTTTTGGTTTTACAACGTGCGTGTGTGGTGCGTAAGTGGAGACGTGAGTCACGACGTGAAGATAGAGGATTGGAAAGTGAATGTTTTGATATTATTGACACATAAGTGATTGGTCTAGTCGAATGAAGATCGAATGTTGACTTATATTAACAATTTGTTTCTAACATGAAATATATGGAAATAATAACACGCTGCACTCGAACCACGGGGTAAACTTTAAATAACAAAACTGTTTGATCTCTTGATTTCCTTTAGATATTCCAGAGTACCTACACATTTAAAACTATGACTAAATCCGTATTTTGATAATCAAATAGCTTATGTTTAAGACAGAAAAAGTATGTTACTTCTATTTTATGATAACAATATTAATAATCCAAATTCACCTCATAATTGATTTTCGAGCTATTTTGTCCCATTCTGAATGTCCCAATTTGTCTGTAACGTACTTAGCCAAACATTTACATGGTTGAATGTCCCAGTTTGTCTGTACCGTACTTAGACAAACATTTACATGAAAATTTTAACACATTTTTTAAAAAGTTGCACCCATCAAACCAAATCGATTAAATAAGTAAATTTTTGTTAATGATTTAAATTCCCTTCATGTTGATAGAAAAAATGGGGACACTGAAAAAAAATAAATTTTTTTTTGCTATATAGGATAGTTTATTTAAACCAATTTTGACGCAAAATTTGATCGTGTGAACTTGAAAAAAAAAATCGATCAACATTCCGTTCAATCAAACTTCCGTCGATCAATTGTCCGTTGACGAAATTTCTTTCAAACAAATGTCCGGTAACGGTTAATTATTTGTAGACGAAGACTTCGATAAAAAAAAAAAAAAGCTAGATAAGGCATTAAATGAAACAACTCTTAAAAATAAAGTTTTTCTTATAAATCCAGTATAAAATGTAATATCGAGCAATGAGGCGATTGGGGGTGGGGGCTGTCAATTTGACAAAACATGCACACATAATTATATTCTAATGAACCACCTGCTTTTCTACCTCAGACATATTTCACCATTTCAAAAAAAAACAACAAAACAATAGAAGATATTTCGCACCAAACGCACTTACGATATGTTTTTAGAAAGACTCTTATTTAGCGAAGTTATCAAGACTCTTATTTAGCGAAGTTATCATGACTCTTATTTAGCGAAGTTATCATGACTCTTATTTAGCGAAGTTATCAAGACTCTTATTTAGCGAAGTTATCATGACTCTTATTTAGCGAAGTTATCATGACTCTTATTTAGTGAAGTTATCAAGACTCTTATTTAGCGAAGTTATCAAGACTCTTATTTAGCGAAGTTATCATGACTCTTATTTAGCGAAGTTATCAAGACTCTTATTTAGCGAAGTTATCATGACTCTTATTTAGCGAAGTTATCAAGACTCTTATTTAGCGAAGTTATCATGACTCTTATTTAGCGAAGTTATCAAGACTCTTATTTAGCGAAGTTATCATGACTCTTATTTAGCGAAGTTATCATGACTCTTATTTAGCGAAGTTATCAAGACTCTTATTTAGCGAAGTTATCATGACTCTTATTTAGCGAAGTTATCATGACTCTTATTTAGCGAAGTTATCAAGACTCTTATTTAGCGAAGTTATCATGAATCTTATTTAGCGAAGTTATCAAGACTCTTATTTAGCGAAGTTATCAAGACTCTTATTTAGCGAAGTTATCAAGACTCTTATTTAGCGAAGTTATCAAGACTCTTATTTAGCGAAGTTATCATGACTCTTATTTAGCGAAGTTATCAAGACTCTTATTTAGCGAAGTTATCAAGACTCTTATTTAGCGAAGTTATCAAGACTCTTATTTAGCGAAGTTATCATGACTTTTATTTAGCGAAGTTATCAAGACTCTTATTTAGCGAAGTTATCATGACTCTTATTTAGCGAAGTTATCAAGACTCTTATTTAGCGAAGTTATCAAGACTCTTATTTAGCGAAGTTATCATGACTCTTATTTAGCGAAGTTATCAAGACTCTTATTTAGCGAAGTTATCATGACTCTTATTTAGCGAAGTTATCAAGACTCTTATTTAGTGAAGTTATCATGACTCTTATTTAGCGAAGTTATCAAGACTCTTATTTAGCGAAGTTATCATGACTCTTATTTAGCGAAGTTATCATGACTCTTATTTAGCGAAGTTATCAAGACTCTTATTTAGCGAAGTTATCATGACTCTTATTTAGCGAAGTTATCAAGACTCTTATTTAGCGAAGTTATCATGACTCTTATTTAGCGAAGTTATCAAGACTCTTATTTAGCGAAGTTATCAAGACTCTTATTTAGCGAAGTTATCATGACTCTTATTTAGCGAAGTTATCAAGACTCTTATTTAGCGAAGTTATCATGACTCTTATTTAAGGAAGTTATCATGACTCTTATTTAGCGAAGTTATCAAGACTCTTATTTAGCGAAGTTATCATGACTCTTATTTAGCGAAGTTATCAAGACTCTTATTTAGCGAAGTTATCATGACTCTTATTTAGCGAAGTTATCAAGACTCTTATTTAGCGAAGTTATCAAGACTCTTATTTAGCGAAGTTATCAAGACTCTTATTTAGCGAAGTTATCAAGACTCTTATTTAGCGAAGTTATCATGACTCTTATTTCGTGAAATCAGTGGCATCATTTTCTCTTCATCTTCCTTTTGAAAAAGGGGTGATTTACAGGTGTTCGGGTTGGGGGGAGGGTGGGGCTGAAAATTTGTAAGAATAAGTTGTCATCGGCAACGAGTCCATGTGTCAAGTTTCAGCGTGGTAGGTTGACGGGAAGTGGGTCACTTAGCCGTCCAAAGATTTTGCCAACCAGCCACGAACAAAAGCGGAGTTAAAAAAAAGATAAGGTAATTGCACGCTACTGGTCCCTCTGTCGCTCACCCTAACCCGAACCCTAAATCTGTCATAAACAAAGGGAAGTGACTCCCAATAAGGGGACCACAACAGCACATTAGCCAAAGATAAGATGTAAAGATCAAGGCTATCGTTTCAGTGCGTTCATTAAAGAACTGATATATATTTTGTGGGTGCTTTTTAAAATATTTTAAAATATTGTGTAATGCCATGCGACCCGCGAACGGGTTCCTCTCTGTCAAAATGGCCCTTCGAAGTCTTTTAGGGTGCCCCCCCCCCCCCCCCCCCCCCCCTGGTTTGAATGGAAGCCATGGTCCATTTCGATTCGCTACCGATTAAAAGCAAAATAAACGTTTTTACTTAGAGAATTAATTAATTTAACATTCTTCAATTTTTTTTTGCCGATGAAAAAACACTTTTAAATTAACCTATGAAACAAATACCCGCATCTTTATTGCAAGTTAAGACACAACATAATGGTCGGGCGGAGGGGGGTGTGTGGTTGCGCGCGGATGGGGGCGGGGGGACGTGTGCTGTCCACGTCGGTTGTGGACGGGTTCTTAGCTAGCATATATGATACTTGTTCTGTAGCGACATCTATTTGGATGCACGTGATCCTTCAAATACTCATAGACACGGTGTTGTCAGCATAGAAGCAGTGGCGTAGGAAGGGGTTGTGGAGGGGGCGGACCACCCAGGGCGCACTATTTTTCTTATGTAGAGGGGCGGCTTGCTCTGCGATCTGGGCGACAATGACTCTAGCGACCCCACAGCAAATAAGTAAACGCAAAGAACATTAAATAACAAAATAGCCAGAAAAACCGACCATGTCACTTTGAATGAATGGGGGTCCGGCTAAAAGGTTAAACATTTGAATGAATGGGGGTCCGGCTAAAAGGTTAAACATTTGAATGAATGGGGGTCCAACTAAAGGTTAAACATTTGAATGAATGGGGGTCCGGCTAAAAGGTTAAACATTTGAATGAATGGGGGTCCAGCTAAAAGGTTAAACATTTGAATGAATGGGGGTCCAGCTAAAAGGTTAAACATTTGATTGAAAGGTGGTCCAGCTAAAGGATAAACATTTGAATGAAAATTTCATGTCCATTAACTTTTTATTCTTCCGTTATAAATATGTCATTTGTGCGAGGGCATATATCCTATTCGTATGTCCAAGTAAGTGTCGTATGTCAGCCAGCGTCGTATCTGTCAGTGTCGTATCCCAATATGAGATCCTAAACTGACATACCAAAAATGACAACATAAACATGATGTCATCTTAAATATGACATCCTAAAAATGAGATGGTGCAAAGGGTAAAAATAAACCGATCTATATGAATTCACCACCCCCCCCCCATACCCTGAGGGTCGGCAGCTTCCCGGCAGTAGGTTAATCCACTATGAGTATGAGATTTACATCTAAACTCTTCACTCAGAACGTCCCACATCCCCCCCCCCATACCCTGAGAGTCGGCAGCTGCCCGGCAGTAGGTTAATCCACTATGAGTATGAGATTTACATCTAAACTCTTCACTCAGAACGTCCCACATCCCTCCCCCATACCCTGAGGGTCGGCAGCTTCCCGGTAGTAGGTTAATCCACTATGAGTATGAGATTTACATCTAAACTCTTCACTCAGAACGTCCCACCTGCCCCCCCCCCCCCCCCGTTATACTATATATACTTAAACACGACGCCCCACCAGTTGGACGAGTTGATGTGCTCGAATGTCTACTGGCTTGCCGTGTACATACATTTATTTAGTGAGGCACACAGCACACAGGTAATGACGAACCAGCACACAGGCAATGACGAACTGTTAGATATTACAACACACCGCCAGTCTGTAGCTGTCAAATACAAATACATTTCAGCTCTCCGGGGGTCGGCACAACGGAAGTGACAATGTGGCCTAGATGATTAGAATATGTCGAAGATGACGCACCATAAACTGAGTTTCTGAAACAAACGAAACTAAGGACGACACAATTTTGGAGCTCATCAGATGTTTTTCTTTCACCTTCTTCTTCTATATTTTAAGGGCCCACGATCGATGAATTGATAATTCTGGCTCCTATGTTTCAGAGGGGTTCGCGATGTTACTGTGCGTGGTTTTGAAAAGGGCTACTTCACTGGCTGCAAAGGCTACTCAGCGGTGGTATTATGAACTGGGGGTTTGGAAGACAGAAGGCAATAGAAGCCAATGTGTCAAGTGTAGTCTCAACTGTTGCTTTTGGAAGCTTGTTCCATTCCTTTTCAATGACTTCAAATCACCAGAGCCGTCGCGAGACTTTTGAAGGCCCCAACCCCTTTGCCACTTTTCGAGTTTGTGGCGCACCCCCCCCCCACCCCTTGTATTCAAAGTTGTTAGTTTATTTTTTTCATACATCACAAATTAGGAGCCTTTAAATATCCGAGACCCAGCCCCCTACTCCTTTTTTCAGCCGCAAGAGTTGCAGGGCCCACGCGACGGCCCTGAAATTACGGCACGTCTTTTACTATTAGCGTTATTATGTCTTAAGCAAGGCCTGGGAGGGCTTAGGTTTAGGGAGGTTCTGACTAGCCACTTAACAAAACAAACAAACAAAACCAGCCTATCACCTAAAGCGTACTGATATCACAACGGGGGAGTCTCCATAATCCTCTTAAGAAAAATGGTGCGTCTTTTAACTGACTCACATTCTTACGAGACAATTTTAGTGTTATTCAACTGGGTGTTGCCGATGACAAATAATTTTTTTTTTTTATAAAACCTCTTCAACTATAAATTCCCACGTAACTCTTTACCCCTCACCCTCTCTCTCTCTCTGTGTCTCATCCTCTCTCTCTCTCTTCTCAGCAGATGTAATGCCACCCTTTCGGTTACAAATTATTCTTAGCGATAATTCCGTTTTCTTACCGATAGCTCTATCCATTTAGCTACCATTCCACCTCGTCAGCCACCACTCCACCTCATCAGCTACCACTGCACCTCATCAGCTACCACTGCACCTCATCAGCTACCACTGCACCTCATCAGCTACCACTGCACATCATCAGCTACCACTCCACATCATCAGCTACCATTCCACATCATCAGCTACCACTCCACATCATCAGCTACCATTCCACATCATCAGCTACCATTCCACATCATCAGCTACCACTCCACATCATCAGCTACCACTCCACATCATCAGCTACCACTCCACATCATCAGCTACCATTCCACATCATCAGCTACCATTCCACATCATCAGCTACCACTCCACATCATCAGCTACCACTCCACATCATCAGCTACCACTCCACATCATCAGCTACCACTCCACATCATCAGCTACCACTCCACATCATCAGCTACCACTCCACATCATCAGCTACCACTCCACATCATCAGCTACCATTCCACATCATCAGCTACCACTCCACATCATCAGCTACCATTCCACATCATCAGCTACCATTCCACATCATCAGCTACCACTCCACATCATCAGCTACCACTCCACATCATCAGCTACCATTCCACATCATCAGCTACCACTCCACATCATCAGCTACCACTCCACATCATCAGCTACCATTCCACATCATCAGCTACCATTCCACATCATCAGCTACCACTCCACATCATCAGCTACCACTCCACATCATCAGCTACCATTCCACATCATCAGCTACCACTCCACATCATCAGCTACCACTCCACATCATCAGCTACCACTCCACATCATCAGTTACCATTCCACCTCATCAGCTACCATTCCACCTCATCGGCTACCACTCCACATCATCAGTTACCATTCCACCTCATCGGCTACCACTCCACATCATCAGCTACCATTCCACATCATCAGCTACCACTCCACATCATCAGCTACCATTCCACATCATCAGCTACCACTCCACATCATCAGCTACCACTCCACATCATCAGCTACCACTCCACCTCATCAGCTACCATTCCACCTCATCAGCTACCATTCCAACTCCTCAGCTACCATTCCACATCATCAGCTACCATTCCACATCATCAGCTACCATTCCACATCATCAGCTACCATTCCAACTCCTCAGCTACCATTCCACATCATCAGCTACCATTCCACATCATCAGCTACCATTCCACATCATCAGCTACCATTCCAACTCCTCAGCTACCATTCCACATCATCGGCTACCATTCAACATCATCAGCTACCATTCCACATCATCGGCTACCATTCCAACTCCTCAGCTACCATTCCACATCATCAGCTACCACTCCACATCATCAGCTACCATTCCACCTCTTGATCTATGATAACATTTCCACCTGGGACATTCAGAAAACTAAAAGCAATGGGGGAAAAAACCAGCGAAATCGCTACGTAAATAAATCGTCAACAACATCACCTACATGCAGAGCAGTGGCGCCGTCCGGCCATTGTCTTCCGTTCGATAATTGGTTACAGGGGCCACTGGCCTCCTAATGTTGGCCCCTTTGTTGGGCGGTACAATCCAGGGAATCGACATTTCGTCGACCAATGGAGCTTACAATAACGATGCTGAGAACTGTATCGATCTATCGATCACATATTGGCAATCGCAAACTGTGTGTGTGTGTAGGAGGGGGAGGGTTGGTAATGGCGGACTAGATCTAATTCAGAAACATCACTTCAATATTTAATATTATATGCAGATTAGCGTGACCCATTTTTTTTACATATGTTGCCGTGGCGTTCCATGATGAAAGTTTAAAACAAAAATGTAAACAAGGGCTCATATTAGGATTGTTGATTTTAAAATAATTGGCATTTAAAAAAAAAAATATTTTCAATGTTATATTTCTAACGGACACAATTAACCAAAAAAAAAAATAATTATCTAAATTTGTGGAGCCAAAAATATGCAAATATCCTTGGCGTGTGACTACTTCTCTGTCAAGTATATAACTCTAAGTCATAAAACGCAAAATCTGATATATTTCGTACGTTTGTGGTATGCCTATCTTCATACAAGCAAGAACAAATGACAAATGTCAAGAACTTTAATTTTGTTTGGCTTTAAAAGCCTTAAAAAGCAGGCCTGCACAACATACGGCCCAGGCCTGCACAACATACGGCCCAGGCCTGCACAACATACGGCCCACCTTACATTTTGAGTTGTGCAAGTCTGCTTAAAAGGATCAATTTCTTAATTTGCGGACAAATCGTTTTTTCGGGTCACATTCGGACCTTGGCCACCCTGCTTAAAAAGACGAACAATAGAAAGTATGAGAGAAAAATACGGATCAGCCATAAAAAATACGACTCAGCCATTGAAAAATAAAACTCAGCCATGAAAAGTACAGCTGAATCATGAAAAGTACAGCTCAGCCATGAAAAATATGGCTGAGTCATGGAAAATAAAGATCAGCCATGAAAAATACGATTCAGCCATGAAAAATACGACTCAGCCATGAAAAATATGTCTCTGCCATGAAAGGTGCCAATAAATGGGGAAAATTATCGCAAACAAGACAGGAGACATGAAATTCCAGCTATCCACCTAGAGTGATTGCAACTCGGACAATCATGGTGTGATTGCAACTCTGACAATCATAGAGTGATTGCAACTCTGACAATCATGGAAGAGAATAACAGTCAAGTTAATCAACACATAAACTTTTTATGTTATATTTATGTTCCTACACGATCCTCCCCCCACCCCACAAAAATCACGAACCAAAACCACAAAAAAAATTAAAAATGTAAAAAAATAATAATTGAGAAATTGCTTTTCTAGGTGTCTCCCAACCGGATATGTGTGTAACTATAAACATATCACATGGCATATCCGTTTATTGTACCCAGGACGTGCAGAAAATCTTGTAGCCATTGTCCTAACACGGAGTATTTATTCACAGTCGGCTGATAGTACTAATCAGTGCTAGCGGCAGTAAACCATTAACCGGCTGGGAGTAATAATCATTGATAGCGGTAGTAAACCATTAACCGGCTGGGAGTAATAAGTTTGTGCTCCCAAAATGCCACACACCCAATAATGGGGGCGTTCAAATGCCCACCCCCTCCCTCTTTTTTTTCCTTCTAACTCGGAATACGTCACGAAAGAACACGCTACTACTGCGTTGACAAAAGGAAACTTATCCATCAGTTCGCCAAACTGAAAGTTTGGTAAAACCTGTAATACCACACATTCCCTGGACCCCATTCGAAATACCACAGTCACGCTTACCCTTACATCTCACCTAGCAGGGCCGGCGCTAGGAGGGTGCGGGGCCTTGGGCAAATTGAATTTTGCGGGACCGTTGACGTTATATATTCCTTCGATAGGAAATTAAGACACGTTATAGTCGTACTGGGGCCTTGCTGGTCACAATGGGACGTGTCGTACTGGGTCCTGACTGGTCATAATAGGACGTGTCGTACTGGGGCCTTGCTGGTCATAATGGGACGTGACGTACTGGGGCCTGACTGGTCATAATAGGACTGTCGTACTGGGGCCTTGCTGGTCATAATGGGACGTGTCGTACTGGCGCCTTGGGACGCGTCATAACGGATATTTATTCACTCGCTTAGTTTCCGAAATTTCTATTATTTCCTATAACTGTTAATTGTCCTGGTCCAAATTTCTCATCGCGGCTCTATTGTTATCAATATCTAGGTTGTCAAAAACAAATAACGAAAACACGAAGCTGAATGAGCCATTGTAATTTGGACACAAGCCAAGGCTGAACAAAAGGTTAACGGGTATATATACAGTATAAAATTCCCTGATAATCCCCTTTCGTCTGCTAAACATGCGCCCAGAGGTCTTCCCGAGATTCATCTCGAAGGGATAGTAAGGGAGCCAGACTGACCTTCAGACCATTTGATTATCTAATAACTCCGAATATTGTGTTGACGGGATAAGGAACTATTAGTAGGCTTAGGTACTTAGGTATATTATAAATATACCACGACAACGCGCCCAATTCGCTATCCCTCTAGCGCCGGCCCTGCACCTAGACCCCTCCCATCTGTCCCCCCCCCCCCCACATCCCACCAAACCCTCTCACATCCTCTGTTTTTTAAACTTTGAAGCAGCACAATATGAACCTAAGTCAACTCTATCTAACATTACATCTAGGTCAATAAATCCTTCAATGGATTTTCAACGTTCCCCAGACAGGACACCGCCAGGCGTTCAAAGAAAAGCAAAGAGCGAAATAAAGGCCTGGGCCCCGTGATACTCGCATAGAGCTATTGTATTTGTTCCCAGCTGAAAAAAAAAAAGGGGGGGGGGGGGTATTTTGGTTAACAAAATAATCCCCAACCATCGAGTTTGAAATTTAGACCGTGTTAGATTTGGTCGTGTCGGGGGAACAGTTGAGCACACATTAAAAAGTCTAGGGTTAGGTAAAAATTCAACACCGGGGACACAATGACAAGCTGCAGTATGGAGTGACGATCTTTACTGACTAACAACACGTAAAACTGTGGATGGCACACAGTCGTGGTGCAAATTAAGGCTGACTGCCGCCCTAGGCACTGATAAATCTCGCCCCCCCCCCCCACTCCTTTCCTCGAAGTTATGCGGGTTTTTACAAATTTCAAGATAAATAAATAAATACCTTTTTTAATGACCTACATATTTCTTTCTATACTGCCTATTGAATTCATATACAGCTGCCACTAGTGTTAGCCCCACTATCGTAATTATCACAAACATGAGTAATGTCAACGAATATTTTTTAAAAAAAATGTCTTCAAAATAACTTTCATAAAGAAATAATTCAAATAAATTAGGCTTTTGTTTTTGTAGGGCCAACCTCGGAGTCCGACAAGTTTGTTGTAATCCAAAGAATTCAGATAGATTCATTAAAAAAAACAAATAAATTAATTAATATGAAGACATAAAGTATTTACCTTCGATTTTTATAAATAGGAAGTAAATACAATTTGTTAGAGTTAACCTCCTTAAAAAAAAAAGAAAAATTGCGATTCGCAAATGGGTCGTAATATCACAGTAGCTGCCGTAACACCACAGTAGTGGCAGTAACACCACGGTAGCGGCCGTTACACCACAGTAGCGGCCGTAACACCACAGTAGCCGCCGTAACACCACAGCAGCGGCCGCAACACCACAGCAGCGGCCGCAACACCACAGTAGCGGTCGTAACACCACAGTAGCATCATTCAGGGCCGATGATCGGTGTTTATAACAGTTGGTGGGTTAATACACAGTTAAGCATTCGATGTTGTGTCTTGTCATGTCCTGAACAGATGGGTCTTGTGGAGGCTACTGAAGGTGTTAGAAGACTACACATTTCTGACGACCAAGAAACAGATCATTACTATCAATTTTTATTTTTTTTACAAATCTCCATTCGTTTTTTTTTGTTCTTGGTCTCTACCCACTTGGCCCTGGCACCCCATTTGGCCCTGGCGCCCCATTTGGCACTGGTGCCCCATTTGACCCTGGTGCCCCCCTAAGCACGTACTTAGTCTACTTAATGGTACGGCCCCACATACAACGAAACAGTAACACATTCAAGATGAGTGTGATGTCTCGAGCGATGCATTCCTAATATTGCTTCTTTGCTCCAAATAGATAAGGGTGTCGGGACACACACGTGTCGCCAGTAACGATTCACGTGTGTCGCATAAGATTGTGATATAAATTATACATGAAATAAATACGGAGTTAAAAAAAAAAGTTTCTTTGGATCGTTCTTCTTCTTTGCCTTTTTTTTCCCGACTGCCAATTTGATAATAAACTATCGCCAATAAGCTTTGTCATTTCTAAGATCGGAAAACGTCACAAAGCATTGCGTAATGTTACTATTTTTAGACAATGTTTTCGTAAAACATAGTTTCTAAACAACGTTTTTCCGCATATATAGCAGTAAAAATTTGTTTCGTAAAATCTTTCGCCACTACGCTGGCTCACATGAACGTAGAGGTACCGAATAGCTATTGAGAGACTGGCCCGATGATTTTAACTACGCGGCCGTGAGAAAGCCGCCCCTAGGCAACCGTTTCGTCCCGCCACTACCAACGTCCCGACCGAAAGACTCCCTGGGCGGTGGGGGTTGGTAACGCAACACCAAACCACCGGAGTGGAAGCAAAGCCGTCCTGACCCACAGAGAGTTAACTGCGGACGCTTTAAACGCAGCGTCCTCGGTCGACCGGGCCTCCTCTAGGTCAAGGGGGAGGTTCCCGGCGCCCTCCCGCACGGGCTGGAGTCGGGTTGAGTCCTTCAGTGCTCTGGTTTGTGTGGGGGAGCGCCGGGGGGGGGGCATTAAGAGCTCACGCTCGACGGCCCACCGATTCCATCTCTTATGCGACATTACTATCTTAATGAGATTTCCTCCATTAAACGACAAACCATATCGCTCCCCCCCCCCCCCCCACCTTTCAAGCTCTTGCTATTTCCTTTAACTCTTTCCAACTCTGTACGATCATAATCGCTTGCAAGAGATTGTTATTTACAATAATGCAACTAATTCTAATTGAATAATTTCTTAGGACGCTGGAAACAGTATTTAACGTTTTTTTTAAAACTTTGTCGCAAACATTTGCTGATTGAAGTGTGTCTTGAAGCTGTCACTAGCTCAAGTGAGTGTGTCGTGGAATTTTAATAACAAATGTTCAAGTGTGTCGTAAGAAGAAAACACAACCACGAGTCTCAGGTCGGCAGCAAACTACGGTCCGCGTGCCAAATCAGGCCCGCGACCTAAGTTTATCCGGCACGCGGGGTCATCAGTGATTTTGAAGCCGCAGTGGGTGCACAGTATGTAAGTCAAACAACGGAGTACGGCATTTTCTAAGAAGTACACTCATAAAAATCCATTGCTCATACTAAGCTCGCAGTTGATGCATGTTAACTGTTTCCCCAGTTAGTGCGATCGTAATTTTTAGGTGAAATAATTATCTTTTTCAGTTAGACAATTTAAAAAAAAAATGTGTTATAGTTATTTAGATAATATAAGCCATATCCATTCAGAAATCCCCCCATCTGCAGCCAATAAATGACCACTGCTATATGCGAGAGACATCTGTTCGTGGTTAGTTTTGCACCAAATAGTATAACTATTTTGATTTAATGGTAAATCTATGTTAGTGAACCACGAAATGAATCAACTTGATGAACAGTTGCGAATGCGTGCAAAGCTGGAAAATAAAATAAAAACATTGAATGAATGCATTTATGCAAGATGGCAGATTGGACCAAACGAGAAAAGGCTGCGATGTCCGGAAACGAGAGTAAATTAAAATCCCACGCAACAGAGAAGGGGGTCAAAGAGGGAAATGACGAAATAGGACGTAAACCTGTTAAACGGCTGTTAAAGCGTAAAGTTAGGTCCGAACTAACGTCTTACATACACAGGCGTAGGAAGTAGAGGCGGGTGGTTGGGAGCAGTTCACCCCTAGAGGGACTTTATTTAAAAAGGAGAGTGGGGGAGGTGTTCGTTCCATTTCAAATACAATATATTGCTTATGTCTTCTGTAAGTTCTGTGGTTTTTTGAGTAAGGGGAGGTAAAGTCAAGGACCGCCCCGGGCGTCACAAACCCTAGCCACCCCACTGCTTGCGTTATATAATGCGCCAGTGTTCTGTATTTAATTAAGTGGAAAAGGTTTGATGTTTTTTACTTCTTCTTTTATTTTTGTTATACACACCTACAAACACACGTAAATACACGCACTCAGAGAGCACGCATATGGAGTTAATACACACAGAGAGCACGCATGTGGAGTTAGTACACACAGAGAGCACGCATGTGGAGTTAGTACACACAGAGAGCACGTATGTGGAGTTAGTACAGACAGAGAGCACGCATGTGGAGTTAGTACACACAGAGAGCGCGCATGTGGAGTTACTACACACAGAGAGCACGCATGTGGAGTTAGTACACACAGAGAGCGCGCATGTGGAGTTACTACACACAGAGAGCACGCATGTGGAGTTAGTACACACACAGAGCGCGAATGTGGAGTTAGAACACAAAGAGAGCAACAATATGGAGTTAGTACACACAAAGCACACATGTGGAGTAGCACAAACACAGAGCACGCAGTGGAGTTAGTATACACAGCGTTGGTAACACAAGCAATTAATAAATACAGAGATTTTGACATTATCCACATTGTAATCTCATAGAACTAAGAGATTTGATTCGTTGATCAATTTTAAACCGAAACAAACAAAGCATAAATCATATCCTACTTTTTAATGGCTTAATATTTTTAGAAAGACAGTCAAGAGACAGTACTCATCTAATACAAGCGTGAACTCCCCCTACTCTATGAATCTTAAGTGACCTCTGACCTTAACGACTAAACTGTTGAAACAAGAATCAGATTGACTGGAATGTTGCTACTCTACCACGCAGAAATGACATTAATAAAAAAACAACTCCATCGATCAAGTGGTACAGGTGCACTTAAAAATGGCGTCAGGCAAATCCCCCCCCCCCCCCCCCCCCGGTGACCATCAAATATAGATTAGCGTTACACACCCCGGGCCCCTAACCCCACCATGATTTTTTTTTTTGATTGGCGACAGAGATCATATTTGGAGTGGTTTTTAGGTGGGTGGAATATTAAACATACCTCGTAAGGTCTTGTGTTTCATACCACTGATAGGTAACACAAATTCACAACAACCTCGAGATGGCTAGCTGGATGGCTAGCTGGATGGCTAGCTGGATGGCTAGCTGGATGGCTAGCTGGATGGCTAGCTGGATGGCTAGCTGGATGGCTAGCTGGATGGCTGTGCGATCTGAATCGCGTGAAACCCCCAGCGAAAGCCGAGACACAAAAAAAGCTATAAAAAAAAACCAAGAAAGACCCTCTCATACAGTTCCTCATGTTGTGGCTACCCCCAAACCACAAAATTATTTTCGTTCCTACTTCATAACTGTAGGGCATATGTGTTTTCCGATGGTCTTAGGCGACCCACGTGAAAGGGTTGTGCGACCCCCAAAGGGGTCACGACCCACGGGTTGAGAGCCGCTGCTGTAGAAGGACTATAACAGAGAGTGAACGTTTTGGCCAAACAACATTGGACGGCAAAAACAGTTAAAGACAGAGGCAAACACTCTTAGCTTGCTGTATAGAGTAGTCTGCAGGAAATGGTAGATAATACATGCAACATATTTTTTGGAATAATAAATAATTATGGGAATAAATTTAAAATAACATGTATTTTGAAACATATATTATAGTCTCAAAGATTGTAAGCTTTGAATTTACTTTTCTGGTTCTACCCGAGTTCTACAACATATGAAGTTGGGCTGGGTGTTAAAATGAAAAGTCAGTTTAGTCGATGAGATTTTTTAACATACATCGTTAATTCTTTGGAGCAGGAATTTCGATACCCATGGGAATTAAGTAGTGGTTATCCTAATTCTTAAGATGCGTCAGTTCATGTTTCAGATGTACACATTAACGTTCACATGTACACATTAAAGTTCACATGTACACATTCAGTCTTCGACGACCATCTAAGATAGCAGTAAGGAGAAATGTATATAAGTAACAGTAAGGAACAACGTACGGTGAAAATGTTAGATACTTTAAAAAAAAATAAGTTAAAGAGTAATTTTCATTGAAACCCACCAGCAAGGTCGGCAATCCTAGCAACTTTTTAAATCAAAAACCAGAAACAACAACAACAAAAACCCATCAAACTTTATATAAATTATACATGCTAAAGACTAAAGAAATATTTTTGAAGCCGCAGGCTGGGTAGGTTGTTCTGAGTACTTCTCTCCGTTACATCTCATGACAGAAAGTTAACTACTTACTTGTCTGTCTAGGTTGACCAAGAGTCGCCATCTTGGAAAGAAAACACACACAAGCAGAAACAGTTGCAGACGATGGCAGAAAACGACCCCCAGAAATCACATAACCGAAGAATCAAAAGTATTGAACACTGCAAGTCAGTGCCTGGTCGAATGAGGGCCGCACACAAAAATCTAGCGCGCGGACAGAATCCAAGTGTTGGGTCGGTCATTCAGTGATGAAAGAATTGATTGGATGCACAGTGAAAAATAATATCCAAAAACTACATCGGAGCGGAAAAAGAAATTGATGAAATAGTGGAGCATTGCTGTCAGGCGCTGTGAGAACGCATTCACGCGAGCTTCACCCGTGGACTGAGACCTGGAGGTCCACATCGAACTATGCCAGGCTTTCGGCCTTAATCCCGCACTGTCAAGTATGCGTGTGTGCGGAGGGTACCTGGTTTTGGGTTGGGGGCGGCTGGAGGTGCGGCTGATGACAATATTAACATTGTCTGTAAAGTTCCAAGCCAGACTTATGATGATAAAAGAAGGATCATGTCTTAAATGACGCCATTACTTGAGATTTTATTGCCTTTTAAAATATTGGAGGTGACGTCATTTTTTTAAAACCCCAGTTTAATCTATCAGAAATGGGAAAATTTGTCTTTTATCTCAGTGCTTCTCAAAATTATTTGAAAGACGGACCAGGAGGAATTTTGTTTTCCTGCAGTGACCAGTGCTCTAATTTTTTTTATTATTTCGACTTTCACTTTTTTGCGGACCGGTCACGTTGGGCCCGCGGACCTCAGCTTCTCCACAAACCACAAACCACCACCTTAAGAAGTTTTGCTTTACGCTATTCTAAATTTTAGTTTGAAAATTCTATCCGCCTTTCAGATGTGGATAATCAAGGCATTCACAATCTTGATAATTGTCCCCCCCCCCCCCCCCCCGCGTACGTAGATGTACACGTGATATAAAATTTAGCGTGACGTCACAATACGAAGCTTCCAGTAAAATGTGTTCAATAAATGATATGGAATCTGAGAATTAATTCCAACATTTCAAATGATCGAGTCCACGCCTCAAAGGTTCAAATAGCATCACACCTTCTCAGTGTAAGGTTTAAATAGCATCACACCTTCTCAGTGTAAGGTTCAAATAGCATCACACCTTCTCAGTGTAAGGTTCAAATAGCATTACACCTTCTCAGTGTAAAGTTCAAATAGCATCACACCTTCTCAGTGTAAGGTTCAAATAGCATCACACCTTCTCAGTGTAAGGTTTAAATAGCATCACACCTTCTCAGTGTAAGGTTCAAATAGCATCACACCTTCTCAGTGTAAGGTTCAAATAGCATCACACCTTCTCAGTGTAAGGTTCAAATAGCATCACACCTTCTCAGTGTAAGGTTCAAATAGCATCACACCTTCTCAGTGTAAGGTTCAAATAGCATCACACCTTCTCAGTGTAAGGTTCAAATAGCATCACACCTTCTCAGTGTAAGGTTCAAATAGCATCACACCTTCTCAGTGTAAGGTTCAAATAGCATTACACCTTCTCAGTGTAAGGTTCAAATAGCATCACACCTTCTCAGTGTAAGGTTCAAATAGCATCACACCTTCTCAGTGTAAGGTTCAAATAGCATCACACCTTCTCAGTGTAAGGTTCAAATAGCATCACACCTTCTCAGTGTAAGGTTCAAATAGCATCACACCTTCTCAGTGTAAGGTTCAAATAGCATCACACCTTCTCAGTGTAACGTTCAAATAGCATCACACCTTCTCAGTGTAAGGTTTAAATAGCATTACACCTTCTCAGTGTAAGGTTCAAATAGCATCACACCTTCTCAGTGTAAGGTTCAAATAGCATCACCCTTCTCAGTGTAACGTTCAAATAGCATTACACCTTCTCAGTGTAAGGTTAAAATAGCATTACACCTTCTCAGTGTAAGGTTCAAATAGCATTACACCTTCTCAGTGTAAGGTTCAAATAGCATTACACCTTCTCAGTGTAAGGTTCAAATAGCATTACACCTTCTCAGTGTAAGGTTCAAATAGCATTACACCTTCTCAGTGCTAAAGCAATGAATCAGTACAACTATCCAATCTTTAGCTCCCAACCACGCCATTTCAGCTTTCATTTTAACATAAATGTCCCTTTCCCCATGTTTATGGTAGTATTCTTTTTACCGTTCTATTGCCCTTCACTTCACCATCCCCCCTGATCCAACTCCATAGCTCTTGCCACCACAACCCACATCGCCAAAACCCAACTCCACACAACTCCGCACCTTCTTTTCTCCTATTACCTAAATTAACATCCCTCCCTAAATTCACAACCATACCAAAACACAACCCCTTACTCGAACAGCCCCCAACCCTCCCCTCAGCCTCTCTTCCCTAATCGGTAACCTCTGTCCCTCCAGCCTCTCTTCCCTAATCGGTAACCTCTGTCCCTCCAGCCTCTCTTCCCTAATCGGTAACCTCTGTTCCTCCAGCCTCTCCTCCCTAATCGGTAACCTCTGTTCCTCCAGCCTCTCCTCCCTAATCGGTAACCTCTGTTCCTCCAGCCTCTCTTCCCTAATCGGTAACCTCTGTCACCACACTTCCCTTGTGTACATCGCTAATGTTTAATATTTGTCAAAGTTTTTCCAGCAATCGAAATAGAATCGCGAGTCCAAGCACAATGCAACCAATTCACCCGTTGGCTGTTAAAAAATACATATCCAGTAAATAATCAAATTGATCTAACTAAATGATGTAAAAAAAAAACAATATTTAAAAATTATTTTTTAAAAAGACTATTTAAAAAAAAATCAACTTCGAGTTGTGCACACTAAAAAGTGGAAGATAATAAACACATTTCTTAAAATGCATTACTCAAAGAAAGTCTGTGCAGACGTCTAGACTAGTTTTTCTACGTAAACCAAGGATTCCCAATTGAAAGTAGAAAAAAACTTAAAAATGTTTTATTTATATTTATTTATTTGAAAATAATTTCTGCACATACTTTCTTTTAAGAAGGAACATTTTCGATATCCCATCGGAGACAGGTTTTTAAATAATTGATTTGCAACACAGATATTCGACTCCTACCCTTTAGGTCTTCCATCTAAAGATCAATGAAATGATTCGGGAATCAGTGATCAAGCGTGATACAACCAAGCGGACGATTGTCTGTGAGCCACACAGAATCGTCACGGAAATTTAAAACCTTGAAAAAATGATCAGCTTTAAGTCTGCCAGACAGGTTTTGAACAGACAATGTATAAATAGTGCTATCCCCGCCCTTAGTCAGAAATATGTAAGGTATTGTGTGAGCCTTAAGGGGTGGAGTTTTGGATGGGAAGGTAGGTGTATGAGACTGGGGGGAGGGGGGAGTAATGTGTGTGGTCACATAAACAGTGTGTGAGACTAAAGAGGATTTACGTAGTGACATTGGCATGTGTTCGAAATGTGGCTGTCTGGGAGGAGGTCTTGATGGAAAGGGGATGTAAGAGGTTTTTAAGGGAGACTACTTGTGTCGATTTAAAACGCACTTGTGATATTTTTGTTAAAAAAGAATCTCACTGAGTGCAGTTATCAGAAATTATGTTTCGTGCAATCAGTGTCATTATATTTCCTTCATCTTCCCTTTGAAAAGGGGTGATTTTCGCGGGGGTGGGGATGAAAATTTGATAGAATGCATTGTCACCGAAAACGAGGCGATGTGCCACGTGTCAGCTCTATAGAATGACGGGAAGTGGGTCACTTAGCCGTCCGAAGATTGAAAATCTGTCAGCCAGCCAGCAACGAACAAAAACGAAGCATGACCTGGCACAGGGGGCTGTTGATAGAATATACCACCATTTGATACTGAAAGGAAATTTGAAGTATACGCCTAGTGGTATCAAGTGCAGATATATATAATCTTTGAATGGGAGTGGGTCGTTATTAAGGAATTCCATTTGTGAACATTTTGTGAAGAAAAAGTCCGAAGAAGGGGGAATAAACATGAAAATTTCAAATGCAAGCTAATAATTGTAATGGTTCTCTCTTTTGTCCAATAAGCTATACGGCCAACTGCAAATACCACAACTCTGGTTCTTGTAAGGTACGTTGCTGAATCCATGTAGTGGCATATGCGCAACGGTTGGGGATGCGATGCTGTTATTTTAACGGCTCCCAGCGGATGCTAGGGCAGTTTTGAAGCTCTCGATTGACGTCGAGTTTATGGCGGTATTGTCCAGGTGGTTCCAAGCGATGATTGTTCGTGGGGAAAATGATTGTTTAAATTGGGCTGCGTTACACCGAAGCACAGTGAAGCATTTACTATTGTTCCGGATGTAATTGCTTATGAGGTTGTCAGAGGTGAAGTCAGTGTTTAGTGAGCGTTTGGCTCCTATTAAGTGACCTGGCTTCTGTGGGGTGAGATACGTGTTTGCTTGTATGGCCGATACTAGTCCCATGACCACTTTATATAGGAATGTGAAGAGAGCTTTTCTAGTCTGTGTTTGAGTGAGGGTTTGTCAAATCTTTTTAAGAGGGCAGTGACGTAGCCAGGAGTGGTGGATTTGTGGTCACGTTAGACTCGCTCCATTTTGTTATTCGAGAAGAGAATTCCAAGATTTGGATTATTTGATACTTGTTGGAGAATTGTGTTGTTTGGGGAGTACATATAGGTTGATTTTTTTTTCCTGAGATGCTCATTGTGTAGCATTTGGTATCGTTAAATTTCTTGCCCAAATTCATAAGGCACTTCAAATCTGCTTGTTGGTGGTTGTGGTCATCGTAGCCATTTATATCACTGTAGACAAGACAGTCATCTGCAAATAGCCTCACTTGAGATTTTACAGTATCGGGGAAGTCGTGTATGTGACAGAGAAAGGGACCCAGCACTGTGCCTTGAGGAATCCCTGAGTCTACGGTGGTTGTGCCTGATCGGACGCAATCTACCTCTACTTGCATACTCCGTTGCGTTAGGAATGTTGTGGGCCAGGAGTGAAGGTTGCCGGTAATGCCGTAATCGTCGAGCTTGTGTAGAAGAAAGATGTGTGGAACAGTGTCGAAGGCCTTGGAGAAGTCGAGAATTGTCATATTTACCTGGTTACATTGTCATAGGAGGCAAGGAGGTCATTGGTGGTGACGATTAATTGAGTTTCTGTTGAGAATCCAGAGCTGAAAACGTGGTTTAGGTTGGTCAAAATGTTGTAGTGTTCAATGTGGTTCATGATGTGGCGACAGATGATGTGTTCTAGGTGGTTCATGATGTGGCGACAGATGATGTGTTCTAGGTGGTTCATGATGTGGCGACAGATGATGTGTTCAAGTTGGTTCATGATGTGGCGACAGATGATGTGTTCAAGGTGGTTCATGATGTGGCGACAGATGATGTGTTCAAGGTGGTTCATGATGTGGCGACAGATGATGTGTTCTAGGTGGTTCATGATGTGGCGACAGATGATGTGTTCAAGGTGGTTCATGATGTGGCGACAGATGATGTGTTCAAGGTGGTTCATGATGTGGCGACAGATGATGTGTTCTAGAATTTTGCATGGGACGGATATGTTATGATATAAACGCCGTTACCACCCCGGCTCATCTGCAATCCATAGAGCAAAATACACACAAATGAATTTAAAAAATTTAAAATTCTCTCAAGGGAAGTTGAGCTTTCGTGACTTCTTAAGCTGATTTAGACCCAGCAGCGGCGTCAACACAGAAGGGAACGGAAGCAGCTGCTTACAATCTGATTTGGGATTTTTTTTCTCTACAAAAATGGGAGTGGAATTATACTTATTTGTTTAAATTAAGCATTTTTTTTTTTTTTTGGTCAATGTGACAAACTCTTAGGACATAGAGTATTCTTTAAGAGAATAAACCTGAAAAACAATCTTTAAATGTTATCAGTTGTCCTGGTGTAGATGGGAAATGAACTCAAATTAACCCGTTTGTAAGAGACACATTTTCACCACACAGCAACCTGGCCGCCAGTCTTACAACCGAATGTTTTAGTTTTAAAGTTGAAAAATAAAATGGTAATAGTCCATTTAATTTTATTTTTCATTTTTCAATAATTTGCTTTGCTGGTAATGTTGTGAATTATTGAGTCACTAGCGATATTATAATCATTTGTTATCATTATAAAATAGTCGTTTGTTATGTTTGATTGATTGATTGATTGGATACTTCTATAGCGCTGGTATCCATGCTACTTTAGCATGCTCACTGCGCTCTGGTTTCATCAAATCTATTAAACAAAAAAGTCTTGAAATGTTTCCTAAATGATTGTCTATCCTTGTCAGTACTCCTCAAAGATGGAGCTAAACTATTCCATAACTTTGGCGCTACCGCTTCAAAAGAGCGCACTCCGTACGACTTTTTTTCTGTGTTCATCCACACTGGGAATTTTCAGTAAGGACTGAGTTGAGGACCGCAGGTTCTTTAAGGTAGCATGTTTATAAAGCAGTTCTTTCAGATATTCCAGTGCAGAGCCTTCTATGCAGCTGTACGCCAAGGACAGAATCTTGTAGTCAATGCGCTCACTAATAGGAACCCAATGGAGATCTCGTAGAACTGGGGTGATGTGGTCTGATCTCTTTTTCTGCGACACAATGCGTGCTGCAGAATTTTGCACCTTCTGGAGTCTCTGAATTTGATTCTGAGGCAAACCCCACAAACAACTGTTACAATAATCTAATCTTGACTGGATTATAGTTACCGCTACAGCATTGGCTGTTCTCTTATTGAGTTGAGGACGCAGCTGACCCAAGGTGCGTAGATGACAGAAGCATGCCTTGACTACAGAACTGATATGTGGAATCATTCTGAGTTTACTATCAATATAAAAACCAAGGTCTCGTACAGTGGAGGACAACGGGATCTCTGATTCACCAATTTTTATTGATATGATAGAAACTTTCCGAAGATTTGCGTTTGAGCCACAAACAATTGTCTCAGTCTTGTCATCATTTAGTTTTAGTCTGTTTGATGACATCCACTCTTTTACAGCAAGACAGCAGTCCTCGACAGCCCGAACAGCAGCAGCAAACTCCAAGGGATTAGGGTGGAAACACTTGTACAGTTCTGTATCATCAGCAAATATTTTGAGCGAAATACCATGACTTTCAATAATTTTGCCCAGCTGGCTAGCGTATATGGAGAACAGAATAGGTCCTAAAACCGAGCCCTGTGGCACACCGCATGTAACGGAAGTGTCCATGGCAGATGCCTGCTTCACTACAATACGCTGAGTCCTGTCAGTCAGATAAGAAAAAAGCCAGCGAAGTGCAGTTCCATAGATGCCTACTTCGTTCTGAAGTCTTGACAGAAGACGCTCATGGTCAATTACATCAAAAGCAGCACTGAGGTCCAACAGGACCAATACTGTCAGATCGCCACGATCAGCACCACAAAGAACATCATTCATGACACGGAGGATTGCAGTCTCACAGCTGTGCTCAGGTCGATATGCAGATTGAAACTTATCAAGCAAGTCATAAGTGTTTAGATGCTGCATAAGCTGCTGTGACACAACTCTCTCAAGAATCTTAGATACAAAGGGGAGATTGGAGACCGGGCGAAAATTCTTGCAGTTATTTGGGCCCAGGCAAATTTTTTTTAAGTAGAGGCTTAACGGCCGCTGTCTTGAAGAGATGTGGGACTGTGGCAGACTGAAGGCGACTGAAGAGATGTGGGACTGTAGCAGACTGAAGGCTATTGAAGAGATGTGGGACTGTAGCAGACTGAAGGCTACCGAAGAGATGTGGGACTGTAGCAGACTGAAGGCTAATATTCACGATGTTGACCAGTACAGGGAGCAAGATTTCCAGACACTCCAAAACCAGCGGTGGTTTGGAGCCGGTTCGGTCAGGTTCGTGCGAACCGTTAGTTCAAAATAATAATCCCCTAATCGTAATTTGACTGACTGTGGCGGTCACCGATATGGCATAAGGGGACATACTAATTGCGAACCCTTTGTTACGAATTTGGCAATACACCGCTGTCCAAAACTATCTTGGTTGGGATAGGATTGACAATAGAAGATGTAGATTTAGATACCGTGATTATTTGTCTTAAGAAGTGGCACAGCAGACTTACTCATTGACGTCAATATCAAGACAAAACATAGACAGGGTACAAATGCCTGTGTCTAAAAATTGGCTTCCACCACTCGGGGAGGGGGGTGACGCCCCTGAGACCTATTATAAAAATTACGGTCCTGCATATTTCAGACATTGGTGCAGAAAATTGTAGAAATGACAAAAAAAAAAAAAAAAAGGCTTTTAAACAATCCAACTATGTTGGACACACAGTGATGTACATTTAAATGACACATTACACAAGGAAAGCTGCCGGCTTACCACTGTTAGGGTGTGTGACAAAATCATCCGGGTACCGGTAGACTGTCGAGTTTTCTACGAGAGTCTGCATAGAAAAAGCTTTTCTTTAGAGCATCTTTTGGCTGGTAATGAATTTTGTTTGCCTTTGTAGTTAAAGAATTCCTTAGAGTTTATTATCTGATCTTTTCATGAAAATAATATTGACAATGTTATATATTGACAATTTTATATATTGAAAATGTTATATATTGACAATTTTATATATTCACAATGTTGTATAATCACAAAGTTATATATTCACAATGTTAGACCAATTTAAAAAAAAAATTGTTTTTTAAACTCCTTGAAACGACCCAATCTTTTATAACACAAATTGGCTCATTACTCCAACTAGCTACTTAAACAACACTACTTTTAATAGTTAAAAAAGAGAAATTATTATAGAACACCAGTTTATCGCCCGCCCCTAACACATATATAATTTTTTAAACATTTTCTAATTTTCTTATAAAATTAATTTTTTTAAATGGCTCTTAAATTGTGAAAATGATTTTTTAGAGAGTTCGAATCCTCTTAAAGCAATTATGTTGGTGCATCAAAGCATTTCCGGAAATGTACAGAAAATATAAAATTGCATTCAAAATTCCAGACTGTATCAGCGTTTAAACACTGTGTAATCCAATAGTTGAAATAGTTATTCCTCATAGAATCACCTACTTTCCCGTCTGACACAAATAGTGACATCTGGAAACATATCACACAAGAAGTGATTCGAAAATACAACACATGTTTTAGGACGTGTTCAGCATTCAGATGTTTGAATAGCTGGAACTCGTCTTTGAGATCAAACCGCTGAGGATGGCGGCTTTAGAAAGGGTTGTGTTGAAGAGCAGGTCTTCAGATACATTGAGACAGGGGCGTTTTCAAGAAGATGTGGGTCGGTTTTATTCGAATTTATAATTATAGTGCAATCTTTATTTTAGCCATTGTTATACAAGGAGACCCCCCCCCGACCCCCCCCCCCGACCCCCCCCCCCCCCCCCGTGGTGCTAGATGGTACTGGCCCGTTGAACACTTCCGGTTTCAGGATGCGGTAAATGACTAAAGCAATGTGGTCGGTGGAGGTAATGTGTCGCGGTGACCTCTCTTGACATTTGTTGGGTGTCCGCCCCTGAGAACGAGAGCGGGAGAAATGATTCGCTTGACCTGGCACAGGAGGGTGTTGATAGAATACACCACCGTTGGATACTGAAAGGAAATTTAATGAATACGCCTAGTGGTATTAGGTGCAATTATATATAATCTTTGAATGGGAGTGGGCCATGAGATTGGGTGTACAAAAGGGAGTAGGAATAATTTTCAAGATGCTTGAATATGTTGTTAAATAAGTTTTTTAACCGATCAGTCGGAGGAGGTAAATGACTACTTCCCTGGGAACTCAACGGTCATGGAGAAGGTAAAGGACTATCCCTTAGGAGACTCTCGTGTCATGGAGGTAAAGGAGGACTTCCCGGGGAACTCAACGGTCACGGAGGAGGTAAAGGACTGCTTCTCGGAGGGCTCAATGGTCCCCGAGGACGTAAAGGACTACCCCCGGGGACTCAAGTGTCATGGAGAAGGTAAAGGACTATCCCTTAGGGGACTCTAGGGTCATGGAGGTAAAGGAGGACTTCCCGGGGGACTCAACGGTCACGGAGCAGGTAAAGGACTGTTTCTCGGAGGGCTCAATGGTCCCCGAGGACGTAAAGAACTACCCCCGGGGACTCAAGGGTCATGGGAGGGACGGGTCTAAGCAACCATTAAAGAAAATTAAAGCGTGCATATTAAGATGAAGACACCGGCGCTGATTTCATTGAGTACTCTCCCCTGACATATTTACACCTACATTAAAAAAACAAACAAAATCTTTGTAAGTAAATGTTCAATATATAAATATATATATAATTCAAATGTTGATATTTTAATATTTCATTTAGTTTTGTTCTACCCTTAAAATATCATTTCCCTTGCTCGAATATTTTTATTTTTTTATTTTAATCAAATTTTGGGATCGCCATTTTTTGCATTGAAGGGACCCCGCCCACCCACACACACACACAGACGAGTATCCCAACAAAAATATACATCTTACAAGGATATAATCGAGTGATGTTAACATTTTAAGAGGGAAGTGTCCACTTTCTCAAACTGAATATCTCAGGGTGACGACAAGACCGTCTTTATCTGACGAACTAGACCGTCTTTATCTGACGAACTAGACCGTCTTTGTCTGACGAACTGGACCGTCTTTGTCCGACGAACTAGACCGTCTTTATCTGATGAACTAGACCGTCTTTATCTGGAAACGATGGTCTTAATTTAGACACAGCTGTCTTAATTTAGACACGGACGTTTTTTAATTTGGGTACGGGTGTCTTAATTTGGATATACACTTTAGATCAGAAAATAATGTCTACCAAATTTTCTGTTTAGCAAAAATATTTTTAAAACAACAATAAAACTGTAAGACGGGATGACATAATAATCTGGATGGGCGTGGCCTAGAAATAAAGTAAAACAAGATAGGACAATAATGAGTGACGGTGTAGGCAGCTGGGTATGGATGTCATCAAAACCATGGAATGATAGGGAAGGCCTGTATTTCAAAAGTTGATAGCTAGTAAATAAAGAGCTTAAATTTGTTTTAAAAAAATATTATTTTTAATGTAATTACATTTGATTTAAAAAAAAACAGCTTTGATTTATTTGTCGAAATAAAGGAGACAACTTGTATAATTAAGATATGCTATTTTGTCGTCGATTATTGCCCTTTAATTTTTCGAAAGTTGATCTTATAGAATTTTAAAATGACACACGGTGGCTAAGTAACTTTTTAAACCATTATATTCTTAATAAAACGTTTAGATGCTATTTTCGATAACGGTAATAAAATACTGGACAGAATATATTTTCTGTTACCGTAGAGATATAGATCATTTGATTTGTGATATTCTTCGTTAAAGGAAGGGGAAAAAATTACAACCCAAACGTCAAACCAACTTGAAATATTTTTTTTTTGTAATTGAAACGTTAACAAATTAAGTATATGCAAGAAGTAAAGAATGACAGAACTGAAGGAAATTAAGAGAAGTCAAAGAAAATCTAATGGTGGCCTAAATTATCAATATCACATCCATTCAGTAGCCCGGTCAACATCCTATTAATTCACATAATCAGTTAACAAAGTCTCTTAACCCATTTTTACCCCCCCCCCCCACACTAATCACTAGATAAGTTCCCCATTCAGTCACCACATCAGTCATACCATTACTTACACAATAAATCAATCAGAAAATAAATCACTTATTCAGTCAATCACACAATCACTCATTGACTTACTCAAACAATCACTCAAACAATCCATCACATCATCATTTATGCAATAACTCATACAACGAAATCACTCATACAATCATTCACACAATCACTCGTACAATCACTCTTAAAATCACGCATACTATCATACAACCACAAACACAATCATACAATCACTCATAGAACACCTCATACTATCATACAATCCCTCATTTAATCGCTCATACTGTCATTCACACAATCATTCATACTATCTTACAGTAACTCATATTATCACTTATACAATTACTAATACCATCACTTCATCATTCATACAATCACTTACCCCAAATATCACTGATGTCGTCATCAAGTCTGACAACTGACCGCCTGTAACGCCTAGACGGGAACCGTGGAGGCGGGACATAAGTAGCCACCTCCCTGCTTCTAGAGCTTGCACACGACATGGTTCCCTTGGACAGGTAGGTTCCACGTCGGACAGTTTGGTTCCCTGTGCAGCTAAGTTTCTTGGGCAGTTAGGTTCTGATGGACAGTTAAGTTTCCCCACGACAGCTAGGCTCCTCTTACTGTTATGTTCCCTGGACAGTTCCACTCCTCTCATAGGTTAACGATGTCTGCTTCGTTTCTTTGGGTTCAGATCCCTATATTTCTAATGTAGTTAGAATGGAACCTTAGATCCCTGCTGTCCACTACATCATTCTCAACTAGCTGGACGACTTGACCACGTAAGGCTGTAAAACTGACCAAGTCATCACTCGCGTCATTTGTCAACAATTTCTATCTAATAAGTGTTTCAAAAAAGTAATTTTACTGTAAGTTTCATCAGAGATACGATACATTGGAACTGTCTCACCATCAGAGATTATGATAAATTAGAATTGTCATACCATCAGAGATATGATACATTGGAAATTGTCAGCATCATCGGAGATTACGATACATTGGAATTGTCACACCATCAGAGATACGACATATTGGCATTGTCACATGAAACGCCACCGCCTCTATCACAAGGCCTGGGGCCTAGGGCCTAGGTCAGTAATTTCCATAAAAAATAACCCCTCTTGAAATGTACTATTTCTACCTTTCACTCACAGGGACAGTTCATAACTGAATGCCAGACTCGCTGCCCCATCTTATCAGATTCCATCAGAACCGCCAGCTGTACCCTAAAAATGGGAATTGATCATATTAAATACAGAATAATATAAACGCAACAGAACGTCACGTGACCATAACAATAATTTAAACAAGGACTCTGACGGACATCGTCTTAGTTTGAGAGCCCTTGAAAGGGTCGTATGTTTAAAACTACTTGCGTCGTTGTAGATTATAAACTCATAGGTTAATTACTGGGATAATCATGGGCAGGACCATTCGAAGTGGAGGGGGTGGTGAATGGGGCACTCCCCTCGGGCGCCAAAATAAGGGGGGTGGGCAAAATCGTCTTTAGACAGGACATTTGTAGTAAATTAAACGATAACATGTCTTATACTTTACAAAATCGCCATGTTACTGGCTTGCCCAGGGCGGCACATTTTTTCTATAGCAGTGTGCCGTTTTCAGGTTTTCACCCCAGGCGCCCCTCTTTCGGCACGGGTCTTTTCTTGGGTATGGGACCCCTGAGATAGTCGTAGGTTCAAATCCCCATGTGATATTCCATTGGTGCTCTATTTTAGGAGACACATGGCTACCATTACCTACACATGTTGCATCTATTGTAAACTAACACCATAAAACTTGGAACAAGAAATCCGACACACGAACTGATAGAGGCGTCACCAGGGGTGATCACATGAAACCAGGAGCTAATCCGACACACGAACTGATAGAGGCGTCACCAGGGGTGATCACATGAAACCAGGAGCTAATCCGACACACGAACTGATAGAGGCGTCACCAGGGGTGAACACATGAAACCTGGAGCTAATCCGACACACGAACTGATAGAGGCGTCACCATGGGTGATCACATGAAACCAGGAGCTAATCCGACACACGAACTGATAGAGACGTCACCAGGGGTGATCACATGAAACCAGGAGCTAATCCGACACACGAACTGATAGAGGCGTCACCAGGGGTGAACACATGAAACCAGGAGCTAATCCGACACACGAACTGATAGAGGCGTCACCAGGGGTGATCACATGAAACCAGGAGCTAATCCGACACACGAACTGATAGAGACGTCACCAAGATGATCACATGAAACCAGGAGCTAAAACCCTTTTTTTGCTATTCACTACGCGTGTCACTCTGTCTTGTCCTTCTATTCCCGCCTGTTCTCGACTTAACACACATACACAGTCAAGTCCAGGCCACCGAGGTCACCTGTGATGGGGAGAGGGGGGGGTGCAAGTCGGACAAGACCAGGTGTCAGGGCAGTATGGTAAATGGCAGTGAAAAGATCAGATAAACATGTTGGTATGTAAACACATTATTCGCATTTGTCCAGATTTCCCCCCGAAATCTAGATATTAGACACACGGGGCCAGGAGTCTGATAGCTGCTAACCAGGCTAAGACGATTCATGTTTAAAAATGACCTCTTACATTTGTACCCACGGGTTTCCATAAAACCAATCAATTTCTCTGATACTCTGATCGATTTTCATACATTTTCAAATAACGTTAATCTGCCACAACAGTTTTGTGTAGGGATTTGTAGCATGATTTATGTTTTTGACAGTTGGGACATTTTTTTGTTAGCTTGTTTTTTGTTTGTTTTTTTTAAAGGGGGAAGGGGTGTTTGACGGAGTAAAGAATTGTGTTAATTATTTTCAGTAACCCGTTTTATAAACTAGGCCATCGAAATGCATGTAACAGCAAAGAGCCGATATAAGAGTGTGGGCAACATAGCTGGTAGAGGAGTGAGGGCAACATAGCTGTTAGAAGTGTAGTCATAGCTGATAGAGGAGTGGGGCAATATAGCTGTTAAAAGAGTCGGGCAAAATAGTTGGTAGATGAGGGATGGCAACGTAGGTGGTAGAAGAGTGGTGCCAACATAACTGGTAGAAGAGTGGTGCCAACATAGCTGGTAGAAGAGTGGTGGCAAAATGGCTGGTAGAAGAGTGGTATCAACATAGCTGGTAGTAGAGTGGTATCAACATAGCTGGTAGAAGAGTGGTGCCAACATAGCTGGTAGAAGAGTGGTGCCAACATAGCTGGTAGAAGAGTGGTGCTAACATAGCTGGTAGAAGAGTGGTGCCAACATAGCTGGTAGAAGAGTGGTATCAACATAGCTGGTAGAAGAGTAGTGGCAACATAGCTGGTAATGAGTGGTGGCAACATACCTGATAGAAGAGTGGGGGCAACATAGCTGGTAGAAGAGTAGGGCAATATAGCTGATAGAAGAGTGGGGGCAACATAGCTGGTAGAAGAATGGGGCAATATAGCTGATAGAAGAGTGGGGGAAAAAATAGCTGGTAGAAGAGTGGGGCGGTAGTGCAGGACGTGATTGTAAGAACAGTGCTGTAGTAAAGTGTAGTGTGTTGACTGTACTGTCATATCTCCGCCCCATACGCCATACACATGTGATGGTTTCATTTGGACATATTATGATTTCAAAAGACATATTATTATGATCCACTCCCCCCTCCCCCCCCCCCCAAACTCACACCTATTCTCTCCGCCATTACGCCGAGACGTCCCAGACCGCTTCATTTACGATACCACAAGGGATACAACTCTGAAAGGATACTTACAATTTTTATCAGGGGTTATACTTTACTTTTACCACAGCCCCAGCTTTAAGCAGTGTAGAATTATTCGTTTCGTTTTGTTTTTGTTGTTTTTTACACATAAATACCATTCCCATTTTTTTACCATTTAATGCACCCACTATTTTAAACCGCTCCATTCTACCATGGAATATTATTCATGCAACTCGTCTTACGGCCACTAGATTGTACACATTTTTTGTCCTCCTTATTGTTATCAGGTAAACCGATTAAAACAGTGGTTCTCAACTTTTCTCATGCCGCGACCCTTTAATAAAGTTTCCCATGTTGTGTCCCCCCCCCCCATTAACATTATTTTCGTTGCTTCATCATAACTATGTTTTTTAGATGGTCTTAGGCCACCCCTGTGCGAGGGTCGTTCGACCCTAAAAGGGGTCGCGATCCACAGGTTGAGAACCGCTGGATGAAGGGAATGGGAAAACAAACAAATTAAAATCCACGTAACCATTTTACGAGTGTGAATATAGCGTTGTAATATAATCCAGGCAGTCGCTCATTGAGCGGGGTGACTGTTATACGATTAGGGTTCTGGAAGAGAGGGCTCTCAAACGGTGATAATTTTGTGTACCAGTTAAATAGACCGCTGAGAATTCATGTACCTCATGAACATAATTCCCATGTCGGACTGTATATCTGCGTACCTGCCTTGAACAACGTAATGTACCATCGGTGGTACATGTATCCCAATTTGAGAATCCCCGATCTAAAGAAAATTCACTATATTTTATGATTTAGCATAAACGGGCGAAGAGAAGCCACATGGCTCAATACCAGCGTACCTCGTTGTTTACTGCAGTTTACATTAAATAAAAGAAAGCACGTAGGCTGTGCATTCGGGGTTCATTGTCAATTATTGGTTTCATCGTATTCGTAGAAATGATAAGGAGACATAACGTAATGTCATTTGTCATACGTCATTACGTGCTATGTGCATAATGAGTTATTTATTAAACAACCCATAAGAATGAAGTTTTTCATATAAACACTTTATAAAATGTAACATCAAGCTGAAAGTTTGATAAAAAAAACACGCTTTCAAGTAACGCACTGTACGAGAATCCCAATGAGTATCCCCCCTCCCCCCAACCAAACCAAGGCTCGCAACCACATATTAATATTCTAATGACCCACCCACTTTAACACCGCAGATTTATTTCACCAACTATTTAAGAAAAACAAAAGAAAATATTACGCACCAAACGCCCTTGCGATAATTTTTTTTTTTTCAAAAATGAATCTCCATTTGGCGCATTTATCGGGAATTTTAATTTCGTCAAATCGTCATCATATATCCTTCATCTTCCACCCTGAAAAAACAGGAAAAACTCATTTTGGGAGGTGGAGTTGCGGGGTGAGGCTGAAAATTTGAAAAAAAAATGTGTTGTATCGATAAAGAGTCTATTTACCGAGTTTCAGCGCGATAGGTTGACGGGAAATGGGTCAATGAACCGTCCGTACATTTTGCCAGCCAGCCGCGAACACAAGCGAAGTAAATAGAATGATTTAACAAGTAGGTCATTTTACCATTCCTATAAATTTAACTGCCTTTTTTAAATAAAAAAAATTGGTATGCAAGCTTTGGTATAACTTTTTATTTTTTGTTTTTTTTTACATCAGCACTGTCCAGTGCCTTGGGTTCCACGTGTCGTACTACTTCCGGCTTTGGGACGTGTCGTACTACTTCCGGTTTTGTGACGTGTCGTACTACTACCGGCTTTGGGACGTGTCGTACTACTACCGGCTTTGGGACGTGTCGTACTACTACCGGCTTTGGGACGTGTCGTACTACTACCGGCTTTAGGACATGTCGTACTACTACCGGCTTTGGGACGTTTCGTACTACTACCGGCTTTGGGACGTTTCGTGCTACTACCGGCTTTGAGACATGTCGTACTACTACCGGCTTTGGGACGTTTCGTACTACTACCGGCTTTGGGACGTGTCGTACTACTAACGATTTTGGGACGTGTCATACTACTACCGGCTTTGGGACGTTTCGTACTACTACCGGCTTTGGGACGTGTCGTACTACTAACGATTTTGGGACGTGTCATACTACTACCGGCTTTGGGACGTTTCGTACTACTACCGGCTTTGGGACGTGTCGTACTACTACCGGCTTTGTGACGTGTCGTACTACTACCGGCTTTGTGACGTGTCGTACTACTACCGGCTTTGTGACGTGTCGTACTACTACCGGCTTTGTGACGTGTCGTACTACTACCGGCTTTGTGACGTGTCGTACTACTACCGGCTTTGTGACGTGTCGTACTACTACCGGCTTTGTGACGTGTCGTACTACTACCGGCTTTGTGACGTGTCGTACTACTACCGGCTTTGTGACGTGTCGTACTACTACCGGCTTTGTGACGTGTCGTACTACTACCGGCTTTGTGACGTGTCGTACTACTACCGGCTTTGGGACAATTGACATGGATGAGATCGTCTGACCGGGACAATCCTATCATTTCCGGGCACCAAAAGTTTCCCTTGTTAGTGAAGACACGGTATCAGATATGGGATGTATCGACCAACTGCATCTGCTACATAATAACCGCGTGTGTATGTGTCTGTGTGTGTGTGTGTACATGGTGGTAAATCATCATAAATCGTGGCCATTAGTATTGCAAGGTTTGCTCGATAAAGTCTGTGGACTACATCCCAGCTGTGACGTTGTGACACAGTTGTAAAACATTTATGTCATTGCCTACAATAGACGGTTCCATAAACACATATTCAGATGACAAAGACACATATATTCGGATGACACATATATTCAGATGACAAAGACACATATATTCAGAAGACACATATATTCAGATGACATATATTCATATAACAAAGGTACATATATTCAGATGACAAAGACAAACATATTCGGATGACACATATATTCAGATGACACATATATTAAGATGACACATATATTAAGATGACACATATTCAGATGACAAAGATACACATATTCAGATGACAAAGATACATATATTCAGATGACAAAGATACATATATTCAGATGACAAAGATACATATATTCAGATGACAAAGATATATATATATATATTTTTATTAACTATTTCATTAAAAACTAAATCTATATATATATATATATATATAGATTTAGTTTTTAATGAAATAGTTAATAAAAATTTCTTACTTTAAAAATAGAAGCATTTATGTAATGATGTTGACGTTTCTAACATCACTTTGTTTTGAGATATATTTATCTGCTACATAATATACGCCTGACCTACCCCTTTTTAGCGCAAGTTACAGTGGCGTAGTGAGGGGGGGGCATCATGCCCCGGGCGCTACTCACAAAGGGGCGCCAAATGGTATATTTTACTATAATATTGTATGGTTTTCGAATAGGGGGGGGGGCGCTAAAAAGGTATTACGGGGCGCTAAAAAGGTATTGTGCCCCGGGCGCGAGTTAAGCTCGCTATGCCACTGGCAAGTTAACCTTGTTTTTCTATTATATATCGGAAAATTGTAAACCCCATGTTTGTTCGCACCCATGAACTGTAAAGAAAAATGAATATAGCTCTATTTTAAAGATTACATTTTCACGTATGTCAATATGATTGGGTTTAGAGTATTTCTTTTTACTTTTAAAAAGGTATGGTATATTTATGTAAATGTACCAATGGTAATTTTTTATTATTTTCTTAAAGAAAATGTAGCTATATATACTCTTTTTCGCAAACACGAATTTAGGATTTTAAGTCTGAATCAGGCGATATAATTGGAATGACAAAAACAAATTGTTAGGCCATTAGTCTACACACTTTTGAATCCAAAAATATCGGTAGATAAAATAATTAATATACCTCGTGTGGTGCCAAGCACAGGACGTGACTATTAATAGAAGAAATAAAACAAAACAAGCACACAAAATGATGGGGAAAATCCGAATGGTATCCAAAACATGCACAAGTGAACTAATGTCTTAGCAGCGCCATACAAAGTTAATTCAATTAATCCAAAAAGAAACACGACACAAGACTCAGAGGTCAAACAAATAAGGTAGCTTCACTTCGTGTGATGCCACCAGCACGGCGCAACTAAAAAAAAAGACACAAAAATAATAACACGCGTGACCTATTTCACAGGCGTATCAATCCTAGGCGCAACTTTTGGTTTGTGTCCTCCTTGATGTGAACAATACTTGAGGTCTGAGATCGATGAAGCCGTTGCAACGTGTTTGTGGGACCCATTACAACGAGCACACCAGATAAGATTTCCCAACACATGTACACACTAGGTTGTACGGTACACATGTAGGATGGCGCACACAAGCGGATCGTTCTTGTGGGTTAAGGTTTCCGATGATATGGAAGTGACATTCAAACATTTCTAAAGCTGTCACGCCAGGGTAGATTAAGGAAATGCGAGGAGAATTGGTGGGGTTTGGGGGAAAAAGGGGGGGGGGGGGAGGTGATGTATTTGAAATATCTATATGAGCATATTGTGTTCATTGATGTGTGACGAATTTCCGTCTGTTTCCACAAAGGGAGGGGTGAAAATATTAAGTGTGATTGTTTATGTCTGTGTGTGTGTGTGTGGGGGGGGGGGGGGTGAGTGGTTGTATCTTCGGAGATTTTGCGATACAATTATTGTTTTTTTTAAATCATTTTTTTTAAAAGCTTTCAAATTTGTATGCTCTTAACCAGGTTTACAACTTCGCTTTCTTAGGCCACCAGAGGATGGGTCATGAAAATTAATAAAGTAGGAATACAAATAATCGTATATATAAAAACACATCTTAGACTTCAGACTTCAGACTTCAGACTTCAGACCATCGTCTCACACTTTAAAGCGTCATTAAATGTGCCTGTGTCTGGAAGCCGGCATGCTAGCATTATAATCTACAAGCGGCTTTCTGTCTGATCTGGGGAAGTAGATGGTCTTTGGAAACTCTACAAAGTTAAGTTTAAGATAAGATACGATACAAATAAGCTAATATAAGATGATAAGATAAGATTCTTTTATTGATCCAAACAAATGGAAATGTGTTTTTTTTTTATTGTATTGTACATATTCAGCGCATAAATAAAACAATTTGAACACGAGACATCCACATTAAATTATTTCACTAAAAAAAAAAAAAAAAAAGAAAAGGAAAAAAAAAAAGCCATCCAGTGAATCCTCTGAGCCATATCAGGGCAGGGACTTATTAGTTTTTCATTAAGATTTGTGATTTGTTTTAAAAAACTGAATGCATTACTTACCGGTGGCAAAAGTTGTAAAATACAAAATAAAAAGAAAAAGCAATATGACACTCGTTAAGATACGTACGTCCTGTTCTCATTTGCGAGTGTTGAGCTTCATTGACATTATTTAGATTGTTTAATTGTTGTGTCTTTTTTTCAGGCCAAAACATAATATTGTTACACTATTGATTCACTCCATAAGGCTTTAACGCACAAATTATACGCTGGAAAATTATTATTTTAAATGATTAAGTCTGGTAACCTGAAAAAAACGGTTTTTTTTTTTTTTTTTTTTGTTTTTTTTTTTGTATTATAAAAATGTTTAACGGTATTTAATGACGTATCTAATTAGCTTCCATCTCGCTCAAACATTTAAATTTCAAAGGTTAAGACCAACTCATTTGTTCTTGAGACATCGTTAAGCCTCATTAAGCTGGGTGGCCGAGTGGTCTAAACTGAGCAAATCTCAAGTTGATGGTCTGGAGTTCAATCCCCACCAAAGCCCAGTCAAGCAAACACACCACCAGCAGCCCGGGTGGATGGGACTCGCTAACCTTGGACGGCAACTCATCTAAGAGAAGGAAACTCTGAATTCAAACCTGGAGATGGAGTCCCGATAGGCGGATAACATTGATACAATGAAACATTCCGGCAACTCCCGGGTGGATGGGACTCGCTAACCGTGGACGGCAACTCATCTAAGAGAAGGCAACTCTGAATTCAAACCCAGGAGATGGGGAGATGGAGTTCACATGCGCCTAACTGGCAGCAGTGATGCCTCTCGAACATCGAACCTTGTAACGCGCTTCGAGCCTTTGGGGATGAAGCGTGATTTCTCAAATAAACTTCATTATTTCAGACGCACGTAAGCCATCTTTCTTCTTTTGTCGGGGTGTGACTATAAGACGATATCTTAACGTGTTTGTGCATTTGCTTTACATTTCTGGAGATTTTATAGCCGAAATAATATCTGCAAAAAATTTAATTTAAAATTTAAAAGTCAAATGCAAGTAAAGGGAAATAATCATAACTAGTGTGAATAGCCTATCGCCTTTTTTTGAATATTTTCCCTTTGTAAGGTTTAACTCACACGGAGCATTTCAACGCCATTCTGAAAGCCGTAAGTATTAAAACTTATGGTAGGCCGAAAGGACTATTAGAAATTTCCCATAACGGTTGGAAAATGAGCATGGGAAGCTTTTTTTTTTTTTTTTTTTTATCCATATATCTGAGGAGTGATTCTACTTTCAAAAAATAAAGAAACAGGTGTTTCCCGAAAAATAGAGTTATGGGTCTTGGATAAAAAATGGATGGGAGTTGTTTGAAAAGATGTAATAGAAACAATTCAAACACACTGAAAACGTTAATGTCAGTCAGTGTGCCAACTAGACCGGTTGACACAAATGGTGCAATGACACCACACAAGATCGAACAAAATATCTTATGACACCTCACAAAGTCGAACCAATGGTTTAATGACACAACACAAAGTTGTACACATGTTTTAATGACACAACATATAGTTGTACCAATGATATAATGACACAACATATAGTTGTACAAATGTTTTAATGACACAACACATAGTTGTACCAATGATATAATGACACAACATATAATTGTAGAAATGTTTTAACGACACAACACATAGTTGTACCAATGATATAATGACACAACATATAATTGTAGAAATGTTTTAATGACACAACACATAGTTGTACCAATGATATAGTGACACAACATGTAGTTGTACAAATGATTTAATTAACAAAAAACACATACTTGTACCAATGATTTAATGACACAATACATAGTTGTACCAATGATTTATTGACACAACACATAGTTGTGCCAAGGATTTAATGACACAATACATAGTATAACCAATGATATGAAGACATAACACATAGTTGTGCCAAGGATTTAATGACACAATACATAGTTGTACCAATGATTTATTGACACAACACATAGTTGTGCCAAGGATTTAATGACACAATACATAGTATAACCAATGATATGAAGACACAACACATAGTTGTGCCAAGGATTTAATGACACAATACATAGTATAACCAATCATATGAAGACACAACACATAGTTGTGCCAAGGATTTAATGACACAATACATAGTATAACCAATGATATGAAGACACAACACATAGTTGTGCCAAGGATTTAATGACACAACACATAGTTGTGCCAAGGATTTAATGACACAACACATAGTTGTGCCAAGGATTTAATGACACAACACATAGTTGTGCCAAGGATTTAATGACACAATACATAGTATAACCAATGATATGAAGACACAACACAAAGTCTTAACAATGATTAAAGGACACAAAACACAGTTGTACCAATGATATGACACTACACATAGTTGTACCCCAAAAAATGTGTGTCGCATAGTTGATTGTTAAGGTGAATGAATAGCCTTGCATAAGAAAACGCTTTAGTGAAAACCCGAGGCAACCTATCACTTTCCACTCCTGGGAAATAACCAGAAGGGTAATTGGAGGTCATTGGTGACCTACTGGGAGGTCATTGGTGTCCTACTGATCATGAACGATTTTATTTTCAACGGGGGTGGGTAAGTGTACAACGTTTCAGCTCAAATTGACCCCATGAAGTGGGTGAAAATTGGCATGCAATATTCCAATACAAACAAGGTAATAAATGAGATGACGGCTGGGAAATGAGATGACGGCTGGGAAATGAGATGGCGGCTGGAAAATGAGATGAGGCTGGGAAATGAGATGACTGCTGGGAAATGAGATGACTCCTGGGCAAAAGTTGATTGTTTCTGTTTAAAATTTATCCCCAAAATGATTTTATGCAAGTAAACTCAAAAATGGTATTGGCTAGTCTGAAAATGTGCTCCAAGATTACAGTCTTTGAGCAGGGACACCAACTCCTGACATATTACGTAACTAGAATTGATTTTAATATCAACGAAAATATACGTTGATATCCGGTCTTGATCGAAGGTCCGATACTCGTCTTTAAAAATTTGCAGCAAAAAGGATGAGCAAAGTGGGGCCACGGAGGTTGGGGGGGGGGCCTTCTTAGTGGGCCAACTTGTTGTCCACGGATTGTCCACCACTGGTATACTCTTCTTAGGAGGAGCCCCCTGCGTCGGCGACAAGGCGAACACGAGTGACTTTTCCATCAGTGCTGATGAACATCATGGGTCGGAATTTATCGACATTTGGACCCCAAAACTTCGTGGCGGTGGATGGAGTCGTTGTTCATTATGATTTGAGATCCCTTTACATTTACTCTGTTAAAACCGACTTGCCGACATGAAAAGGTTGAAAAGCAATACTTTAATTGATTGAGTTTTAAATTATTTAAATCAAATTCTACACTCGCTGTGATCCACATACATGTTACGTTAGTGAAATTTCTTTCTAGGAATTCTCCCACACCCTCATTCGCCGAGCGAAACTTTAATTTACAAAAAAACAACAAAACAAAATCAAAACAAAACTCCAATTTTTTGTTGTTGTGGTTATTTAGTTTAATTCCAATAATATATAAATACATAAATATATATATACATATATAATTTTGGATAATTTGGGCGCTGAAGACGTCTCCGGGAATGTATCTCGGGAAAGGGACGAAGTTAAGAATTGTCGTGCCGTAGAGCAGCGGGAAGTTGTGCTCCATGATGAAGACGAGGCGTTGAAACAAGGGGTCCTTGTAGTCGAACCGATGGCCGACTATGATATATATATACAAGATGAGTCTAGAACTCCTCAATGTTTTGTGCGTGGATCGTCCGCCCTATTTACTATGAACGTGAGAGATATAAGGACAAATTTATAAGGAAGATAACAGATCTTTTTTTTTTAAAAATTAGATGAAGAAAACAAAGAAACCGACGAATTGCTCGCTCATGAGCGCGTCTGTCAATGGCTCGCTCATGAGCGCGTCTGTCAATGGCTCGCTAATGAGCGCGTCTGTCAATGGCTCGCTAATGAGCGCGTCTGTCAATGGCTCGCTAATGAGCGCGTCTGTCAATGGCTCGCTAATGAGCGCGTCTGTCAATGGCTCGCATCTCATATTTGACAGGCGTGCACGTGATGCCAAAAACTTCCTTCATCGGCGGCACCACGCCGTCTTCAGCGGGAACAAACTTAAATCTCTGGTACAGGTTAGCCAGGAAGATGAACAACTCAACTTTGGCCAGCCCCTCCCCAATGCAGACTCGCCGACCCATAGAAAATGGCACGAACATCTCTGGAATGGTGACTTTTCCATCCGGACCGATGAATCTCTCGGGTCTAAATTTATCGGCGTCCGGACCCCAGGTCTCGTCGTGGAAGATGGAGTCGTTGTTCGTTATGATTGTAGATCCTTTGGGGAGTAAAAATCCCCTGAATGCTACGTCCTTGTTCAAGAGCCGTGGTATTCCAAGGGGCACGAGACTGGACAGCCTCTGCGTCTCCATGATGACGGCAGTGAAGTACGGCATCTTCGCCTTGTCGACGAGCTGGGGGGCTCGTTCCAAGCCGATGACGGAATCGAGCTCTCGGTAGATCTTCTCCTCCACCTCCGGATGGTTCAGCACGTAGAGCATAAACCAGCTGATGGTGCTGCTCGTTGTCTCTGTCGCGCCGCCGAACAGGTCGAAAATGCACTTCACAAGCCCTCTTCTGTCCAGGTGGGTCTTCTCCCCCGATGCCTGTCTTTTCTTCATTTCGTTGTAAAAACAAGAGATAAAACTCTCAAGCTCTTCGGGGTTGCCGTCCTCGCACTGCTTCACGTACTTAACGGAGAATATCTGGAGAAACTCGCGGAAGAGCTTAAAAATAATTTTGGCGCCGAAGACGTCTCCGGGAATGTATCTCAGGAAAGGGACGAAGTTAAGAATTGTCGTGCCGTAGAGCAGTGGGAAGTTGTGCTCCATGATGAAGACGAGGCGTTGAAACAAGGGGTCCTTGTAGTCGAACCGATGGCCGACTATGATGGAGCACATGACGTTGGACACGCCCCAGGATGCAAGGAAGCGCATTTCAAAAGGCTTTCCTCGAAACGATGCAATCAACTCATTGAAACTTTCCGCTTCTTCGCAGACTTTCTGCACCAGTACATTTTTTCCGAATCCAAAATCACGGAGTATCGATGTTGATAGTCCCCTGGTCTCTTTCCATGTGTCACCCGATGACGATACAATACCAACGCCCAGACCATCGAGAGACTTTGGAGAAAAGGATAAGAAGCACGTAAGACAAGGCATAATATTATAAATAAAGGCTAACGATTGGAATCGATTACTCATATGTTATCTGGATCGATATTCGTTATTTTGAAATGGCCGTAATTTAAAAAATGTTTACTCTCTACCCCCCTCCCCACACACACACATATATATATATATACACACAACAGATTTTGGGATGCCGTGTGATAAACCTTACACCGTGTTATAAGATAAACACTCAACTGTAATTAGAGATGGTTTGATATATAAATAAATAAATATAGATAGCAAGATATTATATTTATATATATTGGTATATATATATATATAAATATACAGAGAGAGAGAGAGAGAAAAGAGAGAGAGAGAGAAAGAGAGAGAGAGAGAGATGTGGAGAGAGAGAGATGTGGAGAGAGAGAGATGTGGAGAGAGAGAGAAAGTGAGAGAGAGAGAGAGAGTGAGAGAAAGAGAGAGAGAGACAGATTGAGAGAGACAGAGAGTCTATACACAGGCAGATGGAGTTTGATGCTTATTCCCCATCACTGCTGTGCCTTGACCAGCGGCGTAGGAAGAGGTTGCGAAGGGGGCGTGCTCCGCGCTAGGCTGATTTTTTTTTTCCGTTGCTGCCTTCTGCCGTGGAAAAGGGTGGGCAAAACAAGCTTTGCCTGCCCCCTAGCGACACTAACATTTTTGGCCACGACTAACCTCATTCAAGTAAATAGGCGCACGGTCCGAGAAGTCGTCTCCCCTCTTGATGGTTGCCTCCTTTATGACGTCATATCCGTTCAGGAAAATTACAAGATGTCTGCCCATGTACAAGCTTTAAAAGAAAAAGAGATTAAAAAAAAAAAACTTTTTAGCTGGTGCGTCTATGCATCCCCCACCATTCCTTTAGCTATGGAATCCCACCCTATGCATAAACCCCACTAACGATGATATTTAATAAGACCTCATTTCCCCCGTCCCAACCAAAAAATCTCCCCCCCCCCCCCCAAACACTTTATAAAAAATAATTTAAATATAAAGTAATTGTGTTGTTTTAGATCCTATGCTAGTTTTCTTACCTGGAGAAATTTAAAAAAGGCAGGTAGGAACGGGAGATGGTATTTCCACCTTAAATCAGAAAGTAAGCAATTGTACCCCCCCCCCCTTTTTTCCCCAGACCTTTAGTAGACGCCCTGCTGTATTGTATTGTGCATAAAACGAACACTTAAAAAAAGATCATCTAAATTCTATATACACCCGCTATGGTTTTGTCAGAATTATAAGAGTGCCAAGTATTTGAAATAATTTACTTTTAAATTGAATTTGGCCAAAAGTGAATATTTGTTTGGTGTAACTTGAATAAACCCACCATAGCCCATTTTTGTTTTTAAAATATTTTATGTTTGAACACATCTTACTGATGACTTGAATTTCACTTCTCTAAGTAATTCTTAGAAGGAAAAAAGAAACTTCAGGCAGTTGCGGATATCAGCCGGCCACCATGTCATAAGGTGGCCTCCATGACATTTGACGATAAGTAATCACTTTGCTTCATATGTTCTAAAGTTTCACGCCGAATGGAGATAAACTCTTGAGCCGCCCTCCCCCCCCCCCCCCCCCCCCGAAACCAAAACAAACATAAGAGAGCCGAGGTCGTCTCGGCCACTGCCCCACAACTCACCAAAAGATGTCTCCGCATTGTTTTCGCCATTTCTTGAACTGCTGGCGTGGGTTCCTCTCGAGCCTCAGAATGTGGCCGAAGACAGGCCACGAGAATGTCGGGCTAGGCGGGTACCTGGGGTCATGACGACGAAACCATAAGAACAGGACGACAAGGCCCAGTGTCAGGGCCAGTAAGCCAGTGCTGTAGTCGAAGGAGGTCAGAGAGACGGACATGATGTCTGGAAGTATTGTCAGTTTCTTGTTTACAGATGATTAAATCTGGATTGTTATGTTACGAAGAGGTTATTTTAATAACATGTTATCACACTTGAATATTAATCCCTGCAGTCGATAGTTATAATCAGTGTTTTTTTTCAGAAAGTTTTCTTGAAGTGGGGTAGGGGTGTTAATTCAGATTTTTTGGGTTGGCGATGCCAGTAGAAAGAGGTATTGATAAGGGGGAAATATGTCCCCGGGACCGCCAAATATGGCACTGAAGTTAGGCATGTCACTAGGCTGTGCATCTATCGGCACCAAAATTGGCGATATGGACCAGAAATACTGTCCTTTTTATCGAGAAGAAGTTCAGAAATCGAGGGCGCCAATGGTTTTTCCTTAACCAGAAAACTTTTGATTATTTAAAAATCAAGAGGTGCATTTTGAAGTATACTTGAATTTAATTAGACTATTTGATCGGGGGAAGGATTTTTTCAAGCGATGGGGGAGGCACTTTGGAGCCAATTGCCATACATAAAGTAAATTTATTCCGTTTATGTGGTGTGCCCCAAGATTCAACCACACAACATCACACTGATCGACGCCAGGGAAGGATGTAGCATAAATTGAGGGTGCCAAACACTTTCGAGCAAAAGCAAGGGCAGGGGTCCCTTTAATTTTTTTTTTTTTTGGTGCTAAATACAAAATGCAGAGATGCATACTTAAATTCAGTTTTTTTCCAGACAATTTAGTAGTGAACATTTCAGCGCCACAATTAGCCAAAATAACGATCAGGGATAACTCTTTCCTAGCACAAGATGAACTAGATTCATTCCAGTTATGGCCCCTTCCTGGTTTGCTTTTTTGCCGTTATTTACACTGCCTAGCTTAAATCTTTATAGCCCCCCAGGAATTTTTTTAATAAATTCAATATTTAAGAATGCATTTTAGCAATTTAGTTTAGTATCATTCTACACTTAATAGGAGAGCAACGGGAGAGATGCTAGTTAAAAATAGTAGGTGTCACTTGACCTCAGAGACATCGTATGGGCTCTTTCACTCCTACAGCTGCAGGAGGCCAAAGATACCTCAGAGTCATCGTATGGGCTTAAACGTGTGCCGTTAACACTTTTTTAATGCTGAACTTTGAATGCAACATGGTGGAGGGACAAAACCAAAAACTGGTAGGGGACCACACACAGTAAAGCGATGTCTCTGCTTGACAAGGTTGTGTTCAACAAATTAATATTTTGTTATATATAACTGAATAGTTATGTGGGTTTTTTTCATTTAAGCTTTTTTTGGTATAAATACTTCATTAACAAATTTAAATTTTCAACAGCAACAAAAATTACTTCCCAAAAAAGGTTTCCATCAAAAGAAGCATTGTTAACATCATTTAACATGTTTTTTTTTTTTTAAAAAGTAAAAAAAAAAGTACGTTCATTTCTAAATATTTCAAAGTTTCACTAGGGTCAAAAAGAAAAAAAGACTATCATGTAAAAAGGTCTATAATCTATTCATTTTTATGGGCTCTTAAAACTGGACATTATTATCAATCTTGTATGTAATTATGTTAAGCAGACATGAGATGTTTATAAAACTCCATAATTTATTAATGTATGATTTTATATGCGGGAAATAGTTTCAAAATAAAGTATACATTTCCCAATATTCAGTTGATTGGAATGTTTATTTGGAATTTCAAACTGTTATAACTCTCTTCAGATAAATTACAACTTGCCTCTTCGATATGCTTTAAAAACATTTTTACCAAACACATAGAATTTATTTTAAAATTGACGATTTAGATAAAATATTTTTTTTTTCCAAAGCTAGTTGATGAAAATGATTTCCTTATTTTTGAAAAAAAAAATTTTTTTTTAAGTTTTCATTTCATCCAACTCATGGAATCGAGCACATTAAATTTATGCTAATAAACGTATTTTTTCAATCATGATGATATCATAAATTTTATAATTAACACATATCCCTACTTTAAAAGCACTGCTGTTAGAATGAAATATAATTTGAAAACAGATTGCACGTGTTTGATATAAAGGTAGTTGATTATCATGTTATTGAAGTCTTTAAACTTGGGAATTTGCAAAAAAAAAAATAATTAAAATACCGATATATGCGAACAACAGGAAGTAAGATTTGGTTTATAATCAGTAGTGGCTAATTTTCCAAACAGTGTTATTTGCTGTGAAGTTAACGAATTATGAAAAGATTTCACAAAGTTTGGTCCTTAACACGACTCACAATCTACAAGGCTATAAGAGCTACACGCAAAAATTTCATTAAAAAAAAAAATCAATAATATTAAATAAATTTAAGTATTATAATTTCCTATACAATGAAAGTTTTTTAAAATGAATCACAGTTAATAAAGACCAATGTAGTCATATTTTACCGTGCGATCCGGTGAACTGTTTCTCCCCTTGTGCAGCTCGGTTTGCTTAAAATTTGAATTTAAAAGTCGATTCGTTGCAATGGCGTAACGATTGAGCTCACTGCCCTTAGTGTACTTTTCCTTCTGGACCCGTTGGGCTGTCAGTGGAACGAATGTTCGCCATGTTAGTGGGCCCAAGACCGGCCACAACAGTACATCTTAAAAGGGTTACGAAACTCGGCTATTGAGCAACAAGTAGGTCGCCATAACGACATCGCAATATAACATGATTTGACAGCTGATAAAACATGGCAGCGCTTCGTAACTCTTTTGTCGCGGCATCTCTGAACAAACAAACGTGCGAAGAATTACGGCACCGGGGATTTCAATGGCAGTGGTGTAACTGGGGGACTACCTTCAGGGAGGTCCAGCCCATTACATTACTTTCGCTGTCATCATTATTAGTAGGACCATTGGAGCGCACGTATTAAGACGCATGGCCAGGCAAGCAAAGAGGTCCATGACCGAGTAACAGCTTAGAAACTCTTGTACAACGCATAACAAAAATATTGTGTGTATTTTTTTTATAAGGTTAATTTATAAGTTACCAAATTAGGTCACACAATTCAAAAATAGAACAGTATCTTACATAAAACCCTTTATTTATTCACACATGCACATACCAACACATACCCACACACACACACACACACACTCACACACACACACAAACACGCATGTCCTTGACACGAAAAAATTAAAATGAGAAACAGGGTCAAATAATTTACTACAAAGGCGAGGTTCGTGTTGTGCTAATGCGTGGCTCGTTTTGTGCTAAGTCATGGTCGTGTGGCAGTGCTAAGGCGTGGTCGTCTGGTGGTGCTAAGGCGTGTCTCGTATGGTGCTACGGTGGGTCTCGTATGGTGCTAGTCTTCTATGGTGCTAAGGCGTGGCTCGTACGGTGCTAAGGCGTGTCTCGTATGGTGCTAGTCTCGTATGGTGCTAAGGCGTGGCTCTTATGGTGCTAAGGCGCGATCGTGTGATGCGAAGTCTTGACACATGTAATGCTGAGGCGTTATATTTATTTCTATCTTTTTATTTGACCTTTAATGTGCTTTTTGACTGGCCAATTCTAAATATATAAGTAAGTATATTATATATATATATATATGAAGGCCTAAAAATCCTGTTGGAATATATTCCTAACTTAGCGTAACAATTCAACTTAAACTATGATAAGGAGGACGCAAACTGGATTGAATAGTGAAAATAGAGAACCGATTTTAATTTAAATGTTTCTTTGATTGGCTAACTGTTATGGCGTGTGTGGGCCTAATTTTAGCCATCACCAATTGTCTCCCTTTTCGTTTATTTTTTTGACATTGACGATTACATGTGCCGTGTCACTCCTTTACCCGCACCTCCCTTGATTGAGAAAATGTTGTTTACGATCGAATGCTTTCTATTTATTCTTAATAATGCTATAAGTTGATGCAATTTCTACCACTTCTTCACAAGATGGTTCTGATTTAATCCATATATATATATATATATATATATATATATATATATATATATATATATGCCGAAAGCTTTCCCAGCCGAGAGAGAGAGAGATTTTTTGCTATATTTCTTGACATATATTATTATTTATTAGTTGTATTAGTAGTAGTTTTGTAAAGCGTGGTACCCCAGCCTAGGGCTAGGCTCACCACGGTGTAATACAATTTAACAAACATAATCATGAACTTAAAAATTAACATACATTAATTAATTTTTTTTTTAAATGTGTATTCGCTCCAACCATCTATAACTATTTACATGTCAAGCCATGGACGGCACCCAGCAGCATCGTCTATCGGTAAGATGAGGGAATCAGTCAGGATAGTAGAGTTTAAAGAGATGTGTTTTGAGTGCATTATTGAAGGCTGTAATCGTTGTTATATTGCGGATGTGTAATGGAAGTGAATTACCAGACGTTATAAGAGTACAAGATTGCACTCTTTACGCGTGTGTGTAAAATAATATTCTTTATTCCTCGAGGATTGTACATTGTCACTTTCTGTGCTGTAAGTTGATATATATCTATAAGACCGAGACGAATGGAGAAGAATAGTGTACATGTCATCTGTGGCGCCCCAACGGTCGAAGGACTACGGGGCCTGATGATGATGATGATGATGATGATATTTATATATATATAATTTTTGGGGGTGTATATTTGACTTCTTTTAAATCGAAATTAGATCATAGAATTAAATTGAATGTTATTAGTATCAACGTGCTTTGTTATAATTTTTCTTTGTCTATTGGTTTTCAGTCCTTTGTAATGTGTGTGTTGTTAATTTGTTGTTCGTCCGTCAAATCGACTAGGACCATCCAGTCACCCGGTTAGGAGGGTGGGTTACGGTGGGTTCGTAGGTGGCTTGCCAATCCTATATGTGCTCGGAATAATCTGTGGCACCGCGGGCAGGGGATAGTTGGTGCAGTCGTGGATTTAATAATGTTCTTTCGGGCTTGCAATGGTGGCCATCCTACTGGCTTCATAAGATTTAGCCCCTATCTTGACCACTGATCTCTATCTGACTCTGTCCTGAGCTGTCTGCTCCCATTTAGTAGTGTCGATGCTGAAGGCCTTTAGTGCCACTTTCAGTGAGTCTTTGTAAGGTTGTTTTTTTACCTCCTTGGGAGAGCTTGCCTGTTGTGAGTTAACCATAGAATATTTGTTTAGGGAGCCGGTGATCTTCCATACGGGCAACGTGTCCTATCCAACGGAGTTGATTTGTAATGTATTGTTCATTCTACGAGCCAAACATTAAAACAGATTTAAAAAAAAAAGAAATTTAAAACACATAACGGTGCGTAACACAAACAATTTCGACCATTTCGACTGATCACGTGCAGATATACGCCCCTCACCTACATCTAATCAGTCCTTTTAAAGTTTTTAAAATGTTGAGGAATTTTCAAGCACAATTCTGTATAAAAATCATACTTCAACGATTGTGGTTTCATTCAAAGAAAGTGTATTTTCTTGATGGAATTCGTCCATCACAGAAAATATCATACCGATCAGGTTTGTATCCATGGCATGTTACTTGTGAAATATGTTACACAGAGGATGAGCAGTCAGTTCATGTGTGTTTATAACTGTTTAAAATTATTATTTAACCCAATGCACGTACACCGACCTACTCTGCAGCGCCTGTAGATGTTATAGTTCTGGACAGAGTCCTGGACAAGGTCCTTCCATGTAAACGAGAGGTAAGACAAGATAAGATCGGATTTGTTAATAGCGTCAAAGTTCAAGCAGGGAATATATTTTTAAAAAAAATAGTTTCTTCAATAATACACATATACTACAAGCAGGGGCGTCATTTCAGGTTTTTCCGGGAGGGGGGGGGGGGCAAAACCAAAACTTTGTCGGCTTGTTAAGTTGTTTAATACTGGTGGCGCCACAGTACATAGCAATTTAAATAAAGCCTGCAAATTCAGGGTGGGATAGTGCAAATGCCCTACACATATGATGTCCCGGACTGCAAGTGGCACAATGATGTTTTTCTTCAGTGACGTTTTGCAAATTTTGAAATAGTCTAAACTATAGATGAAATTATCACAATAGTCTAAAGTCTAAACTACAGAAGCATTTTCGCCATCTCTGTAAAATTGTCTATAATATAAATGAACAAAATGTCAGAGTAAGAAGGACTTGTTTCAAACCAAAGTATACCTTACACCTAGTCTCAACACTATGCTTACATGAAACTCGACCCCATAACTGGAGATATTACAGGTCCTTGCTGGTAGCGAACATTCCAGTGTATTGATATTGAATAGCGCACTTTTCACGGAAGACGAAAAGAGGAAAATCTTTTATATCTTTTTTTTTTTTTTAAATTCACGCTTGTCCTTGACCCTGAAGTTCTATTATATCTAGACCGTTGCTTCACTGCTGGCCCACACCCCTTCCCGTCCCGATTGCTCCACTCGAATCCCATGTTTTATATATTTGTTTAAATTCTCTTTTTTAGTTGCTTATCTAGAGATTCTAATTGTGCAACTTTTCAGAGGTGGATCCTATTCTAAATAGCTCGAAGATTTCTGGTGACACAGAGGTCTGTAAGGTCAGCTTCATTAAATTTCTTCTGTTATAACGAAGAAGATAAATTTTGGAAAAAAAATTAAAAAAGAATAAAAAAAACTTTAAAAAAAGTAAATATACAAAATTTGAAAACATTTTTATTTTTAATTTTTTACGTGTAATTATTTTTATTTTAACCCCCCCCCCCCCCCCCCCCGCTTTATGTGCTGCCTTGTTTATGTTCATAGTTACGCCATTTGGGGGGGGGGGACATAAGAAGGACACACACGTTTATTTAAGGGTGTGTGGAGGTTTGGGTATTAGTATGTGTGTGTGTGTGTGTATTGTGGTGGTTGTGTGTTTGTATGGCGAGTGTGTACGTCTTAGTGTGTGTCTATGTTGTGGCGCGTGGAGGAAAAAAAAGCACACTTTATTCGTTGCTGTAAGAATGGCATATTTGCAGAGCTTTCCACTGGTCCAATCCGGTTAAGTGTTTGCATTGGATGTCGCATTTTGATTGGTTGACCTTTAATAGTGACTCTGAAGAAATTGAACTTGACAAAAAGAAAGTTTTTAAAAAATTTTTGTACAACTTGGTGACCTTCTTGTACCAGGGGCGTAACCCTTATTGTTGATGAGGTAATTGTAAACCAAAAACTGGAAAAAAGCACCTTGTCCAGACATTTCTTGATTTTAGTGTGATATGAATGTCTTTTGGATCAGGGGTTGAGGCCTGGGAAAAATGTGAGAGACGCACCCAGGATCCCCCTCCAAAACACACACACAAAAACAACATACCCACACAGAAGACAGGAACGCCGTTCCCAAACGTTCCTTCCATGACTCCACCTCTGTTTTGGATCCAAAACAAAAAAAAAATATGTGTAAAGATAAAGGCAGTTCCCTGGCCTCTTTTGGAACCATTGTCTGTACTCGGCGGCGGATCCATTGTCTATTCTCAGCGGCGGATCCGTTGTCTGTACACAGCGGCGGAACCATTGTCTATACTCAGCGGCGGATCCATTGTCTGTACTCAGCGTCGGTACCATTGTCTGTACTCAGCGGCGGAACCATTGTCTGTACTCAGCGGCGGAACCATTGTCTGTACTCAGCGGCGGAACCATTGTCTGTACTCAGCGGCGGAACCATTGTCTGTACTCAGCGGCGGAACCATTGTCTGTACTCAGCGGCGTAGTCAGACCAAAATCGTCAACCGCCACACATCGGTGGATTTAGAAAAACCCATCTGGGAAAAGGGCACCTTATTTTCACACAAGCATTCCGATCAATGGTAGAATGACGAAAATCTATTTTCAGGTATACGCAAAAGTGCAGCCTGCACTTTGAAATTATTTTTAAAAATTCTGTCAAAAACCACACAGCCCACTTTCGATCGGGTGACTTCAGTCGGCGTCGTCGATTTCCACTCTGCCTTCATCTGCGTTCATCAAAGTGGTAATGGCAGGCGCCTTATGATTGCGCAATATATATATATAGATATATATACTAGGACTTAACTGGGTGCCTTTTTTTTACACCGGGACCGGGTATTTTTGGGAAAATACCCTGTGGGTCCAAGTGTAAGAAAAAGAGAGTTGACTTCTCATTTTCTTTAGTATATACCAGCATTTAAACAATAGTCCTACAGACAGTCCTACCCCATACCTGTTGGCCTTTAAACAATAGGACTACAGAAGTCTTACACACTACCTGCCAGCCTTTAAACAATAGTCCTACAGATAGTCCTACTTGCAGTTCTACACCATACCCGTGGCCCTTTTTGATTAATAAAGAATTTTCTTTACCTGAGTTCACAGGTAACGTATGGCAGCCTTTTTTTCCACTGAGTACTATAAATATAAAACATGCTTTTTTAAAAAATAGGGGGGGGGGGGGTTTGAAGAGGAAGCTGTACTAACCAGAAGCAAAATATATATAAGAGAAGAGATTTTAGGATCAGTCATTTACTTTGGGAAGTGACCTTTTTAGCGAAATGCGATGAGAAAAGTTATTGTATATACTGTACTTTCTGCTTATTTAATTACTATTGCGATACAGTACTGTACTACTGTGAGACGCTAAAGTACTATTCTGAAAGGATACGGTACTACTGTTGGATTCTAAAGTACTATTCTGAAATGACAATGTACTATTGTGAAACGCTAAAGTGCTATTCTGAAATGATAATGTACTATTTTGAGACAATAAAGTACTATTCTGAAATAATACTGTACGATTTTGTGGAGTTCCAGGGTAATAAGGTCTGCTATCTAAATATATTTGTATTTGGCTTGCATATGGCGGTACCTCCAAATGACGCATATTGTGTCAAGATTATGGAATGAGTTCAACTTGTGTAGTTTTGACAAGTTTGACCATTTTTTTTTGTGCTGCCCTCTCGGACACTACGTCTCAGCTAAGTACAACATTATTTTTACATTTTATTCTGTGTTTTCTGTTTTTTGTTCGCGGACGAAGGCTTCCTGCCGACACGATCGTTGTTTTGTTGTGTTCCTTTTTTTTCAGGTCTAACCTTACTTTGTTTTACGTATTACCTATTTTACTAACCTGATTACTAACTAGGGTGCTGGGTGGTCTAAACTGAGCAAATCTCAAGTTGATGGTCTGGAGTTCAATCCCCACCAAAGCCCTCACTCTTAATAATCTATCGTAAAAGTACCCCTCAAAAACAGTAACTTACTGTGTACAAGCTGCCAGTAACTTACTGTTTTTACTTTGAGAAAGCGATAGCATATCGTTATCAGCCTACAGTAATTTAGCGATAATATGCTGTTACTTTTCAGTTTACCGTTAACGGTAACCTACAATAAGTTACCGTTTTTTTTTTAAAAACCCCAAAAATCCCCAGGTATATTCTTTATATAGTGCCGACCCCCATCCTTTAATATTAGGTGATTTTAATTAAACAACAAATTAAATAAGAAGTATACAATAAAATAAGAAATGTTCTCAAGCAAGTTACAAAATTTATTCCCATTTTCGGATTGAAAAATTAAATTCAGCCTAAGTCTTCGTCAGTGACATGACTCCCCGACTTGCAGCTTGTCAGGGGAATTAGTCTCTCCAATACTGCCTTCTCAACTTGATTGTCCAATAAAGGCCACCGCAATCTCAAAGTTTCTGTACAATACTGCCATCTCAACGTGTCTGTACAATACTGCCATCTTAACTGGTCTTTCAAAAAGTGGCATCACCATGCTTAGAAAATGTACCGTTCACTAAAGAGAGAATGAAACAAAAACAGATTTTAACACAATTTAATAGACAACAATGCTGCTCAACTAACACATTTACTATTGTTTATATTTAACCCATTCAATCCAGGGCGCTCAGAAATTTTTAATTGGAGACCCCAACCAAAGGGGAGCAACTCCACCCTTAACACGGGTAGGTTTTGAAATAAATTCAAAACAAATCTATTGAACAGTATAATCATATGAAATAAATTGATTTGCATCCATTAATGGTTGCTATATGTGTTATGTAACATTATTTCCTAATGCTTTTCTTGTGTAAATTCCTAAAAGTCAATTTTCAACAAAGTATTTGAATACAAATGATCATAAAACTAAAATAAAAAAACTGCTTTTAAAATAATGAATACTCCTCACCCATTAAATAAAAATATTTTTAAAAAGATAGTAATCTCCCTTGGTCTCGTTTCTAGCGAGATTTACGTTTAAATAGTGAGATTTCCACTTCCTTTTTAGCAACGTGTAAACAAAGGATTGAGTGGCCGGATTTGGCCGTAATGGGATTGAATCGGTACTGGCCGGATTTGGTCGCTACGGGATTGAATGGGTTAACAAAATTTAATAGACAACAATGCTGCTCAACTAACACATTTACTTTCATTTACCTTTAAATAAATAAGCTATACATTAAAACTGCAGTAGAGTAGTAACCTCCTAAGGCTTGCAGGCTCTGCATGCATTTTGCAGGCTCTGCATGCATTTTGCAGGGGTTGCTGTCAATCCCTTCCCCATAACACTACTAAACATAAATAACTCATAAAACATTGAGTACGGTACGCCTTAGAAAGTGATAATAGAAATGACCCTGGGAGACAAAATGTTTGGGAACCACTGCACTACAGAATTAGCCAAGAGAATATCCCACAATTAAACATTTTATAACTCTAATTTTTTTTAAAGTAAAAAAAAACCTATTTTACAAACTCGGGCTAACATGATAAATGGGAGTTACAAGGTGACCTTTACCCACTCAATCCATGGCGATCAGAAATTTTATCATTATCCCCCAACCAAAGGGGAGCAACTCCACCCTTACCGTAGAAAGGTTTTGAACATTTTTTTAAAACAAATCTATTTAACAGCATAATTACCCGGTATATGAATTGATTTACATTAAAAAATAGTTGCTATATAAAAATATTTTGGTCTCGTTTCTAGCGAGGTTTCCGGTTAAATAGCGAGACTTCTCCCTTCTATTTAGAAACGTGTAAACAAAGGGTTGAGTGGCTGGACTTGGTTGCAGTGGGATTGAATCAGTACTGGCCGGATTTAACCGCTATGGGATTGATGAATGGGTTAACCAGTTTTTCAACAGCAAAAGTAAAAAAGTTCTTGGACTAACCTTTGTTAAAACGGCAAAACACTACAGCACTACTTTGGAAGATCCATATCAGTTGATTAGTCTTTGTCATCACAAGAGGAACTGAAAATTAAAAAATCATTATAGATATTGAAGTTGAAAATTAAAACTAAATAAGTAAAGACAAACTTAAAATAGGCTATATACAATACTAGTATCAATTCACAAAAATAGAGTATGAATCAATTTCTAAAACACAAGTATAGCAGCTCTTCTAATCTTAAAATCTGATCAATACCAGTTAACTAAAGTTTTGCAAAGAGCTATGGTATCGACCTCTACAAAATTATTACAATGAACCTGTAAATATAATATTACACAGGGAACAAAGCAAAGTTGGTGTTATTCATAGGTTAAGCAAAGAGTTGTAAATATTTCCATGTCTCGGTCAGTTAGAGCATAAGTCATGGGCAAAAAAACTGGTCAAGGTTTGTCATATCCAGGTTGGATTCTATACATAATGTATACTGCAGTGTTTCCCAAACTTGTGGTCGAAGCCCCACCCGGTAACGTTCAAAGTCTATGTCACCTGAAAGGTGAATTATCTTGCTAGCAATACCCATATTATATAAGGAAATATTGAATTTAAAAAATCAATGAACCAAAAAGGGTTAAAAACATCCCTAGAAAACAAATACTGTAGTATGTAGCATAGGGTACAGGTAAAATCACTATGGAAAAATACCATAGTTAGAAGGTGATCCAAAAGTTTTTAAGGGCAGGTTAAACACCAAAATTGAAATAAGGGAATTTGACCATTTTTTTTGTTTCAGTTGTTAGTAATCATCTTATAGATCAATTAAAAAAATATATAAAAAATCCAGGTTAGTAAAAAATAATGATTTTCATCAATTATAGGGCAAATCTTTGCGAAAATATATAAAAATGACCAAATTGTGGGCTTTGATATCTCAAGAAGAGATAGACCTAGAACCCTACAAAATTGATATGTTGTAATTCATAATGGTGTTGTAATAGTTTACTAAAATATTTGTAGTAAAGTAAAAAATGTAATTTACCTGAATTTTATAGATATCCATGTTCTTCGATGAAAAAATCTTGGGGTATGGGTTAACATTTTCCTGAATATTTCTTATACTTGTAAAACAATCTAATTAAAATTACTACACTAGCACAACAAGTATGCAAAGAAAATGCCTGCCAATTTATGCAGTAATTCATTTAGTAATTTAGAAGTTATAGGGTTTGATGTGAATTTTTTTAATGAAAAATGAGATTTTGAGAAAATTAAAGAAAACTTACAAATTTACAATTTTTAGGGAAATTTACAAAGATTAAAACCCTCCTGCAACATAAAACTCTTCCTGATCCAATTCCTTACTAGATAATATAGACTTTTTAGCCCTTTTAGCTTTACTTTTATCTAAATTTTGAATAAGCGAGGATGATACACGCTTTTTATCGATTTTAGAAAATGTCTGAAAACAATATTTTCCAAAATTTAAACCTAAATTTTTAAAAATGTCCCCCCTTTTTAATTCACCATTGTTATAAACTATGGTGGCATCATCTACAGCTATTTCTAGTCTCTTTCTCCCAACAAATGAGGTCTTCGGACAGCGATACCAAATTAAATTATGGAATGCTTCATTTGCGTTTTGAGTCCCCCCGTGAACGCATTTTGCTAAAAGAGCATCAGATGAAAGCTCCTTAAATACTGGCATAATAATATTTATAACAAAGGAAGGAAGAACATTCTTATTCGCAGTTATCAAATCTTTATCTTTGGGACACCAACTACCGCAATCGCTATGTTTACCCTCACGGTGATGAAATATTGCCCAAATACTTTTTTTCATTTTACCCATGTCCCCTGAATTTTTTCTAATTGCTGCACCATAATGTCCTTGAATGCGTTTTATAGCAGATTTAGTTAATCTGCCTGCCCCACCTATTCCTTTATAACTTTTACCATTATCCACAAATAATTTACCTTTATTTTCATTAACTTTATCTAGCAAGCGTTTCCCCATTCGCTTCTGGACATGACCGCAACATTCTAATTTTGATATAGTAACTCCTTCATAAACTGGAGGATTAGCTTCAGCTACATTTTTAAAACTTTTAGAATCCCCATCCCCTAAATAGCCAGTATAAGTGAGATTATACTTTTGTTGAGAACGGCGAAAGATTTTTAATATGCCTTTTGGTTCCATCTGACCAGATGTACCTTGGTGATTAGAATCACATTCACCGGCATCCATGTGGTTTACAAACCACTCCTGATAATCAGAAATATCAGGAAATCTTTTCTTGGCCTTGGCACATTTATCACAGTAATTGCTACTCACATGAGTATCAACTACTTTAGAGGGCCCTTTATTAGAATTTACTGACAAAACAGTAGCTACTCCATTCTTCGAAACAAAGCCGCGCCGTTGCCAGGTCCCATCACAGGAAACAGTAACATCTGTACCCTGGGCTTCTTTCAATTCCAATGCAGCCTGAGACATGCACTGTTTTGCTACTTCATTAGTAGCAGAATGAATTCTCTCCTTGTATTTAGATACAATAGGAGCACTTACAGGGGGAGGCATGTCCATATTCCCAAGAAATCTCTTGGTTTTCTCTTGATGACAGCCAATGCTGTTCATCGCTAACTGCAATCGCAGGTTGACATTCTCGGTGCATGTCTTAAATTCAATTTCATGCCTACACTTTGTACATTTAAAATATAAAATACTGCTCACCCCATTTAGCTTTTCTCTAACAGAATAATTTGTAAGCTGCTCACAAAATGAACAAGCAAATGATTGTACTAATGTTATAATTAATCCCACATCTACTAAGCGATAACCACTAATTTCAGGAAATTTTGGACTACAAATATTTAATGAATCGTTAAGTTTTTGAAAGGAAGAAGATGTGGGTACTGGTTTTAAATTATTATCAACAGTGTCCATAACAATATCTTCGATGATATTATTATCAGGAACGTTTTCCCTGCACACAGTTACTTGAGTACAAGTAGCAGTGGTAGTTTCACTACCACTAGGCTTATCCTTTTTAGTGTATCTATTTCCCTGAAATTTACGCTTTTTACAGCGATATCTATTTCCATTCTTTTTTGCTTTAACTTTATCCATTGCTATTGTAAGATTATTATCAAATAAAATTAGGAGGCCCTTTAAAAACAGAAAAATCCAACACAGTTTAGAAATACTTCCACCGCGTGTGAATGAACTGCTGAAAAATGTAAACAATGCAGGTAGGCCCAGTGAGCCTAGTGGTTTTAAAAGAAGCGCTGTGATTGGCTGAAAACTATTTTTGGCAAAGGATATCCTGTTCTAACAACCAATGAAATTAAATTTAACAACATAGTATATTCCCTTAATAAAATGGTATGGATTTAAATTTCATAAATGTGGGTGAAAAAATAATTTAAATCGGATAATTACAAGCAAAGATATAAACATTTTAAAATTTTGCATAATTAATTAGGTAATTTTGTTTATACCTTGCACATTTCAAAAATTTAATTAAAATACTTTTATTGCTTTTATTTACAAAATAAAAGTACGATTGTGTTTGGAAATGAATATACTTCACAGATAAGCAGTTTTCTAAAATTAGTTTTTTTAACTAAAAATTAAGATTTTAGGTGTTTAACCTGCCCTTAATACATTCCTCTCCATTACAGCAAGAATGTCACAACCCCCTCTCAAATATTCTAATTGCCATCACATGTAGGGAAGCACATAGGTAATAGCCTCAAGATAAGCCACCTTTCAAAAATAATCCATGTGACTTACCCTTTAGAATAATATTCCACCATTGCATTATAAACAATCTTGATGAATAATCCATTTCACTTTGTCATCAGGACAGGAACTGAAAAAAAAAAATGACATTGAAACAATCTAAGTAAAGCAACTCTAGAATACTATACATCATTATCAGGTACCAGTTCATAAAATATGGCACATAATAAGACATAAAACAATCAGCAGCCTAAATCATGTCAATTTTAACAACATATACCCGGTAGATCAGTGGCCCTAAGCATTGACAAAATCTTTCCAAGAGCTAAAAAATTAACAAATAGAATGATATCTACATCTACACAAATTACAATAAAACTTATTAAAACCAATTAATGATGCATACTGTTAAAACTCACGTAAAAATTGTGCTTTTTGTAGGTGAAACTATAATTACATTTGTGAGTTATTGCATATGCCAGGATAAGTGCTATTTAAAAGGTCCATGATATCCAGGCTTCACTGCATACATCAAGTAAGACTATGTACTTTTACCTAAATTCTTTGGTCCATGCCCAGCCTTATCACCATAAAAGGTTGATGTCACATAAAAGATGTCTAAACTTTCTTCCACTACCAGTACTCATTTTATATAAGAAAGCATTTGATTTGTGTTCTAAAAAGGAGTTTTTTTATTCTTAGTTTGAAAAAGGTTGATTTTGAGAGAGGGGGGTAGGGGAACAAGGCAAAATGCTATGGAGAAATACTGAAGTTAAAATAAAAGGTGACCTGAAAGTTAAAGAAATTCCCCTATATTAGAGTAAGAATAAATAATGAGTCTGTAAAATGCCCAAGATAAGTTATTTTCAAAAAAAAATCCATGGGACTTACCATTTAGAATAAGACTCCACTAAAGCATTATAAACAATCTTGATATATAATCCATTTCACTTTGTCATCAGAATAGGACCTGAAATTTTTTTTAAAAATTGACATGTAATATAACCTAAGTAAAGCAACCCTAAAATTTGTCTATATCAGGTACCAGTTAATAAAATATGACATATTAAAAGGCTATGAAACAATCAGAGGCTAAATGATGTCAATTTTAATGACATATAGATCAGTGGCCCTAAGAATGGACACAATCTTTTCCAAAGTTAAATTTACAAATAAGAATGATATATACATCTAAAATTCGCAATTTAACATATTTAAAACACATGCTGTTGAAACTGGAGTAAAATTTGTTTCTATTGCAGGTTTAAAAATATTGCGTTAAGTGTTGCAAATGTTAGGAGCAGTGCTATTTAAAGTCTGTTATTTCAATGTTGTAATGTATACTGGGACTTACCCCATTAAAAACCACCATTGCATAATAAACAATCTTGATTAATTCTTGTCCACAAAGTGGGGATATCTCTTCATTTCTTGATACCAGGTGGTAGAGTGTCCTATGAGACTCAAAGGCATTCACCATGCTGTCTATTAAACTGGACTGCTGTTGAATTGTACAGATGAAATCATGATGAAAATAACAGAATGTATTTAGATTTTTAGTGATAGTTTTGATTCAAAATTCAAATCTTGTAATTATATGGGACAAATGAGTCTATAAAAGTAATACAAAATGAAAGTATAAATTAAATTTAAAAGCATGCAGATGCATTAACAATCCTATAAGATGGGATTCTTTGACTATACTTAAAAATTTAATTTGCTCGCTTTTATATCTAATGTATGATATGTACATTATAAACATTACTGTCATCTGCATGAAAGTAACATAATTATTGCATCCCCCTGACAACATGAGTCACTGGAATAACCAGTAATTCTCCATTGCTTAAGTACAGTGTACCGGTATATGTGATACAAAACAATATATATATATTTGACGTAGGGATGTGGGAAGATCAGGATGTGGCTGCATTTGACGTGGGGATGTGGTTGCATTTGATGTGGGAATGTGGGTAGATCAGAATGTGGTTGCATTTGCGTGAAGTGTTGCAAATGTTAGCATCAGTGCTATTTAAAGTCTGTTATTTCCATGTTGTACTATATACTGGGACTTACCCCATTAAAAAGTCCACTGTTGCATTATAAAGAATCTTGAGAAATTCTTGAAAAGATGGAGATATCTCTTCATTTCTTGATACTAGGTGGTAGGGTGTCCCATGAGACTCAAGGGTATTCAACAAGCTGTCTATTAAACTGGACTGCTGTTGAATTGTACAGATGAAATCAGGATGAAAATAACAATGTTTTTAGATTTTTAGTGATAGATTTGATTCAAATCTTGTAAATATATCGGACAAATGATTCTATACAAATAATACAAACTAAAGGTATAAATTAAAAGCATGCAGATGCATTCACAATGCTATAAGATGGGATGCTTTGACTATACCGTACTTAAAAATTTAATTTGCTCACTTTTATATCTAATATATGATATGTACGTCACAAACATTAGTCATTTGCATGAAAGTAACATAATTACTGTATCACCCTAACAACAAGAGTTACCGGAATAACCAGTATTTCTCCATTGCTTAAGTACAGTGTACCGGTATATGCGATACAAAACAATATATATGTATACACACACACTTCATTAATTCCAAGCGGAGCTAAAACAGTATTTTCTTGATATGTAATACAAAAAAATCCTCAATTGTGGAATTTAAATGTAAAGACTACTTCAACCAGACTAAACACAAAAATATTTTTTTTTTAATTTATTATATTTTTATTTATCAAATCAAATAACCTTACCATTTAAATAAAACAAACTCAAATTAAAAGTTTTACCTTCATAGGTCTTGAAGCAAGTTTAAATCTCATCATAATATCCTATGTGCCATCAAAAATCTCCATATATTATGGATTAGTCAACAGAACTAACAGAAACTGAAATTTGAATAGTGAATCATTTCATAAATGGTAAAAACAAGCCTAAATAATTAGTATTTTTTCAATATGAATGTTAGATGAGTCCTGAATGAGTTTAGATTTTTAAAAGAAAAATAGATTTAGAAAATCCAATGCCCAATTACTAATAGGCTTGTATTATTCTCCTACATGAATTAATACTGGCCAAATTTTTTGTAGATATAAACATTAGACCCACTATACTAACAGTCAACTTAACTCTTTAACTCTAACCAAAATAAAAACTTAGTAAAGTTTAATTTTTATAAAGAACATATAAACTTGCACAGTCAATATCAGTTGTAGAGTCTGTGTTAAGCCTAACTAAAATTGTAAATGCCTCTTTCATTATTGCGACAAAAAAATATTGTTAACTAGTGTCTAGTGTTAGTGTTTTATTTAAAATATTCTAATGCTTACACGTAGATGTTCATTCATTGTTGAATTGAATTTTCCAAGATTAGAAGCTCAATAAGACCTAAAAGATTCCCACTGTGTGATGTAATACAGAAAACACTTTGTTGAGACTTGTATTTTTGCTGGAAGGGTTAACGTTTTTGTCTCCGGCCCGGTCAGTGTCTCTCCTCTTTACCTAAGTTTGAAAATAAATGAAAATTGTTTTAAAACATGTCATATGGGCTAGGCATAGACCTAACAAAACTAGAGCATTTCTACTTTTAAATTACTATTGTATAAAGTAAACTAGTTTTTTAAAACAGGCTCTAACTCTAAGTCTGACGATATTTTTAAAGTTTAAAAAAGAGTTGTTAAATATTTAATGTCCTAACTTTAACATATTCAATCTTAAAGCCTGTGAATGATTTGGCATAGGTCTACCTATTTTTATAATAATATAATAATTTGCTTAGGCCTCCTTTACTTTTATAACAATATTTATTATTATATTTACAAATTAAATGTTTCGCCATGTGGCATTCTGTCTAAGTCTAATCCATTTAAAACTATAAGCCTAACCAACTAACCAGATTAGACTATAGTTTGGTCTAATCTTGTTAGATTAGTAATATGTTATTAAATTACCGATATTCATCCACCAGCCACCCATACTCTTACTACTCATGGCCATAGTCGCCATAGTATAGTCCATCATTTCTTCATATTCAAAACATAATCTCGATAGAACTATTACCGATAAACTCGATTTCAAATTTAAATTAATTGAAATAATACTTAGTTAAAAATAAATTACTATTAATGTAATGATACTATTACATGTTTCAAGCAATGATACTATTACTTGTTTCAATCTTCTACTGGAAGCGAAACGTTAGCCGAAAATTTCAATTTCAAATCAGTAAAAGTAACGCCAACCTCCATCGAGAAGAATCCCCGGTTTAAGTAAAAATTCGAATTTTGAAAGGGGCGAAATAAAGTTTTTTCTAATTATTAATTGCATAGCTCTGCAAACGTTATTTATTTTCTAGTAAATATTTTATCGATTTTAAAATTAATTAAAACAAATAAGTAAACATAGTGTGCTTAACTACGACAAACTTATTGATGCAAGTAATTGTGATGTTGTTCAACTTTTTAAACGCTTGGCTTCTTACATATTTTTATTGTAAAAAAAAATTTAATACTTTAACTTACTGTTTTTTTAAAAATAACAGTAAGAAATTATCATTTACAGCAATATAGAGTTTTATTACATTCAAAACCTGTAAAATAACATTGAATTATTAACAGTGCTGTCAAGTAAAAAACAACACCAGCACCCCGGGTGGATGGGACTCGCTAACCTTGGACGGCAGCTCATCTAAGAGAAGGCAACTCTGAATTGAAACCCGGAGATGGAGTCCCGAAAGGCGGATAAAATGAAACATTCCGACAACTCCTGCGACACCACTGGTGCCAACCTGTATCATCCACATGATGTTCCCTTGGGATTATCCAGCGGCGTGGAGAGAGGCGATTTGCTGTTGGGAACCAGCTTATAATCCTAGAAGAATAATCCCAGGCCTTGTGGATTTCGTCCTGCGAATTCCATAACATCGTCACCTAGTGACGGACGGATCACAAGAAAACCAAACTATGGATCGCAGCCAAACTTGACGTGATCATTTCTCCTGACTTGTTATTTAATTCCTAGTCACATTTTTATGGAAAACCTAGCGTTTTTAATATTATAAAATTAAATTTAAATATATAATGTTATCAAATTGTCTTCAAACAATATCAAATTAAATTTACGATAGAGCTCAGGCCTGCAAAAATGTATGGTTTCGAACGTAGGGGGCATACTTTTTAGGATTTTTATTAATATTTATTAAAAACTGTGGGGGATAAAGTTTTGATATTTTCCTTTTGCACAAAGCAGCACAAGATAGGCGCAGACTTCTTCGAATGATACCTAGTGTGGGGTTTGCTTTTTAAAATTTCGTTTTTTTGTTCTGGCCATTTTAGGTTATTCGAGAAGGGAATTCCAAGGTATGGATTATTTGACACCTGTTGGAGAATTGTATTGTTTAAGGAATACATATATATTCAGGGTTTTTTTTTCTTGAGATGCTCATTGTTTAGCATTTGGTTTCGTTAAATTTCATGCCCAGTATGTCCGCCCTATTCATGGGGCACTACAAATCTGCTTGGAGGTGGTTGTCGTCATCGTAGCCGTTTATCTCTCTGTAGACAAGATCAGTGTTTCTTTCAGACAATTTCCTCCGAGGGGTGGGGCATTTCAGATTTTTCTGGGGGGGGGGGGGGGAGTACCAGAGGAAAGAGGCGTAGCTAAGGTGGGCCTTTGGGGGCATATGTCCCCCGGGTGCCAGATAGTGGGGGCACCTAATAGGCTTTTATTGTATTATTGGATGAAAATAATGGATTTCAGAGTTAGTGGGGTGTAAAAAAAGAATCTTGTTCCCTGGCACCAAACACTCACGCAAGTGATGAAAACACCGGGGGGGGGGGGGGGGGGGTAATAGTTGATCTGCCCAGGGGTCATTTTTTTTTTATATTGAGAGTTTATATCGTGAATGGTAGCGTGGCAAAGTGTTAACCCGCCTAAAGTGGCGCTAACAATAAGCACGCCGCGGGGCAGTGGATATATCGGCGCCAAAATTGGTTGTCAGAGCCAGCAATACGGTCATTTTTATCAGGATGTAGGACGTAAATTGTGCATCCCGATGGCTTTTACTTAACCAGAAAATTTGTGATACTTAAAAAAACAAGAGGTGCATTTTAAAGTGTACATAATTGGAATTTTTTGATAAGACTATTTGATCAGGGGAAATACTAGTTCAAGCGTTGGGGAAGGCATTATGTCGCCCGGTGCCATATATAAACTTGGGGTGAGGCATTATGTCGCTCAGTGTCATACATAAACTTGGGGTGAGGCATTATGTCGCTCAGTGCCATACATAAACTTGGAGTGAGGCATTATGTCGCCCAGTGCCATACATAAACTTGGAGTGAGGCATTATGTCACCCAGTGCCATACATAAACTTGGGGTGAGGTATTATGTCGCTCAGTGCCATACATAAACTTGGGGTGAGGCATTATGTCGCCCAGTGCCATACATAAACTTGGAGTGAGGCATTATGTCACTCAGTGCCATATATAAACTTGGGGTGAGGCATTATGTCGCTCAGTGCCATACATAAACTTAATTCATTCTGGTTGTGGTGCGTCCAAGACAAACATTTGACACAAGATTAGATTCAATTCCGTTAAGTCACACTGATTGACGTCAAGGAAGGGGGTGGAAGAAATTGAGGAATCCGAAGAGTCTTGAGCAAAAGCGGGGGCAGGGATCCCCTTAATTAGAGACATATTAAAATGCAGTGATGCATATTGGTGCATATTTTAATTCACTGTTTCTTTCAAACAATGTGTAAAAGGGCATTTCAGACTTTCATAATTTTACTATTAGATGTCTCCCTGAGAAATGCTACAAATAAAACACATACCAACTATTTGTGGACTATTAAAGAGTTAATGATAGCGTAAACAGAAAATACCTAAAAAAACTTACCCGGCTCATACATATGACGATGGCTTACTCTAAAAGTAGAAGCAAAGTACAGGGAGAGAACTCGAGGGGGGCACTTGATTTGCTCCGGGGGGCAGTGCCCCTCCCCCGAAAGTTTGCCTGAAAAAAACTCTGCAACTAAGACCATCAGTATAGCTTGAGGATGCTCATCAGTAAGTTTGGCTTTGAACTTTGACTTGTTAAAGTTCATAGTGGAAAAGAGCTTTTCACACAGATAGGTACTCCAAAAAAAGGCACATGATCCACTTGAACAACCACCTGGAAATCTCTCGGAAGGTGGCGGGCAATCTTCTCATAAATTATCCGTGCTTGTCTCTATTTCCATTCACCTCTCCTAAATTAATCTGAAGATCAATTAGCTCCATTTTAATCGCAAGTAAGGGGGGGGGGGGTTGTATCTTCCAAATTGAAGGAGAAATGGTCAGCAAAAATTTGAAAAATCGCTCTGTCTGTTTTCAAAACATGTGATCAAATTCTTCTAGTATCTTTGCAATGGCATCAGTATACTTACTACTGAAGGGTGTGCCCGAGTCCATGAGTACTTTGCATGTTCGGAAATGGCAGATGTTTCTCTAAGAATTATAACACAAGTTTTGTGCAGAATGCCCTGACATTGTCATTGGCAACACTGGCAAGCTACCCCTGGTCTTGTAGCTTCTTGTTGAAGACATTCAGCTTCAGTGTAATGCCAACAAGAAAAGCCAAGTCCATGAGCTAATTTGGGATCACTTAGTACGGGAACAACCACCCCATCTTTCTCCATGAAGGCTTTCAATGTTAAAACGTGTTCAAGCAGTAGGCAGGGGCGGGCCGAGAGTTTGAGTCCCCTGCTATAAAGCCTTTGTCTGGCCGCTTTTAGATTACGTGTCTTCAGTCTGGGACCCATTCACCCAGGTTTGAAGCAGCACGCTTTGTCCTAAACCGCTACAAGAACACCTTTAGTGTTGGCAGCATGCTGGAAACACTGTGCTGTTCACCATTTGAGGAAAGAAGACGATTATTCAGGCTCTCCATCATGTACAAGATAAATAATGGGCTGGTTCACTGTTCCAGCATTGAACAGATGCTCTTATTGTGAATTTTAGTTTAATTTTTAAGGTAGATTTTCCCCATTTTGAAATACTAATTTTATGCATTAACATTTTTTGTTAAAGAATTTACTTCATCTAAAAAAATTAACATTGGTTCAATGCATGTTATGAATATTATAATCAATTAAAAAACACTTAACACATTTTTTTAATTTGCGTTCACCACCCCCCTCCCCCGTTTTTAATTTTGACATGTTTTCTTTACATAAATATAAATATTAGTTAATGTAAAATAAACAAATACAACTTTAAGTACATATAACTACTATAAAATCAAATGTACCTGCAATTATTTTTCAGTTTCACTGGATCTTTTTAAATATTTTTTAAAATTTCTCAACTTTTTGGAAAGCTTATAGCCAGCCCTTTAAAATGATATATTTTATATCTTTTATGGCAAGCACTGATCACCAATATTTAAAATATTTGTCAAAGTACTTAGTTGAAGTATTGCACTAAAAGGTTTAGCATAAAACCTACATAATATAAAAAATATAGGCAGTTTATTACTTTTTAAAAAAAGATAGTAGGTTACAATTCTTTTTAAAATCTTATGATTTGATAACCGGTTTATATTCTGATTCTATATCATTTCTTTTCATGGACATTACCGCTAATTAACACTATTGAAATCTTTTAATTTTAATAAAATATCCAAGCAAAAAAAATCATATTAATAACCTTTTTCCAATTGTGGAAGCAGATTTAATTGATATATTGGTCAATTCGGAAGAGCCATGCCATGACGTCATTTCATTTTTTTTTTTAAGTTTTTATTTTTTTGGATTCACTCCCCTAGTTGTTTTTACGAAGAGTTAAATTGGCCTTTCCTTAATATGGCGATTGGAATTTTTTAAATTAAATTATTTAATATAGTTTTTTATATAATGGATAAACTGTGATGCATATCGGTCCGAATAAATTAATATTTCTTATAACTTATAAAAAAGTATTTGACAATCAAATCATGTTTGCTGTGTTTGTAAGCGTAAAACGAATAGCCTCGTTTCTATATTTATTTTGGCATGCTTGGAAAAATGTATATACTACGTCATTGACGAGGAAATCCATTTAACACGAAAAGATAAATAAAAATAAACAGAGTTCACTGAAAATCCCAAGCCAAAAGCCCGCCACAGCAAACTAAGTCATTTTATTGAAAAGTAATAAAAGACAAGCCAGCAGGGCCTATTAATTCTTTTTACGATTTCGTGGTCCATTAATATTGCACAGTGCCAACTGCGTGTGTAACCCAAAGCAAATTTGTACGTAGGTTCAATTGGCTATATGCTCACTTGTCGTCTGTACTTTCACTTGTCAGTGATGGGAAGCGCTCTCAGCATTGGTCGAAAATCAATTTTTATTCCACCCCCCCCCCCAACCACCCAATTTTCAGATTTTATTACAATTGCTTAGTACTGTGGTGCCTCCCTTAAGAAACAACCCAACAAGCCCGACAAGTTTTGGTTTTGACACCACCCCCCCCCCCCCTTTTTTTAAAAAAAAAAACTGAAATGACGTGTCTACGCCGCAAACATCCCCCCCCCCCCCCAAGGCTTCCAAGGACTATCCGTATTTTCTGAACGCTTTGAGTCGGTTTGAGTGGGAGTAATGCAATGCCAAGTATCAGTCTCAGTACCGCACATTAAAATCATCGTCAAAAGATTGTTAATTCATAGGCCTATATAAAGTTGGAAATCCGTTAGAAAAGAGAAGAAACGCTGGATATATTATATATTATTATAAACATTAAGTTATTGTTTAAAAAAAAAGCCTTATCTCGTTCCTAGTACAAAAATGTATTCGAGTATGTGTAGTGGGTGTGGGGGGGCTGAGGTCAAACCATCAGTTAATACACGTACTTAATTGACCCTACTGTAAGCTAACGCCTCTGAATCTTAAATAATGATCTATTATTTTTAACTTATTTTGACCGTATGTTTATTGCTTTTGATCTGAGACTGGGAAAAAATGAAAAAATCTGGCCACAGATTCGCTAAATTGAAACTCGTTACTCGGTACTATCTGTGTTTGTGCATTATTCCATTCATGGAAGGCCAATGTAGAAGTCATCACCTGCTTACATGAGATCCACTATCGTTGACCCCCATTTTCATTTCAGGACCCCCAAATTTCTTTTTTGCTGACATGGACCCCTTGCAAGTTGTCGTCGACCCCTGATATAGACCACTTTGGGAATCACCGCTTTAGTCCCAAAAATAATTTTGTGGCCATTGTGGCTTCACTTTGAAAATTTAAGGTAAAATAATAATGCTAATTTTACTCATTCATATTTCGGTGAAATACATGGATGGGGAAGGAATCAATGAGGATGGCCACAATGAATGGCGCTGATGTTGCATTTAAGTGTCTGCTGGATGCGAATGCGGAATTAAGGTATTGTGCGTGTTTTAAAAAAAAGAAATTTAAACGGCATTTTAAAAATAAATGTAACAATTGTGATTGTGTAGGAATGCTCACTGTTGGGGGCATCTTTTTGTTGTCTAGGGTCTATTGATGCATGTGAATCATTTTTTACGTCTATGATTACTACTACATCCTAGTACTAGTACGCCCTACTGGGCTGACAGCTATGGATCACCAATCACACAATAAAGTCCATGAATATGAGAAGTTTCAAAATATAATCCTTTATTCCTAATAAACACATGCAGTATTAGCAAGAGTCACTAATCCTTTAGAAGCACATAGTCAAAGTCTTATTAAACAGGTATGAAGTAACCACTCACTACCACAGGTGTTCATCACGATCTCCCTCTGTCACACAGCCCTTGTTCGTGAACCTCCTCTCAACTCAACTAATGATCTCTCGGCTCGTCTCCTAATAACTCTCTTTCCTTTTATATCATTACACACAAACACCCAGCATACACTACAGCTCAACACGAACCAACTTCACCTCTGACCTTACGATCAACCACTCACAAAACACTCACTCGATCGACAACTCGCCCTACCAAAGATTCATAACAAATCCAGTTCAAAACAGTAGCGACACTTACACTACAATCTCTTTTACAACCTCTGGGTTGTTTAGTTGTGGTTCATGTGTTGTATCAGGGCTAGAATAAATCTGGAGTACTGCTTTTCCCACCAAATGTCTCTGATTTTGTCGATATGTCATCCCATTTGGTGTTTTGACAATGTATGACCTTGGTTGGAGGCTTCTGAGACAACTACCGCTGGCCTCCATCAGCTTCGAGGCCTGTTCTGCATGTGGACACTGCTCCCTGGCTGAATCTGTTAACGGCGTGTCAGTTTGGCTGTCTTGTTGTAATGTTCCAGATGTTGTCCATTTCTTTTGGATATGGAACTTTTGGCTTTAGGTAAGCATCAGTAGCTGGAAGGGTTAATCTCAGGCATCTGCCCATGTGTAGCCTTTCAGGTGAAGGTCCATCAGGGCATGGAGCATTTCTAAACTGCAACAGGGCAATATATGGATCTTTGCCCGAAGCTGTTAACAGCTTGAAAATTTGTGTCAATTTTAATGTATTACTTCTCTTGGAATGCCATGGCGAGCAAATTGAGACTTCATACAAATAATCACATTCAAGCACACCAATCTCAATTGGGGCTACAGAAACCTATAAAAAGTACAGTTTTATTGGATGTCTAATTAATCTTGTTAATTGTTTAAAAAATATTTAATTTCATGATTTCAATTGATGCGCACCCTTGATATGCTAATGGCTTTGTTTTGTCTTATGGTAACCCACCACTGCAACTAACCTGTAAAGAAATGTTAACAGCTTGCTTGGACATTTAAATAATTTACAATACATTCACAGTCATTTATTTCGTTTGCTAATTTTATAGAAACAATTTTTTAAAAGTACCAATATAAGTAAAATTAATAATTTCAATGAAAATTACATGCTGGTCTAGCTGCTCTTGAAATACAACTTCTGGACGATGCCGCAAGAACAAAACGTTACGTGGGCATGACAAAAGATACTATTCAATTTGGTTAAATTGCCACAATGCTTACCATGTCTGTGCCCAATCACTCACTGGCCATTTGCTGGTCCTAGCAAATAGCTCAAATCTGGTGAGCCATCCATCTAATTGATCAACTCCATCTTTGAATGGTGGAAGCTTGGGCTGCTGGTTGACTATCAGAACCATTGGGACTCAAACCACTGGCTAGTTCCAATCTCTTTGCTTCTAACATCGCCTTTCTCTCCACCGCCCTCTCTAACCACTTGTTTGTTCCAATCTCTTGGCTTCTAATGTCGCCTATATTTCCGCCGCCTCTTTTTTAGCCACTGACTTTTTCAAATTTCTTTGCTTATAATGTCGCCTCTCTCTCCACCGCCCCTCTTTCAGCTGCTTTCTCTGCAGTTTTTCTCCTCTAAACTCTAGAGCTACTATTTCACCCAGAATTATAACGGGCATCCTCGTCAGGTATCCTGTAAATATCGTATTATATTATATTCAAATGAATGAAAAATTATATTAAATTCTAATGATTGAAAATGGTTAATCTTAACCACATAACAAACAGATTATTGAAACAAATTAACATTCTTACCGGTTCTTCTTTTTTCTCTCATTATAAATTGAAAATTCTGATTTCCTGAAGACGTCCTTCAATAATGGAACTTGAAAAAATTTGTGGTTGTTGTCCATTAGACCAATCACAATGAGAGCTTCTGAAGCCTGCAACAATTAAAATCAGATTACAGTGACATCCTAAAATTCTGAAGTGTTCATCCTTTTTAAGTCAATCCAGGAACCTTGAAAAAAAGCCCGGTATGATTTTAACATAATAATAATTACTTATTTTAAGTATATATTTGTTAACTTACTACAGTGTACAAATTATTTTAAGTTGCACTTTTATAAAAAAAATCAATTTAAAAATAGAGCTCCATTTTCTCAGATTCCATGATAATTTGAAAGTCTAAAACCTGCACACCATGTCTCCTCTGTTCTTGTGAGGATATTGTAAAAAATATGAAAAAGCCATAATAGTTATCCATTTGAAAATGTTTAGAGATTTATAAAAATCCAGCTTTTAAATAGAATTTTAAATCAGGGCTCGTACAGAATTCACAAACTTTCCCAAATCTTCAGAGACCTTTTTTGTAAAAATTTCAAATATTTATTTAATATTATATTCTAAAGAGAAAAAAATGCATGGGTGGCAACCGGCAGGCCGCGGCTAAAGGTATAAACAATATATATATGCAAAATTCCCCATCTTTGTGTTGACACAGAAAATAATTCATAATCCTTATCAATAATGTTGAAAAATTCTGAATCACTTTCATATTGGCACCATAGCCTTTGCTCACCTTAGCCCTGTCACATCTTGAACACAGTTTCTGAGCCCTTTCATATTGGTACCATCATCATAAATCTTCTTGCCACTGTTTTTATAGAGAATAAATCTTTGTTCAATTCCTGTCAACCTTCAATCTGGTAGAATCAAAGATAAATTTCAATTAAATGAATTTTGTTATTATTATCCACTTTTATATATCAAGTTTCCAAGATTTTATTTTTTTTATGAATTGTAACAGTTGAAGTGAGCCATCCTTCCCTATGAACTGTAAGATTTGAAGTGGGCTATCCTTCCAAATTTTTATTTCTTTCTTGGATATTTTCCAGCAGTTTCATGAAGTTGTGTAAATGGGATTATTGTTTCTTGGATAACTCTGCAATATTATGTCTTATCCAGTCAGGAAACATATCTCTAGAGCTTTTTAATTGTTCTCTCAGGTCAACAAAACTTTGAATGATTTAGGGATTGCTAGTAACTTATCACTGGCACTCACAGGCAATAAAAAATAATATTGAAAGTATGCATATGCTTCTTAAATTGCTTTGTGTATTATAGTACTGACTTGAGTGGAAGCCTACCTGGTTCCAACTGAGCTCCTTGTGATGGGGGGTCCCATGCTGGTGTGACCAAAGGTACGTTGTCTAGAGGTCGATCCTCTTCATATGGCCAAAGAACACATGTGTCTAGAACACCTTTTCTTTCAAGCTCCTAAAGAGCTGATGTAGTGAATGTTCAAATATCAAACAAACAGTGCAAAGATTCAGATTCGTAGTATTTATTTTCTTCATATGCATGACAGTAGAAAATGCATTGTGGTGACCTGACTTATGATATATTAGTGAGGGGTATCTCTCTTATGAGATCTCCTCTTGACACTCTGTCTAGGGATTCGTTAATTAAGCCAAATTACCACACTGACATAATAACCTATCTATATACATATAGTATAGACTGAAACGAAGTCTTGGTTAAAGGAGAAAATAACTACAAGTATTTATTGAATAATAATATTTACAAATTCCTCCGTAATACACTCTTGGTGATTAATATATATACATCAAATAGAAGTCCTCTAATTAGACTGATATTTCAATGCACTGCAAGTGTCACTTACATACTGATTTATCATCATTATAAATGCTATATTGCTCAAGGTTCTAGGTTCAATCTTTGGTGACTTAGCCTTTACAAAATAACCACGGTCAGTTCGTGTGCATGTTTTCTGACATCAATAATAGCATAAAAATCAAATAGATATTAATGAACAAGTTAAAAAAATGACTTATTTGAAACATTGTATCATCATTCATAAATTGCAAGTCAATACTAATGGCATGGCAATACATTGTAGAATTATGACATCTATAGTTAAACATACATAATAATAGTTAAATTAAATATCTGTATCATCTCAATGTTTTCATAAAATTAATTTGAGCAGATATGTAAATACAATGTCACAAATATTTCAATGTTTACAGCACATGATTTCGAAAAAATCTTTATTAGTGCAAATGTGAAAAAAGAGAAGGAAAAAAAAGTCAACATCTGAGCTTGTGTGGACAGCCATGAATTGTCCCGTCAATGTTTACAAATAAGACAGTGGAATGTTTCGTTTATCCCCTTGTCTTAAAAAATTGTGGAGGTTATACGATCCACCTACCTCCCCCCTCTCTCTTCTCGTGTCTGACCTGCACGGTTCAGTGGTCACGTAGTCACCCCGCAAGTTTTTTATACCCAAAGACAAATTTTCTCCACCCCGAGCTGTCACTTCTCCCTTGTCACAACCAACATCATGGTTGAAAGCACAAAAATGTTTTACATTATCAGACATGTTAAATTTAGACAAATTAATAATTGTGAAGTTGCTATTTCCATCGTCTGTAGATGGAAACACTTCACAATCTTCACCCCCAAGGCGGTGACAGTCATCATCCGTGAAATGTTCACAAAAACTTAAGTTTAATTTGGGAACAGGCGAAAACGGTGATCTCCCCTCCTCCTCAAAACATAACAACTCGCATGAGCTTGACTCAGGAGTGTTTGTGAACTTTGTCAAAAGTTCAACCTGACGACATTTAGTGGTCGCTGCATTGGTCAAGGTTACGGTCTCCACTTCATGGTTACCGCAGCTTGTCCCAGTTATAATCATGACACCTCGCTTGCGTGGAAGCGGTAGGTGGTTCATGAAATCAACACCTGTGGGTGTGTTACCTTAGTTATTAAAAGTCCCCGGTACACACTAAATCTCAGGCACTCTATCAACATCAATAAGTGGAGATTCACTAACAGTAGATTCACAATCAATAAGAGCATCCAAATCATCATATAAACCCTCAACACTAGGTTCACAATCAATATTATTTACAAAATTGCCATATGAAGCATCATTTGCTTCATAAACCTCAGAACGTCAGCCAAAACATTTTCAGCACCCGCCATTGGTAAAATTCATTGTAAAATTGTATTCCTGCAACGTTAAAGCCCATCTCGCAACCCGATTATTAATGGACTTTGATTTTTGTAGAACCATCAACGGTTTGTGGTCAGTCTCGATTGTGATGTGACAACCATATAGGTATCGCGAAAACTTTGGTGTGATTGTCCAGACGACCCCCAAACATTCCTTCTCTATAATCGAGTATCGGGTCTCGCGAGGTAGCAGTTTCCTACTCGCATAAGCTATGGGGTGAAGTAGGCCATGTCGTTCCTGCATTAAACAACCCCTTATAGCGGTATCGCTCGTGTCCGTTTGGCTCACGAATTCAATATCTAGGTCTGGAAGAATGAGCAATGGCTGTGTAGAAAAAGCATGTTGCAGTTTCTCTAAAGCTTCCACGCACTGACTTGTCCACTGAACTTTCTCCGGTTTTCCTTTTTTTTGTCAGGTCTGAAAAAATGCCTGAAATACCTGCGAAATCAGGTACAAATCAGGTACAAATTGTCTATAATACCCAATAAGTCCAAGCAAACTTTTTTACTTGTCTTTTGGTATGTGGCGCTTTGATGTTTATTATTTTACTGATAACACCTTGTTTTGGCTTCTGTGTACCCTGTCCTACTATGTGGCCTAAAAACTCGATTTCTGTGAAGCCAATTTCCATTTTTGTGGGTCGATCTGTCAAGCCTGCGTTTTCTAGTCTATTTAGTACTTGCTCTAGTGCCTTGTTATGTTCTTTTATAGAACTGCAGAAGACGCATATGTTATAACAAAAAACTGACTGCATTTTTCTGCCCATCAAGAACCATGCAGCATGCAAACGTGGCCGGTGCATTACATAGCCTAAAAGGCATGTATTTAAATTGGTATAAGCCCAAGTCCATTTGAAATGCTGTATATTTTCTAGAGTTCTCATCAACTGGTATTTGCCAGTACCCTTTTACCAAGTTAATTTTTTAGAAATACTTGGCATTTCTTAGTTGAACGATCAAAATTCTTGATTAGGAATCGGTTCTGCGTCCGACACGGTTATTGCATTTAATTTTCTATAGTTGATGCAGAAGCGAGTGGATCCATCTTTTTTCTTTACTAAAACGATAGGTAAGGAATAAGAGGAGGATGACTCTTCTATAATGTCTTTTTCCATCTGATGAACTTCCTTAATGATTGTCTCCTTCGATGAAAATGGTATTGGGTATGGTCTTAGACAGATGGGTTTATTATTAGTTACGTCAATGGAATGAGTAACTAGTGATGTCTTTCCTGGTTAATTGGTGATTGTGTCGGTGTATTATGTAATATATCCTCCACTATTTGTCTTTCGTCCTGAGTGAGATCTGGATTGATCCTTACATCTTTAATAGTTTTGGTTTTCTCTATGGTTTGGGTAGTCACTGTATTTATACTTCTGGGCTCGTTGTCCTCCTCATTATCTTCTATTACTACTGCCTATGCCGCTACCGATTCCTTATTTTTAATTGTCTTATTCATTTTCCTGATGACACTCTAATTATTTTGTTTCTGACTTGTTACCTGCCCATGTTCCTTGTCCCTTTTAAAATATTCAACTAACATATTTACATGGTAAGTCTTTCTCTTTCCTTTCTCTAAGATGATATAGTTAAGTTCCCCTATTTTGTCTACTACTGTATACGGACCGTGCCAACGTGCTCTCTGTAGTTCTCCCCGTGGAGGGTTGCATGACTACAACTAGACACCCTATATTAATAGTTTTATTACAGGCTTTCTGGTTGTACATTTGCTCCTGTTTAACCATAGCTTCTTTTAGGTTCCTACTTGCCAGTGTGCCACTCACTCGCAATCGATCTTGTAATTTTTCAATGTACTCATGAGTTGTTTTTTTCTCTGCCTGGTCAGTCTTTCCAGCAAAAATGTTTCTTAGGATATTTATGGGCCCACTTATCTTTCACCCCAACATCAAATCAAAAGGAGAAAATCCTGTTGATTCATTTTTGCAATCCCTATAAGTGAATGATACCTGGGACATGCGATTCCCAGTCTTTAGGATGATCCATAGACAATTTAGTAAGTAAGGTTTTGAGAGTGCCATTAAAACGTTCAACCATACCATTGCTTTGAGGGTGTAATGGGGTACTGAAGCGTTGTGTTATGCCCATAAGTTTAGTCACTTGATTCATCAGATTGCACTTAAATTGACCTCCGTTGTCTGATAAAATTTCGTCTGGTAATCCCATTCTAGTAAATATTGTTAAAGTGCCTCCTGAATGTTCTCGGCACTTATTCTTTTAAGGGGTATTGCTTCTGGCCACCTAGTTGCTTTGTTGTCTACAAGAGTAAGGATGTAACGATATCCCTTCGCGGATGTTGGTATTATGGGACCGACGAGGTCAATATTTACTTTCCCCCATGGCTTTTCGGTTAACTCCATTTTGCCAAGGAGGGCAATACCTCCAGCGCTTTGGTTTTTCACATTTTGACGCACGTCACAGGTCTTACAATAATATCTGACATCTTTTTGTTATGCCAGGCCACCAGAATTCTGCCAAAGCTCTTGCCTTTGTACGAGCTATCCCCATGTGTGCTGAAAAGCTATTATCATGAGCTATTTCTAGCACTATTTTTCTTAATGATTTTGGAACAGCTAATTGTTCTCAAACATTGTTCTGACTGTTACTACTTTGACAAAACTCTCTAACTAAAAGTCCATCTCTGTATCTAAATTGTGATGGTCTACCCGCCCTAATTTGTCTCCTAGCGTGCTCGTGCGCACGTCTCAGTGTGAAATCATTTTGCTGTAACGTTCTAAACTTATCCTCATTTACCTCTAGTTCTGTTATGTGTCATTTTATCTGGTCAATCTCCCCTCTGACCTTTTCCCCTGTGCCCTGGTAACAACTGCGGCTGTTACTACGGTATCACTTCCCATTGTTGCCCCCTTTATGTTTCCGATAATTAAATCAACTGGTGAGTCCTTTAATATGGCCGCCTTTGTCCATCCTGTAAAGTGAGGTGATTTTATGTAGATGTTTCCTAGTCTATAAACCATCTTTTGCCCATCAAACAAAATACATGTCACTGTTTCGTTAAGTCTCCGTCCCTTAAATTCACATATAATAGATTCCCTTACTCTCACAATTTCACATCCTGTGTCCCGTATCACTTTTACCTTAATACCATTTTCCGTCTCTTCTTTGTCATCTTTTATCCCCTCTGTTCACATAACTGGGCGCTTCTCTAAAATTTATATCCCTATGGTATTGCTGTAATCTCCTGCAGTCCTCGATATGTCCCGGTCAGCGGCAGAAATGGCAGTAGCGTTTTTCCCTCTCTGTGTTTCTGTAAATCCGTTGATTTATATTTCTTTCAGATCCCTTAGCGTTGAAAGCTAAGCATGACACACCTGATGATCCATGCGTATCATACGCCTGTGTGTCCGTGCGTGTCAGGATTTAAGTTGAATGTGCTGCCATATAATTATCCCCCCTAGCAATGACGGCATCAAGAGTCATGTTATTTGTTTCTAATATGTGTTCTTCTATGTCTTGATTTACCGTTAGGAGTATCTGTCCACTACTGTCAGTGCGAACAAATTTTCATAAGTTTTCTCTGACTTCGATAATTCAATCCATCTAGCTAGATAATGGCTGATCCTGTTTGCATAAGTCATCAGGCCCTCGTCTTTGTCTACTGTCATCCTGGCCAGTTTATCCCTGTATCCCTGAGCTGTAAGTCTGAACTGTTTAGACAGTGCAGTTTTGACCTCATCGTATGTGGCCTCAACTCCTGTCACGCACTCTGCGAAACAGACTGGGAGTAGTTCGGGTGGCATTCATTTTCTTAATTCATTGTTCCAACTCTCGATTGGCCATTTATTCTGTTAAGCTTCATCCTCAAACCGTGTGAGGAAGAAGTCCAAATGGTCAACCCGCCCGCCGAACATTGGCATTTTATATTTAGAGCGACCTGTGTTAGTCGATTGTTCTCTGAACCTGTCATCTACTTTTCCCTTGTCTAACTCAGCCGTTTCATTTCATGTTCTTGTATTCTCTTCTTTTCATCGCGCTCATACGCGCGAATGGCTCGTTCCTTTTCGGCTTTTGCTATTTCTAGGGCTCGCCTATTTTCATCTTCTACTACTTTTTGTTCAGCTTACACAAATTTCCTCAATTCTATTGAAAAAACCTTCTAAAGAGCTTAAACTTAGTATAATATTACTTGACAATATATCAATATATTTAATTTAATTAAATTACCCAGACTTGGTCTCAGCGTAGGTGGCTTGCTCCTTGCAACAGCAAAACAGTAGTGGTGGTGTCCAGTAACAGGTAAACACCTCAGCAGTGGGGTACAATGTCAGAAAGGCACAGGAACAGCAGCATACAGCAGCGTATAAGAAAAAGCTGGACAAAGAGCCAGCGACGTCTAGGAGGCAGCGATTAGAAGGAAACAGCAGGTACAGGTACAGCGGGTAAAGGAACACCATGTACAGGAACAGCGGGTACTGGGACAGCGGAACAGCAGCGGCTGCTGACAGGAACAGCAGGACAGCAGCGGCTGGTGACAGGAACAGCGGGACTCAGCTGCAGCAATGTACAGGAACAGCGGGACAGCAGCGGCTGATGACAGTAACAGTGGGACAGCAGCGGCTGGTGACATGTACAGTGGGATAGCAGTGTCTGGTGACTTTTTAGTTGCTTCATGCTTCATAAGACATTTCTACCAAGGGGTGAAGCTTGCACTTAAATTGGATTTATTGGAGCATCATTTTTTAAGAAAATAAAGCAGCATATAATCATGCTTCTAATATGACTGAAGCTGCATTTTTAGTACCATTGCCTAATGAGTTATACTTGCTCTTGGCTTACAGGCACAGAATCAAGCAGTATATAATCATGCTTCTAATTTGACTGAAGCTGCTTTTTTAGTACCATTGCCTAATGAGTTGAACTTGCTCTTGGCTTTTAGGCACAGAATCAAGCAGTATATAATCATGCTTCTAATTTGACTGAAGCTGCTTTTTTAGTACCATTGCCTAATGAGTTGAACTTGCTCTTGGCTTTTAGGCACAGAATCAAGCAGTATATAATCATGCTTCTAATTTGACTGAAGCTGCTTTTTTTAGTACCATTGCCTAATGAGTTGAACTTGCTCTTGGCTTTTAGGCACAGAATCAAGCAGTATATAATCATGCTTCTAATTTGACTGAAGCTGCTTTTTTAGTACCATTGCCTAATGAGTTGAACTTGCTCTTGGCTTTTAGGCACAGAATCAAGCAGTATATAATCATGCTTCTAATTTGACTGAAGCTGCTTTTTTAGTACCATTGCCTAATGAGGTGGGATTCGTACCAGTTATTTGTACCAGAGAGTGCTGTGGTCGTGGATGTATTAGGACAAGAGAGGCTGAGTGCTGCTACTTCTAAGGTTATTCTTTCACAGAGTTTATCTCAAATAATCTTATTCTTCTATATATTAAGGGGATTTGCAATGTTTCTGTGCCTGGTGTTGAGGATATTTCACTGGTTGTAAGAGTTACTTAGTGAGGGTATCATGCACTGGGGGTAGGAAGGCCAATAGACGCAAATGAGTCAAGAGTTGACGCCTCAGCTGTTCCTTTTGAAAGCTTGTTAAAGTCCCTGATTGTCTTTGGCAGGAATGAGCAGTTCCTATACTGGCTTCTCGCTGGTATGATCCGGAACTGCCTGTCATGGCCTCGTCGCTGTCTCTGGGGTAGAGGGACGAGTTTCTGTGCCAGAGCAGTGGAATATAATACAATACATATACTAATTGGCATTGGGAATAACACAAATACACCTACTTGTTGACATGGAAATAATAAACATTCTAATACTAATTGTCATGTAAATAGAACACATTCATATACTAATTGGCATGGAAATAATACACATTCTAATACTAATGGGCATGGGAATAGAACTCATTCATATATTAATGGGCATGGAAATAAAACACATTCTAATACTAATTGGCATGGAAAGAACACACATTTATATACTAATTAACATTTAAATAACACATATTCATAAACTATTTGGCATTGATATACAAATATACATATGAAGAGATGATTTTCAAAATGCTGTTTCTCCATTTTTGGCATTTTGAGATGATCAACTTTTTCTGCTACACATTGATGGCTCAAATTTTCGGAAAAGTAAGTGTTAATATAGGCTTATATTCAAAATATAAGTTAGATTATGATGAAAATTGAAATGTGGGATTAATTAAAATGTATTTATTTACTTGGGTTAATTTCTTATTTTGTTTCAAAATGCTGTGTATCCCACTTCTTCTTAACAACAAAACGCTGTATATACATTTTGATAGGATAACATTCCAAGTACCAAATATTTCAGATTGTATATAAATTACAAACCACTTACCTACCAAAGTTAAATTATTGTGTATTATTAATGTTTTTTATTGATATATTTTAACTAAAACAGTATTATAAATGCTGGAAAGTCCCATGGAATAGTGTAATGTTTAGACTGCTTCTGTCCCCTGCAATAGTGTAATGTTTAGACCGCTTCTGTCCCCTGTAATAGTGTAATGTTTAGATTGCTTCTGTCCCCTGTAATAGTGTAATGTTTAGATTGCTTCTTTCCCCTGCAATAGTGTAATGTTTAGACTGCTTCTGTCCCCTGCAATAGTGTAATGTTTAGACTGCTTCTGTCCCCTGAAATAGTGTAATGTTTAGACTGCTTCTGTCCCCTGAAATAGTGTAATGTTTAGACTGCTTCTGTCCCCTGTAATAGTGTAATGTTAAGACTGCTACTTGTTTGTCTGATTTGTTTTTATAAAACTGAATTCTAAACAAAAGTGAAAAAACAATAATGTTCAATTCACAAATCATTTTATTTGAAATCAGAATAACAAAAAAAAATGGAAAAGGATGAAGTGTCTGATTCAGACGTGTCAGTCTGATTCAGAATTGTCAGCATCTCCAATGGAATTGGATATAATGTATTGTACATTGATACTATTCTTTCATCTGCACCCACAGCACTGAGGAGACTCATGACATCTTTTTTTTAAGCATTCTTAACACAGTTCCTTGAATCCAAAACAGTTGGTTTGAAAGTCTGCCAGTTCATTCCCTTTTTAAGGAGATTATGAGAGCTTGGGTCAGCATGATTAGAAATTTTTTAATTTCGTCTGGCTGACATAATTTTTTGGCTGATATCCGGAGTAGCCGGATTTCTCCGTAAATTGACATTTGCGGCTGATTACGAAATATTCGGCTGAAGCCTGGCCAATAATGAAGTAATAAAACCTCAGCACTAAAACACTTTTACAATACTTCAGAAAAAGTTTTATTATGTCAAACAATAGAGAAAAAAAAAACAGCTTTATATGGTGTCCTATTAATGCAGTGCATGAATGCATTCCATTCATTCAGTTTCTGTCACTCAATACCTGATAGGCACTTAAAATATCAGTTTGTAATTGTCATGAATAAAACAAACACGATGTAGTTTATCAGCTGTTAGGCTTGGTCGTTTGCTGTTTATTATCAAACTTTGTTACTTTTGAAATGTGACCCTTGTCACCCATTACATTGACTGCTGAGCAGTGAGACACAGCTGACAATAAACTCGATCTTGGTCAACATTTCTCCCATCAGCAGAGAACAGGCCACCAAAGTATCTTCAGTATTGTGCTTTGGAATTTCCATGTTGGCTAGGCGGTTTAGGTTTTACATGTAGTTTTGTAATGAACTGCCTCTCTTCCCGGTTTAGATGACATTTGCTGACATTTGAGTTCACCTAAAATCATCATATAGAATTGTTACATTAGAAATGATATAACTTAAATGCCATCAGTTATTGACTAATCTAGTATCTAGTTAATTGAGACAATCAATTTAGGCTTACCTTTCTCCTAGTAGAAGATCGTTGAGCCATAATTGAGTAATAATAAATCGTATAAAACGATATCTTAAATTAAATAATTAATTTATTTATTTTAATTAGTATTTAATTAATTAAGATTGTAAGATAAAGATTACTCGCAAGAATAACTAGTTTTTTTTCAAACTTCCGGCGACGGTTCATCTAAAAATGCAATCGATCTTAAAACGGAACACCATGAAATTTAAGAAAGCAAAAACATTACGTTACGGCAGTGGTTCTTAACCTTTTGAAGTCGGGGAGCAATTTTGATCATGACAAAAATTTGGGGAGCACCAAAATCAAGGAGTAAAAAAAACAAACAAATACACATACGTACGACTTTTATTGAAAATAAAACATTATAACATAAGAGTTTAAAATTATAACATGATAAACAAATTTTTAATAAACATAAATTTAATAAGTAAAAAAATAACATTGAGCAAAATTTAATTCAGAAAAATAAAAAGATTTAATGTGAAACCTGAGCTTGACTGTTTTTACAAATTTCAGTGATATTAGGCCTAATTTTAGAAATAGCTACCCTCAATTCTGCATCCAAATTAGTAAGTGTTGCTCGTTTTTTATTTTTTATGTTGGTGACTATCGAGAAACCGAGTTCACACAAATATGATGTTGAAAATTGCAACAAGATTTTAAGTGCCTTCATGGAGAGAGCTGAGTATTCTTCTTGCACAAAGATCCAAAATTCCTCCAGAACCATTTCGGAAAATTTTATTTTAAGTGTACGATCCCATGATAAGTTGATTAATTCTTCTTCTTCTTGGTATGACAACTTACTATTTGATGTATCAACTGTGGCAAAGGGATTACGTATCCAGTCATATGTTTTTACGTTTATTGATGGAAAATAAAATTCAATCTTTTCTTCTAATAAAGCTAAATGCTCTGTTACTGCTGAAATAATTTCGTCGGTAGTGTTATCATTAAGAGAAGGAAAGATATCTACTTTCTTTTTCTCCAACAAACGATTTTTCCAAAAAATAACTTTTTTCCGCAAGGCTGTCAATTTGTTGGTCGATGTTAAAAAATTTTCTTTTCTTCCTTGAAGGCTGGTATTAACACAATTTAAATAATCAAAAATATCAGCTAAATATGCCAATTTAGCACACCAAATGTCATTTTGAAGATATTCCACAAAATCATCCATATTTTCATTTTGGAAAAAGGTCATCAATTCATCATTGAGTTCTAAGAAGCGACGTAACACTTTTCCTCTGGATAACCATCTCACTTCAGAATGCAAAAGCAAAGATTCGTACTGGCTTCCATAGAGATGAGAAGATTTTTAAAGACGCGTATTTTCAAAGGTCTCGATTTTATGAAGTTTACCATATTTACAACTTTGTCTAGCACAGGCTTTAATGCTACTTGTAATGTTTTGGACACCAGAGATTCTCTGTGCAAAAAACAGTGAGTAGATATAATATTGGCGTTTCTTTTCTTGGCGAGAGTCACAAACCCTTTTAATGAGCCAACCATTGATGGAGCACCGTCCGTACAAATTCCCACACACAACTCCCATGATATTTTGAATTGTTCGAAATAGGAAGAAATAGAATCAAAGACATCTTGTCCTGTCGAACGTTCTGTAAGCTCAAGACAGCATAGAAATTGATTCACTATTTTGTTTTCATGAATGAAACGAACGAACCCTAGTATATGAGCTTTTCCACTTATGTCAGTGGACTCGTCAATTTGCAGAGCAAAATGCCGTTTGAAAAGCTTATCGGCAACTGTTTTCTCGATATCATCCGACATATTTTTAATTCTATTTTTTATTGTATCATTTGAACGAGGAATTTTCATTATTTCCTTTGTTGCTTCATCGTCAAACATAATTTTAACCATTTCACAACATGCAGGTATAATTAAAGACTCTGCTATAGTATGTGGTTTTAACTGAACAGCAATCATTTCAGCAACCTTATATGACGCCAATTGTGCCTTATCGGAAATTTTCATTTTTTTCAAAATAGTTTACTTGTTTAGCTTGCGTATCTAACAATCGTTTGAAATAATCTTTAGTTTGTGTAGCAAGGTTGGCGTGATTTGTAGAAAAGTGACGTTTCAACTTGGTAGGAACCATCGCGCTGTTGGATAATTTTTCTCCACATACGATACATTGTGGAATGTGATATTCTTCCTCACAAATGTATGTAAATCCAAAACTTAAATATTCTTCAGAATACTGTCGATTAATTTTTCTTCTTTTAGTTCTACCGTTTGTATCAGACACAATATGTGCAGCAAGAGCATTACTACCGCTTCCACTTGTACTCGGTCCATTTTTAGTATTTTGTTCTTCCAAATCATTCGCTTTTCGTTTGATATTTGTCCATTATGGGGTATTACTGTAAAAACCAAAAATGAATTGGGAATTAATAATACTTTTTTAACATTATGATCCGAACTTAACGACCGAAATCCATCCCAATAGGTATGTAGGCCTAGGTCTTCACCCGTAAATAATTAAAATTTTAAACTTTTTCTTTTACTTATATAAATATTTTTTGGGGTTTATTTTTAGAATTTCAACTTTTAATTATTCATCAAATATCTTCATATATTTAAAAGAAGATGTTTATTTTACTACTTACTTGAACATTTGACAGCTCCGATTAAAGCTTCACTGACCTACTTTTGCCAGGCGAGCAAGCTTTACGCTGCCATGTTAGTGTTAGTCAAATTCAATTGTGGGTAGCGTTGTTCTCAACGGCGGCGCTCCGAGTGAAATTTACACACCGATTTGATTTTACAACAAAAATTAGGTTAAAAGCCAAGCTTTCAATTGATATAAAAAAACAGTAAAAATAGGCAAAAAGGCCGATTTTTTCCCCGTTTGGACTACCTATTAGAAGCATTTGTTCAGCTCAATCAGATAGAGTAAGTGAGTGAACATTAAATTCTGAGTTTCATAATTTTGCGGAGCACTTGCAACTACCTCGCGGAGCACTGGTTAAGAACCACTGCGTTTCGGCGACTCGTTCATTTTTCGGCGGATGAAATATGGTGGCTAATGCGGCGCATGGTGGATTTTTGGCGGACGAAAATTCGGCGGCGTATTCGGCGCGCGGCGTCGACTGAGGGGTCTAAGCATGATAGCTGCCTTGAGGGGTCTAAGCATGATAGCTGCCTACTGTTAACTGAAGTCTCTCAGAATTGATGAGAAGTTTCTTTGCATTACTAATTTTAGAAGTCTTTGTTGTTTTCACAAATTTCTTGACGTCAGTTTTTAAGTAACACTCAATCATATACAAATTGGCATGAAAATAAAACAAAATACATAGAATAATTGACATGGAACTAACACACATTCATATACTAATTGGCATGTAAATAACACAAATATTTATACTAATTGGCATGGAAATAACACAAATATTTATACTAATTGGCATGGAAATAACACAAATACATATAGTAATAGGCATGGAAATAATATACATTCTAATACTAATTGTCATGTAAATAGAACACATTCATATACTAATTGTCATGGAAATAAATCATATTCAATTACACACATTTATATACTATTTGGCATGGAAATAATACACATTCTAATACTAATTGGCATGGGAATAGAACACATTCATATACTTAATCAGCATGGAAATATAACACAATATAATTGGCATGGAAATAACACAAATACATATACTTGATGACATGGAAATAACATGGAAGTGCAAAAATCACAATCCAAAATCAGTCTTTTACCATTCGAATATCTCTCTCACACTCCCTTACTGTCTCTCTGCGCATGGCATTCAAAACTTTATCTTAATACTAAAAATAACGAAAGAATTCATTCTTGTAATTATGGAGCTGTTACAAACTCTTTTGTATTAGTCTCGACTATAGGCTGAACAATTTCTACTATTTTTGGGTGCTGGTACTCTGGGACCTTCAGCAGCGGAACTTAAAAATATTAGCGAATGTTTACAGAAATCTGTTAAAATGTTTACAGACATCTGTTCTACTTATGAAAGTGCTTTAGTTCTAATTTTAGATAGATAATGTGTCCCATCTACGTGGGTTGCTTGTGATGTATTTTGATTGTCTAAGCGTTTTCTGGGGATTGAACTCCAGTCAACTTGCTAGGGATTGACAAGTTGTTAGACCGTTCGGCCACCCACTCTAATGGGGGCTCTGATTTCTTAAATATCAGATTTATCTTTGCATGTTGGAAATTCTCACACAATATGAAACTTGTCTGAGGGTGAAACAAAAAAATTAACTCTTTTCAACAATGGCGAGGGAAGACAACTGAAATTTTAACTTTTAAGTTTCTTCATGCCTTCTTTAATAATTTCACAATTTTTAGCCGCCTTTTCTTGATTATCGCCAGCAGCGCCCCTGGCATATGCTCACGGCACCTGTTTTGAGAGCTGCTGTTGTAAGCAGCTTTATTGAGTTTTTGTGTCACCCCCATCCAACACTGAGTTGTAATTAAAACTGGCTTTTAAGCACTGCATACATAACACGTCCAGAGTTAGGTCTTGACATGTGTGTTTTGTGTAAATATATAATTTATTATAATATGGAATTTATTTAGCACCTTAACATGACAGTTTGTAGGCCCCGAAAAAGCAAATAAAGTTATTTAAAAAAAATTAAAGTCTGACTAAAAATATTTACTGAAACCAGCTCATCCAAATATTCCCCCATATCGGCGACAAACCATAAAATATACTATACTTAAAAATGGAAAATAATTATTTTAAAAATATGGATTTTTTAAATAACATGAAAAACTCACAATCTGACATTTAAGTTGGTTGCAGACACTCGTCTTCGCTATGAAAAAAAAATGTATTTATTTCACAGTAAGCAGATTTTTTTATGTATAGTGGAAAGGGGGTTAAAGTATTAAAATGCAGTTATAATTATTGATAAAAAAGTGCCATTAATGTAAAAAATCAAGAACTCATTACCAGTCCCCTGGTTGATTAGCTCAAAAGTCTGACTAGGCGTTGTCACTTGGTGTTCTTGCAAGCCTTCAAAAAAATATTTTTTTCCTGTAAAAAATAGTATGATCGAGCAAACTTCTAAATAGCAATCATACTAATGTACTGTTCAATAATAAGGCATCAGTTATGGGGCATTTGCAATCTAACTCAGCAATGAGTGAGATGGTATTTAATTGTAGTACCATAGGACAACTGAACAATCTTAAATAGTGGTCGCTAGACAAGGCAGGCATGGAACTCAGTTTGCAAAATTATTATATACTTTGAAACGGGGTGACTTTGCCTACTTTTGGCCTTTAAGCATTAATTTCAACATGTTAACTGATCTCATAACTTAACCCCTAGGTCCTATCATACAGAGTGGGTACCTATACTTTGCTGATTTAGTTAAATGAAGTCATAGTTACATCATATTAGTTAGATTTTAAAGCTTTTTTGAGAATTTGTAACCTAAGGCTAAATGGGGTGACTTTGCCCTTTTCAAATAAAATACAGCACAACACATGTAACACTTATAAATATCAACCAATAAGTTAATTTCTTTTATAAATTCACTGAAGGATCATTCCAATTTATTTACTATCAAAATTTTACATCAAAAACATTTCTTGATGTTTTCTTCGGGGACAACCACTCCTCATCTGTATCATATAAAAATATGGATTCATTATCAAAGTTTATGTGTTCATCATGCTCTGATTAAGAGGAATGTGTTGTACCAGCAGCATGATGTGAAGCTGCTGCAAATTTCAGAAGGTTGTTGCCGAGATGAAGACTGAAGCTCCTCAGCACAAACAGACTTTCCTGGAGTGATAGACAGTTTCTTGCGCTTTTGCCTTATAGCAGTTCCAGTGTGAATATTTGGCGAGTACTTGTATGCCTGCAGATAGTCCAGCACTGCGTCTGAAACAGTTTTAGGGTCACCTGTTGCCTCAGTAGGTGCAGGCATTTTTTTTCAGCACTTGTTTCAGATCAAGAAATAAATGCCACAGGCTTTAAATCCGGAAATTAAATTTGTGGCGGATCTCAGCCCCATGCCTTCAATTAATCTATTGACCATTGCTGGGAATAATTTTTTATCCAGTGATGTGGATGATTGTTGTTTTCGCTTGTATGTCTCCAAAAGCTTTCTCCACACCTTTTTAAGAGGAGCAAAAAATGAAACATCCAGTGGTTGGCACTTGTCTGTGGAGTTTGGAGGAAGCAGGACAAAGGCAATATCTAGTTCTTGACACGTGTCTATTACTGCAGGACTGAGATGGGAATGTAAATTGTCTCCTACAATGACCTTACGACCAGATTTTCACCTGGCCCAAGGCAGCACAGTACCAAACCATTCTTGAAAATTGGCACTATCCATCCAGCCGCTTTTATACCTCCTAAATCTGATTCCCGGTGGACCACCCTCACACCAAGAATGCCAAAGATTTTCTGATTTATAAATGAAGTTGTTCACCTGTAGCTGAACCAGCAAACATTATTGAAATATTACCTTTTGAATAGTTCATCACTCTCTCTGGGTATTTAACTCCCCTCTGAAAAACACATTTTTTAAGTTCAGGATCATCAGACAAATTTGTTTCGTCATAATTTAAAATGTTTTCTGGACTAACACAATCTAATGACAATTTCAAATTGTCAAAGAAGGCAGTAATTACTTCTCTACAGAGCTCTGCTCTAGATCTTTTAATATTTTGGCAATGCCTTAGACACACAATGTCTTCGTGTCTCTTTAAAAATCCACAAACTCAGTCATCTCCAGGTGTATTTTTGTGAAATCGTGGCACAGCAATTTTATGTTTCAATAGGATGCTTTTTACCAAAAGCTTACTGTCAGTCTTTTCTAGCGGCATTCCATAATCCGTACATACCAGTGACTCCTCAATGTCACTTTACATCGATAAAATGTTTTAAAGTTAGCATAGAACTCTTTCATATCCCTGCATTTTTTTCACCCCAGCCCTAGAAAGTCCGACCCCATTGCTGTGTGAAAGCAACACACCCTGGCCAACCAGGCTCCTTTCTCTGGTACCGCCTCACTCGCATAGTCAATCAAGTGGAAGGGTGGGTGAGGCTGTCTCAGGGGCGGAAAGCTCCCGGCGGCCCCACTAGAATAAAGACTGCTGGGGGAGTAGTTGATGGCCAGTTGAGTCTAGCGGAGGGGCGTTGGGGAAATCTATATGAGCTTGGACTCGATAGTCTACTGTTTTTCTACAGTAGATTAGATTAGTAATCTACTGAAGTCTAATGGATAAAAAGTACTCAACTATTCTTTTATTAAAAAAAATTATATTATAAAATATACAACAAATATATGATAATAGCCTTACAAAGTTAGATAGTTAATATATATAAATAATTAAATTCAGAGCTATCCAGGTGAGATATTTAATTCATTAAATACCTTAATTAAAAAAAATTGATAAACATATTCAATAAAATGCTCTGTTATCCTTTTTTATCACCAAATATAATAAATGTTTTCATGAAAACAAATCTTAAATAATGAATTTTAATTCATTTCATTGCAGATTTGTTATTCTGTGCAAGTAAGATATCTTATCATGTTTTTTTTCATATCCCAGAACTGCTAATGCCAACTGTTCATCTTGACCAGGGGTCGGGAACCTTTTTGTCTGAGAGAGCCATGGACACCACATATTTTAAAAAGAAATTCTGTGAGAGCCATACATTATGTTTAAAACTAAAAATTCAAGTAAATGTGTGCATTTTGTGTAATTTCAACACTAAAAATGCAATAATTATGTCTCTGAATTCTTTTTAATAACATTGTTAAGCTGTTGCTAATCAATAATGAGTATTTCTTACAATTAATGTGACTTCTGGTGCTGCATGGCTTTGTAGTCTGGTTGATGCGTGGTGAGGCTAAGCTTCATGCATGAGTTGAGACTTCCATCCGTTAAACGTGATCGCAGGTTGGTCTTAATGTTCGTTAGATGTGAGAAAGACTGCTCGCATGCATCGTAGAGCCAAACATTGTCAGTACAGCAATACTCACGTTGCAGTGTGTGGTATGTGACGGGAAGCGCATTCCAAGTTTTGACAATCAGCTGGTCTGCGTTTTTCATTTCTGCCCACTTGTGTTGGCTTGCCAACTCTGCTTGCTGTTGTGCAAGTCTTTCCAAATCTTCATTCAGTGACTTGAACTTATTCACCCATGTCTGAGGCCTTCAGATCAGCAGCTTGGAGCTCAAAATCTCTGACTGAGACACCGGGGATGCAACTCAGGTCAGTGCTGTCAACTGACAGCAAACACTGCTTGTTGCAGGGATAAGATTGTAATTCCAACGCCTTGCATTTTCACATTGAGCTGATTTAGATGTTCAGTGATGTCTATGAGATAATAGAACTTCAAGAGCCACTCAATGTCAGCCAACTCAGGATGCTCGACATTCTTCATTTCAAGAAAAGTCAGGATTTTTCTCACACCAGCCGCAAATCGGCTGAGCACCTTCCCCCTTGACAACCAACGCAGGTTGCTGTTCAGAAGCAGACCAGGATAATTATTCCTAACCTCATCAAGCAGTGTTTTAAACTGGCGATCATTTAATGCTCGGGCAACAATAAAGTTGACTACCCGAACCACCAACGACATCACCTCACCAAGCTACTCGCCACACATCTGAGCACAAAGCGCCTCCTGATGTAGGATGCAATGAAAGCTTATGATGAGTCTGTTTTTATGCTTACAAAGAAGAGCGACAAATCCTCTGTTTTTCCCCATCATGCACGGAGCACACCGAAACAAGTTTATCCATAGGTAGATTTTTTCTTTAGCGAACTCAGTGAAAGACTCGAATAAATCCTGCCCTCTTGTTGTGCCTTTCATAGACAAAACAGCAAGATTTTCCTCATGTAGTGTATCACCGACAACATACCTTGCAACCACGCTGAACATGGATAAATTACTGACATCTGTTGACTCATCCAAAGCAAGAGAAAAAAACGGTGCCGCATTTATGTCCTTCACTTGCATTGCCTCAATTTGATTTGACATCATGATGCTACGATCGTGAACAGTTCTCACCGACAGAGGCATGTCTTTTATCCTTCGAATTATTTTGTCCTTATCCGAAAAGTCATCAAAAAGTTCTTTGGCAACATCAAGCATGAATGCTTTGGCATACTCCCCATCTGTGAATGGCTTTCCGTTTCTCACAATAGCTAGCCGAATTCCAGTCACCTTGTTGGGTCCAAACACGGGTTTTCTGCTGACTAGCTTGCACTGCTTTCTTCCTGCTGTCTCCCGCAGGATATTTCGATGCAAATGTAGAATGGCGTGTCTGGAAGTGTTGCTTTATATTTTACCGTTTCATAGATGCAATTTTATCACTGCATATTAGACACACCGCAGAACCCGTTCTCTCTACAAAGGCAAATTCCTCTGTCCATTCCTGCTGAAAAGTACGATACTCATTGTCTTTCTATCTTTTAACCATCTTGTCAAAAGGGTTTCTAAAATTAGTTAGCTGACAACGCGATTAAAAAGAAAGTTTACTTTCTGATCCGACGACAATCTGCTCACATCGCCGATATTTTTGAAAGCAATATATGGCAGCCCCACTTGAACAATGTCAGATACAGACACAAGGACATGTATTTTTGCCACTTTTCCACAGAAATCACTGCGAACCGGCTTTCTAGTTTGCGTGCTTTTCGTCACGTGAGTGAGTGTAGAGGTGGCTACTCTGCATGACTTGCATTTGGAGGTAAAGCAAGAGTTATTTCCCTTTAATTACAATGAATGCAGGGTTGCTATTTTTCTGTCTTTTAGGTCAGTTTATCTCCTTGACCACTTTTGATGCTGAGCTGCAGTAGACTTAAGCTCATGTGTAGAATGAAATATTGATATGCAATTAATAGAGAACTGTTTACTCTTACGATTTTGCCGTACAATGAACAATTTTGAGGTGTATACTTTACTTATACCAGGGGTGGGCAAACTTTTTGACTCGCGGGCCACAATGGTTTCTAAAATTTGACAGAGGGGCCGGGTCAGAATAGGAGATTGGTGTGTTTATGTGAACTAATATATATTAAATGTAAAAATCATTACATGAAAAGATTTGGCCTTTCATAGGCAGCAAAACACCATTGTGCTTAGTTTATTGTAAAAATTGTTTTACAAATTTATTAATTTAATAACGTAGTAATAAACTCCCATTCAGTTTCAGTTGGAACAGTGTTGTTGGTCTCCTTTTTTTGCAAGTGCATCAATGTCTGGCATTATATTTGTTGTGGCAATTCTCAAGATAGATCCGAGGTGTTGGTCTGTTAACTTAGATCTGTGACGGGCGTTGTTGATGTTCATGATGCTGAATGTCTGTTCACACACATAGGTTGAGCCAAACAACGTCAGCATCTTCTGTGCCATCCTCCGGAGGTTTGGAAACGTGGCTTCGTTAAGTGAAGCATAAAAGTCGTTCAGTTTAAGAGAGTTAAACTTCTCCTTCAATACAGAGTCAGACCGAAGATCTATCAGTTCCAACTGCAGCTCCTGTGGTGCTGTTTCAGGGTCTCGTGACAGGGGACAGGACACGAGCTGAAGTGACTTTTCAATTTTTTCAAAGTCACAGAAACGACGGCAGAATTCTCCGTGCAGGTCGTCCCGTGATTTGCTGTATTTCTGCGCGTTTCGGGTCGCCTCTTTCTGCATGGCTAGAGTGGGGAAATGAGTGAAAGATTTGTTTGAAATTTTTCTGGAGAAAAGAGTCAGCTTGGATTTGAAGGCCATAACATTTGTGTACATGTCGTGCACAAATTGATCTTTCCCCTGTAGCTTGGTGTTCAGCTCATTCATGTGCAAATGTATGTCCACAGCAAACGCAAAGTCACAAAGCCAGTTCTTGTCGCTTAGCTCGGGAAATTCGTCGGATCTCCCCATTAACTCCAAAAATGCAGTGATCTCCTCCTTCAGCTCCCACACTCTTTGAAAGACTTTACCCAAACTTAGCCAGCGCACACGAGAGTGGTAAAGTAAGTCCTGGTGATCTGCATCGGTTTCTTCCAGGAACGCAATAAACTGACGATGCTGAAGTCCCCTTGCTCATATAAAGTTAACAAGTTTTATGACTGGATTCATGACGTGATTTAGCTGCAATATAGACTTACACAGAACTTCCTGATGAATGATGCAGTGAAGGAAAATAGCATCCTGATCAGGATTTTCCTCTTTTACTTTGTCCTGCAATCTTTTTTGCAGCCCAACGTTTTTCCCAGTTAAATTTGGCGATCCATCCGTGGTGACATTGGCAAGTTTACTCCAAGGTAGCTTCATTCTCTCGATGACAGCAGACACCTGGTTATACAAGTCCTCTCCCCTCGTTTTTCCTTTCATGGACTCCATTGTCAAAAATTCCTCTGTGATTTCAAAACTGTCGCTAATCCCTCGGATAAAAATTAGTTGTTGTGCAGTGTCTTTTATGTCGTTACTTTCATCCAGTGCTAGTGAATAAAACTTAAAGGACTCCGCCTTTTTGTTTAATTTGCCAGCTGTATCCTTGTCAATCAATTCGACACGGCGAGTCACAGTTCTGCGTGATAAACTGATTTGTTCAAATTTGCCTTTGCTCTCCGGACACAAGAGACCTGCCATGCATTCTTTTAAAAATTGGCCTTCGGAGAAAGGCTTACTGGCCTTTGCTAATTTGAATGCCAGCAAAAACTTGCCTTAGTACTTGACTCTTGAATCGCAGTTTGTCTGTGAAAAATATTTTGCTGAGTCTGAAAATTAGCCGTCAATCTCTGAGCTGTAGCCGCCAGTTCTTGTGGAGACTGTTTACTAGCGTAGTTAGCATGTTTTGTGGTAAAGTGGCGGCTGATGTTGTATTCTTTAAAAACTGCTATAGTTTCTTGGCATATCAGACATACAGCTGTTGATCGGACTTCAGTGAAAAAATATTTTGTTGTCCACTCTTTATTGAACACTCGGCACTCACTGTCTACTTTTCTTTTCTTCTGTCCGCTCATTTTTACTGAAGGGCTGAAAGTGCAAAGCGAAAAAATGAAGTAGAGAGTAACCGTAATGCATCACACTCAAGAAAATCACTAAAATAATGCTTCAAATGACAAGTAAACCTTGGTTTCGCTTGTAAACAATGAAGTACCACTCTTCTATGTAAAAGTTTTATTTAAAAATAGCTCTTAAAAAGTTTAACCAAGAAATAGCAAAGAAACAAACATGATATCGAAACGACGCAGAGCGCGTTGGTAAGCGGTTTTGAGAACGGCGGATGAACGCAGTGTGCGTTGCTCAGCAGCGAAAGAGTTAATAATATAACGTGGACGAGTTCGGCGGGCCGGATTAAAAAGCCCAATGGGCCGTATATGGCCCGCGGGCCGTAGTTTGCCCATGTCTGACTTATACTGTGTGCTTATTTTTTTACTATTAAGATAATGTAATGAATGATTTTGTGATGATAATTGTACGATTTTTAGAGTTTAAGGGTAAACAGGTCTGTTAATATGTAGATCAAAGGAGTCTAAAGAAACATTTTTTTTTTATAATCAAACATTTGTCTGCGAGTCAGATGCAGCCATCAATAGAGCCACATCTGGCATGCGAGCCATAGGTTCCCGACCCCTGATCTAGACGTTGAATATTTCTTTTTTTTTATGGTACAAGTTGATCCATTTGTGTTTTTGCCAAAGTGAGCCTAATACAAGATATATCCTTCTGAAGACCCTCAAATAAACTGCAGATACTAATGGCTGCAATGAAATAATGCATTTAAGCCATTGTGAAATCCTTCACAGAAATTAGTAGTTTTGGTGACCTTTCTATAGCAGCATCATATTTTTGTAAATAATGAGAATATATTTGAATGACAACATTCTTCCGACATAGTATCCAGACCCAAAAAAATACTTAAATTATCTTCAACTTCTAGGCCAACATTGTTTTGTTAAGCTAAGAGCCCAGACTAAGAGCACTGAATGTAGGGAGGTAAACCATCAGTATTGTAAATAGGTAGAGAAAAATGTCTAAGAAACAATTGACCCAACTTATATTTCCCCAAAATAAACATGAAATCAATCTCCACATATACAAATTACAATTAGGAATGGAATAACTTCAGTGAAAAAATCCGCTGCTGCTCTACCGTTGTCCGGTGTACCGTCTTTGTCACAGCCTGTTACATCGTCCCAGTTATTTTACCGTAGTTGTCCCTTATTTGTATAAGAAACCTTGTTCTCATTCGACGTACTGTCAGACACTGACTAATGACATGTCCTTGTCCCCTGCACCCTAACAAACTATATTTTTAGGTTTAACTCTAACTATTCCTATGCAATGTCTAACTGTATGTCCGGCTATTGTTCTATTCAAATACTTTTGATTTTCTTCATTACCATGATCGTGATGTCTGTACTGCAAATGTTAACATCCCTACATCTATTGTTTCGATAGTACTTGACACGTGCCCAGTTGTTTTCGCTGTTTATGCTGTGATGTCTTGTAAAAGGTAGTTGATGCAGGAGTCCACTCTTTTCATACCTAGCAGGTAGTTGGTGTACCAGTCCACTATTTCCATACCGGCAACCTTAGTTTAGGGTTCTACTTTTCTCGTTGGTCAGGTGAATTCCATTGTTCATGTTTCAACTATCCCTCGTTTGGCTGATCCTGTCCCTACTGTAGCTGTTGCGTTCGTTCGTCGAATGACCTATTTTTCTACAGTTTTGCATCCCCATCTGACTATGTCCACTTTCTTTGCTTATAATACCGGAAGTCCTCGTAGATTTTTCTCTGCGGTTCATTGCTTTACCTTCATTAGATTTTTTTTCCTTTGCCTCTTTGTATTCTTCTAATTTAACCCAGCTATTTCTTCTGCTGTTTGCTCATAATCCCATTTTAATTTCTCCATTTGTTCATTTAAAAAATATTTTTCCTCCTCCGATTTAGACAGTTCAGTGGTCAGTTTGACAATTTTGTTATTCTTTTCTTTATGGGCTATCTTTGAGTTTCTTATTTGAATTTTATAATTTTCATAAGCTGGAGTCAATTCATTAAGTTCTTTCCTTGACATATAATTCACTAATGACTGCTCTCAGTTCTGTGTTGAGTTCTGTTACTTTAGTATGCGTGCGAGTGATTTGGTAGATCTTTCTTCATCACGAGGCGGAATTGGGGTCAACTTTTTGTTTTGTTTAATAAAATTGACCTGATGATCATCAGGATGTGGATGTACGTGAATCTTATGATTGAAACTGACAGGCCTAACATCCTGGTCATTCGGTCTGTTTCGGATGTATCTCCGACTTCGGCACTGGTCTGTTCGGTGACCTGGTTTATTGCAGTACCGGCAAAATAATTGTGTAGGTGATGGTTTCCTATCACTGTGTGAGTCCTGATGTCGAGTTGATGTGCCAAACTGTTGTTGTTGTTGTGACGTTTTGGTCATTGATGGTCATTGTAAAATGTGAATAAAGAATTGTGATGTTTTGGTCATTTGATGGTCAGTGCAACATGTGGATAAAGAATTGTGATGTTTTGGTCATTTGATGGTCAGTGCAACATGTGGATAAAGAATTGTGATGTTTTGGTCATTTGATGGTCAGTGCAACATGTGGATAAAGAATTGTGATGTTTTGGCCATTGATGGTCATTGTAACATGTGAATAAAGAATTATGACGTTTTGGCCATTGATGATCAGTGTAACATGTGAATAAAGAATTATGAAATTTTGGCCATTGATGGTCAATGCTGTGAATTCATGATCTCCAAAACCATTGTGGTTGCAAGGCCAAATTCCAGGAGTACAAAATCCACTTGGAAAAGGCATGGCCTATGTGGGTACACACCTGAAGCGTGGTTATTCCTCATGAAAACAGTGATGTCAAGAGGCTGCATGAAATGTGTAGTGTTTGGGGGATGGCTCAGCATTGACTCCTGATTCTATGATGGCATTTTAGTTCTTTGTATGGGTGGCATGCCAATCTTAAATTGAAATAATGGGCTGGTCCTTTGATGTTTTCACAAAAGTTAACAGTGGTCCATCTATTTTTCTAACTGTTCTGAGTCCACCCATCTGCTATCATTGCATGCAAGGCGTTGTCTCTGTTTGATTGAAATTATTTCGCAAGCTATTAGCTTCAGCTAACTGAAAAGGTACTTTCGTGTGGTGCCATACATCAGGTACTTCCTTGTGGTGCCCCATACATCATTCCCTCAAGCAGCAGTGTGTGCTTGACCATTTCTTCTTTGTCTTCAGGTGGCAGGTTTGTTGACCCCCCCCCCCTCACCTTAACTCCGTCGCTTTCAAACTTGTTTTTGTTCAGCAAATGACATCCTCTTGCCCAGTGGTTCTCAACCTTTCTAATGCCGCGACCCCTTTATACAGTTGCTCGTGTTGTGGCGTTCCCCAACCATAAACTTATTTTCGCTGCTACTTCTTAACTGTAATTTTGCTTCTCTTATGAATTGTAATATGCAAGATGTATTTTCATTGTTACAATTTGAACATGATTAATCACAAAAAAACAATAGGTATTTAAAAATTGTGAACTATTTATTTCTAATTACAAATAAATGAGATTTGTCTTGAAGCATGGTGTAGCATGGGTAACAGTCTTAACATAACAACAGTAAACTAACTTGCTACATTTCATGACAGTATGCGTAAAAAGCCAAAGTCAGTGCAACCGTTGAGATTGTTTCTTTCTTACCAGATCAGAAATGTTCGGGGCAGTTTTTGCAAGAGAACAACGAAGATGATCTTCCACAACAAGTCGACTTCTCTATTTAGTCTTGATTACCATGTCATCTATTCTTCTGTGGACAGTGTTGTTAGGTAAGGAAATTGCACTCAATTTCGTAACAAATTCGTCTCTGATCATAACGCGAACAATGTTTTTGGCCGCTGGCAGCAATAAATCTTCAGCAATGGTGTGAAGTTTCATAGCTCTGGCGATTCTGAGTGCCTCCAAATATGAAGCTTCAACGGCTGCTACGTTTTGTTTGTGGTACTTGCCACCAGTGTCAAGTCTGGCTTTCTGGAGTCCATCAGCTTTACTTCTGAAATAGTTGGTATCTTTGCCGGCAAAGCTCGTATGCTTGCTTTCGAAATGGCGTTTTAGTTTGTTCGGCCTTATAGATTCGGCTGATAGAACTTCACAACAAATACCACAATGAGGTTGCTCAATCCCTGTTATAATTATTTATGTAAAACCATACTGCAAATAATCCTCATTGTATTTTCTTTTCTTAATGTTCTTCTCTAAACAATCCATTGTCATGGGTTGGTTTGCTAATGAAAATAATATATAGCAATAGCTTTAAAAGATGATATATTAAAGAGCTTCAGTTTAAAAAATAGACATGTAAGAAGAGTTTGAGAAAAGGGGATTTTAAAGTTTGAAAGTATCCAACATTTTCCCAAGTAAAAATAAAATGCTATAACTTGCCTGTATTTAGTGATATCATTTTACTTTAAAAATACAAAAGTTACTAGGTATTTTGTGACAGATTTTTACAGCTTATTACCAGGCTGACCCAAAAATGTGACTTGTCTACTTTTTCAACTGAAAATTGAAATTTTATTAATTAAACTATATGTTATTGGTTTTTAAAAGCCAATTACATCTCTTATTCATCTCGTATTAAACTAATGTGATCTCTATTAATAATAAAACAAACTGTGGCCGAAAAAACATACACTTATTTTTCAAAAAATCTTAGATTTTTTTTTATCTAAAGCAGTGTACAAGCCACTGAGATTTTGTACTTGTGGTGTAATGACTCTGATATAATTTATTACTTATATATTTTATACTTTCACAGTGTCATTATCATTCAGCTCATTATAAATTATAAGTGGCATATGAGTAAATTGACTCATTGTGACCTTGAACAGGTACTGAAATTTATGGAATAAGCTTATTTTATGCTATTTTACACATACACTAGCATCAGTCATTACTCAGTTCACTGTAATCTTTTTATGCTATTAATGAAAGTCTAATGGCCGGCATTTTCAATAACAATGAAAAATGTTTTTAACAGCTTTAATCAGCTGGGACTAAATACAATTGCACAAAATGATTGACAATGATTATGTTGTAAATCATTGTAATACTCTCATCACTCAGTGGTCAGATTCAAAAGAAGGTGTGAAACAGTAGACAAGCTGAGCATTATTTTTATTTGCGTTTTATTTTTTGCTTTTATCAGGCAATTATCGTTCATCATAAGCATTTTTTTGACAGAGACATAACTTAGTAAGACAGCATGCTGAGCTTACTCTCATACGGGCAAAATAGTTCTGACTGCAGGTGATGGCTACTGAAACTGATTAAACTTAATCCTAAACTCTCCTCTCAGTACATTGATTCTAATCACATAAAACAGTGACTATCTTTACCACAAATAAAAGGTGAATGGTTCAAGGGGGATAACACACAAATGAAAATATGTGACATGTCTGGTTTTTCAGCTGGACCAAAGCGATCGGTTTCTAAGACCATCGGCACTGGAAATGTGTTTTACAATGGTCTTAGGCGACCCCAGAGAAAGGGTCTCGCGACCCACAGGTTGAGAACCGCTGCGCATTCACTGAGGCCACAAAACACCACCTTTGTATTCTTCAAGTGCTTGTTTGAGATCTTAAAATTAAAAAAACCACTGTTGATATGGGAAAAATTTGTGTGTAGAATTCACAACCTCTACAAAATTAAAGATAAATTGTTTGAAAATACTTGAAGGCAAAAAGAAAAGCGGTTTTAGGTGAGCTTTATGATAAAGAAAGAAAATATAAAATAGAAAGACAAACAATAACTAAATAGAAATTCCCATTTATGCGAGAGAAAAATATAAAAAATAGGTCAGGAGAGACTGCTAGAGGTAGAGCATGATGGAAGAGGTGGGGGAGAAAGGTGATGGAGAAGAAAAAGCTAAGAGTCAGAAGCAGAGCCAGAAAGATTGATACCTAGTCAATAATACACATACATCTAGACCTAGTTTGGAAATGTGAATGCAACTTTTTATGATACAACATATTGGCAAAGTTTGTGGTACCCAAAAAGCCTATTGGTATATATAGCGTATGTAAGGGAATGGGGCCCTGGACCCCAAAGGAGTGGATATTATGAGTTCTGTACTTGAATGTGGATAATCAAGTGTATATTTACTAAATTTGGTCAAGATCCATACGTAGGAGTTTTGTTTTTAATTTTATTTATGTAGTTCATATATGAAAAACAAAATTATCTGATATAATAAACGAGCGTGACAAAACTGATAATGTACATTCCCCTTCTTATAAGTAAAATTAATAAATAGCATCGATTGCTTTTTAAATTGCTAAACTTAAATACTAATTTAGCTTTTGTATTTTTAACATTTAATAAGTTTGTACTTTTTATTCATTCCAAAAATCAACTTTTATTAACTTTATAAAGTAGTAAAAACTCTACATTTGAAAATAATTTTAATAAGAATTTGCCTTTTAATTAAATTGGTTTAACAAAACTAAATAGCCAAATAGAATTTTTAATGCACTTATCACTGATCTAGATTAGAAATAAGCATATTAAATGAAAAAAAATCTTCTGCGTAAGTAAGGGGGCTACAATCCAGTGGATGATTTATTTATTTTTTTTAAAACTCTGTGTAGCCCACTATACACTATACATTCATTTTGCCCAGTGCAGCACAAGATAAGCCTCAGAATAAATTTGATCAATAATTAACCTTCTTCGATACATTTATATCGATGGTAGGAAATTGAGTTCATGCATTTTTACTTGGATGACAATATCTTTCAATCCAATGACAATTCAGTTGTAAAAAAAAAAGAAGCTATATTCTCATTTTACATATGAACATATGTTAACCAATTAAGAAAATCAATGACTTTAACCAAACTTAAAATATTTTCATAATTATCCCCAGGGATATCAAAACCCAATCACTTTACACAAGGGAAAATTTAATTTAAAAAATAGATTTTATTAGATAGAGAGATAGAAAGACAGACAGACAGGCAGACAAATACACAGATAGATGATAGATAGATAGATAGAGATGTAGATAAAATATAGCTAGACGGATAGATGGATGGATGGATGGAAGGGTTGTGGGTGGTGGGTGAGAGGATGAATGGATGGATAGATAGGTAGGTAGAAAGGTAGGTAGGCAGGTAGGTAGGTAAGTAGGTAGATATATATGTAGGGAGGGAGATAGGTAGATAGATGGGTACATAGATACAGACCTGTTTACTCTTACGATTTTGGCGTACAATGTACGATTTTGATGTGTATACATTATATATACTGAGTGTTTTTTTACTATTAAAATAATGTATTGAACGATTTTGTGATGATGTTGTACGATTTTAAGATTTTGAGGGTAAACAGGTCTGTAGATAGTAGCTGGATTGGTAGATAGTTAGGTATAGGTAGGTAGGTAGGTGGGCAGGTAGATGGTAAATAGGTAGATGATAGATAGATAGGTAGATAGATAGATAAACAGACAGGCAGTCAGACAGACAGAAGGAGAGACAGAAAGAGAGACAAACAGACAGAAAGAGAGACAATCAGAGAGACAAACAGACAGAAAGAGATGTAGACAGACAGAGAGATAGAACGAGAGACAGACATAATGACAGATAGAGAGACAGAGACTGACAGTGAGACAGACTGAGAGACAGCTTGAGAGACAAACATAGAGACAGACAGACAGACATATAGACCGGCAGAGAAACAGAGAGACAGACAGAGAGAAAGAGAGACAGACAGAGAGAAAGAGAGATAGACAGACAGAGAGACAGACAGTCAGACAGACAGATAGATCATCCTTGAATAATTGCAAAAAAGTTATCTTAATTCAGTAAACTATATCTATACATATATAAGTATATCCCGTATGTGCTTCTATACCATCAATCTAAAGTGATGAAAATTGTGTGAATAGTAAAAAAATGCAAATGTTTCTGAATTATTACACACATTTTACAATTACCGTTTTGGGACCGGGGACCTAATTTCTTTTTTTCCCCCTTTTATGAGCTAAATATAATTTTCGTATGCGTTCCTATACCATTCATCCGATTGCGATAAAACTTTGGTAAGTTGTTGTGCGCACAAACGGTTTCTGAATTAGCTTATCCATTTTGACATATTTCTTTTCGGGCCGGAACCCCAAATTATATTTTTCTTATATGAGCTATACAAATATAATTTCAATCAGTGCTATTGCATGGGTGGCTAGAAATCAATCAAATACAAACGACATTTCAGTTTGTGTGTGACATAAGTACAACCATTTTAAAATTTTACGTTTGGGGCCGGGGGCCTTATTTTAAAAATAATAAATATTTGAGCTATCTACATATAATTTAAACCAGAGCTACTGCGTGTGTGGACTAAATTTTGAAAATACACGCTTCTCACGTGGACAGCTATATGTTGCCTGCTCACGCGTTGAAAAAACTTCTAATTTATTTTTGTACGCACTAGACGGAAAAAAACAATAAATATTTTCTATTTAAAAATTACTTTAAAACTTAATTAAAACACAAACACTTTTTTACATTGAGTGGCATGCAACGGATGCCGGGTTCTCGCTAGTTTTAAATGTTTAATTTTTTAAAAATTGTTTCTTTATGTTGCAACAGGATAGCAAAATTTTCTGTTTTGTCTTTAATTTCCTGGTAAGTCATTGAAGTTAATCAAATTGTTCTTGATTACTCCATAACTTATCTATCTTTGAATCTGCATCTTAAAAAAACTTAAACTGTTCTCATTTTTGAGATCCTGAATTGTTTTTGTAAGCTCAGTAAAATTAAAACTGATTCAGACTCATGGAACCTTGACAACACATGACATGAGTGTCATGTGCTCCTTCACTATGTTCTATCAAATTCCTCTTGCTGTCCTCTAGTGTTTATTTTTATGTTATTGTAATTTACTGTTGTTGTTGGTCGAAGAAGGCTTCTTGCCGACATGTTCATTGTCTTGTTGCATCTTTTTTTAAGGTTTTCCCTTAGTTTGTTTAGCTTATTTCCTTCTTTGTTAATTAACTTTAGCTTACACGAATGTAATAAATATGGTTTTTAAGAGGCTAGACAGTTCACGGAACGTCAGGTAAAATATTGGGGCTCACCATGTGTATCACAAATGAACATATTCTTTCATTCAATTAGCGATTATTTTCATTTTTTTGCATACTGGCACATTTGAAATATATAAACCTATGCATCATTTTTTTTGTGATGATGCGCATCATTTCAATGTAACCGCCTCTATTTAGACTGATTTTAAAGAATTTGTTAAAATAATTAGTAAATCATAAAACAGTTTTACTATTTAGTAACTACTAAAATAAAAAGGATTTATATAAACACAACCAATACAACTAAGTTTAGAATGATGAAAAACTATATTCAGAAGTATGCAAAAGTGCATCACTGGATTTTGAACTTATAAAAAATATTTGGGGAAGGGGCTCAGCCTCCTGCCAGAAACTTCCCCCACCCCCACTGTTGCTCTGGAGACTTCAGCGGGCATTCTACATTTTTGGCTCCCCAACACATCTTTATATATTAAACTGTCAAATGATGGGCACCCTTTTTATTTGCAGTAGTGTACTGTACATAAATATACAAACGCCAGTCATCTAATTGGAATTTATAAAGCCAATGCTATTAAATATCTTCATTTAAAGGTCTCTCAGTTCCTGTGAAGTTTGTTAGCCCATTATTGATTGTCATGTAAATGGCAAGTTTTACACCATTTATCTCTTTTTATAACATCAAAATATGAGCTTGTAGATATTAGGACAATGTCTTTCCTGGTTGGTCTGGAGGATTTCAAGGCCAACTATAAAAAAAATATATGTACTGACTACTTCTTTTTTTAATCTAAAAAAATTTACGGTCATAAACAATTGTTTATGGAGCCATTTTTTAGAATATTGATTTGTTAAAACTTTGGAGCTAAAAACTTTAAAAAATGCCCTTGTGTTATGGCTATAGTTCTAATGAGAAATCTATGTCATTAGTTCTAATGAGAAATCTATGTCATTAGTTCTAATGAGAAATCTATGTCATCTAACACAAGTTCAAAGCTAATAAGAAAAAAGTCTAAAATGGTAAGAAATCTCTAAGTTTTCACTCTCTAATTATAAGGTACATTAAAAATTTTGAAGGACAATTTCTTTTTTTACAAAGTCATTCTATGTCAAATTACTTACAAAATGTCCATAAATTCGTTGACTTGCCCCAATGCATAGGGTCCATAAATTCATTGACCTGCCCCAATGCATAGGGTCCATAAATTCATTGACCTGTCCCAATGCATAGGGTCCATAAATTCATTGACCTGCCCCAATGCATAGGGTCCATAAATTCATTGACCTGTCCCAATGCATAGGTTGATGTTTGATGTTAATGTTTCAAGTAAAACCACTTTCTCAAAAAGACTTTTTATTTCTCAGCTTCTCTTCAGAATACGACTTCTTCAGGGGCCGATCCATGTCCCCACATTTAACCACTTAGCCAGACTGATTAGAGACATCCACCTTGGGTCCGCACTATCCTCATGTTTGGAACTGGTCAGGCAAGTGTCTGGTTGAGCTGTAACGTAGCCCTTACAGAGGAACTGGGAGGTTGCCATCTCAACACCGCTCAGCCTCCTGCAGCCATGTGTCTTGGCTGCTACGTTTTATACCAAGATCCACTACTTGCCTCTCCCTAGCTTTGACATCCGCTGCAGCATGTCATTCCTGTGTTTTTGATAACCCGTAACATTTTTTTTGAGTTGTCTCTCTTTGACTGTCATAACTATTCCTCAAATTGATCTTGGGTTATTTAAAACTTCTTTTTCTGCAGCCGGGCTCTTTATTCAACTGAAAATATTAACATCGAAAGCAATATTTTGTGGTCATGTTACATTTATTTTACATGCAATTGTATCACATTTTTTACATTCACCAACGGAGAACTCTACCCTTCAATAGCTCAGCCTGATCTCTCTACTACTAAGTCAGTCACATCATTGAAGGGTGATCTCCACAACTAAGTTAGTCAGCCACATCACTGAGAGCTGATCTCTACAATTAGTTAGTCAGTCAATCAATGAGAATCAATGGTGTAACTGATTGAGAAAACTCTTAGTAAGTCAAGTTCAGCCCATACCAAAACAAGATTTAAAATCAATTGTTTATTACGGGTAATAGTATTTATGGTCATGTTACATTTGTCATCTTCTCATTCTAATCCTATTCCAATATGATTATTGATTTCTTATTGGCACATCCACATGTTAATGTAAAAGCTCTAATGTTATGTTATCGGTCAAATGTTTTTTACCACCCTTGATGCCTTTTGCCCCCTCTATCATTTTTAAAATCCTGCACTCTTTTTTTTATTTCTCAATGATGCCCAAACCCTTTGATGTTTTTAATTTAGTTTTCGAAAGAAAATTGTTTAAAAACAGATGACTGGCAGTAGGTGAAGTCAAATCTTCCTTGGTACCATTTATTATTTGATATTGTTCTCTTGTTCCTGGTATATTATGTGATATTGTTCCCTTCATCCTGGTGTATTATTTGATATTGTTCCATTGGTCCTGGTATATTATGTGATATTGTTCCCTTGGTCTTGGTAGATAATGTCATATTGTTCCTTTCATCCTCGTGTATTATGTGATATTGTTCCATTGGTACTGGTAACGTTTCGGCAAATATTTCATCAGTACAACATAAAACATTATATAAGTATAAAGTAAATTTACAAAGTATATATCTATATATTCGTATCCGGAAATTTGTTTGAAAGAAATTTCGTCGACGGAAAATCAACGTATTTTCTGCTGTTGATTCATTTCATAGTTGGTTTTGTTTGTTCTATGAATACTATGATGTCATTTGAAAAAGAAGATAGACAATTTAACGAAAACTTACAAAAAAAATGAACTATCTAAATGTTGAAAAACTCTTTAAAAAAAAATTAATGATTCATATATTTATTGTTGACGCTGTTACTAACCATAGCAACAGAGAAGATAATATATACCTTTGTCTTGTGTAGCAGGCTTGAGACTAGGGCTTTGCAAGATTATTTAGTGTAAAAGTTAATAGGCTATTAATTGAAAATATGCAGCTAAATGAAAAATTATTACCCGGTACCAAGAAGAATAGAATACGTTGCCATGTAGTATAAATAAATTTTATAGGTAGCTGCACTGACTGATTAGTCTGGGTCATTCCAGATATTGATACACTTTTCTTATGTGTAGTTGTAAAATTAGTGATTACTAACCCATCTTTTATTTATTGTAATGTGAACCATTGAACTGTTACAGCCCTGCTTGTATTGTATATCAAAGGGAAAAAATGAACTATTTGAATATGTATAACCATAGTTAGTCTGTATTTTTATATAATTAGCTTAACTATTGGTTATTGAATTTTTTATTTTTTTAAATGACTCATTTTTTGCTGTACATTTCTAACCATATTTGTATTTTAATTATACATGTTATAGGTACACGAGCTGTTTAATTACACAGACCTTAAGTTCCCCTACATTTCGATATAATTATCATGCTTTATTATCAGTTAATTTTTGGTGATTTTGTTTAAATTTACACATTTTGTGTATTACCTCCCTTTTTTATTTTTTCAAAATGTGGCGCCATTTTCATTACCGGTACAATAAAATTTAATGAATTATGTTTTAAAATTTAGTCTGTTCTCTAAATATGTTGTCTAATATGTGTTGAGTGTGAGTGAGTTTAAGTGATTTACTTTTACAGATATAACCTTACAAAGATGGCACTTTTGATGGTGGCAAAAAAAATGTCAAAATACTCAGATAGTAGCTCATGTAATGTGGTCTACCTCCTCGATTAAAATGTAAAAAATGCACATGACAAATAATTATTCTCTACATTATCCATATGTATGGCTGTGACTCTGTGTTCCATAAATGCGGAAAATAAATTTAACACTTGGGATTTTCATAAAGTTCATTACTTTAATGCAAATTTTGTGAAGTAGCTTTAGCTGGTTGTGGTTCCATCACTTGGCTGGTTATTTCTATTATATATGTAGACATAGCAGTTACTGTATGTATGCAAGCGATAGAATTTATTTGGAAATAAAATGAGCAAAAAGATTTGGTACGTTGGTCATCTGGTAAAAGACAAATTCACAGAGCTGCTGTCTTTTTCATGTTTGGTTTTTAAATTTTACTTCCACCTCACTTTCTATCAGTTCTTCCGAGCTTTGTTTTCGTGAAGGATTTGTGCCCATTTCTTTTTTTTTTTCTTTCATTTTTTTTAGGTATCGGTATTATATACCTATATTATGTAAAATTTCATTAAAAATTGTATGCATCTTTTTTATTGTACTGATGAAAGCATTAACCGAAACATTTAAACTTGTATTTTGTCTATTTACAATTAAAGCTTAACACATGTGTTATCTACACTAATTGTTTGGGTCTCTGTAATCTATTTAAAAGCTGTATCGCAGTCCAACCCTCTTATAATTCGAATGGGAATCATTTGTAGTAACGGAAAAATTAAAATGTGTGTTTATTTTAAATTTTTAGTCCCGGGTTTTATGGTATTTTCATAAAGTCCGCAAAAAATCAGAACTTTTATTGAATAACCTTGCAACTCTTGCACGGTTCATTTTGAAATTATTAAAAACAAAATTAGAGGATTATGATGAGGTTGAGTAACAAGCATATGCAAACTCTTCAAATTTTGAAAAATAAGATCGGTTTTGTTGACGAGAAAGCCCTGTTTGGGGTTGGTTGTCACACGCTGAAGACAAAAAGTTGGTATCCTTCAGCTTAATATAACTCATATCTACAGAGTTAAATTTTACTTCAATCAAATCAAAATGTAATAAATGGTGAGCCAAAAACTCTCCCCTCAAGACAGTCATCAGCAATTCGCCTAACTTCAGATTTTACAGTATGAGGAAGGTCATTTATGTGACTGAGAAAGAGAAGGGGGCCCAGCACTGTGCCTGTTACAGCTATATACGTAAAATTTGGATTGTTATGTGTTGAGACTTCGCAAAAGCAAGTAGAAAGTATAGCAAAATGCCTACCATTATTATCCCGGTAACATCAGGTCATATCTTCTAGTTTTAAATATAGCTTTATTCTATGTGCTTTTTTTAAAATTAAAAAAGTACATTAAAATTATCACATAGTTCAGGGGCGTGCAGAAAGTGTGCCTTTCGGCTACCTATTGGTTTATAGTCATGTGGGTTCTTTGATTAATTTGTATTCCTAACTTTAAATAGTAGATGCGTGTGTTGACAAACGGTTGGTGCCATCCCAATCAACCGGTGTATGGCAGAACAAAATTTGATTGGTACTTAAGTTATGTTTTTTGACAGTTCTAATTTTTATTTACTCTGAACTGATAACACTTTGGAAGTTGTTTTTTTCTGAATAGAAACCCAAGCAACACAGGGAAAATATCTGCAAGTTTTTAATAAAGTTACTTTAGTTCAATTTTCTGAAATTGCACCTTAAAAAACTTATAGTTATAGGACAATAAGTTACAAATATAACGACAAATATTTTAATAACAAATTAATGGAAATGTTAATTTTTTTTAATAAGTACCTTACAGATTTTCTTGATTTTTAAGAAAAAAATAATTACAAGACTTAAAAAATAAAACATTGCCTACAAGTACTACAAGTATTAACACAACCAAGTGTTCTAATAATCCAGCCCTAAGCAATACTCAAGCATTAAAATGTATAATACAATACACTTATTATTATTAGTATTAATTATAAATGCTTAAAGCTGCCATCCATAAATGTTAATGATATAAATAATATTTTATGCCAGAATCGGCCTCAACAAAATATTCTTGTGCAGTAAGTGAAAGGGATTGATGCAACACATACAGTAGATTACAGATTGACATACACACCAATGAGCTGATGTATATGAATGTTTTAAAAATAAAACATTACCATATTTTACAGACTATAAGACGCACTTTTTCCTTCAAAAAATTGCCTCCAAAATTCAGGTGTGTCTTATACTCTAAATTAATATAAAAAATGGTAAAAATGTAATTTAAAAAAAAAAATTGCTCAAAATTAAAGGTTCATCTTATAGTCCGTAAAGTACAGTAACTGTTTCTCTGTATTGATGTACAATTTACAGACTGTAGTCATTTTGATCATTGGAGTTTCACACTTGATGCTGAAATTTTGGTGATCCTCTAAATAAAGCTTTAGAGGTTTGGGGCCAGTCTTCAAGAGAGCTTTCTGAAAACTGGCTAGTTTAAAAAGAGCAATTAAGAGTTTTTCGAAAATTCTATTAAAGCTTTTTTCAACAGATCATGCACTTGTCAGAGTTATGTGAGTGAATATGAGAGATTGACTGTAGAGGTTGCCATTTTTATCATACAATGGGAAATGACGAAAACCTGGAAGACAAAATAAATATTTTATTGGTGAATAATTATTAGCCACTATATTTATTTTATACCATACTATTATTTATAACCCACTATTTGGTGTTTTTTATTTAAAACCCAGTGGCATTGAACATAAATGTTGCAACAATCACATCATCATTCAGTGGCTTACCAGATATGCTACCCGTGATTAATAAAAACGAAAAATAAGTATTTTGAAATAAATGTATGGTGAATAGTGTATTATTTAAAATAATAGCATACTTTCACTGTGAATATTACTGGCAGTATACGGTTGAATTTAAACCTAATGCCAAAACAATATGTATTTATTTTCAATTTAATACTTGGTGCCTATTTTTCAAATGATTCACTTTACTTCACACATTAAGAATATTAGATTGAAATTTGGATGGTTCAAAAGCCTATACGTGTGTTGCTGGTAGTACTCTATAAATAATAATTCTTAATTTGTTGAAATGATGTGTGAATTTAAACAATTTAAATTTTAATTCAACAAGAAATCTAACTGCATTATTGCAATAGTATTATTTGAATGGATTTGTGTGAAAACATCTTCCAGCCTTGGAGTGGGGAGTAAGGACAGTTACAAGTGGAACTCCATTAAAAAAAAAGAAGCCTCTATCTTTAAAAAAAGTGTATTAAAAGGTCATTACTGTTTTAAACATATTGTGACTGGAGGGCCGCACCCTGATATCAAGCGGACAACCTGGTCAGTCTCCTACTGCATTCATTTATGACATATCTACTGATTGTGTGTTCAATTGATTCCAAGGAACCAGCAATATACTCACCTTCTTGAATGCTGGAAACGGGCAAACAGTAGTACCCAATAAAATCATTTATTCCCCAATCTTCATCTTTGACTGTAAACCTCACAAGAGCAAGCTCTGGCACTCTCAGTTTAAAGGAGCAAGTTTCATACCATCTAGGATTAAACCCTGAAAGAAACCCCCAAAAACAGTATTAATACGTTGTAAATACTTGAATTTTATTTATTTTTGTAAACTCAACTGCACCATGAATATGTTCACCTTTTCTTTTAGAAAACTTTATCACAAATATCTTCTCCATCCATTCTCCAATTGTTTGTACTAATAATAATATGAAGATGGACTCTGTTAATTATGCATGCTATTTATTACCATGGAAGTAATTAGCAAGCAAACTCACCCCTGAGAGTATATTCAAAATCTCTTAACAAACTCCATGTCTTATTATTTATACATTCTAAAAAACATTCTATAAAATGTACCTATATACTTTTTAAAAAATGTTTAATTGCCGGATTTGTTTAAAGATTTTTTGAGAGATGAAATAATTCAATGTTATGTTAATAAACTGAGCACTGTATGTTTGAGACCCCTCACTGAATATTTACATATCAAGTCAGTTGGGACATAATTTGTAAAAACAAACACACAAAAATTAAAAATAATAAACATCAACCAACCATTGTTTTCAATAACTTTAGTCTTGTATTCAGCTTGATCTGATGGAACTCCATACACTTCAACTTTGATGAATGGATCAATGATTTCTCCCTTTGTGCTGTCTTTGGGCTTAGGAATCTGAAACCCACTGATGATCTGGAACATCAAATTGTCATAAAATCAAATTTCTCTACATCAATGGTTGCCAAACCTTTTGACTCATGAAAGTCCTTTTTAAGGAAAACCAAGTTAACCATATATACATCAACAAAAAAATTAAGAGGGTCTCTACAAGACATTCAAACTAAAAGAAGACCTAATGTCACATCTGATAACCATGTAGTCCAGGGCAAGGCTCTAGCTAAAACTGAAAAAAATTTGGACGAGCCAGCAGCTAAAACACTAAAATACAACATAGCACTTCTGGCAAATGAGCAAAAGAAATATTTCCAGGTACTTCAAGATCAAACAGATGATGGCCAGATAGATCTTCACTGGCAAAACATAAACATGTCCATAACATCCTCATGCAGGGAGATTTTAAAACCAATAAAGCAAAAACACAAAGATTGGTTCTGACTCAACACATTGCAAAAAATAAACAAGAGGAAAGAAATGAAGTGTGCGGTAAACAGCCACACCATCGGAGAGAAAGCAAAAGCACAAGTTAAATATAATGAAACCAATAAAAAGGTAATGAAAAGTATGAAAATGGATAAAAGAGATTACACAGATGCACTAGCGTAAACAACAGAAGAAGCAGCAGCAATGAAGGAAAAATAGCTCTATGATATAACAAGAGAGCTCTCAGAAAGATAAAAGAAGCCAAAGAGACCAGTTAATGACTCCTGTCACACAACCAGCCTTAAATGCAGGAAAAGACAAAAGATGCAACCACCATTTCAGCACAGCTCAGACTCAATATAAATAAAAGCAAGACAAAAAAGGTAAACTTAGTGAAAAACCAAGTGCATATCTCCTATGCAAGAAATGCACTAGAATGTGTGGAGTCCTCCAAATGCTTGGGCAGCACCATTGACTTAAATGCTGGATCCAAAGCGGATGGCAGGTCTAGAATTGAAAAGGCTAGGTCAGCATTTGTGATACTAAAGAAAATATGGGCATCAAAGGAGCTGACTCTGCAAACCAAAGTCAGAGTTTTCAACAATGTCAAAACAGTCCTACTATCTCAAACCGAAAACTGGAGAACAACAGCGAGCATAGCACAGAAAGAACAAACCTTCACAAACACTTGCCTTAGAAAGATCCTTAACATAAAATGGCCACATATCATTACCCCAAAAAAACTTACTGGAAATGACATACCAAGAACCTTTTGCTGAAGAAATCATAAGGAAAAGATGGAGGTGGACAGGTCACACTCTTTGTAAACTCCAAGATAATATCACCATACAAGTCCTAACATGGAATCCACAGGGAAAATGAAGGAAATGAAGGTCAAAGAATATGTGGAGAAGTGAGCTAGAGGCAGACAAACAAAGTATGTGATAAACCCGGAAGCAGCTGGAAAAGAGATGAATGGAAAATTTTTGTAGATGGCCTATGCAAAAGGCCGGGTAAAAGGCATATGTAAGTTAATAAGCACCTTGGGGACAACTGCTCTAAATGGTTCTTGTGTTACATAAGCTTCAGGTGACCATTTTTCTAAAAATCAAAATCAGGACATTTTAAAATTTCCAAATTTAAAACAAGAACATTTACACTTGTTTTACACAAGTGTGTCCATAAATAAATAATTATCATTGCGTTGCGTATTTGGACTAATAATATTTCTTTTGTGTTATTTATTTATGCCTGGATATCAGATGTGGCCGACTCCAAATTTGGATAAATTTGTTTTAAAAATTAATTTAAATGAGTGGTTTTTTTAATCTTAAAATGTACACCTATGTCCGAAAACCTGCACTTTCCTGGTAAAAACAGTACAAATGGTCACCTAACATAAGCTGTCAATTTTTAAGTATTGGCTTAGAATTTTGTTTTTACAATTTTCTTTTATTTACTAGCGAGAACCCGGCATGCATTGCAATGCCACTCAAAGAAAAGTGTGTTTGTGTTTTAATTATATTTTTCAAGTAATATTTAAATAGAAAATATTTTTTATTGTTTCCGTCTGGTGCGTACACAAATAAATTGGAAGGTTTTTTGACACGTGAACAGGCCACTTACAGCTGTCCACGTGAGAAGCATTGATTTTAAAAATTTAGTCCACACACTTGTAGCGATTGATCCACCCATGCAGCAGCTCTGTTTGAAATTATATTTATATAGCTCACATAAAAATCTTAAAAAATAAGGCCCCCGGCCCAAAGCGCCAAATTGTAAAATGGTTGTACTATTCAGAAACCTAATTATTATGTCACACAAAATGAAATGTCGCTTGTATTTTATTCAATTCCATCCACCCATGCAATAACTCTGTTTGAAATTATATGTGTATAGCTCTAATAGAAAAAAAATGATTTGCGAGCTTGCGCACAACCATTTATCAAACTTTTCTCGCAATCGGATGAATGGTATAGGAAAGCATATGGAAATTATATTTAGCTCATGACAGTAAGACAGAAAAAAAAAGAATTTAGGGCCTTGGGCCCAAAAAGGAATATTATAAAATGTGTGTAATAATTCAGAAAAATTTACAGGCGTATGCACAACAACTCACAAAAGTTTTATTGTGATTGGATGAATGGTATAGGAAAGCATACGGAAATTATATTTAGCTCATGACAATATGACAGAAAAAAAGAATTTAGGGCCTTGGGCCCAAAAAGGAATATTATAAAATGTGTGTAATAATTCAGAAAAATTTACGGTCGTATGCACAACAACTCAAAACAGTTTTATTGCGATCGGATGAACGGTATAGGAGCGCATACTGGACATATATACATACATTAATTTGTATAAATGTATAAACATAGTTTATGGAATAAAAGATACCTTTTGCGCAAATATTCAAGGAAGCGTTCTGTCTACCTACCATCCATCCATCCGTCCGTCCGTACACCCACCCATCCATATATCATCTAAGAAAGTCTTAACCCATTTCTTTTCTGAAAATTTAATTTTCGCTTGTGTAAAATAAATAGGTTTTGATATTCATGGGTATACTTGTGTAAATGTACTTAGTTTTGTTAATGTCATTGATTTTAATTGTTAAAATGAGAATATAGCATCCATTTTTCACAACTGTATTATCATTGGATTTAAAGAAATTGTCATCCATGTAAAATTGTACACACCCTATTTCCTAACCCCTGTATAGTGTGCTGCCTTGCGCAAATGAAACTATCGTGTTACTTCTTCCCCCCTCCCCAAACAGAGTTTTAAAGTAATTAATAAAATCATCCACGGGATTGTAACCCCCTTACTTAGCAAAAACAATTTTTTGCATTTCATATGTTTGTTCTTATTTGGGTGAGTGATAAGTGCATCAGTGAATGCTATTTGGATATGTAGTTTCGCTGCACTGGTTGCATTAAACGGCATTTTCATATTAAAAGTATATTTAAAGAGTAAGTTTTTTACTACCTTATACATTTCATAAAAGTATATTTTTGGAAAGAATAAAAGTAAAAACTTATCAAATCTTAAAAATACAACGCTAAAGTTGTATTTAATTTTAGAAAATTTTTGCAATTTAAAAAGCAATCTCTTATAATATCTCATGTATCAGAAGAAATATTTAAGTCCAGTTAGTTCCCTTAAATGTAGCTCATTTTAGACACACAAAAAAAAGAATATTTTCGTACACATATTTTCAAGGTTTTCATACTGTTGGCACTTCTTGAGACAGTTCCAGTTAACACACCAAACTTTTCTTCTGGAATGAACATATTAACATAATGACAACAAATGTATGTATATTTATACTAGTTTACAGGCAGTAATTCTTTTCAGGAAACTGAGATAGGAAACATTCTTTTTGACTGTTGTATGGTTTTAAAATTATAGACAATGGCTGTATGAGTTGGGACAAATTTAAATGCTATAGCCATGCTGCAAGCTATTTATAACTAAAGCCTATCACATTTTGTATTCATGCAAGAACACTGAACACTTATCTTATTTAGAACTATCAATGGTTATCTCACTAGAGAACTTGAGAAAGGATACAGTTTCCTTTGTTATTTTTATATGACAGCTTCTTGTGTAAAAATTCATGTTAAAGTAAGAGAATACGTTTCTACCTGATAACAAAATTGATGGCTTGAGAACATATCCCACACCACCATTGTCCATGAATCGACCATGATTGAGCTGCATTGCTTCACCACTAGTTTGGTAGTTTAAGGCTACTGTAAATACATTCAAACAATTTTTAAAAATTTGTTGTACATGTGTTTTAAAGTAACGCCATTACTTAAACTGTAGCATTATTAAAATAATTGAATAGATCTTAAACTATTTCATAGAATTACTTGATGATGATTGAGTACTTTTAAAGCACTTGTCTCCATGCTATTTTAAATCTATTTGAAGAAAATAATGTCTTTAAATATTTCTTAAATGACTTTTTATCATTTTCAATCTCCCTCAAAGATTGATGCAGTTCTAAAGGATTTGTTAAGAAAGGTAGTCTAAATCTTCCCCTCAACCCAGTGCAGAGCCAGATTTAAGCTTAGCAGAGCCCTAGGTTATATGAAACTTGAAAGCCATCTGTCAAAAATGTTTCCCTAAAGTTATCAGAAAACCTGGAAACATGTACATCTTAAAGTCTTAATATAAACCTTTCAATTATTTCAAAAAACATTTGAAGTACAAAAAACTAATACAATTAAATTTGTATCATTTGGTTGTTTTGATCTGAATTTTGATCCAGCACATTGAAAAGGCTGGGCATTCAGTCATTCAGTTCTATGTTTGAAATCAGTAACTTACCAACTTGGCAGCCATGGTTCCACATGGGCACAGGGTTATAGTTACTAGAATCTATCCTTATTGCAGTTGGGTATATCCGGATGAGTCTGTGGTGAGAAATTCTGTTGACACTTTGGTCACTAGTTTGGAATAATTTCTCAAATTTCTTTTCACTGAAAGATATTACCGTGAAAGCTGGATCTGTTTGAGTAGCATGACAAAATTTGGATTAGTTGACTGACAATAGCCCACTTAAGAAATTTGGGAAAATACAATAAAATGGAATAAGGTAAGTTGTTGAGTCATTTGTTCTATAGAACCTGACTGTTTGCTGGGAGCAAAGTGAGATCAATGTCAAGCCAAATAACAAGGTTTTGAATGAGTCTGGACCTCATATACAAAGGTCCCCAAATTTACACAGGAATGTGAAAACTATTGTTATAATTCAACAGGATATACAACTTTATATGCATTTAAATTTTAACAGTTTTTCAACACCAGATATGCATTGTAAAATAAAATAGTCTACAATGATTAAAAAAAACTTTCACAACATCTGAAAGGGACTGACCAGTGACTTTATAGCAATTTTTCTTTACTTTACAAGTATGGATATAAAAGCTTGTAATGTAAGCCAGTGATTTATTTTAAAGTGTGTCATTGTTGGCTTCAGTTCAATGATAAATTATTTATTCATAATTTTGAGGCTAAAACTGGCATTTTTAAAAAAAGAAATTTAGAGACAGTTTAGGATCATTTTACTGTATTATAATAATAATAATATTCTAGGTTGTGTTTGCTGATGAGCACTGTAATATAATTATAATAATTTAATAGGGAAAGGGGGGAAGGGATAAATGGCCGATTCTAATCTCAAACAAAATATTAGAGAGAATAGACTACTACCTTTCTGGGCTGCTGTTTCAACTGACTTGAAGGCCACACTTTTCATTGTGGTGATTTTACTTAATTCTAGGTGTAACTCAGTGTTGTGTTGCACGTCTTGGCCTTTAACCTTGTTGTTGCTGGAGACGCCACTGGCATTATCAGGCATTTCTGCAGCTTCATCCCTGAGGTCATTGCCCTAAAATAAAACAAAATCAAATTCCATCCATTTTCATTTCTTATAGTTATAGGCCTAGATACTGATTTAATTTTTTTTGGTATTTGCTGCCACAGAAACTAATGTAAACTTTGAGGCCAGAGACCAGAGTCCAAAATGTTTAGCACCAGTTTCCTTTAGGCATACGCAAGATAAATTGTCTCAAAATTTTGTCTGAAAAGATTAATTTGGCTATCTACGTTGTCTGGTACATAGGGGTCTAATTCATGAGTGGCCAAAAGACATTTCCTTTACAAAACAAAACAAATTTACAGAGTCCAAAAATAATAAAAACAGTAAAAACCTTGATGATTATTTTGTTCTTCAGTTTCTCAGGGGTGGGTGTTTCTATCAGGTCATCATCTTTCCGCCATATCTTGTCTGTACATAAATAGTTAAGGTGAAAAAAATTAAATATTAATTAAAAATTAGTAGATAGGTGGTAGTACTAATTAACTAATTATCAGCTATCTTTCAAAAATATTTCACCTTCACATATTTTTTGAAGAAAAACAACAACGCATGGTTGGATTTTTCACAACACAATGTGCTATTCCAGCTTTTCTCACTTCTCTCCTGGGCCCAACTGCCATCTGTGATCATGCTACGCCTCCGTGTCCCCCACATCATGTCTACATGCTTTAATTGCTTCCCTTCATTTGCTCATATTGAGGTTGATGAACAACGTCAACCAATTAGTAATTATTAAAGAAAGGATACCACCAAACGTTGAGTTCATTATGTTAGCCATGACTTGCTGTTGTTGAAGAGAACAATGGTTTTCTATTGATAATATGACTGGATATCTGAAAATAAGCGGTTGGTATTGAATATTGATTTTGTTAGATTAAGTTACTAGCAACCAACATGAAATTAAAACTTGGGTATCTAATTTTTTCTTGGTACATTTCCACAAAACAGAGACATTTAAAAGAATTAGAGCTTCTCAAAACAAACTATACAAACCTAAAAAAAATTCCTATGAAATCAATAGAAAGTTTCTGTTGAAACGTTAAAAATATGGTTTACATGTTTTTTGTTTTTTTTAGAGAAGAAAGAGGTTTTTCCTAATAGTATATTATTCAACATCACATTTTCTTCAACCTTTTCCCCTCCCTTCCTATTGTTATCTATTTTAAATATTTCTCTCAGTTTCTCTTTGCAAAAATCCTATCTTAATGACATAATATGTAGCTGATATAAATTCCAAATAGTTTTACGATGGATGAAAGTTCAGCTTACGGAGATGTTTTGAAGGCATATTCATTGATGGCCTCAATGACATCACGAAAGAGTATCTTTGAGGTGAGAGTGTGACCATGGTATATGACTGGATCATTTTCTGGTCCATCCCAGCAGTCCACTGAAAGCATGACAGGGAGATAGCAAATTAAAGGGAGAACACACATGAAGTGAAAAAGTAAATAAGGAAAAATAAAACCCTAATAGTTTTTCTATTTATACAAGCATATAAATTGATAATTCTCTCAAATGCTACAACTACTTGAATAAATTTTTTAATGAATAAAAATATGTCTACTGAAATACGAGAAGGTATCAAGAAAAGAAATAAAAAATCTTCAACTAAAGATCAACTCTGCCTTCACCCAAAAAGTACTAACTGTTCAGGGTAGGGGGAGGCAGGTGAAAAAGGAAAGACTGGGGTACATTCATTCTCACATTAAGATTTTTAAAAATGCTTAGTTATGGCATTTTAGAAGAAATGAGCCATCTACTCAGTGATTCACCAAAATTTGTCCGATTAAATGAAAATCAACCTTAAAAATGATACAATAGTGATCACAAAATTTAATCATAATCAGCAAATTTATTGTGACATATTATATATTTTTAAAAAGGCTACTTTAAGGCCAAGTCCCACCAACAGATTTTCATTTTTCATCCATGTGAAAAGTCCTACACTCCTACACTTCACACACACAAAAAAAGACATTTGTGAACCAAAGTAGTGTCAATTCAAATTACTTTTCCTGTTTGCTCAAAAAGGCAGATGTATAGACCTACCTTTATAAACACAGAAAAATATTTTTAAAGACTATGTTTAGGCCTATTTATTATGAATACTTTTAATAAATATGCAACAAAATGTAAACAAATGTGTTCAAAATATTTTTAGGAAAGAATCCAAATATTTCTTAATTGATTTTTAGGAATGATAACAAAATATAGTAAAACTAAGTATGGAATTTTGATTAAAAAGTAAAATCAAAGACAATGATTCTAAGCCAGATGGACTTTTGATTAATAAAGAGAAAAATTTCAAAATAGTTTATAATAACATGCATGCACAATTTCACTGAAACATGAATCTTACACCAGGTAAGTAGGTCGAGAAAACTAAACTTGGTTGTTCTAAGTTACTGTAGTGTGTTATTTTGTTATCCTTCTTTTAAAATAAGTACCCTGGTACCATACTAATACAGTACTAATTGACGGCAGTGTAAGTGAAGCAGTTATGAGAGGCCTAACCTGGATATTGATATATTATTTAAATATAATCATATTGTCAAAAAACCAAATTATGCTAAATGGGTATAAAGAATGTAGACACTACATATAGCTGGACCGATTATAGATTATTAAAAAATGTTGTTACCAACTCTGAAATCAATCCTCGTTTGATATTCCATTATTTTAACCCTCTAACCCCAATACAGCAACTTTTTCATATATTATCTTTTACACAATTTATCAACAAATTTAGTCAAATACTTTTTTAGATTTTGTTATTTTTGTACCATCATTCCCTTTTTCTTTGCTTTTTTGCTTTGAACTTACATATAGACTGAAGAAATATATTAACTATTAAAATCTTATTTTAAAATAATTTTATATGTATTTGACTATTTACTATATTTAGGCTTATCAAATCCAGAATTTACTTTGAAGTGTAGGGGTTAACGTTGTTTGAATGGAAGTTTGTTTGAACAGTGGTCTATTCAAATGAAAGAAATTAAATTAAAAACACAAAATAAAATTTATTAAAAGTTAATAATTTTACAATTTCTCATGCACCTTCTATTACATTTTTTTAATAAAAAGGATCTCTGTCAAAGAAATTTAATTTCTAACAAAATTCTAGTCAAACAAACTTCCATTCAAACTAAATTTTGTTCAAACAACATTATTTCCTATAATTGGTTTTCTTCAACTTTTTGGGTAACCCAAATTATGTTCATATGGATAGCAGTCATAATTGAACTTCCAGGAGCTCATGCATGTGCACAAAATATTTGAAATGATTATCTTCAAATAATAGATTCTTTGCCTGTTAAAATTTATATTACAACCCTGTTTATTTAATGAGTGACCAGACAAACTGGCATGTATGGAATAGGAAAAACAAGGATCAGCAATAAGTGTCTTACATTCTGAACACCTGCATCCTTTCTTTAGTGCTGAGTGTAATGTACATTTCAACTTGGCTTGGTCCGTTTAGCTGATCATCAGCTAGATAACTGTCATGTAAGTGTAAGGGAAACAATGTAGAACAGGGGATTTAAGAAAAAGGTTAAAGCTATTTTATTTTGCATTTTCCAGGAGGTGTCAAAGGTAGTGTCAGGAGGTTGATTCTTGATTACACATTTATGAGTTAATAGCTTTATTTTTATTTAAAAAATGGAAAATTTAGACAATCAGACAAAATTATAGTAATTCATAAATAAAACAACAATAACATTTCTTTTGTTGTCATTGTTACTTTTGAATGTTTTAATTTAAAATTGTCATAGCTAAATTTTAATAAATGTTTCAGGTTATAAAATCATTAAAGTGATTTGAATCAAATATTTTTTATTAATTAATTTATTTATGTTCAGAGAAAGGTTTGGAAAAAAAAATCCCTTGTAGCAATTTAATACACAATAATACTTTATTACATCAGTGTATCCATAATCATTCAGCTTTACATAAATTCTAAAAAGAGAGGGGGTGGGGGAATTTTAACTATTAATCTACCTTTTGGATTATTTGACATAATTTTATAGACTTGACCCAATGCCAATAAATGCCTTTGAGTTCAATCACTCAGTGTTTGTGTATTATAAACAATTTTGGAATTACTTGCAGGCAATGAAAAAATTAATAAGCTTTATCAATAGATAATTAAAAGTTAAGAAAACTATATTCTAAAGCCACCATACAAATAAAAAAGTAAACATGTTCAACGTTTAAGACTTAAAGAATGATATAAGGGAATAAATGGGACATGTGTACATTATAATGCATGCATTTCATAATTATAAATTGTTAATAAAGATTAAAAATTCATAGCAATTATTGTTGTTGCAGCAAATCTTAACTAGATATTTATATTAGAGTTTTAGTGACTGAAATTGCATTTCTCCAGTCTAGACAAAGCGCTTTAGATTAGTGGGAAGTGTGGTGTAGTTAATGCAGGTCACGTTAAGGCTATAAACATTGAAAAACACAGCACACTCAGTAACACAGTGTTCTGGTTCTTACACTCAACACACCGGCATCCTTTCTTGAGTGCCTCTATGTACATTTTACTATCGCTAGGGCCAACCAGTTGGTCACGGCTTAAATTACTGAGAATTTGAGAAGGAAGCATTCAATATTAGAAATAGAAAAATTTACAAGTTCTTATCTCAGGGATATGGAAAGGCAGGAGAGGAGGGCGTAATTGCCAGGCTATTTGGGTATGGTCTCCTATGCTTATAGTCATAGGATCTGCAAACTTACACAGGTTCATACAACTATTAAAATTTAAAGATCAGCAAAAGTAACAAATCTTTATGAGCAATATTGAATGAACGAGGTAAGTTTCAAGTACATAATTTTAGAACATTTTATTTTTACATTTTTATACTTATGGTTCCAATTATTTATATAAAATAATGGGAGCCTCTTACCACTACTGAAAGGCACTGCCTATGTCATAAAGATGCAAATGGGTTCCAAAAAATAGTTAAAGCTGAATAAACTTTTTAGACTTTAGACAAAAATAATAATAATAATACATAGAACAAAATAAAAAAGTGAAACACGACCAAAAACACAAAATAATAATTAATAATAATCTAATCTTAATCTTTTTCTAGAGTCCAAATACCTGACTGATATTTGTCTGTATTAATAATTAATTTATAGTCTTTATTTGATTCATTTTAAAACCAGTTTTTAAAAACATTTTACACTCTTATAGTTTTGTTGTCCTATATTTAAAAAAAAATGATTTAAAACATCTTTTTCTTTACTGCCAACTATCCAGATCTGAGATATGTTCTGTTAAGAATCATATTTTGGCTGATCACAAAGATTTAAATAAATAAATTTCATAAAACTTACGTGTTGTGAGATGACGCAATGAAGTAATCAGTAATTAGTCGCCCCATATCTTGGTAAACCTCACGATGGGCAGGATTAAAGATCTGCTCTCGATCAGAGGTTAAAAATTTGTGGAAACCTTTTTCAGGGAGAGAAGAAAATCATTGAGCTGCTTAAATTTAAAGCAGTTTGAATAATTCGATTTTCTAATTCCTTCCCATTAATGACAAAATATATCAAATATGTAAAAACCTTTATCTTCAATTTTAAAATGTGATGAAAACTGTAATACTATTTCTGAAAATTCGCATTTTTCCATTAATTCAATGGTAAAAAAAGTCATGTTACTGAAATAAACTTAGTCATTTCTGATCAATTTGTATGTGCCTAACACGAATGACAGTCAAATTTAAATAAATAAAAGTTTATATCATGAAATGCATGCCAATAGTAATAGGCCTACGGGAAATACCTGTAAAAAATAAATCATAGACTACTTTTAAGATTTCTTCACCTGTCTCTTGTAAAGCTGTTCGAAAGCATCTATTCTGGAAGTGTCTAGCAAAAGACAGCCAGCATTGCAGTGGACCATTTTCCCTGGTATCTTCAATCCCATGTTGCGATATCTTGATGAAAATGTTCGTTCATCACTAATCATATCATAGTTGTATGGGAAGAAATCCAGATGGAAATGAAGGAAGTGGATCTTTAGATACATATTCTAGCCAAGTTTCGGATACTGCACAATCATGTCTTCTAATAGTTCCTTTAGTAATTTTCTGCCTTAACTTTCCTGAAAAAATTTGTAGACACTAGGCAAAAAGCATTCCATGCTTGTTTGTCCTCGCCCTGCTGCAAGTTGTTGAACTGATCATCTTTGAAGAGCTCTCAAATCTGAGGACCCACAAAAACCTACTCTTTAATATTGCTTCACTCAGTCGAGGGAATTTTTGATGGAGGATTTGGAAAGCTGGTGAATTCCAGTCATTGATCTCGATGAAGTTCTTCATCAAACCCAGTTTGATGTGAAGGGGTGGTAGCAGGATGTTTTAGCTTTGAACAGAGCTGGGTGCTGGATATTCTTCTCTCCAACTGCAACATTTTGTATGCGAGCCTTTGCTCGGCTATCACATTCACATAAGAAACACATGTATTTTGGATATCTCTGCTCTAGTCCCATTAAAAGGGCAACTACCGTCAAATCACCACAGAGTTGCCATCTGTACGTGTTATACTCATTGTAATTCAGAAGGTGCTTTCAGCTACCATAAGTCTCTTTCATGTGGACAGCATGCGCTACTGGAATAGATGGAAGATGATTTCCATTGTTTAAAAGCACAGCCTAAAGACTCCGATTCAAAGAGTCTACAAATAGTCTCCATTCTTGTGGGTCATGAGAGATTTTTAAGGTATTCATGAGGTCCTCAATATCAAAACAGAATACCAAAATACTTTCCTTTCTGAAGAAAATCTCCAACTGCTGGTGACGCTTTCAATATCAAGTAATAGTGACATCCTCTAGAAGATTCCATTGTTGGAGTTTTGATCCTAGCAATTATGTCTTTTTCTTGGATAAGTCCAAATCATGAACCAGGTCATTTAGTTCTTCCTGTGTTAGTCTGTGTGGGGTTGATAATTCCCCACTGTGTTAGTCTGTGTGGGGTTGATGATGCACCACTGTGTTAATCTGTGTGGGGTTGATGATGCACCAAAGTGAAAAGCTGGATCACTGCATGCTGATGGATCATGCGAAGAGCAGGTCGGTCTCACCCTTCTCCTCATCAGATGAAAAAAGATAATATTCTGTTATATGTTCTCAGCCACTCACCATGGGGATCTTGTTTCAAAGCAGACAACATGTTTAGGTTGACTATTCTCGACTTCTTTTGCTTCATTATTCCGCCAGAAAGAAGAGGAACCAGCCATGAGGAACCAGAAGAGGAAAAGTACCAGTCATTTATATGGTTGCTTGGCTCTCTCTCAATTCCATAAGGACTGCAAAGGCAATCGATTTAGGATGTTGTTGCAGACCTACTTGTTACATTTACACGGTGAGACATAGATAATGAACTATATGAAATATCTTTCGAAAAGAGAGCAAATAAAAAAAAATGTAATGGTTTATATTCGTGTTCAGCGCACAAAGATACTACAGATTAGGGCTTTTTAAGTCAGTGACGATTTCAACGTTGACTAGTGTAATTTATGGATCATTGTCAAATGTTCTGACAGGTTCCACTAGACAGACTGTCCAAACATTGAAAACTTATAATATGACCGACAGGTCCACAACTCACCATCCAAACTAAGCTGGCCTCGCTTTTTGCAACTTCCTTCAGGTTCACACTGGTCCAAAATATCTCTACACTGGTCTTCATTAGCATTGACACACTGTTGGAGAAAAATCATTACATTGTGATGAAATTGGGGGAATCCCAGATAAATAGTAGGGATATTATCTTTTACCTGCACTCATTATTTTGATTGGCTTATTGGTTATTGGAAGTTGCGTTAACAGATTTGGATATATTCAGGAGTGTCTATTAAAATTTGTGAAAACATCAAATGTGAGTGTTAACCTAACAGAATGCCATAAATGCCTTGTAACTTTCATTATCACAAATGCCTTGTAACTGTTACAACTCAAAACACAATCCTCTATAGTTTGGCATTGTAAGGCTTTTCAAAATACATTGATAAATACTAACCCTTTGACCATCTCTTAGAAAAGAGAGCAGATCTTGTATGGTCATGAAACCCTTGCCATTTGAAAATCTGTTGGGTGTTTAAAAATATTTGATTGTTAAAAGGAAATGAAGGAGGTTATCATAAAAAAAATATTTTAAAAAATTAGCAATCCAAATGTAGGTTGGATTTAGGTAAATCAAAATTTAAAGTTACTGTTAGGAACAGTCAACAAAATGATGGCTACAGGTACACAGTGGTAATCAACACCCTTTGTCCACCCTCATAAGCTACACTACTGAATTGTACCACTTTATTAATTCTATTTCAAGTTGAGGCCCAACCTCAAGAATATCTCCTCCATCTCAACACGCCGTGTCAGACTGTGATAGAAGAACACAAACTCCTCTCTGTCTAGGACATTGGCTGTGTGTTTGGAGACATTGCGATTTTTATCAGCGGTCTGGAACAAAATGAAAATTAAAACCAACCCCTAAAAACAAAGGTTGTTTTTTTATAAATCCTTTAAGTGCATTTTTGTTTGCATTTATGTAATTGTATGGGGTTTATCATTTATTAAGAAGCGGTTACGTAAATGTGTAAACTTCTGGCGGAAACACTTTTCATATTTCCTCTATTTTCATTCGAAAATACATTATATTTTTACTGCGTACCCAAATTAAATACACAAAAAATACAAAGCACATAGCAAAAGCTCCACACCAAAACATGCACCCATTGAACAAATTATTACCCCCCTTCCCTTTGAAAAATGGGAAAAACTGATTTTTAAGGGTGGGGCAGAAAATTGATCGAATGTATTTTTATCGGCAACAAGTCTATGTGCCAAATTTCAGCTCACGTGGCTGATGGTAAGTGGGTCAATTAGCCTTCGGAATATTTTACCACATCAAAAACACACGAACAAAAGAGAGGTTAATATGAAGGATTTTTAAAAGGGGGAAGGCACCACGAAAAAGATGCATCAGAAAAATGTATTTTAATTAATTAAACTTCTTAAAATTTATTAGTATTTTTTTCTTTTTTCTTGATTCTGGAGGCACAATTAGCTGATTATGTCTGGTTAACGTAAACTATTGAGACTGAATGCGATACACATTATCTTATAGCTAAAGGGGGTTTTAAACTTAGAGAATCCTCAATTGACTCATGACGCAAGTATAGGATGCCATAACTCAGTGGTTCTCAACATTCCTAATGCCGCTACTCTTTAATACAGTTCTTCATGTTGTGGTGACCCCCAACCACAAAATTATGTTCGTTTCTTCTTCATAACTATAGAGTATATGTGTTTTCCAGTGGTTTTAGGCGAACCCTGGGAAAGGGTCATTTGAACCCCAAAGGGGTCGCGACCCATAGGCTGAGAACCGCTGCCATAACTTCTAGCTAAACGGGATGCTGGAATGCATCCAACAACGAATGCAGTGTGTAGAGAATAATAACTTTTGATCTATGTAACACAGAGTTTTAATTTAAAAAATAAATTATCAACGTTTGATCAGCTTTAAAAACAATGTCATATTATTGCACGTTTGTAATTGAGATGCTATTTGTGTGACAATGATGAGATGCTGTTTGTGTGACAATGAGGCACATGGTAAGAATTGCAATATACAGCGTTATCGCTGCAGGTCAAACGATGTTAAATAATACTTCTTTTGGCATGCAGCTTCATTAATGTTGACATTGCAGACTCTATGTTTCTCTTGACGTCTATTACACAAGTCAGATCCGTAGACATTTTCCACTTCCAGTTTTATTAATATACTTTGTCAAGGAAATAATTAATGGGTTCTTTACCAGGGGTGCTCTCCCCCCCCCCCCCCCCCCCCCGGGGTTCAGGAGGCAATGGCAGGGGATGCGGGAAGACCCAGGAAATCATTTTTATTGGCATTTTTCGTAAGTTTTAAAATCGAAATATGGGGAGGATTGGGAAAAAGGTTTTGAATTCAAGTGGGTGTGCAGTGCTGGCTTTAAAAAGATTAGCAACCCATATTCTATTGGCCTTCATTATTCACTAAAATTAATATTAAAATAAAATAACATTTTAAAAGAAAAGGAAAAATAAAAAATGAAAATTCCGTCTTGTCATATAAATGTAATTAACTGAATCTAGGATTCGTAAAATAGTCCCCGACTCAATTTGTATGAGTTAAATAAGGCAAAAAAAAAATTAAACTTACATCAAACATCTGACGTGCATATTTTTTCTTGATGTCCGTGTTGAGCAACTTGAGCAATCTCATAACGTCTTCAAAATCAAGATGGCCATTACCGTTGATGTCTGCTCTGTTGAAAGCTTCTCGAATATTCGTGTGGACAGTTTAAGGTAAGAACCAAAGTAATTCCCAGCCAAAGCAATGATAAATTTCTCTAGTCCCCAGATAAATAAGTCATAACTGTATGCTATGTGGATCCCTTGATACTTTAGTAAAGAAATATTGTGCTATGAGTTCCTTGATAAATTAGTCAAGTTAATTGTGTACTATGTGGGCCCCCTGATAAATTAGTCAAATTAACTGCTATGTGGGTCTCCTGATAAATTAGTCAATTTAACTGCTATGTGGGTACCCTGATAATTTAGTCTCAAGTTAACTGTATGCTATGTGGGTCTCCTGATAAATTATTCAAATTAACAGTATGCTATGTGGGTCCCCTGATTAATTAGTCAAGTTAATTGTGTGCTATGTGGGTCCCCTGATAAATTAATCAAATTAATTGTGTGCTATCTTGGTCCCCTGATAAATTAACCATATTAACTATATGCTATGTGGGTCTGTGATAAATTAGTCAAATTAACTGTATGCTATGTGGGTCCCCTGATAAATTAATTAAAATTAACTGCTATGTGGGGCCCCTGATAAAATAGTCAAGTTAATTGCTATGTGGGTCCCCTGATAAATTAGTCAAGTTAATTGTGTGCTATGTGAATCCCCTGATAAATTAGTCAAGTAACTATGTGTTATGTGGGCTCCCTGATAAATTTGTCAAGTTAAATGTGGGCTGTGTGATCAAATGTTCAAGTTATTGTGTGCTATGTGAGTCCAAGAATAAAGGATATCTATCCGTCTCATTCCTGTGCTCGGCCAACTGCTCCATCTGCATGGCATACCTCAGCGCCCTGATCCACTTGTCTCGCATCTCCTGGTCGGGCGCCAACATGTACTTGATCTTTTGGGGCAACCCAAGAATGATCGCAAAACAATGCGATCTCTGTGTTCAATTGTCAATGGGGTTAGAAACATTTAGTAGTTAAAGATTATTTGGTTGTTATAATATGTCATAGATATTAATTTCATGCTATGTTTTGTTATTTCATAACCTGGTTTGTTATTCCATGTCAAAGTTGATTACAGATACAATCCATCGTTATCCTTAAAAATCACATGTCAGTTACAGAAGTTTTGATACGGAACTTTCAATTCAAAGACGTCAAATATGAATTAGATATAAACTTAACGGCCACAAATATCCTGATATCTATTGACTGCGTCTTTTACCTGCAACTTGGAACAACCTGGACAATACCGCCGTGAACTCGACAACGATCGAAAGCTTCAAGGCCGCCCTGGCATCTGCTAGGATGCCGTTAGATTGGCAACATCGCTTCCCCAACCGTTGCACATATGCCAGTTTATGGATGCAGCAACGTACCGAACCAGAACCAGAACTTTTCAACAAATCAATCTAAAATTAATTTCCTGGTATCTCTTGAATGCCTTACTGACCTGTAAGTCTTTCATCTTTTTGGAGAAATCCTTTTCACCCTCTCTGACCTCACGAATTTTGGAAATCTGAACTAGGAAAATATTCAGAGGCATTAAAAATATTCAAATTTAAAACACACAAAAAACGGCTTTGAAAAATTGCAACAAACAAAATTTAAATAATAATTTTTTTTTAAATTATCATTAAAAGACAGCAATAACAAATTATTTGTTATTGCTGTCTTTTAATGATAAGCTATAATTTTTAAATTGCTTAATTATTAATTATTATTAAATACATTTTAAAATATTTTTTTTAAAAAAACGGCTTCTTCAGACTATTGGTGCCGTTAGTGGCATTAGCCGGTTCAAGTTAGGTTTAGGGATACATTTAGGGTTTAGGTTAGGTTCATTTGAACCGTTTTTTCTTCTTCCAATAGGCCTATATATTTACCACCTCCTGCCAATTTTCCGTTGGTGTGTGTGGCAAAAACATGTAATTAAGACATTGATTATAGGCCTAATGGTAAAACATAGACGAGTGATGAGATGAATGCCGTGCAAAGACAAATAATTCGTGGATATTTGTATGGTTAGCAGAAAGTCCTTACTAGTCGTATCGCCTTTCTTTTTATTAGTTGAGCCCTCGTAATAGACTACCATGTTAGCGGCATCCAAGAAGAAGGTTCGCGGTAGTCTACGGCTTCGAGACTTGACCTTCTCCAGTAATATCCCCTGAGCCAAGTCTGCCAGCAGACGTTGCACTGTTTAAAAAAAAAAAAAAAAGTAAAATGAAAAAATGATAATTGATAATTATTATAATTTTGGCTGATTCTGAGTTATGGGTCCCCGACGTCATTTGCGTGGATTCACTCCCCTAGGGAGAGAGTCAAAACCCTGTTAGGGAGAGGGTCAAAACCCTGTTAGGGAGGAATTTAGGGTTCAGGTTAGGGTGAGGGATAGATTTAGATCATTTTTTCATTTTTAAAATCTTTTTATTTGTAATTTTAGCAAAAATATTAGTTATTTTATTTTTCCAAGATGGCGGCCATGGTAAAAAGCGCGGACCCATCTCTCATAATTTACCATAATTTTTCTTACTATTAACATTTTTTTTTTTTTTAAATTTGGAAAATATATCACCATTTAAATTTTTAAAAATAAATAAAAAACTAAAAATCCCACTGAAATAAAACCTGTGGATTTGAGCAATAATTATATAATTAGCATCCTTGTTATAAATCTACGAAGAATAAGAACATGTAACATATGGAAAAAATATTTTCAAAATCTAAAAGTTTATTCTTTTCTCCTGATGTCCCTACAAACTTCACCGAGGTTTGTCACGACTCATCTGTGACCGAAGGTACGTTGTTGTCTAGAGGTCGGTCCCCTTCGTATGGCCACAGAACACATGTGTCTAGAACATCTTTTTCTTTCAAGCTCCTAAAGAGCTGATGTAGTGAATGTTCAAATATCAAACAAACGGGTAATTGCACTCTACTGGTACCTCTATCGCTCACCTTAACCTGAACCCTAAATCTATCCCAAACAAAGGGCAGTGACTCCCAATGAGGGACCACAGATAGCAATTAGCCAACAAACGGTGCAAAGATTCAGATTCGTAATTTATTTTCTTCATATTAGGCATGTCAAAGGTCCACTCCCGCATGCAGTCTGCGCATACCAAAAATGTCGAAAAAACTTGTTCTACAATATGGCGTACGGCTACACGGTATCTTTGGAAAATTGCTTTCTACGTCACCTTTGTTTACTAAATATTGCTTTCCTCATCAGTGACGTGTCAGTTTTTGTGTTCCGGTGTTTCTAGGAAATTTTAGCAACGATTTATTTTCTGTGTCACGGACAGGATTATCATAGCGACTCGGTAAGCATATATAATAATATACTCCTCAGGTAGTGAAAAAAATTTAATGGGATCTAGATAAAGTTAAACTACATTCAATTAGCAAGTTTAAACATTCTTATGTTATTATACTTCAACAAGTCCCAAAAAAGTTATGCTGCCCCTAAAGCGGCATGGGGTGGGGATGAAAATGTCGCCATATTAAATAATTAAAAGTTAATTATTTTGCGATCGAGATGCCGGAAATGGCTATTATTAAGTATTATCACTGTCCATTATGAATTGATTAGTAATTGTTGAATCCCCTAACATCCGAATAATACTTAAGTAGTTTCAAATGAATAATTAAACAAATTAAATATAAAATTTTTATTGAACTTGAAAAGTTTTTATTTGGGAATCAGACAGAGGGTTGTCATTAGTTTTAATTACGTTAAAACTTTTGCAAGTGTAGGTTTACACATTTTAAATTTAGCGTTTGTTTTATTGTTTCATACAAGTAATCATAGCATTAATAATTATTCTCATTAGACTAATATTCATATTCATAAGAGAATAATATCAATATGATTTGAGCTAAACTTATTATTACAAAAATAAATACTATAATATTCTATATATAGGCTATAACTTATAACTATAAAAAAATATAGGCATAGTTCTCTAGGTTCTAAGTCAGTATCAGTAGTAGTTAGTAGATACATTTTTATTTTATTTTGATACTGTCCTATTCGTGGCATAACGAGTTTGCTAATGCCTATATAAATAGTAATAATAATATTATATGTTAATAGTTAATAATTTTAATTACCAGTATAAGCAATAGAATTAGAATAATTAATTTTCTAATTTTTAAACTTATTCTCAGTTGGTAACTACCATGTCTGACCAGCCCAAGGTGAGCATTTCTGATTTTGACAACTTGGTGCAGAGCTTTGCTCTAGATGCAGTGACAAAAGTGTATAGGAATGGTTATGCTGTATTTCTTTATAGCAGCAGCACCAATAAGAAGGTAGGCATGAAAGCTGCTGTAACTTTGCTTGATGAATGTTTCCAGCAGGTTGATAGTAGCTACCAGTCAAACAAGAATTCTGTACGCTCCAATTTGATGTTATTGGAAAAGAAGCTCCAAAGTCTTAAAAAGCAATTAACATTTAACTGGAAAAATATTCAGAATTTTTTGTTGCAGCCATTTAATCCACCAATCAACAAGAAGAAAAAGTTGGTCAGTTCTGATGTTACAACTCCAGAGACAGGCATGCTAAATGAATGTTTACTTCCACAGGTAGCTGAGCAGCATAATAGATTTTTTCCACAGGTAGATGAGCAGCAGAACAGTTTAGTTACACAGGTTTCTCCGCAGTACAGTTCTGTTTCACATGTAGATCAACTATATTCAGGACGTTATATTTGAATAGTGTATTAATAAAAATTCTATATTTCTTTTCAGGACGTTTTCAGTATCCTTTCAATTAAGTAGTAGCACTGATTTATTTCATGTAATTAGTTTATTGTAGGACCTTTAAGTTAAAAAAAACAATCAAATTAAAATTATTTTTCTTTTCAGGTATTTTTAAATTCCCTACAGGACATGAAATGACTATAATTAAAATATAAATTTTATTTGATGTTGTTGTTACTTTAAAATGGAATAGACCTGCAATTTGTTTGTTTTTGATGTAAAAAAAATTATACATTGTAACAAAAAAAAAAATTTTAACTATTTTTTTTTTTCACTTTCTCTGCAAAAACATTTTTCAAAATAAATATTTATTATATAATGTGAAACTTTTGTTATTCATTGTGTTGTATATTGCATTGAGTATATCTACTGAAAATTTGGTACCATTATCTTTGAAAATAAAAAAGTTATGGGTCTAAAGGTGAAAAAATTTCAAAAGTCGGTCACAAGTTTTTTGGGTCAAATATATAGCTTATATAAGGGGCAAAAAAAATTCGACAAAAAAATCATAACTCCTGTTCTATAAAAGATAGAAAGATGAAATTGGTGTTGTTATAAAGCTTATAGCTAGCCCTTTAAAATGATATATCATTCATGACAATCGGACCATATTTAAATTTTGTGTCAAAGTACCTATTCATATGCATGAGAAATCCTCATACTCATATACGATGACCAAATATAGTTACATAACTCTTTGCAGAACTTGTAAAAAATCCTCTTCCATCCTCAGAAATGTAACTCTCTCTAAAGAACTCTGCCAACTCGTTGTCTCCCCTTTTATATGCTCACAGACCATGTAGTACTCGTGATATGAAAAAAAATAGTTCACGTTCGTTCAAATTCGTTCACAACTCCCATTTTCCCCCAAACTCACAACACACACTTCCTCACCCGGGGTCAGCTTAAGTTCATTCACGAGAAAATATGAATGAAAGTAAACGAGACGCTTGTAAAACTTTCTTTGTCTGAAACTATTGCTACTGGAAGCAACATCCTGTTACGCGGTGTAGAGCTGGGTTGCAATGATGTACCTTTCCATCTAATTGATCTCAAATCAGATCTAGTCTCCGGACCCGTGATTGTGGTTGTCTGACCAACGTTATCCTAGAAAGGCATCTTGTTGGTTCTAGGAAATCCTTTAGCTGGTGGGAAGGTGATATCCTCGTCACTCATGAACCTTGTTTGACTGAATCTCAAGATGAAAATCCAGAGCTATATCCAGCATGTCCGTTCACAAGTTCAATGAGTTCAAAAATCTCGGTAAAAAATATTTCCCCAAAAGTTAATATAGTAAATCCTGATATTGATCTGGGAACGACATTCTTCGCAAGTCTCAACGAAGAGTCAAATAATCACCAGACACCAATTCGGATGCAGCTTTTCGAAGAGCAGAAAAGTGAGCCATAAATGTCTAAACTTCATGAGAACACTTCGACCCAATGGGAAGTTGAGCGTGTTCCTGTAACCTACTAACCAAAAGATGACATGCTTAAACTTATGAGTAAGTGGCGACCTACAGACACAGCAGCTGACGAAGAATGGAGGATAGTTTATCAAATAGCAGATCTACCACTTTCCGGAATGGCGTCCTGAACTTATCCAATGACTTAACACTTTCAGGCCTTTTGGGAGTAAACAAGATTTATCACATAATAACTTTGTATTTCTTTGCCCCCCCCCCCCCCCCAAAAAAAATATTAAAAAATATATAGTTGATTACTGCAGATCATGTCATACTTGTCAAATATTCGACAAGGCGAATCAGAAGGTAACAGCTGCTCCTCTTCAACCCATCCCAGCGTTTGAAGATCCTTTCAGTCGTGTGATAATACACTGCGTTGGATCTTTGCCAAAGACGAAATCAGATCACCAACACTTGCTTATAGACAATCATATGTCCTTCAACAAGGTTTTCAGAAGCTGTTCCTTTTTCGCAATATAATGACTCCAAACAAAGTAAAAGCCTTGGCGAAAAATTTTTAAAAACATTTTTTGATTCTCCGGAGTCGGTACAGTCTGACCGATGGGTTTAAGGCTGGACTATTCAAACAAGTGATGAACCAACTGGGAATTGAACACTGCTTGTATAATGTATATCATCCTGAGTCGCAGGGAGCACTTGAGAGATTCCATCAGACGCCAAGGAACATGATAAGAACAAGATAAAGACTGGGATGAAGGAATCTATATGCTTTTGTTCGCCGCAAGAGAAGCAGTTCAAGAATAATTTGGATTTAGCCCCTTTGGACGAGTGTTTTGCTGTACGGTTCTCGACCCTCTTAAACTTTTAAAAGATGACACCGACACCCACTGAAGTGATTTTTGATTATGTATATCAGAAATGATGGCCAATTTTAAATAAGACACTTAGACCTTTATCATTGCAAGAAAATGATATTGTTAAATCTGTTATTACAGATTTAGTTGTGCAAGTTCTGTGACCTATTGGTATGAAAAAAATGTATCTTTCTGGATTTAATAGTATTTTTTTTTAATGGAAAAAGAATTCCAGTTTGAAAATTTTAAAATCATTTGCTTTAAAGAGGGACTGTTGTGTTTAGACTGTGATGTTCTTTAGACTATGTTATGTGTTTTAGACTGTATGATGTGTTTTAGATTTTTTATGTGCTTTAATCTATGCTATTTGTTTTAGACTGTGTTATTTGTTTTAGAATGTGTGATGTGATTTAGACAGTGTTATGTGCTTTAGACTGTATTATGTGCTTTAGGAAGTATAATGTGTTTTAGACTAAGTGTTGACCAAGTTCAAGCAGTGGAATGCTTGTTATGTTACTGACGTCACCTAAATAACTTGGCGACACGTTCTTCCAATCATTTTTCTTCCACCTCCACTACTCCATACCTCATGCCTAAATAACCAATTTCTCCCAAGGGCCCTAATCCACACAAATCATTTCCACGCAACTAACAACATGTGGCACCATCTTTTCTCCCATTAACTAAATTCACATCCCTCCCTTAATTCGCGTCCCTGTCTATATTCACATCCCTCCCTAAACTCAACCCATTAGTCGAACCACACTTAATCCTTCCTCCCTTCCCCTCTTCCCTATTCGGTAACCTATTTCACCCCATTTCCCTTATGTACATCGCTGATCTTATGATTAAACCTCCCGCAATTATTTAATTAAATCCCTCATATAATCACTCAAATAATCATTCAGGCAATCATTGATGTAAAAAATCTCTCATACGATCATTCCTACACTAATTCTTACAATAACTCATTAAATCACTCACACAATCACTCTTACAATTACCCATACTATCGTACAATCACTCAAAAATTTTCTCGTACAATCATACAGTCACTCATATTATCACTCATGCTATCAGTAATACTACCACTCATACTAACATACAATCAATCTCACAATCACTCATACTATCATTTAATCATTCATACAATCACTCACCCCAAACATCACTTATGTCGTCATCAAATCTCCCAACTGACCGCCTGTAACGTCTGGACGGGAACCGTGGAGGCGGGAAATAAGTAACCACCTCCCTGCTTCTAGAGCTTGCACACGACATGGTTCCCCTGGGCAGTTAGAAGATTCCAATTGGTCAGTTTGGTTCCGCTTGACAGCTGGTTCTCTTGACAGTTAGGTTCCCGAGGACAGTTGGTTCCTTTGGAAAATATGTTTCATCGACAATTAAACTCATCTCACAGGTTAGTGATCTCTGCTATGCTTAGTTGGGCTTACCCCCCCCCACCCCAATATTTCTAATGTAGTTAGGATGAATACCTTAAGCTATGCTGTCCACTAGTTCATTCTCAACTAGCTTGACCACGTAAGGCTGTAAAACTGAACACGTCATCACTCGCCTCTTATGTCAACGATTTATATCTAATAAATGTATATAAAAGTAATGTTAAAAACCATTTCATCTCATAATTTACTGTAAGTTTCATCAGAGATATGATACATTGGAATTGTTACACCATCAGAGATACGATATATTGGAATTGTTACACCATCAGAGATACGATACATTGGAATTGTCACACCATCAGAGATACGATACATTGGAACTGTCACATCATCAGAGATATGATACATTGAAATTGTCACTGGAAACGTCACCGCTTCTATCAGGAGACTGATCACACTACGCCTGTGGCTTAGGCCAATAATTTTCATAAAAACCTCATCGTCCTAATTTGAGAGCCCTTAGGATATTCGAATGTTTAAAACTAATTGGATCGTCATAGATTATGAACTCTGAGATAACCGTAGACTAGTTATAACTGGGATAGTCATGGGCGGGCCCATGCATAGTGGGGGGGGGGTGAATGGGGCACTCGCCTAGGCGCCAACATCAGGGTGGCGCAAAAATCGTTTTGAGATAGGACATTTATAGTGAATTAAATGATAAAATGTCATCTACCCCAACAAAGACAAGTGGTGCTAAATCGTCTTTTTTACTGGCCCGCCCAATGCGGCACATTTTTCTATAGGTGAGTGCCATTTTCAGCATTTGCCCCTGGTGCCGCTCTTCGGCGCGGCCATGGTCATGGATATGTAACCCCTGAGATAGTCCATGGGTATGGAACCCCAATGATAGTCATAGGTTGAGAACCCCTGTGATTTTTCATTAGTGTTCTAATTTAGAAGACAGACACATAGCTACCATTACCTACACATGTTACAGCTATTGTAAACTAACACCATAAAACTTGGAACAAATCCGACACACGAACTGATAGAGACGTCACTAAGATGATCACATGATACCAGAAGCTAAACCTCTTTTGTTATTCACTATGCGATGCACTCTGTCATGTCCTTCCACTCCCACATGCCATCGACTTAACACAGACACACAGAGAGTAGTCCAAGACACCAAGGTCACCTTTGATGTAGAGAGAGGGGGGGGGGGGGTACAAGTCAGACAAGACCAGGTTAAGGGCAGTTCGGTAAATGGCAGAGAAAAGATCAGATAAACCCATGTTGGAATGTCAACGCAACATTCTCATTTGTCCAGATTATTTCCTGTACGGTAACCTAGATATTAGACAACGAGGCAAGGTGGCTGACAACTTAAAACCAATCTACGATGAATCCATTTTAAAAATGATCCCTTATGTTTGTAGTCACGGGCTAGGGCATCAGTCGATCGATTTCATATATTTTCAAGCAAGGTTTATCTGCCTTAAAATTTTTTTGTGTAGTGATTTGTAGCAGGATATTTGTCTTTGTTGGCCGTCTGGACAGGTTTTTGTGTAGTGATTTGTAGCAGGATATTTGTCTTTTTTAGCCGTCTGGACAGGTTTTTGTGTAGGGATTTGTAGCAGGTTATTTGTCTTTGTTAGCCGTCTGGACAGGTTTTTGTGTAGGGATTTGTAGCAGGCTATTTTTCTTTGATGGCCGTCTGGACAGGTTTTTGTTAGCAACGCTCCGACTCCACTCCGAGCTCCGGCAAAATTAAAAAGAGAGGGGAGGTGGTGATTTGGGTGGGTGGGGGGGTTACTAAGTTGTTGTAAATATCCTATATTATTAATTAGGCGATGAAAATGAATGTACCAGCAACGTAGCTGTACAATAGTGGTTGGTGCGTGAAGGTATCAGCAACGTAGCTGCATAAGAGTGGTACAATTGGGATTCTTATAAAGTGCGTTATTTGTATGCAAGTTTATGTCAAATATTCAGCCCCCCCCCCCCTAATTGCTCGATATTACATTTCATAAAGTATTTCTACGGGGAAAAAATGTTTTTAGTGTTTTTTATTTTATAATTAGGAGTAGATGACTGCTTTTATTTCTAGGTACTAGAAACAGCAAAAAACGCGCTGTATTTCAAGTCTGACTCAGGAGATAAAATAGATAATGTGTCTAGAGTAGTCTAAGAGTGAGGCGTCAACTCATAATCTAAATAACAACAAACAAACAAAATATCTAGAAAACGTAGAAGTCTGTAATCCAAACAGTAGATAATAAAACTTTTGTGAGGGTGGCATAAAAAATTGACTGTACGTTAATTATAAGAGAAATAAAACACAAAACTCGCACAGAAGCATCTAGAAAGATCCATCTTTAATCCAACAATGCACATGTTAACTAATCGACCGATCTGTCATGAAGGCGCCGTTCAAGTTAATCCAAAAAGAAAGGTTACATCAAATTCAGAGGTCAAACATATACGTTGGCCGTACTTCATTTGATACCTCAAGCACATATAACATATAAGTGACCCAACTCACCGATGTATCAATCCTCAACACATCCAACATATAAATGACCACAACTCACCGATGTATAAAGCCTCAGCATGAATTGTGGTGCGTCATTCCTGGTTTAAACAAAACGTATGATCTAATTTCTAGCCGCGGCAGGGTGTTTGGGAGGGATCCGATACACGAGATCATCAGGAAATATCTCCCACACACAGACATCCACTGTTTTTTGTGTGCACATATGCACTGCTGCACCCAAACGGGACATTTCTGTGGGTAAAGTTTCCGATGACATGACCTTGAAGAGGCATTCAATTATTTCTAAAGCTGTCACGCCAGGGTATAATAGATTAAAGCAATGCTAGGAGAATTGGTGGGATTTGTGGGGGCGATGATTGTAAGGGAAGACGTCTCGCCTTAGATCAGCGGTTCTCAACCTGTGGGTCGCGACACCTTTGGGGGTCGAACGACCCTTTCACAGGGGTCGCCTAGGACCATCGGAAAACACATATACCATACAGTCTACAGTTATGAAGTTGGAACGAAAATAATTGTGTGGTCGGGGGGTCGCCATGACATGAGGAAATGTATTAAAGGGTCGCGGCATTAGAAAGGTTGAGAACCACTACCTTAGATCCAGATCACATGATAACATTGTGTTAAAAAATAAGTGACGAATTTCCATTAGTTTGCACAAAAGGACCGGGGGGGGGGGGGGGAGGAGTGGGGGGGTGGAATATTAAGTGTGATTGTTTTCGTGGGTATTGAACACAAAAAATCTGGGGGTGTTGTGTCTCGCTAGATTTTGAGATTTCATGATATTTAAAAAAAAAAAAAAAAAAGAGATTGTTAAAAGTTTAAAAACTTTACATTTTATGTTTTTGACCAGGTTCACAAGTTCGTTCTCTTGGGCCACTTGATGATAGGGCATGAAAAATAATAGAGTAGGAAAGGCAAAAATAATAATAATTGTGTATATAAAAATACAACTTCTTCAGGTCATCATCTTACACTTTAAAGCGTTATCAAATGTGCCTATTTTTAGAAGTCGGCATGCTATTACTATAATAATGTTATAAATATAAAATGGATTTTGTCTCACCTGGGAGTAGATTGTCTTCTGATAGGTAAATTAAAAAAAAAAAAAAACAATAAAATGTATTACTTAACTGTGCACTGTGCTAAAAGTTCTAAAGTACAAAGTACAAACATCAAAAAGCAATATTGCCATTAGTTTGAGAGCTTTGAGCTACACTGATATCGTTGAGATGTTCAGAAACATAAGTTTTATTTTTATATAAATTTTATTTTATTTATTTCCACATAGTGACATGTTCATTGACTGAATTAATTTCATTTTCAAATTTATAAATACAGTTGTCAAAAAAGTGTTGGTTTTGTTTCTGTGATGATGATACCGAGATATCATTTTTATGATGATGGTACCGAGATATCATTTTATGATAATGATGTTCATATTTCATTTGTTTTAAGGCAATTCAAATATTTTACATGATATCTCAAGTCATTTATTATTGTGTAGATATTATTGTTACAGTATTGTTGTTATGAACGGGGAAAGTAGATCAGCTACAGATAGACAGGTAGAAAATAAATTTAGTTTAATATTTTTTGGACAATTTTAAGTGGACGTTATTTAAGTAGGGTTTAGGCTTTTAGGGATTCATGGTTTTGGCTTGAACTCTGGCAACTTTCACGAGAGGATTTTGATATGTGATCGGGAGACAGAATTGCTTCTCAATAACTGTTGGCGTGTGCTTGAACCTATAAGCTCATATAAGCCTAAATGAATTCAAGAATCAACCAGGGTTTTTTGAACTCCTATCAATAACCTGGTCATTAGGTCAGCTTAACCATCAAGTACCGCAGTACCGGTGAATGAAATGCCGCTTTTTATTCAATTAAATGAAAAAATGTCTTTTTTTTAAACACTTCATTTCCAAGAGGACAACCGTCTTACACCATTTATGTTATAGACAAAAGGCCAAACTGGATTTTGTAGTTTAGGTCTATTTCTTGCATAATGGGATAGATTCAAGATGGCCATTCTAGGACAGAGAACATTGGTTAACACAGCGGTTCTCAACCTGTGGGTCGTGACCCATTTGGGGGTCGCACGACCCTTTCCCAGGGGTCGCCTAAGACCACCTGAAAACACATATGCTCTATAGTTATGAAGTATAACCGAAAATAATTTTGAGCCTGGGGGTCGCCACCACACGAACTGTATTAAAGGGTCGCGGCCGTAGGAAGGTTGAGAACCACTGGGTTAACATGACAAACTGGTTGACATAGATTCCAGTCCCAACAATGTGCACCCAATTCAACTGTAATTTTTAAACATGGAGTGAAATAAACGATTATCATCAAAGTATTTTCATTTAATGAGAACTAAAACAAATCTGTGTGGCTTGTGGTCATAGATTTATTTATATTTTTATGTCTTAATTTTCTGTTGACTTGGTTGATACTTGATCCAACAATACTATATGCCATTTGCTGCGCACCACAAGTTTAACTAAGTGAGTGTACCTGTCACCACAAGTTTAACTAAGTGAGTCTAGCTGTTATAACTAAGTGAGTGTACCTGTCACCACAAATTTAACTAAGTGAGTGTGCCTGTCGGCAGGCTGAACAATTATTTTGCATCATATTCTTGCATTATAATGCAATTGAAATTTTTGTTTAGTAAACATCAATAAAGAAATCTTCCTCAAATGCACATTTGAAAATTTGGCCATAAACAAAAGTTTTTTAACTTGAAGCTGTTTAATGGTAACTGATTTTTTTTTAATTAGACATTTGTGAAACGTTAGGAATCAACTTACGATAACGACCAAGCAACTGCAATATTTAAGATCTAGAGACCTTAAAAGATTTTTTTTCGCTCTCATTTTAAAAATAAGAAAAATATTAGATGACTGATTATTCAAATAAATATTTCAGCACAATTTTGCCAGATGTTGAATAATTCCCCAGGTTTAAGTTTGATTTAACAGTAAATATAGGAAAACATTTACAGTCAGTGACAAAGTTTAAAATATTTTATTTTTGATAAAAGCATTAACAATTACCTATGGTTAAAAATATATATGTAGGGTAAATAATATTATGGACATTTTAATTTTTTGTTTAAATTGCTGAGAGATTTGTCAAAAGGATTAATAAACAATTATACAAACAAATCAAAAAGCTTATACTACATGTCCGATTCCCAGATAGATTTTTCAGCACCGATGCATGTTGAATTCATAGTCCTATAGGATCACACTTAGTTTAACAGCAGTTTTCATAGCCCAGATTAGGCATGGAAGAACTAATGAATAATATAAATGGAAACAACAAAAATGAGTTGCAGCAGCCGTCCCACATTATTATGTTTCCCTCTAAGTATCCAATCAGCATGATGACTCAAACATAATACTATAAATAAATTAAGTAACTGGTGTGCAGGTTGTCCTTTGTGTTCAAATTTAAAAAAATAAAATAATGCTTAATTTTAGAATGATTGTTTTAACTGTCAAATAATGATTTGTTGATGAATACATTAAATACAATCAACTGTGTTTTTATTTCAAAAATTGGCAAATAAGGTGTAAAGCTCTGATAAGACAAAATAGGATGAGAATGTTTGCTTTTTTTTTTTTTAAACATCAAGTATGAATAATGAATAGGGACCATACTTTGACAAATATTAGAAATTGATTAGATAACCAATAAAAAAAGTGCTACAAGACAGGGTTGACAACTGCCTTTACATTTACGGACAGAACATAAAAATTTGATATAAATGACTTGTCTGTAACATGCTAAAAGTCTGTAAGAGCTTTAGGATGTCCATAAAAAAAAAAGAAAAAACAAAATTGAAGGGAGACAAAAACTGAAATTTCAAGCATTTGACTTTTTTTTTCTTGTTTGCTGTAAACCTGTATGATCATAAGCAGGAGAAATAAATCACTGATGAGAATGCCATACGAAAAATTAACACTACACATAGGATTTTCAATCATATGACATAGATAGGGATTTGTCATACATCACGAAGATTTTTTAAATATTCGTAAGTAAAATGTTATTTTATTGAGATGACAATCCTGAGACAAGCCAAGAAATGCAGCATTTATTAAATGACCTATAGAAGACCTGTTAACACCTAAAAAGGTTTATACGACTTTTTGGATGAAATGGTAGACTAGACTCAGATCACTATAAATATAAATATATTTCAAAAATGGTTTTATAAGGCCTGACACTCCAAAAATGTATATCAGTATTTTTAAATATTTATCACTGCATGTTTTCAGGGTAAAGTCCTCCCTGCTGCTCTGAAAAAAAACATCAAATTCAAACAGTTGGTAGACACAAACAATAAAACTGAAAAAGTTAAAAAATTAATCACAAAAAAAAAAAAGATTTGATCAAAGTGATAAGAGTCAAGACCTGTCACATCTTTTAACAAAGAGCATTTATATAGAATAAGAAACTTAATTTAAAAAAATATTTTGATTAAAAAAAAATAATGATTCCTGAGTCTTATTCTAAATCATTGTTATGTTAATTATTTAATTATAAGTGGTAATGAGTTTAATAAAATAATATATTGATATAAGGAGCCGTCCATAAGCCTGAGGGGGTCTAAGAAATTGTGACACTGTGGGAAAGGGGGGGGGGGGTGTAAAGATCTTGTGTGACATCACACATTTTAATTTTTTATCATGCATAAAAAATTTGAGATTGACAGTGAGTTTGCACTTTCTTTTGGATGGATGTATTCTGACAGAAGATTTAACTTTTATAAAGTTAATCGTTTAATAGTGAAGTGTTTTAGTTTAAAAAAGTGACATTCTTTAAAGAGGGGTTGGGGGGGTCTGAGATTTGTGACAGGAGAGGGGGTAAAATTTGACATACTTTATGGCTAGCCCTTAATCCATTCCTACTTTATGAGCAGCATTTTAAAAATCTGATAATTTTTTTCTTTAGACATTGAACGGCAGGAGTATAGAATATATATGATAAATAATATTTTACTTTATCCATACTCATAGGTATATATTTAATATTCACATTTTATCACAACTGAAAGCAAATTTGTCATTGTATTTTTAGGAAATCACAACAATAAATATTGTATAAATTAATTTGGTCTGGCAAATTCTGCCAAAATATCACAGTTACACAGGTTTGGTATATTTTTAAAAATGGCAACATTTACTATGTATTGATCTACTAAAAATTGACATTATAATCCAAATAATAAATAATGGAATGTATAATTTTTCAGTCACAAATTTTAGATAACTGTACTAGAATCATAACAAAAACCTATTTGAGATGCTGAAATATCATCAACAGTAACAAACTTGGCAGCTGTTTTAAAGACTAACGTTTGGAAGGGCCAGGCTGTGGCTTGACAACAGCACCAGTTTTAGCTTTAGAAGTGGATGGTTCAATAGCTTTCCTGGCACCCATTTTAATGCTGGGTTGATTGTAAGGGCTGGGGATGGGGTTTCTTCTGGATTGTTCTTCAAGCTTTTTCTGAGGACAAAAGATAAAACAACTTAAAGGCTTTGGTTTAAGTAAAATTAAATTCATAATTGTGGAAAGCTGTCATTGGACTCGACTGACTTGGCAAATATCCAGATATTTTAGACAAGCTATTTTTGTAAAAACATAAATATATATCAAATGTACAGCATCAACCTTCCCCAGTTCTTTGTCTCAACTTGTCATAATCTCAATAATACGAGTTGCAGTGTAATTTAATGTGTTTTAGTATGTTGTCTGGTTCAATTCTGTGTTATATAATCTATTGAATGTTTGTTGTACGTTGTCTGGTGCAATTCTGTGTTACATAATGTATTAAATGTGTTTTCAACATGGTGACTGAACTAATGTACAAATAAGGTAAGATTCAGCTATTTATCTATTTATTTCTTTGTGTATTTGTTTTATATGTGTTTGTTTCTTCTATTTTTAAATATGTAGCATGGGATTAAAGTGATCTTGAAGTGATATAAACTGTATGAACTGTTACTGGTGCAAGTGTCATTGCTAAACTAGATGTTGTTGCTATTTATTACATGGAGAATATTCCTCTTTAGCCCCTATTGTGAAAAGATGCCCTGAAACCTAAACTCCTTTGAGTAAAGTAACCCCACATGTCTCTGATCCATACCAATTATTGTGACATTTGTACCCTGGATAGGCTATTTCATTCGATGATTGTTTTGAAAACCAAATCCTGCCAACCAATACAATTGAGTACCAAAATTTAATTCAAGTATTCTAGTTAAATATAAGAGAGCAGGCAAGATATATAAATATTTGATATGCCTAAAAATTGTCAGTGCAGATATAATAAAATAAGGGAACTCCATTATCATAAATATTACCAAATGATTATCTAAGGACAAAACTGGATAATATTGAAAGGAAATAAAGAATGCAGATGAAGTATAAAATTGAAAAAAATACAACACCGTACAAAACTTTAAAACATTTCATAACACCTTTTTTTCCCCCTTCCTTTTTGTGTGAACAAAAATTTTAATAAAAGATTTGTTTTTTTTTCCTAAAATTTCCAAAAAGGCTACCACTGACCCTTTCCTGGTATCTCCTTTCATAGTAATCCATATCAGACTCTCCAGGTTTCTTAACAGCAGAAATCCTTTCTTCGATGTCATCAAACACAGGATCTTCAGGCCCAGTCAAAGCTGTCAAAATACAAAAATATTAAATAATGCAACTTTTTAATTAATCTAAATTTTCATGTAAATGATGTATCAAACTTATAGATTAAACACTAAAATTTCAAGAATGTTGTAAAATCTATTCAAGTAATATCTCCACACATATGTATGACTAAGAGATCTGGACTTGGGTGTACAACTTCAAAGTAAATTTTAGATGCATTCAGGACACAGGTTAGAGAAAATAGTCATTAATTTTATTAAATAAAACTATAATTGCCAGCAGAGAAGTTAATGTCTCAGATAGAAAAAAATAACTAACACACCACAGCAATCTCTAATCTGTCGTAAGAACTTATTTTGAAAACATTTTAAAGCTTTACTGAAAATGTTAGGAAAAAAAAGGAATAAAACACACGACAGGTATTTATTGGGTAAGGCTACCAAATACTTGAGGGGATTTCTACTTTTCAAAAACAATATAATCAGGCTCTGATGACTTTTTAAACTCTACATAAGTCTCTGTGGCTGGGATTCATATGCCACACACTTCTTCAAAACATGAGGATGAAATGCTGCTATGGCCTTTTTAGTTAAACTACTTAAGTTATATGAATGCAGAATAGATATCATGAATGTGCCTTTTCATTATTCAAAGTGCATTTTATCTTAAGAAAAACATAGCAGCCATATGGTAGATTTAACACTTCACATTAATTAGTATTAGGTCTATATTTTCTGCAGTTCATCTAATTATACAATAATTTAATGCCCTGCATTTCCTTTACCTACATTACTATATTAATTTAATCATGAAAACACATGTTTTAATTTATCTCGTCAATAACATTTAGTTTTTGTTATTTTGACAACAGCATTTTTATTTCTAATTTTCAAAGACTAAATAAAAGATCTTGTGGTTGTGTCCCTTTACTTGGCTAAGACTTTAAATTGAGTAGAGTCTGCCTGTGTAGATTCATAAGGTTTTATCATGAGTTCAATCAAGTTTCCTTGATATTGATATTTTAATTTTACCAAATAATGCCTTCCACAAAAAAAATCTAATATGACAACATATTTTTACTGAGCAAGCAATGTTATCACATTATTAAATAGGATAAGAGGTTATATGATGGATGCAATGTCAGAATGACCTAAATGGAATATGTTCACTAACAAATTTCAGAAATTCTATTCTCATATTATGTTCAGGGACACCACGAGACTGTATTCCAATATGATGGACAAAAACACTTTAATTTTAAGTAAGACTTAAATGTAACACTTTGACCATTTCAAAGTTATAGAAATAGTTTAAGTTTAATAAAAACTGGAAATATTGTTGTGAACATTTCTAGAACGAAAAAAAATGACTTTCATGGGTTGCCAACTTAAAATCCAGTAAAAAGATGGAGAAGTCACTTCGGGGATTAAGTTGATCAAATCACTTCTGATAAGAAGAACTTTGATTTTTAAAATTAGTGGTTCATTTCATCACATCTATTAACATGCAGACAACATGAATGGTTAAGACATGCAAGAAAATGTATTACTTTCACTCTACTTACCACTGCCACTGGCTGCATTGGGTAACATAAAATTAGACATTTACCTAAATTTAAGTCATGTTACCTCAATATAAGACATTTCCTCAATATAAGACATTTCCTCAATATAAGACATTACCTCAATATAAGACATTACCTCAATATAAGACATTTCCTCAATATAAGACATTTCCTCAATATAAGACATTTCCTCAATATAAATTTTTTTCCTCAATATAAGAAATTACCTCAATATAAGACATTTCCTCAATATAAGACATTTCCTCAATATAAGACATTTCCTCAATATAAGACATTTCCTCAATATAAGATATTTCCTCAATATAAGACATTTCCTCAATATAAGACATTACCTCAATATAAGACATTTCCTCAATATAAAAATTTTTCCTTAATATAAGACATCAACATCAATTTACCTCATCTTCCATAAAAAAAGGAGTCCTAAACCAATGCTACTTATGTTTGCTTGTCATGCTCTCGGAGCTAAACTGTTTAATCAATCAGGCTGTTAGGCCAGTATTTTTTTATTTTTTTTTTAAATCTATAAATTAAAAAGAATTATCTAAAACATTAAGTAATTATAAGGAAAATTTTGCAATGCCTATGATTTTCCAAACTACAAGGATTCCTATATCCAAAACATTTTTTAACAATAAAATTTAAAACATCTTACAGTCATATTATAACACAAATCTAGAAACAGTTCTTATAAAAAAAAAAACTCCAGCACAACAATGGGCCCATAATTTCACTAAAACTAAAACTCACAATTCCCTCCCTTTCTTGCAAGCTGATGTGCCTTGATGGAGTTGACATTAGCTCGGAGGAAAGGGTTGTCTAGAGCTGTGATTGGCTGGTTCAGAAACTCCTCTGATGGAGCACCTAAAGACAAACAAGAAAAAAGAAACTTGTTAATGCAAACTACAAATCAAGGCCATGTGTGGGGACACAATAAGATTACCATAGGAACTCATTCTAAAGCCTGTTCATTCATAATCCAACCCCCCTAGTTTTGGATGGTTGTCAATGAGATGGAATTATAAAAGTGTTGGCCTGCGATAAAGCTTTAAAATAGATTAAAATAGTGTTGGACTGTGATAAAGCTTTAAAAAAGATTAAAATAGATTAAATAGACACGAACAATCTGTATATTCCTTTCCATTCTTCTTTACTTTGTTTCTGTCTGGTTTTTATCTCTCTTTTTTTTTAGGTAGGATATATCTATATATATATATATATATGTAAATTTGATTTATACCTATTTATATGTCTTGTTGTACTGATGAAGGCATGTGCTGAAACTTTTACTTATGTGTAATGTAAAATTATTATTAAAGCTTAATATATATTGTTATATTGACACAGATTGTTCGTGTCTATTTAATCTGATGGAATTATGAGTGAATGTTTTATTGAAGTGATCTCTCTTTAATGACATCAAGGTCAATGGGTTGGCTAATGTTTTATTATTACATAGGTCAAGTGAGCTGTTAACTGCTGTAATCATAAAGAATAAAAGTATGTCTCAAGGACTTGTGCACGAATTGGTTGAAAAATGTTGTTAGGCAATGCATAATAAATAGTTTCACTGAGCTGTCCAAATTACATGCAGCAAAAGTCCATGTCACAAGTACGTTTGGGTCCATTGGTTGAAAGCTGTGTGGGTGTTTTAAAATGAGTGGGTGTATATTATTATTATTATTATTATGGGTAGTTTTCTATAGCGTGGTACCCCAGCCTAGGGCTGGGCTCACCACGCTGTACATACAAATGAAAATGAACTTAAAAAATATAAATTAAAAACCAACCATTCCATATCAATTTACATGTGAAGCCATGGACGGCACTGTGACTTATAAGAGATATCGAGAAGGAGCAATTAGAGAGATGTCAAGAGCATGTGGTTACTGGAGCTGTAGTTCATCTGAATAGAGAGAAAGCCCTTTTACCAAGAATTAGTCCACTGAGGAAACTCATTTTTCATGTAGAGTCAAGCCTAGTCTACTATTGTGAACTGATGTACAAGCTAGTTAACTTGGTATTGGAGCTAGAAATTGATCAACCCAACCAGTGCCGGCCTTAGGCCACTACAACCAATATGGCCGCAGTGGGCCCCGCACTTTCACAGGCCCCGCTCCGAATTTATTTTCTAATGCAAAATCTTAATTTTCACTTATTATCCTTATCCTCTACCCAGAATGGGCCCCGCGCAATCCGTTTTGCATAGGGCCCCGCAATTGTTAGGGTCGGCCCTGAACCCAACCATGATGCATCTATCACTCAAACACTTCAGCAACAACCAGACATCTAATAGCTTGACATACTGCAAACCACAGATGTTTGACAGCGCAAACACTAATAAATAATACCTGACCTGACAATGGGAAAAGCCTGAAAATAGCATATCCTTCTCATAAGCCGATCCATAAAATAACATGTCAGTGTAAGCAATTTAGTACCAAAGAATATCAAGTATGAGATTATGCAGAGGTTAAAAACATCTGAAAAGTGGCACCATCCCCTCCCAGTATCCTTTTTTATGTTATGTCATTATGTGATAAAACAATGGTGGAAGTGCATGAGTTAAAATTGTTATTAAGATTTTTACAACAGGTCAAAACTTTCTTTTGTTTCAAGAAGAAAATAAATTAATAAATAATAATTATTATCAAGGTCTTATTTAGCGCAGTACCCCAGCCAAGGGCTGGGCTCACCGTGCTGTACATAAAAATATTAGAAAAAGAGACATAATCGTGACATTAAAATAAAATACATTTATGTAATAAAGAACAGCTGTATAACAACAAAACAAAATAAAATGTGTATACACCCAGCCCACCCCCCGGAACTTAAGGTAAGTGTAGATTTTTATAAATATTTAAATTTTCTGGTAATGTATTTGAATCATGTAACAGTAGACTATGACCTCATCAATCTATATAACTATTTCATTTTCAATTTGCATGTAGAAAATTAAAAAAATCACCTATGACCTGCTCATTAGGTGACCACCCCACTTTTTTTTTTTAAATTGGCTTAAGAATAAGTTAATGATGTAATTATGTCAATTATCTATTTCTGAATTCACAATATAATTATACTTGCCAACAAACTCTATAAGAAAGGAGAATAATGACTAGTTTTCTAAGAAACCTTGCTCAAGATTTCTAGAGAATACACCCCTTCACTATAATAACTGTATGGTAATGTGTGAGTTTATGAGAGATATCAGGCCCCAGTTTATATCTCACATTTGAAAAATAAGCATGATTTTCTAATTTGCATAAGACCACATGATGAGAGATGTACCAAAAGAAAAAAATCAAATAATTTTCACAAAATACCACTCTGTCACTGTGTATGTCTATGGAATATAAGGGGAGGGAGGAGGATGTTGTTGAATAAACAATATTCCCATCTTATCCCCTCTCCTATATCCTTGACATGTTTGTTTGGCTAAATAATGAGAATGAACGGCTAAGCAAAAATATATTTATTACAAGAGTCCCTTCATTTTTTTTTATAATAAATATTTTCTTATTAATTAATGAACCCATTTACCTCGGCCACTGGGGTCAAGTCTTAAGTAGCCCTCAGCAAGGGAAGAGAATCCAGTGATGCCTCCCATGGCTTGAAAAGGGACAGCATCTCCCAATGGATGTCCACGTGCCTCACGTTCCTGGGCCGTTTCCACAATCATGCGATGGTCATTGTGTGTACTCCCACACGAGCAGGTAAAGGAACTTTTGAAACCAGTACACTTGGTGCAGCCTCCTGTGATGGAAACAGTAACATTTCTACAAATGATATTGGAACTTTATTAAAAAATAAATTATTCATATAGAGGAAAAACATTGTTATGAAATGCTCATATCATTCACATTTTAGTATGTCTTGTTCACATGCTTTCTTTTTAATGAAGAATCTAAGTGTTGATTTCAACAAAACAAACCATGATTATCTTCCCCAGCCAACAACATGGAAATCACAAGAACGTCCCCTGCATTCAACTAAATTTCTCCTACCTCTACGACAAACAAATGGAGCCTTAGGATAGTGTTCATCTGCCAAGTGTTTGCACACGCAACGAATGCACTGGCTCCCATTGGTTGGAACATAGTGATATGATGCACAGGGGCAGCCAGATACTCGACAAGGAAGATGGATTGGTCTCTCTTTTGGGATTTCTTCAAAGTCAGTCTTGTGCTGCTTGTACCTAGAAAGAAAAAAAAAATTCAAATTAATTTATTTTCTGTTTATAATTTCGCATCAAAGAATATGAGAAAAAAGAAATAGTTAAAGGTTGCAATACTTCACTATGCTTTCTCAACATGTTGTCAAATTTTTTCAGAAATGTTTTTTTTTTTCCACAATGACTAAGTCCCATGTCCTGTAAAAATATTTTTAAAATTGCATAAGTGGAAAATACACTTTCTGTCACATAATTTAACTAAATTTTTTCAAAGTTTGTTTTAAAATTATTATGTTTTTAGTGTCTCCTGCAAAATTTTGAAATTCTGACTAACACATTTAGAGAGTTCAAGAGACTTTGTTGCTTGGTTAAAAAGTACATTTTGATTATTTTCCAAATAACAAGTACAATAAATGAATTATTAAGAGAGAAACCAATGTACCTGTGAGTGCAAAAGCATGGTGTTTCAGGTCCAACTAGCTTACAGTCCATGCCAGAAGGACTGGTATAGCATGTGTAAAGGCGATTCTTGATGCGCTTTAATAAAAAAAGACAAGCATTTCATGATTATGAAATAACTGTGACTTCACACTGCAAACTATTAACAAACAAACTAATTTGACTTGAAAGATGAGGAGTTTAGCATGCTATATTTTCATTTAAAAATCTAAACAGTGCATTGGGATATTTTTCTGGGTATATCTGTTATTTCCATTTATTCATAAATAAATTCTATTTTAATTTGTTCAGACTTCAAAAGAAAAAGAAAACCAAAACATGGATGAACACTTCCACAAATTTGAAATTTTCCTCAGATCCTCATTTAAAGGCAATGAAAAGTAGTTGAGATAATATATTAAGTTTTTGTGTCACAGCAGTCATTTGGGAAAGAAAATTTAATTGACAACATCTTTGAGGCCAATAATCTAATGATAAAAACTTCAATATGAAATGCCAGAAAAAGGCTTTCAATATATAGATTTGTACTTTTATTGTGACTACTAAATTGTAAGAAGAAAATGTTGTTAGTATTTCTTTATTTATACCTTATCCTTGTTCTGCTGCTGTAACTATTACTGAATATCTATTCCTTCATTGTTCATAATTTAATTTTGTTTAAAGTCGCTAAGCTGTTAAAATCTGATGGTGGAATTCAACTCTGAAAGTTCTATGGTTTGCAACTGCTGGTTTAGTATTTAAACAAGTTTAGAAGCTATTTTAGACTTTGTGATTATGTGAGAGTAATAGTATCATTCACCCACAAAAATACACAATAATGTTACATTTCTTATGTATGACTTTCTTTTGAAGTTCATGCATGAATGTTGAAGAGAGAAACAATTTATTCAGCATCACAAAGCAAAAATTTGTAATATTCACATTTGCAGTTTAATTTCTTAAGATCAGTGTGTTAAAACCATCAAAAACAAAATAATAAATATGTTTGTTCATTCAGAATTAATCACTAAAGGTATTTGTGCCAAATCAATATAGAGCACAAATTAGATGTATTTTGACCATACTCTAGTCATCGATTGACGCTGGTATTGACTTCCTTATTTATAAAACAATGAAGAAATGTTTACCTGTGGTATAACTTTCCTTTTATATGCCTCATATTCCTCTGGTGTGAACATTTGTCCTCCATCATCATCTCCCACAATGCTTTGAAAATAATTTAATTTGATATTTATACACACAAAATATTGGTGTCACTTTACACAAGTTTTGACCCAGTCTCTGATAAATATAATATCATGTTCTCCTCTAAAGGCCTATTCAAATTGAGAACATACAAAAATTGAATCTTAAACCTTTGATAGTAGCCTCGAGATTGCCTAGAGAAAAGTTATACATAAATTTTATAAAATAATGATACTACTTAATGAAATTAATGAACTCTCTGTGATTTCATGTTCATTTCTCTTAAGGCTAAGGGAGAGAAGATTGTTTTTTTGTGTTGTGCCAAGGGACTAGCATTTAATTCCAGGCTAATTTTTTTTTTACAAAGTAATCCAAAAGTAGGCCTAAGAATCAAGAGCCCTTCTGCATGTGTATCAACAGGTTAGCCTACTTGTTAGAATTATGAAAGTTTTAAATGTTAATTTCAGCTAGTTTAAATTATTATTACTCGTTATCAAACTCCTTCATATGTTATGATTCATAGGCCATGATTGATGTAGTGTTATCTAAACTGAGTCAATCCCAAGCTTGTTGACTGAAGTTCAATCCCCAGCAAAGGCCTAAACAAGCAAAAACAACATCAGCCCCCGGGTGGATGGGACTCATTAACCTTGGATGGCAACTTATCTAAGAGTAGACAGACTCTGACATCTGACATCCAACCAAGAGATGAACATTTGACATATTGAAAATTCCAACAACTCCTGCGATGTGGAACACATAAAGAGCACAGTGAGACACTAGAAACACTGCTGGGCATCTGCTGCATCCTGGTCTATTTCCAATCGTCTTGACTAAGTCTTGCCATTAAACAAATAGCCAAGGATAAGATAGTGAGGCTGACGAATTGAACAACTCTCCCTCACTTTAAACAAAATACAGCTCAAGTCAAGACTACCACTCAAGTCGACGCCTTGGTGATTTTCGCATTCGAGGGACAAACAATAAGTTAAGTATCATTAGTCATTAGTATGTACTATTCACAATTCTTTTAGTACATTAACTTTAAGTAGCAGACCTAGACAGCTGACACTTATTAAAATTAATGTAATAATGGGGGAGACTGCAATCAGGTTAGCACAATAGGAAATTAGTAAAACACAGTAAGGTTAAACCTGATTAAAGGAACGCAACAAAACAACGAACGTGTCGGCAGGAAGCCTTCATCAGCGAACAAACAGAAACACGAATAAAATTAAAAAATGTATCAAAAAATATATAATATAGCACTTAGCTCAGAAATAGTATCCAAGAGGGCAGCAAAAGATAAGTGTAAGATAAGATAGGGCACTTATCTTTTGCTGCCCTCTTGGATACTATTTCTGAGCTAAGTGCTATATTATATATTTTTTGATACATTTTTTAATTTTATTCGTGTTTCTGTTTGTTCGCTGATGAAGGCTTCCTGCCGACACGTTCGTTGTTTTGTTGCGTTCCTTTTATCAGGTTTAACCTTACTGTGTTTTACTAATTTCCTAAAATTAATGACACATTCAGAATGTCATTCAAAGGAACAAATAAAAATTATCTGTGAAAAAAATAAAGTAAAACAAATAAAGAAATATGCATAGTATATAGTAATATAGTATATATAGGATAGGTTTGGCTTAACTGTCTGTAAGTCTGTATTCAAATAAGATTTCATTTTATAATATAATATAGGCATAAACATAGGCATACATGGGTGAGGCCTATTAAATTTGTTCTTATTCTTACCGTCTGTATTCTAAATATGCATCAACAGAAGCTCCGCTACTGCCACCAAATTTCAGTTGGTACTGTTTATCTGCCATTTTGACTTTTGATATAGAATTTCGACTTAATTTCTAGATTTTCACCTTTATTATTCAATTATACTTTACTAAAAGTTTAAGCAGCAGTACAGTAGTAGTCTCAGTAGTCAGTAGTATTAGTATTATACTTATTATAGTATTATTAGTCGTTAGTTAGATTAGTTAGAGTAGAGCTTTGTTAGACTATTAAGTCTAATAGCTGAAATCTAGGCGTGGTGACTTCGTTATTTACGATGCACTAGCCAGGTCTATTTATAGAAAAAACCGTTTGCACTATCCCTTGCACTATTGAGTTAACATTTATTTAAGTCCCAATATGGCTTGTATTTGCATTCATTTCGTTTTCATTGATCTTGAAGACCGGAAGTATTTTAGCGTCTATGCCAACAGGTTATATTCAGTACCGAAATCAAAGATGTAACATAATTCAATCCGAGTTAAAAAAAACATTTTGTTATACTTTTTTTATAAAACATGTTTTAAATTTAATAAGATGTAGGCCTAATTAAATTTGTTTGGGGGCAAACTCGATTCTTATACTAATTGGGGTAGACCCTAATTGGACATACTTGGCGTTATCATATGGGATATCCCTGACTATCAAATATTCTGGTCGAGCTCGTTTTCAATTTTCCAAACATCTATCCGTCCATGTTGCTGCGGCCAGTGTAGGGATTGGGCCTGCCTCGCCACTTTCTTAAAATCAGACCTAACTGCTGTATATCTTTTTCCACATCGCCTATCCATCTAAGCCTGGGTCGGCCTTTGAGCTGTTTTCCTCTGGGGTAATTGGGTATTCTTTTAATTAAACTTTTTTTACACTTTGTACGTTTCCCAGGGCAGATCCTGGTATAGTCCATACAACCATACAAGTCTTAGTTGGTTTGTATTCTGCATCCATATTCATCCTTTGTTAGTTCATATTTTGTTCATCAAAAATAGTTTGTTCGCTACATCGTCCACGGACATCTGCGCTGTGTGTATTTTCTCTTCCTCCAGTAACCGTGTGACTCCGTGTGACAGTTTATATTGTGTTGCATGGAGTCTATCCCGCTTTACCGTATCCGTTCTCATCACAGAAAATGAAATCGCAAAGCAACTGATTTGAAAAGCTGGAAATGAACCCTAAAGTTTGTTGATTTCATTGTTGTATCGTTTACGTGTTTGTTAATATAATTACAAACAGTATGATAAAAGGATTTAATAGAATATTAGGAGAATTTTAGAAAGATGACCGTGAATGGGATATTAGAAGGAGACAGGAGAATATTAGGTAGATATAGAAATGAGAATATTTATAGAGACTGAGCACGTGCATATAATAAGTTATGGAGAAAATAGAGATGTGCACAAGCATAGAAAAATATACTGAGAGAATAGAGACTGTGCACACGCATATAATGTGATACCAAGAAAGGATTGTGTTTTAAATCAGTGATTCAAGTTTACATAAGCATGAAGAGTGCATTGTTATAGTTGTGTAATGCAGAGCTCTGCAACCAGATTGCCCCCCCCCCCCCCAACCACCGGTGTGATACCAGATGGAGCTGGGTGTGCTGTGCACATAAGCCTCTAAGACAGTGGTTCTCAACCTTCCTAATGCTGCGACCCTTTAATACAGGTCCTCATGTTGTGGCAACACCCCAAACATAAAATCATTTTCTTCGCTTCTTTATAAATGTGTTTTTAGGCGACCCCTGGGTAAGGGTCGTTCGACCCCCAAAGGGGTCATGACCCACATGTTGAGAAGCACCGGATTTGAATGATTCATTCTAGTGCAGTGATTCTCAAACTTCTTAATGCCACGACCTTCAATTAAAATTCATCATGTTGTGGCGACCCCAGCCACGAATTTATTTTGTTGCTACTTCATAACTATAGAGTATATGTGTTTTCCGATGTTCTTAGGTGACCCCTGGTAAATGGTCCTTTGACCCCTAAAGGGGTCGCGAATCACAGTTTGAGAACCGCTGATCTGAGAGGAGAAAAACAGAAATACTATGGTGGCCTTGTAAAAAAATAAAAGATAAAATTTTCTTCTTTTGATATTGAAGCTTATTTAAACATTTATTATGATAAATAAGCTGTACTAGTTCATGTTGGTATAGAGCACATACTCTGAACTTAAAAAAAATTCTTCACTTTTGTTGTGCTGCGGAATTCCCGGAAAGGCTCTGTGTCCCATGGATGAAAAAATGAGCAGAGCACTGGTCTATTGGACTTTGATGTAGTAAAGAGCTGTGTTGTGACTAAAAATGAGCATAGCACTGGTCTATTGGACTTTGATGTAGTAGAGAGCTGTGTTGTGACCAACAGCATGTTCCTGTTGTCATTGGTAACCAGAGTACCGGTAGTGTAAGTAAACTAAATCAAATTCTATCACATTCTCTCATCCAGTAAGTCACTGGACAGTATCACTAGGTAAAATCAAATATTTCAAGTTCAAGCGAAAAAGTAAACACTTGCTATCAAATCATATTTAAAAAATTGAATTTTATTGCTACATAAAGATGAAAATACAGAACAAATTATTACATAATATTGAACAATAGTAAATGTTAGTTTTATTACAAACATCTTCAGATTCATGTCATATTAGTTAGATGGTGCTAGCAAAACTAAATAATTAATTGTTTTTACAACTGTGTGCAAAAAAAATGTAATAACTCTATCTTGTGATGTGTGAGCAAAAAAAGTTAGAATCTTTCAGATCATCCTGTGAGCAAAGAACATTTGTCAATCTCAACTCTAGCACAGTAAACTCAAAAAGAATGTACCGGTATAAATAGTATAATGGCGTACTAAAATTATGAGAGTGTTATAATGAGAATTTTGTTAGGCTTATGTGGCATATTTGGGATGTGACCCGAATGAGCAATAGAATATTTACAGTAACAATTAGCCAGCATAGGGTTTGTGGCCAGGTAAGTGATGAAATAAAGGGGGAAAAATAATTAATTTCAAAGAAATAATTTCAAGAACAGTAATGCTTTTCAACATAAGTGAAACAGGTTAGGGTGCCTGGTATATGGAACTAATAAGTAACATGTTTAAGTAAAATTAATTCAATGCGGTTTTCAAATATTTGTTATTAATGAATATTGTCTGTCTTACAATGAATCTACTTTTATTAATTGAATGATAGAGTATTATTAGACAATAAAAATATTTTCATACATTTCTGTTTTTTCAAAATTGTTTGAGACAGTGCTCTTTAATTATAACTTTCAATGGATTGTCTTGAGATCTTCTTGAAGGTTATAAATGATATATTGTGGAATTGTAAAAAATAATATTTAGATTATGATTCTTTACAGTTCAAGTCATTAAATCACTAAAGAAATACTGAAGGAATTACATCGTTGAAAAAAAATTTACTCAATTTAGTAAATAAATTTCAAATAAATAAATCAATAGATAATCTTAATTTGATTAAATAACACAATTGGCATGTAGGTTTAAAAGTTATATATATAAATCAACATTGTTTCATTAACCAAGTCTGTGAGCATGATACAAAACAAATATCATAATTTATTTATATGTATAAATAATGAGAGATATTTCAGATTATATACATATAGATCTACGCAAGTCCACGTTGGGGAGTGGTGACCTCCAGATATCACATTAAACATATGGCTGATGGTTAAATGAGGTAATTTCTACAAGTGATTAAAATTCAGCCATTTTTGCAGATGGCTAAATGAGGTGGTCTCTACAGGTGATCAGCTTCTCTGTTGTGTTAATATTATTAGGGAGATTACATCACAATGGCATGATTGGTGTAACAAATATTTAGAGAAATCATTTCAATGTGATCTAACTAAAAATGAATTTTTCAATCATTATATATTAAATCATTTAGTAAGGTAGACAATAGTTGCTGTCAAAATAGGGACAACAATTGATTTAAAAATTGTATTTTAAAAAAAAAAAAGCATTTATTTCATAAACAGAAAAAAAACAAAAAAACTTTGATCTTTAAAAAAAAAAAGTTTTAAAATTAATGGAAATCATGTAAAAACAAACAAACTGGTAAATAAATATATGAAAACATTTATTGCAGGTAAATTAAAAAAAAAAGAGTAGTTATGCAGTTTGTGTCAAAATAATGATGCAACCAACTTGGAGATGAATAATAATTACTTTCTTATTCTTCCTTTATGGAAAAAATTACAAAAGTAGCCAACAGGGAGATAACTCAAAATAAAAACAGAGTTTTTAAATTTGGATTTCTTAAAACATTACATGCTCTCAAAACCCAACCCCCAGCCCACTCTTCCACTTTCCAAAACCTTTGATTTCTTGCAAAATGTTCCATATGAAGCTTGCTCTTTCTATATCTATTTACCATGCATTTGGCATTTTCACATTTTTATTCACTAATAAAGTTGTTTTCTAAACAAATCTTAACATTTCAACAGCTTATTCAACTGATATACCGTACTTACTCATTTAAAACATCAATTTTTCAAAGCCTTGAGAAATGAGGACCCCCCCCCTAGATCAAAGTGATGTGGAGGCAGCTGATTAAATCATAACTGAATTTCCTACAATAGGTCTACCACTGCCACATTTAGCAGATTTTAGATTTGCTTTCAGAACATTCTATATTAAATATAGCTTTTAAACACAAGAAAACATTTTTAAAAATTTTGTCACATAAACCATGCACGGTAGTTTTAATTTTAGACAACTTATTTAACATAGACTCAATAGTGGAAAACATATCATAAATAAATTTAGTGCAAACCTATTTTTTTAACAGCCTCAACAAAAAAAAACAGTGAAATATCCAAAAGTAATATAACATTTCAAAAACCTCGAAAACAAATTATCATTGTCGCTGCTATATAAAGATTGATATATTCTTGAAGACAGAGTGGTACAACAATACTTAATACTCAGCCATTGTGAACACTTAGTTGATTTAGACATATTTTTTTTATTATTATAGATGTTTGTGACTCAATGCAGTTGTTTGCTATAACTTTTCTCGGAGCTGTTTGAATATTAGTATGGTGGTCATTCATTATTTGCCTTAAGGTGAATCCGGGTTTAATTCAATGGTGGTCATTCATTATTTGCCTTAAGGTGAATCCCGGTTTAACTCAATTCCTTGGCTAGACTATCTTGGATCAAATATCTATGTTATCTTCTTTTCACTAATAAATAGTCAGTGTACTGTTAGTTCTAAATCCTGAGCAAATATACATTAACAAATAACTTCATGTAGATATTGTTTAAGAGATGTTCTAAAGCTAAAGATATGAACAGTTGAAAAATACTTGTATGATACCGTTATAGGCGCACATCTCAACTTTAAATTGAATTTCATTAATATTCAGTATGGTACTTATGTAGGTAAAATCCTATCCCCAATTCAAAAGTATTCTGCAACTAAGGGCTATTATAATGGCTCTACATCATAGGCATGAAGATTATAAGGGCTCTGATATCATATACATAGAGATTATAAGGGCTCTGAAATCTACTTAGAGATTATAAGGGCTCTGACATCATCATCTTCATAGAGATTATAAGGGCTCTGACATCATCATCTTCATAGAGATTATAAGGGCTCTTAAATCATAGACATAAAGATTATAAGGGCTCTGAAATCATCATCTACCGGTACATAGAGATTATAAGCGCTCTGACATCATCACGTATATAGAAATTATAAGGGTTCTGAATTCTTTACCTACATAGAGCTCATAGAGATAATAAATGTTTGGCCATCTTTATCAAAAGAAAAGTAGAGACACTTAATGTTAGGAACATGCTTCCAGTTTCTTATATTACAATTATTAATTGAATTATTAGTTTTTTATAATTCTTATTAAATTTAAAAAAAAACAAAAAACAGGTTGTTTAAAAGCACTGCCTTATCAAAGCTTTTTTAAATTCCCCATTCTAAAAATACATATTATTGAATCTTACAATATTTGACAAAATGATAAAACAATTGTCAAGCATTGAAAAAAAGATAAAACTTGATTTTATATTTGTATCAATTTTTCTTGCCCTCATGTAGAAATGACAAAATGAATAATTTTTCTAACTGAACATATTATCAAATATACATTTTTTATTTGTAACAATAAATACTGAAACAGGTTTTTACATAAAAACATTTAATTTTAAAATTTAATTATTTTGTTTACATAAAATCCAGAATTTTTAAAACAAATCTGGCATGAACTAAAATAAAAAGCCTTGAAATGTAAGGGACTTAATACATCAGCTCCACAAATCTTATCATAAAACAGAGATCTGATGTCAGGAAATGTTTGGCAAAACTTTCAACAAATTGAACAGCTCAGTTCTAGATAAGCCGGACAGAGTTCAAAATTAGCATCACAGTAACTTATAACAAAGTGATCAGCTTCTAATTTGCCAGCCTCTTGTCCTCCACATTAAAGACCCTTGGAAATTTGGAGGGCCTTTATATAAAAAAACACTTAATGTAAAGAAACGGAAGGGAAAAGAAAAAAGGTTGCATTTTAAAATTGATGTGCTCAATTAGATTCAATATCTTCTTTATTTGGGGTGATCATTTTTTTTCTTAGTGCTAACTGAATGCACGTGAACCCTGAACCAGGTTTAATCAGATTCTACACTCTTAACTAGAGGTAACAAGGTAAAAGAAATTAAAATCTCATTTTATTTAAAAACTATTAAATCTTTTAAGAAATAGATTTTATTATTATTAACAAACAACACATATATTTGTAGTGATGGCTTTTTGAGAATATTAGTGACGGTATGTTGAGAATAGTTGAAAATATTTGCAGTGATGGTATGTTGAGAACATTTGTAGTGACGGTATGTTGAGAACATTTGTAGTGATGGTAGATTTAGAATATTGTAAAGTTGGTAAGTTGAGAATATTTGTAGTGATGATATGTTAGGACAATTGTGGTAACGGCATGTTATAATTTTTAGGTGACATCATTCTCACATCTTTTAAATACAGTTCTGCTGGACATCACTGACGTTCTTGGTTATTATGCCAAAACTTTTCTCTGGTGACATTGAAAACAAAAATAGGAAAATTCCATTATGGCAAACAGCCATATTTTCTGTCATTATTTCAGATATCTGAAATAAACTTGAAAAATATTGTTGCACATGAATAGCTCCAATATGAAACTTTCTATGGTTAAAAACTACCAGATATTTTTTCAAAATGGTGTTTGCATCCATGCTCATATCAAGCAGAAACTTAGTGGCTGAAATTCTCTAAAGTTAGAAACTTCTTCATGTAAATTCACATCAAACTTTGAACCATGATTTTTTTACTTACTAAATAAATTAATGAACATATCCTTACTGTTTGGGGATAGAGTTGTTGTCTCTTCCTCATTGTTAAACTGATTTAAACCTCAAAAGACAAGTTACAATAAACGTATATAAGTGGTGTATAAAAACGATAAATTTTGTTGTAATAAAACTCTAGACAGAAGACATATTTCAACAGTTTTACATTGAATTGCTTTTTTAAAAATTTTACATCAACTAGTCAGCTAGAAAGTAATAATTATTGATATAACAACTTCAGTAAGCAACATAATAAATCATAATCGGCAAAATTTTAAGACCATTTTTTAAAAGTGAATAAACCCTTCTGTCGCTTTACTTTCTTATTGAAAGCCACAAAGACTGATGGTGAAAAAAATTGTAATCGTGATCAAAAATTGTATTTAAAAAATTGTATAAAACCTTAAGTCAATGTGCAGTGTAAAATGTGACAGGCGGTTTTTGCAAAATAACAAGAAGTGTTTGAATAATAAGTAGCTGGACTTGACTAAGCCAGTGATTTCAATCTTAAAGACACACTAGAACTAATTATTTAAGCATTTCTTTTATGCTGAGAACCGTCCAGTATATAGATGCTTGAAACACATTTTTCAATCTTTACCCACTGTGATATGAAGCCTTTCTAAACAAGCACTCTTTGATAAACTCAAGTGCAATTATAAAGGCTTACAATATTAACTAATTATTTTGTTCTGTTTTTAGTTAAACCTTACATTTATTTAGTTAAATGTCAAAATATGGAATAATGGAAGCGTTTGAATAAATTGTATCAATAAGGAAACATGAATTGGATGAATAGATACAAATAGTTTATCATGATGATGGTAATTAGAGTGAGCTCCCTTTTCACATGACCGTAAACTCAATAATATTTAATATAATTATTTTAAATTCAATTTAGAATTCATTACATTTTTTAAAAAAACTAATAACCCAAATCAAGGCTATTGAATATTTAGCATTGAAGCTACTGTTGTCAATATTTGTTTTGCATCATTCACTGGAATTAAGTCACTCCAAATGAAGACAAATACCCCTGCAGACAAATTGGTAAAGTAAAACATCCTGTGTGCACAAATCCAACCCATTTTTGAGAGCTTCTACCTAAAGTTTTAATTTTGTTTATTTAAAATTAAGGTTAATTACGAACCTAATATAATAATATATAATATGAGGGTGATGTGCTATTCTAATGGAACATCAAACATACTGAAATAAGCATGGGTTGGCCAACTTAATATCTAGATAAAAATGTGTTAGGCCATACAAGAATATTACATAACAAAATTAAGATGGAATTTCCAAGAATGATGTACAGTTGGTGCATTTGTTCCTTCTGAAAGCCTTTTATAATGTTTCAAATCCTGCTGACACATCATGATGGACTGCACTTAGTTGAACTCATTCTCTCATCTTTAAACTCTGATTCTGTCTTTTTCATTCCATCTCACTGTGTCTTGTTTGAATTTCATCATTATGTCCCTTGTGTTGGAACTATATCTTTCTGTCTTACTATTCTACTTGAAAGAGCATAGAAATCAATTATTCCAAACTTGGTCCCCAATGTTTTTCACAACAAGATCACAGACTCAACACTCACTCATGGAAACATTGCCATTTTAATTTTCTTCACATCCATCATCATATCCTGTCTCCAAACTTATATCCCAAACATGCCACTGAAAGACCGCACCAACTGTTGGATGTTAATCAAGATGGTTCGTCCAGGCCCTCGGTTACAGGTGCACTGTTGCTCTCATCAGCCGTCACAGGTGTACTGTTGCCATCCTTAGCTAGTCCGGTTGTTATGGCTGCCTCTTTAATCTAATTTTGTTTAAAAACAAGAGATTTAAAAAAAAAATTATCTAAAATTAGTAAATCACATATTTTTTATCTTTTGGTTTCAATCACAACTTATCATGTTCTTATTTTTAGTTAACGTTTAAAAAACAAAGTTTTTATATATAGATTTATATAGATATGTTCGCCTGAGTGAATTCTTTTAATGTAACTTTTCAGTAAATGTGTCAATTATAGCTTAAATGTTTATATTTAGAAAGTAGATTTTATTAGGCCTTAAGCAACCTTACAAACCTGATATAACTAAGTCTTAAAGTTAAAGTAAATAATCTAGATGATTAACCTGATAAATTCTTTCATGACATCTGATTATTTCACCAACCTAATATATTCCTTTATCACCTTACATTTGTGTCACTGAGCTAATAAATTCCATTATCACAAACAGTCACTTCACCAACCTAACATATGACTCTAGCACGCTTTAATTGGGCCACTTACTTGACGAATGTATTCATGGCAATCTTTCTTGGCTTGGGAGAGGAGGTCAGCCTGACCTTTCAATACCCTTATGTTCCAGGCAAAGTTTTCTGTGGCCTGAGACACACAAGAATTAAATGTAATCATTTTATCTATGTCAACAATAGGACTTGGGGTGCTGGTGTTTTAACTAGGTTGATTCTATAGATCATTGGGAATAATAAGACACTTATTAAAATAACAGAGTTATAAGACATAATTAGTGTTAATAAGATACAAAATAAAAACTGGTGGAGAGCTAAGTCCTAATACGGTCTGGGAGGACAATGATAGCTGTGAGAATGAGATTTGTTCTACCAAAACCAAAGAAAGACAACCCACCTTGGACAGTTTCTTTCCCTTCAGTCCAGCTTGTTGACAGACATTCTCCAGGTCCTCGTGCCATTCAAGTCCAGCTTTTTGGCAGTTGAGAAGCTGACACAAGTAGAAAGAAAGGTGTAATAAAGATATAAATAAACCAGACGAGTGTGAGAATATAAATCATGGGGCATGTAGTGGAAGAACATGAAAGATGATTTAGATTAGTGATTAATATCTATCTGGTCAGCATGTGAACTAAGCTTCTGCAATTCAGAGTAAGACAATTTGGCACCTACTTTTTCATAGACGCCGTCTGCATTCTGTATCACAGTTTTGCATTGATTTATTAACTGAAAAACAAAAATGGATGCAGTTGACACCTGTTAGTTTAGTATTTGACCTCATCATCAAGGTAACATAAAGTTAGATCAAGGTCACTTTATTGAGGCACATTAAAAAAAAAACCGGGACAAAGTGTTTGGCTGTACACAAATATAATTTAAATTTGAACAAAAAACATGAACACAGTCCTAGGAATTGTTTTCTTTAAAGATATCTAGTTTACCTGGTGCTGGCAGTCATGTGAGGATATACACATGTTTACCCATACACTGACCATGCTATATTTGGACTATTTACTAGCTTCACCATATTGATATTATTTCTTCTCATTCCTGCACATTAATTTACTTTACCAAAACTTTTCATTTCTCTTATCTGATGACTACATAATTAAATACTTATTTGAATGGCAGGGATATTTATATGAGCAACTATCTTTTCTTAGTCTGATGCCATGACTACTTCCTGAGCAACTATCTTTTCTTAGTCTGATGCCATGACTACTTCCTGAGCAACTATCTTTTCTTAGTCTGATGCCATGACTACTTCCTGAGCAACTATCTTTTCTTAGTCTGATGCCATGACTACTTCCTGAGCAACTATCTTTTCTTAGTCTGATGCCATGACTACTTCCTGAGCAACTATCTTTTCTTAGTCTGATGCCATGACTACTTCCTGAGCAACTATCTTTTTTTAGTCTGATGCCATGACTACTTATGTATAAGCAAAGGAGCGCAACTCTATGTATGTTTTAAAAAAAAAATTACAACTTTTTTATTTTTGTAAGTTTAAAATCATTGCAATTTAATAAACAGGATTAAAACATAACATCTTTATAGATAAATATATCATCTCCAAAATGTGATGTTCAAATAGTGATGCATTTCACTAATTTACTGCTATCACTGTTGTCATCATTTTTATTAACCACTAATCTAGAAGTGCTAATTTTAAAGGTGATTCAGTTTCAGTGCCCTTAACTTAATAGGATCTTCAATGTAACTTTCTGCATCAATTTCAACAGACTCTACACATGTTTGTTTCAAAATATTTAAAAAAATCATCCATGCTTGCATATTAAAGATGGAAAAACTTGTAAAATCTGTAACTAGGTAACAAAAGCAGAAACAAAGCAAAATAAAACAAAACCATTGTTTTTCTTCGTAAAGAATAGCAGAGCTCTTTGAGTGATGGCGGGAAAATTAGAGCTGTTGGTGTTTTGGAAGTTTGCTTGCTAGGGATCTGAATGAGCATAAATAAAGCAAATGTGAAGTACTGGGCTGGCATTCATGCATTTAAGAAGGAATATATTGAAAAGGAAATGGAAAACATGACCGAGTCAGCTCTTAAAAAATCTTCTCTAAAATCATTTTGTTTCTGATCCTGTAGATGTGTGACACAAAGACAGGCAACTCACCTCTTCAAAAGAAGAAAGGGATCTCTTGAAGATTTCTGGAAGAGTTCCTTGAGCTTCTAGGTATGGGTACTTGAAAGAAATAGAATTAACACTTTGTTGAAAGCGATGCATATAAAAATTGAGAGTTCCGACTCTTTTCTAAAAACCAAATTCCTTACTTTTCCCCAAATAAAAACAAAATTCCTTACTTTTCCCCAAATAAAAACAAAATTCCTTACTTTTCCCCAAATAAAAACAAAAATATTCCTATCGCAATGCAGCGTTTCTGTTGATAATTAATACTATAAAAACACACATAAAATTGCAAAAGTAAAAACAACATTGAAATACAACACAAATGAACAACATTAAGCAATAAAGGTGTATACATGTAAAAAATTTATTAAATAGACTTCAACATAGAAGAGTGGTACTTCATTGTTTATAAGCGAAACCTAGGTTTATTTGTTGTCATTTGAAGCATTATTTAATCAATATTCTTTGCTGTTTTTATTATATCAATTCTGTTGCTATGGCTACCCTAGGCCCTAGTGGGTGAGTAAGTTTCCTAGAAGATTAACAGCTCAGAAATTAAAGCTTTAGAATTGTTTTATACTATTTCTTTTGATAGAGAAGATAATTTATATTTAGATCCATCGCATGATTTCGATAGTAGTAGTTTTAGAGGATTTGAGTTATAGAATTGAAGATGATGTATGCATACATCAAAGGGTTTGGGGAAAAAATGGTTTTGCATATCAGGTTTTCACATTTTATTGCTCTTTTCTGTTACTTATTTTATTTAAACTGAAGAAATAAGTTTACAAACATAAAGTCCATTCAATTATCTTTCATTTCATACTAATTTAGCCTTATAAACCAAACAGTAATATTTTAAATATTTTTTAATAAGCCCATCCTCTCTCTCTTTTTATGCTCTCTGAAAAAAATGTAAATTTTTTCTATAAAAAAAAAATCGGCAGCGAAAGAGTTAGAAAATAATCCAAATATTTCAGCAATTTTTGTTAAGAACAAATTTCCAATGGATTCAGAAACTTCAGTACTTACTTCCCCTTTCATGGTGTATGCCAGTGAAACACTTTCCCCTGAATTGGCAATCCTAGATGAAAGCAGACGTATGCACTGCTTCAGGTTGGCAATGGGAGCCAAGCAGCAGGAGTCCTTGAACGTCCCCAGTGCCAGGTGAAGGTTATCCCGGAGGTCAGTGCCATCTCTTAATGGTTGAACAGCCACCTGGATGGAAATGTGACCAAGCAAACAGTAAGCCATAGAGCACATCAATACGCCACAACATAATGGAGAAATAGATGGAAGTGTACCACTATTATTAAAAAATATGGAAATATCCTTACATGTGGTCTGTAAAATAATAAATGCCCTTATCTAACATTATAACAATGTGCAGAAACACAGGAGAATAAACAGTTGAGATGGCCTGCAATTTACCTTGAATGTTTCATCTATACTCTTGACACCAACTGTTTTCATGTTGGTATAGTCCTTGGATCTCTTGGTTTTCTTGACTGACATCCCCCTCTTATTGACTTTCTGTTGTACAAGAACATGGAATCTACACATTGTAAACTAAATTATTTTGTACCCAGTATTTGAAATCTTTTTATTGTAAACCAAATTAAATGTTTCGTTGAGTTAAATGTATTTTTTAAAAATATATTTTAATGGGAAAAAAAATAATTTTTAAACAGTAAAAATTAAATGGTGAACAAGTTCTAAGAATGAAGGAAAAAAATTAACAAACACCAAGATGGATTGTGACAGCAGGTGAATTGGCTGTGAGAGCAATTATTTTGTGACAATAGTTAATTTTAACAGCAGGCGAGTTGTAAAAGAGGTTCTTTCATACCAGCAGATGTGTTGTAAAAGAGGTTGTTTCATACCAGCAGATGTGTTGGGGAAGCGGTTGTTTTGTAACAGTAGGTGTGCTATGACAGTTGCTGTGCTATGACAGTTGCTGTGCTATGACAGTTGCTGTGCTATGACTGTAGGTGTTTTGTAACAGTAGCTGTGCTATGACAGTAGGTGTTTTGTGACAGTAGCTGTGCTATGACTGTAGGTGTTTTGTAACAGTAGGTGTGCTGTGACAGTAGGTGTGCTATGACAGTAGCTGTGCTATGACAGTTGCTGTGCTATGACTGTAGGTGTTTTGTAACAGTAGGTGTGCTATGACAGTAGGTGTGCTATGACAGTTGCTGTGCTATGACTGTAGGTGTGTTGTAACAGTAGGTGTTTTGTGACAGTAGGTGTGCTATGACAGTAGGTGTGCTGTGACAGCAAGTACACATTGGGCTAGCAAGGTTTACTCACTCCTCCCCCTCTCTTGTTTGTTATGGCCACATGGATGAAAAGTGTACAGTTTTCCATTGCGTTGCCAGTGTTGGATAACAGCTGAATATGCCTGTACCCTGTACATTAGAGTTAAAGATATGTTCTTTAATTTACTCATAGCTGCAGTAATGGACAATTCATAAGAACTAAAACAAGTCTTTCAGATCCTTTCAGATTTAGTGTCTGCGCAAATATCAAAAGCTTATATCTATGGTTTCAATTGATTTTTAAAAAATCTATGAATAGGACTACATGAATTAAGTTGTATATTTAGCATGAGTTCAAATCCTGATGCCGGTTGCCAGCTATAATTATAAGGACTGAATTTAGACTGTTGCCAGCTATAACTATAAGGACTGAATTTAGACTGTTGCCAGCTATAACTATAAGGACTGAATTTAGACTGTTGCCAGCTATAACTATAAGGACTGAATTTAGACTGTTGCCAGCTATAACTATAAGGACTGAATTTAGACTGTTGCCAGCTATAACTATAAGGACTGAATTTAGACTGTTGCCAGCTATAACTATAAGGACTGAATTTAGACTGTTGCCAGCTATAACTATAAGGACTGAATTTAGACTGTTGCCAGCTATAACTATAAGGACTGAATTTAGACTGTTGCCAGCTATAACTATAAGGACTGAACTTAGACTGTTGCCAGCTATAACTATAAGGACTGAATTTAGACTGTTGCCAGCTATAACTATAAGGACTGAATTTAGACTGTTGCCAGCTACTGTTGCCAGCTGTAACTATAAGGACTGAATTTAGACTGAGTCCTTTAATGAAAACCATATTATCCCAAAATGTGGAAAGTCTGACATAATGACTTCCCAGACAGCTTAATTATAAAACATGAGATTATGTAGTTGGTGGAGTAGTCTGACATGTCAGCTCCAAGGACGCACCTGTCTGCATACATTCAAATGGTATTGTGTACTGTCCAATAAACTCATCCCCGATGTAGTCATCGTCCAGTACGGCAAACCTGACCAAGGCCAGCTCGGGCAGGTTGATCTGAAACTCAAAACTCTCATCAAATATTGGGTTGTAACCTGTGAGGGTAAAAACACAAGAAAATAGTCAACAGATGAAGGTTGCTATTTGAAAAGAGGATGGTTGGTATTCCAATAAATTAAGGTTGGTATTTCAATAGATTAAGGTTGGTATTTCAATAAATGAAGGTTGGTATTTCAAAAGAAAAAATTAAATTTTTCAATAGATGAAGGTTGTTATTGCAATAGATAAAGGTTAAGATTTCAATAGATTAAGGTATGTATTTCAATTGATAAAGGTTTTTATTTCATTAGATGAAAGTTGGCATTTCAAGTGCAGCGATAACTTTGCCGTATGTTTTTGTATGGTAAACACCACACACACAAAAAAGCTATAATCTTGCAGCTTCACCATGTCCCTTGACAGATATGTTCCAAATCAATCTGTGCAAACATTTAACTTAGTTTAAACCCCAGCTAAAACTGAACATCTCTTTGAGGTACATGTGCACTTATGCCTACCATTGTGGGGGACAGTTTTTGTCCTTTCCTCAGCACAGTCTGCTAAAACTGAGCACCTCTTTGAGGTACATGTGCACTTATGCCTACCATTGTGGGGGACAGTTTTTGTCCTTTCCTCAGCACAGTCAGCTAAAACTGAGCACCTCTTTGAGGTACATGTGCACTTATGCCTACCATTGTGGGGGACAGTTTTTGTCCTTTCCTCAGCACAGTCAGCTAAAACTGAGCACCTCTTTGAGGTACATGTGAACTTATGCCTACCATTGTGGGGGACAGTTTTTGTTCTTTCTTCAGCACAGTCTGCAGGTATTCCAAACGCTTCAATAGTAACATAAGGGTCGGTCACATCACCTTTGGCAGCTGAACCTTTGGGCTTGGGAAAATTTTGACCACTTATTATCTGCAACAGAAAAGGGGTGAATTTTAAATTTAACTGCAGGGCCACAAGTGGCATCCTTTAACTTCAGATACGGGAATGAGTTAGAATGGGAAGGTTAGTCAGTATATTAAAAGACAATAGCTGAGATGGTAAGTGAATAGTGCAGTGAATAGTTATGTGTTTTGTTTTTTTTTCTGCTCCTCTGACCCTAGACACAAGAATTATCATCACTGACTTTATCTATCACATCACAAAGATCAATTAAACTTTGCATGGTGAATGAGATCTGAGCACCTATGGCCAGAAGGTCGGCATGGGGCAGTTGGGACCCAATATTTCTATAATGCAAGCCGTGTTAGTAACCAAAAGGTAAAACTGAGACATGTGCATTCCAAATAAAAAGACCAGAGAGTGTCAGATCAGTTATGATCACCAGGTATTTTTATAATTTTTCATCAGGCCCATTGTAGGACAGCATGTGGTCTAAGATCCAACGCTCCTAGAATGGTCAGATGAGCAGTTGTAACAGTATGAGATCCAAAGCTCCAAGCATGGTCAGATGAGCAGCTGTAGCAGCATGGAGGATGCACTGACATGGAGCAACAGCCCTCAGATAATTTGGTGCTCATTCAGTCATATCATTGTAAACCGTAAGCTGCTGGCAATTGTATGGCAACCATTTCATTGTAACAAACTATTGAAACATATCTATTGAATTGTAAAGTAAACACTGGCAACTGTCCTAAATAAGCACAAAAGTAATTTAAAATTTTTAAATACACTCAACAGTGACATCCAATCTAGTTCAATTAATCCAAAAGTGCCAAGGCAGTGGGATACAGAGATGATTCATCTGTCGTTTACAGATGATCCTACCTTGATGTGTAAAATCTGGGGCGAGACGCCAGGTATGACATCCCGTGTGTTGGCGCTGAAATACGCTATCTCCTCCCTCATTATGGCAGGCTTGAGGATGTAACCACACCCGCCATTTTTCTGGAACCATCCGTGGTAGAGATCCATCATCAGACCAGCTGTTTGATAGTTCAGGGCAACTTGGGGATGGGAACAGATTTCATATGGCTTTAAACATTTTAATTCTGAGAGGAAGGCATATTTGTGTTACAGCAATAAAATATTCATGCAAGAGCATACACACACCAAACAACATAACTGGCTGATTTATAGTTTTTTTTTAATGGCAAGGCGTACAAATAATCAAACACTTACCCATATGACATCCACAGTTCCAGAGATCTTGAGGGTTATAATTACTTGAGTCCACTCTCATGCCGTTGGGGTAAATCCTAGCCAGGAATTTCTTGTTATGGTTGACAAACTCCTCGGGACAGGACATGGCCAGCTTCAAGGCGTGGGACTCGCTGAATGAATTCATCTCCCAGTATTTCTCTGGGGAAACATGGCACAGTCTCAATGTTAAGTCAACTCAAACATGACACAGTCTCACTGTTGAGTCAACTCAATCATGGCACAGTCTCACTGTTGAGTCCACTCAAACATGGCACAGTCTCACTGTTGAGTCCACTCAATCATGGCACAGACTCACTGTTGAGTCCACTCAAACATGGCACAGCCTCACTGTTGAGTCCACTCAAACATGGCACAGTCTCACTGTTGAGTCCACTCAATCATGGCACAGTCTCACTGTTGAGTCCACTCAAACATGACACAGTCTCACTGTTGAGTCCACTCAAACATGACACAGTCTCACTGTTGAGTCCACTCACAAATGAACAATTATATTTTAAGCTAACAACTAATATATATGAAACAGGGGTTCTTACTCCATGGTCAACAGACCCCTTGTAGGTCTTTGAAATGAGGGCCAGGGGGTCAGTGAGCTGAATTTCATTTGTAAATGTATTTTATGCATTTAAACACTTTATTATAAGAAGGAGCACTTTGTCTGCATAAGACAGGTAAAAGGGGTCCTAGATATAATTATTAAGAAGTAGCATAAATGAAATAATTTAAGAAATATTTTAATAACTTTCCTCTAACTGGGCTGAGCGTACATATATTATTTGATGGTGTGGTAATTGTATTTTAATTCTTAGATATCTGGTTTGCAGAAAAGGACAGTGTTAAAAATTGGTTCACAGCATCTTAGGGGTTTTTAATATATCAATTTATAACAGAGTATAGCTTTACTAACTGACAGAGTATAGCTTTACTAACTGACAGAGTATAGCTTTACTAACTGACAGAGTATAGCTTTACTAACTGACAGAGTATAGCTTTACTATCAGACAGAGTATAGCTTTACTATCAGACAGAGTATAGCTTTACTATCTGACAGAGTATAGCTTTTTTATCAGACAGAGTATAGCTTTACTATCTGACAGAGTATAGCTTTACTATCTGACAGAGTATAGCTTTACTAACTGACAGAGTATAGCTTTACTATCAGACAGAGTATAGCTTTACTATCAGACAGAGTATAGCTTTACTATCAGACAGAGTATAGCTTTACTATCTGACAGAGTATAGCTTTACTATCAGACTAACTGTGTAGTAAACAAAAAGCAACTTTCAGGTTTGAAAGAGGAACAAAATTACAACTTCAGCTGTCTAGTTAAAAACAATGCCCCACTTTTCAGTTTAATAAGTGAGCTTTACAACAGACAAACAGGCAGACAGAGAGGGGCAGACAGAGAAGGGCAGACAGAGAGGGGCAGACAGAGAAGGGCAGACGGAGAGGGGCAGACGGAGAGGGGCAGACGGAGAAGGACAGGCGGAGAGGGGCAGACAGAGAGGGGCAGACAGAGAAGGGCAGACGGAGAAGGGAAGACGGAGAAGGGCAGACGGAGAGGGGCAGACGGAGAAGGGTAGACAGAGACATTTGACTTACGATGCTGCTGAGAGATTTGAAAATCTTCAAATCTTCGAGAGACACAGTAGGAGACCAGGTCAGACAGCTCTTTGGCCAGCTTGTGCTTTTTAATAGAGCCCTCCTGGTGAAAGGGAATGGCTATAATTTAATTAACTATAAATAATACAGTTTGGGGTTATGGGCAACTTTATCATTTCACAAACGCAACCGACATAATTTTCTGTGTTGAGAGTATTGGCATGTGCCAAATCATGACATTCAGGGGACATTACTCTAATGAACAAGTCATTTACCCTTTTGCTGTTCTTCTTTTTCTCTGGTTCCGCCCCTTCATCTTCATCAGTGACATAGCCTTCATTAGACTCAGAGTTCAAGGGCAGTTTCTTGCCCTGTGGGCAGACCAATCAAACAACTAATAAGACTGCACAAAGGTGTGTTCAACCTTAAAATTAAACGGTTTAAAAAAAAAACAACATAGTTACTCATCACAATTTCACTTAGAAAAGTTGATTGTCCTTAAGTGCTTTGTAAAGGTTGGGAAAGCTGGACAAGAAATTAGTTCATCTTAAAGATGGGGGCAACTCTGTCAATAATTTTTTTAAATTTTTTATACAGATTGTACAAACACATTTTTCAAAGGTAATTACTTTCTGCAAGACTTGTTCTAAATTGCTAAGTGGACACAGATCAATTATTTTCTTATTCTGTTTAAATTTTATTTACATACATTTGTTACATTACTTTGAAGGGAATAATTGGAGCATGAAAGAAAGAAAAAAATGAATTAAAAAAAAAAAAATCAAAATTCTTCATCCCAATGAACAAAGTATTTCTATGCAAATCTTATGATGCAGTGATTGGCCAGGAAAGCACACTAACAATTTACCATTTAAAAAAAAAAATGATTCTCATGAGGCAATGCGGGATTTCATATTTTAGTTGTTCAGGAGGCAATGAGGGATTTCATTGTTTAGTTGTTCAGGAGGAAATGTGGGATTTCATTGTTTAGTTGTTCAGGAGGAAATGTGGGATTTCATTGTTTAGTTGTTCAGGAGTCAATGTGGGATTTCATTGTTTAGTTGTTCAGGAGTCAATGTGGGATTTCATTGTTTAGTTGTTCAGGAGGAAATGTGGGATTTCATTGTTTAGTTGTTCAGGAGGAAATGTGGGATTTCATTGTTTAGTTGTTCAGGAGGAAATGTGGGATTTCATTGTTTAGTTGTTCAGGAGGAAATGTGGGATTTCATTGTTTAGTTGTTCAGGAGGAAATGTGGGATTTCATTGTTTAGTTGTTCAGGAGGAAATGTGGGATTTCATTGTTTAGTTGTTCAGGAGGAAATGTGGGATTTCATTGTTTAGTTGTTCAGGAGGCAATGTGGGATTTCATTGTTTAGTTGTTCAGGAGGAAATGTGGGATTTCATTGTTTAGTTGTTCAGGAGGCAATGTGGGATTTTATTGTTTAGTTGTTCAGGAGGCAATGAGGGATTTCATTGTTTAGTTGTTCAGGAGGCAATGTGGGATTTTATTGTTTAGTTGTTCAGGAGGCAATGAGGGATTTCATTGTTTAGTTGTTCAGGAGGCAATGTGGGATTTTATTGTTTAGTTGTTCAGGAGGCAATGAGGGATTTCATTGTTTAGTTGTTCAGGAGGCAATGTGGGATTTCATTGTTTAGTTGTTCAGGAGGCAATGAGGGATTTCATTGTTTAGTTGTTCAGGAGGCAATGAGGGATTTCATTGTTTAGTTGTTCAGGAGGAAATGTGGGATTTCATTGTTTAGTGTTTTTTTAAAAACTGTTACTGTTATCCCAATCTACTTGACCTATTCTACTTGATTCAGTCTACTTGACTTATTCTACTGGATTCATTCTACTTGATTCAGTCTACTTGACTTACTCTACTGGATTCATTCTACTTGACTCAACAATTCGTTGATGCAATAATACTTATGGTGATAATATATTGTGCCATTGTGTAATTCTTTGTGTGATCTTAGGCTAGGACTAGACAAACTATATCAATACTATTTGATATTGGCCAGGTATTATTCAAGCCACCAAAACACTCTAGGAACTACTGCTAATTAATCTACTGAGCTACTGTTAATTAATCAACTGATTTGATCTACTGGTAATTAATAAACTGAGTTGATCTACTGGTAATTAATCAACTGAGTTGATCTACTGGTAATTAATAAACTGAGTTGATATACTGCTAATTAATCTACTGAGCTAATGTTAATTAATCAACTGAGTTGATCTACTGGTAATTAATCAACTGAGTTGATCCACTGGTAATTAATCAACTGAGTTGATCTACTGGTAATTAATCAACTGAGTTGATCTACTGGTAATTAATCAACTGAGTTGATCTATTGGTAATTAAGCAAATGAGTTGATCTGCTGGTAATTAATCAACCCAGTTGAGCTACTGGTAATTAATCAACTGAGCTACTGGTAATTAATCTACTGAGTTGAGCTACTGGTAATTAATTTACTGAGCTACTGGTAATTAATCAACTGAGCTACTGGTAATTAATCAACTGAGCTACTGGTAATTAATCAACTGAGTTGATCTACTGCTAATTAATCTACTGAGCTACTGTTAATTAATCAACTGAGTTGATCTACTGGTAATTAATAAACTGAGTTGATATACTGCTAATTAATCAACTGAGTTGATCTACTGGTAATTAATCAACTGAGTTGATCTATTGGTAATTAATCAAATGAGTTGATCTGCTGGTAATTAATCAACCGAGTTGAGCTACTGGTAATTAATCAACTGAGCTACTGGTAATTAATCTACTGAGTTGAGCTACTGGTAATTAATCTACTGAGCTACTGGTACTTAATCAACTGAGCTACTGGTAATTAATCAACTGAGCTACTGGTAATTAATCAACTGAGTTGAGCTACTGGTAATTAATCAACTGAGTTGAGCTACTGGTAATTAATCAACTGAGTTGAGCTACTGGTAATTAATCAACCAAGTTGAGCTACTGGTAATTAATCAACTACTTGTCTAAGGAGATAGAATGAATCCTAACAGTTTCCAGATGTACTTTTATCAGAATTTTCCCCTTGAAAAACTCGGGAGATGGAAGTGCGGTCCGGCCGAGATCAACATTGTCAGTGAAAAGTTTGTCGCTGAAAACTGTTTTCATGAAATGTGCCATGGCCTGCTGTTGCTTAACATTGCAATGGTTCTCAATAGACAATATCACCGGGTATCTGTGGACACAGAAAAATAACAAAATACTTAAGCTCAAAGATAATAATATTACGTTCAACTGTTATTTAACTGGAGGCAACAGCCTGAGATTTTTAACAGGTAAATCCTAATGGTTTAAAGACTACCACCCTTTTTGTGCTGATCAACACTTAACAGTTGAAAGGATATAAGTAAGAACTTAGTTAATTTTAAAGCTATTATTTTCTACATAAACTTATCACTACAATCCCAACCAAGTTTGCTATAGCTGTAACAAGACTATATCAAAAGTTCTATTTAAGTACCAGGTTTCTGTATGAATTAAACTGTGCTATTATATTGTGTGTATTAAACTGTGCAATTATTGTGTTTATTAAACTGTGCTATTATTGTGTGTAATAAAATGTGCTATTATTGTGTGTAATCAACTGTGCTATTATTGTGTGTATAAAACTGTGCTATATTAAACTGTGCTATATTAAAATGTGCTATATTTAACTGTACTATATTAAATTGTGCTATTCTGTGTGCATTAAACTGTGCTTTTACTGTGTGCATTAAACTGCACTATTATTTTATTAAGTCTGCTGCACTGTTGTCTTACTGTTGTTAATTGCACCCTATCCAAATTGAAGTTGTGCTGCCATCTTTTCTTCACTGCTGATTCTAACTTTTGCTATACATATTTACATAATGGTGCACAAAATGACCTACTTTTAGCAGATTAAAAGCCCCCATTATGCTGTGTACCAAATAACATGGGGCCCTTCTAGCACTAAGCCTCATTTCCTTCGCTGAGATTTTCAAACAGATATGTTTTCATTTTTGATTTCCAATGTTCTTTGCACACTGGTTTTTCAGTCCTTTGTTAATAAATTTTCAAAATCCTATAATGGTACGTAACACTTGAGTTATATTTTATTTAAAATGCCAGAACACCACCAATCATTTAGGTATCGGGTAGAGCACTATTCCTAGAGGGCTTCCCAGATGGACATCTCTGACCAAACATATTGACATATTCAGGGCAATGGCATTATCTCTGAAGCCCGGAAAAAAAATATCCAGATTTGGATATCCACTCTTTCTGGAGCATGCGGATGTGTAATTACTTGGAAAGAAATCCCTTTACCAGTGAAAACTATTAAGATAACAACTGACAGAGAAAGAGGTTTTCGCCTTTTGACTCCTGATTGGTTAATTAGTCTTTTGTGGTGCTGTCACAGCAACTCTTTGGCTCCCGATTGGTTAAATTATCTATTGCCATGCTGTCATAACAACATTTTGTCTCCTGATTGGTTTAATTTCTAGTGATGTGCCTGCATAGCAACTGTTAGTATAATGCTTGATCAAATTAACTTTTGCTGTGCTGTCATAAAAACCTTTATTTAGCAGAAACTATTATAAACTGGGTTAAAAATCTGTAATTCTCAAACTGTTTGTACTGAGATCTAACTGACATTTGTTATTTAACATAAAAAATGCTATCGGGATTAAAATCTCTTTTTTAGAAGAAAACTCTGATCTGACTAAAACAATTTGTTACCTTCATGGGACAAAAACAGAACTCAGAGAAACTCCATGGTGTCATTGGCGGAACTCAAACCATTTTATAAAAAGCATCCAATGTAAGACTTTATTATCCAGTGGCTGAATAACAGCTTTGCCACTGCAGTGACTACTCTTTGCCCTTGCCCTTATTTAGATAGATTATCAAAGCTTTAAAAAGCCTGCACGCCCCCCCCCCCCCCCCCCCCCCCCCCCCAAACATAATTGACTGAACTTACTCTGAATTAGTAAAGGCGTGCTCATTGATGGCTTCTATGACAGACTTAAAGGAGATCTTGGATGTAAGGGTGTGTCCATGGTAGATGATTGGTTCATCATTAGGGCCATCCCAGCAGTCCACTAGACATCAAACATTAGAAAATGCTGCATAAGTCATGAGTCCAATACTCAACATTCTCACACAGATCAGAACTGTCTGCTACATTCATTGGAACTGTTATTGTTGTAAAGGGGTCATTGAGGGTACTACTTGAATTTTTTGCTAGATGAACGTAACAGTGGCAACTACAGGAATTTGTTCCTAGAGGAAGGTAACAGTGGCTGCTACTTGAATTTGTTGCTAGATGAAAGTAACTGTGGCCACTACTTGAATTTGTTGCTAGATGAAAGTAACAGTGGCTACTACAGGAATTTGTTGCACAACTGATCAGGGACAACAAGTTGTAATAAAAAGGGAATTCATGGCTTCCATAGAACTTATTTGCAGCTGCTTGAGCCAGAAATCCATTTTAACAATCATAGTTTTAAATAACAAACAACACTTCAAAATGTTACAGCTTTTCAATAATGGGGAAAATATTTGGAAACTATTTTTAGGTCAAACTAAACACTGAGAAGTTGTTTAGTTTTTTCTGTTAAAAACATAATTGCTTCATGAAAATTATTTCATCTTAAAAGAGCATAGAGTTCTATGAACAATTTTAGCACATCAGTAAGTCTACACAATAAGGGAAGCTCACATTCTAGACAGCGGCATCCTTTCTTGAGGGCCCTGATATAACCATCTACACTAGATGGGCCCTTGAGCTGGTCTTCTAAAAGATATCTGCAATGAGACATAGACGGTCATTTATTGAAACAAATATACGTCGGATCTCATGCAAACAATAGCTACTTACGCTAACATATCCATACACACTAAATCAGTGTTTCCCATGCAGCCCACGGGGAATTATAAGGGGGCTGTGGACATTTTGTCTCCAAGAGAGGAAATATATTGACTTAAATTTCAAAAAACTGTAGGACAGGGTGGGGCAGTGGGGGTGGAGGGGAGGGGGTGGAGGAGAGTGGGGAAGCTACTGAAATATCTCATTAGGAAATGGCGCCAGCGGGCCGTCGAGCTCGCGCTCCTTATGCCCTCCATGGCACCCACCCACACCTGCCAGGTTTCCCCGACGTCAGGCCGTGCGGGGGAACGCCAGAGACCTCCCCAGGCGTGAAGAGTCCCCACCAGCAACCGCTCGATCGGGTTTGCTGACGGAGACCCTCCCCACCCGGAGACATCTGGTCGACCGAAGACGCTGCGTTTAAAGGGTCCGCAGTCCACTTTCCCAGGGGCCGGGACGGTAAATTAACGTCCTAATATCTCCCCCCCACCCGTCCCGGGGAAGCATCGGACGCCCTCTAAGAGGGATTCTACAGTGGGTTTCCACCTCGCAACTAATTCGCGAAGTAGCTGGGACGAAACGGCAGCTACTGTAATTGTTTGTCATTTATTTTCAATAGAAATGTATTAAATGTTGATACAACAAAGTTGAATCTCGAGGCCTGAACATGTAGCAAATATTTTTTTTATCTTACTGAGGGCAGCAGAGAGACCTTTTTTTCTTTCTTCCTGTTCTTCCACTAGAAAGGGGGTGGGATTAAACATATTTAGCTGCTCTGGTGGTGTGGGGCAAATATTTGAGAAGCACTGTGCTAAGGCTACATAGCAATTACTGCTCTGGTGGTGTGGGGCAAATAGTTGAGAAACACTGCACTAAAGCTACATAGCAATATATTCCAAAGCTACTGAAGCTGGACACCAATGCCTACATTTCAAAACCTACTAAAGGTAGAAATCTGCTGAGACTAAATTAAATATCTATACCTACTGAAGCTCCATTTCAAAACCACCTAAAGCAACATTCCAATACCTATGGAAGCTACATACCACCATAATACCACCATTTCGTACTAAATCTACATTTCAATACCTACTGAAGCTACATTTCAATACCTACGTGTTGTGAGAGCTGGCTATAAAATAATGACTGAGTGGGTGTGTCATATCCTGACACACAGTCACGTGGTCTGGATCAAATAGATCACATTCATCGGACAGCAGGTAAGCAGTGAAACCTGAAAATAGACAGACAACACAGTCTTGTCAAGAATCATGGCAAGTAAGATCTGAATATAAGACATTTATGCTCAGTGAGGGGTTGATGGTAATCAGGGGTGTAAATAATAAGAGTTATTTTTTCAGTGAGGGGTTCATGGTAATCAGGGGTGTAATTATAAGAGTTCTTTGTTCAGTGAGGGGTTGATGGTAATCAAGGGCATACTTATAAAAGTTCTACATTTAATGGGGGAGTTGATGGTAATCAGGGGCATAATTATAAAAGTTATACATTTAGTGGGGGGCTGATGGGGCATAATTACAAGAGTTCTACTTTCAGTGGGGGGCTGATGGGGCATAATTACAAGAGTTCTACTTTCAGTGAGGGGTTGATGGTGATCGGGGATAAATCAATGAAATATGTCAGAGAAAAAATGCATAAATGCTATGAACCCTTAACGATGTTCAACAAGGATAAATGTTTTGAATGTGCTGACTACCAGAGCCAAGAAATACTGAGTGAGAAGACCTTCAGTATTGAACAAGTCTACTTTTGTATTGATCGCCCCACGACGACGTCCCAGATCTATCTCACAACTCACACTCTATATGTAAATGCTGGGACTTGGCTGGAAGCACAGTGATAAAGCAACTACAAGAGTGTGGGGAAGGGGGTCCCCCGGGTCGAAGACTGTTAAAGCGAGTTATAACTGTGCAGTGGTGTTACTGCCGCCCAGGACGAGCCACTATCTTTGCCACCCACTTCTATGAAAAATACGTTGCAGTTGGCCGAAAATGCCCCCCCCCCCCCCGTTATATACCGAAAAAGTGCCGCCCGTGGCGGATCGCCACCTCAGCCACCTCCCCTGCCTGCGCCACTGTCCTCAGCCACCTCCCCTGCCTGCGCAACTGTCCTCAGCCACCTCCCCTACCTGCGCCACCATTGCAAATGAAGTCTGTATGTTTTAATGTGAGCCCAGATAGTGATAGCAGGTCCCAGTATTGGTCGCGTGCTACGGGCGTCCAAAAGAAACCCTAGGACTGATGGGGTCGGTGCACAGGGGAGGGAAACCATGGCGATGAAACAATCAAGTCCGCTAGTGACTTATCATTGTTTAATGGCAAGAGTACACGGACAAATTTACTTCAGAGTACTCGTCATTCATTGGAAGTGATCCAATCCTATACATCCCATTATTGTCCCGTCCATCTGTAACCTATAACATATTCTGTCCATCTGTAGCCTATAACATATTCTGTCCATCTGTAACCTATAACATATTCTGTCCATCTGTAGCCTATAACATATTCTATCCATTTGTAGCCTATAACATATTATGTCCATCTGTAGCCTTTAACATATTCTGTCCAACTGTAGCCTATAACCTATTCTGTCCATCTGTAGCCTATAACATATTCTGTCCATCTGTAACCTATTACATATTCTTTCCATCTGTAGCCTATAACATATTCTGTCCATCTGTATAGCCTATAACATATTCTGTCCATCAGTAGACATACAATGTATAGAAACAATAGACATACAATGTACATAAACAGTAGGTATACAATGCATATAAACAACAGGCATACAATGTACAAAAACAGCAGACATACACTGTACAAAAACAGTAGACATACAATGTACAGAAACAGTAGACATACAATGTACAGAAACAACAGACATTTAAGGTACAGAAACAACAGACATTTAAGGTACAGAAACAACAAACATATAAGGGACAGAAACAACATACATTTAATTTACCGTACATAAACAAGTCATTCTAAAGACTTACCATCAATGCCTAGTTGACCTTTCCGTCTGCCTTCTTTTGTGGGTTCATATTTGTCTATAATTTCTAAACACTTGTCTTTTGTTACTCTTTGCATCTGTGGACACAAATACAGTGATCGCCATTAGGTAAATTTAACACTGGTATCATAATTAAGGACATTTAATACTGGGATTATTAAAGATATTTAACACTGGTATCATCATAATGGATATTTAACACTGGCATCATCCTTTTGGACATTTAACACTGGGATCATCATTGTGGACATTTAACACTGCCATCATCATTTTGGACATTTAACACTGGCATCATCCTTTTGGACATTTAACACTGTGATCATCATTGTGGACATTTAACACTGCCATCATCATTTTGGACATTTAACACTGGCATCATCCTTTTGGACATTTAACACTGGGATCATCATTGTGGACATTTAACACTGCCATCATCATTATGGACGTTTAACACTGGCATCATCATTATGGACATTTAACACTGCCATCATCATTATGGACATTTAACACTGCCATCATCCTTTTGGACATTTAACACTGACATCATCATTATGGAAATTTAACACTGGGATCATCCTTTTGGACATTTAACACTGGCATCATCATTATGGACATTTAACACTGCCATCATCAGTATGGACATTTAACACTGCCATCATCCTTTTGGACATTTAACACTGACATCATCATTATGGAAATTTAACACTGGGATCATCCTTTTGGACATTTAACACTGGGATCATCCTTTTGGACATTTAACACTGGCATCATCATTATGGACATTTAACACTGGGATCATCCTTTTGGACATTTAACACTGCCATCATCATTATGGACATTTAACAATGGGATCATCCTTTTGGACATTTAACACTGGCATCATCATTATGGACATTTAACACTGGCATCATCATTATGGACATTTAACACTGGCATCATCCTTTTGGACATTTAACACTGGCATCATCATTCTGGACATTTAACACTGGCATCATCATTATGGACAATTAACACTGCCATCATCATTATGGACATTTAACACTGGCATCATCATTATGGACATTTAACACTGCCATCATCATTATGGACATTTAACACTCATGGCATCATCATTATGGACATTAAATACTGGGATAAATGAGAAAAGAGGATATTTACGATGGGGTCTAAGTAGATACAGACACTGGGGATTTGAAACAAATGGGGAATTTCAGTAGTGGCAGACATTGTACATTTAAATAGTGGATTTGAGCAGTGGCACAGCTTGATCAGTTGAAACCAACAGTGGATTTGAGCAGTGGCACAGCTTGATCAGTTGAAACCAACAGTGGATTTGAGCAGTGGCACAGCTTGATCAGTTGAAACCAACAGTGGATTTGAGCAGTGGCACAGCTTGGTCAGTTTAAACAAATATCGGATAGCCGAGATCAAACACTGGAGCAGGAGCAATCATCCAATCAACCTTTATTGTAAAAGCAACAAACGACTAGAGCAGCGTTCCCAAAATGGTGGCCCACGGATCGGCACCGGTCAACGAATCTTACGTTGCCGATCCGCACACTATGAATTTTTATGGTTAAATAGAAAGACAATATAATTAATAAACATTGCACCGGTCTCTGGTGCAATTTCGAAGCTGGCCAACCGGTCTGACAAAATTAAAAATTGTAAAACGCTGCACATGAAATATATATTTGTTTAATGAAGCTAGTTTAATGAACACTTGCAACGAAGCGCTAATACCGTGGCGTGGATCAGGTGCACTGTTATACGCGATCCCCCAGCAACATATCCCCCAACTCCGGCACAAAAATCCTCCCACCCGGACATCATACACACAATTTCCCTCCACCCAAACACACTCCACATAGACACACTCCACATAGACACACTCCACATAGACACACTCCACATAGACACACTCCACATAGACACACTCCACATAGACACACTCCACATAGACACACTCCACATAGACACCCTTCGCGTTACGGTTCGGTGCTATTTTATTTTAAAGTTAAGAAACAGGAGAACGAAACTAGGAATAAAAAGCTAAGAGTTTATGAGCGCTATCAAAAAGTCGGCTGAAATCCGTGACCGTGGAACAGGTGAAGTTGCAAGTCTGTTGAGCACTGATTAAGTGGGTCGATGGGTGAGCCATCCAGAAATTCGGTTAAGAACCCTCTCCGTACTAAAACTATAAAAAAAAGGGACCCAAAAAAAATTGAACTACTAAACATTGTTGGCTGAGAAATGACCCAATAAACTAAAACTATTTTAGGACTAGAAATGACTCAATACGCTATTACCTTACGGCAGGGGTACTAAAACGTTTCGGTACGAGGGCCATATTTTGGCTCTGCACATGCCCAGAGGGCTTGACCCACTGTCTGGAACAATGACATGTTGACTTAATGCCTTCGCTGCTAAGGTGATGTACGCCATAAGACACCATAGGTCATTTGATCGTTAGTTCGGTGTTAACCGTAGATCGCAATTTTGTATCGTTATATTTTTTAATAAAGTTATTTTGTTGTTAGAGTTATGCTAGTAAATAACAGGGAAAATTTTAAACAGTTTAAATCATTTATCCTTTTTCGTGTTTAGGGCAAAATCTTCGAACGGTAATTGACCCACTTCCCGTCACCCTATCGAGCTGAAACTTGGCACATAGACCCGCTGTCAATGACAAAACACTCATTCCAATTTTCAGCCCCATCCCATACCCCAAACCCCAGAAATAAGTTTTTTTTCTTCTGTTTTTCAAGCGGAAGATGAAGAAAATATGATGACACTGATTTTACGAAATAAAATTTCCGATAATTGCGCTAAACGAGATTCTTTAAAATATTATCGCAAGTGCTTCTGATGCGTAAAATGTTCTTTTAATTTTTATGAAATAATTCTGCGACAATGGATTGGGGGGGGGGGGGCGCGAGCACTAATTGGGATAGTTGTATAAAGTGCGTTACTCGTACGCATGTTTTGTCAAATGTTCAGCCATACCCCCCATTGCTAGATATTATATTTTATAAAGTATTTACACGAACAACTTTTGTTTATAGGGGTTGTTTCATTTTAGTAAGAAATTCATGCCCCTGATTTGGTTAAAAAGAACAACTTTTAAAAATAAAAAAAGAAATCACAATTCTTTATTTTTTCCCGTTGGTTGCCGAAAGCTGTCTGTGGGAGAAATGGTTTCTCCTCAAAAGGGTTTGGTAGTTCATCCAAAAATCCGTTTTGATTTTAGCGCAAAGCATTAGACACTTTATGCAGCTTTAATATATTTTTTTTACATTTTAAGAAATCTTCGAAAAGGAGGGGGGGGGGGGTAAACATTGCTTGGGCAAGAAATTACTCTATAAACTAAAACACAGGATATTGGCCTATAAACTAAAACACTGTTAGGATATTGGCCTATAAACTAAAACACTGTTAGGCTATTAGCCTATAAACTGAAGTAATATTTACAGTTCTTTAAATGTAAACCCATGTTGGCCATTTTGTGCACCAAGGACCCTTTAAGGTCATTGAACCAATAACGCTAGCCGTTTTGTGCACCGATGACCCTTTAAGGTCATTGAACCAATAACGCTGGCCATTTTGTGCATCGAGGACACTTTGAGATCATTGAACCAATAACGCTGGCCATTTTGTGCATCGAGGACCCTATAAGGTCATTGAACTAATAAACGCTGGTCATTTTGTGCATCGAGGACCCTTTGAGATCATTGAACCAATAACGCTGGCCATTTTGTGCATCGAGGACCCTATAAAGTCATTGAACTAATAAACGCTGGTCATTTTGTGCATCGAGGACCCTTTGAGATCATTGAACCAATAACGCTGGCCATTTTGTGCATCGAGGACCCTATAAGGTCATTGAACTAATAAACGCTGGTCATTTTGTGCATCGAGGACCCTTTGAGATCATTGAACCAATAACGCTGGCCATTTTGTGCATCGAGGACCCTATAAGGTCATTGAACTAATAAACGCTGGTCATTTTGTGCATCGAGGACCCTATAAGGTCATTGAACTAATAAACGCTGGTCATTTTGTGCATCGAGGACCCTTTGAGATCATTGAACCAATAACGCCAATGGTACAAATTGATCGCATTTTTAAAAATTCTTTAGTTCAGAGGTCGGCAAAAAAAAACTTAACATTTCTTGAATGAGGAGCTATTTTTATAAATTATGTCTGCTAAGAGGGGGCGGACCGTTAATATGCCACTATAATAAAGGGGGTGGGGTGGGAGCCGCACCTATTCCTTCAAAAAGCCACAGGCGCTTCAGCGGCCGAAAGTTGCCGCTCCTTGCTTTAGGTCATCCGGTGTCGGCTAAAGTGACCCGAAGTGTCCAGTCTAGACGAAAAAGGTGCAGCATAAAGCGTGAATTGTGTCCCTTGGTGTGTGCTGCTGGACGTCCTCGGGGGAAAGGTGAGGCAAGGGAAGGGGGATGTAACTATCAATAAAGGGGACTAACACAATCTGTCTTTAGAGCAAACAATTGTCTTGTCCCATTGCAGGCAGGACAACTTGTGTCTCTATTTCTAGATCCCTGGGCCACACACACACAATGACGGGCAAATCACCTTGCTAAGACGAACAATTGTGGTCATGCCGCGTCAAATTCGGCAGCCGTTACTTGTGTTTATGCCTGGTGCCCTTAAGGGCTCCACATTTTACAAAAAAAAAGGGGGGGGGGGGTGGTGAGGGACATGTATTTGACGCCTGATTTTTTAAAAAAATGGATTGCGTTTGTTGGAGATAATCACTATTTTTATTATTATTATTATGTGTGTTTAATTTGAGGTGTTTAAACGGTATTAATGTACGGAAATGTTATAGATACTTAACCACCACCCACCAAACCCCTCCATCGGGCCTCAAGGTGCAGGATTAAGTGAAGGAGGCTGTTCCAAATGATTTAATGACAAATGAGAAACACTGTATTCCCTTATTGGCACAGTTCTTCACATGTGCCACAATGTATTCCCCTATTGGCACAGTTCTTCACATGTGCCACAATGTATTCCCCTATTGGCACAGTTCTTCACATGTGCCACAATGTATTCCCCTATTGGCACAGTTCTTCACATATGCCACAATGTATTCCCATATTGGCACAGTTCTTCACATATGCCACAATGTATTCCCCTATTGGCACAGTTCTTCACATATGCCACAATGTATTCCCCTATTGGCACAGTTCTTCGCATATGCCACAATGTATTCCCCTATTGGCACAGTTCTTTACATATGCCACAATGTATTCCCCTATTGGCACAGTTCTTCACATATGCCATAATGTATTATGTTACAATAGGATGTCAATACAATAACGTTTAAAATACATATTATTATCTTGAAGCTCTTTTTAAAGTTACCAAAACTATAACAAGTATGTGACTAGTTCGTCATGTAACAATTATGTGACTGGTTTGTTAACATTAACATATTATCTGCTTTAAGTATGACAACGTGACAATGTAGCTGTCGATGACATCATCACATCTGTTGTTACTGATAGTCCTTGGGAAAACACGAAGCTTCACAAAGAAATAATGTCAACAATCTGAGCCAAATATGTGTACTGTGTACTCATTACAGCGGAAGAAGAGTTTGTGTACAGAAGGAGATTCGTGCACACACGTCTGCTCGTCAGGGGCTCGTGATCCTATTACCGACGGCTTCAGTTGCCCCCTTTGTCCTGTGTACATGCCTGGGACCCACAGTTCTGTCGATGCAGAGCGATGGGGTCCTCGGTGAAGTTTGCTTGCAAACGACAAAAGCAAAACGATTCACTGACAATTGCACCAATCGATTTACTGATCGGGGCAGTAGCAACAACAGGATTCCCCGATTGAGACAGTAGCACCAATCGACTCTCTGAGACAGTAGCCCCAATCGACTCTCTGAGACAGTAGCACAACTCGACTCACTACTCACTGATAGATACAGTAGTAACACTTGACCCACAGATCGAGAGAGTACCACTTCTCGACCAACAGATTGAGGCGTTAGCACTACTCGACCCACATATTGATACAGTATCACAACTCGACCCACAGATTGAGACAGTAGCACAACTCGACTCACTGATTGAGACAGTAGCACTACTCGACTCACTGATTGAGAGAGTAGCACTACTCGACCCACAGATTGAGACGGTTATAGCACCACTCGACTCACTGATTGAGAGAGTAGCACTACTCGACCCACATATTGATACAGTACCACTACTCGACCCACAGATTGAGACAGTAGCACCACTCGACTCACTGATTGAGAGAGTAGCACTACTCGACCCACAGATTGAGACAGTAGCACCACTCAACTCACTGATTGAGACAGTAGCACCACTCGAACCACAGATTGAGACGGTAGCTCCAATTGATTCACTGATCGAGACAACAGCACCACTCTACTCAGTAATCGGGACAGTAGCACCAAGCACCAATCCATTCATTCGGTGCCCAGCATGTGATGGAGTCGAACAATAACCTTACCCTATGGCAAGAACAAAAATAAAAAGAAAACGGCAACACGCAGGGGCAAAGTTGACCCTCCCCCCCACCCTCACACTTTCCCCCCACCCTCACACTTTCCCCCCACCCTCACACTTTCCCCCCACCCTCGACATTGTTCATGGAATAGATGAGATTTACAGCACTGGTTCCCTCCAGCATGTCGTATTTATGGACTAAATGTCTAAGTCTAGCCCAGAAATAGCTACCTACAGATTCAGTGGCGTATATCGCGTCTAAATATGAACATGGCACAAAAGGATGGCTCTGAGCTTTAAGCTCGGAGCTTTTATTGTAGTAATGGAGAGCATCGCGTGTTCGTAGAGCGTTGTGTAGTCTCTGAGCTCAGCCCAAACTAAATGTCTATTTTCAGGAGCACTGTCCGGGTGTTTCAACTCAGCCCATCCCAAAAGTCTATTTTCACGTGCTTATTTTATGTCCGAGCTCGGCCCAACCCAAAAGTCTATTTTCACGTGCTTATTTTATGTCCGAGCTCGGCCCAACCCAGTCGGCTCTTTTAAGAAGCGGTCTGAGTGATTGAGCTCATCCTTGACCTGCTCCAATGTATGAAACATGACACATGACCCGAACCATGGATGGACTGACAATTTATAGGTTTAAACTGGTAATTGGAGAGGTAAATTTATAGGCTTAAAATGCGAATGGAAAAAAAAGGAGACAAAAAAAAAATTAAAAAAATGGAACCATCTAATTAAAATGAATCATTTAATAGTTGACATGTTTCATTGGTTAGTAAAAAAAAAAAAAAAAAAAAAAGCGAAATCCTTAAGACTGACAGGGGCAATGGTATTCAGAGCAAATGTTTTGGACGGCTAAGACTGTTAAAGAAACCAAAACCAAGATGCCGGCAACGGTATTCAAAGCAAATGTTTTGGACGGCTAAGACTGTTAAAGAAACCAAAATCAAGATGCCGGCAACGGTATTCAAAGCAAATGTTTTGGACGGCTAAGACTGTTAAAGAAACCAAAACCAAGATGCCGGCAATGGTATTCAAAGCAAATGTTTTGGACGGCTAAGACTGTTAAAGAAACCAAAACCAAGATGCCGGCAACGGTATTCAAAGCAAATGTTTTGGACGGCTAAGACTGTTAAAGAAACCAAAACCAAGATGCCGGCAACGGTATTCAAAGCAAATGTTTTGGACGGCTAAGACTGTTAAAGAAACCAAAACCAAGATGCCGGCAACGGTATTCAAAGCAAATGTTTTGGACGGCTAAGACTGTTAAAGAAACCAAAACCAAGATGCCGGCAACGGTATTCAAAGCAAATGTTTTGGACGGCTAAGACTGTTAAAGAAACCAAAACCAAGATGCCGGCAACGGTATTCAAAGCAAATGTTTTGGACGGCTAAGACTGTTAAAGAAACCAAAACCAAGATGCCGGCAACGGTATTCAAAGCAAATGTTTTGGACGGCTAAGACTGTTAAAGAAACCAAAACCAAGATGCCGGCAACGGTATTCAAAGCAAATGTTTTGGACGGCTAAGACTGTTAAAGAAACCAAAACCAAGATGCCGGCAACGGTATTCAAAGCAAATGTTTTGGACGGCTAAGACTGTTAAAGAAACCAAAACCAAGATGCCGGCAACGGTATTCAAAGCAAATGTTTTGGACGGCTAAGACTGTTAAAGAAACCAAAACCAAGATGCTGGCAACGGTATTCAAAGCAAATGTTTTGGACGGCTAAGACTGTTAAAGAAACCAAAACCAAGATGCCGGCAACGGTATTCAAAGCAAATGTTTTGGACGGCTAAGACTGTTAAAGAAACCAAAACCAAGATGCCGGCAACGGTATTCAAAGCAAATTTTTTGGACGGCTAAGACTGTTAAAGAAACCAAAACCAAGATGCCGGCAACGGTATTCAAAGCAAATGTTTTGGACGGCTAAGACTGTTAAAGAAACCAAAACCAAGATGCCGGCAACGGTATTCAAAGCAAATGTTTTGGACGGCTAAGACTGTTAAAGATACCAAAACCAAGATGCCGGCAACGGTATTCAAAGCAAATGTTTTGGACGGCTAAGACTGTTAAAGATACCAAAATCAAGATGCCGGCAACGGTATTCAAAGCAAATGTTTTGGACGGCTAAGACTGTTAAAGATACCAAAACCAAGATGCCGGCAATGGTATTCAAAGCAAATGTTTTGGACGGCTAAGACTGTTAAAGAAACCAAAACCAAGATGCCGGCAATGGTATTCAAAGCAAATGTTTTGGACGGCTAAGACTGTTAAAGAAACCAAAACCAAGATGCCGGCAACGGTATTCAAAGCAAATGTTTTGGACGGCTAAGACTGTTAAAGAAACCAAAACCAAGATGCCGGCAACGGTATTCAAAGCAAATGTTTTGGACGGCTAAGACTGTTAAAGAAACCAAAACCAAGATGCCGGCAACGGTATTCAAAGCAAATGTTTTGGACGGCTAAGACTGTTAAAGATACCAAAACCAAGATGCCGGCAACGGTATTCAAAGCAAATGTTTTGGACGGCTAAGACTGTTAAAGAAACCAAAACCAAGATGCCGGCAACGGTATTCAAAGCAAATGTTTTGGACGGCTAAGACTGTTAAAGAAACCAAAACCAAGATGCCGGCAACGGTATTCAAAGCAAATGTTTTGGACGGCTAAGACTGTTAAAGAAACCAAAACCAAGATGCCGGCAACGGTATTCAAAGCAAATGTTTTGGACGGCTAAGACTGTTAAAGATACCAAAACCAAGATGCCGGCAACGGTATTCAAAGCAAATGTTTTGGACGGCTAAGACTGTTAAAGAAACCAAAACCAAGATGCCGGCAACGGTATTCAAAGCAAATGTTTTGGACGGCTAAGACTGTTAAAGATACCAAAACCAAGATGCCGGCAACGGTATTCAAAGCAAATGTTTTGGACGGCTAAGACTGTTAAAGAAACCAAAACCAAGATGCCGGCAACGGTATTCAAAGCAAATGTTTTGGACGGCTAAGACTGTTAAAGAAACCAAAACCAAGATGCCGGCAACGGTATTCAAAGCAAATGTTTTGGACGGCTAAGACTGTTAAAGAAACCAAAACCAAGATGCCGGCAATGGTATTCAAAGCAAATGTTTTGGACGGCTAAGACTGTTAAAGAAACCAAAACCAAGATGCCGGCAATGGTATTCAAAGCAAATGTTTTGGAGGGCTAAGACTGTTAAAGAAACCAAAACCAAGATGCCGGCAATGGTATTCAAAGCAAATGTTTTGGACGGCTAAGACTGTTAAAGAAACCAAAACCAAGATGCCGGCAATGGTATTCAAAGCAAATGTTTTGGACGGCTAAGACTGTTAAAGAAACCAAAACCAAGATGCCGGCAATGGTATTCAAAGCAAATGTTTTGGACGGCTTAGACTGTTAAAGATACCAAAACCAAGATGCCGGCAACGGTATTCAAAGCAAATGTTTTGGACGGCTAAGACTGTTAAAGAAACCAAAACCAAGATGCCGGCAACGGTATTCAAAGCAAATGTTTTGGACGGCTAAGACTGTTAAAGAAACCAAAACCAAGATGCCGGCAATGGTATTCAAAGCAAATGTTTTGGACGGCTAAGACTGTTAAAGAAACCAAAACCAAGATGCCGGCAACGGTATTCAAAGCAAATGTTTTGGACGGCTAAGACTGTTAAAGAAACCAAAACCAAGATGCCGGCAACGGTATTCAAAGCAAATGTTTTGGACGGCTAAGACTGTTAAAGATACCAAAACCAAGATGCCGGCAACGGTATTCAAAGCAAATGTTTTGGACGGCTAAGACTGTTAAAGAAACCAAAACCAAGATGCCGGCAACGGTATTCAAAGCAAATGTTTTGGACGGCTAAGACTGTTAAAGAAACCAAAACCAAGATGCCGGCAACGGTATTCAAAGCAAATGTTTTGGACGGCTAAGACTGTTAAAGAAACCAAAACCAAGATGCCGGCAATGGTATTCAAAGCAAATGTTTTGGACGGCTAAGACTGTTAAAGAAACCAAAACCAAGATGCCGGCAATGGTATTCAAAGCAAATGTTTTGGACGGCTAAGACTGTTAAAGAAACCAAAACCAAGATGCCGGCAATGGTATTCAAAGCAAATGTTTTGGACGGCTAAGACTGTTAAAGAAACCAAAACCAAGATGCCGGCAATGGTATTCAAAGCAAATGTTTTGGACGGCTAAGACTGTTAAAGAAACCAAAACCAAGATGCCGGCAATGGTATTCAAAGCAAATGTTTTGGACGGCTAAGACTGTTAAAGAAACCAAAACCAAGATGCCGGCAATGGTATTCAAAGCAAATGTTTTGGACGGCTAAGACTGTTAAAGAAACCAAAACCAAGATGCCGGCAATGGTATTCAAAGCAAATGTTTTGGACGGCTAAGACTGTTAAAGATACCAAAACCAAGATGCCGGCAATGGTATTCAAAGCAAATGTTTTGGACGGCTAAGACTGTTAAAGATACCAAAACCAAGATGCCGGCAATGGTATTCAAAGCAAATGTTTTGGACGGCTAAGACTGTTAAAGACACCAAGAACAAGACGCCTTTCGAGAAGCTTATTACGAAATGCATGGCTTATTAAACATTGCACACTACCCTCCTGCTTCGTTTGTATCTTTGTTATTGTATTGTAAAGGAATTTGTAAGCACTGTTTCTCTTTATTTCCGTTTAATTATTTAATATGTAGGATATTTACGATTATACAACCGTGCACTGAACAAATAAAGGGTAACAATCAGACAAAACAGGTCAACGACTATGATTTTCACCATCTGTCGTACGTCAACTCTATGTGGACTATAAAATGGTATGAGGCAGCATCAAAGGGAAATATATATGCGAGACTCTTCATGGGTTACAAGACTGATACATACAATATTAGACCACTCAAAATGCAAAATCAAGGTTCGGGGCGAATGTTCAAGGGAGTTTCAGATTAGACAATGCCTTGGACAAGGAGACTCACTGTCTTGTATGCTTTTTAACCTAAAATTAGAGAGTCATAAGAAGCATACATCTTGACACCCGAGGAAAAATCACAGGATACTTTCTGGGTGAAGCTCAAGACCCATAACCAATAGGCACTCTTTACAACCAGCCCTTTCAGTATCTTGCATATGCTGATGACATAGCACTGTTAGGGTAAAGTGGTAAAGACATATCAAAAGCTTTAAGTGAATAATAAAACGCATCACCAGAAGCAGGGCTGGAGGTTAACAACCCACACACATTTTTACAATGAAATACGTGACTGCGTTGAGAGAAGAACAGACAAAAATTATTTTAAAAATAAAACATTTAAGTTTCGTCTACATTCAATTTGAATTCTTTGGCTACACAGAGAGCTCGTCTACACTTCTGCACAGTCTTTGCGTAATACTTATAGCAACCTTTCAAGATTGTACTCTTTGTATGTGTGTATATTATTATGTGTATCTTACTTTACTTCTTCAATTGCTGTGAGTTAATACACTGTTTGTCTGATTTTGTATTCTTTATATAAAGTTTAATAGTATAATTGATTTGAAGGTAGATAATGTCGCTATCTTTGGAATCATTTTTCTTTGTATACTGGTTTTCAGGCCTTTGTTACGAGAGGGAGGGAGAGAGAGAGAGAGGGAGAAAGAGAGGGAAAGAGAAGAAGAGGGGGAGAGGGAGAATGACGGGAGGGAGAAAGACAGAGGGAAAGAATGTGAGAGAGAGAGGGGGAGAGAGAGCGAGGGGAGAGAGAGGGAGAAGAGAGAGTTGGAGAGAGGGATGGAGAGAGAGGGAGAAAGAGCGAGGGAAATAATTAGAAAGAGGGAGGGAGAGAGAGGATGGAGAGAGAGAGAGGGAGGGAGAGAGAGGGGGGAGAGGGAGAGAGTGTGATGGAGAGAGAGAGAGATCATAATCTCCAGATGTTGAGGTTTCAATCTAAAAATCTCCAAGTAACAAAAAAACAAAAAACAAATAACAACGCAAGTAATCATTGCGTTAAAGAAAATCTCTCACAATAATTGATTGCAAACCATGGCTTCATTCTTATTCTTTATGGCTGTTCTTTTCAAACACATTTCATCAGAGTACATGCACTTTTGATCGGCAGTAAAGATGTACTTTTTGGGCAAGTTGATGAGCGGGGGCAGGTGGGAAGAAGCCACGAAAAAAAAAGTAAAACAATTTTAAGTACACTCACCCGGGTAAAAAAATAAAACCTAATTTATTTAGTACATTTTTAAAAAGAGTATTCTGAGCAAATTTTTGCTTGGCAGGAGAATTTTTTTTTTTAATAAATGAAATCCTACAGCACACTGTAAACACGTTTCGAGAAATGAGGTGGAACCATCGAGTTTAGCGTCATCAGAAATGTACTCTTGTCAGTTAGCTAAGGAGTTGAGGTTCGAATGGATTTCGATACATTCAGTTAACGTCATCACTCGTGTTCGTCGCAAGGATCGGCCGTACGCCGAATGCGACGCTTACTCGGTGTTCGCAACGCTTACTCAGTTTTCGCAACGCTTTCTCAGTGTTCGCAACGCTTAATCAGTGTTCGCAACGCTTCCTCAGTGTTCGCAACACTTACTCGGTGTTCGCAACGCTTACTCGGTGTTCGCCCCGAGATTTGACCTGTGAGATATGATAAAACACGATGAGACACATCGACTACGTCAGAAACTGGACATGGGGGGGGGGGGGGGAATAGAAACATCAATGTGAGATATATATAAAGGATAATAATAAAAAGGGACTGCGTTCAACACGCGTGAAGAAAATAGAGCAAAATAAGGCATTGCTTGAAATGAAAAAAAACCCCCGACAAAACAGAACAATCAAATGAATGTTTCCGCTAGAAGCCTTCACCAGCAGACGAAAAAAAAAAAAGATAATTTAAAAAATAACAATATAATTGAACCTGGCTTATCAGTAGCTGAAATACATATGAAGGGCCGAGTAGAAAAAGTACTTAAGTGTATTTTTGAAGTTTTGAGAAAATTGTGTTTAAAATTTTTAAATCCCTATTTAGATGCATTAAAATCTGTTCGAGGTAACCCTGAATCAACCACTTGTGGACATTTTTCATGAATGATATTTACAGGAATGATTCAGAGGAAGTAATCAAATACAACGCCTGTCTTAACTCATTTTTGAAAAATTGTAACTTAAGTACTTATTCTTCTCGGCCCTTCATATGGTAGTGACAGAAGTTGTCTAACACCAAAACGTACGTGTAACCAAGGAGATTACAGGAATTAAAAGAATTTAGGTTACGTTATTATGCAGCGCTTTGTTTTAAACATTCAAATAGAAATAACAATAAAATTGAAAACCAGAAAAGGGTGTAAATTGAGGACAACTAAAACTAGTGAGAGAGTATATGATTGATTCCGTATTGCTTGCTATATGGTAACGGTACCAAAAATCTAAATTAATTTCTATTCGTTCTTCCGCGTCGCTGGTATATTGGTGTAAGAAATCAGGTGATGTGCCTTTTATTCGTCTACGTTAAAATGGGATGAAAGAGAAAAATTGCATGATTTTTCAATGCAACGAAGATGTTCACTGAATCTATCAAAAAACAGATCATCGGAAACAAACAGTATCAGAAACAAGACATCGGAAACAATATCAGAAAAAGACATCGGAAACAATATCAGAAACAAGACATCGGAAACAATATCGGAAACATGACATCGGAAACAATATCGGAAACATGACATCGGAAAAAGGACACCCGAACCAAAAATAACAGAAAAAGCGACAAGTTCTGAAAAGGGACATAGGAAACAAACCACACTCTACAAAAGAAGAGAATGAAATATATGCGGGGTGCTAAGATTGCGATGTTTCAGGTATGTCGATTTGCTTGACTCGAATGTAGAATTGTAACATGACCTCGAACCTGGGAAATGACAAAACACTTGCATCTGGATACAATGTGCGTGTGTCCATGTGTGTGAGAGAGATTGTAGCTAACTATGAAATAAATTGCAACGGGTCCCAACAACCCCACGGCCTCTTTGCAACACGTAATGCCAGAAGCAGTTGCATTAACTTTCACCCATCTTTCTCTACGCAACGAAGGGCTGAGAATTTGAATACCATCCAAGTACTATTTAATTCCAAATTGTTTTATCCTAAATTTAGCCAGGTCGGGGTGACCCGTCGTCTAATAAAATAACATTTGACCCGACGCAATCAATCCGCGGGAGATGGGAGATAAATCTCCCAGGAAAGAATCCGTCACTTGACACGTTCTAATCTCCATCTATGGATCATTCCTATGCGTCGTCATATTTTGGTATTGTGCAGTAGGTGCTCAAGGAAATGGGCTCCGTGTACACGGGAAGTCGTCTAAAGGGAGGGTAGTGGGGATGTCATGAGATGAAGACATTTTGACGTATCGAGTGGTCGTTCTTGAAAGGTTGTGTCATTTTTAATTAAAAAAAAGGGGGGGGGGACACATTGAGAGGGGGGAGGGGAGGAATCGCAGAAATCGGTGTGGATTATTATTGTTTGAGCTGGAGGGCGTGGTTTTTGAGTTGCTTATTTTGGTTGGTGACTTGCTTGCCGTGGTTGTTTGAGCTGGAGGGCGTGGTTTTTGAGTTGCTTATTTTGGTTGGTGACTTGCTTGCCGTGGTTGTTTGAGCTGGAGGGCGTGGTTGGTGAGCTGCTTATTTTGGTTGGTGACTTGGTTGGCGAGGTTGTTTGAGCTGGAGGGCGTGGTTGGTGAGTTGCTTATTTTGTTTGGTGACTTGCTTGGCGTGGTTGTTGGAGCTGGAGGGCGTGGTTGGTGACTTGCTTGGCGTGGCTGTTTGAGCTGGAGGGCGTGGTTGGTGAGCTGCTTTTTTTGTTTGGTGACTTGCTTGGCGTGGTTGTTGGAGCTGGAGGGCGTGGTTGGTGAGTTGCTTATTTTGTTTGGTGACTTGCTTGGCGTGGTTGTTTGAGCTGGAGGGCGTGGTTGGTGAGTTGCTTATTTTGGTTGGTGACTTGCTTGGCGTGGTTGTTTGAGCTGGAGGGCGTGGTTGCGAGATTGGTTAGAGAGATGATGGGTGGGAAAAATGCACTAACGGCTTATGGTGTGTCATATCCGTTTTTCTTTTGTCCCCCTATATTTCTCTGAACTCGTTAAGACAAAAGAGAAGAGCTAGAATCGGTGATGTTTTCCCAAGTAAGGAATAGATCGTAGAAAAACTAAATCGAACCCGATTCTTCTACAATCTACTAAATCGAACCTGATTCTTCTACAATCCCTTTTTTTAAAAAAACAAACATCTTTTCATTGAAACGTAGATACAGAAAAAAATCCCACCATAGCTTTGACTACCTCCCAAACCCCCCCCCCCCCCCCCAAAAAACAAAAGAAAAAAGGTTAAAAAAAACACCAAAAAAACCCACAACATTTTGAAGCTAAAGCGAGATGGTTTCAGGATATTTCTACTCGCTGGGGCTGTTCTTCGGGTTGTTGTTGGTTTTTTTTCGTGTTTTTTTTTTTTGTTTTGTTATTTTTGTTAGCATTGAATGATTGAATTAATTAAATAATGACATGCATTTTGTGACAGAAGAATTTTGACGTGTCAAATTGATAACAGAACGCTTAATCTTTAATGGCTGGTTTAGTTAGAGACAGTCAAATCTTTGATGGCTGATTTAGTTAGCGACAGTCAAATCTTTGATGGCTGATTTAGTTCATCATCTTCATCATCATCATCATCAGGTCCCGTAGTCCTTCGACCGTTGGGGCGCCAGAGATAACATGTACACTATTCTTCTACATTCCTCTCGGTCTTCTGTCCTACGCATAGCATCGCCTAATTTTAATCCCGTCCATTCTTTGATATTATCTTCCCATCTTTTTCTTTGTCTTCCTCTTCTTCTTCCTCCTCTAGTAGTGCCCTGCATGATCTCTTTTTTGCGAGACCTTGTTTTCTGGTCACGTGGCCATACCACTCAAGTTTGCGCTTTTTAACAGACGTCAGGAGGTCATCATATTGCCCATTGCTTGACGAATCCTTTCTTTTATTTGCTCATTGGTGATGTGGTCTCTATAGCAGATGCCAAGAATGCCTCTGTAACATCTCATCTCCATCGCCTTTATTTTCCTCTCAAGTTCTGCTGTTAATGTCCAGGACTCACAGGCATATAAGAAAATGGAGAGGATTAATGAGCGCATCAGCCTGATTTTGGTGCTGGGGTCTATATTTTTGTCGTTCCATATGTTCTTGAGCCTCTTTAGTGCTGTTGTGGTCTAAGCAATCCTGGCCATCAATTCGGGCTTGGAGCCTTGTTCCGAAACTATTGCTCCGAGGTACTTGAAGCTGCCAACTGTCTCTAATCTTTCCTCCCCGACTTTAATTTCAGGGGTGATGCCATTAGTGCTATTCGTCATCATTTTTGTCTTTTCTGCACTGATTTGCATGCCAAGGGACGATGAAGTCTTGTCGAGACTCTTTACTAGGTTGGCTAGTTCTTCTTCGCTTCCAGCCAGTCCGTCTATGTCATCCGCAAAACGTAGGTTGGTGATTGTTCTGCCACCAATGCTGACTGTCCCCACATGCGTTTCTAGTGCATCTGACATAATTCTCTATAAGATGTTGAACATGCAGGGTGGGGGAGAGCAAGCAGCCTTGTCGTACTCCAACCGTAGTCTTGAACCATTCTCCGATGTTATTGTTGAAGAAGACTGCACAGGTGGCCTTATCATAGAGGCTTCTTATCATTCTGGTTAAGTTTGTGTTAATGTTGTAGTGCCTCATGGTGGCCCATAAAGCAGCATGCCAAACCCTGTCGAATGCCTTCTTGAAATCTACAAAGACGTGGTATAGGTTTTGTTGGTGTTGAGCATATTTCTCGCATAGTATCCGGAGGTTTAGGATCTGCTCAGTAGTGCCACGGCCTTGCCTAAAGCACACCTGTTCTTCAGCAATGATTCTGTCGGCATATGGTCTTAGTCGGTTCAGTATGACCTTGAGCATGACATTGCTTCGGTGGCTTATTAGTTAGAGACAGTCAAATCTTTGATGGCTGATTTAGTTAGAGACAGTCAAATCTTTGATGGCTGATTTAGTTAGAGACAGTCAAATCTTTGATGGCTGATTTAGTTAGAGACAGTCAAATCTTTGATGGGTGGTTCACTTAGAGACAGTCAAATGTTTGATGGGTGGTTTATTTAAGATACGGTAATGTTAACGACATAAAATGGATTGATTCTGCTCAACACATCATTGGTTGATATAAAGATCGTCCAAAGATTTCTCATAGTCTATTTATTTGGGCGGCCAACCTTCAGACTAAGTAAGATGCACGCTAGTTTCCAAAGTAAGTTTCCTGTTGTTTGAATGTAATTTATTTCCTTCAAGAGTCACCCATCTTCAAGACTCACCCATCTTCAAGAATCACCCATCTGTCCCTTGGCATGGCTCAAATTTAGACGTTCTGTCTCATTGGCTCAGCCTAGTTTATACCCCAAACTCCTCCCCCCCCCCCCCCATCTTTTGTGTGTGTTGTTTTCTTCAAGTTTTTTTTTTTTTTTTTTTTTTGGGAATCGGGGGATATCATGAAGGCAATTCCACGGGGAGCTAGCAACATAACAAATGGGAATGGGTCATTTGGGGTAATAACGTGCCGCCTTTGTCGACCTGCGTCCTACAGCTAGAATGGTTTGTTGGGCAGGCCAGTGGATAAGGTTCAAATCTGAAGATGTAGGGTTCTCATTTGATCGTGGGGGTTGGTAAAATAATATCCTACATTACAAAATCCGATCTTGAGGATGGAAGCCCATGACAATCTGAACCATAGCATTTAATCGTAACCATAATATATTTAGAAGCTGTTACCAACTTCACGAACATATTTATTAATAGAAGGTGTTACCCATCCCACTGACCAGATCAAACTAAAGTGGTGGTTTAAATAGAACCGCTGCAAGAACATGCTTCATTGTCTAATGCTATGGCGGCTACTGATTTTTAAAAGAAAATTAAATCAATCAGGAATATATAGATTATTTACATTTCTTTTCATTTCGGTAAATAGCCGTTTCTTTTTAAAGCTAAACCCTGAATAAAATAATAAATGTTTATGATTTAGACTCGTCTCCACGGGTATAAAAAGCAAGTGAAGTTAAATCAAAGCTTATCATAGGCATAGATCTGGAGAGTCAAATTTGTTCTTCTGGATTGAGCCGAGACCTGTTCACAATTTATTCCTTTCGGAAAATGTATAGCTAACGATCTAACACATACTGGCGTAGTGACTGTATTCTGGCGTAGTGACTGTATTCTGGCGTAGTGACTGTATTCTGGCGTAGTGACTGTATTCTGGCGTAGTGACTGTATTCTGGTGTAGTGACTGTATTCTGGCGTAGTGACTGAATTCTGGCGTAGTGACTGTATTCTGGCGTAGTGACTGTATTCTGGCGTAGTGACTGTATTCTGGCATAGTGACTGTATTCTGGCGTAGTGACTGTATTCTGGCGTAGTGACTGTATTCTGGCGTAGTGACTGTATTCTGGCGTAGTGACTGTATTCATTGTACTTCACTTTGTCAAAGGACGCACGTTTTAACCAAAGACGGATTCGTAATATAAAAGAAGTTTAAGTACATTTAGAAGGCAGTAGTACCTAAGACACCACCACCCCTTTTTTAAAAACACAAACCCCAACAATAACATAAAATAAATATATATATGAAAAAGACAACAACAAAAAAACAAAAAAAACAAAAACATAACTCTAACATTGTGTGATTTCAACTTCAAGTATAGATTTGTTTGTGTCTTTGTTAGAGGGAATTCTGGTAGTTGTCAGAAAAACGAAATAGGGGAAGGGGTGACAAATATAGTAGGTCAATGGGGGCGGGGGGTGATGATACAATTAGCTGGGGATTGAGGTAAGAGGAGAAATTGCACGAGGGTGGGGTGTAATCCCATTCGTGTCCTACTATTTCTAGTGCACTCGGGCGATTAAGAAAGTAATAATCAGTTTAGCATTGACCCTATTGGACATTGGGGCGGGCAGCTAGACCAGACACGCAACACATAAATGGCGTTATGCACGCTATGCTTACGCACGCCGGGACGCGATACTTTGCTGACACGATGCTGTACGAAATGTAGGGGACCCGTGGATCCGATACTTTGTGGACACGATGCTGTACGAAATGTAGGGGACACGTGGACCCGATACTTTGTGGACACGATGCTGTACGAAATTTAGGGGACCCGTGGACACGATACTTTGCTGACACGATGCTGTACGAAATGTAGGGGACCCGATAGATGATGCAGGGGTTAAAAAAAAAAGGAGATGAAACTGGGTCATGCGGTAGAGTTGAACTAGGGTTTACCACAAGCACCAGTTACCATCAAGGCAAATACCACTTCAGCAACAGAACATAAAATGTAAAGCACTCGAACAAGATGATAACACTCAGTCATCAAATGTGCAAGAATAAGCCAAGATCTGACTTAAAACATTACTGGATGCAAAACACTTAGATAAGATATTCAACACTCAGCAACAGATGTATAAGAACACACCCCGAGATGTATAAGACGAAAACACCATGAGATTTAAAAGAACACGCCATGCAATGTACTAGAATACATTAGATGTACAAGAACACATCCCCGAGATGTACAAGAATTTCGGTTTCGGTGCCGAAAGTTGCCATTTGATTATTTCGGCGTAGTTTAATTTTCGGCCGAAATAGAAAAGTTAACTTTCGGTTTATTTTAGGCTTCAGTCGAAAGTTTATAAGAAATAAAATCATGCAGATCATTAACATTTCCATTATATTTTTTTTAATTAAAAACTTCGTATAATAATTATCACAATAAACGTAGTTCAAAATTAGTTAAACTTTTGTTTAATTTGGGTCAAAATCTAAAATTAGCCGACCAATGATAATTGCGGATAAACTAAAACTTTAAACGTCGCCCAATAAGAATGCGTGTAACAACGAAAATGTATGGTGAAGCGGAAGAAAGCGTTCCTTCAAGGCTTATGTTTGGCTGTGTTAGTGGGCCGTACCAATAACTAAAATACGCAGGCAAAGCTTTCGATCGACACCCCTCACTCCAAGCAAAATTTTCTCTTACGACACAACGTATTTTAAATACATTTGTAACACCTTTAAATTCATTTTTAATTCAAACGGTAAAAGCCAAAGTATTCAAGAGATGTTCAACTATTAAAATTCACGACAATCTCTCTTTTTCATATAGAAAGAATATAAATATCGATACTTCTCCCCCCCCCCCCCCACACACATAAAAAAAATTATTTAATTAAAAAAAAATCATTTTTTGACATGCGCAGAACGTATGTGCGAACGAGTTTCGAAATATTTAAAACGTTCGTTTTCAGCCGAAAGTCTTGTTAAGCTTTTGGTTTCGGCTCCGGTTTAGGGCGAACGTCATTTTTAATTTTAGGTCTGATTTCGGCCGCAATTTGACAATCACATTCGGTCGGTCACTAACAAGAACACATCATGAGATTTACAACAGTACATCCTGAGATGTACAAGAAAACGCCAAGAGATGTATGAGAATACAACCTGAGATGTACAAGAACCATCTGAGATGTACAAGAATACACAATTAAGATGTACAAGAACATACCACGAAATGTACAATAATACACCATGAGATGTACACTAATACACCATAAGATGTATGCGAATACACCATGAGATGTACAAGAATACACCATAAGATGTACAAGAATATACCAAGAGATGTACAAGAATACACCATGAAATTTACAACACTTACCCCTTGTTCGGCCTCCAAGAACAACAGAAGATCGTCTGTTGACATGTAGTCAGCGTTGCTTGCATATCTGGGAATAGAGACAAACATGTCACATGACAACATATCTGGGAATAGAGACACACGTGTCACATGACAACATATCTGTGAAGAGAGACAAACATGTCACATGACAACATATCTGGGAATAGAGACACACATGTCACATGACAACACATCTGGGAATAGAGACAAACATGTCACATGACAACATATCTGGGAATAGAGACAATCATGTCATATGACAACATATCTGGGAATAGAGACAAACATGTCACATGACAACATATCTGGGAACAAAGACACACATGTCACATGACAACGTATCTGGGAATAGAGACAAACATGTTACATGACAGCATATCTGGGAACAGAGACAAACATGTCACATGACAGCATATCTGGGAACAGAGACAAACATGTCACATGACAACACAGCTGGGAACAGAGATAAACATGTCATATTACAACACAGCTGGGAATAGTTGGGTTTACCAGCAGCAGTAAAACATGTTCAGAGACTTAAGTCGAATACTTCATAGCACTGCATGTATAAACTTAAATGTGACTACTAGAAAGTGGTAATATGATCATATATATATATATATATATATGATCATATTACCACTTTCTAGTAGTCACATTTAAGTTTATATATATATAACACAAATATACATTTGTAAAACGTATAAAAACTTGTCATAAAAACGTGTGATTCAAAAGGCGTTTATTTATTTGATGCATTTTTGTTTCTGAATAAACGTTAATCAATTTTTCGTTGACATTTTATTTACCTTAGATTGATGCTGTTTTCAATAGTTTTATTTACTAGAACAGTAACACACCCACAAAAAATGGTTGAGCCATGGCGTAACGTGCAGGTACGCGCTTCGTTGCCAACAAGGATTAATGACCGAGGGGGTAAGTCGAAGCCTGTGAAGATTTGACATGATGAGCGCAGGTATCTGGCACAACAAGTGATCGACCCTGAGCTGATTTTAACAGGGGGGTGGGGAGGATGAAGCTTGATTGTGGGTACATGTGAAGGTTCGTCCCGAGACAAACATTACGACACAGTATGGTGACGAAAATACACATGTGCAAATATTCAAGAGACTCACTAGGGTAGAAATTGATTTTAATAAACGAGAAAACAAAAGTGGACGCAGAAAAGAAACACTTTTAAATAAATACATGCATATGTAACAAGAACAGTTAATGCAGGAATTGTGTATAATGGAATCTTTAGGCTGGGGTACCGCACTATATAAGACAACTAATAATAATAATAATGAAACGCCAGGAAAAAACTGTTCAAAATGGCGCAGCTGATGAGAAAATAGTTTTAATACTATACAGGCAGAGATTCTAGCAATCTGCTCACTTAATATTCCAAATCTCATATATACGAGCTGTTGTCATACAATGGGAGCTGTCTACAAAGATATTTATAAAATAAAATATTCCGTCACCAAATATATAGCAGATGTCATAAACAGAATTAGCTGTTAGAAAATCTTAACCAGCACGTACCCTACACTCTTCCCCAAACCCCCCATATATCCAGAGTATAAGCCAAACTTGACCCCCCCCCCCCCCCCCAACCCCATTCCACCAGGGCAGAATGTAAAGCGCTTGAAACGGAACTGAAACACTTTTGAGAAAAAGACAGAAAAATCTGTGAACCAGATGCCAAGGGCCACTTTTCTCGAACGGAAATTTTTCATACATTTTTTGGGCGGGTTGTTTCCTTGAACATTAGCAAACGTTTGCCTCGAGTTTCTGATAAATGAGTTCTGACGAAATCCCCGCTATCTCTTACGGATCCACGACCTCTTCCTTGGATCATTGTATTGTGTGGCACTAGCTCTCGCTCCCATGATCTCATTGGGGCATCATTGTATTGTGTGGTACGAGCTCTCTCGCTCCCATGATCTCATTCGGGGATCATTGTATTGTGTGGTACGAGCTCTCTCACCCATGATCTCAATCTGGGATCATTGTATTGTGTGGTACGAGCTCTCTCTCCCATGATCCCAGAATGGGATCATTGTGTTATATGTCACGGGCTCACTCGCCTATGATCCCATTCTGGGATCATTGTATTGTGTGGCACGAGCTCTCTCTCCCATGATCCCATTCTGGGATCATTGTATTGTGTGGCATGGGCTCCCTCACTCATGATGTATTGTGTGGCACGAGCTCTCTCTCCCATGAAATCTGTCACGGATCCACGATCTCTTCCTGGGATCATTGTATTGTGTGGCACGAGCTCTCTCTCCCATGAGATCTGTAACATGAGCACCTGCGACTTACTGACACAAAATGGCTGGGAAAGAACATCAGTGCGTGACATACAATGTCATTTCCTTTGTCTAAACGTGAGAATCTGACATTCAGTATCATTTTTCTTGTCTACTTGTACACATGTGACATTATGCAATGTTTTCCTCTTAACATTTATATACGTGACATCGTATGTCATCTCCTTGGTCTACGTGTACATATGTGACATTCAATTTCCGGTCCCTTTCAATATTGACACATGAGACATACTATGCCTTAAAGCAGCGCTTCTCAGCCTGTTGGTTGCGACCCCTTTGGGGATCGAACGACCATTACACAGGGGTCGCCTACGACCATCAGAAAACATATTTATGAAGTAGCAACAAAAATTAATCTTATTGTTTTGTAATGATACCTCAGCATTGACACGTGGGACATACTATGCCCTTTTTTCGTGTGATCCCGTTTAAAATAGGAGTTAATCATGCCTTGTAATGACACCTAAAAACACGCTAAATGACATGCGCTATGTCTGCCCATTAAACACAGATTTTTTGAGTTTGAGAAACTAAGTAAACATTGATATATCCGTGTAATGTTATCACACAATCATACAAACAAAGTCCAAGGAGCTAGGAAGTATTTATGCCAGGTGGATTGAAGTATATAGGAAGTAGATTTTCCAAGATGACTCGGAGAAGGGAATTAGAGGCAGACACCAAAAAGAGTGGGTTCAACTGGGGACAGCTGGAGAGACTTGCCCAAGACCGGGATGCCTGGAGAGCCTTTGTTTGTGGCTTATGCCCCAGACGGGACGACAGGCGATGATGAGATTTGCCAAGTGGATAGAGGTATATATTACCACTTCAGTGGCTCCTAAGTTGTCATTATTGCTTGTCCTTCGCATGACAAGATGACCAAGGATTGAGTAGTATTCTGTAGTGTGTTTAAAGTGAGGGAGAGTTGCTCTGTCAGACTCACTCACTCGTCCTTGCCTATTTGTTCCAATGGCAAGACTTAGTCAAGACGACTGGCAATAGACCAGGATGCAGTGGATGACCAGCAGTAGCTCAATTCGTCAGCCTCACTCACTCGTCCTTGCCTATTTGTTCCAATGGCAAGACTTAGTCAAGACGACTGGCAATAGACCAGGATGCAGTGGATGACCAGCAGTGTTTTTCACTATGCTCTTTATGCGTTCCACATCGTAGGAGTTTCCCGAATGTTCAATACCGCCTACGGGACTCCGAGTTTGATTACAGTGTTTGCTTTCTCTAAGATGAGTTTGGATGTTGGTGCATGGTGTTTTTTGCTTGTCTGGGCTTTTGATGGGGGACTGAGCTCCAGTCCACAAGCTTGGGATTGACTCAGCTTAGACCACTCAGCCACCCGGCACGCCAAGTTGTAGTACGAATGTCAGAGGCTCCTTTGTTACCCTATAAATGTGAGTACCTCCGACATTTTCCAACCCTCTATACCACATTGTAACTTGGTTAAATATGCCATACACTACAAATACTAAGTAAGTGAATTACCTGACAAGAAGAAAATAGATTTCCGGCCGTGTGGAAATCTCCTTGAAGAGTGAGATGAACTCTTCGCTGCTGAGTCGCCCTTTCTTTCCGTCTCCTCTCTTCATCTCCAGCTCCTGTGAGAGAGTTAAAACAATTTGAGGAGAAATGCTCGTGGGAGTTTGGGAAATAATTTGATGAGGCATGCAAGACGAGTTGTGAAAAGGTGTAAAGCACTTAGTCACTAATGAATTAGACTACCACTCCCAGGTGAATTCACTAAGTAATTTAAAAAGGGGAAACTTGAGATGGTCAAAGATATAATATAGTAGCGGACTATAATACAGATGAAATAAAAAATTTAAATGGAACAGTAGACGATAATTGTATGGACATTGGATCATCATTAGCAGGACAGTAGCTTATCAAAGATAGGACATTGGATCACCATTAGAGAGTACACTAGAATATCAGAGAGGACATTGGATCACCCCTTGGGTAGGACAGTAGAATATCTGTGAATGGACAAGGGATCGTCATAGATAGGATGGAAGAAACTACTATCCAAGATACAGACACTATTTCATAAATGAATTAAAGTCTACGTCCTCTAATACAGCAGTTCTCAACCTGTAGGTCGCGACCCCTTTAGGGGGTCGAACCACCCTCTCACAGGGGTCGCCTAACACTATAGGAAAACAAATATGCTCTAAAGTTATGAAGTAGCAACGAAAATAAAATTGTGGTTGGGGGTCTCCACAACATGAGGATCTGTATTAAAAGATCGCGGCATTAAGACGGTTGAGAACTACTGCTCTAATATGTTATTTTTTTTTCCATTATATTCTTTCACTAGACGGTCGTTGGGCGCAGATGGATATGGTACAAGTATTCCTGGTGTCAACCAACCCTGAAATTACACATGGTTATATATCAAAGTTCAACAGTCTGTAATTGAGATATTTCTTAGTTTATAGAACCAAGTCAAACCTTGACCAAAATCCAATCTCAAGTTCTTGATAAACATTTCTAAACAGAAAAGAAAAAAAAAACACAGAAAAAAAAGTAATCGTCAATTTCCTTATTCAAATACGAAGATGAATCCAAGTACCAGGATTTCCCATCGCGTAGCACCGAGAGGCCCCACCACGCCACCCCCCCCCCCCCCCACGCCCCAACAACCATCTGAGACATCATCGTGAGCCACCACAATGGTAAAATTTCTTTCCAGGGCCCCGTCGCCGCGGATACCCGCTTTGGTTAATCTGATCCATAGAACCGAAACAAATTGAACGAGTCTATAAATATTCTCTCATTTCTCTCTGGTGCGGTAGTAATGTCTGACCCCCCCCCCCCCACCCACACCCTTTTCCAAAACCCCCAAATAATCACTATCGTTTAAATTCAGTGAGTCGCACGCAGTTATATTTGTGAATGCTTGGATTAAACAAGCTTACTTATTAAAATAGTAGGGAACTGGTCATCTCCAAGAGTGAATTTGAGGGATTAGACAGATGAATCACTGACAGTGCCACTGGACTCTTCCAACAGTGACTTTGTCAGTAGGAGGGATTAGACGAGTTGACTTTATTGAAATAGTGGGAACTGATCTCTACCAAGAATAGCTTAAGTTAGTTGGAGGGATTAGTCAGTAAACTTAATGATAAAGCGGAACTGATCTCATCCAAGAGTGACATAGTTGGAGGGATTAGTCAGTAGACTTAATGATAAAGCGGAACTGATCTCATCCAAGAGTGACATAAGTCAGTTGGAGGGATTAGTCAGTAAACTTAATGATAAAGCGGAACTGATCTCATCCAAGAGTGACATAGTTGGAGGGATTAGTCAGTAGACTTAATGATAAAGCGGAACTGATCTCATCCAAGAGTGAATTAAGTCAGTTGGAGGGATTAGTGAGTAGACATAATGATAAAGCGGAACTGATCTCATCCAAGAGTGACTTAAGTCAGTTGGAGGGATTAGTCAGTTGACTTCAGCGTTGTTAAAAATCCCTTTTTAAATATAATTTTTATTTTTAATAAATCTGAGTTATTTAAAAAATGGATTTCTTTATATTTTGAATAATATAAACTTTTATAAAGATTCCACATAATGTAGTAACAAATTTTTTAAGTCAGTTTTTTGGCTTTATATTGGATCTTAACATTCTTACACTATTAGAAAAATTAATAAAAATCTTTAATGAAATACATTTTAATGGATTTTCATACTTTTTTCCCAACTTAAATTTGTTATTTTAGTGTAATAAAATTGATGACGAAATATCATAGAATTAACTAAACAAAGGTTTAGAAACTTACAATCCACTATAGTTATTGTGTTAATATATTCTCCATCTAATTTTTATGAATACGCATTTCAATGTAGTTTCAGTTGCACACTTTCATCAAATTATCCATATCAATGTCATGATATTGCCATTCGTCAATGTCATCAGACTTTTCGCCAAAGTCAATTGACTCCACCAAAGCTTTGTCATTAAAGAGTTTGAATAGAAAAACAAAGTTTCCATCTTTCCCAACCCCCAAGTCAATTTATAATTTCTAAAAACTGAAAAGATTAATAGAATAAAAATGGAACTTCTAATCAAAGCTGTGCAATCAAAATAACACATTAAGAAATAATTTATTATGTGACTAATGATACATACAAACAAACACACGTTTTTTTTGCAGCTGGTGACTTTAAATATAAATAGATTGGATAAATATATATAAATAAAATAAATTAAAATACTTTTTTTTAAATTTGAAAAATGATTTTTATTGTTCCGATTCAAATCGATTTAAAATCCATTATTTAAATCGGTTGATTTAAGCCATCTCAACCCTGTCTGACTGACAGCGGTTTCTGCCAAGCGTAATTTTCACGAGTGGTTTTGACGGTCAGGAGACCGCTGGACGATTCAGACCAGTTCAGTCATTAACTATATCCACCTTCTTTGCTTAGCAATAGTGCGTCTTCTCATAGTATGGAATTAAAGAAATCGATCGCGTCCTGTCATAGTATCGTGTTAAAGAAACCCATAGCGTCCTATGGTTGTATCGTGTTAAAGAAATCGATAGCTTCCGATGATCAAAACTTTCCCATAAGAAAGATATCAAATTCCATTTGAATTTAATTTGTTGAAAGGATACACACTGTAACTCTGACAAGTTTCAACATCTTTACGAAGACGATTGGTTTCCATAAATGCGTTATTGAAACAGCTACCGGTACACCAACTCGATTACACAAATAAGACGTAATGCAGTGAAGCAAGGATGTCAATACGTCCAATATCGTTCTGCGAGATAAATCACGGGCCGCTCAACCAGCTATGACCATTGAATATTGGTTTTAAACCATCCCACTTGTGTGTTGGAGCTGACGTATACGTTTTCTGCATGAAGTCTACGCACAGGCAGATTCTCCTAACTTATCTCGGCCACACATATACATTGAACTCAGACCTACACCCCCCCCCCCCCTTTTCTGTATATATATTGCCCCCAAAAATGGCTTTTAAGCAAATTGGCAAACAGGATCGGTCGGCGGGGATCGATTTTACCTTCCATTTCACCGAATGAACAACAAAACTGCCATAATCAGGGCAGGAGAGAGAAAATATGGGGGCAGTTTTGCGTTCAAATAGGGGCAGAGAAAGATATAGGAGACGGGGTTAAAATGGTGTCAGAGAAATTTACATGGAATTGGGTTTAAAAAATGTAAGAGAAATTATCAGGGAATGGTGTTAAATAGTGTAAGAGAAATTATCAGGGAATGGTGTTGAAACATGTCCAGAGAAAGATATCGGGAATTTGAGATTGAAATAGAGCCAGAGAAAGATATCGGGAATATGATTGAAATAGAGCCAGAGAAAGATATCGGGAATATGATGATTGAAATAGAGCCAGAGAAAGATATCGGGAATATGATTGAAATAGAGCCAGAGAAAGATATCGGGAAAATGATGATTGAAATAGAGCCAGAGAAAGATATCGGGAATATGATGATTGAAATAGGGCCAGAGAAAGATATCGGGAATATGATGATTGAAATAGAGCCGAGAAAGATATCGGGAATATGATGATTGAAATAGAGCCAGAGAAAGATATCGGGAATATGATTGAAATAGAGCCAGAGAAAGATATCGGGAATATGATGATTGAAATAGAGCCAGAGAAAGATATCGGGAATATGATGATTGAAATAGAGCCAGAGAAAGATATCGGGAAAATGATGATTGAAATAGAGCCAGAGAAAGATATCGGGAATATGATGATTGAAATAGGGCCAGAGAAAGATATCGGGAATATGATGATTGAAATAGAGCCAGAGAAAGATATCGGGAATATGATGATTGAAATAGAGCCAGAGAAAGATATCGGAAAAATGATGATTGAAATAGAGCCAGAGAAAGATATCGGGAATATGATGATTTAAATAGGGCCAGAGAAAGATATCGGGAATATGATGATTGAAATAGAGCCAGAGAAAGATATCGGGAATATGATGATTGAAATAGGGCCAGAGAAAGATATCGGGAATATGATGATTGAAATAGGTCTAGAGACAGATATTGGAATGAAATTTAATTCGTTTCAGTGAAGATGCATAAAATGCTTTAAATATGCTCAGAGAGAGAAGTAGAGAAAGGGGTTAAAATATGGTCAGAGAGAGAGAGAGAGAGAGAGAGAGAGAGAGAGAGAGAGAGAGGGAGAGAGAGAGAGAGAGAGGTACAGAAAGGGGTTGAAATATAGTCTTACCTTAAGTTTCTGACATATAACAGACGTTGTTATGGTGGTGTTGATTCGTTTCATAAGGCTGACCACTCGGTTGTCCTCCAATGTCCCGTCGTCGGGTGAAGCCGATTCAAACATCTCCAGCAACCAAGTAAAGTATCGTTAAGGGGAAAAACCCCAAAGGTGGATCCCTTATCCCAGTGATAAAGCCACCATCATTTGATATCACAAGTATCCTTTGAAATAAAAACTAATATCTGCTATAAACTATTCCCAGTTATATAACCTATACTCGCTGATATAACCAGTGCTTCTTTATATAAAAAGTTATCGCTATAACCACTACCTACATATATATCCTTTAAACCGGTGGTTCTAAACTGTTAGGATCAAACACATTTTCAAAAAAAAAAAAATATAAAAAAAAAATAATAATAATGATAACGTCAGCCATAGCCCATTTCTAACACAGCAAAAAATTATTTTTTTCCGAATATACACGATCCTTTTAGAAGATTGAACAAAGCAATAAATCTAAAAGTGTAAATGTATCCCTCTCTTTGACTATTTGATCTTGGACCTCTCCCGTTTCAATGGATCGATTTAAGTGAAATACCAGAAGGGATCTCGATCCCACTTAACAACCCAGATATATATCCATAACAATCACAACGTAATTTAAGGATATGCGTCTCTCATCCTTTGCATGTCCCCAATGGCACTTGTTGCTGGGAAAGAGAAGAAGAAACAAAAACTATAGGGTACAAAATGTTTAGAATGAGATAAAATAATAGCAAATAAGCATCAGCATGTATTAAGGCAATTAACCCCTTGTGGATACAGCACCACATCGGCAGCCACCAGGGGGAGGTGATCAGTGTTTGTCTTGTTCAGATGTGCTTGTATTCAAAACGAAACGGGGGAAGAGAGCGACAGGAAGAATAATAGAGAAATTCCATGAGGAAAAAAGAACGAGGATGGGGAAAAAACAAACAAACACAGAGATATTTGATCAGTCTGATAATAGCAATTAAATTCATTGGAGGAAAACAGGCGGGAGTCAGAGAAAAGGCAGTAGGAGTTAAGAGAATGTGCAGTGGGAGTTAAAAAGAATGGGGCGTACGAGTTAAGAGAATGGGCAATGGGAGTTAAGAGAATGGGCAGTAGGAGTTAAGAGAATGGGGAGGATTTGAAGCAAATATGCAGCAGGTGTTGATGAGAATGGACAGAAGGAGATAAAGAGAATATGCAGTAGGAGAAAAACAGAAGTACCAGTAGGAGACATATTTATGTCTTTAACATTAATTGTTTCTACACCTGGTTATAAATATTAATAACACCATTTGTAAACATTGCAAATGCTTGGTTAGAAATTTAGAAATGTCCATGTAGTTGGCCATAAGTAGGAGACCATGCGAACATTGCAAATGCTTGGTTAGAAATTTAGAAATGTCCATGTAGTTGGCCATAAGTAACGAGGCCTAATGTTGGAATTTATATGTAGGTGGTCCTTGGTATGAATTCATAAGTAGATTGCTAGATGAATGGCGAGCATTTGAAGTTGGCTATATATAGGGGCCATATGTTATGTTTGCTACATTTTAGGGACCATATCTAGTCGGCCATGTGTATTAGCAGTCTCGCCACAACACTTTTCCAACCAAATTAAACACATGTTAACTGACTCGTTTAGCGCCTATATTGCAAGCACACAACTTCACGTTTTTCTGTGCACACAACCTCACGTTTTACTGTGCACACAACCTCACGTTTTTCTGTGCACACAACCTCACGTTTTTTCTGTGCACACAACCTCGCGTTTTTCTGTATTTCGATTTCATTTTTTTTTTTAAAAGGGTAAAAATTCATTTAAATTTTTAAAACCGACTAGCTAGGCCGAATGTGGAAATCTATCTATTACCCAGGACGTGTCTGCTGACAGCAAGACAGAGATCAACAAAGGGCCTTCAACGATGAAATGAATATTCTTCATCATTCACGTGACAAGATGCAAATGATGCGATGGCCGGCAAATAAAGTGAGCTTGGTCTGGTCTACAAGCCCCAATCACGTTCCCCAACAAGCCCCAATCATGTTCCCCCAATAAGCCCCGGCCAGCCCCACTTGAAGATATGAAAGGCGCCGCGTCATTATTCCCATCCTGAAAGTAGAGCCGTCTTCCTTGGGGAGGTAGAGAAACTCAATTAGTCGTATCTTAGTGACCACACCGCTCTGATGAGAAGCTTCCGGTCGCTTGGACGATGAAAATCGAACGGCCCCATATTAACAGCTAGACAAGGTCACCGGCGCACACATTCTCAAAAACGTGGTAAGTATAAGTTGTACTTTTTATGAGGTGTGTGGTTTGGGGGGGGGGGGGGCATAGTCCTTTAGTCAACGTATGGCTTCACACAGTCACGTCTGAGACTGTAGCCAACATATGACTTCACCCACAGTCATGTCTGAGTATGTAGCCAGCATGATTTTTGCAAATACACAGTTGTTCGTTAGAATTCATCTGACGCACGACAGTGGTTGGTGAAAACTCAAGTTTCTATTTTATCCTTGTTTGTATAGATCATTCATTTAGTTAAAAGAATCTACCCATATTGGCTGACCAGTGTTGCGAACTAATATGTTCAATGTAAAGTACATGGTCTGCAATAAAGCACAATGTTAAGAGTCTTAATTTTTGACGTGTCGGCCTGACCTGGCAGTGTGACCTATTAGCCGGCCCTTAACATTCACTAAATGTACAGCAATGACGAGCATAAGTCAGATTGAGAGAACAATGGTCACGATATGAACTTCACGGACCGACCGCTCTAAAGCTATAACACACACATGTTTACAAAACGCGTGAGCTGTTCTTTTCACAGTTGGTCATTTGTAACTGCATAATATAAATACTTTCTGGGGCATGGCTGCACGGGGCATTGGTGTATGTGACATTGTTGCATGTGACATTGTTGCATGTGACATTGTTGTATGTGACATTGTTGTATGTGACGTTGTTGTATGTGACATTGTTGTGTTTGCCATCGGTGAATGGGACATTGGTGTATAGGACATTAGTGTCTGTTACATGGCTGTATGGGACATTGGTGAATTGTATAGGACATTAGGGTATGTTACATGGCTGTATGGAACATTGGCGTATAGGACATTAGTGTATGTTACATGGCTGTATGGGACATTGGTGTATAGGACATGAGTGTATGTTATATGGCTGTATGGGACATTGGTGCATTGTATAGGACATTAGGGTATGTTACATGGCTGTATGGGACATTGGCGTATATGACAGTGTATGTTACATGGCTGTATGGGACATTGGTGTATAGGACATTAGTGTATGTTACATGGCTGTATGGGACATTGGTGTATTGTATAGGACTTAAGTGTATGTTACATGGCTGTATGGGACATTGGTGTATAGGACATTAGTGTATGTTACATGGATGTATGGGACATTGGTGTATTGTATAGGACTTAAGTGTATGTTACATGGCTGTATGGGACATTGGTGTATAGGACATTAGTGTATGTTACATGGCTGTATGGGACATTGGTGCATTGTATAGGACATTAGGGTATGTTACATGGCTGTATGGGACATTGGCGTATAGGACATTAGTGTATGTTACATGGCTGTATGGGACATTGGTGTATAGGACATTAGTGTATGTTACATGGCTGTATGGGACATTGGTGTATTGTATAGGACTTAAGTGTATGTTACATGGCTGTATGGGACATTGGTGTATAGGACATTAGTGTATGTTACATGGCTGTATGGGACATTGGTGCATTGTATAGGACATTAGGGTATGTTACATGGCTGTATGGGACATTGGCGTATAGGACATTAGGGTATGTTACATGGCTGTATGGGACATTGGCGTATAGGACATTAGTGTATGTTACATGGCTGTATGGGACATTGGTGTATAGGACATTAGTGTATGTTACATGGCTGTATGGGACATTGGTGTATTGTATAGGACTTAAGTGTATGTTACATGGCTTTATGGGACATTGGTGTATAGGACATTAGTGTATGTTACATGGCTGTATGGGACATTGGTGTATTGTATGGGACATTAGTGTATGTTACATGGCTGTATGGGACATTGGTGTATAGGACATTAGTGTATGTTACATGGCTGTATGGGACATTGGTGTATTGTATAGGACTTAAGTGTATGTTACATGGCTGTATGGGACATTGGTGTATAGGACATTAGTGTATGTTACATGGCTGTATGGGACATTGGTGCATTTTATAGGACATTAGGGTATGTTACATGGTTGTATGGGACATTGGCGTATAGGACATTAGTGTATGTTACATGGCTGTATGGGACATTGTTGTATAGGACATTAGTGTATGTTACATGGCTGTATGGGACATTGGTGTATTGTATAGGACTTAAGTGTATGTTACATGGCTGTATGGGACATTGGTGTATAGGACATTAGTGTATGTTACATGGCTGTATGGGACATTGGTGTATTGTATGGGGCATTAGTGTATGTTACATGGCTGTATGGGACATTGGCGTATAGGACATCAGTGTATGTTACATGGCTGTATGGGACATTGGTGTATAGGACATTAGTGTATGTTACATGGCTGTATGGGACATTGGTGTATTGTATAGGACTTAAGTGTATGTTACATGGCTTTATGGGACATTGGTGTATAGGACATTAGTGTATGTTACATGGCTGTATGGGACATTGGCGTATAGGACATTAGTGTATGTTACATGGCTGTATGGGACATTGGTGTATGTTACATGGCTGTATGGGACATTGGCGAATAGGACATTAGTGTATGTTACATGGCTGTATGGGACATTGGCGTATAGGACATCAGTGTATGTTACATGGCTGTATGGGACATTGGTGTATTGTATAGGACATTAGTGTATGTTACATGGCTGTATGGGACATTGGTGTATTGTATAGGACATTAGTGTATGTTACATGGCTGTATGGGACATTGACGTATAGGACATCAGTGTATGTTACATGGCTGTATGGGACATTGGTGTATTGTATGGGACATTAGTGTATGTGACATGGCTGTATGGGACATTGGTGTATTGCATGGGACATTAGTGTATGTTAATGGCTGTATGGGACATTGGCGTATAGGACATCAGTGTGTTACATGGCTGTATGGGACATTGGTGTATTGTATGGGACATTAGTGTATGTTACATGGCTGTATGGGACATTGGCGTATAGGACATCAGTGTATGTTACATGGCTGTATGCGACATTGGTGTATTGTATGGGACATAAGTGTATGTCACACGGCTGTATGGCTCTACTATTCCTTGGTCAAACACAATAGAAATCAAACATTACTTCATGGGCTAGAGATTATATTGAACAACCTCAGAAAGATATCAAGATGGAGGGCGGATGCTTCCTACAGAGCCCTTTTAGGACAGGTGCGCTATTGCGTAAGAAGAAAATAGGTAGATTATCAAAACAAAAGCCAATTTCTTGTGAAATCCCCCATTTCCCCTGATCCGTGGTACGGTGTATATAATAATTTCAAACTCGGATACTCTTTAGTAACTTTTATTCCATTGTGCAAGAAGAAATGGTACTTGGCAAAAATATTTTAGATACTTTCAGATATACATAATTTAAAAAATTGATGTCTTTCAGAATTTTGTCATGACTTTCAAAATAAAATTTAAAAAATGTAGAATTGAAATGATGAGACAACAATGGCTGAGACAGACAACAAAATGGCTGAGACCGACAAGGAACCAATTGTGTTTTCTTAAGAGGTTTTTGTGTCAAGGGATCTCCTGGGCGTAGCTAGTTTTAAAAAAAATATATCTTCAATGATCTTTGAAAGGAATCGATCTGCCAATCGATTTCCCCTTTGAACAAATATTTTAATAATGAGAGTAAGTTGATGCACAAATCAGACATCATGAAATTCAAGCGATTAGGGAGACGATGACTATGGAAGGCAAAGTTTGATGCTGGTTTAACATAAAGCACGCTGTCGGTTTAACATAAAGCTAGATGTTGGTTTAACATAAAGCTAGCTGTTGGTTTAACATAAAGCTAGCTGCTGGTTTAACATAAAGCTAGCTGCTGGTTTAACATAAAGCTAGTTGCTGGTTTAACATAACGACTGATATTGGATTAACACGAATTTAAAACTCTGGTTGAGCTGGCGAGAGGGGTAGGAGAGAAAATCAAGGAAAGAATGGGAAGTGCTAGAAAGTGAACGGAGATGCCTTTAAAACCTTTAAAAGGAGTCTTGGTATGTAGATATGAACTATTGTCTCCACTGTTATGAAGTGAAGGCCATTGTGTAAAATTAACTCGGTACGAATCATTTTTTAGTACAGAGTATCCCCCGGATCATTTACAACAAACATGTGTTTGTCTCTTTAGTAGAGATTAGCAGGTCTCCAAGGTCACCTGTAAGGAGATGGGTGTTTATTTTCAAACACTCACCGATCGATTTCAGAGTTCACCGTCATCGTCCCTCCAGCTAACGATCAAATGTTATCTCAATAAACACGATTTAGGAGCCTGCCATTACACGAGGGCCGCTCGAGGGCCGGTCTAAGGCGATGTTTAAAGCAGGACAAAATAGGCATCGAATAAAGCAGAGAGAAACCGTTAACACCGTATTGGTCGGCTACAGACACGCCAGGAGGGGTTTATGTCAATCAGGAGCCGAATCACCTGGCACTGGTCGGCTACCCGCATGTCAATGGATTATCTGAATCAGTAGCCTAATCACCTGGGACTGGTCAGTTACAAGTACGTCAGACTGGAGGGTTTTAGGCCAGTGGTTTATCTAAATCAGGAAGCTAATCACCTGGCACTGGTCAGCTACACGAGTGTCAGAGTGTCAGGGTTATGTCATTGATTTATAGGAGCATAACCAGCTAGAATTGGTCATCTAAGATCTAAGCCAGCGGTTCACAACCTGTGGGTCGCGACCCCTTCGGGAATCGAACAACTCTTTCACATGGGTCGCCTAAGGCCATTGGAAAACACATAAACTCTACAGTTATGAAGAAGAAACGAACATAATTTTGTGGTTGGGGGGTCGCCACAACATGAGGAACGCGGCACTAGGAAGATTGAGAACCACCGATCTAAGCGAACGTCAGCCGGAAAAAAAGGGGGGGGGGGCATTGGGTGATAAATGGATGATCTTTCAACTCGCAGAATAGGTTGCTCTACAAGAAAATTTCTACTTCTTTACCTTCGACATAATTACCGGAAGAGCATTTAGTTTGCATTACGCACAACAAACATACTTTCGCCATGGCTGCATTTCAAACTTGATTTCAAAACTTGTGTAGGACGCCATGATTGTGTAAGGAGCATTCATTGTGCAGAATGCAATTATTGTGTAAGAGGCACTGATTGTGTAGGACGCAATGATTGTAAAAGGGCCATTGATTGTATAAGAAGCAATGATTGCGTAAGATGCATTGATTGCGTAGGGAGCAGTGATTTTACAGGAGACGTGATTGTGTACGGTGGCAGTGATTGTGTAAGGTGGCAGTGATTGTGTAAGGTGGCAGTGATTGTGTAAGGTGACAGTGATTGTGTAAGGGGACAGCGATTGTTTAAGGGGGCAGTGATTGTGTAAGGGGGCAGTGATTGTGTAAGGTGGCAGTGATTGTGTAAGGTGGCCGTGATTGTGTACGATGGTAGCGATGCAAAGGAATCCCAGGACAATGATTGAAAACAAGTTGAAGATCTGAGGATCTCGTGAAATGTCCAGTGCTCTCCAAAGGCGGCGATGAGTGGTCAATCACGAGTCGAGAGTGTCCCATTGTAGCGACGGTTGTGTCGACTAAACCTTTGGTCGGTCGTCTGCAGAAAGCCCACTCGAGACTCACGGTATGAGATGAGTTCAGCGGATGATTTTCTTTTTCTTTAAAGAAGATTAAAACCGTATACGGCTTTTTCACTTGGGAGTGACAATGACAATGGGAGTATGCCACAATACGAGTTGTCAGCCTGGACGGACAACGTCATTTGTATGAGCTGGCAACCTGGTGTGACAAACATCATTTGAAATGTGTCACAATATGAGATCTCAGCATTGAGTGACAATGACAATAGAAGTATGCCACAATACGAGTTGTCAACCTGGACGGACAGCGTCATTTGTATGAGCTGGCAACCTGGTTTGACAAACATCATTTGAAATGTGTCACAAAATGAGATCTCAGCATTAAGTGCCAATGACATGCGAAACATGTCACAAAAGCCGAAGGTGTGCCGACTTCGAGTGAATAAGCCATTGACACCACGTCCCAATACCGGACCTGTTTACCCTAAGATTCTTCAAAGCGTACACTATCATCACAAAATCGTTCAATACATTATATTAATAGTAAAAATACGCGTACAGTTTATATAATGTCTACAGCTCAAAATCGTACATTGTACGCCAAAATCGTAAGAGTAAACAGGTCTGCAATACCATCCAGCCCTGCGTTAATGGAGGATTCATCAAACTATTGGTATGATGTATACAAAAAACAGGCACCACAACAACAACAACAAAGGAATATGGTGTATACCTATTTCCATAGAATGTTTACCATAGTAACAATATGAGGACATTTTAATTATATATAGACAACGCGTTTCCTTGTCTAATCCGAGAATTTCTTTTCCCTTGTAGTTAGAATCGACTTGCCAATTTTTACCAACAAACCGATGCACAGATAAATATATTCCCAATAAACAGTTGGCATCGTTATTTCCCCAATAAAAATATTATATTGTATATGTAGTTATATTTCCCAATAAACAGATGTACATATTGTTTAATTTAAAAAAACATGTGTACATATAGTTATATGTGCCAATAAACAGGTGTACATATAATTATATTTCCACATTAAACAGGTGTACATACAGTTATATTTCCCAATAGACAGGTGTCAATTTAGTTATATTTCCACAATAAAAAGATGTACATACAGTTATATTTCCCAATAAACAGATGTGTATATAGTTATATTTCCACAATAAACAGGTGTACATACAGTTATATTTCCCAATAAACAGGTGTCAATTTAGTTATATTTCCCCAATAAAAAGATGTACATATAGTTATATTTTCCCATAATGCGGTGAAAAGCTACGTCAATGAACGGAACGATCAATGTCAGGAGATGCATAAATCATTTAAAAATAACGTAGCGGAAATATTGCCAGGAGGAAACGTGTGAAGTAATGGAAGCCTGACATTTGCAGTTGCCAGCTTGGGCTAATTATTCTCGGCGGCTCTAAAGTCTGTTGTTTATGGTCGGGTGGAAGTGCCTGAGAAATAAGATAATGGCAGGTGGATGACATATGTCATCATTAAGACATTGTGTCACCAACGACATGCTACAAAACAAAGTCATCAAACGTGTCAAAAACCCGATATCAGTGCCAGATGCCATCACAAACTCTGTAACAAAATACAAATAATGCGTCAATCGTTAAGGGTGCTTAACTATAACGAAGTGGATATTGGTACACGTGTACGAGATTTGAGAGGTTGGGATTACAAAACGATTTAAAATAGTATTGTTGGGTTTGTAAGACCAAATGAGGTATCAAATGAAAGTTAATTGAATGGACTATAAGTTTGTAAACTTAATTCTTCATTTTAACTAAAATAAACTACCACAAATGACATCCGAATAGCATTGAGTCTAATGGTACCCGGGTGCTAATGGCGGCGCTGAGTGTCCGGGTCCTTTATGGCTAATGCTATTACTTATAAATGCCAGAAGTATTTCCAACACACCCGATTAATTAACTATGCCACAAGTCTTTCCACCCCCACGTCTACCCTCATGATGTCTTACTAAAGCCGGTAAATAATATCAGATAAATGAAACATGTCTATAGTTTTAAAATATATCATAAAGAAGATAATTGTTAAATGTTAAAAACTACACTATACCTATCGATTTGCAAGATGAAATTTCAGCATCATTTATGCAGTGGTTCTAACTCCTTTGTACGTCATGTTGCTTTGAACTGACGACATTGCAGATAGTGTCGTAAAACGTTATCAGTTGAACTTATCAACACGGACACACACCCCCCTCACACACACACACACACACACACAAATACCGATCTTAGTGGAGCTTCTTTTATTTATTTTGTTGATGGCTACGCGGACTCAATGTTGAGAACCCCTGCCCTGATGGATTCCTGTCAGACACGAAGAGGTAGAGCATCGATTTCATGTCTTGGGGTTGTAAATAACAAATAAAACCCTCATCAGAATCCGGCCGTCTTGCAGCATCAATTCCAATTCTTCTTCGTTTAACGGCAAAGGTCATGCTCAAAGCATGGGGCTCACACCCCTTGATATCTACAAGCTATATAAATCTCAGAAATTCTTCTCTCGTCAATCAATGGAGTGGAAGAAAGCAAATGTGTCGGCATTTCGACACGAAACCAATATCAGAAATAGAGACGAATTTATCCATCGGAAGCTTTAAAAAGAAAACCAAGACCCTAAAGCTGAGAATACAATACAGTACCACATAATTGCATCAGTAGATTTTAAAATACCATTGCCGAGTAAAGACTGCTCCTGTGCATGTAACAATACCGCTGTCATCTGATCAGTGGCGTAACTATAGGGTTAGCGTCACCCGGGGCGGGCCAAGCTTTTTTTCCGCCCCCACTTTCACGAAAATAAAAATAACAACTCGGAAGTTGAACTAAAATGCACTTCCCCAATTAAAGGAAAGAATGTGCCGCAGGGGAGGAACACCCCGGCACCCCCTTCCTACGCCAATGAATCTGCTACATCATGAGGGGCGTGGGGAGCATTATAACTAATTCTAATAATTCTGTTTAAAGCCCATGGGAATTTTAAATCTGCAAGACGTTCATTTATTACAGGCAATCATGTTTGTGAAAACGAAACCTTCCCCAAAGGCAACAAACGTTTAGAACTACTTTATACATATTTATACAATAAACAGTGCACTTCCAATCACAATGGCCTCGCTCTGTAATCAGTTTTCAAATCTATAAAGCGTATCATTCGCACCGGCTCATATTTCAATCCAACGAATTTTACAATGCTAACAAATGAAATGAACACCCTTAAATCAACCCTTAAAGAGGAATAATTCTGTCCATATTAGATGAGGGTTATCGACATGGAAGACAATTTGCAATAAATCTTTATTTACAACGCGCCTAACAAAAAGAGAGGACTTAAGGGGACGATAGAAACAATCCATAGTTCAACATATTTGACATCTCCATCTGGCCTCCCATCTACAGCGCAATCACCACCGAACAACTGTCATCTCCTTCTTATACATAGGAAACTGACTTTTCTCATATCAGTGGTCCTCAATTTATACTGCTCATGGCAATAATAGTTTCTCAAGTGATAAATTATCCCACATAAGTCGACAGCCTTTACAAGGGGCAGCCAGTCAGCTTATAACAGGGTCAACTAGGCGGGGTTAACAAGGGGCAGTCAGTCAGCTTATAACAGGGTCAACTAGGCGGCTTTAACAAGCTCAGCTTGTTTACTGCATGTTCAACTAGACGGCTATAACAAGGTCAAATAGACGGCCATAAAAAGGTCAAATAGACGGCTAAATCTGGGTCAACTAGACGGTCCTATTAAGGTCAGCTAGAGACGGTTTTAACAGGGTCGACCAGACGGTAATATTAAGGGTCAACTAGAGACAGTTATAACAGGGTCAACTAGACGGTCATATTAAGGTCAACTAGAGACGTCTATGACAGGGTCAGCTAGAAGTTTGTAACCAGGTTATGACCTATAGCTCTACTATTTATCTTCATTACCTTGTGTAAATATTATGCCTTTATTTAAGGTTCTGCCTTGAACATCAAGCCTAACTCCCCCTGCCATGACCAATATTTATCAGAATGTTTACACACAAGAGTTCCCCCCTCTTAGTGTGCCACCTGGCGTCCACCCTTTCTCGGACGTCTAAATGAGCCAGCCTCCCGTCTCTCCCCTCCCAAACAGGCTCACCACTGTTTATGTTGGAAACCCCCCCCCCCCCCCCCCCCGATCTTCCACAAGCAGACCGCCAACAGGTAAATGATTACACAATTTATGCCCAGTCCGGTTACGTACATACGTACATATTAAGACATCTTTTAATTCAAGGTTTGATTGAACTTCTCCAGCCTTTATTTTTAATTAGTGCAGCGAAATCTGGGAGGGTAATAGGCAAGCGACAAACGTATTAGGCCATGGGCCATGAGGAGTTCAAGGGACATACGTGAGGGTAATAGGCAAGCGACAAATCTATTGGGCCATGAGGAGTTCAAGGGACATACGTGAGGGTAATAGGCAAGCGACAAACCTATTGGGCCATGGGCTATGAGGAGTTCAAGGGACATACGTGAGGGTAATAGGCAAGCGACAAACCTATTGGGCCATGGGCTATGAGGAGTTCAAGGGACATACGTGAGGGTAATAGGCAAGCGACAAACTTATTGGGCCATGAGGAGTTCAAGTGACATACGTGAGGGTAATAGGCAAGCGATAAACGTATTGGGCCATGGGCCACGAGGAGTTCAAGTGACATACGTGAGGGTAATAGGCAAGCGACAAACATATTGGGCCATGGGCCATGAGGAGTTCAAGTGACATACAAGTAGTTTGACGAATCATCAAGCGTTGTGACACAGTGGTGCGCGATTAAAATACGCAAACCAAATTAAAGTTTCATATATGAGGCCTATGCGTTTAGAATAGAAGATGGCCAACCAGCGGCCCGACACTTAAAAGCGGTCGGTGGATGCATGATTTATCACAATGAACTTACTCGTTCTTCATTCAATTGACAACGAATTCGATTTTAAACAGGTAAGTGGGAGAAAAGATCAAATGATATCACATTAGTTTAGTTTGATTTTGGTAAGTTATTTAATGTTTCATTAGTGCTTTGATAATAGAGCATTAATTTTTTGGGGGAAATAAGGTTGTTACGCGCAGCGACCTTCATGCGTGACTGATAAACTCAGGTAAATGTTTATTTTGTTTCTTGCGGGGGGGGGGGGGGGGGGGGGCGCGAATATTTTGTTAACCAATAAAGAGCCACGCGTATGGAGTACGACGGTCTGTAGGAATGGCCCTCGAAGCCTTTTGGGTTTTTCTACCCCTTGTTTATAAAATCCGAATGAAGGAAATCCGGCGTGTTGCGTAACTCAATCGTGAGGCATCACTCCATCGTGAGGCATCACTCCATCGTGAGGCATCACTCCGTCGAATGGCAATCTTTTTCTAAGGGTGGCGTGACTGCGTGGTGGGCGTGACTATCGTGGCGCAAGACTCCATCTGGAATCCGCTATAATGAAAGAATGCAACGCTTTGCAGCTATTTGTATCCCTGGATAATAGTTTGGGATCACGAAAATTTGGTTAGTTTTGCAGATTCTCTTTCAACCTCTAGCTTGGAGATTGGTCGAGCTTGTCACCCGATAGCTCCAGTCACATGAAGTATGAGATATACTCCAAAAACCAAACTGGACAGAGAATGTTTCTCAGTTATAGTAACTTATAGAGATGTCGATGTTTTGAATAAAGTGACACGTTACTGAAACTAAATTGGCTAATTTAATCGACAGTCTTCGGCCTGAAACATGAGGCTCCGTAATTTAAATAAATAAATGCGTCTCTTTTCAGTATTAATCATTTACTTGTTTTTAATATTTTTTTGTATGCCTTAGTTTCTCAATTAAAAATACCAAGCTCAAAATATTCCTCTATATATCTTGTACACATTCGCCCTCTCAAACCCGCCCTTGTCTGCGACTCACTAATTATTTTTTCCTCGGCAGATATAAATCATAAAATAGTTATTTCCTCAAAAACGTTTGTGACTTTTGCCCACGACGAACTTATATGAACCAATGCATGGCTGACTCATAAGACAAGTGGGGGTCAACGTCTCCCTCATTCATAGACCTCCTCTGGTTTTAAAGAGAGACAAACCACTAAGTCTACGCACTAACAACAAATTGAAAGTCGCCAAGTGCGATGGTTTAGTACGGCCAAAACGACTATTAAACTCTTGGGCGGGAACTAGCCCTGGCTAAGAGGTCCGAGCAAATTCATTAGTTTAATTGGCACTCTGTCGTTGGGAATGTTTAGGCTTATAAATAATTTCCATCATCCATTTACATTCTCAATAAGACGCTACCGGTGAAGACACCGAGCTCATTCGTCTCATTACGGTGGATGAAAAGTCTGTTATAGTGCATAAAACGAGTCTGTAGGTGCATATAAAAAAGTCGGTCAGTGCAGTTGACAAGACTGGCGGTATATATATATGACAGGTCTGTTGGTATATATATGAAAAGTTTGTAAGTATATATATGACAAGTCTGGGAGTATATATATGACAGGTCTGTGGGTATATATTTGACAAATCTATAGACATCTATTTCATTTCGTGAAATCAGCGTCATCACATTTCCTTCATCGTCCCCCTTGACAAACTGGAAAACTGATTTTTGTGGGGTTGTGGCTGAAAATGTGAAAGAATGTGCTGTCGTCGGCAAAGTGACTATATGCCGCGTTTCAGCTCGATGGGTTGACGGGAAGTGGGTCAATTAGCCGTCCAAAGATTTTTGCCACCCAGCCAAAAACACACGGACAAAAGCAAAGTTAATAAAAAATGATGTAGCCATAAGACAATTAGCTGTGTTGGGGTAAGTCCCTGGGGGGGGGGGGGGTATCATCTACCTAGCTTTACTGACCATGGATCCGATAAGATGCAAGCCAACAGCTACATAATTATTTCATTTTCCCCTCTGAGTAATTTCCTAATTACTCGTTGCTCAACGATGTGCATTATTCGTCAACACTGTTTCTTTATCATGGGCGCCATTGATGTTATTTTAGTCACCTTATACCACTATAGTTATGATATTTCAATGAATTGTATTATTATCTCTTATATATATTACGCTTGTGGTGTGACTGCGTCCATTTCCGGATAGCGGAAAAAAGATAATTCCCTATAACTACGCTAAATGAGTTTATATATATATATATTTCACGTAACTGCGTTTGGTGCGTAGTATTTTTATTTCTTGCAAAATGAAATCGTCTCATTTTGAACATGGCGTAATAAATATTCGGTTTAGCAGTGATTGGGACATCAGAATATTAATATAGTTAATGGGCGTGACATCAAAAGTGTGCAGCGACGTATCATGGTGGGAAGGGGTGTAGCAAACATCTTAAATGTGCGTGACTTGAGTTCATGTTTTGTCAAGTAACTTTAGTAGATGGGAAGTTCACGCATTGCGTCCGCCAATGTTTGGGCGAGCTATGAGTTAGTATTATTAGTATTATCACCGATGTTTGTTTTTTTTCATTTCAAGTGCATTTCGTTAAAAGCTAAAAAAAAAACTCCAAGTATTTTTCCATATATATTTATTTTGTTTGATGCAGCGCTGCGGCTACAAACGCGAATATCATAGGAAGTCTCATGAGGAATGAATGAGTCTCAGCATAAAAAGCATGAGGAATTTCGAGGGTTAGAGTCTCTGCACATCAGCTCTTTGATACAGAGACAAACAAGAAATAACAAGATTTAATCGATACTAAGACAAGATACTGTGAGCTTTTGCTCTTTTTGTGGAAGGAGATCATCAGACCAAATTCTAATGAGAAATCCCAGTGCAGTTGATCAAGGACTCAACTTGAAAAAGTACGAGCTATTCCGACGTGAGGGAAGCACCTGGCTGACAAGATGAGCACAACAAAATCCGTCAGGAAACGTTTCCGTGTATACGATAGAGACCGCGCGTGTGTCTGGATTAAAGCGGTCCAATCGATTCATTGATCGCCATTTTTTCATCATGTCTATCTGACAATTACTCCTGTAATAGCGGTGGCATTTGGAGGATGTGAGATAGGAGAGAACTGTGCGGGGGGGGGGGGGGGGGGAATCTTCCCTGCCTGTTCGAACAGGTCATTCTCATATATATTGCAGAGGTTCCAAAACATGTTATTCATTTTTTTTTTCATATCAGAAGAATATTTAGTAATCCGTAATTTGTCAATAACAACAAATTCAATGTTTGGGGTTATAACGCAAAAATAAAATACTTTACTGAATTAACAAACTTAAGAGTTGTTATACCTCACAATTTATGAACCTCTGACACAGACAACAGACGGATATCAAACCTCTGACACAGAGACCAGACGGATATCAAACCTCTGACACTGAGACCAGACGGATATCAAACCTCTGACACTGAGACCAGACGGATATCAAACCTCTGACACAGACAACAGACGGATATCAAACCTCTGACACAGACAACAGACGGATATCAAACCTCTGACACAGACAACTGACAGTTTATGAAGCTCTGATATAGACAGGTCACAGTTTACGAAGCTCTGACATAGACGGCTCACAGTTTACGAAGCTCAGACACACTGAGCACCTGACAGTTCTTCACTATTTCTCTTAGATTGCAATTTTATTGATCACGCTTCCAAACAGAGAGAGAGAGACAAGTATGTTTTAAACTGTAAGAAATAATTGGCTGTATAAAGAAGACAGGGCAATATATCTAATCTCATACTTGCGGCAAACTCAATTACAACAGCGAAACATAATATGGTAACAAACGTAATAAATACACGATAATAATCGTGACACAACCTTCAACAAAAGTGAAACATAAGCCAACAATAGTGAAAAGTTCGCCTACAATAGTAAAACATACGCCAAATATAGTGAAACACGCCTACAATAGTGAAATGGTGAATGTATCTGCTAACAGGCAGGGCCGACCCTAACAATTGCGGGGCCCTCTGCGAAACTGATTGCGCGGGGCCCATTCTGGGTAGAGGATAAGGATAATAAGAGAAAATTAAGATTTTGTATTAGAAAATAAATTCGGGGCGGGACCTATGAAAGTGCGGGGCCCATTGCGACCGCATAGGTTGCAGTGGCCTAAGGCCGGCCCTGCTAACAGGTTAGTACTGAAAGTCTCAGCAAGAACTCAATTGTTTTTCTTTTCCTCCTTTTTTTTCAGGTAAACATTGAACAGCGGGATTAAGACAGGAAAAAAAAGGGGGGGGGGGGGTGTTATTCCTTGGTAGCTCCAGCCAATAAAATCCCTGGTTGGCGTCGTATAGTATAATCCCACTCACCAAAGCCTCTCAGAAACTATACCGAACAGTCGCCTCTACACGAGCAGCGTATCACGAGAAGGGGCGCGTGGTCGCGGTCGCTGTTCGACAACATCTGTTGTCTGGTGAAGTTTAGACGGCCGGTTATTCTACAGACCGGCCACAGGGGACATTCTTTGGAAGGGTAGCTAGACTTCCATTAGATGGCTGGAAATTCGTCAGCATTAGTCCTCCACCGTGACATTACAGCTAAACCCCCCTGGGATTTAAGACTGGTGAGAGTTTCAAAGTGCTGGAGGCCGACTGAAGATGGTTAAAAGTATATAAGACTAAGCACCGAGAATAGTTGAAAAGTATACACGACCAAGTACTGAAGATATTTTTTTAAAGTATACAAGACCGCTGAAGATATGTTTAAAAGTTAATGTACAGAAATCGGCACCTGTGGTTGTCGAGGATAAAAAATCGTTAAATGGCACACACACACACTCACACACACAATATCATGGGTGTAAGAGTAATCCGTCCCTTAAAAAAACAGACAACATATTTGAAAGTGTTCAGTTTCCCCGTATTTCCATTGACCAAATATTTCTTAAGCTCATGCTCACGGATCAGTTCCAGCGAGCTAAGCAGGATTTTGGAGGTCGTACGGGTGCGCAGCAAAAACTTTGTAGTAACACAAATTCATTCTATGTGCTCTTTCAGGATAAGGGAAAACTTCGATATTTTGCAACAAAAAAAGTCTTGTTCAGGATAAGGGAAAACTTCGAGATTCTACATCAACAAAGTCTCGTCTCTTTCAGGATAAGGGAAAATGCCGTGATTCTACAACAACAAATTCATGTCCCCAATATAAAAACAAACTCCACAATAGAAAAACCATGTTTACAATATAAAAACCATTTCAGCAATATAAAAATAATGTCCAAGCCAAGCACTCTGAAAGTCATCGACTAATGAATATTCTAAATTGTGGACCATGCGAGAAACACGCATGTGAGAACCGCTGATAAGGCCAATCAGCTAAGAACGATAATTTATTTGGTACAGGAGAGCGTCACGCTCCAAGGCTAATTAAAGTGACTTGCTCGACAAATCGTGACCAGAAAATGTCGAGGCCAAACACACACACACACGCAAACACACACACAAATACAATGGCGCAGTCAGATTGTAAAACAGAAGGTTACTTTCTATCGATTCTTGAGTCATTTTGATCAATGGGCCTGAGATGATGGGTTAAATGCGTGAGTAAGCAGAATAGCACGATTATTGGACGTAAAAAAACGGGCTGACGGGACCAAAGTCTTCTTGCATTAATGAATAAACCTCTTTACACCGAAGGCATGCTTCGAACACGTACATATACTAGCATTTATTTTATGTTGCACTTTCAATGACTAAGAGATTATTACAGACCCAGTAACGCCAGGCATGTTCCAAAAGAACAATGCCAACATAGATTGGTTGTCGCTTTCCCTTTTAATAAATGGTAATCGCTTGTTGCCAAAGTTGTAAGGAGACTCGGTTAACGGTTTCTTCAATCAATGGTGTTTACATCACTCTGCGGTTTCAGATCAATCCAATCAGGCAGGTGCGCAATCGTTTAAGTGGGGGAGATAGCAACAACATAGCTGGCTTCAGCTAAATGAAATGTGTCGGCCATCATTGTGTCCACGGGCGTCGCATCAGAAACCTGGTGTCGGCCATCATTGTGTCCATATGCGTCCAGTCAGAAACCTGGTTCGGTCATCATTGTGCCACGGGAGTCGAATTAGAAACCTGGAAGTGTGACGTAAGGAACAATTTGTAAAATGCAATCGTAAACCGATTTTAGCATTGTCTTCTATTCCTTTTCCACAGAGTGATACAAGGGCCTTTTACAAATTATTTTCCGTTTTCATGCACGTGATGCATAGGACTTTTACAAATTAATTTTTTTTTATTCTAGTGGTGCAAACTTCTTTCAAAAAATGTTTTTCTTATTAGATCCTTGTAGTACATAGGCCGTACACAAATTATTTCCCTTTTCTGCTCCTGGGGGTGCTTAGAAGTTCACAAATTCTTTTTCATCTTTGCCAATAGTGGTGCATAGGCCATTCAAAAATTCCTCTCTATTATGCGCTATTTTTTGCAGCTCATTCCACTAATGGCCGTTTCTCTCTATATGTTCCGTGGCGTTTTTTTATTCTATATCCCCGTAAATTCCGTGACAGAGAATGTCCAGTAATATTTGAATTTTCCCCTCACTGTATAGCCAATCTATCTCCATTTATTGTCTGTACTTTGCTGGTGCACGGGATCACTTTGTGATCTCTCCCATATGATCTCTTTTGTGGATCTTTATCTCACATACGACGTGACCACCACACACTCACTATATGATATGACAATGTCCTTATAAGGCAATTCTTGATAATTTCCTTAACCAGGTTAAGGATTCCAGACGAATTATCTCCCATAACCCAGCGCCCCAAGCTCTGCTTCCTGAGGAAATGAGTTGCATTCTTCCTGGCCAGAGTGACGTTGTTATCCCCCCTCCTTCAGAACTGGGGCTTGGCTTTAATTTAAAAACGTTTTTTTTCCTCATCATTCGCTGAAAAGTAGTCGAAAAAAAAATGTATTACTTAAATCAACGTCTAATTTCATGTAACCACATCACATTGCTCTCTCTGTGTGTTACGGTATTCGCCCCCCACCCCCAATGATTACACAACAGTTGGTTGAATCGCATATATGGGCACATAAGATAATAAAGCCCCCAACTGTCAACGTTGAAATCGTGAAAAGAATATTACATTGGATTGTTCAAATGCCCAATAAGATGGTTCAGTGAAAAGAATATTACATTGAATTGTTCAAATGCCCAATAAGATTGTTCACTCTATGTGTGTGTGTGTGTGTGTGTGTGTGTTGGGGGGGGGGGGCGCTGGGTTAAGTTTTAGTTTAATGACAAGGCGTATAACAATATGATCAATTTATGCTTATTTTGATATACGCTTTTAAATTGCATGTCGAAATTTTAAAAGTTGTGTTTACTTTGAATTTGATTGATGAGTGCACTCCTCCCTAAAGAAACCCATTCGTTAGTTTCTCCCTTGATCGCTTCAAATAGAAATGGTATAAGTATAGTCATTTCCGTAGCTATATATTTACATATTTATCAAATAAGGAGCTGTGAGCAATTTTTATATTTTGGTACGAACCTTTGGACGAAAATAAATGTTACATAAACGAAAAGAAAATGTCGATAAACAAGGTTGTCAGGATCAAAAGGGAATCAGGGAATTGTTACTACAGAGTTATCATAATATTGCACGACTCGCGTAACATAGTAAAGCCTAGGAAAAACCCACGCTGATGTAACGCTAGTATTATATTATTATTATTATTATTATTATTATATGTTGTCTTATATAGCGCGGTACCCCAGCCTAGGGCTAGGCTCACCGCGCTGTACATAAAAATATTAGCAAAAGAAACATAATCGTGACAATAAAACAAAATACATTTATGTAATAAAGAACAGCTGTATAGAGAATATAATATTCATACTGAAATGTCTAAACGAGTGGTTCTCAGGGGGCGGTGGGACTACTCGGGAAGGGGGCGGTCAAATGTTCCGAAGGCATACGGCCCGGGCGGGGGGTGGTGGGTAGTATTACCTAAGGGGGCGCTAGTGAATTCTTTAATGCTTACCTTTTTAAAAATCGGAAATATAAAAAAATATATAAATAACTTTTTGATTTTCATCATTAAAAAAAAAAGTAGTGAATAGATGCCGCTTGCGGCCAAAATCAAGACAAAATTTACTTGGCAGGGGGAAATAAACAGACAACCCTAATAAATTGACTTAAGGTGAGTCACCGACAAATAATAAAAACAATTAAATGGGACACACAAATCAAAATAAGTTATTACTGTTATGTTTTACTTTTCATAAACATGATGGTAATGTTAATCTTTGGTAATATTTTAAGGGATCAAATACTGAGAGTTTATGAAGAGATTGTGTCTTATCTTTGAATTTTATGGATAAATGGTTCATAGGCCCACACGCGTTAGTGATTCAATGATACGTAGGCCTCCACATGTTAGTGAATTTAATGATACACAGGTTCATACTTATTAGGAAATCAATTAAAATTCATTTTTTGAAATTAAAAAATAACGTTCAGAATAAAGAAACGGAAAGAAAAAAAAATGCAGACAATAAAGTTTGGAATATCTTTCGTGTGGATTTATACGGTTACCGGAAATTTGATCGAAAGAAATTTGGTCGACGGAAAATTGATCGACGGTAATTTGATCGAACGGAAATTTGGTCGAATCTTTTTTTCAGTTCACACGTTAAAATTATCGTCAAATTTCTATTTGAACGCACTATACTATATAGTAAAACAAAATAATGCGTTCAGAAAGAAATTTGACGCAAAATTTTAACGTAGCCTATAAATTAAAAAAACGATTCGATCAAATTTCCGTCGATCAATTTTCCGTCGACCAAATTTCTTTCGATCAAATTTCAGGATACGGATTTATACAAGCATAAAGACAAATCCTATGCCCATGTGACTAATATGCCAAAAGCACTGGCGTAACTAGGGTTAGTGCCATCAGGGGCGGACCGACAACTTTTCCGCCCACCTACCACGGAGAAAAAAAAATTAAAAGTTTTCCCGAAATTCCACCCCTCTCTTTTTTAAAAAAAACGTTCCGACCTGAACGGAATGCCACATCCGCACGCCCCCCTCCTATATCACTGGCTAAAAGGTCTTTTTAAATGAGGCAATGAATCCGTCCTGTCTGGTCGAACATTTGAAGAAGGCACATCCCGATAAGCAAACAAGAACTTCATAAATGTTCAGTCCCTTTGTGTGACAAACTTCAAAAGAGACCCACACTGTGAACAATGTTTTGCAATCCTTCTCAAAAAGCACAGATGGTTAGCGTACAAAATTTCATGATTGATTGCTATGTCTGGAAAGCCCCATCCATACTAATGGGGGGGGAAATTATCCTACCAACAATTAGTAAGGTTCTGAGTGTGTTTTGCACAAGTCACCACATGATATTATGAAGATGATTCATCTTAGCAACAGGAAAGTGCCAATGGCGAAGAATTTTGAAGATAATTTTTGCAAGCATACTAAAGTCAATAGAATTAACATTACAACTTGTTGGGTCGACATTTGCTTTTTTCTGACTTACGTTTTGAAAGGATTAAAGTTTGTTTCAAGGATTATGATTATAATATACAAGACAGCTGGAAACAGATATCAAGGAGAGTCAATATTCCGTACTCTTGAGTAGTTCTTCAATGGCAGGGACATTCAGCTAACTAATATACTTGATATTGCAACTGATGGAGCACCATCAATGGCTGGTTACAACTGATGGAGCACCATCAATGGCTGGTTACAGTTGATGGAGCACCAAAGGCTGGTTACAATTGATGGAGAAAAGACCATGACTGGTTACAACTGGTGGAGCATCATATATCACTGGTTACCATTGATGGAGCACAGACCATAACTGGTTACAATTGATGGAGCACCGTCCATGACTGGTTACAACTGATGGGGCATCGTCCATGACTGGTTAAAACTGATAAAGCACAGTCCATGACTGGTTACAACTGATGGAGCACAGTCAATGACTGGTTACAACTGATGGAGCACCATCTATCACTGGTTTCTACTCTGGGTTTGTTGCTTTAAACAAAAATAAATAAACAGTGCCAGCTATATCTTTACTATTCATTGCGTCATTCATCGGCACCAGCGATCGCCTGCACCAGTCATTAAACACCGTCATGAGTGTTTTGAATAAAATAGAACACCAACGATATTGAACCGTTGGCTGCTGCATAATGAAATTTGATCGATTTTAAAAGCTATTTGACAATGTAGGTGGAATTCTTTTAAGGCACAACGTTCCTCGCAGTTTTAACCTCAAAGACATTTTAAAAAAAAATGAAACTATAAATTTATCAGATAAATGTGTCAAATTCAATTAAATGAATTTACAGTTGCAGTGAGATGAGGCTGATCTTATCAAACCCAAAAAGCAATTATCTCTACATTAGTATCTAAATTAATTCTGTTCAGACGCAATATTAACCTCCTGGGTTTTCCTAATGTCCCAGCTTGTCTGAACTAGAGGAGAACGGTGGGATGCCAGATAATGCGACCTTGATCTACTGTGTGGACCATTTGGAGAAATAAATCTACTTTTTATTGTCATTCGAGATTGGGTGATAACTCCATTTATGGATACTGAAAAAGTGGTGTGGAGCAAGCAGAGGGATGTCAGCGTCAAAATGATATCAGGATGAAGCCAAGGAGCTCCCTACAAGAGTTTTGGCTACAACAGGAACATTTCAAATCACTGTCCTGCGACGTGGAGAGTGGTTACGAAACTTCTTGTTGGCGCTGCATTTCCCACGTCGTCTTTGGTGGAAAGTGGTTTTAAATGCGGTTGTTCAACTCCGTTCCAAGCCAAGAAATTAGGCTGGCTCCAGATCACTGAAGCTGGCGGTTTAAGAATCTTCTTAAGCGACTTTCAACCAAATATTGAAAAGCTGGTATCACTTCACAAAGCCACCCAACGCATTAAGCACATTTGTAAAATGTAGAAAGTTAGTTACTGATATTAAATGTCATATATAAATTATCAAATGCTGGATTTATAATTATCCCACTTTAAATGTTTTGACATGGCATAATGGGATCAAAATAATCAAGATAGGGGCGGTATAGATGTGTTTATGGCCTGGAGGGGGAGGTGGACGAAAAATGTTTTAGAATCACAATTCTAGACTAGCTCGATTGCTGAGGGAATATGTGCTTGAATTTTGTAGGGAAGGTGGCAGAAAAAGATATATTGTTATGTGTAAGATATGTTGTATGTGTAAGTTAAGTTGTTATATCTAATATATGCTGTTATTGTATAAGTTATTTTTGCATTGTGTAGGATATAAATAATGGTAGTGTTTAAGAAAAGAGATGGGGTTTATGAAGAAATGCAGGTATTGTGTAAGATATGGTAGTAATGTGTAAGATATGCTGGTATTGTGTAAGAAAACAGATTTAGCGAATATATGCTTTGTGTGAATACATAGCTGCATGTACAAACACAGCTGGAGAGTTCATGTATATACATAAAGCTAGAGCGTGCAAATCCACACAGAGAGCTAAAGAGTACTTGTACAAACAGAGAGCTAAAGTAAATGTCCACACAGAGAGCTAGAGCGTTCATGTCCACATAGAGAGCTAGAGTACATATCTAGCACAGAGAGCTAGAGAGTACATATCCATACAGAGAGCTAGAGAGTACATATCCACACATAGATTTAGAGATTACATATCCACACAGAGAACTAGAGAATACATATCCAAACAAAGAACTAGAGAGTACATATCCACACATAGAGCTAGAGAGTTCATGTCCACCTAGAGAGCTAGAGTACATAGAACTACTTACAATCACTAGAACGAGTGTTGGCATTGAGCAGACAAGTTAATCCACTTATCCAAATGTTCGCCTCGTCAGGTGTGTTGGCTATCAAATCCATGGATTCAAACTCCTCCCCAAATATGATGGAAAAGGCGCATTCGTCTGGATAGACGCCAACGATCTCCTTGCTCCTGAGGGCTTCTGTGGTTTTACCTTGGCGGACTTCCTTGATGGACGACACAGCGACTGTGGGAAAATAAGAACACTAATCAGTTCAGGGCTGCTTGATGACATTACAGACATCTTAATTAGTGCTGGGTTTGTTGATGACATTAATTATATATCAATCAGTGCTGGGCTAGTAAATGACATTTAAATTTAAGATATCTTAATTAGTGCTGGGTTTGTTGATGACATTAATGATATCTCAATTAGTGCTGGGCTAGTTAATGACATTACATATATCTTAATTAGTGCTGGGCAAGTTAATGACATTAATGAACTCTTAATTAGTGCTGGTCGTCTCAGTGATGCATTCAGTTATTACAAATATCCCCTTCACAGCCTTGACCAAACAATAAACACACATCTAAGGTTTTGATATTACTACTACTTTTTTTTGTTCGGCGACTTTTCAGTTTTGTGCTCACTGCATACAAAGATTTTAAAAATTCCATTAAAAAAATATAGACCCCTTAATTATCCAAGGCCCCCTACAGCCGCGGAGTTTGCAGGGCACACGCGACGGATCTGATATCGAAACAAGTTTTTAAAAACATAAACAAAGAAATAATTATCTAACCGCCGAGAGAGAGATCATTTAACTGTCAGTTTTAACCACAGTCGTATCCCCAACCCCCAGACCCACAAGAGAACTGTGTGTTTTGGTGAGGAATGATAAGAAATTAAAGAAATAAGAATGGCGGTGCCAGGACAGTTCGAATGATGGTCAGAAATGTGGCTTTGTCAAGTCACTATCACATGAGCTCTTGTTCTATTTTTGGGGACACATGTTTGGGGGGGGGGGCAGGTTTTTTAGGGCACACATTTGGAACGCGTCTTTGGGGTATATGTTCGGGGGGGGGGGTATTTGGGGGATCCTTTTTGGTGCTGGTCTTTGTGGTAAATGTTTGGGGCAGGTCTTTTGTGGTACGCCTTTGATGCAGGTCTTTGGGATACATGTTCTGAGCACGTCGCACCAACACAAACAGTAGGTGTATTCTTCTAGTCTGTAGGTACACAGCCGACAGAATCAGGTAAGTGAATTAAACCTTGGACACACGTAAAGCTTTCATTCTTAATACCATTTAATCTCAGAGTCAACCCTAACAGCTTTCATTCTGAACACTGCAAGGACCAGGTAAGATATAATCACGGCATCTACCCATCCCATCCCACCCACCCCGACTTCAAGTCAAACATTGAAGAGAAATTTTAAGCTGGGTAAAGAAAGAGGTTTTTCCTATTTGAACAGACAGTGAATCCTGGCTTACATTTCAATATACTACTATAATATTACGTCTATAATACACATGTTCTCACCTCAAACTCCTATTTTAAACTACTTGACTTGAAATTTGTTGCAATACTTAACAGCCCAATATACTGACACTAGTTTTAGTACTGAACAACCCAATATACTGACACTAGTTTTAGTACTGAACAACCCAATATACTGACACTAGTTTTATTACTGAACAACCTAATGTCTGTGAAACTAGTTTTAGTATTGAACAACCCAATGTCTGTGAAACCTGTTTTAGTACTAGACATATGAATGTTCTGAAACTTGTTTTAGTAAGTGCTAAACAACCCAATGTCCTGACACTAGTTTTAGTACCTATACTTGACAACCCATAGTCCAGACACTTGTTTTAATACTTGACTTTATAATGTACTTTTTATGCTTCTGATTCGAAAATTAGACTATTTATATTGACGTAGCCTAATACTAATAGGTTAATTAAGGATCCACAAACTCTTAGGGATGAAAAGACTCTGCAGACTACGTTTTGTGCAAAATTTCAGATATGTTCTTGAACTCAATCGAATGTAAACGCTCATAAGAAAATAAACATCTCTGAGAGAAATTTAAATAAACAATGTTCATGCATCGTGCCACTGCGTCACACTGAAAAACGGTGATGGGGGCGACATTGGCAAAATATTTCAAGGAAGGAGGGGTCGGGTGTCTCCATGCAATATCAGGTCTACTGGAATCCATTTTTGTTGTAAAGTATTTATGAATGACGCCCACAGATTTCACAGAACGAAACGCTGATGTAACTTTGTGTTAGTTCTTTCCCCACCAGAGTCCCGATATTTACTGTAGAGATCAGGACAAACATCACGCCGTGTAGTCTTCATAAGCCTCGTTCCGAATGTCAGAACCAAAAAAAAATGCAACAACACCACACACAAAAATACAAAAAGCTAGTAGGAAATCTTGAGGCCAATCGGCACGTAGCCCGGCCGATGACTTAGTTGGATTCCGGAAGATTGGTGACGTCATGACTGACCAGGAGCCGGGTGACCAGACGACTGTCGTCAATGTTTCATTCGCCTAATCCTAATATGTCTCTATAAATCCCGGAGTATTATTATTTAGTAATACTAAAGTTACAGTAAATAGATCGTGTTGGGGTTGAATTTTGATAAGGTCGGTAAATATGCAATCAATTTTTGATAGCTTAAGCAACAGTGGCAAAACTGTGTTTGGAACCCCAAAATTCTATTATTTAACAAGACCTGTTTTCTTTGAGCTAAATTGCAATGTATATTTTGAAAGGCCGCGAACTACTAGCAATTTTTAGATGCAATGTATAATTTCACAACGTAATCAATTAATAAAGTAATGCAGGGGGTCTGGAATCTTTTCATGTCACAGAGCCAAGTGTTGATCTAGTAACTGGTAGTATCCAAGAGTTAAACGAGAAAGATCAAAGAGCCGCATGCTGCTCGCGAGCCGCAGGTTCCCGACCCACGAACTAATAAAACATTTTAAAAAAAAATAAATCAACCGACGACTCGGTGTCATAACGATGCGTTGTTTAAATACCAAAAATGTATTTTCATAGGACGGACTCAAGGAACTACTTTTTTTTAAAAAGTATATTTTTTAATAGTCAGGACACTACATTTTTTCATCAAAGCTTTCTGATAAGTATAAGAGTGACATGCTACGACTATAGTGTACGGAATGAAGAAATCCTAATTGAGAGCGGAACACAGAGACTGAAAACAAGTGAAACACATCTAGAATACTGGGTGGGGCAGTATAGTTAACTGAGTATTACTGGTACACAGTAATGTGAAATAGTCTTTATAGGTTAGAAGTGCCGCTCCGTCCGTGCTAATGCTGTTAACATAGCAGCCGGTAAGTCGCTTGTAGATCAAGCACTTGAAAGACTGGTCACGCCGAATAATTAGTCGTGCACTGGCGACGAGGTCAATACAAGGGAGGATGTTTGCATTAGTGCAACACTGAAGACACGAGACACGGCAACGTCAATGCAGGAACACACATCATACAGCGCATAGCACACACAACAAAGGACTTACCACATACACCAAGGCGCACATCGCATCACATATCACATACACCACGACACATGCATAATAACACATACCACTTCTAACACTTACCACACTTACTGTAGTATACAACCCTATCTAAGTAAATTGATAGCCCATTCTCAGTTGAATAATAATAAAAATAAAAGCCATTTCATTAAGTTAACCCCAACTCACTAACTTACCTTGGCTCAGTCTATGGTCTAAAAAGATTAACAATCTTGTCTCATCAATTTAATAATCTTGTCTCAGTTAAAGAACCCTATTTGTCTCTTATATATGATTAAGGTAATAATGGGGGAGACTGCAATCAGGTTAGCACAAAAGGAAATTAGTAAAATTTTTACTAATTTCCTTTTATATATGATTACTCGCCATTAAAATAGGAAGTTGTTGCTTTTTTTTTTTCATTTTACCCTGGTAGACTTTGGTCTTATAATGCTATTTCTGGAAGAGGCCAGTACTGTCCCCTTGTGAGAACAGCTGTCGCCTTCGCCAACAAATTAAAATTTGCATGTCTCGCACCGTGTGTGGTCACCGTGGGGCTTATCCTAAGGTCTTAGCCGAACCATCTCAGACACGACGCTGTGGTACCATATCGGGAATTTCCATTTCGGGGAGCAGCTCACGCGCGCTTGTAAATAAATTCAAGGAGATTTCCTTTACATTACCCAACAATTGATCCGTGCCTTTATCTAATTACACAAGCAACTTCACCGTTTCTTTGTAGCTTGTTGGCTGAGTGTACACATTGATCTCATTTTGTTAAAGTACTATCTGTAACAGGGCCGGCCTTAGGCCACTGCAACCTATACAGCCGCAATGGGCCCCACACTTTCATAGGCCCCGCCCCGAATTTATTTTCTAATACAAAATCTTAATTTTCACTTATTATCCTTATCCTCTACCCAGAATGGGCCCTGCGCAATCCGTTTCGCATAGAGTCCCGCAATTGTTAGGGTCGGCCCTGATCTGTAACACCCACTAGTGAAGGAAGGAATATGACGCTTTAAAATCGAGAAAGATCACAAATAGAAAGATCATAGTTTCCCTGAGATGTTTTTATTCATTTAAAAAAAAATTGACAAGCCGTAAAAACAAAGTTTTTCGTATAAATCCTTTATAAAATGTATTATAGAGCAATGGGGGTGGGGCTGAAAAATTTGACAAAACATGCACACTTTATAAGAATCCCAATTAGGCCCCCCCCCCCCCCCCCTTTTTTTCCCAGACTCGCAAACGGACATTTTTCTCAGGCCCCTGAACTATATTAATATTATTAATATTCTAATGACCCATCCGCTTTTACGCCGCAGATTTATTTCACCAACTATTTCAGAAAAACAAAAGAAAATATTACGCACCAAACGAACTTGCGATATTTTTTTCTTACAGAATCTCATTTCGTGCAGTTATGGGCAAAATTCCCTCATCTTTCCCTTGAAAAACAGGAAAATCAGATTTTTGGGGGGTTGAGGGGGTGGGGCTGAAGATTTGAAAGAATGTGTTGTCATCGGAAACGTGTCCATGTGCCAAGTTTCATCTCGATAGTTTGACGGGAAGTGGGTCAATAAGTCGTCCTAAGGTTTTGCGAAGCTAATATACAGGGTTTTAAAAAAACAAAAGAGAGACTCCCCGGGCAAGTGCTAAGGACGAAGAAATAGTTAGTCTTCACTTACACGGGTTTTGTCAGGACCCCTTTAGCTCCTTTGTTTAGAAGTTCTTCGCGCCCTCTTGCGACGTTTTCTATCAAGAATTTCAGAGCACCGTTCATTTCCACAACGGCTGCATCTCAGAATGATATATAACCATACCCCATCTGTTCAAATAGAGCAGCGGTTCTCAACCTGTGGGTCGCGACCCCTTTGGGGGTCGAATGACCATTTCCCAGGGGTCGCCTAAGACCATCGGAAAACACATACACTATAGAGTTATGAAGTAGCAACGAAAGTAATTTTGTGGTTGGGGGTCGCCACAACACGAGGAGCTGTATTAAAGGGTCGCGACATTATAAAGGTTGAGAACCACTGAAATAGAGTGTCATCTCTAAATCACACGTAACCAAACACCATCTGTTCAAATAGATTGTCATCCCTAAATGACATATAACTAAACATGATTTTTTTTCAAATAGATTGTTATCTTTAAATCGCACATAACCAAACACCATCTGTTCAACTAGATTGTCATCTTTAAAAATGACATGTAACAAAAACACCACCTATTCAAATAAATTGTCATCTCTAAATGACATATAAACTAACACCATCTGTTCAATTAGAGTATTGTCTCTTAATGAAAATTAAAAATCCATAACTTGTTCAAATTGAATGTCATATTCAATCGGCATCTAACAAAGCACAATCATTTGAAACAGATTGACCTCATAAATGTTTATGCTCTATGACCAATTGTGTAATTAAAATCATTGCCGCACATACGAAGGGTCACAGCTTTGTTTTATATCAGAAACTCGGCGATCTGTTATCAATGTTTACCCAGACCTGTTTACTTTTACGATTTTGGCGTACAATGTACGATTTTGATGTGTATACATTATATATACTGAGTGTTTTTTTTTACTATTAAGATAATGTATTGAACGATTTTGTGATGAAATTGTACGATTTTAAGATTTTGAGGGTAAACAGGTCGGTTTACCTAATTGTATATGTAGCGCTTCACTTAAATAGCAGCAGATCGGCTTTAAGTATTAAATCGAAGACACGGCATTTGAGTATCTTTTTAACTTATACTTATAGCACTGAGCATCTTATAGCATTTGAGCATCTTATAGCACTGAGCATCTTATAGCATTTGAGCATCTTATAGCATTTGAGTATCTTATAACATTTGAGCAAGTTATAACGTTTGAGCATCTTATAACATTTGAGCATCTTATAACTTCTAACATTTGAGTATCTTATAACATTTGAGCATCTTATAACATTTGAGCATCTTATGGTTCAATTTCTATGACAGTGCGGCTGGTTTCACATTCTGCAACCGTCACCTTGTGGGAGTCCGTGGGGTATGAACCACAGCCAATAAAAACACGTTCACCAGATTCCTTTTGGTTGAACTGAGAGGATCTGTTTATTCAATACAAAACTTTGCTGTACTTTTCCAAAAAATAAATCAATTTGAAGACAAACCAACCCACTCCCCCCCCCCCCCAAATAATAATAAATAATGGATAATGTGCTTGGAAGGAAATGTTCGGTTCAAATAGTTTAAAGCGTCGTTAAGGCAACTGTCCCCATGGAGCCAGCTTTCGCAGAATTAGTTTGGCTGCCAAGGGATGGGAATTACTTCAGCTTTCAGGGTGAAAAATTAATCCGATGTTTTGGGCCAGATTTTGTGTCGGTGACATTTTAAAACCCAATAAACAAGTTGTAAAGCAACATTCACCGGCCTTGAACTTCTCAGATAGGATTTTAGGTTGATTTATTTTGGTTAAAGCTAGAAAGGTAAGCTGAGCACAACGGGGTGGAATTAGAAAGTGGATAGAATATCAGAACAAAACCACTATCAGGACCTATTATAACATCATAATTCATGGCTACTCTGAACCGCTATCAGGACCTATCATAACATCATAATTCATGGCTACTCTGAACCGCTATTAGGACCTATCATATCATAAATCATGGCTACTCTGAACCGCTATCACGACCTATCATAACATAATTCATGGCTACTCTGAACCGCTATCAGGACCTATCATAACATCATAAATATGGCTACTCTGAACCGCTCTCAGGACCTATCATAACATCATAAATATGGCTACTCTATACCGCTATCAGGACCTATCATAACATCATAATTCGTGGCTGCTAAAAACCACAATACTACTTTGTCAAAAAAAATATATTTTAATGATAATCAAAGTTTAGAGTTTTATTCAAGAAAAAGTGTTGCCAATCCCTAAACACAGCTCAATTATTTGTACATTCCACTGCAGTAGAAATCGATCTGCTAGCATAAGTATATCTATATCAATACGCTGCATACTACAGTTAAGGAATGTCAAGGTAAAAGTATGATAAAGATCAATGCGAGGGTTGTTGACTGTGGCGAAGTGAGAGCAGCCCAATAGAATAGAGATATGCTTCTAAATTTAGAAGAAGATTTTTAAAAAATGTGTTTCAGTTACCACAGCCCTACAAGTATCTCATTCCAATAAGTAACAAGGTTATGTAGACCTATGAATGACCTGAGCTCCTCGGTCTGCAGAGCTATGGATGAGCTGAGCTCCTCGGTCTGTAGACCTATGAATGACCTGAGCTCCTCGGTCTGCAGAGCTATGGATGAGCTGAGCTCCTCGGTCTGTAGACCTATGAATGACCTGAGCTCCTCTGTCTGCAGAGCTATGGATGAGCTGAGCTCCTCGGTCTGTAATCTATGAATGACCTGAACTCCTCGGTCTGCAGAGCTATGGATGAGCTGAGCTCCTCGGTCTGTAGACCTATGAATGACCTGAGCTCCTCGGTCTGCAGAGCTATGGATGAGCTGAGCTACTCGGTCTGTAGACCTATGAATGACCTGAGCTCCTCAGTCTGTAGAGCTATGGATGACCTGCATGAGCTCCTCGGTCTGCAGAGCTATGGATGAGCTGAGCTCCTCGGTCTGTAGACCTATGAATGACATGAGCTCCTCGGTCTGTAGAGCTATGGATGACCTGAGCTCCTCAGTCTGTACAGTTATGGTGGGACTGATCTCCTTAGTCTTTACAGCTATGGTGGGCCTGATCACCTTGGTCTTTACAACTATGGTGGGCCTGCTCTCCTTGTTTTGTACAGCTATCGTGAGCCTGAACTTCTTTGTCTGTACAGTTATGGTGGGCCTGACCTCCTTAGTCTGTACAGCTATGGTGGGCCTGATCTCCTTGGTTTGTACAGCTATCGTGCGCCTGAACTTCTTTGTCTGTACAGTTATGGGGTGCCTGACCGCCTTAGTCTGTACAGCTATGGTGGGCCTCCTCTCCTTGGTTTGTACAGCTATCGTGAGCCTGAACTTCTTTGTCTGTACAGTTATGGTGGGCCTGACCTCCTTAGTCTGTACAGCTATGGTGGGCCTGATCTCCTTGGTTTGTACAGCTATCGTGCGCCTGAACTTCTTTGTCTGTACAGCTATGGTGGGCCTGACCTCCTTAGTCTGTACAGCTATGGTGGGCATGATCTCCTGGGCCTGTACAGCTTTAGTGGGCCTGCTCTCCTTGGTTTGTACAGCAATGGTGAGCCTGATCTCCTTGGTCTGTACAGCTATGGTGGGCCTGATCTCCTTGCTCTGTACAGCTATGGTGGGCCTGTTCTCCTTGGGCTGCCTTCGATAAGAAAATCCCCTAAATTAAAAAAACAAGAGCACCACTTGCTTACAAGTCTCTTAAACAAAAAATGCTACTCCTGAGACAGTCATTTTTCTTCCTTTTAAAATTAACTTTAATTATTAAAGATTCTTAAATTTGAACAGGTCCCAAATCTTATGAAAGAAATTGTTTGACAATGATGCCACACTGCTACAAAGCTGGTGAGCTTTTCGCAGCCCGTCATTTTTTTTCATGGCACTACTATTTAACATCCTCACATGAAACCGCTATTTTAAAATAGTCATGTGAGCGATAGATCTTGATTAGTTTTTTTTTTAATAACGATGAAAGCAAAAGTTGGTATTGTCGAGCATAGATATTGGATGACGTTAAAATGTACAGCCAGCGAGAAACTCATTTCCTTGACAGCTCGTTCTAGTGCTGACAGCTTTATGTGCATTGGGGCTGTGTGGGGGCTGGCGGGGAAAAGGAATGTATAGTGACACCACTGCACCCGAGATTGAGTTATTGGATTCCTCCGCTCAATAAGCCCATATTCCCATCTCAGCCATCACGCTCAAAGTCACGCACGGCTGACAATAGAAGGATTGCCATTATACAATGTCAATTAGGCGTTAGTAAAAAAAAATATTTAAAAACGTATTGGCTGTGGGTTAAAAGAGGATTTGAAGACAGGAGTACTTAAAGTAACGGTAATGGTAAGGTAGAGTTGCAGACAAGAGGATCTCAGGTACTGGTACTGTAGAGTTGCAGACAAGAGGATCTAAGGTACTGCTACTGCAGAGTTGCAGACAAAAGGATCTAAGGCACTGGTACTGTAGAGGTGCCGACTAGAGGATCTAAGGCACTGGTACTGTAGAGTTGCCGACTAGAGGATCTAAGGCACTGGTACTGTAGAGTTGAAGACGGTGGGATATAAGGGATATTAAAGTAAAGTTGGACCAAGGAGGAACTAATGTATTGTAAAGTAAATTTGGAAACATGAGGGCCTAATTTATCGGTGGGGTATATTTGGACGCAGAAAGACCTAAGGTAGAGTAAGGCAGAATTGGATAGAGGGGGACCTAAGGTATTTGTATGGTATAATTCGAGACAGGAGAACCTGGCGCATTGGTAGGGTATAGTTGGAAACGGGAGGAGAATATGCATTTTAAGGTAGAGATGGAGACAGGAGAACATTAGGCATTGGTAAGGTAGAGATGGAGACAGCAAAATATGAGGTATTGGTAAGGTAGAGATGGAGACATCATTACATAAGGTACTGGTAAGGTAGAGAAGGAGACAGGATTACATAAGGTACTAGTAAGGTAGAGAAGGAGATGGGATTACATAAGGTACTGGTAAGGTAGAGAAGGAGACAGGATTAATTAAGTTATTGGTAAGGTAGAGAAGGAGACAGGATGACATAAGTTATTGGTAAGGTAGAGAAGGAGAGAGGATTAACTAAGGTACTAGTAAGGTAGAGAAGGAGATAGGATTACATAAGGTACTGGTAAGGTGGAGAAGGAGACAGGATTACATAAGGTACTGGTAAGGTAGAGAAGGAGACAGGATGACATAAGTCATTGGTAGGGTAGTGAAGGAGACAGGATTACATAAGTTATTGGTATGGTAGAGAAGGAGACAGGATGACATAAGTCATTGGACGGGTAGTGAACGAGACAGGATTACATAAGTTATTGGTAAGGTAGAGAAGGAGACAGGATGACATACGTTATTGGTAGGGTAGTGAAGGAGACATGATTACATATAAGTTATTGGTAGGGTAGTGAAGGAGACAGGATGACATAAGTTATTGGTAGGGTAGTGAAGGAGACAGGATTACATAAGGTAATGGTAGGGTAGACAAGGAGACAGGATTACATAAGGTACTGGTAAGGTAGAGAAGGAGACAGGATGACATAGGGTACTGGTAAGGTAGTTAAAGAGAAAGGATGACATAAGCTACTGGTAAGGTAGATAAGGAGACAGTACCTTATTATGTCCCCAAGATTCGCACAAAGACATACGGTGAACGATCTTTCTGTGCCCCCCAAACAATGGACTTCTCTTCTACTACATATCCGCAATATACCGACCCTAACAGCCTTCAAAACTGCACTCATAACACATCTCTTTAAACTCTACTATCCTGACTGATTACCCCATCTGAGCGATAAACGAAGCTGCTGGGTGCCGTCCGTGGCTGGACATCTAAGTAGTTATGGAATGGGTGGAGTGAATACACATTTGTTTTGTTTTATTTACTTAATGTATGTAAATTTTTAAGTTCATGATTATGTTTGTTAAAGTGTATGTATAGCGTGGTGAGCCCAGCCCTAGGCTGCGGTACCGCGCTATATAAAACTAATACAACTAATAATAATAATAATTACATAAGGTACTGGTAAGGTAGAGAAGGAGACAGGATTACATAAGGTACTGGTAAGGTAGATAAGGAGACGGGATTAATTAAGGTATTGGTAAGGTAGAAATGGAGACAGGGGGACAATATAAACTGGTAATGTAGAGATGGAGAGAGGAGGGCTTAGGTATTTTGACTTTTGTCTGTTACTCTTATTTCAAATCAATTTTGTCTATTAATCTAACAAATTAGCTATTCACGCCCGTCAACCCCATGTCTCTCACACAACTTGAATCCCGCCCCCTCTCTCTCTCTCTCACTCACTCTCACTCTCTCTGTTTCTTTATCTCAAACTCATGTCATAATTTATATGTATTTGATTTCACGCCATTACCATACACCCATTCTACCCCAAACGTAAGCATAGAGCTGTTCCCCCACTAATCACAAGTTACAATCCATCTCTGCCTGATGCACTTCCAAGATTGCTTCCGCCGACCATGCGTCAATGGCTTACTTCCGCTGTATGTATCTGATTAAAGTACTTTGAGCCCGAAAGTTGTACAGCCCAATCCACTTGGTCTCGCTTAATGTACGCTGATCACTGTGCCCGCCACTCCGAACCTTTCAAACTCCAAACTTCTCCAGCCGTATAATAGCCCTGAATTCAGAGCCCTTCTCCCTGTTATGGATGTCTGAAGCCGGCGCCGGTAGGGTCAATCCACGGTCTGTCCACTTGAAATTGATTTTCTATAGGTCTTAGCCCCTGACCTGCCACAAACAAGTCATTAGCACTATAGTTAAGTCGCTGTCTAATATTATCTTTATGGATAGGTCGATTACTAGAATCAAATCATTCTCTATATAGAGACGTCACTATATTATCATTACATCAATACATAGAGACGTTTCTTGATATCATGACATCTATAGAGACGACGCCGACGCTTTTTATTATCACCTTAATAGAGACGTCGCTAAATTGCTATATTTACATCTATTGAGACGTCGTCGGTGGCTATCTTTACATCTATGGAGAAGTCGCTTGCCATCATAACAACTATATAGACGCATCTTGCTACCATTACCTCTAGAGAGAAACTGTTTACTCTATTTGCTCTACAGAGACGTCACTTGACATTAAAACCATGATACAAACGTCGTTCGCTACCTTTACATCTACTGAGACGTCGCTAGCTATCCTTACGGCGATAGAGACGTGACATGTATATGCTACATAATTGCTCTCTGTTTGTTCGCTGATGAATGCTTCCTGTCGACACGTTCGTTGTTTTGTTGCGTTCCTTTTTTCAGGTTTAACCTTACTGTGTTTTACTAATTTCCCATTGCTCTCTGCAGACAGGGTGGCTTCACATAGCGACATAATCATATCTGTAGAGACGGGGAAGGCTGCATAACCACTATAGTGATTGTCTAATGCGGTGTTGGGCAAGCTTTTTACGCAGAATGCCGTCTTTTTTAAATGGTTTTGTTTAGTGTCGCGTGATAAGTTTCTAGGAATCTTGACTTTTAGACAATAAACCGTGTGCGCTTTTGTATGTAATAGCTAAAATGTATTGCATTGGATGAATTCTGTATCATGATGTACATCATACAGTACGTCCCTATATTAACATCTCTTCAATATGTAACACTATTCATTAGGTAAATGATTTATATGCGAACCCTTGTAACACGCAGTTAAATTTCTCATCAGCTGCATAGTGGTAAGGCCAAGACTTATCCACCCCTTCAAATTCTGAAGAGTTTGCATTTGTCCAGAACACCTCGTGTCACAATAATAGTTGCTACACAAATGGTCAAGACGCCGCTACATTTAAAACTGTAACACAGCCTGAAATTGTATCTCTTCTACCAGTTCCCGACGGACTATTGACAGACTGTCTGCTGATGGGAGGTGCCCTACTGGGGAGGGAGCTCAATCAATAAATGGGAGAGTCTAGTCCATAAAGTTTGAATGGTCTCCTCATCTGCTCAGACAATTGAGTCATCCCTCTGTAGCGATTGAAAATCAGAAAGCTACAGTATGACCATACAGCCAAAGATCAGATCATGAATAGTGGAATAATTGCAGGGCCATATAGACAAAAGTTATGGAAATAAGTGTACCTTGTTTGAAATTCGTCCAGCATAACCATCATATCCCTAATTAAAATTACCACCCCATCTAAAACATGTCCTCCATAAATTAGATCCACTCATATACATTTCGTCCTCTATAAATTAGATCTTCCATCTAAATTACGTCCTCTATAAATTAGATATCTCATCTAAATTATGTCCTCTATAAATAAGATACCAGATTCGTCGTCAGTGTGGACTGTCACACATCAGATTGGTCGTCAGTGCGGACTCTCAAGCTGGGAGATATTTTTAACCATCATGAAATTGACGATTATGTTGTTCGTGCTATTTGCTTCAAAGCGAATGCATGAGGTGGGAGGGAGGCTTGAGAGTTTTATCAAGGAAATATCAAGGAAAAAATACACACAGAAGCTGTAAAGAGACTTTGTTCTAGCTTCGTAGAAAGTCAGTAGCTGTACTGCGAATGCTAACAGAAAGTGTCGCTGATCGAGGCATCAGACAAGACGCAGCACAGCGTAAAAGTGATGAAGAAGACCAAATTGACATCTTGATTGACAACGTCAACATGAACACATCTATGAATGGTGTTCAATGTTGAGTATGCCCCGGTCCCGGATAGCTGTCGCAGTAAGGATTACGATTTTGGGCTTGTTGATTCTATCGATTCTGTAGTAAAGGATGCTATATTTAGCTAACTTCACAATGCAAGGTTCCACACATTAACAGCAGATGAGAGCACCGATATATCAGTGACACAAATGTTCGGCCATATCCCGGGAATGTTTGGTAGACAGCGTTTGCTGGAATTGGTCTCTGTCGGCCTGTGACAGTAAATCTGTGAAATCAGCTATAGCAAAGTTTTATCTAGAGAACTCATTGGAAATGCAGAAACATGGTTATGTTCACCTCTGACGACGCATCGGTTATGCTAGGCAAGTGGAGTTGCAGCAATTCTTCGCCGACGTATTCCACATCTAAGGGGGCAAAATTGCCTTGCTTGACGTGAAGATTTGGACATTGATGATGCGTGAAATGCCTTTAACGACTGACAGTGAAACATTCCTTAGCACAGTGTACACATTGTTGAGAAGGTCGACAGTACAGAGAGCAGTTCACCGGTCTAGCTAAGATGTTGAAATGTAATTCCGTAGCCTTTAGACCAGGGGGTCACCAAACTTTTTTCACGGCGGGCCGGATAACGGTTAAAAAAAAAAAAACGAGCTGTACAATACTTACAAGCTAGTTCAAGTTCCGTCGGCGGGCCGGATGAACTGACCTCGCGGGCCGGATCCGGCCGTAGTTTGGCGACCCCTGCTTAAGACCATTGAATGAAGTCCGAATACTTTTGCGGAGCTTCGCTTCACGAGCATTGCTGAGTAACATACAAGTGTTGACTGCATACTGCGAGGAGCAGGTGCACCTGTGTAGTGATCCAGTCAATAAGTACTTTTTGAAGAAACTAAGGGACTTGCAATTTCGAACTGGACTGACAGTCTTTGATGAAGTTGTTGGTGAACTTGCTGAATTATACACAGAAAAGCTCTTTTTACCTTCGAGGCAAACCAGTTTGTAGATGCAATGATTACTAAGGTCCTTGGCCAGTGCCTTGGTGGTAATGTGCACTGGACCGAAGGGGTTGATGAATTTCTTGCACACGACGAGGATCTCAACGTGAGTTCCATCCTAAGATTCGTTTGAATGTTTAGATTGCCATCGGGACTCTCGTTTCACTGAAAGAGAGTTAATGCAATGGCGAATCTTTGAGATATCAGCGTTAGTTGACCCTTCTGATTGTAATGTCGGGCAAGGAGAACTTGCAGCACTGGTTTCCGGATATGCGGCATTCCTGGGAAACTATGAAGACATTCTACCGAAAGTTAAGCGTCAGCATCTTAACTTAAGGTTTGTGCTTGCAACAACAACAAAAATGAAATGTGGTTTGAAGGTTTGAGTTGTAATAAATAAGGAACAATTTGATCCCATTGCCATTGTGTTGGATATTTGTGCTACATTTATAGCATCAAGCGCCTATTGGGAACGTGGATTCAACCTAATGAAAACTGTAAAAAATATAATCTAGAAATATGCTGGAAGAGTTACATCTAGGCATGCTTTAAGCATTAGATCCAATGAGAATGATGAGAACAGATCAACCTTGACGATGTTCATTAAAGATATATCTCGTTGAAAGACAGACGACAGAGTACCTCTAGAACTAGCGGCCATTGTTAGTGGGTGTATTGGCATTTCGTTGCTTGACCCAATGACGGGATAAATAATAGAAATAAAAATAGCTTTGATTGAACTATTGTGACAATTCTTATTATAATTATTTAACTGTAGTTCCTATATATAATTTCATCGTAAATGTTTGTAGAATTAAGTTATTTTATGTAATTTCCGTGAGTGTGTGTGTGTGTGTGTGAGAGAGAGAGAGAGAGAGAGAGAGAGCGGATGTGTGTGGGAGAGTGCGTGCGTGCGTTTGAAGGGCGTACAATTTTCAACAAAGATTGATGTTGTAAAACTTTGTACACAACTGCACAACTGTACGATTTTTCACACCAACCAGCAAATCTTAGAGGGAACATTGATCTAATAATACACATTACATTACTCTCTTCTGGTACCCATCACATGGCTCCCATACGTTACAGATCACTTGAATATCATCTGGTAACCATCACATGACTCTCATACGGTAGAGGTCACTTGAATATCATCTGGTACCCATCACATGACTCTCATACGGTACAGATCACTTGAATATTATCTGGTACACATCACACGACTCTCATACGGTACACATCACTTGAATATCATCTGGTACCCATCACATGACTCTCATACGGTACAGATCACTTGAATATTATCTGGTACACATCACACGACTCTAGACATCAATCCCTTTCGTTACCTCCTGCAGCGCACCATGCCATCATCGGCGTTGACATCAACATTTCCCATCACCACCTAACATCATCCCTTTCATCCCTTTTTCCCATCACCACCTACTATCAGAGCCTTCCGTCTTCCCAAGCATAACTATGCATTTTCCATCTACCCACAACCAATGCATTTACCACCCACTTGCAACCACCCCCTTGCCGCCACCACCCTCTTGCCACCATCACCCCTTGCCCTAATCACCCCTCGCCCCAATTACCCCTTGCCGCCGCCGCCACCACCACCCCGACACCACCCCAGCTTGCCACCATCAACCCTTCTCAATATCACCCCGCCCTTTTACCCCTATCCACAATTTCCACAACCGCTCTTTGCCACCGTCACCCACCATTCCACTTACTTCTGGCCTTGTGTGGCTTTTTGGACGTGGGTTGCCACCTAATCTCCGTGACGTCATTACTGAGCGAGAAGAAGCGGTGGTACTGTCTACTGTTGGAGCGCACTTTGATTAACTCACTCCCATTCTGCATGTAAGCGAGGCAGTCCTGGGCTGTTGGAAGATAAATCACAACATTCTTATATACACACAATTGACAGAATCTTGAGTGGAACGAAAGAAACAATATTGAAATTTGACATTTGCAAATGATTTATATGGAAACTGGTAAACATTACCATAGGAATATATTTACAAACAACAATATTGTACAGGCAGATTCAGTCCTAGTTACCACATTACAATAAAATTTGTTATAACGTTGAGATTTAAAGTTACGTTGAAATATTTAAATTTGTGAGCGTCACGTATAAAGTGAATGTGTGTGTTACGTGCTGTTATCCGTATGGAGAAATGTATATCTTATTTACGTATATGGGTCGTTCTAAAACTTACACAACAAAAGACGATACCATATGTTAAATACAATAACAAAGAAAAACGATACCCAAACCAGGGCTAATTACAATTAATAAATTTTATTAACTTAATAATGAATTACAAAATAATAAGAAAATAAAACTAAAGCTATTGACTTACAGAATAATGTTTGGCTTGTACCGGTACAAATTTGAAGAAGATACAATGTTGTAAAAAGGTACAATGATGAAAAGGATTCTACACACACACACAGCAAAAGTTAGTAAAAAAAAATCTCTGTCTCGTATAGCAAAAAAAAATCTCGTGATAAAAATGATAACGTTCTAGATTTTTCTACAGAATCTTAATGATACAGACTATTAATTTTATTTAGTTGTAAACAAGGTCAAGAGATACTATTTTTAGCTATCCACACCCTAAATGCGGTTCCGAGCTTGGGGTCAGCTAGAGTTCATTCACGGGGAAAGATGAGGTAAACACGTCATCTACATAACAATGTGTGTGGAAGGGAGAATCATAAGTCTGTGATTCAGCACCAAAGAATAATTAAGTAAAACAAAGCCCTTGAATGGGTTGGTTGCATTTGACGAGGATATTAATGTCTCAAGGGCATCATTTATTACACACGGAACCATTTTAGCACAGTGTTAGATTTCACTTTATTTATTCAAATACGCACATGTTGCACATTCAGTATAAGCTTCTTAAATGCCGAACACAATAAGTTAATCTAGATTTTTTTTTTTAACTGATATCAGATTATGACACGGTAATGTTAAAGACGTCCGTTTTATGTTTCTGTTTCTATGATTATCCTCAAATGCTATGCAATCAAATTTGAAAGTTCCCAATGTGTGTAGAAGGTTCTAGCATGTATTTTCCTTATAATAGACAACGCTATACAAGAACGCTTGGGCTATATGAAAGCTTCTACTTGAAATGTTGAATCTAGGCCAAACTTGGTAAAAATACATTTCATAATCCATATTAAAATATCGGTTTATTTCAAAATAATAATATCCACATTTTTGTGCAAAAAAAAAAAAAAAAAAGAAAAAAGGTAGGGGGTCAACTGACTATGATTGGGCTTTTACATTTTACTTCAAGTCACTTCCTTTTCATTCTTCTTTTTTCTTTACCTTGTTTCTGTCTGGTTTTCTATTTTTTAGGTAGAATTTATATCTCTCTCTCTATATATTATGTAAATTTGATTAATACTTATTTGTATGTCTTGTACTGATGAAGGCAAGTGCCGAAACGTTTAATTATTTGTAATGTAAAATTATTATTAAAGCTCTATATATATTGTTATATCGACACGGATTGTTCGTGTCTATTTAATCTGACTTTAATGGGGCAATGTTTAAAACAAAGTTTGTGCGTTATCCATCCTAAATTACCCACTGCTGTAAAATATGAAACGATATTAGTTCTTTTGGAGCCGCGGGCGCTAAATGTAAAAGTTTAAAAGGCAGCGTCTCTGGCAAATTCCATTTGATTTTAATGAGACACATTTGAAAATTGAAGACCTTAGTGCTAAAAGTACTTAAAGTCACATTTTTGTCAAAATCAATCTAAACTGTGATCTTTTCTTACCAAGTTTAGCCAAGTGTACTGCAGAAATTTGAACACATTAAAATGTGCATTAGGCCCCTAATTAAACAAGACAAAAATGAAAATAGTCATATTTTATAGACGAAAAGTATATTTGAGCTTGATTATCTCAAAATGTGCATTTTGTGACTTAGGTACTTTTAGCACTAAGGTCTTCAATTTAACTTGAATATTTATCTGAATTATTTTTATAGAGGCCCTATCTTAAGATAACTAAAATAAACCTTTTTGGAATGGGCTCCTGTAGGGAATCCTATGTTATTTTAAAACATAAACCATCATAACTTTGATTTTACTTTATTTCTTTTTAATAAGACATCTTTAAAAGTTTAGATTGGTCTTGAAATCATTTTTTTTTAAAACTGAAACAGACTTGGCCCCCAAATTCAATGTTTACAAGAGTTGTTTGAAAATCTGCATATTTTATAGAAGATAATTTTAAATTTTAATTAGGACATAAAAGCGAAGTGTTTATGAAAGGGCACTAAAATAACGTGCCTGCTGATACGCTTTAGACGTTGTTTTTTTTTTTCCGAATACAAACCCGAGCCACGGGTTAACCTATATGGACGATGATTACTACCTTTAGTTTGGACATCAAATTTAACTGCTTAAAGCTCTGGGCCACGGAAGGATACAGTGCTCTAATTTGGATCAATGCTGTATCTCATAGGTCTTTTAACCGTTAAAATCCGGTGGAACTTCGATTAGCAGTTAAATGTTTGAAACCAAAGCGAAGACCATATGTAGGAATATACCAAAAAGATATAATTTACGTTCAACAACACTGCGTTTTAAGTACTTGAACTATCTACTAATATTTATCTACTGTTCATATTAATTCAATTATAAAAAGTTTCAAGTTAGTAGTAGGGTGTTGTTTACTTTAAAAAATGTTATTCGTCCTTTGGATGAGGAAGTTTCGTATATTTATTCCATGAATTCATAAATCCATGCAGGATTTAAAATCATCATCATTATTTATTATCCCTCTTCAGCATGAACACCTCTGCAGGGCGCCTAACTTCGATTGTGCGAATCCTTAAAAGTATGGGCCCTGGCCTCGTTTCAAGCCACGCCTCACCCACTACGTCTCACCCACTACGCCTCACTCACTACGCCTCACTCACTACGCCTCATCAACTACGACTGACTACACCAGCATCAGAGTCGTCTCAATTGAGAGGCTGTCGGAAATTTCTCTCAGACTGCAATCCTGTAAATCCTTCGAAGAGTTTTTAAGGAAAAATAGTTTCAACTACAGCTCATAACTAGTGCATTGTAGAATGAAGAAGCATTACAGTGTGGCTTGTATAGAAATTAGTATGTCTGATGGGGGTAGACGCCGGGGTGGTTGGAGATAACAACCCAATGAATTACGACAGAAACGGACCAATAGAAATTCCCAAATCGCCAGGGAAAGTTCTGTGCTGAACGTGTGGGTACACAGGCAGTGACGTCAGTTTGGCCAATGTTCACATTGGAGTCTGTGAATAGAATGGGGGGAATGAGTACACCGAGGTTACTGAACGCTTCCTTGATACGGGAGAAATTCACATGATTTAATGATTGAAGGGGAGACATACCCTTGCTCTGATTGGGGTTTTGGGGGAGGGGGCAATGCACAAGTAATAAATGATTGAAGGAAAGACATACCCTTTATCTGATTGGGGTGGGGGGCAATGCGCAAGAAATAAATGATTGAAGGAAAGACAAACCCTTATCTGATTGGGGGTGGGGAGGGGGCAATGCGCAAGAAATAAATGATTAAAGGAAAGACATACCCTTTATCTGATTGGGGGTGGGGGGAAATGCCCAAGAAATAAATGATTGAAGAGGAGACATGTACATGATTTGTGATTGAATGGGAGGGAGCGACATCATTCGCTGATTGAAGGGGAGACCTGCTTATGATTAAGTGATGATTGAAGGGGCATGCATATATGATTAGATGATTGAAGGGGACAAACACACATGATTTAATGACAGGAGGTGAAGCCTGCCCATGATTTGATGATATGGGGTCAAAGAAGGCATTTTATTTGTAGGCCATTACAATGATCGTAAAATAGGGTACTGAACACACGACTGATTTAGGAAATGAACCCCTTTGAAGAATGGGCGCAATTAAAGCAATGATGTATGTTGTTGTGCTGCTATCATGAGCCATAGAACATGTCCTAACTGGGCAAACTTTCAGCCAGCTGTCGTCGTGAGCCCATCGCCTGTATAAACTTCATAGCACATAGAACAAAACAAGATTGTATCAGCACTACCTCTTGTTGACGGACATAACGTAACGTATATGCCATGACCCATGTAGAAATGTTGGGAGGGTCCTGGATCCTTGAAGATGGCATTGCTATTCATGAATATTCAACATGCAGATATGTTGCCATAATTCCCTAGGAATCAAAGATATAACGTTACGTTATGTTATGTTCTGTAGCCTGCCTGGCCGCAGTGGCGTAGTGATGGGGGCAAGGGGGGCATCATGCCCCGGGCGCTACTCACAAAGGGGCGCCAAATGGTATATTTTATTATAATATTGTATGGTTTTCGAATAGGGGGGGGGCGCTAAACAGGTATTGGGGGGGGCGCTAAAAAGGTATTGTGCCCCGGGCGCGAGTTAAGCTCGCTACGCCACTGCCTGGCCGTAAGCTTAATTTACCGGAATAGGGGGGGGGGGAATGGGGGGGTGTCTTCTTATTCGTATAACTAATTTCCATGCGGGTATTTCTTATTATTTGTTTAAAACCGTTCCCTGCGGGTATTTCTTTCTTAGTATGTGTTTTAACTCATTTGCTAGAATGATGCACTTTTAAGAGATCAAAATGAATTCCAATAACTACATTTATTATAATAATTACGGTTAATAATTGGCTTGTTATGAGATAGTTCACTTTTTGGGTAATTGCTGTATCGATCATTCATGCCGATACACTTTGTATGTCTACTGGCGTAGATTATAATCGGAGACCTGAGAGAAACTCTTGTTGAATCCATTTTACACACGCTTTATGTAACGTTGCAGTGTAAAGATGTTCTCAGTGTAAAGATGTTCTCAGTGTAAAGATATTCTCAGTGTAAAGATGTTCTCAGTGTAAAGATGTTGTCAGTGTAAAGATGTTACATTATTCTAAGCATAGGCTAGGCTTCAATAACCCAAAGTTCCTTAATAAACATTGATTTTAAACGACACATGAGCCTCTGGTGGTCACTTTGTAGCCGTCAGCTCTAGATGCGCATGGTTTTAATTCCCATTTCACCATCCTTTACGTCTACTGGAGTGCACTTTAATTATGTTAATAGTCGGGGGACGAAATACTTATTGATTTCACTTCAGATATTATCCCCTCCAAAAATGATCACCTTCATAAATCGTCACATCTACAACTCACCCCCTTTATAAATCGTCACCTCAATATATCATCACCTTTATAAATAAAAAAAAAAAGATCAGGGTACGTTGTCAAATTGCTGCGACAGAAACAGGCGAATAAAAGAAAGCAACTACAGTTATAGTGCAACTCATCTTTGTAAACAGGCAGCAGATTTGTGTCATGAAACAAGCGAGAAGGGGTGGATTTGAAATCACGAACTTATCATCAGGCGCCTTCGTTGCACGTCAATGTTCAACGCCATTGCGTGATTCGAAAATAACAAATTGATAAGGCTCATGTAATCAATAATCGAGTTTCACTGAAAAGAGGCGGCTATCGAGAGTTTATGGCCGCTTATAAAGGGGTAGCAGGCCTGTCAGCCGAGTCAAATTGGCTCAGAATTTAACCCCTTAAAAATCGTATACCTTAAGTAGTGAAATGGTATAGTTTACTTTAACCTATTTTAAAGTGATCGACCTGTAAGACAAAACAACTATCACCACACCTTTGAAACATCAAAAATCACTGTGCTAAACGAGGTGGCTGTAGTCTTGCAAGGTTAAAACTTGACATTTCGATGCAAATATTATTGTCAGTTCTAGACGGAGAAGAAACCAGGTACAGTTTTGGAATTATCTCTAGTTGCTATGTTAGTGTATACCAACCAAAAAAAACCACAAAAAACGCTGACCACTGAAAGAAGCAGGCGGAAACTATTGGTTTTTTTTTTGGGGGGGGCACCCCTAAAGGGTTATTCGTTCAGTATTACTTGCTTTAAGTTAGAATAATTGATCTTTTTATGTTTGTTATCGTAATCCTAGGTGAGCCCGCCAGATTATTTATGAAAGACAAAAGAAACTGCTAGAGATAGAGAAATCCAGATGGATAAAGTGAGGGGACACAACTTTGAATAAATTCCGCAAACACCCACTTTTCATAAAAAAACAAATTACTTTTTTTTTTTTTTTTTTTGTGGGGTGGGGTGGAGATAGACTGGGCCAAGATTGGGAGCATCAAGATTTGAAAAACGTTTGGACACCAGACGACAGAGTCTTAGATTGGCCACCCAAGGGACCGAAAGTGGCTGAAGAAAAGTTCAAACCCTCAGAATAAAGCATCACATTCATTACGTTATAGTTTCGCTGCTGCCATGAGAAAGAAATGACGGTGAATTATTACAATCTTGTTTGGCCTTTCCAGCACAACGTACTCGTCCAGATAAAGGACTCTGGTACTCAGTAAAACTTTCCTCTCAGAAACACAACTGAAGGAATCAAGACTAGATGTCGGTGTTCTATTTCCATTGCACACAAATCAATTGATATAATCATAGCTGTGCAATGACATCATTCAGGCCAATATCGACTAGCCAATATTGACATGTATCGACTTTAACCTGATTTTAGGGGACCACGATGTAAGTTTGAGAACCACGCGCTAGAAGACTGTGTCACTGAGACACTTGCCGTTAGATTAGAGGCCGGCTGTTGTTTTTGAGAAACTTGTTGGTAAATGTGTGGACGGTTGTTGATTTTGAGACACTTGTTGGTAGATTTGTGGACGGCTGTTGTTTTTGAGACACTTATTGGTAGATAAGTGGCTTAATGTTGTCTTGAAACACTAGATAGATTTGTGGAATTTTGTATTGTTGTTGATTTTTGAGATATTTGTTGGTAGATACGTGGCTTACTGTTGTCTTGAGACACTTGCTGGTAATTTCTAGACGCCTGTTATTTTTTGAGACACTTGTTGGTAGATTCGTGGTCGGTTGTTGTGCTGACTTCGTGTCGACCGTAATCACGAATCAAGCTACGTCGCATCATAAGATGATCATTTCTGTATTAATGTGACGACACTTTCCTGAGAGTTCCTGGCGCCATTCAGAGAAGAAAATCGATCCCAAACACCGACAAGTGCATGCCAAGAGATGGATCCTTGACAGACAAATCTAGGAACGATGGTTTGCAAAAGGTCAGAGAGCGTGGCATAATGCGACTTGCTTAAACCAACGAGTTGAGGGCATCGGAATAAGATGGCCATAGCCTCAAGAAACATTTTATAACGAATGCTTTAACGAAAACTCTTCATAATGGCACCGCATTAAACTAATGAGACAAAATACACGTATAATTGTCTCAAATTTTGGATGCTTGGCTTGTAAGTCGTGTATACAGATCAAATTGTTAGGAAGTGTGTGAGTTAAATGGAAGGTTTTAAATAAGTAGGGTTTAACGTCCCCGATGTCCGCTCCCCAAACCAGGTCTCCTTTGAAATGTAAATACATTTCCCCAAGAGTCTAAATGGCCCCACGCAATCTTCACATTGGCCCCACGTAGGGAAACACATCCCTAAAATATCAATGGGGCCTTCGTGACAGCTGTATGCCTGCGTTGTTTATCCCTGTTATATCCCTATGTTAACATCAGTTATTACTGCCTTATTTAAAGTCAAATCCCATGTGCCATCTACGGGCACCAAACAAATGATTTGAACAATTTCAACCTTAAGGAATGCACGCCTCTACTGTAATGCGCAAAAGCGTCTTTAGTATCATTAAAAGGTACCTTGCCACCCCTCAACGCTATAAAATGGGACGTTCTGCGACTGCGAGTACTCAGCGAAGACAGCGCGAGATAAAAAACTAGATGAACGAGGGAATTATTTATGGGGATGCCTCAGTCACCATGACGTGTGAACTGATGCGGGGGACTAAACAAGTCCAAGATTTCGGGGCTTGAAACGAGGGCGTTTGGGGGTTCAACGACTCGACAGCCTCCACTCAATCATTGTTCTGTCAATGCCTAGCTAGTAATAGGGAACAACATCAACTTAAAGGCCTCTTGCAGGCTGTGCCATAAATAGCACACTCAACGTTAGGAGAAAATGGAAAGAGTCTTTTTTTAAAAGTAGTAGTAAACGAAGATGGTTGAAGTATTATTCAAAGCAACGTATCGGGAAAAAAGAAGGGGGGGGTGGGGAGAGAAGACGATGGGAGAAAATGATTTTAAAACGGAAGAAAGAAAGAAACCAACATATATTATTTTTTTCAACTTCATTGCCTATAAGACAAGAACTTCTCTACTGTCTACGGCCTACTGTCAAACAGTGAACGGAACTTCCCGTTTCAATATTTCATAACTGGTTGGGTCAACTAATTTGGAACAAATAAACCATGCAGGTCAATACTCCAAAGAGATCTACTTTATCCACAAGCACCATGGACCTTATAGGTCTACTTTATCCAAAAAGCACTTCTACATACAACCATGGACCATATAGGTCTACTTAATCCACAAAACACTTCTGAACAACCATGGATAACATACGTCTACGTTAACCACATGACCTTATTAAATTCAGACAGTTCATGTGTATGAAGATGACTACCGTAGATCGTTCATTAACAGTTTCCCCCCAGCCCCAAAGTTTTGGACGAGAAACCCTTTAAAAGTGCATAAACCGTACATAAGCCGAGTCCATGCATACAACAATATTCCATTGTAAGCAATACGGTATCAAAGACTAAGATGAGATTGTGGTGGACAAAAAAGACGAATGAAATTTTAGGCCCTCTACTTAAGGTTTCTTGAGTTTATTTTGTTTATGTGGTGACAACGGCGGTCGATGTGTAACACAGTACATCGGAAGTTTATTTTTATAAAAGAGAGTGCAGATACTTATCGACATTTAAAATTTTTGGCGACGTGTTCCGAATCTTGAAGAGTGTACCGTTGACCCGGACCTCATAACATAACAATTTCACTTTTTCAACGTGCCAGGAGAAAAATTATAAAAATCTCATACGACCCGCTCATAAGCCGAAAACTCAAACTATTCGGCTTTGAAAGGAGTAAAGACGGTAATTATTGTCAATGAAAACGTTAATTTTCCAAACGTAAAAATCAGCTTCTCATCGATATGAGGAACAGCGCTCCGACAGGCTTCCCACTCATGTGGAATGTGGAGGTAATGAACACAAACACTGGAGTTCAATCAACTGGACACCAACTAGAGGTCATTGACCTTGGTATTTTTAAAACCGACATCCCACCAGCCGAACTACAGCAGCCAACCCCTCCCCCAACCCCCCCCCCCACACCCCAGATTAAGTTATCCTCCAGCATCGTGTCGCTCCCTTCAATAATTGGCCCATAAGTATGCAATGAAGTCCAAGTTGATGACGTGTAGGAAATACCACCAGGGAAGGTAACGCCAATGGTGCACTTATTGGCATAAATATTGACAACCGACAATTTAGAATTAGATCGATGTCACGGCAATAAAAACAAATTGTTTAAACGGTCTCATTTTCCAAACAGCAATCAATTCTTCCAATAGATGGCATTATAGTCATTAAGTGACATACGTCTGTGCGTGTGTGCGCGAGTGAGAGTGAGAGACAGATATAGAGACATGGATGGATGTAGTGATTGGTGGAGTGATGGGTGGATGGAGTGATGGATGGGTAAATAGATGGATAAATGGATGAATAAATGGATGAATAAATGGGTGGATATATTTAAAATAAAATTTGCTAGAATCTTTTAGAGATGGAAGAAACCATTGTTCAACAAGCCATGGCTCCGACGCCGCATGCGGCTCTTTGAAGGAAAAGATTACACTCTTTTCTCTATTTCTTTTTACAAATGAATAACAATTTTAAAAAATGTTGCAGACCCCAGACAAATATAAATTCGCAATTTATTATTTGATCGAAGTACTTTGATGGTTAATTTTCCTAGCGTGGGTTACATTTCATGGTAACTTTTCTAGCGTGGGTTACATTTCTTGGTAACTTTTCTAGCGTGGGTTACATTTCTTGGTAACTTTTCTAGCGTGGGATACATTTCTTGGTAACTTTTCTAGCGTGGGATACATAAAGAAATAAAGAGGGAGGTTGGAAGGCATATTTCAAATATAGAATCATAACATCTATATGTGCATAGTTATTCCTGACAGCGATCTCCCTGGTTATACTCCTCACCACCCCAAAAATACGTGACGATGTATCAATGGGCGATTTCAAATATAACATTAGGTCAAAAGGTTACATCTTTGAAAATTCAAATTGTTTATTAAAAAATTATTTTTAAAAAATAGGAGGTTTTTGTTAATATGTATTTCTTCTCATTTATTTCATGAAATGACCGCTTTAAGTTGATCTTAATAGGCTACCATAACCCTGAACTTAAGATACTGAACCCATCCCAATGTTCAAAAACTATTCTAGCCTCGTCATGAACATCCTAGCCCACCCCCCTTTTTTTTTCTCCCCAATATCCAACCTCTGTCCTAAACCAATCATCTTAAATATATTTACCATTCTTTCCAATGGCCAACCCATCATCCTTAAAATCCTTACTCTTGTTTCCAATGGCCAACCCCTACCCGGAACCCATCATCCTAATTATGCTTACCCTTCCCCGTCCTGATGTTCACCCCCCCCCACCCCCCAAGCACTATTCTAGCTACGTCGTCGTTAAATAATGCAGTAGAACCAACCAGGATTATCGATGATCCAGTAATACAAAGACGAGTACCACTCAACGTCTGTCCTCCTACTAAAAATAGCCCAGCACGCGTTAAGCAGATTGACAATGGAACACGGGCGGCACGCGCCCCGTGATGTAGTTAATGGTCCCAGGCTGCCGGCAGAGTCAATTCAGACTGGCATTTTGGTAACAAACCCCCTCATCCCACACCATTCTCACCCCCTTTTTGAAACAATTTTTTTTTCTTGTTGGTTCTTTTGCAGAGGACGAAATTCTTGCGAAGACGACGGCAGAATTTTATTTTTTTTAATCTGACGTGAATTGTGCAAAGACAGGATGTGTGCATACATACTTAATGACGTCAGAGCGTACATACATATGCTGACATTAGAATATGTACACAGGGCAAATACATGTTGCTTACAGGACTATTGGGGAGAAGACTGAATTAAACTCAGTAACACTCAACAGCGGGGCTGGGGCCAACTGACGGATTGAATGTTCTCCTCAAAAAAAGTCGTTGCTAAAGATAGACGGGATGAACCTAATTGACGTCCAACGGCCCGTAGACAGACTTAATTTAATATCATTTAAAATCCAAACGATGAGGGCATAGATATTTTGAATGGACCTTATCTACTCCTCACTAAGGGACGCCAAAGAGTGTTGACTAATGAGAGAAAGCCATCAGCAAGTACCTGGGCGGTGCCTATCAATAGAATCTGTTAGTCCACATTCTTTTAAACGTGGATATAACTAACTTTTAGTTCTCCCAATTTCTCACTAACCGGCACTAATGTTTTCTCTAAACATACTCTCTCTCTATTTCTCCATTATTCCCCCCCCCCCCAAATCTTCCTTCCTCCTCCTCTCTGTCGCATACTTTATTTCTGTACACTAGCTCCAACAACCAACAACTCATAAATCGTGATTGGCACTCGTTGGAAGTAGTCGACTATCGTAATCTCAAGGTTCACCAAAGTTTAAATTAGGCTCCACTAACGAACGAAATCCTGGCTAAATCACGGATCTGGCCAATCCAATTTCACATCCTTGGTCAGATTAGACCACAGATAACACCAATTCCCCACCCTTAATCAACAGGCCCATATAGATAACACCAATTTCACACCATTGGACAGATTCGGCTAATATAAAAAATTTCACACACTTGTTCAGGATGAGCTATAGATGACACCAATTCCCCACCTTGGGTCAGATTGGGCTATACATAATATACATTTCAAAACGCGTTTCGATAGACTATATGTGACCCTCTGATTAAGTGTGACATACGTCACTTGTCGAATTATCTTAAAATGTGATACGCTGATGCAAATACGCACACTTAATTTAGATGAAATCATATAAAGGTGGCACCTTTCTGCATTGTGTACCTTCACTGTAACAATAGACAAAACCTTCATTTGCTAACACATGTATACCTTCAGTGTTCAAACATACATGCACCTTGATTTTAACACTACATCTTTACTCCTGTTGTAACAATACATCTTTACCCCTGTTGTAACAATATATATGTATATTCCTTTTAAATTATATCTGTATACATATCTGTTGGCCCCCTTGGAACCAGGAGCCTTTATGCGCCGAAGAGCGCCAAGAAACTCGACCATGTGAGTCCTGTTCCAGTCTTCGAAGTGATCATTGATTTAGATAATCAGGCAAAAAAGCATTGATAATACATGGATGGGGATTGAAAACCCAATGTCCTTCTCGGTGCATTGGGGCTAATTTTAGCTGGGTATACTGAAAAGCTTCTGGGCGATTATCGAATGAAACACTAACGACGTCTTACTCTCACTGATGCTCTGACTCCTGTGTGAAGTAGAGTCTAGTATGAATTGAGCGCGGCGCGAAAAATCCTCAACTCCATTTCCTAAACTCAATTTCTCAAAATCAAAAGCTAGACTCAAATTTCTCGTCTCATCAACTCCAACTACTAGGAAGCTATGTGAAACTGAAGAATGAAAACAGATTATTATAGTTGCGCGCTGATTAAATACCAGATAAAACGTACGCAAACAACAGTATTTTACTGATCCACAGAGTAGCGCCAGACTTATCTTCTTTTTTTTTTTCTTCCTTTTTAAAAAATATTTTATCTAGAAATGTCCCTGCACTTTCTTTTCTCCCAATAGTATTGAAAGTCCACGGACCAGATGTGCCAGCGGAAAACAATATTCTTTCAGACCTCAAAACATTACATATTCATTAAGCGCCCTTTATTGGGATACGTAAATCTAATGAAAATCGGGTCCATTAAGAGGCGGTTCTAATAACCAAAAATCGGACAAATGTACATTCATATGATTTTTTTTTAAACATTATTTTGATATTTGAGTCTTTAAAGCGACTCTTTTTAATAACCAGAGATCTTAATAAACGTCGCCTACTATATATTAATTGGAAGATATTGAATTTTCCTTATAGCAGAGTCAAAGCTGATCTCCGAAAAAGGGATCTATCAGTGCGATCTGAGAGTAGGTTGTCACGGACAGGGGAAGAGTACAGAGAGCGAAATCGTGTTCGCTAATACCACTGAGAGACAGCTCGTAGAGGCCGCGGCTTGGTTAACATCATCAAGGTTCAATTGACAGTCTAGCCAGGGCTATGCCCTCTATAGTTGGTCTGTCAGATCTGAACATTTTAACCGAGGTTCATATCAGACATTTATTTTAATTATGGATACAATAGCAGACGCGCAGATTGGACGTTTCTGTTATTATGGATATAAAAAAACTATGTCTGTGAGTAGACATTTCTTGAACTATCAATGCAATAACAGATTCTCAAATTACTATTTCCTGAACTATGGATATAGAAACAACGTCTCGAATTAGACATTTCTCGAACTAAGGATTCATTACAATAACAATATGTCAGATTAGACATTTTCTCGCAATATGGATACAAAACAATATGTCAGATTAGACATTTACTCGCAATATGGATACAAAAACAATATGTCAGATTAGACATTTTCTCGCAATATGGATACAAAAACAATATGTCAGATTAGACATTTCTTGAAATATGGATACAATAACAATCTGTTAGATTTGATATTTCTTAGATTTAGATACATAACAATGTCTCATATTATATCATTCTTAGACCAATGAATGTAATAAACGGAGAGTAGCGTGTTTAACATAGAATGGAAGAAAAGAAACTTTTTGACAGTTATTAACGGCTCGTAAATAATGTTTTTGTTGTTTATTTTTCCTTCGATTTTTGACAATCGGTGACAACTCGGAAATAATGTTAAAATTATTTTTTCTGCTCATTTTTAAATCCAAGACTTAAGCTGTTAGCATCAGGGACTGTCAGGAAAGATGGACGGCATGTACGATCAGAGACTGACAAAGCTGCTGACTATAATCATAGACTGACAAGAGAGGTGGGTCAATATAATCATGGAAGGACTGATACAATCGTGTGCCCACTGATGAAATCGATATCCCGGGAAAGGTGTCCCGATCCAATTGACAGGAACCAAGAAAGCCTTGCTCCCCCCGTACCACTGTTGGACACACATTCCATCAACTAATCGTATCCAGGTTTCATGACAGGGAGTGTTTACACAGCGGCGACCGGTTTAAGCTACAGATAGGATGTCAGTAGAAAATAAGCATCAATGCCAAGTGAAAAGTCATACACACAAACCCTCGGAGAAAGTCCTAAGAGTCATACACACAAACCCCCAGAGATCGACCTGAAAGTCATACACATAAACCCTCGGAGAAAGACCTAAAAAGTCATACACACAAACCCTTGGAGAAAGACCTAAAAGTCATACACAGAAACCTTCGGAGAAAAACCTAAATGTCATACACACAAACCCTTGGAGAAAGTCCTAAAAGTCATACACACAAACCCTTGGAGAAAGTCCTAAAAGTCATACACACAAACCCTTGGAGAAAGACCTAAAAGTCATACACACAAACCCTCGGAGAAAGATCTAAAAGTCATACACCCAAACCTTTGGAGAAAACCCTAAAAGTCATACACACATACCCTCGGAGAATTACCAGAAAAGTCACAAACAGAAACATTCGAAACGACTTCATTAAAGTGAGTGTGAGTTTATTCTGAATATTCACTGGGTGAATCGCAAAATGTCATCTGAAAAAAATATCACTAAATCATAATTTCGGATTTTCTTTCTCTTTTTATAGAAAAAGATCTGCTTGATTACCAAAACTCCGTGTCGTGGGCAGTATGTGATTCGAGATATAACTGTCCTGGCATTACATTGCAGGGACCTAATAACCAACTAGTATAAAGTGGATCAATCCCATTTTTTTTGAAAAAAATCATCAAAATATAACTTATTTATTTGTATAGCTGGCTTTTAGGGTATTCAGTTATCGGGACAGGACAGCACAGGACATACTCATTTGAAGGAGGATTGATGGAGTGGAATACGTAGGTGAATGCCTGGTCTAGAGCGTCAGTTTGTATGTCCATCAAAGACTGGTCTACACAGAGGGCATCTATGTCTAGGTGGAACATGGCAATGGAATGGAAGATAGTGGTAAGGAACATGAGGACGGAATGGACCATGGTGGTAAGGAACATGACCATTGAATGCAAGATGGTGGTACGGAACATGACCATTGAATGCAAGATGGTGGTACGGAAAAATGACGATGCAATGGATGATGAAGGCATAGAACATGACAAAAGAATGTAAGATGACGTGTGAAACTGGAACATCTTCATTGTGCAAATCACGGTTGCTTAATTCCGTATAGTGAGATATAGCATAAGGAATATTAAAGTACTTAGCAGAAGTACATAGATGAGACAGGAGCGAATACTGATTGACAGGAGCGGGGGGGGGGGGGGTTAACTATTGCCAGTAGAGGGAGGTAACCTACTGACAGGAGTGGGAGTTAACCTATCAACGGGAGTGGGGGTAATCTATTGACAGGGGTGGAAGGTAATCTAATGACATGGGTGGAGGGTAACCTATTGAAAGGAGTGGGGGTAATTAATTTTTAAAAATTACATCGGAAATAGGAAGACTCGAAGAAATGTGTTATTATTACGTAACAGCTCCGAGGCTATATTTGTCAACCAAAACACCCTGGTACATTCGTGGTAATGCCCCGGGCCACTCGCAACAGACAACACAATTGAGTCGCCCGGTCACACGACCGTCCACGAGAAGACAACTATCCCTAACAACACCCATGTTATTGCCCTGGGTGATCCTGATAAGCTCGTGTCGGAGTAGATCAATAGAACAGTCTGGAATATAGCTGGACAGTTACTGGACTCCAAGCCACATAATGTCACGTGGTCGTAACAGACACCAGTTAACATTACATAAAAGGGGCTGAGGGTTTATGGGCGTGTCTGTAATTAATCCAACTTCGTAGGCGACAATGAATATAGGGTGATGAATTGTATTGTGTAAAATGAAAATGTTGTACCGGGTCGTTAGATAGACAATGTGCTACGGTTTCCATCAATATTCCAAGTATGATACCAAAATTACCAAGTTGCTGTGTACGCCTCTAATGACGTTTTCTTCGCAATAAACACATTTGATACGTCATCAATTGTTTTAACAGCTAGCGCTTGTTGGTGGCGTTCAGCGCTCGCAGAACAGACTGGACCTTTGGGTCTTCTAGTTGACCAAGCCTGTCACAATAGAAAAGGACCAGGTCCGTTATTACAAGTTGGAAAGTAGGTGGTTTTGTTTTAATGAGGTTTTTCTTCTAGAACTCCAAAACTTGTAGATTTCACTTAGCATCTCGAATGCCCTTTTAAACGTATTGTTTTAAATTTAATTGAATATATATATATAAATATAAATATGCTTATGAATATGTTATTGATTAACTAACACAAGAGTTGACGTATATGACACCATTGAACAATCACCCAACATCTCCACCGTTGTTCTAAACCTACCCCTCAATTCTCCAATAGCTGTTAATGAGGTGCTTGGTCCCGTTCTCCAAGTTCAAAAGCTTTCGTCTGCATTATAGCAGACGCAATATTCTATCTCCCACTCAAGATCATAATATGTTACAAATCTCAAGATAACTGAGAATGATTAAATTCATAAATCTATTTTACTCTCAATCAAAATAAGATGAAATGATAAAATGCATTTAAAAATGTAAAACAAAAATAGAAATGAAATGAAACAAAGGGTGGGATTGAAATTATTTAACACCCGATTCGCAGCACTAATAAACTTTTTAAGCATATTAAACAGAACTATATACCAATAAATGTTTATTATTCCATGCAGCTAATACTTAAATATGAACAACAAAAGAGGTAGACAAAACTAGATTATGTAATAAAAAATGAGTTTTAAATAGACATGAAAAATGCTCAATTCTGAATAATAGCTGGACAATTAACAATAAAACGATCAATTAAAATAGAGTTCCGTAGTGATTCTTAATTTGTAAACAAATCGGTTGTCCTATCTTTAAAAAAAAAAAATTAGTAATCCGTTCTGCCGAACCAATGAATACCGGCTGAAACCCACACATCGACGAAGCCTCTTGAAACTTCCGGTTTGGGAAGGGAATTGACCGATATGGTCAGCATCCGGTTAACAATGAGGGATCAGTAACATTCCCCTTTCAAGCAAACTGATTCAGTGCTGTTGCTAAATTAAGACTTTCCCATATCCCAATACAGGACACGGGGGGGGGGGGGGGGGGGGGGGGGGGCTTACGAGGCACACAATAGGGACTGGTTTATTTTTAGTTGCATTTGGGACAGGTCAGAGGTCCTCCAACTAATTATTCAAATTCCCCGGTGCTTTAGGAAAACATCTTTGTAATAGGATGACGTCAATTAAAAAGTTTGATTGACAAAGATTCATTGAGTAGTGCTCAACATCTTGGGCTCACAATAATGTCTGTCCAAACGTTGTGTATTTCCAAACTGGTCGTCCCTTGCGGGTGGTGTTTATTTTCCGTATATTTCTAGACATTTGCGTCAAGTTGCTGTATGTGGTCGGTAACACTTTCATTGGAAGCTTTTTCTTCTTCATCATCTTTGAAAATTGAACAAGACATTCCAAATAAAAATAGACGGTACTAATAGGCTGCTTGAGCTGACCAACGTTGAAGAATAGACATCAAATTCTGTGAAGAATAGTCATCAAATTCTGTGAAGAATAGACATCAAATTCTGTGAAGAATAGACATCAAATTCTGTGAAGAATAGTCATCAAATTCTGTGAAGAATAGACATCAAATTCTGTGAAGAATAGACAACAAATTCTGTGAAGAATAGACATCAAATTCTATGAATCCTTGATGTGTATGTATTCCATGTTTGAGAAACCTAAACCGTCACTCGGCATTTATATTCATTTTGTGCCAGTATATGGACGCTCCAATTGTGTAATTATGTGGACGACTCAAATGTGTAATTTTGTGGACGGTCCAATTGTGTGATCATGTGAACGACCCAATTGTGTAATTTTGTGGACGGTACAATTGTGCAGGTATGTGGACGGTCCAAGTGTGTGATTATGAGGACGGCCCAATTGTGTAATTTTGTGGACGGTCAAATAGTGCGGGTATGTGGACGGTCCAATTGTGTTATTATGTTGACGGCCCAATAGTGTAATTTTGTGGACGGTCAAATAGTGCGGGTATGTGAACGGTCCAGTTGTGCGAGTTTGTGGAGGTCCAATTGAGCGAGTATGTGGGCGGTCCAATTCAGCGAGAACGTGGACGGTCCAAATGTGCGGGTATGTGGAAGGTCCCACTGTGCGAGTTTGTGGACAGTCCAATTCTGCGAGTTTGTGGACAGTCCAATTCTGCGAGTTTGTGGACAGTCCAATTCTGCGAGTTTGTGGACAGTCCAATTCTGCGAGAACGTGGACGGTCCAATTGTGAGGGTATGTGGACTGTCCAATTTTGCGGGTATGTGGCCGGTCCAATTGTGCGAGTATGTGGACGGTCCAATTCAGCGAGAACGTGGACGGTCCAATTGTGCGGGTATGTGGACGGTCCAAATGTGCGGGTATGAGGACGGTCCAATTCTGCGAGAACGTGGACGGTCCAAATGGATGACAAATTTCACTCAAGACATGTTGATAGTGTACGTTGGTTGTACATGTCGGTATATCAAATTGATATGTTGGTGTGGTCAGCACGTGTTAGTAGTACAATACAAGACATCGCTGTATGGTACCGTATCATATGTTGGTGTGGTCAGCACGCGTTAGTAGTACAATACAAGACATCGCTGTATGGTACCGTATCATATGTTGGTGTGGTGAGCACGTGTTAGTAGTACAATACAAGACATCGTATCATATGTTGATTTTCGGAAATAAAAGTCGTCATAGTAGCAGTGTGCGAAAGTTTTGAGAGGAACCTGTTTCAACACTTATAATGCGGTGGCTATTAAAGTAAAATCTCAACATGCATGGTAGGCGACTGTCCGTGGAGGACTGTGCTGTTACTGGCAGCTGGTTCAATTTAATTGACGAAAGACATGTATCACCAGGCTGTAGACATTTTCTTACTAAAACGTGAGCAGTTTAAAAAATTACATCTTTCTCAAACAAGCGATGGATACGAACTGTAGTCAGAAGACCAGAAAACCGGGGGGGGGGGGGGGGGGGGCAACACAATAAGACATACCATAGATAAAAGTTAGCAAGCCAGACCTGATTGGAACAAAACGTTGCCAACCCGGAGCCAACAGGATCACCACACGACGACAGACTGGTGCCAACGAGATGACAAAAGGTTGACAAGATGACGAACGGTGACAACCCAGTGACAACCCGGTGACATCAGGTATACTAGATGACAACAGATTGACAAAGGTGACAATGGTGCCAATCAGGATGACAACAGGTTGACTAAATGACAACAGGGCGACAAACGAGGAAAACCCGGTGCCGACAGTATGGCAACAGGTTGATTAGATAACAACAATACTACAACTCGGCGACGATTCGGTAACAACAGGATGAATGAGATGATAAAAGGATGACAACTCGGTGACAACATAATGAACGAGATGATAAAAGGATGACAACACGGTGACAACATAATGAAAGAGATGATAAAAGGATGACAACACGGTGACAACATAATGAACGAGATGATAAAAGGATGACAACACGGTGACAGGATGAACGAGATGATAAAAGGATGACAACTCGGTGACAACATAATGAAAGAGGTGATAAAAGGATGACAACACGGTGACAACATAATGAACGAGATGATAAAAGGATGACAACTCGGTGACAACATAATGAAAGAGATGATAAAAGGATGACAACACGGTGACAACATAATGAACGAGATGATAAAAGGATGATAACACGGTGACAGGATCAACGAGATGATAAAAGGATGACAACTCGGTGACAACGCATATTTTCATTACTTCCGAACTGCAGAAGCCAACGAGCTTGTGGAAAAAGCGGCTGTGTTTGGTGGTGGTGGTGGTGATGGAGGTGGTGTGCGACAAATACTTGTATGGCTTTCACGTTGTCTGATTGTCAGTTTCATTACACGCCAATTTATCCTCCGATTTTCCAAGCCACTTGGTTGGCTTGACGGGGACTTAGCTGTGAAAATGCGAGACAAGGTTAGTAGTATTACCCAGGACAGCTCGTGGACTCATCTCTGTGTTATTGAAATGTAACAGGGTTAGTAGAACTCGCAGTCACGTCTCTCTGTTACAAGTCTCTTTGACAAGCCGTGTGTTGTTTGAAGACACATCTCTCTGTTACAAGTCTCTTTGACAAGCCGTGTGTTGTTTGAAGACACATCTCTCTGTTACAAGTCTCTTTGACAAGACGTGTGTTGTTCGAAGACACATCTCTCTGTTACAAGTCTCTTTGACAAGCCGTGTGTTGTTCGAAGACACATCTCTCTGTTACAAGTCTCTTTGACAAGCCGTGTGTTGTTTGAAGACACATCTCTCTGTTACAAGTCTCTTTGACAAGCCGTGTGTTGTTTGAAGACACATCTCTCTGTTACAAGTCTCTTTGACAAGCCGTGTGTTGTTTGAAGACACATCTCTCTGTTACAAGTCTCTTTGACAAGCCGTGTGTTGTTCGAAGACACATCTCTCTGTTACAAGTCTCTTTGACAAGCCGTGTGTTGTTCGAAGACACATCTCTCTGTTACAAGTCTCTTTGACAAGCCGTGTGTTGTTTGAAGACACATCTCTCTGTTACAAGTCTCTTTGACAAGCCGTGTGTTGTTTGAAGAAACATCTCATTGCAGTGCCATATAAGGTCTTCAGAAAATTGTGAAATTATTGTTTTCCTTTTCAGTCAATTTTGTCGAACGAAAATTGTTCTGCGCATATCGCCTGTCATGGCTTACTCTGCACACATCGCCTGTCATGGCTTACTCTGCACATATCGCCTGTCATGGCTTACTCTGCACATATCACCTGTCATAGCTTACTCTGCATACATCGCCTGTCATGTCCTACTCTGCACATATCGCCTGTCATGGCTTACGCTGAACATCGTGTATAAATTATAAACTGTTTATAACAATACAAACGATGACATTTTACCTTGATTTTTATTTTTGTACACATTCATTGTTCAGAGAAACAAGCCCTCACTGTGCACATTATAGTTTATAGCCTGGATTTTTCTAACTCTTTGAAATTATCCTCCCCTGTTGTTGTTGTTTTTCACTGCTTTCAATGCACAGGCACAAATTTTTCTGCCACTTTAAAATCACTATTGACTCCGCGGGCCGGATAAAAAGAAGTCGCAGGCTGGATATGGCCCGCAGGTCAGACCCCTGGTTTATATAAAAACATAAGGAAAGAAAGAATGAAGCTTTGAACGTTTCATCATTCGATCGTTTCCTGATTGTAGTCTTAGACCTAAGATAGGATGTTTCTTTGGTGTGTCTGATTTACAGTATGGCATTCAGTCTTGTAATAAAAACTTATTGGATTCTTTTAATATTCCCTCATGTATATTTGTTTGTAGATTAGCTCCGTCATAGATTTTCGAAAACTGTAGTATATAGAACCAAAATAAATGTATAAATATAGGGAATAAAGCCGAAATATTTGAAAAGAGAACGCTAAATAGTAAAACAAATAAATGTGTTTAGAAACTGAAACGAGTGGTAAGAGTCGGTTTAGACACGTTCCGACTCCGTGCACCAGAATTTCATTATAACATTTTTTTGTCCTAAAAATGAAAAGTAAATTTCCCGCCAGCTAGCACCACCTGCCGATGTAATCAATATGATCAAAAGAAGGCTGGTAGGTTCAGGTGGGTTCTGGGGATATTCACACCGCTGGGTTCCATCGTAAAGATATGTCTTCAAAGATGAGCTCACACCCCAGTGTGTATGTGTGTTTACACGTGTGGTGGACGGATGAGGTCATTACCCAGTGTGAATGTGTGTTTACACGTTTGGTGGACGGATGGAGCTCACACCCCAGTGTGTATGTGAATGTTGTAGGTAGATGTGGGGGGCTTAATGAATTGAGTAGATAAAGGGGAATTGATAATGTCGGTAGATGTGGGGGACTTGATGATGTCAGTAGATGTGTGTGTGTGGGGATGGCCTGATGGAAGTCTGTAAATGTGGGGGACTTGATGGCGTCGGTAGATGTGGGGGGGACTTGATGATGTCAGTAGATGTGGGGGGACTTGATGATGTCAGTAGATGTGGGGGACTTGATGAAGTCAGTAGATGTGGGGGGGGGGGGGACTTGATGATGTCAGTAGATGTGGGGGGACTTGATGAAGTCAGGAGATGGGGAGGGGGGCGCTTGATGGAGGTTGGTAGAAGCTGGAGGTTGTAAGCCAACCACGGCCCCTGTTGTCAAGAAATGTAGGTTAGTAATGTCATTCAGCAACACAGACGATTAGTGATTCGGGTTGAATGAATGAATTTGAACCAGTTAGTGAACAACTCCATCAAATCAACACATCGTGAAGTATTCACTCGCTGTTGTCAGATGAAAACAGCACAACCACAATTCCACACACTTCTCAAAGGGCAAATACAAGATAAACAATATCACATGTGGAGAAGCATTGCATGCAGGGTAAACACGGGGACTCTGGGATGTATTAGGAGATTTCCTAACAAAACAACCAGTGAAGATCGCTTTCGAGTTTTTATGTCACGGGCAATAAAGCGATCCCTGCCGTGTTTGTGTAACACAGATGGCAGGCATCCATCCATCCCAGGGATTGATTTAATAGTCGTAACACAGATGGCAGGCATCCATCCCTAGGATTGATTTAACAGTCGTAACACAGATGGCAGGCATCCATAAATCCCTAGGATTGATTTAATAGTCGTAACACAGATGTCAGGCATCCATCCATCCCTCGATTTACTAGGCGTACGATTTAAGAATACAAATTAGAACTGCCTTTTTACCAAATGCATTTATAATTTTTTACAGCTCTCATAAATATCATACTTTTGATAACATTATTTGTAGGAGTTGCATTGATACTTTCGAAATTTCGATACCTCAGTCCTTGTTAGAATTGCCATGTTATTTCCCAACTCAGCACTTCGTCAGTTAATCATGGGGATAAAATAAATAGTGCACATCAACAAATGTTTAAAAATGAACATCATTCGGCAACCTTACCTCCCTGCAGTCTCTCCACCCACTTTTTCCCCAGCATCCTCATAACATGCAACCTCGAACACAAACAATTTAACGTCGAGCCCTTTACAGCCCTCATTACAACTGCAGCTCCCCCGCCCTCCCCCACTTTTCTGCCATTTTTAAATTGACACATGAATCCAGTTTTAAAACAAGTGTTCCAGCAAAAATATTTGCCTGAGTTCAACCAATATATCGTCGCACAGCTATATCCATAGCCAGGCTTCGTTTACATTACAGTAGCCGGCTATTTTACATTTTGCAAAAGAATGATAATACTTAATAATATGACAGTAAGAATTAATCACTCCGCAGCTTCCGATGTCAAGATGACCGTTGAACGAACGGAGGTCATGGGTCACTGGGCCACACTCACGGCGAATGATTGTCTCCCTTCAACCCTCTACTGGGCCATACTCAGGGCGATTGGGTTGTCTCCCTTCAACCCTCTACTGGACCACACTCAAGGGGATTGGGTTGTCTCCCTTCAACCCTCTACTGGGCCACACTCAGAGGGATTGGATTGTCTCCCTTCAACCCTCTACTGGGCCATACTCACAGGGATTGCATTGTCTCCCTTCAACCCTCCACTGTTCCCCTTACCCAAGCAGCAGGATTTTTTTCTTTTTTTTTTTTTACATTGCGCGGTAAACGCAACAAAAAACCAACTAATTTTCTTTCAAGGTAAAGGCTCGTATTTGCTTATAAAGTCGCGTAATTTCAGATAGGTTTTTGTGATATGAGGGGCCACATACACTACTTTCCATTGGATAAGGGGGAAATAGCAGTTGCGTGTTATTGGGAAGGGAACTATATATCTCCTTGAAAACTTTATAGATTCAATCATAAGAGGATGAATACTCACCAAACTTCAGCTCCTTGTCACATAGGAAAATGTGGTTTAAAATAGTGTAAAGATGTTGTGCCATTAACTATGGTATGTTAAACTGGGAGTGGGGTGCAGGATAGGGAGAACAAAAAGGGAGAAGGGGAGAGGGAGGTTAGAGAATATGGAGGTCAGTGAAGAAGGGCGTCAGGGTCGAGAGAGGTCAGGTGATATGAAAGTCAGGAATGAAAGTGGTGAGGGAAGTGGGAGATCAGTTAGGAGGGAGATCGGGGGAGATAGAAGCCAGGAATGAAAGTGGTCAGGGAAGTGGGAGATCAGGGAAGTGGGAGCTCAGGGAGGAGGGAGATCGGGGGAGATAGAAGTCAGGAATTAAAGTGGTCAGGGAAGTGGGAGATCAGAGAAGAGGGAGGTCAGGGAAGATAGAAGTCAGGGATGAAAGTGGTGAGGGAAGAGGAGCGTTAGGGTCGTGGGAGGTAAGGGAAGAGTATAGTCAAGGGAGATCTGTGGAGGGGGTCAGGGAAAAGGCAGGTCAGGTGGGATGTAGGTCAGATGTAGGTCAGGTGAGATGTAGGTCAGGAGAAGTGGATCTGAGGGGATGGAAACAGGACATCGGTTGAGAAAGTGTGGACGCATAGAGAGCAGTTGATTAAAATAAAAACAGATGATAAAATAAAATGTAAGCAAATCAAACTCCCTGGTGTCCAATAGAGCTCAAACTTTGTTAACATTTTAAGATATTTAAAATCATTTTCTACTTTTAGTGCGTTTAAACTCGTCTTTGATAGAATTTTTTTTAAATTAAAAAATGTGTAAGTGTTGTGGTTGCTACAAAGGGATTTCCCCAAAGAGATTTTTGTGTTTTTCTTAGTTCTGATTATCAATGGATCAAAAAAAGGTGCAGGGGAGAGAGAAGCAGGGTCGTCATAAACAGCTGAAGAGGCAGATGAATAATCAATAGAAAAATAAAACAGTTATGTCACAAAATTATTTCTTAAAGAAGATTCACTGAGATGAAAAGTCCTTTATTTTGTACATACATACTGTTTGATGACGGCATGAATCACACGAGTCACTGTCAAGGAGGTTTCAATAACAGTTACACTGGCTGCTTCGGTCAAACATGTATTAACTACGGTAAGTCATAAATGACTGGGAGCTACGGTAAAACATAATATATCTAAGAGTTTATGTAAAACGTGTACATCTGCGAGTTTTAAAATGTATGACTCTGGTAAACCGTTATGGTTTTATATATTGGATTGAAGCCGACACAAAAAAGGCCGACACACATAGAAATGACAAGATGAAATGCAGCCAGCTGACTCTAGTGAGAGTAAACCAATAGGTCTAAACACCCACCACAACATGTATCTGTAGGAGATTCTGCCCCTAGGATGAGCCTAGGGTTGTAATCCCTATGATGAGCCTAGGGTTGTAATCCCTAGAATTAGCCTAGGGTTGTAATCCCTATGATGAGCCTAGGGTTGTAATCCATATGATGAGCCCAGGGTTGTAATCCCTATGATGAGCCTAGTGTTGTAATCCCTAGGATGAGCCTAGGGTTGTAATCTCTAGGATGAACCTATGGTTGTAATCCCTATGATGAGCTTTGGGTTGTAATCCCTTGGATGAGCCTAGGGTTGTAATCCCTAGCATGAGCCTAGGGTTGTAATCCCTATGATGAGCATGGGTTGTAATCCCTAGGATGAGCCTAGGGTTGTAATCCCTATGATGAGCCTATGGTTGTAATCCATATGATGAGCCCAGGGTTGTAATCCCTATGATGAGCCCAGGGTTGTAATCCCAATGATGAGCCCAGGGTTGTAATCCCTAGGATGAGCCTAGGGTTGTAATCTCTAGGACGAACCTATGGTTGTAATCCCTATGATGAGCTTTGGGTTGTAATCCCTTGGATGAGCCTAAGGTTGTAATCCCTAGGATGAGCCTAGGGTTGTAATCCCTAGGATGAGCCTAGGGTTGTAATGCCTAGGATGAGCCTAGGTTTGTAACCCCTAGGATGAGCCTAGGGTTGTAATCCCCTAGGATGAGCCTAGGGTTGTAATGCCTAGGATGAGCCTAGGGTTGTAACCCTAGCAATGCGTGACGATGTACCACACAGTCGGTGTACGACACAGTCGGTGTACGACACAGTCGGTGTACGACACAGTCGGTGTACGACACAGTCGGTGCACAATATACGACACAGTCGATGTACAATAGGTCGGTCAATATCGTGGGGAGACCATTCATTAGATTACAACACAAGGCCGTTTACAAAATGTCATTCGCGAGGCCGGGGCGCGTGCAATGGGTCAGAAACATATTGGAAGCCCCTACTCAACCAAGATTGTGTATCTCTGAACTTCGGTAATGAGTTCTATTGTAGCGTGCAATGGGTCAGAAACATATTTGAAGCCCCTACTCAACCAAGATTGTGTATCTCTGAACTTCGGTAATGAGTTCTATTGTAGCGAGAAATAAAAACCTGTTGCAGGGCGCGACTGATCTGTGTCTATATTGGATGGATCAAAGTGGCTGGTCTGTGTCTCAATGGGATGGATCAAAGTGGCTGGTCTGTGTCTATATTGGATAGATCAAAGTAGCTGGTCTGTGTCTATATTGGATGGATCAAAGTGGCTGGTCTGTGTCTAAATTGGACAGATCAAAGTGACTGATCTGTCTATATAGGATGTATCAAAGTGACTGATCTGTGTCTATATTGGATGGATCAAAGTGGCTGGTCTTTGTCTAAATTGGACAGATCAAAGTGACTAATCTGTGTCTATATTGGACAGATCAAAGTGGCTGGTCTGTGTCTCTTTTGGACATATCAAAGTGTCTGGTCTGTGTCGCTATTGGACATATCAAAGTGACTGGTGAGTGTCTCTATTGGATGGCTCAATGTGACTGGTCTGTGTCTCCATTGGACAGATCAAAGTGACTGATCTGTGTCTATATTGGATGGATAAAAGTGGCCTGTCTGTATCTCTATTGGGCAGATCAAAGTGGTTGGTCTGTGTCTCTATTGGACAGATCAAAGTGACTGGTCTGTGTTTCTATTGGATGGCTCAATGTGACTGGTCTGTGTCTCTATTGGACAGATCAAAGTGACTGGTCTGTGTCCATATTGTACAGATCAAAGTGGCTGGTCTGTGTCTCTATTGGACAGATCAAAGTGGTTGGTATGTGTCTTTATTGGACAGATCAAAGTGACTGGTCTGTGTCTATATTGGACAGATCAAAGTGACTATCTGTGTCTATATTGGATGGATCAAAGTGGCTGATCTGTGGATACATTGGACGTATCAAACGGCTGGCCTGTGTATATTGGACAGATCATAGTGACTGGTCTGTGTCCATATTGCGAAGATCACATTCACTGGTCTGTGTAAATATTGGACAAATCAAAGTGACTGGGCTGTGTCTATATTTGACAGATCAAAGTGACTGGTCTGTGTCTATATTGGACAGATCAAAGTGACTGGTCTGTGTCTATATTGGACAGATCAAAGTGACTGGTCTGTGTATATTGGACAGATCAGAGTGACCGGTCCGTGTCTCTATTTTGGACACAACAATGTGACTTGTCTGTGTCTCTATATTGGACGCATCAAAGTGACTGGTCTGTGTCTCTATATTGGACAGAACAAAGTGACTGGTGGGTCTCTATTGGACAGAACAAAGTGACTGGTCTGTGTCTATATGTGACAGATGAAAGTGACTGGTGTGTGTGTATTTATTGGACGGATTAAAGTGACTGGTCTGTTTCTATAAGGGACAGATCAAAGTGACTGGACTTTGTTTATATTGGACATATCAAAGTGACTGGTTTTTGTCTTGGATATCTTGCTACTTGACAGACAAACTATCATCGATATACTCAAACAACAAGCACCTGTGTATTCCTTGTCTCTTTCTCTTACAACTATGTCTCGTCTCAACTACGAAGAAATGTGGTCTCCATGTACAGTCGTTGACAGCGCACAAATAAAGATACTGATAGATTTAATGTATAGACACTTACAATCTCCATGTACAATTGAAACTGATCATGTCAACATTGGCGGCATCCATTTACAGACACTAACAGCATCCATGTACAGACACTGACAGCATCCATGTACAGACAGTGACAGCATCCATGTACAGACAGTGACAGCACCCATGTAGACACAATGATAGCATCCATGTACAGACAATGACAGCATCCATGTACAGACACTGACAACATCCATGTACAGACACTGACAGCATCCATGTACAGACAGTGACAGCATCCATGTAGACACAATGATAGCATCCATGTACAGACAATGACAGCATCCATGTAGAGAAAATGACAACATCCATGTACAGACAATGACAGCATCCATGTACAGACAATTACAGCATCCATGTAGAGAAAATGACAACATCCATGTACAGACAATGACAGCATCCATGTACAGACAATGACATCATCCATGTAGACAATGACAGCATCCATGTACAGACAATGAAAGCATCCATGTATAGACAATGACAGCATTCATGTACAGAAATTGACATCATCCATGTACAGACAATGACAGCATCCATGTAGAGACAATGACAGCATCCATGTAGAGACAATGACAGCATCCATGTACAGACAATGGCAGCATCCATGTACAGACAATGGCAGCATCCATGTACAGACAATGACAGCATCCGTGTACAGACAATGACAGCATCCATGTACAGACAATGACAGCATCCATATAGAGACAATGACATCATCCATGTACAGACATTGACAGCATCCATGTAGAGACAATGACAGCATCCATGTAGAGACAATGACAGCATCCATGTAGTGACAATGATAGCATCCATGTACAGACAATGACATCATCCATGTAGACAATGACAGCCTCCATGTACAAACAATGAAAGCATCCATGTATAGACAATGACAGCATTCATGTACAGAAATTGACATCATCCATGTACAGACAATGACAGCATCCATGTAGAGACAATGACAACATCCATGTAGAGACAATGACAAAATCCATGTACAGACAATGACAGCATCCATATAGAGACAATGAAAGCATAAATGTACAGACATTGACAGCATACATGTACAGACATTGACAGCATCCATGTACCGACAATGACAGCATCCATGTACAATGACAGCCTCCATGTAGAGACAATGACAGTCCCCGTGTTCAGACACTGACAGCCTCATTAGGACAAGCCCGGGGGACATTTATTCATCTGCTGCTCACATTAACATGATGAGCGGGCTGAACTGACAGTTACCGACAGGTAGCTCAAGGGTTAAGTACAGGTGAAGGAGGTCCGCGTGCAGGTGAGACTACGAAGGCGCTCAAGTGGTGAGTCCCCAGTGCTCGAACTCATTTTTAGAGATCAGTTGCTCTTCCGTCATTTTCGGTAAATTAATTGGTAAATCAGTTTCGTTAATTCGATGAACAATATATTTATAATTATAAACACAAATAGTATATTTGTTATTAATATGCAATATATCGACACTGCAGGAAAACCTGTGCACTGGATGACAACCATGGACATGACCGTGTTGGTTCACACAATTAATGGATGACAACCATGGACATGACCGTGTTGGTTCACACAATTAATGGATGACAACCATGGACATGACCGTGTTGGTTCACACAATTAATGGATGACAACCATGGACATGACCGTGTTGGTTCACACAATTAATGGATGACAACCATGGACATGACCGTGTTGGTTCACACAATTAATTAATGATTAATTGAATCAAAGAATGAGTCCACCTAATATTCAAGCAGAAATAAATGAAATTAAAAAACAAACTCACCCAGATTAGCATCACGGTATTTTTCTTTCTTCGAAAGGACGCCTCACAATCAGAAGAGTTCTCCATTTAACCACAACTGCTTTTTATTGTAATTTTATTTATTTATTTTTTTTTGAAACCCATGAAAAACTATTTTAAATATCCTGGTTTTGAATTTGAACAATTTTTAAATGTCCTGGTTTTGAATTTGAACAATTTTAAATGTCCTGGTTTTGAATTTGAACAATTTTAAATGTCCTGGTTTTGAATTTGAACAAATTTAAATGTCCTGGTTTTGAATTTGAACGATTTTAATGTCCTGGTTTTGAATTTGAACAATTTTAAATGTCCTGGTTTTTTAATTTGAACAATTTTAAATGTCCTGGTTTTGAATTTGAACAATTTTAAATGTCCTGGATTTAAATTTGAACAATTTTAATGGCCTGGTTTTGAATTTGAACAATTTTAAATGTCCTGGTTTTGAATTTGAACAATTTTAAATGTTATGGTTTTGAATTTGAACAATTTTAAATGTCCTGGTTTTGAATTTGAACAATTTTAAATGTCCTGGTTTTGAATTTGAACAATTTTAAATGTCCTGGTTTTGAATTTGAACAATTTTAAATGTCCTGGTTTTGAATTTTTTTAAAAAAAGGTCACCTAACTTACCAAGATACCGCATGCTCTTGCACGTGCTTGCTGTAACAATTATCATGGCATGGGGGGGGGGCATTTTTTCGGTACAGTGCACTTATTCCAGTTTCAGTTATAATGTTAAAATGTCTCATTTCACTGCATATTACAATGAGAACCTTCTATTAAAATTCATGTATTTTTTTTCTACACATTTACCTCGTGTCCCCTACATATCTGAGGTCTCCTCTCTCTCTCTATAATCTGCTTCACATAGTTTGCTGAATCTCGGAGCATGTGTTAGTTTGGTGAAATACTTATAACATAGAAAACGTTAGATTCCTGGAGAAACTCCACATATGCCTGATTCAATGACCAGTTGAAAGAGTGCAATGTCCTCCTTCAATAAAGCATTCTTGATTGTGTGTTGTTGTTTTTTTAAGTATTGTAAGTTTTCATTTTACAAACTCTCCCCACACAAACACACACACTTACACGAGAGAAAAATATCATAAATCCTATTTATTCTGACGTGTCAAAGCCCCCCCCCCCCCCAGCCACCCACCCTCACACAATTCTATTTATAAAAATGATTAAAGGTGAGGGTTAAGGGTGACGTTTAACACTAAATTTAAATTGTCTAAAAATAGTATCACTAACACAAATGACCCGAGCGGCACACCACTCAGATGCACTCCATTATTTAGGTCAAGCACTTGGAGTGTTATGTATAGTGATACTGTGTACGGCGATGTGTCCCAGTCCAAGGCATTCTTATGTATTGGTACTCATCTTAGCAGTGGAAAGATGACAACGCGCTAGGGAACCACCAACATGTAAAATGGGATGCATTAAGTAGACGACAATGGGAGAAAAAAAAGCATCTCTGAGACCTCTAACAATTATTTTGTAGTTGACTTCTAGCCACTGGCGGTTTTTTTTTTGGGGGGGGGGGGGGGTCGCTCCACAGCAACAAAAATATATATAATTAATGGAAAAATGAAAACTATCAGCTCTTTTGCTGAATTTTAACCAACAGATTGGAGAACTACCTTGTGTAGCTGACTAAAAGATGTTCGGGTCATTTGTTTTTGCTGTTGCAGTCTTGTGTCAAACCAGTTAAGGTATCGGTTTGACGAATCCAATGTTGAACAGTCATCGGTTTTTATAATTCATTCTTTCCTACTGTCCCACGCAAAAAAAAAAGTCAGTTTATAACAGGCCTGCACAACATACGGGCCGCATGCGGCTCGCCAGCACCCACTTTGCGGCCCGCGAAGTAACGAAATATTCTTTATTCTAATTATTTTCTTATTAGCTTTCCCCCCTGTCCTGTTATCTTTCGGCCCGCACCAGTTTTTCAAAAAGTATTACGGGCCGCCTCACATTCTGAGCTGTGCAAACCTGTTTTATAAGATCGAAAGCAGCAGTTGAAAACTCTTTTTAGAACAGTCAAAGGAACTCTCACTTCGAGACAGTTTGGCAACGGCACTGAGCATATTTTGCAATCAGTGCCAAAAATTAGGCAGGCTTATTAATTGCCAGCCCCCATATATATAGCCCCCTATCTATCTATACCTTAGAATAGATGGAATACAAAAAAAATTAATTGATTATAGTAGCGTTTTGTAAAATTCCAGAACCGATTACCGGTTTCAAAACAAGCTCTATTTACACCGCCATTTTTATGCTGCCACCACAGGTGTCAACCCTACTGCCTCCCCCATACCCCCACCATTGTTTTTTTGCCCCTACCCAAGTCATTGAATCTATAGTGAATTTCCGTCACACACAAAAAATGCGCGTCGCCTGCGGTTATTTCTAATTAGCATTTCAACTGAACATTGTCATTGGCGTGATCTCCCCTCTCTCCAAATACACACAAGGCATAAGCCAGACCTTTGTATGAGGTAAGCACAAGTCAATTTGCATACGGCTATTTTCAACACGTCTGCTAGTCGAGTGGTTTACTTACGCGGTAAGTGCGAGTCGAGGGTGACTGTGCTGCAGTCTAAGCTTGTTAAATTCCTGTCTTAACCCAGTGTTTATAATGCCCACTCTTAATACATTATTTATGATGTCCAGTCTAAATTCAGTATATACGATAAAATAGGGTCACTGGTCCGTATCCATTATTTGTGGTCCCCAGCCCTAGTCCTTATCCGGTATATATCGTGCCCAGTCAAATCCATTATACGTGACGCCCAGTCTTAATCCAGTATACATTGTGCCCTGTTCTAATCCAGTATGTATGACACAACATTCTTGTCCAGGCTATATGGAGCCCAGTCCTATTCCAGTATGATGCCAGCCCTCCCCCACCCCCGACAAAAGCTCAAACTTACAGAATCAATATAAAAATTTCAAAGGTAATTGTGGCCATACTTTAGTGTCAGGGTGGAATGTAATGTTTACAACAGGTAGATTGATATTGAAAGTACCATTAAGAAATATCTTTGAGAACCTCTGAAAAGAAATATTATCATCTCAAGAGGGATAAAAGCATTGCACAAACAATCAAGCATCTGCGCCCCCTCCCACCAACTCCCACACCCTCCCACCCACTCCCACCCAGAATCCATCAGACTTCTACAAGAAACATCTTCATTCTTCAAACACACCAATCTCTCACTCCCATCCATATGTCAATAGAATGATAAAAAGATAAGTATAGGGCGAATAGCGCTGGGTGTAAAGAGCACGGGGGTAGTTGCTCCTTTTTGTGTGTGAAGAGCACGGGGGTAGTTGCTCATTTTTGTGTGTGAAGAGCACAGGGGTAGTTGCTCATTTTTGTGTGTGAAGAGCACAGGGGTAGTGGCACATTTTTGTGTGTGAAGAGCACAGGGGTAGTTGCTCATTTTTGTGTGTGAAGAGCACAGGGGTAGTGACACATTCAAGTTTCACAATAGTCCACACTTAAATCACAGAAAGAGTAAGCACATCAGTGACAATGAATATGTTTCTTAAGGTCTCAGGGATAAAATAGTTAAAGTAGTGAAGCTTGAGTTTTTAAACATGAATTGGGTAAACTATATAAATGATTCTTAATCACCCTAAGTATGAAAAGAAAACTCAAGATGGCAATTGCTTTAAACCAAGTATTCAGTGCATGGCATTTCAACTCCTTACATACAGTAAATTATATACCTTTCCGGGGTGTCATTTACTTTTCTCACCCTCGCATCCATCCCCTCACTATAAAATATTGTCCCACACATCCCTTTGCCTGCTTGATTTGCTATTCCAAGTATTCCTTACATAACCTAACAAATTAGAATCTCTCTCTATTAACTTCTTAGTGGCTTTAGATAAACAAATGGACACACTGTGTTCATAGGTTTGAGAAGCATTCCAACAACCAATAGCGCCATGTTACACACAAGTGACAGAAAAACAAGACAATTCAACCTAGTGTTAAAATTAGATTACAACCTATAGAAATGTATTGTAATTTATTGTAATCTATAGCATATTAAATTTTCTATATCCTACCTATCAGTTATAAAGAAAAGTAGAATGAGATCTGGAAAACATAATACTGGAACACCAATGAAGATAACACAGGTCATGTCTCATTAAATTTATAGGCCCCTAATTTGTAGTTTATTTTGGATAATTTATAATCTCAAATATTTAATTACTTAGATTAATAGGCAGTAGCCTAAAAACCCTAAATTTCTTTTAATAAAATTGATAGCTCATTATTTCAACCCATCTAAGAGAAAGCAAACTCTGAAGTCAAAACGGCAGATGGAGTCCTGTAGGCAGTATGACATTGATTCAATGAAAACTCCACTACTCCTGCGATGACATGGAATGCATGATTAGCAGTGAGACACAGAAACGATGCTGGCCATCCACTGCATTCCATAACTACCATTTATCTTGACCAAGTCTTGCCACTAGATCAAAATAGGAAAGGACCAGAGAGCGAGGCTGACAAATTGTGCAACTCTACCTCACTTTAAATTTAAACAAAGTCAAGGCAAATACTCAATTCGAATATAGCCTTGGTCATCTAGCATGCAAATGACAAAGGATGATAATTTTATTTCAAAGTTTGTCAAAAGCCCTGGCCCTATGTCTATGAATGGATGTCTGTGAAGTTTTTAGGCTATTATTATAATATATTTAATATTTTTTTAAACTCTAAGGCAGTGAGTGATCTTGATAATTAGAAAATTACCATTACAAAAAGATAAAAATAAAAGCAGATAAAATTTAAAATTGCCTAATAAGAAAAAAAGAGGAAGAAGAAAAAGAAATTGATAAATGAGGGGGTGGTTTACTGTGGTTGATTAGGGAGGGGGTTTAGTAGAGAGAAGGGAGAGAATTGGTCACCGACTCAACTGACTGTATACTAACAGCATATTTTCTACTTATTTTTAATTCTAAGAGTTAAGACAAAGTAAAAATATGTATATATAATAAAATTTAATTATACATTTTAAAAAGTTTGAGCGTACCAATAGAATAGTACATTGATTACTATTCAGCCAATACTTAAACTTAGTAATTATTAGTAGTGAATAGTGAATATTACGCCTAAGTCTAAGTAGTACTAGTACTAGGCCGCCTATAAAATATGGGCATAACCTCAAAAAAAATATTAAATTTCCCCACAGTCGCTCCATAATATGTCCAAATATACTTCAAAATTTAGGTAATATATTTTAAAATAGTATTTACCTGTTGCGATTTTCTTTTCCGTCGGCATACTACTAAAAGAAACAGTTTTTTTCCTGTTCGAACGTTTTTTTCCATCCTTATTCATAAGACTAGATCGGCGCGGTATAACTTGGTCTGGTAAATTTATATCCGAATTGCATACTCCATTTTCTTCATCATCATCTTCTTCTTCATCTTCTTCCTCGCATGCATTTAAACACACATTATTATCCCCATTTAGAAAAACGTCCTCCGTTTTATCTTCCATGGTGTTTACAATCCCATTCGTGTTTTCCTCTTCGTCCGCCATGTTTCAGATCATTTCTGAGACTGTCTGATCAAACGAATGGGGGATAAGCTTGATCGGAAAACCATGATGAAAATTATATTTTGATAATAATTTTATCTCATACCTCTTGGAAACCAGAAATATTTGTTCCCATTTTTTACTAGTCTTTCTAAGGAAATGAAAAAGAACAGTTAAAAACTATGCCACTAAAGATTGAAAAGAATTCCGTTCAGAATTAATACCCCCTTTGGAAACATAAACTTGCCCATAACCCCTAGTTTGCCCAAGACTAAAGTCGACACACAGTTATTCTTGAAGCTAATTATGGTAATAAGATTCATTGTAAAGCCTATGTATTGAATCTACCAACATTTTTTTAAACTTTTACTAATTAAATATTAATAATAAAATCACTTTATTTTTTTAAAGTTATTCTTCTTCTATATTATAAGGGCTCATGATCAATGTATTGATCATTCCGGCTCTAGTTATGACTTATGTAGGTCTGTAGGCAGGGCCGACCCTAAAAATTGCTGGGCCCTATGCGAAACGGATTGCGCGGGGCCCAGTCTGGGTAGGAATAAGGATAATAAGTGAAAATTAAGATTTTGTATTAGAAAATAAATTCGGGGCGGGGCCTATGAAAGTGCGGAGCCCATTGCGGCCGCATAGGTTGCAGTGGCCTAAGGCCGCCCTGTCTGTAGGTATGTTTCTCAATCGAAGTAAAAACTTTTTTTATCAGAGCATAATAAAGACCCCCCCCCCCCCAAACACACACACACACACTTTCCTTAAATCATGACTAATTATATTTAATACACTCTAATCAAGCTTTAAGTTCTTAAAATTATGTGACTCATTTGTGTCTGCGATACCCTTTTCAATTTTCTATTTTAAACATATGCATCTATGTTTTCACCTCCAATAAAACAAAGCGGCTATCATTTAAATTTTTAGCTTGAGAATTCGAAAAAAAAATCAAATTTTCTTTTTACAACACTCATTTAATAAGTGGAAAAATGTGATTTACCTAAAACAAGCCTAGTATGGTGTCGCAGTGGTGATGATATAAATATTAAAATAATATGCATGGCGTTGGTATCATAAAAATAATAACCGATATCAACAAGCAATCAGTAGCACTAAAGTACTTAGCGAATCCCCTCTTCATGTTTCATTTTTTTTAAATGTTTTGGGTTAGACAGTGGTTCTCAAATTGTGTGTGTGGGGAGGGGGGATTTTGCATTTTTATTATTTGAATGTTCATTTTAAAATTTAAATATTATTTACAGTAATTGGACTACTTTCTTATTTTTACTACACTTTGACTGCATTACAGCTACATAAAATAAAAACTTTGATTTAAAGTTTGGCAGCTAATTAAATATTAATATTTTGGTAGTTCTTTTCATTGTTTACAACAGGGGTCACCAAACTTTTTTCACGACGGTCGGATAACGGAAAAAAATGACGAGCGCTGGCTGGATGAGCATTCTGTACAATACTTGCAAGCCAGAACTAAAGCTCTGGGGAAAAAGGCGAAAAACTATGCTTAGTATTTCATGTTAATCATGGGTGAGTGGGGTGCAATGCAAAAAAACAAAGACAACCAACATATAATTTATTTACTAAAAAAGTTAGCAAAGAAGGCAACTTTAGCAAAAAGATAGGTATATCAGATCTAGTGCGCACATATTCGAATCTCACAAACTAAGCAGCAAAAATGGTTTAATGAGATTTGTAAAACTGACGTTTGGCTTTCAAGATATCATCAAGGTTTGGTTTGGAATTGTTGCATCCAATCAAAAGAATTGTTTTCAAATGTTCATCAAACCCTCTCGTTCGATGTGTTGACTTCACATACTTTATTTTTTAAAATGTTTGCTTGCAGACATAAGTTTTTATATTAATGCTGCAAGCAGGGCCGGATTAAGCCATTTTAGTGCCCAAGGCACAAACCCACATGGGTGCCCCCTTCTGCCCGGATTTTTCACTGACCGTGACCTCTAGTATGTTCAATATTATGCAAAGAAAACAGTTGTCAACAAATATGTTTGTAGTTTGTACTACTATCACTTATATAAAACCTACAATTAAGTATTTCTGTATTAAAATTAATAGTTAATAAATTTTGAAATAATAATAGACAAAAACACTTTTTTTTTTAATTAGATGAAAAAAATCAAAATGATATTGTCATTTACATTTTAAAGGATTTTTTTCTAGATTTAAATCTAGCAAAGTCTTTGAGGGTATCGTCAAAGTTAATTTTGCGCAACATATCTGCCTCGATCATAAGCAGAGGTAAGGAATCGAGCCTTTCTTGTTTCATTGTTGATCTATTTGGATTTTTTGTACGTTTCAACTGAGAAAAAGAGCGCTCAGTTGAACAGTTAGTAACCATTAATGTTAAAAATATGCGCAAGGCGATTTCAACATTTGGAAAGGCACACTCGATGTTGTCTCTATTACTTTGTATAATTCTCCATGATTAAACGTGTTGTTTTCAGATTTTGATGCAGGAAATTTGTGGCGAATATATGAATGAAACTGTTGTATTATAGTTCAGTATATAAATTATTGTTCAGATCTTTAGGATAAGCATTTATTAGTTCGTCACAACACTGAGATGTTGGTGATAGTGATATATCGACCAAACAAGAAAATCGAACTGCTACATCATTATATACTTGTCCTCGTCTACTCATTTCTGTCTCAAGTTTGTCAACAATGGCGTAGAATGTAGATATACGAAATTTGTCTATGGCATTCAGAGATACCTCAGGGGTATCACCATCAATGACCACTGTCGTTCGTTTACGATTATGGGTCAAAGTTGAATTATAATCTACACCTGGTGTTATTATTTTTGCAGCTTCTTCAAATCTTTCAAATTCATTCCTAGATTTATGCAAGTGATCTGCTAGTGAAGAATACAAATCAGCACACGTTTTCAAGTTCTCGTGGTCGCTTGACTAACCCTGTGAAAATGCTGTAATACCTCTTCCCAAAGAACAAACATGAAAGCAAATTCTAATTATTGCATCTTCTTTGCAATGTTTTCTGCTTGTCTTCTGATGTATCCTTTCTGTGACTGATCTTCTTGTATACATTCGAATGCTTTTAAAATCTGAGGATGAGACTTTAGGATAGCTTCAGTTGCAACATCATGTGCTTCCCATCTGGTATCGGAAAGAGACTTTACCAGCGTTTCATTCACAAGGCATCTTTTCAGAATCTTCCATCTGTTGGTTGAAGCTGAGAGAAAAGTATAGATCAGTTGCACTGTATGGAAGAAGTTTACTGCCTCTAAACAGGAGTCAACGACCCTTCTGCCTACAAGATTTAGTGAATGGGCAGCACAGGGTATGTATATAGCAAACTCTTTTCCTCTAGAATTTTTTTTTGCATGCCCTTGTAGCACCCGGACATATTAGCTGCATTATCGTAGGATTGACCTCTGCATTTCGAAAAATCAATTTTGCAAACTTCACGTAAGTACTGCAGCACTTGCTTAGCCATATCTTCACCGGTGTGATTTTACAGCTCCAAGAAAGTCAAAAAGCGTTCAATGGGCTCTCCATCTGCTACATATCAAAGAACAACGTTTAACTGATCTATATGTGAAATATCGGGTGTTGAGTCTACTGGCAAACTGAAATAACCGGAAGTCTTTACTTCATCTACAATTATACTTCACTGACTTTTTTTGAAATAATTTCAACCAGTTCTTCATATATAGTTTTGGATAAATAAGAAGGATTTCCCTTTCCAGAATTTCCATATTTCGCAATGTGTGATGCTAAAAATGGATCAAACTGACTGACCAACTCCAGCAACCCTAAATAGTTTCCATTTTGTAAAGATCCAAATTTTTCATTTTTCCCTCTAAAAGCCAGACGGCGCTCAGCTATAGTGCAAATAACCGCCACTGCTCGCCTCAAAACATGTTCCCAGTAACTATACTCTTCATTTATTTGCTCTTCTAGCTTTTGTAGTAGACCGGAGCCTTGTCGACGACTTAGGTATATAAACATGCAGTCTTTAAGAGTAGCGCTTTGTTCGTGATTATCAACATAAATGTTATTTTTCCAGTCAATGAACCCATTTTTATCAGTTTCTGTGTCAATTACTAAGGAGTTCCCGGTCGAATTAATTAATTAATGTTATTATTTTAATATTATTTATTGATAATATAATATAAACATAAAAATGGTTTAAATTTTTTTATAAAACATTCGAATACGACCGCATTATTTATTTACAAGTCGAGTGAGTCCGCATGGTCCACATTTTACTCATAACCATTTCCCATGAGTTTTTTAAATTTTTTATGCGCTTAATTTTTAAGCATTCAAGATTGTACCAAACTTGAATGTGAATTTTTATTATAATGTATTTATTCATTTTCATAGCACTTGTCAATTTTCAGTTGTTTCTGGACTTAAATTTGTTCCAAAAAAATTTCTTGAGGATTTGTGGTGCCCCCAAACGCTTGGTGCCTAAGGCACGTGCCTTGTTTGCCTAGACGTTAATCCGGCCCTGGCTGCAAGCGGATGCCAACTCTTCCGTTATCTGAAAGTCCAAATTGACACCACTAATAAACACGAGAAGTTGTGAGAGATCAGTAGACTCATCAAGTACCAGAGAATAATACAGCAAGGTCCTAACTTTCTCACGTATCTGTAGCACTATGCTCTCTCCAAGTTCTTCTATTCTCCGCACAACTTAACTTACCGAAAGGCTGCTAGTTCCAATCGCGGCGACTACGATTTTTTAGGTCCCCGTATGTTTTCAACACCCCTCTTTCTTTCACCAATTTACATTATGTGGTAGTTATCAAACTATAATATATTAGCGGCAATAGGCTTAATGGATATTGATTCTTATTTTATAATTTTTTTACCAGCTTTTCCTAAAAATAACAAACCTCAAGTTACATAGGTTGGTTTTTTTTTAATGATGTCATCGTTTGCTAATTAATTCGTATTTAAATACATCTTGTATTATGCTGATCTGAGTTCGAGTTTGAACCACGTAAAATTTCACCTGTAACTTTATTATTACCAGTGATAGACTGTGATCATGTGATCTATACGTCCACTCAATATAAATTGATATCAATAGCAAATACACGTCTGCAAAACCAAGTGACGCAGATTGTGTTATAAACGTCGGTCATCTACTTTTAGTAGTTAACTTTTTTTTAAGCCAGCTTACTCGATCCCAATAGGCACTGCGATGCGAGTAGTTATTGTAGTCATTTACATACTGTATGTTTATTTATTTACTATTAAGATACCGAATTGTGCCATTTTGAGACAATATTTTACGATTTTAGGAGTTTGAGGTTGAGCGAATCTGTAATAAACAAGAAAATCTAGATAGAATAATTGAAAATTGTAGATTTAAGGCGCTTAGCAGCCAGAAGATCTCCTAGCATTATAAATATAATATTGAACTTTAAATAGTAGCACAACGTCTCGTGTTCTATGCGTTTTATCAAGCAAGTTCAAGTACCATCGGCGGGCCGGATGAACTGGCATCGCGGGCTGTAGTTTGGTGACCCCTGGTTTAAGATATTAAATTATATTATTACATGATTTTCTTTTATTTATTTTTATTTTGCTGCTTTTTTCCTTTTTTTCACCCCTCCCCACTTTTTAAACTTAAAAGTCGGCACTTGCCACGCAAAACTATAACCAGGTGTGTGAATTTATCAAAAGTTTTCTTGAGATAGACTTGCACACTCTTCAGAACCCTCCACCCTTCTTAGCCATTATTTCTGCTTTCTTCGAATCACGATCTAAATCAGAGGTTCCCAAACATATTTAGCCTACCGCCCAATTTTCAGAAAAAAATTACTCAGGGTCCCCTGAAATATTCATTCTTTAAGCAAACAAACAGAAAGATAGATAATATATAAATATTTCTACATACGTCCTAAAATATAGTAAGAAAAATGTTAGAAATAAGACACTTTGAAGCTTGAAATTATAAAAATTATTTATTTGACGCACAGCAAATTAATATAATGAAGGATAACAAAATTGTTTTTAAAAATAAAATGAGTAGGATGAACTAGGTGGGTTGATATCGATGTGTCAATCCTCGGCTCTATTTTTTTGTCAGCAATATTCTTAAATCCCCATGATTAACTATTTTCAGTCAGTTTCCTCTTTTTGTTAATAGATTTGTGACCACATTGAACCCACGTTCCACTAAATGCGATGAAGGAAATGTTATTATAAACTTATGAATTTTAGCCCGCAGACTTGACCGCATTTTGTGTGATTATTTGGAAAATAATGTCAATGTTACTCAACAGATGACATATGTATGAACAGTTTTTCTAATTCTTCTTTCCTTCTCTTCTTTGTTTACCCTTTATTTTTATTCAACGCCCCCAAATGCACCCGAGGATACTATCGCCCCCCCCCCCGATCGTTCCAGCGCCACCAAGGGGCAGTACCGCCCTTTTTTGGGAATCACTGATCTAAATTAAAGTGCCAACATCTTTTTATTTACAAAAAGTTCTACCCTCCCCATTCTTTAACACTTGTTTCACTCTTTCGGTGTTTAATTCTGGTTATGGGTCGCGACACTAAACAGACTGAGAACTGCTGGGCTAGGATTACATTATGAAGCTAATAGTGTTTTGAATCATTCAACTTTGATGCCTTCATGGTCGCTACTGGTTCTATACATTCACTTTTCACTTCTCCCCATTGTGCGGAACACATTATAGTAAATGAGAATATAACTTTTTTTAACACCCGGACCCACCAGATATTGTCTTAAAATACCCAGCCGGTGGGTAAAAAACTCGAACCGGCTTAGCCCGACTGCTAATAATTATATAATTATTTTAGTTAAATATTATGCAACAATCATTCATTCCATTGCATATATTTGCAACAATTCCCAGCCTCGGCTTCAGATCAAAGCCTCAAATATTCGAATACATGTAATTAAACTCAAATGAGTGAAGTCGATGATATTGGCTCTTTGGGCATTGACCGCAATAAATAAATATGTAAATATTATATACGTATAAGTGTGTATTAAATAGTGTGTTCATTAAATAAATAAATATAGATATAGATATATATATAATATATGTAAATATTATATAAGTATAAGTGTGTATTAGTGCCGTATTAATCAATTATTTTTTTTATTTAAAATTATAAAAATTAGCCTTGTGGCGTTATCTTATGTTAATACTAAAAATAATTTTGATTTATTTTGAATTAGTTTTGGATTTAATATAATTTTTTAGCGCCAGAAATTAAAATTTAATTCAATTGTGCACACTTGCTTGATTGGGATGTGTGCAATAAAACATCAGCGATGACTAAAATAGCAGTCGAATGCTATTATTATTTTTGGCGAATCACTGAAGACTTCTTGTAAGGGGATGCTACTTTCCCGTTCACTGAAAAGATCAATGGTGGTAGTTTAATGATTTCTGTCAAAACAACAAAAAGAAGGGGTATGTCCGTCTTTTAAATTCTCAAGCTCATTTTTGTTAAATAAATGAAGCAATAAATTTGATGTATATATACCACAACTTCTAGGTTTAAATTCAATTTAAAAAAATTCTAATTATAGTATTTTTGTTAAATTAAAGAACAAAAAGAAGCAGAAGCTCTTCAACTTTTCTGGCGAGTGCTGGAGCTGGAGGAGGAAAAAAAAAAAGGATAGGCGGATAGTAAAAAGAAGCTACAACCAAAAAAAAAACAAAGAAAACAAAAAAACTATTAAAACTCGCTGATTTGCGAGCTCTCAGCCAAAGTATTTATGCCTCGAATGAGGACATGTCATATTTGTGGTTTTTTGTACATCTAATCAAGTCCTAAAAAAAAAATTCTTAATTTTAACTGGCTACGGCTATTGGTAGTTTAGGGGGCTATTGTTAGTTAAGTACCAATAGCTTCTAGAGAGCTATTGGTACTCTACTATTAGTAGTAGTAGTTTACTATAAAAAAAACTAATAATAATAATACTAATTAGTAATAGATTGATGTAGTGCAGTGTTGACAAAGTATTGTTGGGACTTTTTTAAAAAAATACATCACTAAAAATACTGAAATGTAGATTACATGGTAATGTTGTGAGTTTAAGTTTAGGCATATAAATTACTTTATAATTTTATAACTAGTCAACAACTGCAGTTTTTTCATTTACCATCATACAATCACATATTCATACAGTCTGAGGTTTGTATTCCCATGTCATTAAACTTAAACTGTATGTAGGTTACATGGGCACTGTGGCAAATAGTACGATGTCTAGAGGTCGTTCCCCTGCGTTATGGCCACACAACAATTTGTAAGTGTCTAGAACACCTTTCTTTCTAGCTCCTACAAAGCTGATGTGTTGTAAGAATCAAATAACACAAAGCAGTGAAACAGTTCATATTCATGTATTTAATAATCTTTAAAGGTATCAAAATTGCAATTTAAAGCTAAAATACTTTCAGGATTCATTACTGAGCCAAGGTGTTGTCAATAGTACAAACTAGTAAAAATTGAATGAGGCATTACTTCGCCCTCATCATTGAAAGCGGGTTTTTAAAGTTGCGGTTTGATTTGATTGGCTGGACTACCAATAGCTCTGTAGTAGCTATTGGTAGTTAACCAATAGACATTGGTAGTGCACTACCAATAGACACTTCCATTTTAACTAGTGAAATCTTATTAATACTAATATTAATTGTAGGCAGTAGTCTCAGTAGAGGAGGGTAGGGCATATTTTTCTAATAACATAACCAAGTGGCTATTATTACCCTGGTCCCAGAATTGAGAGGTTGGGATTAAAAAATGATAAAAAATATTATTGTTGGGTTTGTAAGACCAAATGAGGTATCAAATGAAAGATAATTGAATGTACTATACGTTTGTAAACTTAATTCTTCATTTAAACTAAAATAAACTACTACAAACTACTACAAATGACATCCGAATAGCATTAGTCAAAATGGACCCAGACACGCAGCGCCGCCATTCGCACCCAGTTACCATTAGACTCATTGCAATTCTGATGTAATTTGTGGTAGTTTATTTTAGTAAAACTGAAGAAGTCAAAATCTTAGGAACCTCTCCAAAGTAGTGTAGATCTTCCTTTGGACTTATCAAATATGTGTGAAAAACTGTCTATTTGTGTTGAATATGACATTCTCAGTTTCATTTATATTTAAATTCACATCATCATTATGTGGCAATGTGACACTTTTTGTATAATTTTGTTTTAACTTCTATTTTGCACAAGCTTGGCTAAATATGTTTGCATATGTGGCTGGGTGCCACCTATGTTGAAGGGTGCCAGGCATCCACGTCATGAGCTGGGTATGCCTGCCCCACTGGGAACTGGAAAAACAGCTCATGACGTGGACACACATGGTGGCTACATAAGCCGGGGGGGGGGGGGGGGGAAATGTGAACTCGAGGCCTGCTTGCCTTGGACGTGATGTGTTACAATGTGTGGAAATGGGAGGAGAATTGTGTGTGCAGTGTTGAACGCATTGTACCTCTTGAATTAAAGCTATAATTCTCAGACCTGCAGTTTGGTTCTTCATTTGAACCTGTAACCACCCGGCTACAATTAAAAAAAAACCTTTGTAATGAATGGTATTCCAACTTTTTTTTCTCTTATTTTTGTTTTTAAAATTCAATTAGTGATTATTTTGTTTCAACAACTTTCAGTTAGTTTGGTAGCATGGTAATAAGCAGGAGAGACTGCAGTCAGGTTAGTTAAGAGGAAATGAGCAAAACAAAGTACTACATTGCAGCTGTGTTTATTTTTATTTTATAAATTTTTTTTATTGTTTGTTCGCTGAAGAAGTCATCTTGTTGACATTTATGTTGTTTTGTTGTGTCCCTTTCCCTTACTTTGTTTCGCTCATTTCTTAGTTTGGTAGCAGTAGATATAGTTATATTTTTTATTCTTAGAAAACATTAGCCTGGTCATTTATTTGATGGATACTGTTCCACACTACTAAACTGAAGATGAAGTGGACATATTTTATTTGCTCTATCAAGTTTTCCCCCAACAAGGTTGTTCATTTATTTATCTTTCAGGTTTTTACTTAGAACAAGAATGCAACCATATGAATGTAACACCATATAGATCACTCTACTATAATAAAGAGGTGGAACAGCCATGGAGAAGTGTCCACATGTTGACAGTCTGGTTGTGTCTACTGATGACTCTATCCTAGACCCCAAATGCTGGCAGTGTTCCGTTTGTGGAACAACAGAATGGGTCTGGGTAGGGGAGTTTATATATTCTATTTATAGTGTTACATACCGTTATATGGTTTTGAAAACTTAATCTTTTATAAGATTTGGCTTGTAGAATGAATAATACGTAACAAATGACTGACAGCCAGCATACAAAGAAAAATTAAACCACAGCTAGAGAGACTAAACAATTTCTATGAAAATAAAAATTCAGATACACAGAAACAAAATACTACATCAACTTACAGCACAGCAATTGAACAGGTACAGTTCCTGAAAAAGACAAATATTAATTTACACACATACATAAAAATTTAAATCATCAATTATATAACGTCTCATAAATGTCTAAAAAATTAGCAAAAATCTTTCTCGGCTAGGAAAGCTGCCGGCATATATATAAGGATTAAATTAGAACCCTCTAGTAAAGAAATTACACAAATTGCGTAGCCTGATACCATTCTTAAGAAAAAAATTGAACCTTATACCATTCTTTAGAAAATATTTGAATGTAAACAACCATTTCCCAATTAAGGGAGGGGCGGTGATAAGGAGTGACAGGGCTACACATTTGAACGGTGACATCAGTGGTGGTGGCTAAAATTAGGCATACACACAGTCCATAATTATAGACTTATTAAAATGGGAAGCAATATTACTCCCCCTTTATTTTAAAAAAAACTTAAGGGTGTTATTTTTTGGACACACAAAATATTGCAGTTTTAAAAGTTAAGGTAAATATATTTTGTTACAAGATGATCCTCAACCAATATTTATGACATTTTCTTGCATCATCCGCATTCTCCACTATCATTCAATGAATGAATCAGGATATCATATTATCCACTTATGCATCTGTATTATAAGCTGTGAGACAAGTCAGTAGACATACATACAGATCAGATCACACAGATTTATACATGTATGTATGATAACAGGGCAATAAAAAGAACACTATAATCAAAATAAATGGACGATAAAAATTGTTTATTTTTTGTTCAGGCATGCCTCACTTGTTCCAATGTTGCCTGTGGTCGAATGAATGAACAACATGCAGTGAAGCACTTCGAATCTACACAGGTAGTTTGCAATAAACACATTCATTTGATAATTTGATTGCTGTATTTGTATGTGTATTAAAGCTAGGCATTAAATCAGGAATTTCTCATTGCCACAACCTTTTATTGGCTTAACTTTATCACATGACTTAGAATTTACTTGTTGGAATTGTAGTGTCATTCACTTTAAACATTGAGCTAAAACTCCCATAAGGGGCCATCCATCATTAACATCACACTATTTTGGCCAACTTTTACCCCCCTCACCACCATTGTCACAAAATTGAAACACCCTCATCGATCATCATAAATCCCCCCTACCTCCACCTTAGATGCGCCTTGTCATTTATAGATGGCCCCTTTAAGGGTACTATTTTTATGAATTAATTTAGCTACATTATTTTAAGAATATATATTTTTAGTTAATTTTCCATAACAGATATAAAAGACATGCTTAAAAGTAAATTAGTATAGTACATAGACGTTCACATTTATATGTATTAAGATGTAACAGCCACATTAATTTTTTTGCCCATATTCAGAAAATTAGCTTTTTAAAATATTTATTGTAAATTCTTTTATTTCAGCATCCACTTGCCATTGAAATAAATGAGAAATATGTTTACTGGTGAGTGTTGACTTAATAATGTACCAATGAATTGAAATACAGTGGGGCCTCCCAATCCATTCTAAATCCGTTTCAGAACCCTTTCGAGTTCCAAATCATAAGAGTTCTAAGACGATTTTTTTTCCCCTTTAAAATAGTAGAAAATAGATTAATCCGTTCCTGAGTGTCACAAACTCTATGGATTCTAGCATGATAATTTTCTTAAGGTTCTTAAACCACCCCCATACTAGCTTTAAAACTCCTCCTTGTGAGCACTAGAATCAGTCATGCCTTTCAATGAATTATCATGGAGGACCTTGGCTCACTCGCTAATTATCACCTCAGAAATTACATCACCATTCATATAGTTTTTTATTAATCCAATATATGAGGAGGATTTTTCACCTCTTCCATACTTTTCATTTGCACAGAGTAGAGGTCAGTGTCTTAACCCCTTTCACAGCTTCTATATTTTTCAAACTCGTACAGTCGACTTAGGCATCCTGAACATAGTGGTGCGATCAGCCACACGGATATTGATTTCATGCTTAGCGATAAGATCTTTCTTAACTTTAATTGTGGTTATAACAGCTGCCCTCTTACTTTCCTCACTACACTTCTAAGGACCCATTAATACACTAAGTTCTTATATTTTTTTTTTAAAGAACACAAAATGGGCACAATGGCATAAAATTACCATCCAAAATCCATCTGAGATACTTCCACTATAGCTTCTGACAACTTAACTGAATGACAAAGCGTATGGGTGGCCCGGAAAGCTGGGGAAATGTAAGCAACAAAAAACAGACCTGTTTACTCTTACGATTTTAGCGTACAATGTACAATTTTGAGGTGTATACATTATATATAATGTATGTTACTTTTTTACAATTAAAGATAATGTATTGAATGACTTTGTGATGATATTGTACGATTTTAAGAGCTTGAGGGTAAACAGGGCTGAAAAAAAATACGCAGCTAAAATCCTGGGCATTTGGATCTCAAAGCAGTGTTCGGATTTAGGGCGACATTTGCTTGAAATTTTCATTCCAATTCCAAAATGTTTGAGCTCGAAGTCGTTCGGATTCCGAGGCCCACTGTATCAAGAAGACATGAACATATCAATTATTTTTATTTACATTTCATCAAAGAAAAGACTCTCTTGCTGGATCAGTTGGCTGTTAATTTGTATCATGCTCCTTTTTGGCATGTTGTAGACTCTGTACTTAATAGTTGAAAAGTGAAAGAAATAATCCCATTTTGTTATTGCATGCTCAGTTACATTTGTGATGAATACATTATTGGTGACAATCAACAAGGAGACATTGCAGCCATCAGGTCGGCTCTGACAGACATTGGAACAATGTCCCCAGAAGAAGTCCATGACAAAGGGGGAAAACTGCTAAAATCTTATTCAGACCAGCAGGAGTTCTCCAGGTGAATAGAATAGTATGCTATCTATTATGTAATGCTATCTTATCTGTTATGTGGTACTATTTTATCCTTTACATAGTACCATATTATTTAGTACTATTCTTTTTAAAAAAAAATTATGTTTTATTTTAATCATGGCTTTTATTACGTTTAGTGCTCAATGGGGTGACCTATTGACATTGTACCACACTGTTCTTTTATTTTACAAATTACTTACACATCAATTTATTATGTTTCAAAAAGGCAAAAAAAAACAGCTGACTCAAATTTGGGGTAGAAAAGTAAATTTCACTGAGTCTGATAAGTAATGAATAATTCTCTGTGCCACTGGTGGGTTTGCTCATAGTTTCTGTCACAGTTTAACTGTAATTTAAAACTGAATGTTTCAGGACTCAGGCTGATGATGATGACAGGCTGGTGACTGCTGTCTGCCACCACAGGTATTGATTTTATACAGTACAGATTAGATCTATTCAGGAAACACTCTATACAATGCATATTACATTAATTTTTATGTATATAAAATTTAGCAATGATTGATCAAATACTTGAATACAAAAAACACTGAATAGTAAAAAGAAAGTTAAAAAAAAGCTATTTAAGAAATCAGATTTTTATATTTTTTGCACAAATTGTCTAAGACTCACACTCCCTATGAATTGCTTCACTAAGTCGAGCACTCCCTAAGAATTACTTCACTAAGTCTAGCACTCCCTATGAATTGCTTCACCAAGTCTAGCACTCCCTATGAATTGCTTCACTAAGTCGAGCACTCCCTATGAATTGCTTCACTAAGTCTAGCACTCCCTATGAATTGCTTCACCAAGTCTAGCACTCCCTATGAATTGCTTCACCAAGTCTAGCACTCCCTATGAATTGCTTCACTAAGTCTAGCACTCCCTATGAATTGCTTCACTAAGTCTAGCACTCCCTATGAATTGCTTCACCAAGTCTAGCACTCCCTATGAATTGCTTCACTTAGTCTAGCACTCCCTATGAATTGCTTCACTAAGTCTAGCACTCCCTATGAATTGCTTCACCAAGTCTAGCACTCCCTATGAATTGCTTCACCAAGTCTAGCACTCCCTATGAATTGCTTCACCAAGTCTAGCACTCCCTATGAATTGCTTCACTAAGTCTCACACTCGCTACAAAAGTAACAATGCATTTTCAAATTGAAAAAAAACAAAAAAATTCTATTTGTTTTTAAATTTTACAACAATAGAGAACACTTGACTTGGAAGATACTTTTGTGCCCTATTACATAAAGTATAATGTTGATGAAAACAGACAAAGGAAATAGAAACATATCTATAAAAATTTTAAAAGTCAGTGGCTCCTCTGTTCTCATAATCATTTGCAACCCCATGTTGAGAAACCCAGGTTGAAAAACCCAGGTTGAGAAACCCAGGTTCAGAAACCCAAGTTGAGAAACCCAGGTTTAAAAGAAACAATTTTTAAATGCATTATTGACCTTCCGAGATATTTTTTTTAAATGTATGTGTTTTATGTATGCTTTGTTTCTCTAGAAAAACACTTCTTGCCAAGATTTTCTCAGCATGGCAAACATATGTACAGACAGAAAAAGAGAAAAAGGTAAGACGACTTGCATATGATTTCTTCAGTACATATGAAAGAAATAGCAAGACTTGCCTTTTCTGCTCAATGTCTCTAATACAGCTGTCAGTTTTCTTGCCACTTTAATTCTCTGAAAGTAAATGGCCCAAGTGTACAAGTGACCCAACTAATTATGTGAGTGTGAATGGTTAAAGTGTACAAGTGACCCAACTAATTCTCTGAATGTAAATGGTTAAGGCGTACAAGTGACCCAACTAATACTGTGAATATAGATCGTATAAGTGTACAAGTGACCCAAATAATTATGTGAGTGTGAATGGTTAAAGTGTACAAGTGACCCAACTAATTCTCTGAATGTAAATGGTTAAGGTGTACAAGTGACCCAACTAATACTGTGAATATAGATCGTATAAGTGTACAAGTGACCCAACTAATGCTGTGAATGTACATGGTATAAGTGTACAAGTGACCCATCTAATGCTGTGAATTTTGATGGTATAAGTGTACAAGTGACCCAACTAATTCTCTGATGATGTCACCAGCAAGCCCCAGCCATCACATCCACATCAGGTCAACCCATGATGCTCACAAGGTCAAGGGCAAGCTTGTTCCACATGAAGAGGAGAACCATCATTCCAGGTGTTACAGGGCTCCGTAACCTCGGCAACACATGCTACATTAATTCCATCCTACAATCTCTGGGGTAAGACTTGCCGATATTCAGATCACTTCGGATTTCTCTGTCTTTGTCCCTGTTGCTTCAATTTTTCCCAGCAGATTTTTTTATAGAAATCACACTTTTGCCAATGATTACAAAATGGTTTATAGGTTTTACATTCTTTCTTTGATTCATTTCTCACTGGCTGTTGATTGGCTCACGTAACAAACCATGCAAGGGAGACACAACTGATGCTGACCTCGGTCAGTGGGCTTGGAATAGCAAATGTCTATAGTATAGTTTACAGGTAGCGGGTATGGTTCCACATGCAGATGTACATTTAAGGATGACAGCCATGTTTCTAGCATCTAATGCAGATGCCATTCTTTTTGACAGCCATGTTTCCAGCCTATAATACAGATGCCATTCTTTTCGACAGCCATGTTTCCAGCCTATAATACAGATGCCATTCTTTTTGACAGGCATGTTTCCAGCCTATAATACAGATGCCATTCTTTTCGACAGCCATGTTTCCAGCCTATAATACAGATGCCATTCTTTTTGACAGGCATGTTTCCAGCATCTAATACAGATGCCATTCTTTTATTTGTGCAGGCATCTGGAGGACTTCAGGGAATATTTTTGCCAGTTGGTATTTGGTCTGTTTTCTCCAAGTGGCACCCCCCTCCCTGGGTCATCCCCTTCAAACCTTTCACCTCTGGCAGCTAGGAATCTCCTCAGGCTCAACACAATTGATTACTTCCAGGTATGTATGTCATTAAAGTGTGACACAGAAAGACATCAAAGTGTGACCCAGAAAATATATCCTGCTTAGCACAGACTTAGAGGCGATCTCACATTTTACTGGTCACTTGATTGTGGTCTCCGGTCAGTTGATTGTGGTCTCTGGTCAGTTGATTGTGGTCTCTGGTCAGTTGATTGTGGTCTCTGGTAAGTTGATTGTGGTCTCTGGTCAGTAGATTGTGGTCTCTGGTCAGTTGATTGTGGTCTGTTGTCAAGGCATTCTTAATTTTGTGCATAGTCTATCTCACCTGAGCCATTTCATAGCATTTGTTCACCTTTCACTTTATCAAACCCATCTCTTTTTTTCTGTTGATTTCCTCTTGCTAGCATTTGAACTACCAGCCATCCTCGGAGTTGTTCACCCATCCCACTGTTCCACCTGTGCCGACGATAAAACCTGTGAAGCCAAGCGGTGGTTTAAATGGTGGGGGAAGTGGGGAGAACACAGAGGGGATGGAAGAAATGAGTACAGATCCTGTCATCAAGGCCAAGGCAGACACACTGAAAACTTTGTGAGTACCAGAATGGATGATAACAAAAGTATGTCTGATGTAATGGAGGATTCTTTGAGGGGATGGGCTAGTTTTAATTCTCAATTTTTTTAACTTAAAATTCGTTATAAAAAGTAAATTAATAAATAACAGACAAGAGCAAAAAGTAGAACGTCATAAATAATTTTAAAATAATTTTTTTTTAAATTTGCACATCTCTGAGTCATGAATGTTATTTGCCAAAATTGATTATTTAAAATCAATTATTCAATTTTTCTATTTGGCTAATTTTTAATGTGTGCCATCCTCATCACAATAACATAATGTGTTCATTTCTTGCAGGTCTCTGTGTCAGGAAATGCATGGCCTGCTCCGTGTCTTGTGGTCGGGGAAGTGGGCACAGGTCAGCCCCCATGGATTCCTCCATGCCATATGGAAGTACATCCCTGTTTTCAAAGGTCACCTCCAGCATGATGCCCAGGAATTTTTATGGTAATTCAATTCAGTCCTTTTTTTTATGGTAACATAAAAGCGTGGTGTTTTATAATGGTAATCTGGATTAAAGCTTTGTATTTTTCTAGTTGTCTGGCTGATTGTTATAAATCCATCAGTCATTTTTAAATTTGACCTTATCTTTCATACTTTAGATGAAATAATTTCACTGACTTGTTCTTTTATTCTTTCATCTTGTTATGTAATTGTTTATAATTCTGTATAACTAGCTATAGTTGTTATGTAATTGTTTATAATTCTGTATAACTAGCTATAGTTGTTATGTAATTGTTTATAATTCTGTATAACTACCTATGGCCCGCCAAGCATTGTTGTCCACAAAGTTACTTGACAAAACATGAATTCAAGTAAATTCACTTTATAAGATTCCCAATTAGTGATATCCCCACCCTGTTATGCCACCGACCCTGAAAAATATTAAGATTTTAATATTTTACACCGCAGATTTATTACACCAATAGTTATAGCCCGCCAAACAATTGCAGTGGCAATACATTAACCTCCCATCTACAAAAGTTACTTAAAAAAACATGCACTCAAGTAAAGCACTTTATAAGAATCCAAATTATTAGACACACCCCCCCTCGTCCCTGCATATTCACAACCGCATCCTTTTTCCATGACCCTGAACTATATTGATATTATCATATCTCACCCCCTTTTATATTGCATATGTATAACACCATATTTAAATTGAGACTATTTAGGTAAAACAAAAGAAATTATTACATATTTTTAAGAATTTCATATAGGGCAGCTATTGAGAATTTTATTTAGTGAAAAAAGCGCCATCTGGTAGCGTGTTAGTCACATTGGTACATAGAGAATTATGTATTTTGATTCTCTGCTGTATGCCAGTACTACGAATAATGAAGACAGTGAAAACAGCGCCATCTGGTAGTGTGTTAGTGACATTGGTACATAGAGAATTATGTATTTTGATTCTCCCCTGTATGCCAATACCATGAAGACTGAAAAGAATTGAAACTTTAATGTCTTATTTCTCTGACGTCCCTAGTGAACTCTTGGATAAAGTGTCCCAGGAAATTGAGAACCTGCCTCAGTGTAAAGGAACAGAGAACATTGTGGACCAGAGCTTTAGGGGGGAGATCATTAGCCAGGTCAGTATATCAAGAGGCAGGTCAAATTTTAGGCCAAAAAAAACATACCAAGTCGTATGGTTTCTTTATAAAATATATGGGGGTCTTTATATCGGCTTTTATAAAATATGATATTTTTTGTATAGAATATATCTCGAACATAAAACAAAGTCCTATACATCATCTGTATTATTATACTTTGCAGCTTCTCATCAATATTTTGTCTAATTCTGCCTCTGTCTTAAAATATTATTTGTTCAATTTTTCTGTAGCAAATGTATTATAATTAGTCAATGATCCATGTATTTGTGAACAGTTTCTGTCACTTATCTATCTGCAGCTAGACACATTGTAATTTATTTGCATTGTCTTCAATAAAACTATAGAACATTTTTTAAAATTGCATTTTTCCCACTAGATGCAAAACTCTGCACCTGTTGGCTAGGACTGTGATTGAAACTTGTTCCTATGTCTGCTTCTCTTAAGTGATTCAGACTTGTTACCACGCCCCCCAACATGTCTATCTAATGTTGACTTTGCCCACCTCGCAGGTTACATGCATGGCTTGCAGTAATATCTCATCTAGGCATGAACCGTTCCTTGACCTGTCCCTGGAATTCCCCAGGTGTTTCCAGTACACCAGCAGCCAGGTCAAGCGCAACATGTGCCACATCACAGGTAAAGTGTGACAATGTGACATGTCATTGTGCCAGTAAGAAGACTTGAATTTTAGAATATGTGATGTAGCAATGTCTATTTAACACATGACCCACTGTTTAAGCAATCGGAGGAATGTTTTACAAATATTGCTACATAAATAAGCAAAGTGTCTTGTTAGACAATATTATACTCTAATTTCCATGACAAATTCTTTAATTACCATTTAGGCAAACTTGGCTTTTCTGTAGAGCAATTATCTAAGTAGAACAAAGGCAAATGTAAATGTTTTCTTTTCCTTGTCTTTCCTTAGAAATGCTGTCAACATTCACTGATGTAGAGGAACTAGAACCTTTATCATACATATGTGAAAAATGCAATGGTATCTATCATATCATATATCAAATCAGTAAACCCAATTGTATAATATATGTCTGTATATAATAAATATATAATGTAAATTTTGAGTAAAAAAATGGTATAAAAATATCTCATTATATATGTGGGATGTGGGAAGTTTTGTATTGTATACAAATTGTTGGTGTGCAATGCAACAAAACATTTTTATGTTGGATGGCTGTGTGTTTTAATGCCAAGTCAAATTTCAGGCAGACGCAGGAGAACAAGCAGACAGCCTGAGATGAGGACAAATGCCAAGAAGCAGCTGTTGATCAGCAGACCTCCGGAAATTCTCAGATTGCATCTGAAACGGTTCAGGTTGAGACACATATACTTTTTATAATTATTTGTATGTTAAAATAGTAAGGTGAAAGACACTGAATGAATATTGCATTATTTGTATGTTAATTTAGTTATACCAATGTCTATTGGGTTAATTGGTATTTTCAATCAGTCTGTTCCCCCCCCCCCCCCCCCCTCCCTCTCTTGAGATGACTTGATCGGTTTTTGAAACCAAAGCAACAGGCCTCTGTGTTAACCTTATTCTGTAACGTAGATGCGATTGTGTTGACATTTTGTCAGTTTCTACTGTCATCTTTGCAAGTTGTGTTCTGTTTGTTTAAATTACTGAGCTAAAACCAGAAATACATTGGATAAGGCCAATACCAGGTATAAGGTATATTTAAATGGGATAACAAAGGGGGCAAGTAGTTATGTGGGACATATATATATATGGGATAATTTGGGATAACCAGGCACATAAGATATATAGATTAGACTACTTGAGAAAACCAGGCTTAAAATACAAGGGAAATGGTGTCACTAGGTGGGAATGTTTTGCATTATATCTTTGTGCTCCAGGTGGTGTGGCCGAAACCACAGGGAAAAGATTGGAACCCATGTTGTCTTTGATGAGGAGCTGGACATCTCTCCATTCTGTCAGACCACACCCACCATGGCTAAATATAAACTCAATGCAGTGGTGGTCCACCACGGAGCGGGCTTCCGGTCGGGCCACTACACTGCTTACACTTACAACACTTACGCAGGTCAGTCAGCATGGTCTCTGTGCATTGCCTTTGGCTGTCTTGTCTGTTATCTTTCACTGTCTTATCTGCCATCTTTGTTCGTCTTTGTTCCCATTAGCTGTCTCTTGGTTTCTCTTTTACTTCTATAAGTTTTAGTACATTTTTTCTCGGTTACCACCATGCCATGTGAATTGTCTACCTTTCAATCCACCAGAATCTTGGCTTCACTGCAATGACTCCAGAGTTCAGCTTGTACCACTTGGTGATGTCCTAGCCTCCCAGGCTTACATCCTGTTCTACACACGAGAGTTGACCACAGTCAACCTGGACGACATGCCGTCCCTGGTGGGCATGAGTGGAGAGCCAGATACATTGTCTACAGTAAGTAATGGCTGCTAAGTATTGTTGGTTATTTAACTTTAATTTGCTTTTAGTTTTGATTTCTAAAGGCAAGGAGCTCTACACACAGTATTCACCTTCTTTATTCAAGCACTGCATGTATTGTTCATTTGCCAAGATTGTTTCTTTACTGTTATTAGGGTTATACTTGAATGAATGTTTTAAAAAAATTTCTTACTTTCTGATATATACTTTGATATAACCTAGAAAATGTGCTTCTTTTCTTCAGGATCCAATAGTTGTACCACATCATTTGTCCACCTTTATCTGACCATATGTTATATTTGCATCATCAGTTGTCCACCATACCGGAGCTGGACAATGACACCATGCAGACCCTGCGGCAGTTGACGCCAGGCAACACTGAGCAGATCATAGATGATGAAGTGTCCATCAGCTTTCACCGTGACCCTGTTCTAGTTAAACGCCTGTCCACAGCATCAGGTGAACATGGAGTCAAGAGGACGGCGTCATTACCCACCAGTGAAGAATCTCCACCACGGAAAAGTGCCAGGCACAAGGGACATTCTGTATAGCATTGACCTCAGAGGTGAAAATAAAGTTGATGTTCTGGTGCCAGGAGTAAGCCTCCGTTCGCAGACATATCATATTGTACATCAGTGGTTACCAAAGTGAGAGTTAGGTACCCCGATGGTTGGGGTCTTCATGCTGCAACAATTACTGAAGCTGTCCAAAATGTTTGTTGGGGGAGGGGGTCAGAAGGATACACCAAATAATTTTTAGTACAGGTAAAAGTAAATTATAATGGTAAATATCATTTTAAAATTGTCATACCGGTAAAAGTGGCCAAGCCTGAAAATGTTAAAGAAATTCTTCATTACGTTTTTAATATATTTTGTATTACTTAATATAAAAGTTATTGAAGTAAATTTAGTGAAGTATTCATTTGTTGTTTTTTGTGTGACTCCTGCCCAAGTTACTTAAATAAAAACTTTTTAAAATTTATGTTATTTTAAAAAAAAAAATAGAAATGAAATATAAAACAAGCAATGTCATTCTTACTTAAATTTAATTTTTTTTTTAGAAATTAATGAAATATAAAAAAATAATGTTATTTAGAGAATAATCTTTTCATTATTATGTCTGACTCTAAAAAGAATGCATTTTCACAAATTCACTGACAGTCACCATGGCAACAGTAGCCCAGCTAGTATTATTATCTATCAAATGTGTAACTTCAAACATTAATTTAAATAACTTCTATATGGGAATCTTCTGTTGTTTCATCCTATAAACTTACTAGTCTAGTAAGATAGGCAGTCTGAGGCCAATGATCTTGGAAAGTCATGCTGAACTTTGAACTTTCATAACTTTTTAACCAAAGAAGATAAAAACACGGATTTCTCTTTTTTGAAAGAGCTTCACAGAGTTCAGCGGTAAGTTTTTAGGAGAGGCATGCTTTGTTTTTGTACCGCGCTTCAAGCATTTGGGGATGAAGCGTGATTTTTCAAATGAACTTTATTATTATTATTATTAGTTAGTTTCTAGGTGGCTCAAAATAGCATCATATAGACTATCATATGTGACTAACGGTCAATATTTACAACTTTTTTTTCCCCACTCATGTTACTTCATTTTTTAAATAAATTTTTAGAACTGTAATATTGTGCTGGTTTTTCCATGGTGAATTTAATATTGAAGGATTCTTATTTAAACTAAATCCCTCATAAAAATATGTACATATGTAAAACAGTCATAGCTCTCTGCACATTGCAAATGCTCTGCATGTTTAAAACAAGGATACCTCCACACATCACAATTGCTGTACATATTGAAAACAATGTTACCTCAGGAAAATGTTGAATCCCAGGCTTAACTGGCTGATTAATTGAAGGAAAGAAAGGAAGATATCACTATTGAAAGTCTATTTATACTAGTTAGTCCATGACAAAGCTGTAAATCAAGGTGTGTACATATTGGTATCTCCATTACAAGGTTGTACTCAAATCAACATGCCATCAATTTTTTTGTATTGCTATCTCGTTCCCAATGCCCAATGTCTACAAGGTGTTGATACTTACTGTACACAGTGCTCTTTTGATTTTGTTTTCAGTTTTAGAACAACATTCTATGTGTAAGGCACTACTAAAAGTACCACTGTCTGTGCACTGTGTCTCACTATCAGTGCACTGTGTCCCACTAAATGATCTCTTTATGTAAACACTGAGCGAAGCACTATGTGACTGCCTATATTGTTAAAATGTCAAGTTTATCATTCATGTGTCAAAAGTTTATGAGTCAAGAATTATGTTTGTTTTTTTTCCAGTACGGAGTGTAGTAACAGAAATGTTAAAAACCACCATATATTTCCAGCTCCCTATAACAAACTGTGGCTAATTTTAGCCTTTTTATTTTTTTATGTACAGAATTTGATAGTGAGGATGTAAACCCCATTATAATCAGGTCTGCTCATGTTGACTTGATGTTTGATTAAATTAAAGGTGGAACTTGTGTAAATATTTGTACAATCTGGGTAAGACCTACACAATTACAGTTGAAGATAATGTTTTTCTGCACACCACATAGTATTCCAACCTCTGCCCCTGTGAGAGTAAACATTTTTACTGTTTTTTTTGTTCTGTGTTGATTGACAGGAAAATATCTTTCATTAGTTGATCAAATGTCATCGATGAGATGAAATTTACAGGCGATGAAAGGTTGGTGAAAGTTTGAACAGAAGAATAATCCACTTGAGTCTCATTTTAAAATTGTTTGTCAGTCCTACGAGTTCAAAGTTGCTGGTGGCATCACAACACACTTATAATACAATTAAATGAGTTTATAGTTGCTGGTGGCATCACAACACACTTATAATACAAGTACATAAGTTCAAAGGCTGGGTTAATTGTTCATCATGAGCAATATTTTACTAACATTTGGATTGATTCTTACATTTGTCATGCGCATCTGTAGCTTGAGGCGATGGTCACTTCTATCTATCTGTTGAAGATATCTGCAGGGTCGGGTTATTTGTTGTTCTGTGTCAGATTTATTTGGATCTTATGCGGTTTCATTTTCTACCGGATGTCCATCTTAGTGCTGTCCTGGAAAGAGAGGTTTTTGGCATCTTACCAACATAACTATGCTAGTGATGTACATTGTACAGTTTCCATACTGTTACTACTCCCGATGAGCTCCTGAGTTCTTCATTGGAGATTGTCCTTGGTCAGAGTATTCTATGTAATATTTTGTCTGAAAAACTTTCTTTTTCAGTTCTGATGCTAGTTTGCTTTTCTGAACCTTGTGTTGGTTTACTTTACAAAATTGACCAGTGTTGTGATGCCTATACCATACTTAAAATCTATCACATCTTCCAATGGGCTATTTCTTTTTTTAAGGTGATCATGTCCTCATGTTTGCCATTTTCTAGTGTTAACTAACTTATGGTACTGGCCGTTCCGCTGTCTTTTCCAGGGGACCTGCTTGGTACTTGTTGGACAGTAATCCTATGTTGCTATGTCATGGGCTTAGTCCAGGACGTCAAAGCACTGAGATCGGCGTTGCTTGTATCCCTTGCCTTTTGCCTCATATGGCAAGTGAGACCAGAGATGGTCAGAGAATCACCCCTGCTTCATGACAATCTCAAATTCAAAAAGTTCAGTCAGGTGGCCATGGTGGAGAATAGTTTTAATAGAGTGATTTGATAATATTGCCAGTGTCAGAGAATGCTCCATGCTTTGACCTGGTGTAGACTATCAAAAGCTTTTGCTGAGTAGGCTGTCAAAAGCTTTCTCAAAGTCAGCAGATTCAAAGTAGCGATAAAGACTATGTCATGAATCTATCTGTAAATCTTTTATTTAAAGGCCATTAGTTTAAAAAACAAAATACAGTTAAAAAGTGGCACTTGATTTTTTTCCTAGAGTGCGTGCATGTCTTAAGATGGCCTGGTTGTGACTATAACTGAATCTTTTAGATCAAATGCAAGTTATTTGAAAGTTGATATATGCAAATTTTAATGATTAGTAATTTGTTATTATTTTTAAAGTAATTTTTTATCCTGTTGTTTTTTTTTCTTTTCATTTTCTCATTTTAAGAAATACTAAAATTTATAAATGTATGTTATTTGTAACAAGATGGCACTTAAAGTGGTATTCTTCCTGGTCAGCATTTTCTAATAGCTGTTATATTTTACATATGTTTGAACCCTTCCAAATGAAGCAGTCAGTATGTGACATAATATTTTTTTTTTTTTAACAAACCAACAAAATCTTATGGCAAAGCAGTTTAGGAAACTTTGAAGTTACTGGGATTTGAAAGTTGCACCAACTCCTGTAACTATGGAGTGCTCACCAACTCCTGTAACTATGGAGTGCTCAAAAAACATGATTTTATGATAGTTTTAATAGATTGGGTTGAATGCAGAAGCTGAGTAGTTAAATTTTACTCACTCTGTAAAGGTCAAGAACAACAAACATAATATTAAAAAAAATTCTTTTTATATCATGAGATCACATAAAGTTCAATGTACTTTCAGAAAATATATACTTAAAAGGGTCTAGTAATTCATTTATGAGTATGGGATTTGTCATTTTTGGCAATCATAGGAAAATGTTAAAAATGCCTTGACACTTCAGAAAAATGCACTTGACAGTTATAGGGTTAAAATAATCCTTATGCATGTATTTGAATATTTCATTTACTATTATACTATTTTAAGAAAAGAAATTGCCAGAATGATCAATACATTGATTGTGGGCCCTCAAAATATAGAAAAATAAGCAAAATTGATCTCTTGATATTTTTAGTGAATGAGAATTAAACAAATAGAAATTATATAAAACAAAAATTTTATATTGTTTGCAGCTACAGGCACCAAAAATATTTTTTAACAATACTGAATGTTGAAACTGCTACCATTTCTGTGCTCAAAATGTACATAGAATGATATGAAGAAAATTAATAAAGTATTGAAACCAATGTATTGAATGATTATTTGTTCATATATGGAAACACATTGAATGATTGTAATTCATTAGATTTAGATTTTTAAAAAATATTTGCAAACAGATCTACTTTCATTAGTAGAGATTTGTTGCCTGCTCTTTGTAACAGCTAATCATATTGCTTCTTGCATTTTTGGCTCATCTCTCCATTCTAATGGCGCCTTCCATTGATAGTTTACGGTGTTCTGTCATTTTATGGCAATTTTTGTGTGCACCTAGTGACCCCTAAAAATGCTTTTTAAATATGTGACCTTGAAATATGCCAGCAGGCATTTGCACCCCCAGTGGAATATTTTATGCAGTTTTTCATATTGAATCTCATTCAAATGTTTGTTGGCACATACTTGGGCTCCAACAATCAAGACAGCAAAATTCTGCAAGTATGACATGTTTATTCTAAGTCTAAGTGTACAAAAAAATTGCAAGGATAAATTATGAAAATCGGGATGTCTCATTTACATACATGTTGAGATTTTAGTTTGATTCACAAAGATCGTATCAGTTCATTCAATTCCCTTTCACGAGTATCTGTAGATTGATATTTGTAGTGTAATTAAGATTTTATTTTTTTTTATTGCAAAGTACGGTAAGTGCAGGGTTTGTAAAAAGAGCTCCGTCTTCATGGCATTGACAGTCCAAAAAGGCTCTTAACTTCTTAAGAAATTAAACAAAATAAGAACATGGTACACCTTTGACTAATTTCCATAAATGCCAACTGTCAAATATTCCTGGTCCCGTGTCAGAATATTATGGCTCATGATGAATATTTGGTTGTCAAGGGTCGTGGAGCGGTAGATTGCAACAATAACTCTACTCTGACGACCATTACGATATCTCTGATTCTCTTACTAGTACATTTAATCAATCCATTTAGTCCGAGGCATGACATGCTAAGTCCATTGGATAATACTCTTTATTATCATTAGCACATATAGCAAGGCATGTAATATCAACTCCAATTCCGGAGGTACACAGCAATAATCACTCGTTCACAATAGGTCTGCCAGACTCAGCAACCACACACCCTCGTCCGTGAACACAATTGTCTCTCTCTCGATCCACTAGTTATATCCCCTTTTATATCCTCAAACCATGTACTCGTGATATGAAAATAGTTCACATTGGTTCACAAGTCCCATTTGTCCCCAAACTCACAAAACACAAACTCTCATTGATTTCATGATCTTGACACCAACCTTACAGAATCCAATCCCAGAACACAGACTTCCAAAAACCCTGCACACAAAAAAACGTGGTAAATATTATTTTATAAAAAATATTTTAATTACCATTTTCTTTTAATCAGAAATACATGTTTTCCACACAAGCTGTCTTAGTGCTTTTTGTTATGTCTGGATTAGTCATTAATCCAAAAACAGCACAAAAGTCTGTGTTTATTTCACACTCTATTATGCCGCTGAGGCTGTATCTACTACTGTTTCAGTTTGTATTTTTTTACATCTAGGAAATGATCTCTGACAATATGCATAGCTGACAGGGAAGTTGAGCAAACATTCTACACTTTCTACAGACGTGGGGTGTACTTTCCCTATTGCCATCTTTGCAACACCCAGATCAGCTATTTGTGATGTTCTAAGTTTCGATGCCTCAATAATTCCAAGCTATTCAGTAATCCATTCAGATATGAACATCCATCCCTGTTTATGTTTTTTGTAATTTTTTGAACAAACAGATACAAAATTGTGTTCAGTACTCTGCAAAATTGCCATGAACAGGTACAAAATATGGGAAAAATCATATTCCTTGGCACAAAAGCTTAAATCTCATCTGCTAGAGCAGATGTGTTGACGACAACTGAGGCAAGCTCAATGAACAGGGCATCTATAAAACTTGAAGAGGCACTGACAGTATATTTTGAAACTCCATGATCGTCAGGTGAAAGGAGAGTTATACATTTTTATCACCAGGAGACTTCCGTCCGAAATCTGCAAGCACGGATCTGCTGTCTATCATGCTCCTGAGGGATTTGTCAGCATTGCCATCGATGGAACCCTGCCGTGACTTGACATGTGGTGGCTTGCTTAGACCGCCATCGCTCAGTGATTTGGCCGAGTTTCTGCCACTCTCATTGGCTGGTGAGTCTGGCTTGATGGGAAACTGTCCGGCATTCTTATGCAAGAGATCTAACGCCTCATTGACAATTCTGTCTCCACAATCTTCAGGAATCTGAGAATCAAACAAATTACAAAACTTGTTTTATTGTGCAAATCTTTAAATGTTATTATATCTTTATATCATTGACTTTGACTAATTCTGTGAAAGACCCTGTAATGATGGGAATGATGAATGATCAGCAAAGATCAAATAGAATGATAGGAATAAGAAGCGGAAGTTCAATTGAAAGCAACATATTAATCTACACATGTTGACACTAAAATATTATTTTATTGTAAGATGGAGTCATTGGATATTTGAAGTATATACCATGTCTGATTTCCAGTAAAAATGTTGAGTTTTTTCTTTAGGGGGAGCTGACTATTACACTAATCAATAAAGAGTCATGGGTATGGTATAGGACTGTTGTTGAAAGGCCAGCATAAAGGCTGTAGGACTGTTGTTGAAAGGCCAGCATGTAGGGTGTAGGACTGTTGTTGAAAGGGTGCAAGTAGTACTCTCTGTTGCCTATTGTTATCTAAAGGCCTGTCTGTAAGTCTGCTATTTAAAGGCCGGCATATATTATAGAAAATGAGAAATTAAATTTCTTTTGTAACACTTGAACCCACCAGGTATTTTCTCAAAATACCGTACCTGGTGTAAAAAAAAAATTCATCTGGTTAAGCCCTAGATGTAATATATTATTATCCTAGTTTAGTTTGTGTCTACAAAATGGCTTCTCAGATTCGATCCCTTCTGCACTTTGACTAAACCCCCTAGCCATTTTACTATTATTCCTTATGACCTATTGCATCACTAATTTACTGTTCTGCCCTATGACTGACCCCTTCTCAATTTACATCTACCCTATGATTGTCCCCATCACTATTTTACTATTCTGCCATATGATTTACCCCCCTCGCTATTTTATTTTCTGCACTATGACCCAATTTTCTATTATACTTGTATTTGACTTACATGCTTTAAGTAATTGACCATCTCTTGTGTTGACTGCAGAGCTAACAGTGGTCGCCGCAGTACAAGGAAGATAGCTACAGCTGTGTAAATTAATATTGCACTGGATCCTCCTAGAACACGGTCCCATATTCTGAAACATCATAAACTAGGTCACAAGATGGTGGAAAATCCAAGACAAGGTAACATGAGCACAACAACATTAGTGAATTCAGACCTTGTTTTTTTTCTATTGCAACTCCAAAAAATTCCTGGGTGAAAATGAATATCTTTATTTTGTAACCAATATTGTGCACCTAACGTCTCCAATACACATTGCTTATTATCACCTAACATCTCTAATACACATTGCTTATTATCACCTAACATCTCTAATACACATTGCTTATTATCACCTAACATCTCTAATACACATTGCTTATTATCACCTAACATCTCTAATACACATTGCTTATTATCACCTAACATCTCTAATACACATTGCTTATTATCACCTAACATCTCTAATACACATTGCTTATTATCACCTAACGTCTCTAATACACATTGCTTATTATCACCTAACATCTCTAATACACATTGCTTATTATCACCTAACATCTCCAATACACATTGCTTATTATCACCTAACATCTCTAATACACATTGCTTATTGCTGTAAAATATCAAACTTTTCACACATTACATTTTATATGCCGTACCGGTTAGAGTTTGGACAACAAAAAAAAAACACATGATAATAAGGGGAGAGAGACTGCAATCAGGTTACGTAGAAGGAAACATGTGAAGCAAGGTATGGGAAAACCTGAAAAAAGGATGCAACAAAACAACAAATGCGTCCACAAAAAGACTTCTCTTGCAAACAAAGACTAATACAAGTATAAAAATTAAAAATAAACACTTAGCTGAAAGGTTTCATACACGAGGACAGCATGAGGAATGTGTTGATTCGGGGTTCTTCTAAATAACAACTGTAACAAATCTCAAAATCCAAGCAAGCAAAGCTGCTAGCAAACTGCTAGTGTCATGATATTTCAATTATCCAATTTTTTTTTCCATTTGTACCAAATCAAGGCTATCTGGCTGATAATTTTAAAGTAAAGCTATTGGTAGTTTTCTGTTGGCCCTATACTTTTTTTCAATAAATTTCAGTCAGTCGAACACATAAATCATAAAGAGAAACTTGGTAGGAAATGAGTTCAAATTTCTAAGACATTTCTTATAGTTGATTTGTTATACAGCAGTTGACAGACAGTACATGTCCGCATTACCTTTCTAATGCTGTTTCTGGTAACAAATTGGCATAGCATGTGTGAAACCATTCCATCAAGGGGAGAGCAGTCAGAACATGATGATCATTTAAATGCTGGTAGAGTCTCAGTCCCTGCTCCTCTTTCTTCAAGCACTGCATCATATAATCTGGCTGCATTAATCAATGACACAGGAATCCAAAGTTTATTTTAAAAACTAAATAAATCATGAATAAAAAACCTCGGAACTTATATTTGGCAAGAAAGAAAGAAATCCAGTAAACTGGATATGAGTGGTTTAGGATAGCGGAAAATAAACTGTCAACAGCCTAAACCCAACAAGGTATGACACAGTCTAAAAAAAAATTAAAAATCTGAAGAACAATATAAGGAAGTGAACAATTCTGCCAAAAAGCTTTTGACAGCAAAAACAGTTAAAGACAGAGACAAAAACTCTTAGCTTGTTGTAAAGATATGTACCGTAGTCTAAAGGGTTTCTTTAACCATCATTTGCAATAATATCTGTTGACCACAGGCTATCTTAGGCTTTTCTTATCAGGTTGATTTTATAGCTGGAATAAATGAGATGTAATCGTGCTTAAATTTTAACTGAAATCACCAAATACAAAACTACTTACAAACTGCTGCATAGAGGAATAGAAACTTTGGCTGATGTGCTTGTAAAACCTTGTGGAAATCCAGAACAGGTCAACGTCAGAACTAACCAAACTGTTGACAGCTCCAGTGATGGACAAAAAGATATTGTCCCTCTCACTGACATCCTGAAAAAAAAGGTGGAGTGCTAGTGTGTTTAAAAATACATCATGATAAGGCTGACACTTGTGGAACAAGTTAGAGCCTTTTGTAAAGGTCAAGAACTCATAAATTAATTCATTATATTTCACATAACATATAAAGCTGTAAATTATCAGTCTGTGATGGGTGACATCTCCGATTTGGACACTTGGAATTAATTACAACATGCCTTCAAATAATACATATTAATTTAATGAATTGGTGTGAAATATTTTTTACAGCAGCTGCAAGATTTTTTTTCCAATCATAATGTGCAGACTACAATGAGTAGGTAACAGCAGACCTGTTTACCCTCAAACTCCTAAAAGCATACAATTTCGTCTCAAAATCGTACAATACAGTATCTTAATAGTAAATAAATAAAAATACAGCCTACATTATGTCTATAATAACTACTCGTATAGCATGTTCAGTGGAATCAAGTTAAGCTGGCGACAAAAAAATGTAACGCGCCGCAAAAGATAATTATGACATAAAATTAGGTCATACAAAGCAAACAAACGCCAGGAGGGGCCATCTATATAGCAAGTACCGGTACTCATAAAAGTCAAATTATGTAACCCCCTCCCCCCTGTTGAACGCGTAGGTTTTTTTACGCCCCCCCCCAATAACAATAATAAATAATTAACAAAATCCATTATATATTATGATGTTACTATTGTTACAGTAAACAAAATGTGACATGAGTTTTCACCCCAAGTGATTCGGCTCGAAAATCATCTTTAGAAAGGAACTTATTTCGAAGTGTACTTGTAAGAATTTCACACAGGGAGCCTGGTGAAAGCCTAATAAGGCATAGGCGCAGGCACACGAAAATTTTAAAACCACTGGCGTAGCCCAACGAAATATACGTCACACGCACGCTGAACGTGCGGAGGACTAAACATTGCTGTAATTTCTCTACTACTAAAGTATAGCTAGTTCATTTGTGAAAATGCAACTTGACAACATCACATTATTACGGATATAAAAATATCTCCACAATGTTTGGCAGTTATCATATACTTGTATACTAATGCTTTGTGTTTTCATAAAGAGATCGCTGTAGTGGTAATATTTAACATGACAAAGTCACAACACACTGTAGTCTACCAACACGTTTTTCCGTGCTGTGACGTCATTATTTCACTCCGCAGAACCAACCTCCCCCCACCCTCATTAATGAATGGGAAAAAATTGTGATTCCATATCCAAACTGTTGTATTAAAATAGTTGAGGGGATAGAGCTGCTTTGCGAGTTCTAAAAATATTTTTAAAATGCCACTGACTAGATCTTATAAAATATGTCCAAATCCAACGTACCAGCGCAGAACAGTTGGATAATTTTATTTAAAAACCATCTCTAGTTTTCTCATTTATTTCACAGTCGCCGCGGTTCAGACGAACAAAATAATTATGTAACGAAACTACGTGACATAACAGGATTGGTAGCAGTCAAAGGGGATGGTGAGTGAAGTTGTCTCTAGGGCGACTAGTCTAAATATTACTGTTGACGCAGATAGCCAGTTCACTATGACAAAACAATATGACCATCACCATCAATACGATACGTTGCAGTAATATTTTTATAACCTTTGACACTCTTACCGATCCCCCTACCCACGTGTCTGGTATGCCACACATTTCCTTGACAACCCCCATCTCCCCATCATGCGTACATACTATATAGAAGGATGGTCCCAACTTTTAAAAAAAAAAATACAACCAATCGTTTTTGTCGGTCCATTCACTGCCAGATCTTTTTTTAGAAAGGGCTAAAACTCCCAAACCGAAAATTTATATATATATTTTTTTTAATCGGAAAAAAAAATTAAAAACTTCACCCTGTCTCTGACAATCGTAGTTTTGGCGATCTCGGCGTACAATCGTAAAAAACATCTAAAAATCGTACATTGTATGCCAAAATCGTAAAAGTAAACAGGTCTGTAACAGGCAAATGAGCAGGCAGTGGATATGCCTCCAAAAAGATTCAAAGCACTTGGGAAATATTTTCCCACGAACTAAATAGTCATCATTTAAATGCCAGAGATAGCAATTTATTTTGAATAAAAGAAGAATGGACATCCTGGTTTACCTCATCTACAGGAAGCAGTCCTTCATCAATAAGCTTCATTTGTAGTATCTTGTATTCCTTGGGAGCATGTATCGAATGAGGTGCAAGTAATATTGTAGCTTTCTCTAAATCCTCCACATGAGCTTCTCTGTGGTCCCACACATACTCCTGATTGCTCTGATTAACAGGCAGAATACCTGAAATATGAGCTCAATTTAGAAACCCTTGATCCTTAACTGTATGCTAGATTGCTATAAACCACTGCAAAGTGAAATAAAAACAGTTAAGTATCTAGGTTCTTTGAAATTATGCATACGGGTATAAACAAGAATATTGACAAAATGGGATTTTCACAACAATGTTTCATACCTAAGATGATTTTCCACACATAGATCCTATACATTGCAGGAACACCAAAACGTAAACAAAACTGAATCAACTTTTCCGTTTTAATTGGCTGTTCTTTTAGTAGGATTTCAATAGATTTTTTCTCCTCCACTGCTCTAAATCCAACTTTTTCATAATAGTGTGTGCGAAAATTTCTTTCTTGATCTGTCATTGTAATTACTGAAAAAGTAAAAAGGATGAATTGAGTATGGACATTTTATTAAGCAATATTTTTTACAAATAAAAAGTTCAAGGTAAAATTAACTGTTATACAAAAGAATTATGTTATGTATTGAATGGGGAGTTTCAAATAATACGTTATCATAACATTACTAACATTGATAACTCCTGAAACTTAGGCAAAATATATTTAATTTCTTTCTTTCTAAATTAATTACCATAGTATTTTATTAGTGATAGTAATAGTGGTTGGAGGGGGGAGTTTCCCTCAGAAAAAACACCCCTGTTAATAATCATAATCAACTATTATTTAGAAAAGATTGATGAATAATTTGTTGTATTTGTATAAATATCAAATTATTTTATTGTTTTTGATTGCCAGATCCATTAAACTTCAGAGAGAAATATTAGGCTAATTTTGACAATTCATTAGGCCTATACCAATACTATAGTATAAACATAATATATATTAAAAAATGAATTAAGACTGGCATTATATTTAATTACTTCCCCTGCATCATTCCTGTAAATATCATTCATAAATAATATACGTAAGTGTAAGATTTAGAAATACCGCGAACAGCTTATAAGGTACTTAAACTTAATTAGACTTTAAACTAATTTTTCTAAAAACTTTTTCTACAAGGCTAATATAATATTTAAATATATTATTACCATATTATGACCATATACTACATATATGAGTAAAAGTCAGCTTAGGGACCATCCAATTACACCATCAAGCTAAATTTGCTGAATTTTTAACCCCCTCACACATCATCACAAATCGTCACAATAAGTTAGACACCCTCAAATATAACAACACAAACCTCTGCACCCTCCTATAAAAAATCCCTGACTCCACTACCTATTTTCCTTTTCAAACCTTTAAAAAAAATTACTTCCCATGGTTACCAAATTACTACAACTGTATCAGAAACATTTCCCTATAACAGTGCCACGGAAAAAAGCACCTCCTGTGGAGCGGAAGACCCAGAAAATTGTATTTGCTGCCAATGCTAGTTGTTCACGCCAAAACGAATGAGTTGTTTGTTTGTTGTTTTTGGGGGTGGGGTAGAATTGAGAAGGAATGTAGCATGCAAAAAAATTAAGAACCCCTGCCCCAGAACATTTATTAAGATCACCCCCTCCACCATCAATCATGTTCCATTCCATCTCTATTTGTGTGGTAGCCCTATAATTTACTATAAATACTATAACTATAATTCTATAACTCCTGTCTCCACATTTCAACATAAATTCTATTGACTATCTAAGTCACTACACCCCGATTCTCCTCCTCCATGGAAGCTTGTTACTGTACTTGATCAGATGTCATCTTGGACTTTGCATACCTGTACTGATTCTCAACATAGTGATCGTAGTTTAAACATGTCTGTAATTTAGTGACATTAATTAAGACTTAAGTGGAAAAGGCCCCTCCCCCTCCTTTCCACACCTTTTCCCAGTTCAATCTCACTTTTGTAGAAATTAACTTGCCTTGGCCCTGTCTATTTGAGATTAAATACCTGTAATATACTAATTACTATACTCTATACTATACTTATCACAATCACCACTCACCACAGTGTCAGTGTTAGTGTTCAGTGTAGTGAGAGTGAGTGTCATTTTATAATTATTACACTAACACTCACCGCAAATACTGAAATAGGCGCTACTAATTCTTATTACGACTGCTGACAACGGAAATAATAATTGTTTAATTGTATAACTATACTTATACCTCAAATTTTACACCAATAATTTATATGACGAAACACTGAACTGGGGAGAAACATTTCTTTTCTCTATCACTTCTTTTTCGGCTTCGGTCTTTATCTCAAGCAACTTCTGTCATCAAAGCATAATTATCTCTCTTTCCACTTTCGGTTTAAAATGAAATAGGAACGGTAATAGGAATATAATTCATGATAACTAGTAGCTATGGGAGTTTCGGACAACTTGTTTTATAACGTTTGTATATTTTCCCAATGTTTTAACCTAATAGAACATAGAGCGCAATAAATGTAGTTCAACTTTTTAAATTTGTAATGATAAATCTTCAAAAATAAAAACGGTGTAGCTCTATTTGAGAAGGATAAAAACTATAAACATTAAAATGGAGGAAGACAAGAAAGCTAGAGTAATTAACTTGGGCTCAGTAGTGAGCACAAAACCAATACCAGGCATTGAGTTATCAGAAAGATTAAGGAAGTCTTTGCTGGGGTATAATAATTTGGCAATTTTTTTTTCAATTACCATATTGATTATGAGATTGGTTATATTTAAATCAATATGTTGTTTGTAATACTAATTTAGTTAGATCTGGAGTTAGGTACTTTGACATAAATTTTTAATATTGTCCTATTGCCATAAATGATACATCATTTTAAAGGGCTAGCTATAAGCGTTGCAAAAATACCAATTTCATCTTTCTAGCTTTTATAGAAATGAAGTTATGATTTTTGTAGTGAATTTTTTTTAACCCCCTTCTTTATCTTTGCATTTCACTGTAAAAACTTGTGACCGACTTTCCAAATTTCTGCCTTTTTTTGCCCACAACTTTTTTATTTTAATAGATAATGCTACCAAATTTTTAGGAGACATTCTCAATGCAATATACAACACAATGAACAACAAAACATTTACATAACATAAAGAATTTGCATTTTGGATAATTTTATTTGCGGATATGTTACTAAAAAAGTGAATAGAAAAATTGGAACCATCATTATTTATGAAGAAAAAAAACATGTTTATTGAATTTACATTAATTTTATTAAGCTATTGTTAAATTTTAAATCAATTATCATATTTATAAAAAGGTAAGTATTCTTTTTTTATATATAAAATTGATGGATATAATTATAAATAAAAATTACTCAAATAAAATCATCGATAAGTTATAAGACTAAGGAAGGACACACAGTAAGTAGGGTAAGTATTAGAATTTTACTTTTACATTAACTTAACAATTATTTAAAAATGTATATTTTAATACCTTATTAAATTTAAAAGATACTAACTTTAATTAGGCATGTAAGTGTTGTAGTAATATTAACTAATACTACTAATAGTAATAAAAGTTCAGTAAGTGAAAAATATTAAATTAAGCTTAGGCCTAGGCGTAAATAGTCTTTAAGATATTAATAACTGTTGTTTATACATTTTTTTTTGTTTAGTAAAACTTATTTCTTTTACTTTATTAGAATTGGAAATATTAAATATTTGCCTTTTGTATGATGCCTTACCTTAATTTTTTTACTAAGATTCAAGCAAGATGTTTGTTTATTTGATGTCTAACTTATAATTAAATTATTTAATTAAATGCCTTATTAATATTTTTAAAATGCTAACTTTTATTAGGCCAGTAAGAGTATTTGCAGTTGTAGTAATGGAATATGAATAGTATTATTAGTAATATTATTATCAGTAATTAGGCTTAAGGCCTAAGGTAGGCCTACTAAAGTAATATAGTAGTACCGGTAGTAATATTCTCTTATAGGAGTAATGTCACTAATAAGAGAATAACATTTATTATTACAACTATTATTGATTTAATAAAGAAGATAAGATAAAATTTTTAGGCATTCTCTCATAAAATTTCTAAACTTAAATTGATATTTTACGTATTAAACGGTATTATTGTAGATTTATGTAAATCAAGGGACAAAACTGGTCCGAAATTCACCCAACTACACAAAGTAAAATTGATAAAAATTTTATAATTTATTGGATTTCATTAATTCCTAACAATATTATAAAGCTTTTTCTTATTTATTAACCGATTAGTGTTTCACGGATTTTAAAAGATAAACAATAAAAAACTATTTTTTTATATCTTTATATTAAATTGATAAGAAGAGCCATTTCCGACAACCCAAGTTTTATTTGTGAAGGGGGATAACTGGTGACAGATTTTCTCAAATATTAACCGATTGTAAATAAAAAGGAGATTAATTAAAATGTAGGCCAAGATGTCCTCTAAAGCGTAAGGCCGGAAAAGGAACACAATTGTGGCATATAGTAATTTTTTTATGAATGAAATTGCACCAACATCAACAAATTAAAAACACGGATTTTAGCGCGCCGACACCGATTTCCCATACAAAATTTTTAGTAGTCTCCCTTGCTTTACCGAAGTATCTATATAATGTGTCCAAAGTCCAAAGAAAAGTAAGTAAGTCTATGACGATAAGCCTAAGGCTAAGGCCTAAGTGAACTACGTCATTAAAGTTTAAGTCTTAAGACACTTAAGTCAATGAAAAATGGGTAATTTTCCACTTGATTGTCAGTTATTAAAAAATTGGGATTTTCTCCCTTTTGTTTATTGGGTAAATTTCCAAGAGAATGTGCCATGACGTATCACACGGCCGCTATCTTGGTTGCCGCAACCTGTGAACTTTTACGTGTTCACAGGTCGCGGCAAACAGGATGGCGGCTGTGGAAAATAAAATAACTCACGTTTGCTAAAATTAGGAATAAAATGTTAAATTAATTTAATGAAAAAACCCTAAGTCTATCCCTAAACCTAACCTCGGTTTTGACCCTAAACCTAACCTCGGTTTTGACCCTGAACCTAACCTCAGTTTCGACCCTAAACATAACCTGAACTCCCTAAATCTACTCCTAAAAGTAACCGTACCCCAAACCCTAAAATTAGCCCTAAAGCCGCAAGTTAAAAACATGTGTCATTTAGACACTGGCAGGAAAACTATGAAAATTAAAAAAAAAAATATTAATACCACATGGAATGTTTAAAATTATAATTTCATTGGGTGTTTAAAATTATAATTTCATTGGGTGTTTAAAATTATAATTTCATTGGGTGTTTAAAATTATAATATTTAAATTTTCTGGCATTTAGGATAATGGGTATTGAATTTTATTGATTTTTCTGACAACTCTTGGATTTTATTTTTGGTGGAACCTGCAATAAAGTGTGTAAAAGTGTATTCAAAGAAATTGTAATTTGGGTTATCATTATTTTAAAAATAATATTTTGTATTGTTTTTCTTCATTTTTACACTTTTTCAACTACAGTGTCTTATTGTAGCACATGTTTTTAGTTGAGGGAAGGGAGAGGCTGCAGATCATTGACACTTTGAGCTGAATATCTAGAGGGATACCATAAAGTTGCTACGTTCACCAGGAAAGTAATGTACTGGCAGAAATTAGGCCAGGAAAGGGGCCACCACATTTAAATTTTAACGTTTGGGTCTTATTTTTGCACACCAGTGGGCAACAAGACAATGCTAGATGTGCTACCACACCTCCAACATGCCTCCTAGATGCTAAAAATCATGTTAAGATACTTTAAGATGATATAAATTTGTTGAAACCAAAGGGACAATATTGGGTAAATAGCAAGAAGTCAAATAACAACTTACAACTGCACAATTAAAATTTGGTGGATCACTTTCTCAATATGTCTGAAAGCAACAAGTAAAATTGGTTTAAGTACAATTAAAATTTTTAAGTAAAAGATTACTTTGTAACATTTCATTTTTTATAACTATAGATAAATACAATCTCACATATACCATTTTTCAGTCTCAAAGGGAAGTTTATTAGCAGTGATGGAAAAGCTGTTGATTATGTAAAGATGAGAGCCAGTACAGAGTTTTCGGAATACAAAAGAGATGCTATAGATCTTCAGAGAATTGACCTAGCGAAGTTTAATGAAGTTGAAAAAAAAGTTTTTTTTATAAGTATCCTTTTTCTAAAAGGTGTCAAATATGTTAAACCTTTGCAATGTAATAATGCATAGAATTATTTTATTATGAATAAATGTTAGATGTATGTCCAAATCGAATGAGTTGGATTTTTATGTTGATGTCTTTAGGGATTAATTTTATATAAACTTCCTTAACAGATATTTGATATTTATAACTCTTTAACAATACATGGACTAATGGAGCAGCCAAAACTACCCGAATCTGTCTTAAAAGTTCAACATTTCTTCAAGACCACAGCCTACAATATTGCAGGACTTGTTTTTACTCTAGATGATATTGAGCATGGCATTCTCAGATGTAAGTACTAACCCAAGCTAACAGTGCACCAGGCAACAGAATTCATAAACTAGAACTGGTACAACCAGTGATACTTCTTTGGGTATTGCAAGTTACTGCAAGTATCACATGACATCACTTTTAAACACTGTTTAATTTTTCCCCATACAAAAAAAAACCCAAACAAGTAATAAACTAAAAATCATAATTTTATATATATATACATACAGGGTGGCCCTGTATGTATATATATATAAAATTATGATTTTTAGTTTATTACTAAAAAAAAAAAAAAAAAAAAAAAAAAAAAATCATAATTTTATATATGTATACATACAGGGTGGCCCCAAAAATGTGATAACATTGATTTATAGTCAAAAGCATCAACAAAGCGCAAACGCTTACAAAAAGTCATCGAGAAGCAGGGAGAGTAGTGGGGGGGGGGGGGGGGGGGGAGACAGTTTAAACATGTTTTCTGATTAGCCTAATAATTTTCATACAACTTTCAATGACAAAAACATTATGTAAATTCAATTATATAACCCTTTGTTACGAGATGTTCTCACTTTCTCTTTATATGGATGAAAATCAGTTTTAAAGCCTAATCATCTGTTCAAATCAATAATTGAATAATCCTAAAACAATAAACAGAAACTTCAGTCTAGTTGGCTTATTGTTTTGAATGCTTCGTTTTTGTGGTGGGCGTGTTGGTGGTTAAATCATGGAGATGAGTATTAATATAAATTAATTGTTGGCAGAATAAATTGCTTCCAACTAATCTATTATAATATTTATTGGATGGATGTAAAAAAATATTTTAAAAAATTCCTTTTAGCTGTCTGATTAGGTGGAGTAAAAAATTCCGTAAAACAATCCTAAATTACTTGGAACATGCTGAACAGATTGTGTAGTACATGACTTTTTGGAGATAACAAGCATCATTTTAAGAAGAGATGATTATTTTTTTTAGTGAGCTCAAAAAGAATTTTATTAAATCACACACAAGAAGAAACCTTCTTCTTCTTCTATATATTAAGGGCCCAGGATCAATTTATTGATCATTATGGCTCCTATGAATGTAGATGGGATTTGCAATGTTTCTGTGCCTGTTGTTGATGAGGATATTTCACTGGTTACAAGATTTCTTACTATATGTCCATCAAGGTAATAGGTCCCATCCAGCAACTACCAAACCCCAGTTGCCCCCAAATGATCCAAAGTTAAAGTATATCTGCAAGACATTAGATCCACGCATACACTTTGCTCTTGTGTGTGGAGCCAAGGTATGGTTGCAATATTCTATGTTACTTATAATAAATTTTGTAGTAAATTTGTTGAAATTATTTTAAATAAAACTTTCACTACTTTCTATAATAACATCTAAATACTCTTCTATTTAACATTATAAAGGGGGAAGACATTGGATAATAAAATTTAGATGTATATTAAGCTTACATTTAATTACCTTCTCTAATCCTATTTTTGCATATTTTTGTACACTGTGCATATAATTAATTTCTGTCAATCAATAACTGTACAATGGGATCTTCAGGACATAAATCTACTCAATCAATGATTATACCTATCATTTTCTTTAGAATGGTATCTTTATGACATGAATGTACTCGATCAATTATTACATATTGGTATTACGATGACCAAAGACATGTTGTTATCAAGTGTTACTTTTTCAGTCCTGTCCTGCCATAAGTGTCTACAGTGTCGAAAATATTGACTCTGCACTGGACAAGGCTACAAAGAGTTTTTGTAGCCAGGAAGTGGTGACCAAGAATGAAAAAGATGAAATCTACATTTCCAAGCTGTTCCAGTGGTATAGAAATGACTTTGGGGAAACTGATGTGGATGTTCTCAAGTATGTTAGAAATTAACTTAATATATATAAGAATGAGCTAGGCTGACCGTAACACCAAAGAAACGAAAAGATTTAAATATGTTTGGATTCTTAAAAACAATCATAGTTATTTTCTATTATTTAGTTCAAATCCACAAAAAGGGGTAGGGTAGGCCCAACATTTAACAATTTAAAAACACAAGACATCTAAAGTATTTATCTAGCGTTGAAATCATTCCCTCAATTAACTTCTTTACCGACAAAAGTGATATAATTAGTGATAATCTAGATTTGGTAATTTAAGGTCATGTTTAGAGAAAATGTAGTTTAGGGGCGTGAAAGGCAGTATGGTAGACTTATAATATATAGCAGATAAATACTTCTCAAAACTTAATGATGTTAGAAACGTACATGTCATTTCATAGATACTTCTTATTTAGTTAGGAAGTGTGATGAACTTTTGCAATGGCAGGTAGAAATTATTGCAAAGGACCTACCATTATTATGACCATTATTATCCCGATAACATCGGGCCATATATTCTAGTTAAGTCATAAATTAACCTAGGAATATCCAAATAATAAATATAATAATTATTTTTGATATTAAAGAAAACTTTATTTTTTACCAAATGAACGTATCAGTTTATTGCTGTTGAATCCTCCAAGTAAAAAAAATAAAATACTGATGTTAAAACCAGAATTTGACCTCCATTAATATAAAACATGTTATTTCCAGGTGGATCCTGCCTTACCTGAGTCAATCAGAGCATGATAGGTGTAATATCCTCATTTTCAAACTGGAAATGGTGGGCTCTGTTACTCTAAAATACACTGACTATAACTGGGGCATCAACACATCCTGATGCTGTGGACCATATTATCTGGAGTTGAGTCTCATCTCTTGTTTTCTATTGAACTATCTAATGAATTTAAGGTTTTTGTACCTTTTTTAAAATAGTTTTTAAAAGGATAAAATGGACTCCTAAACCACTTGTACGACTGATTAAAAAAAATTTTGTAACGTCTGAATCAGTCAGCAATTCTTCAGCCAACACATAACTTGTCTTTTTAATGGTACTCTATTGAGAAAGTGACTTGATTGAAAAGATTGAATATGCCAGTGAAATAAAATATCGCTTCATTATTAATTATTTTATTTAAGTTTTAAACTTTTACAAACCAAGGCTTCAAATTGGTTGCTAAGTAAAATGTGAAATTTCTTAGAATTGCATTCATGGCTCCCAAAAAGCTAACATTTCAAATCTTTATTATTAAGTTCCCCATCAGTAATTGGATGCCCTCTTTTTTTTTCCTAATTTAAAACTGCACCACCACAGAGGTCCATCTCTAAGGACAACATATTAAAAAAAAATAATATCTTACCTATTATTTGCAGAACAAAAAAATATATATACATTTAAAAAAAAAAGAAGACTCTCTATTAAAGTCAAGTTTAAACCACTAAAAAGTACACAATACTTTAAAAAAATTTATAATACATTCCGCAGAGATAGACTGTGCAGAAGTTTAGGTTCAAAGGATTTGCATTGAATGTAGACAAAACTTAATTATGTTTTATTATTGATTTTTGAAAATATGTTCTGCACTGACTTTCTTTGCACAATGCCTTTTAAAAATTTTAAAATTATTTACTACTTTTTAGTGGTTTAAACTGGTCTTTGATACAAGTTTTGTCTAATATTTTTTTTCCCAACTTTTAAGTATTAAAATTTTAAATTGTATATTATCGGCAAAAGAAGTATTATTTCCTTTTTTTAAAAATCCCCATAATCCTACAGCTCTCATATGATCTCCCCTTTACCCCCACCCCCAGCCACAACTCAGATACGACCTTACAGGTGACCACAAAAGAGCGAGCCAGTTCGCTCAGCCACGTGTGTAAACAAAATATAACGCACGGCACTCAAGATAGAAATCGGAGTAGAAAGTCTTTAAAAATAGTGAGGGAGTGGGGGTTACACTGAAAATTATTTGTCGCAAAAAGGCTGTGTTATTTCTGCTCTCTGCATTATTGTATGAAATTGTTACAAAATATATATATAAAGTTTTTCATAATTAATATTTATGTATACTTAAGTTTGAGACAAATGATATGAACACAAAGCTTGAACAGCTTGATACCCTGTTGGAGAGTTAAATTCACATCTCTATGGCAGTGAATGTACAAAGTATAAACAGTAACTCAAATGAAAAGATAAAGTTCATTAATTTTTTGAAACTTATTTCCAAGGGAAGGTGTTTATTAATGGGAAATATATTGTAATCATCTTCATAGGTACCAGTACCAGATATGTGTATTTTACTCAGTATCATAGGCATCATTCCAAACTGATTGTGTGTCTATGAACTAGGTCACAATCTCGAACATGTACATTCTTAAATTTGCTGTCTATTCAACTGACAACACTGAATTCACAATCACTAGTGCCCAACATAAGTCGTTTATAAAAATCATCCCTATTCATTTTCATTTACGCTACTGGATAGCCTGACTGAGTTTTTCATAATCAACATTGTTTTCCTTAAACGCCTCTTATGTCCAGTCAAAGTTGGTTCGTGTCAGTTTATTTATTTGAGAAAAAAAGAATAATGAAAACATAGTACAAATAAGAATCAAAAGATGTTAGGTCACAGATAACAGTGTTGAAATCAAATTTTTTTACATTTTAAATAAATATTTCTTAGCTTTAAGTACCATTACATATTTATATATATTATTTAAATGAAAAATACTCTGAATAAATATTTGTATATTATTTTAAATAAACTTTTCTATTGAACCATTTCTGTTTGTGCTGTGCTTGAAAATGGTGCTTTTGAAAACATTTTTATTTCTCATAGAATGTGATTGTGTAGGAGTATTTTGTTGAAACTAACTGACGTTAGTATTTTTAATGTAGAAGTCACACAAAAATTTGCAAAGTTTGTAAATCTTGAGTACGTTAAATTAGAATTTTTTTTTGCCTAGAGTATATAAATGTGGTCCAATTATTTTTTTTAATGAACATATTTTTAACAGTAAACAATATGATAATATCCATGTTCTTTGTCCCTTTTTGAATTTTTTTAGCATTAATTAATTAATTGATTATCTCATGTTTGTCTCTATGGTTACATAATTAGGGATCTAATGAGAAAGTCTTTTCAAAAGACAGAAATATTAACATTATAAAAATATAATTTTAAGCAAAAAAGATATTGCAAATTGTTGAAGATTGTGTTCATTTGTTATAAATCATTAATCCTTTCCATTGTGAACTATTTTATTGGTAAGCCAATAAATTATTAAATGCGTACTAATATTTATGTAACATGAGATTTGATTTATAAAATAGTATTTTTTTATTTCTGAGATCACTTTACAGTTTTCAGCACTTTAAAACAGCATTGCATTGCAATGATCACTAATTTACATGGTTGTTTGTTTCACTTGTAAATATTTGAAGTTTAAGGCTATGACAGAAAAGAATGCTCATTTCTTAAACTGCCTGTCTTCTCATCAAAGTTATTTTTATTCTCTACCCAAAGCTTTTTAATTGACTGAATTCTCTTTAACATTTATTGTAAAAATGAGTGTTTTGTTGTGAATGTTACCTTTCTTTAATTATTTATTGAGATAAAAGGCCAGATGCCAATGTTCTTATAAAATGCACAGTGCAATATTTCATTTGGAAGCCAGAGCCAATAGTAACAATAAATACTAACATTATTATTTATTTTTGTTGTGGGAATAGATTATCTGCCTTCACTTTTAACATTTTTTAATGCAAGCATATCCAAAAAAAAGTAGGTTTTGTTTCATTTTTAAGTCTTTTGTGCTATAATTTTATTTTTGGGCTTAATTTAATACAAACACGTGTATGCATATTAGATTTTAAGTGGACCCACTCTGGAATTTTTAATAACTTAATTACACCTTAATGTTTTCATACACACCCAATCAAATTCATCTCTCTCCTTTTGTAACTAATGTTATCCAACTTTTCCCCACAAAACTGGTACTTGTAATGTTTGTGTAAGTGTGGTCAATAAACTTACATATTCATCTTATATCATAGGCCAGTAAGAAATATTTTATTTCCTTGCCTTGGAACACAAATATGCCTTCTAACTTTGTCATTAAATTTAAATGGAATTTGAGTTATCTTTATGCTTGTTCTTTTGACTGTTTCCAAATCATACAAAATTGCAAGTTTTATTTGCACATTTATTTCCACTGCAACATTATTATGCTAGTTCCCTGATTCACATTGTTTCCTCTTCACATCCTGAATTCACAATTTTAATTTAAATCTGATTGGGAATATTTTACTAATTTTAAGAAAAGAGGAGAGCAAAGTTATAAAAAAGAATTTAAAAACATTGTTTATAAATAATATCCTCTGAAATAGGGAATACAAAATAAGTTAGAATCCGTTCACATGATGATACTACAAGTGGAAAGTAGTGAGAATCAAGCACTCATGATAAAATAATTCACATGGGCTGTTACTTAATTAACAATAGTATAAAAGGTAGCTGAAAATATTCCAACATTCTAATAAGTTGCATTTACATTCTTATTGTATTCATTCTTAATTCTCAATCCAAAAGAAAACAATGTAGCAGATTCATTTTACCCATCATTTTATTTTATCATCATATTAAACAAGTCAAATAATTAAATTTAACTGGCAGCCACTTCTTTTTCACATCAATCTTACTGGAAAAAATCTTTGCACATTTCTTTCTTACTTTCTAACACACAAATATACAATCTGGTTCTTTCTTTGTGTAATGTAAAAATTCATGAAATAGGTTGTTTAATCTTACCTCAAAGCATCTAAGGATAATTAAAAAAAAAAATTATAATAATAATCAGATTTTAAAAAGACCTTAGAAATATATAAAAAGAGGACAATACCTGTGAGTTACTGCGTGAACAAAATATGTTATCTTTGTCATGTGATACAGAAACTTTTATACAATAGTTTTGAAATCAAATAAGTTTATGCAAATAAATTTATTCCATGCATCTTGTTTATGTTGAAAATTCATTAATTTCTAGGAATAGGGATGGAAAATAATGTTTGTTGAAGTCAAATGATGGACAAATATTGAATATAATAAGTATTGATTTAACTTTCACTTCATAAAAATGTTTATGTACTGTTAATGTAAAAAAAGAATCTTTCATATATACTCTGTGCTAGCAGTTTTTATATTAAATCTTTTTGGGTTACCTTTCTAAAGAAATGTATAACCGACTGGGTATCCTTGAATGACCCTGAGAAGTAAATAATGGGATAAGCTCAGAAAAAACAGCTTTTAATATACATGAATCTGCATTTTAGACATCTCCAAGAGAACACATTCTACTCTTTCCATCTGCAAATGAGGAATAAAAATCATATTTTGTTGCATTTATAAATATAATATACACATTTCACTATCAAAAAAAGAATAAAAAACAATGCTTGATGTTTAACTTAGTTTAAGTAGTTTTTGTAGTTTGAAATGATGGGCAAGGTTTGTACTTTGTCACCTTAAAATGGGGTTGTAGCAAATGTTGAGACTGAAACAATATTCTACCGGAGTAAAGTAAGTCATCTTGTGAAACAAGAAATAATATCTAGCGGACAAACAGGATATAAATTTTTTATCAATTTAAGCCTTTAAAAAAAACAACTCCATTTAATTAGATACCATAACTTGAACTATTAAGATGTGTCTTGCTCCGCAACAAAGTTTAAATTAAAAGTGTAAGAAGACTAGTTCTTTTGAATCCATTTTTTTTATATAAAGTTCTTACAGGAGCATCAAAAGAACTATTCAAAGTTTAAAATTCTTAAAAAAATAGTCAACTCTTTAGAACTTCAATCTTTCATACAACATTCAAAAGCAGGCTAAAGGGATTGATCTCCCCCCTGTATCATTTCATGAATTTTGGTAACACATCAAACTGCTCTTAATGACACACAAAACACTGGTAACTATTTAAATAAATGTCTCACACACAAATCAAGCTCTCAACAACAAAAGTACATTACTGAAGACTTGCTTTGCCATGCCCTACCTGTTGTGTGCAAAAACATATTAAGTATAAGAAATATTAAAGTTTAGTCAAACTATACATCACTGAGAACAGCATATTTTAGCTCAACCCTCAAATATCCTCACTGCACAATATTAAAATATTGAAAAGTCAATTCAAAAAGATGGAAATCTTTAAAATAAGCTATTTCAAACATTTACAATTCTTAAAAAACAGTCAGCTCTTTAGATTAAAACACTGTAGCTATAAAAGTTATTATGTGTAAAGGGTGTAGCAAGAGTTTGTAGCACCCAGAGCAGTCTGAATGTCACCCAACATTCAGGGAAATACAAACATCAAACATACCTCTTGAGCTTGTGGAAACAAAGGGTGAAGGGAAAAAAAAAGGGGGGGGGGGGGGAAATGGTGCTTCCATGAGGGCTTTATTTATATACATACCAAATGATGGGAAGGTAGAGCAAAACCAACTTGACAGGGTCAGCTTGGGGAGAGGGGGAAACTTAGCTGGAGGGTAACTGGGCAAGAATAGACGTATAGGGGAAGTAATGGGAGTAAGGGATGGACAATACCATCAAGAGTAAGGGGTTAGGGGAGTTTAGGTCGGTAAAGAAAGAATACAGAATGTTGCGATAACGCATGGTAACAGGCAGAGGAATAGGCAAGGGAATGAGTAGTCAAAAGGAGGTGGCTGGTAGGGTAGGAGAAATGTAAGAAGCACATATGGAAAGTGTAGGGGTAAGTTAGAAAATTTATGCATAACTTCATCACAACAGATAAAAAAAATACACCAAACAAAACCTAAAGAAACCTTTGAGGTTTTAGATTACAGCTGTTGAAACTTTGGTAGTTTTATTCTATAAAAACTACTTTTATTTCAGTACATATAGTATGTCATAAATTGTCACCTGGTCACAATTAGTCCAGATGATCAGTCCCTCATGTAGTGTAATAATATTACATTTTCTTCTTTTAGGTGTGTTGTTCTTAGACAAAATTGTTAAATACCACCCTACAAATGATGTACCCCACTTGCAACAAAAGTGTTTCCCTTAGCCCAGATTTCAACCATACCCTCTCTAACACTGATGCTACTGGTACTTTCATCTCATAATTGGTGATTCTCATTTGACCGCCAAACTTCACACTAGAAGATTGAGCTATTGAAACATGCATAAACTCTAGATGGGCTGCCAGCACAATCCATGTACATACATCCAAACATGTTGATGGACCAATACATCAAACAGTCACAGACATCAAAATTGGAATCTACATCAAAGAGCATCTACCGCACAACACTGAAAATTACACCAAGTTTCATAAGGGGCACATCAGTAAGAAAAGGAAAAGTACATTCATTTTTTAAAATAATTTGTTTTAAAAAAACTCATAAATTTACCACTAGCTGAAATAGTGGACTATTTTGTTGAAAAACAAATCCATACAATCATCAATGGCTTTAAAGTGAACAAATCTGTTTTAACAATGAAAGAGAAAATTATAAAATGCACACATTTTTCTACAAGCATTTAGAGCATCAATATAGCAGTCCTCTTAAAAGTTTCTGTACAAGGTTGAACACAGTCATGTAGTAGTAACAGTCAATGCACTTTAATATGCCGATAGAATGTTTTTCATTGACATTACAAAGATTATCAACACAGTCAATGCAATAACAGTAACTGATATCTTGCTTTCTGTGATGCATCTTTAGATGATCAAATAAAATGTTTCCAAATAATCTGGACATGTCATCTGGACACGTCATCTAGCCTGTCATCAATGGTTTACCCCTAACACAATGAACAAATCAACCACCTGTGATTACCATACTGGATACATAGAAGATCCTGGTATAGATATTTCTATACACATTTATTAACAAATACTAAATAAAGAATGATAAAAGATAAAAAAATGTTTTCCCATAACAGTATTTTTGATCTACTTACTCTTGTATCCTATCATTGTCAAACTATTTAGCACAGGTAAGTCGTAATACTGGTATTTTGAATAAAGTTCACTGTCACGTCCAGTTAGGAGTCAAACTTACAAGAGCATTGAGACATGCCAGAGCAGGACACCTAGATTTCAAGTGTCACAATTTAAAATATTAGAAAAGATCCAGCCAAGATAAACAATAGAAATAAATTCTTAAATTTTGGTTTTAAAGAAGAAAGAAAGATCAAGTAAAACAAATCAGAGCGCACAAAATCACTGGATTCCTTAACAGAAAAAAAAGAGAGAAAAAAAAAAAAAAGACTACATAAAGTTCTAAGGGCATTTATTAAATAGCTTCATTTTTCCATCTCAAAAAGCCCACCCCCTTAAGAGTCTACTTGCCTTTCCGTAGCACATTTACATTGGTGTGTCCTACAAAAAGGACATCTATAACAAACCATTACATTAATTATCAATGTAGATTGTTTTATGTTACAAAAAATATTATTATACAGGACATGAAGGTAACCATCACAGCCATTGGTTCAAATAGCGCGACTAAGAATGGGCAAAATCTTTGCTCTGCTGTCGGCCGACATACATGTAAAGTGTATCAATAAATCAAAACTTACAATTTTAAAATGAAAAAAATTATTCCAAAACGCATCACATTTTTTAAAATGTTTCTGATTATTTTCAACTTCAAAGTTGTCAGCACACTATAAATTTAAAGTACATGGTTAAAATATCTTGACCATTACAAAAATTAATTGGTTGGTTATCAACAAATTTAAGTTTAAAATAAATCCTTTAAAGAAGAAATTTAACAGGGGAAACAAGTACAAACCTTAAGAAATCAACAGAAAAATTACATATTCACTTGGCCACTGGCATCTAACAAGGAATATTGTCAATGAAATGTGCTGAAAGAATAGAAATCACAAACAATAACTAAATTTTATAACAAGCTTTAACTTGACAGGAAGTTCTCACGGTTTACATCTAAGATCCCATCATTAGATTTGATTTTGATAAAACTAAAACGCTGAAATTTGTCTACAGCTTCAAATCACAGTAAATGTTCATGTATTAATACTTCAAACATTTATGTTACACCATTAAAGACATCATCACCGTTACAGTTAAACCACCAATATAATGATGTCTGCAACAGAGTATAATTCATGTCAAAATTACTTACAATATATTTATTAATATGCCTTTGACATAAACTTAATATTTTTTCTTGATCAGAATATGCAATTTTGAGAACTACTAATACAAAGATAGAACATAATATTTTTCATGTGGACTCGCTAAATTAAAAAAATTAAGTATAGTGACGTTCTCATTTTTTGAAAAGTCTGTATTTCCCCAGTATGATTTTTCCCTTGACAAAAAGTTTAGATGATCCTGTCTCAGCATAGATAAATCCCTCAAAACAATGTTATTTATATTGACTTGTTTGGTTTTGATTCAGGATAGGTAACACTAGCTACTCATAGAAATTAATGACTTGTAGAATGACCACTTGGATTATACAATCCTGCCCAGCATGGGTTATCCTGTCCACCTTGGGTTAATTGGAGCCTCCAAAATAATGAATACTTTGAGTGGCTACCCAGCAAGTCACAGGGTAGAATGGCTGGCTTGAACACAGGGGCTATGTGTATTGGCTCTGCAGTTTCAAGTACTAAAACAAAATAGATGAAGCCATTTTAAACAATTACAATACCAATGCATTACTGCAGCAAAAAATAAATGAAATATGGTACATCTCAGTCATCTTTACTAACGTTAATAAATATAAGGAAGTACCGTAATCCACAATTAGTGCTTTTTAATTTGAATGTATCTACATTTTCATGCTGAAATTGTTTAAAAGTGTAGTGAGCTATGTTCAAAATTATATTTGAGTAATTAAAATCTGTTTGATTCATAACATCTTTACCTGGATTACTAGGGAAGGCCCACGTGCTACGATATCGGCAGGAATCTGACTAAGTGGGCAGTTCTCTATAGACATAATTTGTAGAGTGCTACAGTAGGCTAGTTCACTAGGCAAACTGTGCAGCTCTTGGTTGTCATTGATATACAGAGACTCCAAATTGGCAAGAGCACCTGGTTGTGGAATAGAGGATTATCATTAACAAACACAGGAAATATTAATCAAATATCATTAGTCCTTCCTGTCTTCCTTGTTTATTTTATTCTTGCCTAAAAAACTTGATGCATACACACTTGTATGCCAAAGCAAAGGAGATATAATAGCTACATTGAAATCCTTTGAAAAAATATGAAAATTCGTCTTTAAAAATTTTCATTAAAATATGAAAATTCATCATTGTTTAAAATTTTCATTCAAGTAAAAAAAAATTACAACAAAAAAATGGAAATAAAATATTCATTCAAAAGTGAGGTTATTTATAGAATAACTTTTCAAACATAAAATTTTAAGGTGAATATCAGTTCATTTTTACATGTTCACTGCCATCACTATTAACTGCAGGTACCCACTTCTAGAACTAATTTTAAAGCCAGATTCATAGTGTTCTTCTACAATAAGACAAGCAGAGGTGACGCCTTTGGCTGTATTTAATGTGGCCATCAAGATGAGAACATAAGGCCATTTAAGAGCAGTCTGGGAAAATGACATCCAGGGCCATATCCCTTTTGGGCTCCGTCACAAGTCTGAATGGGCATTCAGTAGCAGTGCTTGATGTGTAAATTATGTGTCAGTGAATTTCCGATGGAACACAAACAACACACAACATCTCATTAAATCTTTTCACATCCCAAACACTTTCCTTAGACCACTCGGATCCAGGCATTTCCCATGGCCTTAAATTAATTCTTTAACCATACACACTCTCATAGAACACATCTATCAAAACAAATTTCACAACATAATTTAAATCTACTTATATCTCACCATGTATGACAAACATCACATTACTACAAAAAGTATTATTAATGTCACTTTTTGTATAAATTTAAATATTTTATTGTGGCCTGCTGGATAGTTTCATCATTTTAAGACCTTGGTATGCCATGCAAAACTTCTAATTCTAGCAACTTAGAAATAAAAGAAAATTTAAGAAATGGATTTCTTCACAAGGAATGGCAATAACTTAAGCAGTTATGTGAAATGGGCCTCTGGTTAAAAGGAAGCTAAATTATTAACTAAAAACTTAGACAATAGTTACCTATTTCAACAGGTAATGTGGTCAAATTATTCTCCCCTGCACCAAGATACTGCAAGTTCTTTAAAAATCTAAAACAGGTGGATAAAGTTAAATATAAATAATTTCTATAATAACTCATTGGTTAACATACAACAAGTCCAATATTAAAAAAAAATTGTCATAGATAGAAATGCAATTTCAAGAGTTAAAGAGGAATGTGAAATTTACCCTATGGTCCTTGGAAGGGATGTAAGCTGATTTGTCTGGACAATCAATTTCTGCAATTCCTGCAAATGACCTAAAATACAAATAAAGGTTTTATATTTAAAAAAATTAACAACATCAAAACCTTAGCTGTCATTTGGAATCACAGAGTTTACCAGTCCATTATTAATCATATTATCTTAACATTAACACTAAAGATACAATGAACACCATTTTTGCTCCTGGAACTTTTTTCCATAGAAACACAGACCACACATTTTGGCATCCATAACAGATTAAAATAAAACTTCATGAATATTCTCTTATGGTTAACCTTCACAATCAAGAAAAGAAAGCAGTTGTTTACTGTCAGATATTTTCATCTCAAGCACTTATTTAACACTTAATGTTAATTTATTGCAGATATGTTAAACATGTATAGCCCCCAGGACGTTGCATTTTAGAATTGTAGTAACACTTTAGCTGTCTTTAAAGTAAATAAATCATTAAAACTTGGATTAAACTGTCATTCTAAATTTGATTCCTTGAGATGTCTTTAATGCTTTGCAAATGTCAGTTACTTTTTAATTGATTCTTCATCTTTCACATATTTAATTTATGTAACTTAATAAAATGAAAGTATTTTTTTTAAATAAATTAAATTTGTGGTATTTATTTCATTATGTGCTGGGCCAAAGCAACATCTGTATTGTAAGGATTGTTCACCAGCTATCTCCCCCCCCCCCCCCCAGAACCCTATTCAAATGATTTGAAATCAAATATGTATATGGGTTTCAACAATAAGGAAATAGCTTACCTATTTCTTGAGGTAGTGACTCTAATTTATTTTCCTCTAAATCTAAGACCCGCAACTTCTTCAAGCTTCCAATATTTGCTGGCAAACGCTAAAAACGAAACATGTTCAAATAACAAAACAGTTAGTGAGTAACTATTTAGTAACTAAGCGACAATTTCAAACCAAATCCATACAATCACTTGAAAATCAGTTACAGTTTATTCAAATATCGCAAGAGTAGCTGTTAATGAATGACTAAGGACTTATCTTACCCTTAAAGAATTATTGCTAAGAATGAGAACTTCCAACTTGTGGAGGTTGTGAATGTCATCTGGAATTTTGGTCAACTGATTTGTACCCAGGTTCAGTTCAACCATGTTCTCCCAACTACCCATGTCTGAGAAATAGAAAAGCAAATATTAAAATGAAGTATGTAATATTATTTTATTGGCTCAGTATAAACAAAAATGCTTTGGAGCACATTTTACAAAGCTTGTAGCAAATTATTATATGAATATCAAGTATTTTAACTTGTTAATCTGATCCTGAATAACCTAAAAAAAATTTTTATTAAAAAACATTTACACTTTCTAATTAACTTCTAATGTTAGAAAAGAGAGGCTTAGCTTCCCAATCTAACTTAGCAAAGAGAGAAGATAAAAACATTCAGATATCTTTAGAAAAGCAAAACAATGTGATCTTCTTTGAATGTAATGTTCTCTTATTTGAAAGATACATAAAAGTTTAGCAGTTTATGTGGTGGTAAGGTAGCTAGGCGCCCTAACAATTATAAAACAGCCAAAGGTGTTATGTAGTAGGGATGAGCCGAGTGCAGTTTTTTTATACCCAGTCTGGGTCCAGGTATTATGAGACAATACTCGGCACATCCAAGTCCGGGTGTTTCAATTTTTTTTCATTTTCTATGTTTTCCACCCAATGGGGAGAAGTGAAAAGTGCAAGTAAAGCCGGGGCTTAAAAAGCGTACGCTCAAGTCTCAACCCCACCCCTTCCCCCACACTCTGAAATTCTCAAGCGACCTCAAACATTTTGTTAGGCAACCCCAAAGCAGGTTGTCACCCACAGATTGAGAGCCACTGACCTAATCCATAAACATAACAAAAATCAAAAACAGAGCAGAGCTTCACTATGTACATTAGTGTTGATGGTCGCTTGTTGGTAGCCGTTTTCATTTTTCTGATACCAATGTATGTATATTATTTTAATAAATATTTATATCATTATCATAGCAATACCATTCTAACCTTCCTTAAGTTAAGCCAACTGTTTCACTTATTAAATGAGTTTTAAATTACGTTACTATTATTGAAATCTATGACAGAACTTAAAATTGATGAACAGACACAAAAAAAATATTTAATTTTTAAAAATTCGCTACTCATAATTTGAAAAAAAATTCATTCTAAATAGAAAGTGCCATGGTCATAACCAAAGAGATGTATCTCAGCCCTAGTATGTAGTGGGTCTGGCATTTGTGTGTGCAGTTGCATTGTTGTTTCCTTACGGCAAGAGTAGGTTACAAAGTTGCAAACATTGTATTAATTCCCATTTGATTATGAATAAATGCAGAAAAATATAACCATAAATGTAAATTAAACAGGCCAGCATGATCATGTACAGTAAGTAACTTAGAATGAAGAAAAACTTACCAAGCGGTAAAGCTGAAAGCAGATTGTCTTTCATATTTAATTTGGTGAGGTGTCGAGCTCGAGAAAAAATTCCTAAAGGAATGTTGTTGACTCGATTATGCTCCATGTTTAAGGACTGTATAAAGAATGTAAAAATGTGTCAATAATTTGACCCAAAACATACACACCAGCATGTAACGAAAATGCAAAAGTAAAAAAACTTACTACTTAAATTTAAATAATTTTCTTTTTAATAAACTTTTGGATATAAAACAAAATGACTTACATAAACAGAACAAAATTGTGATGGACCTCCCGTGGGATACTTTTCAAACTTGTTTCTAGATAATGTGATACTAGTTAGGTTAGTTAAGCTGGATAAAAGCCCCTCCTGTAATTGAAAAAAATTATATTGCAAACATTTAATTCTTACAAACAATTCAATGTATTTATTTATAAGCATAAAATAGTTAACAAGCAAATAAAATCCTGGGAAAATTCAAGTCTAAATACCATTACTCAAAAGAGGAAATAATTTACTAACTGGTAAAGAAGATATGTTGTTTCCCTCCACATTAAACTCTTCCATGTTTATACAGTAAGCCAAAGTGCTTGGAATCACATTCAATCGGTTGTACCTGAAATAATGACATCTAAAAAATTATATTTGCTTATTTTATTCCTATTTTGAAAGCAACTAGAAAACTTGGGGCTTTCCTAATCCCCCCTTATCCATCTGCTACTTTACTAAATGCCCCCTACACAAATGGAGATTGGTAAATTGTTTTTATGTATCATCTGCATATTTATTACGCTATACAAAAATATACTTAAAACTATTGGCAAAGTCTTAACCCATTCAATCCCAGGCGCTCAGAAATTTTGTAACTGGAAACCCCAACCCAATGGGAGCAACTCCACCTTTACTACGGGTAGGTTTTGAAAAAAATTAAAAACAAAGCTATTTAACTGTATAATCATATGAAATAAATTGATTTGCATTCATAAATGGTTGCTATATGTGTTGTGTAACATTATTTCCTAAAGCTTTTCTTGTGTAAATTCATAAAAGTCAATTTTCGACAAAGTATTTGAATACAAAGGATCATAACACTAAAATAAAAAATCTGATTTTAAAATAATGAATGCTCCTCACTCAATAAATAAAAATATCTTTAATAATAGAGTAATCTCCCTTGGTCTCGTTTCTAGCGAGATTTACGTTTAAATAGCGAGATTTCCACTTTCTTTTTAGCAAAATGTAAACAAAGGGTTGAGTGGCCGGATTTGGCCGTAGTGAGATTGAATCAGTACTGGCCGGATTTGGCCGCTATGGGATTGAATGGGTTAAACTATATAATGTAACCACCATAGCATGATAATAAAATCATTATACACTGCCAAAACACTCACCTGAGCCCAAGGCGATTGAGTTCTTTGAGGTTACCAATAGATTCAGGGATGTCCAGGAGTTCATTATGTTGTAAGTCAAGCGAATTCAACATTACACATTTTCCAATATCTTTAGAAAGTGAAATATACAATTTTAAAATTAATAAAAAGCTTTATTACAAAAGTCTGCATCTTAAACTTGTGTTAAAATATCCAGTTAACAATAAGGCTTGTTCTATTCAACAGTATCGAGCTCCTTTAGTTTAAAATCGACATTTAGTTTCCTAAAATGTTAATGTCTTACTTAACCTATGGACAGATTTGAATAATTTAGATTTTAAAAAATTACTTAAAGAAATTTACCAAGATACTTTATTTGTAATCTTGAGTTACATTTAAACTAATTAATAATAAATTTTAACATGTACCTTCTGGCAAGTGCTCCAAGTGATTATGCGAAATATCAAAGATCACAAGTTTTTCTAATTTTCCTATTCCATTGGGCAGTTCCTTAATTTTGTTGTCCCGTAAACTACACCTGGTTAAATTCTGTATAAAAACATGAGTAAAAATTATTTTTTTTATGAATGCAATAAGTTACTGGTTTCAAATAGGTTTGGAAAAAAATTTACAACCAACAAAAAAACTTGAATAAAAGTAGCTTCATGGGGAAAGTGAAGGAAAGAATTTAGATTTTTTTTTTTACCCCTAATAATAAAGCAAGAATAAACATTACATATTTCATACCTTTTTTCAATTAACTGAGTTGTCTAACAAATAACAGTAACTCACTATAACATACTTACAGTTAAATTACTTATCTCCTCATCAACTACTCGTATTCTGTTAAATCTAAGGAATAATGTTGTCAATGAACGGAGCTGGTACACAACCTTAGGAATCTGTTAGGCAATGGAAGAAAATGGAGTAATCATTTCAGAAGACGAGCTTGTTTTAAGTGATGTCTAAAATGAATAGGAATATACTTATTATTATTACACATGTTTTAGCCATACTATTACTAATGAAATCAACGTACATGTATTCTCATAAAAATTTTAAAAACAAATATAATGAAATCAAATTGTTGCATTAGGAAGAAGATTACAAGATACAATCAAATTTAAGTTTACTCCCCAGAAATCTTGCTCCATGACCTTCTATAAAAAAAAAATTGAAATTTATTAATAAAATCTTTAATACTAAATAATGGCGTACCTCCTGTAGTTTATTATGCCTGAGATCCAGAACTCTTAGTTTGGTAAAAGATGCGAATGATTCAGGTAAACTAGATATTGAGTTTTCACTCAAAGCCAAAGTCTGTAGCCCAGTGAGTGATCCCATTTCTGGTGGTAACTGTGTCAGTCTATTACTATAAAGATATACCTCAGTTAATTGGGTTAAATCCTTTATGCTGTTTGGCAATGAAGAAATCTGAAGAATGCAAAAAAAAATAATTAGGATAAAATGCAGAAATCAGAATGGCATATGTTTTCAAGAAAAACTATTAAAATTTGAACAAATATATACAGGGCCGAAAAAAAATTATTGTTAAGGTGGTCCACGGGGGAAAATATCGATATTTATATAATTTTTATCAAAAATGAGATTTTGGTGAATTTTACTAGATAAACATCTTAGGAACATTTTGGTTTTTACTATTTTCATAAAAAAATAATTTAAAGTTGTTAAAAATGTAATTAAAAGTAGGATGGTAAGAGCAAATTTTGACCTCGGGGGCAAAATTCAGGCTCTGTAAACCCCTGACGCGCCCCTTCGCTTTTATAATATAATTACAACGCAATGTAGACATATTTGGTATCGATCGAAAGCTTAGCCTATCTACTCGGTAATGGTATCGCCCACTAAAAGGTCCAGAAATAAGCCTGGCGGATTCTCTTTGTTCTGCAAACCCTACACATTTTGAATCATTTTTCGTTCAAACAAATTTTCTCATTGGTCGAGATTTAAATTTTTCAGATAACACCAATTATCATTGGTCGGCTAAATTAAGATTTGACGTAGTTGAACAAATCTATCCCACAATGCATTGCCCGACTCCCATTTTTTTCACTTCGGATCATTCCGTGCAGTTAGCGTTACCCGTTTCCATCGATCGACCTTACTTTTGCTATCGTCAAATAAATTCAAATTTGAACTTATTTTCTTGCTTTGAAAAGGTAAGTTGAACTTATTATTGTATAATGTAATGTATAATAAATATTTTTAGGTGTTCCAGCGAATTTTGAGCTAGGTTTAGTCAGATAGTAGTACAGTAGGCTTACTACATATAATAATAATTACTAACGGTTACGCCAGTAACGGAGTAACGCACATGTGTACGCTTTTGATTAGAAATAAAGGTTCTTTATGCCTAATTATACGAAATTGAGATAGATAATTGTATTTTAATATAACTACTAGTTCAATATTATCGTTCATTACCTTTGTGTCCATACACGTGAGTGACAAATTAGGTTTTTATGTTTTAAAATTTTATTGATTTATTGCGTTGTCAATGACAACATTTCAGTCATTTATTTAGTGTTATACCGGTAATAATATAAATCAAAATGAATTTCAACGAATGGATGGAATAAGCCAAGGTTTCCCTTTTATTTTTTTATTTTAAATAATAATAGAAATTGACGAATATACCATTTTTTAGTGTTTTGTTCCACAACATTTACCAGTATTACCAATGCCTAAGCCTATGCTATTTTTTATAATGCTAGTAATACTACTAATAAATAATAATTTTTTTTGTTCTAAATAGAAAATAATGGCACACATGTCCAAGAAGTCCAAGAAAATGCAGATGATGAGACTAGTGGAACAGGAAAAACAGAAGAGGGGCCACACATCACCACCAGCTTCGTAACCAGCTCCACAACCAGCTTCGTCGCCCGCTTCACCACCAGCTTCGTCGCCAGCTCCACCACCAGCTTCGTCGCCAGCTCCACCACCAGCTTCGTCACCAGCTCCACCACCAGCTTCGTCGCCAGCTCCACCACCAGCTTTGTCGCCAGCTCCACCACCCGCTTCGTCGCCAGCTCCACCACCAGCTTCGTCGCCAGCTCCACCACCCGCTTCTAGATGTGAAGATTCTGTGGCATCATCTGCGTCAAAAACCAAACTTCATGCTTTTGAATGTCAGCACACCTTAGGCCTCTCTGCCTCATCCATCATTCAGGTAGATGCCCTCCAGCCACTTTTTTTAAAGTTTACATGCCCTGAATGCAGAGAGGGACACTTTATTCTCTGCAGCGACGACAAGAAACGTTCTGGACTTGCATTATTCTTAGAGGTGGTTTGTAATATATGTGACTTTGTCATCTCATCTTCTTATACATCAGTTTTATGCACTGGCAAAACTGTTGTCAACAAAAGAGCTGTGGCAGCATCATTAGTGACTGGATTGGGGCTTGCTGGTATGGGGAAGTTTTTTCAAATAATCAATGTACCAAACATTCACCAAAAGACATTTGACCAGAATGCTACACTATCACCCTGCATCAATCACTACCAAACTACAAGGATAACTTGCAGAGGTAGTAGACATTGATGTGTCCTATGATGGGAGTACGCTCACTCAGGAGGGAAAGTGTTATATCTGCATACCGTACCTCACATGATTCCAGAATTTTCTATATTATTATCATAATATTATTTACGAAAAGGGGTTGGTTTTAAAAACATGGCTTTATTAATTTTATATCTGTGTTTTTATATTGTATTTTTCATTTATGAATAGTATATGCACATGGTATAAGAATCCTATATTGTTCAAGTAGTCTTTGATTTTAAAAAATATATTATTTTGGTTTTCTCAACTTTGCGTTTTTCAGATTTTTCAAGTATGCCAAATGCATCACGGGGAAAAGTATTATGGTTACAGGCTTCAAAATTTCCATGCTTCTTACCATTGGTATTATCTACATAATAACACCTCCTACTATAAGATCAGTCCAATAGAACTTTCAAAATTATTTTTTGTTTATTATAATATTTTTATTTGGGACGCAGGTTGACATTTTGAAAACACGGCTTTGTTAATTTTAAATCTTTTTATACCTGTGTTTTTATATTGTTTTTTCATTCGTGAATGGTTCATGTCCATGGTATATGCATCCTGTATTGTTCAAGTAGTCTTTAATTTAAAAAAAAATTCTTTTTTGTTTTTCTCAACTTTGCGTTTTTCAGATTTTTCAGGAATGCGAAATGTATCAGGAAGAAAAGTATTACAGATACAGGCTTCAAACTTTCCATGCTTCTTACCATTGATATTATCTACACAATAACACCTCCTTCCATAAGATCTGTCCAAGAGAAATTTTTATATAATTTTTTTATTATTATTATATAATTTTTTGGGTCGGGGGTTGATATTTTGAAAACACGACTATTAATTTTCTATCTTTTATATCTGTGTTTTTATATTGTTTTTTCATTTATGAATGGTACATGTACATGATATATGCACCCTGTATTGTTCAAGTAGTCTTAAATTAAAAGAACAAACATTTTTAAACTTCTTCTTCGATTTTCTCAACTTCATGTTTTTCAGATTTTTTAGGTATGCCAAATGTATCAGGAGGCAAAGTTTTATAGGTACAGGCTTTAAACTTTCCATGCCTCTTACCATTGATATTATCTACATAGTGACACCTTCTTCTTTTAGATCTGTCCAGCAGAACTTTTTAAATAATTTTTTTACATATGCTACCCCCTGTATTTTGCCAAAAATTTATGTGACCCCACATATATGTCATTTGTAGATGTTCCAATCATTTTAATGCAGTAAGCTGGGTGTAATTTTTTTAACAACTGTATTATTAATGAGTGTGCAAAGTTTCATTATGATATTGAGAAACCTTTTGGTGTTGATACATTTTGAGTAACGGTCAATATTGGTATACAATTTTATATTTTTTGCAATAAAAGTCAAAAAAAATTTTTTTAAAATAAACTACTAAGTTTTTTTGTCTTTCTATTGGTGTATAGTTAGTATGTACTAAAAAAAAAAATTTTAATTCAAGAGACATAGAAAATTTTTTTTTGACCCATGGACCACCTTAATTAAAAATGTTGATGTCTTGTAACCATGGTTGGAGAAAACAAACACAATAAATTCATTTTAAACACTGTCACACTAAACTAAGCAACCCAAGTTTTATTTTCCTTTAAATGCATTGCCTTCAAGATAAGGCTTCCAGTGGTTAAATTTTATTTTATATTTCTAAGTTTTTCCAGTGACTGCAGCTGACCTCTGCATTGATGCTACAATTTTGAAATGCTTCATTATTGGAGTGGTTTAAAATCAACCATATTGCGTTGACACACATTCATACAACATTTAATTATTGTTCTGGCTACTTATCTTACAAAAAGAAATTTATGCTTAAACTCTATCTGAATTTCATTAACATTTCTTTAGATTGCATTAAATCGTCATTTTCGGAATGTACATACTTTTAAAAATTGCACTTGCCTGGGACTTGCTGAGATCTAATCTTGAAGCATTTTCTTCTTTGCATTTTTTAAACTCTTTGGTAACATCCTGATGAAATATAAATGCCATCATTTAAAAACATTTATAAAAAGATATGCTGTAAACCTCAACACCATAGAAATGCCTTTTATTATGACTTTTTAGGTGTTTGCCATCCAAAGACAAGAATTTTTCTTCAAATTTTACAGTTTATATAAACATGAAACGGGTTAGTTTTTTTTTATTACTATTATTTATTAGGCAGAACTTCTTTATTTCTCAGAAATATATTTTAAGAGTTTAATGTTTTTCTCAGAAATATATTTTAAGGGTTTAATGTAACCTGTATTCAAGAAAAAAAAGAAAAGAGAAGTGTACTCTTTTTTATAACAACACACAATTTTACTGAGTTTTAGATAAAATACTAGACTAGAATATTATCTTTCTTAAAAAAAAAATCAGGTTTAAAAACTTTACATTAATTAGGACTAATTAAAAAAGGACAGTACTTTCACCCTAAATCCGAGTGGTTCTGTGTAAGCGACTAGCTGTAACTATATAATTTGCATCTAAAAAAATAACAAGCTGCTATTTCCTGAGGCTGAAGAGTGTATTTTGCTTAACAGATGGTTAATGAGGAATGATGCAAAATGATAGCACCTTCTATCTACCACTTTAAGATATCTTGAAAATGCTGACACTGCTTAGCACAACCAGTCAGATTTCTAGGGATTTTTTCACTCCCCACACCCCCCCCCCCCAGCCACTACAGCAAACAAATAGCCCAATAATAAAATCTAACAAGACAATTACCAAGTATACTTAAACTTCGTGTACATTACAAGGTAGGGACATAGTTCAAGTTAAGAGTAATTGTTTAATAAATAGACATAAATGCTCAGATTGTACACTTATTGGCCTAATAGGTGTACCGATGCGCACTTGCCATGCTCTGTTTTTTTAAATATCTTGTTAAAAGGTTAAATATAAGAAACAGCACAACTTAAATTTATTAAACAATAATTTAATACATATATATGTTATATTAATTATCAGAAAATTCTCCCCTTTCTGCCATTTAAGCGTGACATATATTTTCCGAGTAGCAATTTTAGTTAAGCTATGTGTAATCCATTATTTTCCTCTTTTTTAAATAGATTTTATAGTATTGTGAGTTTTAACAAAATAAAATAAGAAGGGCAAAAATCATTATCATTTTCAATTGTTTCTAAAAGTACTTACCAAATCTGCCTTTACTGATGGTCTCCCTTGGACACAAGGCTTTGCTTTACTATGTCCTGGCAGGCTGACAGACACACACTTTTTTCCTCCTGCAATTGTATCAATTGCCAGAGACGCATTACTGCTTTTCTTGTCCTGCAGATTGAATACAGTAATAAGAAGTTATTAAAAAAATTTCACAAGAGAAATTTCTAAACAGAAACCAGAAATTAAATTATTGTAATTTATGCTAAAAAATTTAAAGCTAAATAGAAACTGAAAGTATTTAATTAAATTTGGCAAAGCTCAATCAAAATTTAAAAAAATAATTTTTTTATTGAATATTCCAAGTACCTTATCTCTGTCTCCATCTTTTAAAGACATTGTTTCTGCTGCACCTTCCAAGTCGTCATCCAGATCCTGCCCAAAGGCTCCTCGTGTATCATACTCCGGAGAATCAGAGTCTGCTATAGAAAGGGGGCCCTGAACCATGTAACTCTCAGCTCCTTTCCAATCAGCCAACCGCTCAGCGGCAGCCGAATTCTCTCGAGATTTATTTGGTTTCTTTGACATCATGCTCAGTAAAACAAAATTAACAAGTCACACACATTGTTAAAAGTCGAAATTGTGCTTAAGAATTTAACATAAAGGAAATATCCAGCTGTAAAATCTGTCAGTAAGTTGACCGAAAAGGATGTCTTGATTTCACTCTTTGAAGACAAAATCATTTGTAAGCAAGAGTTCACAGGATACAAAAATTGTCTTGTTCTGGGCTACAATCATAATATCTGAAATGTTAAAGAAGGAAAATAAGAAACACTTGACCTTGGATGTAAAAATAGCACTACAAGTAGTGTTGTGTTATCTTTTGACTTTGCCTTGAGGCAAGTTCAACAAAATTACATGTTGCAACTGAGACAGTAAGAGATTCTTGAAAATATTTACAGTTGTAGATTTTTTAAATTCTATAATAATAATAAAAAATAATTTTATCAAATGAAGTGAAAATTACTAAAAAATCAAAGAACTGTAAATTTTATTTTCGTTAACATTTTAATGGGTAATAGCTTAAAAGTTTTATGGTACTATTTAAATCAGTTTTAGCACCCATCCCTAAGTCCTAACTTGATAATAATTAGGAAAAATATAGACCAACAGAAGCAATACTTATGCACCCTGGAATATAAAATCAGGCATGATTATCAATATTAACTGCTAAATTTTACATCTTCGTACCATGTACAAAATAAATAAATAATTTTTAAAAAGGCAATATAAGTTTTTTCCCCACAGAAAGTATCAAACATCAAAACATTAATTTAGTTTTAAAGTTTTAACATATGCACTGAAATATCCAAAAATATTGTTGGATTAGGGCTCCTCTGTAAAAATTGTTTTTTTTTAAATTTTAAGTATTATATGATATATTTTTTATGGTGGTAGAGTTGATTATGCACTGTGTCTGGGAAAGTGATGGTAAAGTCAATTTTTTAAATTCCACAACCCATTTTAATTCTAACATAATGTTAAATTTTATCAGGGACTGTTCAATATTTTTTGTACAATGAGACAGGGTGATGCCAAAAAGCCTAAATTAAATATGTCACACACACAAAGAACAAAATAACTCATCAAATATAGCCGAAATCACAATAAAGGAATATTGCTTTGCTATTGTTGGAACATATTTTGACTTTGATTTTATATAGAATAGAATAAAACTACATTTGGGAGTTAACATGTCTGTCACATGTATCATAAAATATTTAAAATCTGAAGATATTAAGCCGGAAATGACGACAATTTTCAAGACAACAAATATCCCTATGATCTTTACAGTTCAATTAGACACAATAACAGATACAAGTGAGTACTGATCAACCTTTAATATATGGAGGGCCTACAAATATGTATAATATACATTATTAAACTGGACAAGTTTTATGGTCAAAGTCATCTAAAAGGTGTGTCACCAATATAAAAGTTTGGAGAACTGTTATTTAAGAGTCCCATGCCATTTAGTTTTTAGCCATGTAGTTTTAGGCTACTTTTACTTCATATTTATAGTATACTATAAGAGTCTCAATACAACACATTCAGGTTAAAATGCAGATAGCGGCTGGGCCGGCTGTGTCTTCCACGGTATATAGATCATGGAGGTTATATCTCTGTATTTGATAATTTTTTTTCTCATTTTTTAAATGTATGTCTTGAAAAGGGGTCTCCACTCCCCAGAATATTATGTTGAAATGTCCAGTTTGAATGCAAAATTACATAAATTAAGGCATATGAGTATTTTGTTTTCAACCAGCAATTTCAACCATGAGTGTCTTTTTTCCGGTGTTCATCATGGTCATGGGGTTTATCAAGGACGAGTTTCTCTTCTTCTCCTTTTTAAAACCATGTAAATTGAATTTTAATAAAAACCGAATGCAAAATTTCATTTGAATTAATTTCATATTAACACTTCTGGTACCGACCTACTTTTTGCTTTTTATAACCTCACTACCGGATATTATTTTGCTAACTATTTCCTGTGGCTCAGACATTATTTTTTTTTATTTTGAAATGAGCCAAAATTTAATAGGTTTGCAAGTTATTTTGTAACTTTTTTGTTTGAAAAAATTGATAACATGTAGAAAATTATCTGTTCAGAAATGGATAAGGGTGTTAAAATTCTAATGTGTTTTGTTCAAACTTTATCCTCGTTTTTTGTATTTATATTAGATACCCCTCCATGTGGAGGTAAGTCGTCATCAATAGCGCAAGGTGGCGCCATGGAAACAACAAATACAGATCTGCACAAAAAACTCAGCAATTGGTCGATCGTCTTAATTTAAAAAGCAAAATAAAATTTGACTAATCCCCTAACGAATAAACATTCTGCCCGAGACTAAGATGAAAGGCTATATCCTTGTTTTTGTGTTTATATTAGATGTGGCAAATAGACGTGCTTGGGCCACAGGGAAAAAGATCGGCTGGTGAAAAAAAGACGCACTTGGGTCAAGGGAACAAGTAGGTCACTGCAAAAAAGACGCGACTGGTACCGGAAGGGTTAAAGTATCGATCATCAGATTATGTTTTTGACACGGATAATGCTTAGCGAAGAATGGGAAAGCTATCATTTTCATCATTCAGGGCCAACTGTTGGTCCTGTCACCCTAAGTCCAGTGTTGGGATTCCCTAAAGTGATGTCATTTAGGGTGAGGCAACTCTTGGCAAAACCCATGCCACTTACTGCATATTTACCACACATTCATTAGGCTACTAATACTAGAACTAGGTTCCGTTAGTATTTTAGTAGTAGATGTAGATGAAGGCGGCAAAGCTAGGTACTTCGCCGAAGCAAGGGACACTCATAGAAAATTTGTATCGGAAATGGAGGTCGGCGCAATGAAATCCGAGTTTTTAATTTTTTATGTGCATGTAATTAGAATAAATCAAGCGTCCTTCTGGTCCATAATTAAGGTCAAACTCCGCCCATTCACGTTAGGAGAGATGTTGACCTACATTCCCATTAAGTTATTTTTTTCATTAAAACAACTTTAAGTGAGGAAAATCATATGTTAATATAAGGCATCTTTGCATTAAAAAATTCGGTCTAAATATTCGGGGTATGTTTTTCATATTAATTGTAAGACTGCATAATATATTGAAGTATATGTGTGCAAAATTTCATTGCGCTAGCTCAATAAATATTTTCTCAATTCTCTTCAACGTTGACCTCATTATGTACAGATTGCCCAACTTTAAGTGAGGAAAATCATATGTTAATATAGGCATCTTTGCATTAAAAAATTCGGTCTAAATATTCAGGGTATTTTTTTCATATTAATTGTAGGTCTGCATAATATATTGAAGTATATGTGTGCAAAATTTCATTGCGCTAGCTCAATAAATATTTTCTCAATTCTCTTCAACGTTGACCTCATTATGCAAAGGTCGCCCAGGCCATTTTGGATTAGTGATCACGCCCCCTTTTAAATGTCGGAAGACGCCGATACTTAGCTTAGGAAATATTCAATTATTACCACTATATACTTCAAAATATTTGATAACTTGTGTTTCAGAATGCATTTGAAAGAGATTTAAACTGGAAGGTTTTAATTTGAGTTTTAAAAACCCGGTAGAGTCCATATTATTAGCTATCAGAATTCTCTGTGTGCAAAAGGTCGTCATGGGCAACCATTCACAGCCCTTGCATAATGGCTATACTGTAGTAGTACTACCTCAGAGTTTCATTCATAAGAGTTTGCCGTGTGCAAAACTATTCAACCATTGGTCAGAGAAAGTTTTAATTAATTAGTCATGTGCCAAAGTTGAAAGTTCAAAATAAGTAGATCCCAAACAGTATTTTAGGGGATGCATTGCCCTATATAGTATAGACTATATAGCTTGGCTTATAGTGGTATAATGGACGCTGTAGATTTGGTAAACAGAAAAGCCTTATATTAATACATTATATTAAATTTACTGGTATACAAAGTGCATAGTTAGATAAATTATAATTGTATAACATTATTTTTTAATACAGCATTAGTTCTGAAAATAAAAGTCGTTTAAAATTATCATTAAAACGAGAGTTATTTAGCTCATGCAGCAAACAGCAGTAGGTACTTTGACAGAAATTTTAAATATTGTCATATTCAAAAAAATGATGCACCATTTGAAAGGGCTAGCTATAAGGTTTACAAAAACACCAATTTCATCTTTCTATCTTTTATAGAAGTGGAGTTATGATTTTTTTGGTGATTTTTTTAAACCCTCCTTATTTATCTTTGTATTTAACTAAAAAAACGTGTGACCCACTTTCCAAATTTCTGCCTTATTTTGCCCAAAACTTTTTTATTTTAAGAGATAATGCCACCAGATTTTCAGGACACATTATCAATGCAATATACAACACAATAAACATCAAAACTTTTATATAACATCAATACTTTCATTTTTAAAAATATTTATATGAAGGTATGTTAAGAAAAAAATGAACAGAAAATAGGAAAAATTAATATTTGTAAAGGAAAAAAAAACAACAACATATTAATTGTATTTTAATGAATTATATGCTTGAGTGAAATTTTAAATCAATTCTTATATTTAAGAAAGGTAAGTAGAAGCCTTTTTTGTTGAATGTGTATAATATTATAAATAAAAACGACTAATATCACCAATAAGATTAATACCCGTACCGGGATATGTGAGCTTAAATTTTAAAAGGTAATGTGGATGTTCTGTCTGTCATTTTCTATTTAGAGTGCTCTTCAAACTGCTCGGTCTTTTTGATAAATCCACAATCTCTCTATACTTTGTCTTTGTCCAAACATGCCTCCTTGTCGTCGACAATGTCGATGGAAAGACTTCTTTAACTTTAATAGAAAATTAACATTTTCTCTTGTGTCTGAATGAAACCTAGAAATAACATCTAATTATATTCATATCCTGAACAGACACAATTTCTTACTGCTTTTTAATATTATTCAATTTTTTTGTTTAATAAAATTAATTTCTTTTACTTTTATATTATTAGAAATAATTAATATTTGCCTTGGTAAACTGTTTTTGTACGCTAATAAAAAATAATTACTATGATGATGTTATTTATTTTAATTTATAATTAAATGCCTTATTAATGTTTTTAAAATACTAACTTAAATACTATTATGCCTGTAAGTGTAAATGCAGATGTATTAGTGAAATAGTATTATTAGTTTATTAGTAATTATATTTGTACCAGTATTTGTAACTATTAGTATCAGGATTCGACTTATTAGTTAATGTCACTAAATAGAGAATAACAATTATTATTAAAATTATTAAACTATTATTGATTCAATAAAGACAAGCAAATCGGATAAAACATTGCGCCATTCTCTCATAAAATTTCTTAATTTTAATTGATATTATACATATTTTTATTATTATTAATTATTATTATTATTACTGTATAATATTTATGTAAATCAAGGGACAAAACTGGTCCGAAATTCAACAGACTACACAAACTAAATTTTTTTAAAACTCTTAAATTTACACTGGGTTGTATTAATGTCTAATAATATTTTTTAAATGAATCCAATTAATTAACTGATAATTGTTCAACTGAATTTTGAAGATTAACAATAACGGTCATCTTTTTTATATCTTCATATTTAAATATTAATGACAGAGCCATTTCCGACAACCCAATTTTTTTTTTGAAGGCGGATAACTAGTGAAATACTCAATTTCCACAAATTCCGCGATGCATAACTTTTTTCAGCGCTTGCCATTATTAATGGAATAAAGTTATTCCTCTTTATCAAAAAATCAAGCTCTGTAGCGGTAAAGCGCTATGCCTAGCGAGCTGACATTAAAAAGTAATACTATTTAGTAAATATCGATCCATAAAAATAAATCCGTTGCCACTTACAAAATACACAATGCTGCTAGAAGGATACCTCCGTGTTTGGAAAAAATATGTGCTCTACGTCACTGATGTCTAATTAGTTTATAATTAGTCTAATTATTAGAAAACTGTGACGTAAAACACAAAAAAACAAGATAACCACTGAGACGAATGTTAAAATGGCTGCGCACGTTTTGCGTTATTTTTCCATATGCGCAGACCGCATGCGCGTGAGACCTTCGACGTACCTAACAGCAGAATTGGGTCACAGAATGTGGCGATGCTGTCCATGTTAAGAAATGACAAACTAAGTCGTACTTTAAAAATTCATAACTTTAAAACTACAACTGCTAAAAATATGATTTTGGTGTTATAATTCTGTTAAAAATTAGCTCTATTCAACTATGCCATTGGTTTATTTTACAAAAATTGTTGAATTTTTTACCAAAGTATCTAGGCAAAGCTGATCAAGTAGAGGTAGTATTCCAGAACAGCAGGAAATTGTAAACCCTGGTTAGTTAGGTATAATTTACTTCTACCACTTCTACAAATACTAGGAAAGAGTTCTAAGTGGAACCTAAAACTAAAATGAAATTCAGACAATAGGACAGACAGGCCAGGAAATAAAATTACAGGTTAAAATTAAATAAAATACAGAAAGGGCTAATGTAGTTTTGAGAGTAAGAGTGATGCTACAATCGCTCAATAATGACGAGACCAGCCTGAGTATTTACTATATTATAATTACAAGTAGGTTTCGGTGTTAATACTAAAACCAGAACAATACGCGACCTAATTCGAGCCCTAATCCTTACTATGCCTTACATTTACGTCTAGGTCCATACTTTCACGGCAAAGTTGTCTAGACCAAATCGAGGCCCTGACACACTTTCACAGGCCCCAGTCATAACATCCCGATCTATATACATGATAATGGCAAAAGCTAAAAGTCTAAGTTCATATTGGCATTTTCATATTTGCATTTCTTTAAACAATAATAACAGGTTAATTTAATTATTTCAGACCTGCATTTCAACAACGCCCAATAAGAAATTCACCTTATATTCTTAGTGATTCATCAAGTTAGCTTCTGTGTTGATTCACGATTTCAGCTGCGCAGAATTTTACTGCGCATTTACAAACGGAAAAACGTCAATGATCTGCATAATATGGATTGGATTTTGTTTAACGTAAATTTAACATTATTTATGGTTCTTAAAAGAACGGGGGTGGGGCAAGATATATTATGCAGTGTCATTCGGCTGGGAAACTATCAGTGACAACTGATAACCACACATATACGAGTCACATGACATCATTAAGATAAACAAAAAATATGGTGACGTGTTACACTATTTCATGTAGTTATCATCGCATGTTTAGAATAGAATAAAGGGTTGGTCAGCCCCTGGCGTCACCTTTTTCGGGGATAGGGGTGTGGACGGGGTGCTTACCAGTGCCAGACATGGGCTCTGAATAAAACTCTCGAGAACAGTATTTTCACTTATGAATGATGGGGTGATTATGGCGAGCAGCTGGAACCGGGAAATAAAACAAATGGCTGGTGACATAGGCCTACCTATCAAAATGTACAGTTCTTAATGCCAGGAAAAGAGTCAATAGATTTAAACTTCTAAATTAGTAGCCTCTGAAATAGGTCAAGCCATTGTCAACTGCGAGTGAGGGGGTTTGTTGATTTTGAAGTGTGTGTGTACTGGGTGCGTAGGGCAAGAAGATGGGGTTTTTCATAAAGTACGTACATTTGAATCATTTCAAAAATAATTATCCTGAAATTCTGGCACTCTAGCTCTAATAAAGCCAACCGATACCTACAAATCTTTGAAATCACCGCAAGGATTCGTTTTTATCCTCAAACTCTTGCTTTGTGTTAACACTCACTAGATATCACAGCGGTAATAACTATTTGTTACGGTACTCTCTTCCTGTGAAGTATTTTGTGACGTAATTATTTTCGCGGGGCTGAAACAAACAACAGCACTTATGAAAATAAAATTGGTGGATCCGCAACACAACTTTAATCATGCTAACGGCAGTGCTTCCTAACCGTTTTTTTTGTACCCTAACTCCAACTAAAATGTTTAAATTCCTCCACCCTCCATAAATAGCTGGGAGGGGGGAAAGTTGACATTTCAGGCCTTAAGATTCACAATTGTAGGATAAAGGTAAATTGTAGGATATGTCAGTTAATTAATTAATTTTTAAGTTCATGATTATGTTTGTTAAATTGTATGTACAGTGTGGTGAGCCCAGCCATAGGTTACGGTACCACGCTATAGAAAACTACCAATAATAATAATAAATCTAACAAAAATAAGTAAAGTCTATTCTTATTGCAGTATATTAACAACAATAAAGATGGTTAACTGTTAACTTAAAAAATCATGTTTTAACGTTACAAACCCGACCCCCCCCCCCCCAACCAAAAATATTTTTTTTAAAATAATTGAAACAAATACATTTCTTATACCCCCGAGCTTTGGCGTAGCTATGGTTAGTGCGGCATTAGTACACCCCCCCCCCCGTGGGAAATATTTTAGCCACAGATTACACCCCCCCCCCCCCCCGTGGGAAATATTTTAGCCACAGATTACACCCCCCCCCCCCCCCCCGTGGGAAATATTTTAGCCACAGATTGTCACGAAAAACTCTAGCAGTTGACTGAAAAATGCCTCCCCTTCATATAAAGAAAAAAGACAGCTTCTGCGCCCGCCCCTTTTTCCTACGCCACAGTCATCATAATAATCTACAAATGACCTCCGTGTGTGTGTGTGGTTGGGGGGGGGGGGGTTACGCCGCCACAAGTTGACAGCGTTGACTTGATTTCATTTAACTGTATTTCAAGTCATGGTGGTTTATAATTTATAATTTATTTTATAAATTTTATTTTATTTTAAACATTTTTTTAATGGGTGGGATCGGGGTGCGGCTGACAGCCCATGTTACGTACACATAAAAGGGGTGCCCAGAAAGGACATTTGCATCAGCCGGTGGGGGGGGGAGGTCTAACATTTTACTTTTTGCGTGCGTAACATATAGATGGCCGCAAATATGCCAAAGAAAAAAATCTCCCTTTGTTTACATTTGTTTATAAAAGCAACCAAAACTATAGAGTGATTTGGTGGCGGGGGGGGGGAGCATTTTTTCTATACATTAAGTGGTACCACGTCCCAGCTTCACCCAGGTACCGCAGTTACTCGGCATGGCCCTGTCCTGGGTTGTCTCGACACGGCCCTGTCCTGGGTTGTCTCGACATGGGCCTGTCCTGGGTTGTCTCGACACGGCCCTGTCCTGGGTTGTCTCAACACGGCCCTGTCCTGGGTTGTCTCGACACGGCCCTGTCCTGGGTTGTCTCGACACGGCCCTGTCCTGGGTTGTCTCGACATGGCCCTGTCCTGGGTTGTCTCATCATGGGTTGTTTCGACATGGCCCTGTCCTGGGTTGTCTTGTCATGGTCTTGTCCTGGGTTGTTTTGTCATGAACATGTATTGGGTTGTCTCATCATGGCCCTGTCCTGTGTTGTCTGGGCATGGTCCTGTCCTGGGTTGTCTCGGCATGGCCTTGTCCTGGGTTGTCTCATCATGACTCTGTCCTTGGATGTTTTGGCATGACCCAGTCCTGGTTTGTCTCGACATGGCCCTGTCCTGGTTTGTCTCGTCATGGCCCTGTCCTGGGTTGTCTTGACATGGCCCTGTCCTGGGTTGTCTCGACATGGCCCTGCCCTGGGTTGTCTTGACATGGCCCTGTCCTGGGTTGTCTCGACATGGCCCTGTCCTGGCTTGTCTCGACATGGCCCTGCCCTGGGTTGTCTCGTTCATTCACTTCATTGGCTACCTGTACAAGCACGGATTGACTATAAACTATATGTTCTCTGCCACAAATTTTTCTCGAATTCTTGCCCTTCCTATCTAACCGAACTTCTCTCTGTCTATTCACCCCTTCGACAGCTTCGCTCCTCCGCAGACGGGCGTATTCTTTCTGTCCCCAAGACTCGCACAAAAACATATATACGGTGAAAGATCTTTCTCTTACTGTGCCCCCAAACAATGGAATTCTCTTCCACTACACATCCGCAATATATCAACTATCACAGCCTTCAAAACTGCACTCAAAACAGATCTCTTTAAACTCTACTACCCCGACTGATTCTTCACATCTGACCGATAAACGCTGCTGCTGGTCGTCGTCCATGGCTTGTCATGTAAAAGTTCTGGTGTGGATGAGGTGAATATGCATTAGATTTCGTTTTGTCTCTATACATCTGTTCTTTATTACATATATGTCTTTTATGTTATTGTCTCTTTTAAAATATTTTATGTACAGCGCGGTGAGCCTAGCCCTATAGGCTTGGGTACCGCGCTATATAAGACAACAAATAATAATAATAATGACCCTGTCCTGGGTTGTCTCGACTTCCTCACAGGGGTGAAATATTGCACTTTTCATAATTGTATTTCCACTTTTAATCTATTGTAAGGCCGGCCCGACGGATGCTGGCACCCCGGGCAAGCTTAATTTTGGACTAACTTTCAAGTATAATCAAACACATTTTTGCAACGAAAAAAATAAGGGTTAGGTAATGAGTTTATTAGCCAGGTTTTTTTTTTCAAACAATCAACGAACAATAATATTGTATTTATTGACTTGTATTTGGACAGTATGAACAATTAATATACAGACGACAAATTCTGTTTTCAACAGTTTCTGTCATATTTTGATAGGAGCATGACTTATCGATGCAGAGGACCCACATCCCCCCACCCCAACAAAAAAACCCACCAAAAACCCGGCCCTTTGCAGACTAAAACACAACTCCATACTACATTCGCCACTGCCTTTCCTACTAAGTCTTGTGTAGGCATAGTTAGATCTGGTGCTTTTTTTTGTTTGGTGTGTTTTCTGAGAAACACGAAGTCGGGTAAGACACTAAAGGGCATTTTCAACCCAAAGAATCAAGGTGACTAGTGCTTTAGCGGTTAGTTCGTGTCGATTAGAATTTTGTTCCCAATGTAGGGAAGAAATGCATCTAGCAAAGAGGTCTCCATTTGCCCCAATGAAAACCCGGTGGAGAATGCTCTGACTTGGTTGTCGTTCCGTGCGCCCTGACGGAATGCGCTATTGCATCGACTTTATGAACTTTATTATTATTTCCTTCTCTTTTGCATTCTTTATCTTTGTATCTTTTAAAAGAAAATATATGTTATTTTTATAAGCCATTACTCGACAACAAAAATGCCATGAAACAACTTAACACTACTTAAATTAATGACGAAATAAATTATATTTTAAATTTAATTTTTAATGTTTTCACAAGATATAACGTTAAAAGTTAAAGCATAGTTTATATCTTAACATTTTTATAATTCAATGATTTAAATGAATAAATAAATAAATAAAAGTTCCTTTGCAGCAGTGGGTCTCAAATTTTTTCTGATCACCAGTGGCCGTTAAGATAAAGTCATCCGTAGTGACCATCTGTTTTGCCCCACGGTGAGCATTATCTCACACAAACATATGCTAGATTCCTACAAGAGTGAGCACATGTAACTTCAATGGATGAAAACCAATGGTTTGGGCGTGATACCGGCATATTTGCGGACATTGCGGCAAAGTATGACCACAGCAGTAACGGTCGACATACTTTGACTATTGACGGGGAATGTACAACTTGAAACGTTAATTTCTTATTTTGTTTGTTCGTTGTGTGGTCAATTAAAACATACACCTATCATGGTCAAGCACTGATATGTGCCGCTTAGAACTGAGCCGCACCAATGCGGCGTTGAAAAGTTTACACGAAGAGCTAGCAAGGCGACTGGGTGCCATCAAACGGCATAACCTGGTCAGTACAGCCACCATAGTAACATTCTTCGTGGGCTCCATCCCTCCCCATTTAGTAAGGAGCTTTATTAAATACATTGCTGGACATTTTCATATACATGTTTAGGCTAGAAGCTTGCAATATCAAACAAGGAACAATTTATACCATAACCCGCTTATCTCCCCTTTGACATGGAGTGAGTAATGGTTATGACGCTTATTAAACTATTAAAGGAAAAAGTCGAAATGTCTCTAAAATGCACACATTATTCATCAAAATAAATAATAATTCCTGTGGTTTCTTGAAACGAAGTGGCTATTCGCACCCTGGTACCAGAGGTGAGAGGTTAGGGTAAAAAAACTATTTAAAATATTATTGTTGGGTTTGTTGTTTGTAAGACAAAATGAGGTATCAAATGAAAGATAATTGAATGGACTATACGTTTTTAAACTTAATTCTCCAGTTTAACTAAAATAAACTATCACAAATGACATCCGAATAGCATTAGTCAAAATGGACCCGGACACGCAGCGCTGCCATTCGCACCCGGGTCCCATTAGACTCAAAGCTATTCGGACATCATTTGTGGTAGTTTATTTTCGTTAAACCGAAGTTAAGTAAGTTTACAAACGTTCAGTCCATTCATTTGTCTTTCATATGATACCAAACTTTGTCTTACAAACCCAACAATAATATGTTAAATAGTTGTTTTTTTAACCCCAACCTCTCACCTCTGGTAACCGGGTGCGAATGGTCGCAGCCTTCTTGAAAACCATACGTCCACGGTTCAATTAAAGTATATCCCAATGGGACAAGCTTTGCGTTCTTGATATTTCCTAAATGTAATAATAGGAATCGTAGATTTCTCCTAGATCCGTCCATTTAGACGGGTAATTTTTTTTTATTGTACCACTATTACAAAGCAAATTTTTTATCAACTGGTTTCACTTAGTTATATAATATAGTATGCGCTAAAAATAGCGATACTGAAACTCCCGCATCTTTTTTTTTTCTCTCGGGATTATTCCGCCATCCTTTCCGAGCTCGCCCTCACCCTCCCCCATTCACGAGCACTTCAGTGTGAGATAAAATCATGGTCAAATTCGAATACTTTTTCCTCCTTCTAGAGCAGTGGTTCTCAACTTTCATAATGCCGCGACCCTTTAATACAGCTCCTCATGTTGTGGTGACCCCCAACAACAAATTTTATTTTTGTTCCCACTTCATAAATGTGTGTTTTTTTCGATGGTTTTAGGCGACCCATGTAAGGGTCGTTCGACCCCAAAGGGGTCGCGACCCACAGGCTGAGAACCGCTGGTCTAGAGACACACAACTAAAAATGCCAAGCAAATATTCACATAAACCCCAGTGAACCCGTGACGATTGGAGCTATGTACCGTCGACAAAGCCCACGTCCGCGTTCAAGATGGGGGAAGCTTCAGTACACTTACTTTTGGATGCATACTGTATGATCTAAAGTCACGAAACGTTAAGTACATCTTGAAATGTGTAGGCAAAGGTTACGATGGCAACACAGAGAGCTCGGCTTAAAGGATCCAGAGGAGGGGTGGCGTTGCCCAGCACGTCTTTGTCAATTATAGGCGACCTAGGCCAGATTTTATTGTTGCAGTAGTCTTCGCCCTCACAAGAAAAGAAACACCCGTGGCTGGTGCCATAGTCTGTGCAGCCGTTTTCTTGACTGTAGGCGCCACAGCCCCGGTAGAAGAACTTTGGCTGCCCCGTCTCTGAAACCCAGAGGAAATTCAATAATATAAATAGATGCTTAAACGTCTCTCAGTGCATTTCATTCACACATTGTTGGTCTATATCTGGGGGGTGGGGGGTGGGGAGGTAATTGGGGGCTGAAATAATGTGCCGGTCAAATATTTTAATAGAAAACTTGAGTGCAGTATTTCAAACTCGTAGAAACAACAAAAAAGCAACGCTAGTGGCGTGGATGTAACTCGTGTGACTCGCCAGCCTTGGATGGTGGTTTATCCAGGACAGTGGTTCTCAACCTTCTAAATGCCACGACCCTGTAATACAGTTCCTCATGTTGTGGCGATCCCCCCCCCCCCAAACCACTAAATTATTTTCGTTGCTACTTCATAACTTCAAACCAGTGTTAAAGGCAAAAGACTACCCCGATAAAAAGCAAGAGATGGAGTCCCGTAGGCTTTGTGGGTTAGCGTAAAGAAAAATTCTGAAAACTCCTGCTGCGCCGCTGGTGCCAAGCTTTATCATCCACTTGGTGTTCCCTTGGGACCATCATATGCATGAAGAGTGGGGATCTGCTGACAGGGAACCAGCTTGTTCCCAATGGAAAATGTCCCATCCTTCTAATTTCGTCCCGCGGAAACCAAACCGTCGTCTGATTTAATGACGGCAGGATGCCGAAATGAAGTTTAAAAAGAAAATAATAAAAATAATATAATGTTTCATAATACATGATGCATCAACTACTCGATTCGTTTTCGAATAGTGGCATCGTTTTCACTCTCTAATAATATCTGTCCGAAAATTAATTTGCAGTCCTAAGGTTCTAGTTGCCTGTTAATGCCTCTTAAGGGGATGTCCATTTGACACTATTCAGAGCTGAAAAGACAAACTAATGGGAAATTAATATATTTTTAAACCGGTTGTTTCTGGAGCCCCCTCCCCCCACCCACCGACCCCACCAAAAATAAATTTATTAAAAAATAACAATAAAAAACAAAGTTTAAACAAGTTTCAACTTTATAGTCAATTGTTCTTTTTAAATGTGATATATTGTTTTTTTCGTTTTATCTAAAACACTATTATAATTTATTGATGAAGGAAATCGGAGAAACCGGAAGTGTCTTAAATATTGATTTCAGTTTTAATTGAACCACCCCTAAAAAAAAATAGTTTATCGTGTAAATCATTTAAATGCATTTAAAATATTTTAAAATTTTATAGTAGTATTCTAATGACCCACCCGCTTTCACACCACTGATTTATTTCACCAACTATTTCAGAAAAGCAAAAGAAAATATTACACTCCAAACGTACTTGCGATATTTTTACGCAGTTATCCGGAATTTTATTTAATGAAATCAATGGCATCATATTTCTTTCATATTACCCTTGAAAAACAAGAAATACTTAATTTTTGGGGTTGGGGCTGAACATTTGATATAATGTGTTGTCACCAGCAACGAGTCTATGCGCCAAGTTTCGCGCATGGATAGGTTGACGGGAAGTGGGCTAATTAGCCGTCCGAAGATTTTTGCCACCCAGAAAAAAACACACCAACAAAAGCGAAAATAATATAATTTTTAAAAAAATATTTCTGATTTTATTATCAAATTTCTCATGTCTTAAAAACAGGAGAAACTCATCCTCGATAGTCACATCACGATCTGCCGTGAAAATACACTTGATGTGACACCCTATAACCTACTTCATTTATAACCAACATTGAAAATAGATCTACTCTTGTGTGCCAGAAAGGGAGAATCACAACTCTAACCCAAACCTACTTGAATCATAATCTTCCGTGATAACACGCTTGGTTTAACACTAACCTTAACACTAACCCTAAACCACCCTACTTGAATCATAATCTGCTGTGATAATACACTTGATTTAGCACTATAATCCTAACACTAACTCTAACCCCAACCTACTTGAATCATAATCAGCTGTGATAATACACATGGCTTAACAATAACCCTAACACTATCCTCAACCTACTTGAATCATAATCTGCCGTGATAATACACTTGGCTTAACAATAACCCTAACACCGTCCTCAACCTACTTGAATCATAATCTGCCGTGATAATACACTTGGCTTAACAATAACCCTAACACCGTCCTCAACCTACTTGAATCATAATCTGCCGTGATAATACACTTGGCTTAACAATAACCCTAACACCGTCCTCAACCTACTTGAATCATAATCTGCCGTGATGATACACTTGTCTTAACAATAACCCTAACACTATCCTCAACCTACTTGAATCATAATCTGCCGTGATGATGCACTTGGTTTCACATTTGATTCTCCTCTCGCCTCCTGTCCAGTTAGCTGGTGCGGTAGTGCACTCAATTCCACGACCATTGAGGACGTACTGACAAGACCAGCACATCTGCCTGCCACCTGGGGGAGAAAGTTCAACGAAAGGCGTCATGGTTGAAACTGTTGACATCGGCTATCTTCAACAATTCCACGGAAGTGTCTTTAATCAGTTTAAACCACCCAAAACAAAAAAAGTTTTGATCCACTAATGGAAGCGGTGTTGTCTCGTTCAGTAGAGTAGTCAGTGTTTTATCTATAATTCTTATATCCACCATTGTCCTCATGGGAACAGAGACACGCCGTTGACCAATTAAGTTTATGGACCGCCATCTTTCTGAACCATAAAAAAAAAAAAACAAAGTATACATTATAAATTTTGTTCATCTCAATATTTGCATAAAAGATTCAAAAATATTTTTTGTGTAGCGCAAAAGCCATCTTACTCTTCATTTTTCTGTGCTTAATATCTAACTCAGATATTCGTAACAATATCAACGTATTCCTAACACATTATAGTTAAGTAACATTTGAGTGCCCTCGTATCATGTTTAATATAGATATACATTTTTTCTAATTTTAATTACCCTGTATTACGTTTCCTGTTAATCTCTAACTCAAATTGTGTAATTTCTTTGGACACTTCCGCATGGCATGAAGTTCAAAGTGATTACCTATTATTTGGCTTTGGTAAACACCTATTTTTAATAAGACATCTTTTAAAAGTCAGATTTGGTCTTTAAATTTATCATATTCTGTTAGTAAACGGACATTAACTTTGTGCCATTTTAGTAAACTACAATTCATAGTGTCGTATATGGTACGTTGTGCATTACTACAAGTAAGCTATCATATAGTTCAGTGGCATGCATAAAGAGTGCTTTGGTGTACCAGCGGGTATACCGACCCAGGGGCCCTTTATATAAAATGTGTGCCAGAAAGGGAGAATCACAAGCTTGGGGCTTAGCCTCAAACAGCATTTAATAAAAATATGGCTTGGTGCATTTTATGACGATAGCAATTACCCAATTACGTCATTTGTTACACGCAGAACAAACTCAGTAACTATTAGATAACTATTTTTAATTAAATTATTTACATGTTGTACATTTATCATACGCTTCTTAAAAACAAGACAAAATAAGTTTATGTCTCAATTGTATTACAGACATCCTATAATACCCAGTGTATTGTTATATTGTCAAACCTTGGCGCTGAATAAAAGTCTCGCGAGTAAAATAGTTACCTACGAGATGAGATGTTTAAGGCGAACTGCTGGAAAAAACAATAAAGTCCCACACTGGAACCAGGAAATAAGACAAATGGTTGGTTCCATCTCAATCAGCCAGTATATTGCTCAACAACAAATTAATTGGCTTCAAAACCTGGTCAGAAAGCTTGTCAACCAAACTACATTGCGAGCGTACAATCGCAGGTACTTCCGGTTTCTGGAATATTAACTGAGACGGGATGGTCCCCAAATTCAAATGGGTATAAGAATTATTAACAATCATGCCTTTTATATGAGAAAGTTTAAATTTTAATAGTAACTATAGCGAAGTGATGTATTCAAAAAAACACATTGTCAAAGTGTTCGCTTAAAACACTTAAAGACATTTTTTTCCCGAATACAAACCCCTGTCGGAGCCGGGTATACTGACTAGTACGCTTTAAACCAAATTCACAATTTTACATAGCAGCAATGCCCTTTTTTTTCTGTTTGGTTTTTAGATTGTTCTTCCACTCATTCGCTTTCTTTCCGTCCTTCTGATTCTTTTTTTTTTCCGTTAGTGACTTCTGCCCAATCTTATTCTTTTCTTGTCTTACATTTTAGGTGTAAGTAGTATGGAAATATATGGAAATATTGGATATATATGGAGATATATGGATATATATGGATATAATTGGATATATATGGAGATATATGGATATATATGGAGATATATGGATATATATGGAGATATATGGATATATATGGAGATATATGGAGATATATGGATATAATTGGATATATATGGAGATATATGGATATAATTGGATATATATGGAGATATATGGATATATATGGAGATATATGGATATAATTGGATATATATGGAGATATATGGATATAATTGGATATATATGGAGATATATGGATATATATGGAGATATATGGATATAATTGGATATATATGGAGATATATGGGTATATATGGAGATATATGGATATAATTGGATATATATGGAGATATATGGATATATATGGAGATATATGGATATATATGGAGATATATGGATATATATGGAGATATATGGATATAAATGGAGATATATGGATATAATTGGATATATATGGAGATATATGGATATATAGAGAGATATATGGATATAATTGGATATATATGGAGATATATGGATATAATTGGATATATATGGAGATATATGGATATATATGGATATACGGATATATATGGATATATATTGATATATATTGATATATATGGATATATATGGAGATATATGGATATAATTGGATATATATGGAGACATATGGATATATATGGATATATATGGATATAATTGGATATATATGGAGATATATGGATATATATGGAGATATATGGATATAATTGGATATATATGGAGATATATGGATATATATCGATATATATGGAAATGTATATTGTAAATTTAATGTACCGATGAAGGTATTTGTCGAAACGTTTGAATTTGCATATTGTTTTAGGATTATTAAAACGTAACATATATTGTTTATTTAAGTGACACAAATTGTTTGCGTCTTGTTAATGGACTTCCATGAGCTAAGTTTATATTTATGTCCTTATTTGCCTGCCATTAAAGACATGTTGAATCGTAACTCTGGTTGTGTAGTAGTGTGATCTTCCAGACCCCTACCCCCCCCCCGACTCTGTATGTCATAATTCATATTAGTTTATTATAGCAACACGGAGACCCCTGGTTTAGTTTACCATAGCAACACGGAGACCCCTGGTTTAGTTTACCATAGCAACACGGAGACCCCTGGTTTAGTTTACCATAGCAGCACGGAGACCCCTTTTTAGTTTATCTTAGCCACACGGAGACCCCTAGTTTATTTTACCATAGCAACACGGAGACCCCTAGTTTAGTTTACCATAGCAACCCAGAGGTCACTGGTTTAGTTTACCATAGCAGCACGGAGACCACTGGTTTAGTTCACTATAAAAACTACAAATATCCCACGATGCAGTAGGAATCAGATAAATATTCTCCTCGGTTTATGTTGTTCATTTGTTGGTTCCCTTCAATAAATTAATTGAATAGCTTAACATGTTTACTTGGCTGATGGATACAAAATACTTTGTAAATCAACTTACCAACATAACCTATACAGTACAGTACTAGGAGCAGGAGGCCCACAGTGAAACACCTGCTCTCCATCAGTCTCGATTATATCTTGTCTGTGATCTAATCCAATCTCCAGGTTGTGATATAATCCTGGTATCTTGGATGTGATAGTTATCCTGATATCTCAGCTGTAGTCCAATCCGGATATCTCGACTGTGATCTTGTCCTGATATCCTGGCAGTAGTCCAATCCGGATATCTTGGCTTGATCAAATGGAAGTTGGTTCCTATAATACCACCAGTTCGTATAGAAGTTGATTCTAGAGAACAAAGTAGTATAATTGTGAAGAAAGTAAATGAATCTCACTCACGTTGATCCACGAATATCACTCAAGTTGATCCATGAATCTCACTCAAGTTGATCCATGAATCTCACTCAAGTTGATCCATGAATCTCACTCAAGTTGATCCATGATCTCACTCAAATTGATCCATGAATCTCACTCAAGTTTATCCATGAATCTCACTCAAGTTGATCCGTGAATCTCACTCAAGTTGATCCATGAATCTCACTCAAGTTGATCCATGAATCTCACTCAAGTTTATCCATGAATCTCACCCAAGTTGATACAGAATCATCATAATATTATTTTAAATTGATTATTTGTTAATCTATTATTTTGTGTGCCGTCTCTCAATTCACAAAACGATTCAATATATTTTAGTTTGTGATCTCACTCATTTACCGAGGAAGAAAAAGTATCGCCTGTGTCCAGCTTCGATAACATCATGTGAAGAATTGAGGGTACAATGCCGAATACCTGCAGCAACAGAAGAATCCATTAATAATTTTAATACCAATATTTAACATAGCTTTTTTTGAAGACGGTTTATAATTCTGGATATTTAAATTCGTGGGCTTTAAGGGCGTGACTTGTATCAGACAGCGACTATGAAGGTAACGGACTTCTTTCATCATGGGGGTTACAGTGAAGTAGTCACAATAATAGTGTACCACCATAATAGTGTACAACCATAATAGTGTACAACCATAATAGTGTACCACCATAATAGTGTACCACCATAATAGTGTACCACCATAATAGTGTACCACCATAATAGTGTACCACCATAATAGTGTACAACCATAATAGTGTACCACCATAATAGTGTACCACCATAATAGTGTACCACCATAATAGTGTACCACCATAATAGTGTACCACCATAATAGTGTACAACCATAATAGTGTACCACCATAATAGTGTACCACCATAATAGTGTACCACCATAATAGTGTACAACCATAATAGTGTACAACCATAATAGTGTACCACCATAATAGTGTACAACCATAATAGTGTACCACCATAATAGTGTACCACCATAATAGTGTACCACCATAATAGTGTACCACAATAATAGTGTACCACCATAATAGTGTACCACCATAATAGTGTACCACCATAATAGTGTACCACCATAATAGTGTACCACCATAATAGTGTACCACCATAATAGTGTACCACCATAATAGTGTACCACCATAATAGTGTACCACCATAATAGTGTACAACCATAATAGTGTACAACCATAATAGTGTACCACCATAATAGTGTACCACCATAATAGTGTACCACCATAATAGTGTACAACCATAATAGTGTACCACCATAATAGTGTACCACCATAATAGTGTACCACCATAATAGTGTTACACGAAGTAACAAACTCTGTCACACACCTACATGAAATAACAAACTGTCACTCACCTACATGAAATAACAAACTGTCACTCACCTACATGAAATAACAAACTGTCACTCACCTACATGAAATAACAAACTGTTACTCACCTACATGAAATAACAAACTGTCACACACCTACATGAAATAACAAACTGTCATTCACCTACATGAAAAAACAAACTGTCACTCACCTACATGAAATAACAAACTGTCACTCACCTACATGAAATAACAAACTGTCACTCACCTACATGAAATAACAAACTGTCACTCACCTACATGAAATAACAAACTGTCACTCACCTACATGAAATAACAAACTGTCATTCACCTACATGAAATAATAATCTGTCACTTACCTACATGAAATAACAACTGTCACTCACTTCATGAAATAACAATCTGTCACTCACCTACATGAAATAACAAACTGTCACTCACCTACATGAAATAACAATCTTTCACTCACCTACATGAAATAACAAACTGTCACTCACCTACATGAAATAACAAACTGTCACTCACCTACATGAAATAACAAACTGTCACTCACCTACATGAAATAAAAAACTGTCACTCACCTACATGAAATAACAAACTGTCACTCACCTAAATGAAATAACAAACTGTCACTCACCTACATGAAATAACAAACTGTCACTCACCTACATGAAATAACAATCTGTCACTCACCTACATGAAATAACAAACTCTCTCACACTCACACACCTACACGAAGTAACAAACTCTCTCACACACCTACATGAAATAACAAACTCTCTCACACTCACACACCTACATGAAATAACAAACTCTCTCACACACCTACATGAAATAACAAACTCTCTCACACACCTACATGAAATAAACTCTCACACACCTACATGAAATAAACTCTCACACACCTACATGAAATAAACTCTCACACACCTACATGAAATAAACTCTCACACACCTACATGAAATAAAATCTCACACACCTACATGAAATAAACTCTCACACACCCACATGAAATAAAATCTCACACACCTACATGAAATAACTATCGCACACCTACATGAAATAACTATCACACATCTACATGAAATAACTATCACACACCTACATTAAATATCTATCACACACCTACATGAAATAACTATCACACACCTACATGAAATAATTATCACACACCTACATGAAATAACTATCACACACCTACATTAAATATCTATCACACACCTACATGAAATAACTATCACACACCTACATGAAATAATTATCACACACCTAAATGAAATAACTATCACACAACTACATTAAATATCTATCACACACCTACATGAAATAACGATCACACACCTACATGAAATAATTATCACACACCTACATGAAATAACTATCACACACCTACATGAAATAACTATCACACACCTACATGAAATAACTATCACACACCTACATGAAATAACTATCACACACCTACATGAAATAACTATCACACACCTACATGAAATAACTATCACACACCTACATGAAATAACTATCACACACTTACATGAAATAACAAACTGTCATTCACCTAAATGAAATAACAAACTGTTACTCACATACATGAAATAACAATCTGTCACTCACCTACATGAAATAACAAACTGTCATTCACCTAAATGAAATAACAAACTGTTACTCACATACATGAAATAACAATCTGTCACTCACCTACATGAAATAACAAACTGTCATTCACCTAAATGAAATAACAAACTGTCACTCACATACATGAAATAACAAACTGTCACTCACATACATGAAATAACAAACTGTCACTCACATACATGAAATAACAAACTGTCACTCACATAAATGAAATAACAAACTGTCACTCACATACATGAAATAACAAACTGTCACTCACATACATGAAATAACAAAGTGTTACTCACCTACGTGAAATTACAAATAATCTCAATGAGATGAAACAACCAACTCTATCTTGCAGCTACTGCACAACGTTTGAACAATCCAATGAAGGTGAGTCTCGGCGTCTGTCACACTACCGTTCCTAGTTCAGATGTCCTATAAGCATCACCTGTATGACGACAATTCGGAATTTGGCAAAAAAAACGCAATGTTTGATCAGACCCAGGGCTTCTCAAACTGGAAGTTGAACAGTGTGTAAATATTATATTGAAATTTTATAGAAAACATACTAGTATAAAATATTTGTAAAGAATGTCAAAGTAAAAATAAATAAGTATGTATCAAAAGATTTAAGTTCCCTTTAGTAAATAGGTAGGAAGATGCTGCACGGAAAGAGAGGAAAATAATGTTCAAGAACAAAAACTAAATAAATGTGTCGACTGAACTGACTGAACTGTCTTCATAGGAGGATAAAAATGACTTGTGCATTGAGGCCACTTCTTTTGGGTAACTATAGAAACCATTCACAAACTTGCACAACTTCCAAAAAAATGTCTCAAAGACATCCGAGGCAACATAGTGTGCCAGCATGGCTGTAGAAGAGTGGGGGACTGCTGTAAAAGAGTGTGGGGGGGTCACATAGCTGATAGAAAAGTGGGGGAACATGCCATGTAGAAGAGGGGCGGGGCAAAAATAACTATTAGAAGAGTGGGGCAATAATTTTAATAAGTTATTTTTAAAAATCGAATAAAAATTATATTATATTTAAAAAAATTAATTTTGACCCCGGAGCAGTAATACATTTTACCAGCTCTAACTACACCACAACAACAACTCCGGGCAAAAGATCCAGCTCCAGAGCCCCGAGCTCCAGCTCCAGAGCCCCGCTCCAAATCCCTGGTTCTATCTACTCCTTCCTCTAGTTTAGTGGTCGGCGAACTCATGAGTCAAAAAGCCAAAAACAGCAGCAGAACGATTATAATTTTGTTGAGAGAATTCTTTTTTTCAAGAACCTGTCAAGAAACATGTTTTTCAGAGTCAAAACCGATTTGCGGCCGACTGGCCGAGCCGCACTCATGTCGTTAAAGAGCCGCATGCGGCTCGCGAGCCGCGTATTGCCAACACTATATCTAGTGTGACCTACTCAATCAATGCCCTCATTGATTCACAACATACCCTCTCATCTATTACAATCGAATTCTTCATCATTCAAATCAGTGTTACCCAACCATTTTTACACTCCATAACACTTTACGAATTTATAAATTAGTTTCGCAACCCTTTATAAATTGTTACACTCATACTTCTTATGTATTTATTGAATTGAAAGAGAATTGTAGAGCTAGACAACAAAAGTCTGATTTATTACATAAAAGTACATATTAATAAAAAAAATGTTTGAAAATATATACATATTTATATCATAATTTAAAGCAAATGGTGTTTCCGTTCTTAAAGTCCCCTTTCCTCGCACCCCCCCCCCCCTAAAAGCCCTATCGTACCCTCTGCAAAGCAAAAGTAAAAGGGTTAAAAAAAACCAATGCTGCAATGTGACATATTATAAAACCAATGCTGTAATGTGACATATTATAAAACCAATGCTGCAATGTGACATATTATAAACCAATGCTGCAATGTGACATATTATAAAACCAATGCTGCAATGTGACATATTATAAAACCAATGCTGTAATGTGACAAGGTAAATGAAACCCAGATTATTATGTGCCTAAAGGTAAGCTAATTCCTTTATAATAGTTTACTCTTCTTTTTATTTTAAAACAAAATTGAAAAGAAAATAAATACTCTCATTAAGCCAGGTGCACCACACAACGAATGAGAACCCTTTTGCGTAATACGGTTATTGTAACAAAGATGCTGCTAATCCACATAATGACACGGGTGCACCATGGACTGGGCTGTAACTGAATGCGCACACCAAGCAAAGACTCTGTAAATACAGTCAGTAATGACTTCTGTAGACCGGGCATAGACTGTGTAAATATTGCCTTTAACGACTTGTGTGGACCAAGGGCTCATGTGTTGTAAAAACGGGGATTCTCACATTGTATCTTGCTGAAAGGGTCGCGTTAGTGCTGACCTTAGGCACGGGCACAACTGGGTAGTTTCCCAGACAGTGGTTCTGATTTATGTTGTTTTGGGGTTGGGGTGGAGTGGTCAGTGCCAGTTGCCAGAGGCGTAGCTAAGGGGGGGCAGATGGGACATACCTCACTCTGGAGGGGGGGGGGGAGAAAAAAATGGGATGTGATGGTACATTCTAGAGAGCAACGGTAGAGATCCTTATAGCTAAAAAAATATACCTGTCACTTAACCTTAGAACCATCGTGTGCGCCCAGCAACCCCAGCAACCCATACGTCTGCAGGGTGCCTCGGATATTTCAAGGGTTGAAATATGGTATATTTTCTTAATTATCATCTTTAAAGGCAGGGTGGGGGTGGGGCAAAATGGAAAAGTGCTTGACCTACTTGTGTTATGCAAAAAAAAAAAATGATATTACTAAAAATAATGTAAATAAAAAAATAAAAGACGCATTACTTTTTAGAGGATAGCTTCTTAATTAATAATATAATTTTTTTTAAAAATAATAATAAAAAGGATTACACCACTAAAAAGCACTGCAAACATTATTTTTATATGCTGAACGCAAATGGAAAAAAAACAACAACTTACTTATGATAATTAGACGACCTTTTCTAAATAGGTCCAAATTTTAACAGTCAAAATGAAATAAAACTGGTCATTTTTATAAATCGTATATCAACGGCATAACTATTTTAAGAAGACATGATTCATTGAAAAATACTTTATATATTTATTATTTTGTGATTTTATCTAAGGGAAATCGTATGCAAATAAAGTATACATTTCCCAAAATTCAGTAGATTGAAATTTTTTTTTTGGAATTTTAAACTACTATAATTTTCTTCAGATAAATTACAAATTGCCTCTACGCTATGCTTAAAAATAGTTAAAATTAAATCCACAGAATATAGTTCAAGTTGACGAAATAGTGCCAAAACTAGTACCAAAAAATGAAATTGGCATGATAATTGAAATGCTAGTTCAATTTTGTTTTTCTTATCTTTTAACTGGATTCTCATCTAAAATAAAAATAAATAATTTATTTTTAATGAGTGCAAATAGATGGCAATTGGGCAATACGATGACCTCCTGACGTCTGTTAAAACGCGCAAACTTGAGTGGTATGGCCACGTGACCAGAAAACAAGGGCTCGCCAAAGAGGTCTTGCAGGGCACTTATAGAGGAGGGAGAAGAAGAGGAAGACAAAGAAAAAGATGGGAAGATAATATCAAAGAATGGACGGGATTACAACTAGGCGATGCTATGCGTAGGGCAGAAGACCGAGAGGAATGGAGAAGAATAGTGTACATGTCATCTGTGGCGCCCCAACGGTCGAAGGACTACGGGACCTGATGATGATGATGATGAAATAGATGGGGCAGTTTGCTTATTATTTATCATAAAAAATATAGGCTTAGTATTTAAAGAAATAAAAAAACAAATCTGTTTTTTCAGAAAACTTTGTAACAAAAGTAGCAGATCTGAAGAAAAAATAACACTTTCGATTGAATAATAATTGATGAAACGTGCACAATTTTACGTAACTGCGATGTCTTTTTTCCTGATTAGGCTTTTAAATTTTACTTCAAGTCACTTCCTTTTCATTCTTCTTTTTTCTTTACCTTGTTTCTGTCTAGTTTTCTATTTTTTAGGTAGGATTTATCTCTCTATATATATTATGTAAATTCGATTAATACTTATTTGTATGTCTTGTACTGATGAAGGCAAGTGCCGAAACGTTTAATTATTTGTAATGAAAAATTATTGTTAAAGCTCAATATATATAGTTATATCAACACAGATTGTTCGTGTCTTTTTAAACTATTTGTATGCGCCCTTTAAATTCTAAATTAGACCCCCCAAAAAAGCATGATGTCATCATACAATTTATAATTAACACATATCCCTACTTTAAAAGTCATGGTTTTACCATGAACTTTAATTTGAAAACATATTGCACATGTTTGATACTTGACTAAATATTATCAAAATTGTAGACCTTTACTTTATAGGTATGTAAATATATTTTTTAATACAGTATCATTAAATTATTTAAACTTGTTAAGTTACAACCAAAAAAATATTTTTTTAAATCAATAAAAATAGCGAAATTTGTGAAAACAGGAAGTAAGACTGGGTCGGCCGGTACGAAATTTATACCTGAATACAATGACAAGATGGATCATCAAATATATCGAGCCTAGCGATATTTTACGGATTCCACTAATTGTATTCGGTTATGCTATCACGTAGCCTATATTATATATATTTTTTATAAGAGCAGAGGAAAGCAGGTTTTCCCAAGTTTTTTCGATTTTCAAATAAATACCGTAAAACTCTTTCAACCGACCCCCCCCCCCCCCCCCAAAAAAAAATCAACACAAAATGAAGAAACCAAATAACAAACAAACAACAAAACAAACATTAAAAGGGCACATTTTTCTACAACTAGTACCCCTTACCCCATTCCAAAAAATATTATATATTTTTTTAAAAGTCCATTTTCGTATCAAACAACTTTTACTTTTTTGAACAGCAATGTATATACATGTATATGTATAATACTACGGCCTGCCAAAACGATGAGGGCCGCAGTGCGTGCACTTCCCATTCACTTAAGTTACTTGACAAAACATGCATTCAAGTAACGCTCTTTTAGATTCTCTATTAGCGATACCCCCCCCCCTCGCCCCCCCCCCCTAATTCGCAACCGTACACATTTTCCACGCCCCTGAACTATATTAATATTTGAATGCCCCACCCTTTTAGTACCACAGAGTCACCTTGGGTCAAACATAGTTACCTTTGATCTTACCCGGGTAAGTGGGTCTAAAGTAGTTACCTTTGATCTAACCCGGGTACCTTGAGTCTAACATGGTTACCTTTGATCTAACCAAGGTACCTTGGGTCAAACATAGTTACCTTTGATCTGACACGGGTACCTTGGATCTAACATAGTTACCTTTGATCTAACACAGGTACCTTGGGTCTAACATAGTTACCTTTGATCTAACCAAGGTACCTTGGGTCAAACATAGTTACCTTTGGATCTAACCCGGGTACCTTGGGTCTAACCTAGTTACCTTTGGATCTAACCCGGGTACCTTGGGTCAAACATAGTTACCTTTGGATCTAACCCGAGTACCTTGGCTCAAACATAGTTACCTTTGCATCTAACCCGGGTACCTTGGCTCAAACATAGTTACCTTTGGATCTAACCCGAGTACCTTGGGTCTAACCTAGTTACCTCAGGTGAAACCTAAATACTCTGTGTTAAACGTAGTTAAATCATTTAGGAAACATTTAAAAGACTTTTTTGTTTAAATAGATTTGAGTAAACCAGAGCGCATTGAGCATGCTAAAGTAGCATGGATACCACCGGTATAGAAGTATCCAATCAATCAATCAAACCTTGGGTCAAACCTAGTTACCTTTACAACTGGAACAAATGACCAATATTAAACACGGTAACTGTTTCACATGGCAGCTATAATACGGAAAACATCCCTTTTTTTTTAAAAAACGCTTTTATTTAGCTTTCGATTTCGTCTGTCTTGACCTTTGAGTGACCTCTGCGGTTCCATTCTTGCATCTCAAATTTAACACACGTCATGATCTCCAATTGAGCTGTTACTTTGTAGACGTTGAATAAAAAGAATAAAATAATGTAAAAAAAAAAATGCTTTCCCTCAAAAATCTACTAAAAAAGTATCAAATAAATGTCCCCCAAAACGTCAGAGTATTTACGGCCATAACTATATTTAAAAAAAGCGTGGGGCCGCCCATGAAATACAATTTATTTCGTATGACTTTTTCTTAGGTGTCGCTGTCCGTTTGTTAGTATGTTGTGGTCTAATCTTGCATCTCAGTTTTGACCCACTTCCTGATCTCCCATTGAGCTGATAGAAACAACATTGAGTTTATGGACGTCCAACATTAAAAAAAGATATTTTTAACATTTTTTAGTCATTTGACTGTAACAAGCCTGAAGTCTTGGGGGACATTTATTTTATACTTTTTAGGACATTTTTGGAAGAGCGTGTTTTTTTTTTAAATGTGTTTTTTTGGTGGTGTTTTTTGTGGTGTTTTTTTTGTGACGGGAATCCGCAGGTTTTAAAATGTGGTAACAGTCACCTTACAAGCACCGATGGTAACAGTCACCTTACAAGCACCGATGGTAACAGTCACCTTACAAGCACCGATGGTAACAGTCACCTTACAAGCACCGACGGTGACATTCACCTTACAAGCACCGATGGTAATTGTCACCTTACAAGCACCGATGGTAGCAGTCAGCTTACAAGCACCGATGGTAAAAGTCATTTACAATCACTGATGGTAACAGTCATCTTACAAGCACCGATGGTAACAGGCATCTTACAAGCACCGATGGTAACAGGCACCTTACAAGCACCGATGGTAACAGGCACCTTACAAGCACCGATGGTAACAGGCACCTTACAAGCAACGATGGTAACAGTCACCTTACAAGCACCGATGGTAACAGGCACCTTACAAGAACTGATGGTAACAGTCCCCTTACAACCACCGATGGTAACAGTCACCTTACAAGCATCGATTGTCAAATATCAGACTCAGCACGTTTAGACAGGAGGTTTGGCAATGTCTCTAAGCGCTCTGTTTCTATTGGAACGACAAGATTAAATGAGTCCCCCTGTTTACACAAACTGCAAACTGGCAGTTGACTGACCCCCACACACTTTTATTTTTATTTTCTCCCTTTTCAACTCACCCTACTCAACACAACCGGTATCAACCGCGCCGCCTTAGAAAAACACACACAAAATAAAATAAAGACGAGGGACACAAACTATTCTAAACTAGGCCATGGCAGTTTAGTCGTGAAATGTCCTGAGGTGAATACTTAATTGGAAGCCGAATTCAAAAACTTTTAATTCAACTTAAAGCCTTTTAGAAACTCATATTTTATTTCTGTTTAATATCCGCCTGATTGCATTATCTTAGGGAATATTACATACTATATTATTATCTTAGGGAATATTACATACTATACAGACGTCGCTATCTTAGGAAGATTACAGACCTCGTTATCTTAGTAAGATTACAGACCTCGTTATCTTTGGAAGAATACAGACCTCGTTATCTTAGGAAGATTACAGACCTCGTTATCTTAGGAAGATTACAGACCTCGCTATCATAGGAAGATTACAGACCTCGCTATCTTAGGAAGATACAGACTGCCTTACTGTGTACAGAGCCCCAAATAAAATTAAAATGGTAAACAAACCCAAAGTGATAAAGAAAAATCGACTTGGTCCTAAATAAGGTTCTGACTTCGATCTACGCCATCCTCTCATTTAAAACTACTCATTAATACGATCAACGTTAAAGTAACTCCCAGTGGCACTTCATGCATTTGTGGCTTCCCTTATCTTGCCGGCAAACTGATAGAATGCCAAAAAACGCTATGACACATACATTAAATTCGTCAATACATATTGCCGCGGAATTTTGTAGAATGTTGAATTCGTGCCTTAAAATCTATGGAAAGAGCAATCAACAGGTAGGACAATTCGATGTCCATAAGACAGGAGTAAGTTCAAGCTTGAACATAGCGAGACATAGTACATCTCTGCTTGCTCTTTATCTGAGTTAATATCCTTTGGGGGAATTTATACTATTTATTTCCGGATTGCTTTCATAATGTTTAATTTCATTTACCTTGTTCCCAAAATGGCTGATCTTAAATCAACACGGCAAAGCAGAACACGTTGTCCTAACCCTAACACGGAAAAACAGAACACGTTGTCATAACACAAAGCCCGGTTGATGATGTCATTACATTGAACACCACAGGACAATGAGTTTTGGAACACAAGCAAAACATGGGATGCAGATGTTAGGCCAAGTAGATTGCCATTTTAACTACCGGTTCGCTGAGCCCATCTACAAATTAGGTATCGGTTCTGGCAAACCAGTGCAAACCGGCTGTATCCAAAAAACTGATGTATTGTACTCCAAACACGCAACCATTATCTAATGCTATTAAGGTTTTTTAACGGTTGAAATAATCTTTTTTAAAAAAACATATAAAAATAACATAAAAACCAACAACTGACAATTACAAAAATTGCAGAATGCCAATGCTACTAATAGTCATAGTGTTCACAAGGGGCGCAAGAAGATGTGCGCATTTCTGGCCAACTGCAGCGGGTTTTCTTTTCTTCTTCTTTTTTTTTTTTTTTGTGGAAGAGGACGGTAAATTCTTGACCTTGAGTCTGTGACAGTACGACCAACCGAAACGCTGTCATTTTGCAATTCATTTATCTTTTACTTAATTTTTTTTGTTCATTTATCGTTTCTTCCACTTTACTCTGTTTTGTCTACTTAATATAAGATTACCAAATGTATTCGTTGTATTTTCAGCATCAAAACAAATAAATAAATAAACATCACATAATACCTTCATGAACATTATGTGACAATTTCAACGTTAAGATTCCAAGGCCTTCGTATAATACTATTGATAATAGTTGTACTCCCACTTTTAGTTTAAGTGCCCATTTAAAACACACCGTTTAGTTTTAAGAAATACATTTTTAAGCGATTATTTTCTCTGCATCTCTTTATATGAACTTCCTAAACTATGTTGTTAAGCATTTCAAATTACTTGACTTACCTAATTCATATTTTGCCTCATTGGAGCTCATCCAAAGCCAAGGTGTAATTTTTGTTTAATAAAATGTCTTCATCACACGACACACAGGGGCCAACGGTGTCTGGCTAGAGTTTTCGCCTCTATTATAACCGTCCTTCCCATCTGCCACAGACTCCCCAATAGCACATCACACTTCCCGTCTCACGGTGGCCCGCCCGATTGACTCAGGTAACAAAAGCAAATATAAACAGTGGACATGGGCCGACACTTGGATTTCAGCGTGATGTGTCCGACCTGTTGGGTCCGTGTGTCTGACCTGCGCGGCTAAATTTGTGTCAATGCCTGTTAGCAGAGGGGTGCTATGAGGTCGATGTTTCAGGCCCCCGGGGGGTCAAGAGATTCTCATTTTAGAAGTGGCTTTATGCATACTTTTAACAGCTCTGAAGATTCCAGTGAAAGTGGACCACAATAATGTGGACCAATCAAACCAGTTCCAGACATATTTTTGTCTTTTACAATTCTCATGTATGATTTTCATCAATAATAAATAGATTTCAAATTCAACAGAGCAATGGGAAGGAAGTCTCGAGATTTAGAAAATTAAACAATGAAGGACAGAGTGGGTATCAGTTGTAAAAAACGAAATTTGGAAGAAAGAAGACCATTAGTACTACAGAATAGAATTCCTTGACTTACGAGAATAACAGATAGAGCAACGATGCATTATAAACAAAAGGGACGGAGGTAGGAAGTAAATACTAAGAACGAAGAGACACATGACATGTTCAGATGGGGCAGAGACGGCAGCTGAGTAAAAGGACAGTAGAAGACTGCACCAGACTACACAAAGAGACACATGAAATGTTCAGGTGGTGCAGAGACAGCAGCTGAGCAAAAAGACAGTAGAAGACTGCACCAGACTGCATGACAGCTGTACCAGACTACATGACAGCTGTACCAGACCAGACTACATGACAGCTGTACCAGACTATAAGACAGCTGACCAGACTACATGACAGCTGTACCAGACTATAAGACAGCTGACCAGACTACATGACAGCTGTACCAGACTACATGACAGCTGTACCAGACTACATGACAGCTGTACCATAATACATGACAGCTGTACTAGACTGCATGACAGCCGAAATAAAACAATGTACTTTCACTAGTGTGGGACTTCCATCACCGAGAAAGATGAACATTGAACAGGCGGACTGGACATTTTGAAAATCCGTTATGAATATTTAGCTGTCGCAGACTTTCCTGACACCGAATAGAGAGTCATGGTCGAAAAAAATTAATATCGGTTATTCACAGCTGACAAAGGCAAGGCACCATAAGCTGTGAAAGGATCCCTAAGTGTGGTGATGAGACGATCACGTACAAAATGCACAGATTATTAGGGACACATGAGAGAACACAAGCACCTGGAATCAAAGATTTAGCATCAAACTGCTCAGATTCTGTCATTGCAGCCATCGGAGAGGCATCAACCTCCTGTCACTCATCAGACAAGATCCGTGTCACATTAAAGTATAACAAATAAACAAACAAACAAACAAAACAATTGGAGAATCTATTCAGACAAGAATAGAATAGGTTCTCGCTGGAGAAAAATAGGTTTTGTCAGCAGAACGACCCCAAGCTTAATTCCCAGGAAGGTGGAGGGGAAACGTAACCGTGGAAGAACAAAGAAAGCTAGAGCAGAACAATTTAGCTGAATACGAGACAGCTCACACAAAAACACATGACAAGGCTTTCTTTAGCCCAATGGCGTAGCTAGTGGTGCGGACCGCACCAGGTGACACTATCTCGGGGGGAGTGACAACTATTGAAAAATGGCATATTTACAAAACACACACAAAGCTCGGTCTAACCGAATTTCATAAGAGGATAACAAGCCAATTTTCCACACATGTAACCAATCCTAAATCGGGCTGTGTTAAAAGTTCCAGGATAATGCGTCAGAAATGAGGTGACCCTATAATCATGTCAGAAAAACACCGTTTGATCGTCATTCAACGCCGAATGAAGTGTTCGGTAACGCTCATGAAATGAAGCTATCATTTATATATATATATATATATATGATAGATATTTGTTTTTTCCGCATAGGTTTTTTACATCTTTTGGTGGATCTTGATCAAACTTGACACATATATCCATCATTATCCAGAATAAATTAATGGTTGGGGTTAAAAGAAAAAAACCACTAATTCTTTTGACCCTGATTCATTGTAATTTTACCATTGAATGTTTTTTCCACACGGATTGTGGATTTCGATCCAAGAAGTGGGATATCTAAATTTAAACTGTATATTTCAAAGTTAGGGGTGAAATTTGTTTAAGGGAGAGATACGCTAATAAAAATTGAAGAAAAAAAGCTGAGTTTCGATGTAGCAGTAAACATTGACATCAAATTAAAGTGTATTCCATTCTGCTCAACACTGTGTATTTATGTTTAATCTAAGTCAAATAGTATTTGAGATATGAATTTTTTGTTAGAAGTGATCGAAAGACATTTATAGAATAAATGATTCCTCATTCAGATTAAAGTGAAGGTTAAGACAAAGAAAATCATTTCGTTAATTTTAAATGCTTGTAATAACAGGGAACTCTTAGAAATGGGGATATAATAAAGCCATTTTTTAGAGCTTTGACATCCAAGTTTAAAAAGAAAAATAAATGTCTTGATGGTTATACCCAAATTGAAGATGAATCCTTAGATACTAATAAATGCCAACTGTGTCCTACGAAAGACCAAATATTATGGTTTAAGAGCTGTCAACATTTGTGTTGGATTAGCAATGAATAATCAAAAGCATTGGAGGCTCTTCTAAGATGCTTGCAGCTCTCCTCGGGTCAGTTTACATTCGACTATTTCATTACGGTGGGTGCTAAGGGGATATCGAATGCACACACAAAAATGACCGAGTCTTTAGAACCTAGAAGAGCCAGAAGTGAGCCATTGGAACCTAGAAGAGCCAGAAGTGAGCCCTTGGAACCTAGAAGAGCCAGAAGTGAGCCCTTGGAACCTAGAAGAGCCAGAAGTGAGCCCTTGGAACCTAGAAGAGCCAGAATTGAGCCCTTGGAACCTAGAAGAGCCAGAAGTGAGCCATTGGAACCTAGAAGAGCCAGAAGTGAGCCCTTGGAATCTAGAGGAACCAGAAGAAGGCTTAAATTGGCGTTACAAGAGTCAAAGGTTGAAGCTAAAAGACATCAATATCTTTCAGGGAGGGTCATTAAGATTAGATAAATTTTTGCATGAACAAAATTATTGCTTATTCACAAAATTTTAACGTTTAGTTCACATAATGAATCAATACTCATAATGTCAACCAATTTTTAAAAATTTTGCATCATGCTATTTTATATAATTGTTTATGGCATGAAGTAAACTTATTACAATACATATTTCCTTTGGAAAATTGTCAATCCATAGAGACTCAAACCCAAAGTCAAAATCCCGAACCAAAACTATAAAGACCTATGTGTGTCTGTTCGCGTCTTGTATTGTCTATCTAAGATACACGTTTATATTTATATAATTAAACCTTTTACAATCCTTCAAACTTTGATTTTAAAATGTCAAAATTAAGATATTTTGGGATGCTATGATACAAAAAGTATTCAACAAATTACATTTTTTCTAGTCGGGGCGAGGCCAGTTCATAATAAAAAACGTATGGAACACGAGACGTTTTGATACAATTTAAATTTCAATATTAAGTTTAGACTACTAGGAGATCTTCACACGTGCGGAGACCTCCTGGCTGCTATGACCTCCTGGCTGCTATGACCTCCTGGCTGCTATGCGCCTTAATTTACAATTTTCAATTTTAAATTATTCTATCTAGATTTTTTTTTGTTTATTGCAAACCTGTTTACCCTCGAACTTCTAAATCGTACAATATTATCGCAAAAGCGTACAATACGATATCTTCATAGTAAATCAATAAACATAGGTATGTAAAATGAATACTATAACTACTTGAGGGAATGTTTCAAAGTATGTCGAAGTGGCAATGTGCAATTTGTCTGAAAAGTTTTAGTAGTTACAAAAATCAATCATCTTTATATTGGGAAATGTGTACTTTATTTTGTAAACAACTGATGTCTTCTTTACATAATAATACCGTTTATATACGATTTATAAAAATGACCAGTTTAGATAACCCATAAAAATGTAAAGACCTTTCTACTTAAGGGTTTCTGTTCTTTTTGACTATGCTAACACTTGGAAATCATTAGCAAAGGTAATTATTTCACGTTAATTATTATTAGATTTTTTTTTCATTTGTGTTTAACTTATTAAACGATGTTAGCCGTGCTTTTTTTGAGACGGAAACCTTTTCATTCATTTATGAACTATGTAGATTACCCCCGGTGTAGAAGCGTGTGTCTGTCTCTAGTTCTAATGTCTTTATATAGCATTGTTATAGTCCTTACATATTGAAACAAGGACAAAAACAGTGAGACCCAGGGCTATCTAAAGAATTTATCTTGAAGGCTCTAAACACAGCGTGGACTATTGAAAAGCATGACCAGCTGGTCTAAATATTTTATGGCGCCTGTACACGTTACATTCTTTATTTTCCCCCACAGTAATCAGTGGTTCTGATCAATGTGGGGACATCAATTCAACATAAGTAGAGACCATGATTGAATATAAGCGGGGACTACTATTGTGCATTAGTGGGGATGCTGACTGAATATTGAGGGACTAAGATTGATCATCAGTGGGGAACATGACTGAACTTAAGTAAGGACCAAATAAAGTTCATCTTGTTAATTATTAACAGACAGAACTGTCATAGAAATAATAAATGCCCCATTTACCCCAAAACGTCAGAATTTTCCAGGTTGAGTCAAAAACATTTCTTTCTTTCACAATAGCTCTAACATCTTTGTCATTTCAGCTTAAAAGAAAATATTTATTAAAATTTATATTTCTACATTTGTTCACGCATTGCTGTCGCCAATGTTTAGCGGGCTATATCTAGTAGATGGGAAGTTCACGCATTGCTGTCGCCAATGTTTAGCGGGCTATATCTTGTGATTCAATGAACAACCCTCGACACAGTACGGCCTTAGTGTTACACGACTACAATTTCATCGGCCGAAATCGAACACCAGAGCGTGTGCTAGTTTATTCAGCAGCTGATCTTTAGAATATCACCAATTCTTTCTTACCAACACCATTGAAATCAATGATTAATTCGATCATTACCCTTTCCTTAAACATGAAACAAAAGTCAACATCTCCACCCGTCAACGTTTGGTTTGCTCTTTCTCCTTTATAAACTGCATATGTATTTTTGAATAGGTGTATTCAAGGACGAGCGAAAAAGTGTGGGGGTGGGGGGGGGGGTGGGGCGAACGTGCCGTAATATTCATTTTTAACATAAAATATGTGTATGAACATTATACTATTTAAGGAAAAGGGCGCCTAAATCCAGGCATAGCCCCGGGCGCAGTTTTTGCTTGCCACCACCGCTGCCAGTATTATCTTTCTGATTATTGTTAATAATATTTTTAATGCTTTTCAGTGATCAGTTTGAAAAGTAGTTGAAGCGTAGAGATCCAATCATTTCAAAAAGATTGAATGTCTGAAACCGAACTGACGCGCCTCGATCGGCTGATATTTAGTTTTCGAATCAGGTGTAGATGTTTTGTATCGGGCAATTTTACCACTCTGAGTGAGCTTTCATTAATTACATTTGGATGGTTGCTGCATGGCACATTACATTTGGATGGTTGCTGCATGGCATATTACATTTTGGATGTTTGCTGCATGGCATCTTACATTTGGATGTTTTCTGTCTGGCATATTACAATTGTATGGTTGCTGCATGGCATATTACATTTGGATGGTTGTTGCATAGAATTTTACATGTGGATGTTGTCTGTTTGGCATATTACAAATGGATGGTTGCTGCATGGCATATTACATTTGGATGTTTTACGTCTGACATATTGCATTTGGATGGTTGCTTTCTGGCAAATAGCTTGCGGGTGACTGCTGCTTGGCATATTAGTTGTGGATGATTGCTGCCTGGCATGTTACATGTGGATGACTGCTGTAGTTGCTATCTATTTTCCTTATAAATTAAATACCTGAAAATGATCTTCCTCACATCCATTCTCTCTCTCCCTCCCCCCCCCACAAACCATACACCCACACTTCTCCATCAGAGCCACTTTCAAGACTTCTCACCACCAATGACTACAGCTCTTCTCACCACCAATGACTACAGCTCTTCTCACCACCAATGACTACAGCTCTTCTCACCACCAATGACTACAGCTCTTCTCACCACCAATGACTATAGCTCTTCTCACCACCAATGACTACAGCTCTTCTCACCACCAATGACTATAGCTCTTCTCACCACCAATGACTACAAATTAAGGAAAATTAGAACTCTTTTGATCACAAGCCTTGGTTTAATTAACCAAAACGGAAGCGCCGCGTCATAAGCCGATCGATATTAAACTCGTTTGCTTAGACTATACATTGATTGGATGTTCCGCATTGTGACAGGATCAATACCGGACAAAACGCGTCCGTACAATAAGCCGTATCGATTACCTGCATTTTGTATGTCTTGTATTGGTTCCAGCACATCGTCTCCACCAACGACATATTTACCAACGATCCCGATACCTGCAAAAGTGGACATCAATCAGATCTATTTTTATAATATTAAAATGAGCAATGGGGGTTGAACTCGATTAAAAAACAACAACAAAAAAAAACGTGTTAGTAATGCAATGACATTGTGTAAATTTGTCAACCAATTTACAAACTAATTTTAGAATTTCTGCCGTGGAAGAAACTGTTGGCAGTAGTCGATAACAGGTCAGTGGCGGGAGACTCCACACTGACGTAGAGCCACGCTGAGATAACGGCAGCGGTCGAATAAGGGGAGATAACAGTTTACAGATCGAGTTGTTGTAGCGACGGTGCGGGAGAGCAAGAGGAGGTAAGCAATCCAAACAACACCTCGAGGTCAGGCAACCGGAGGTGAGCAACAACAAAAGCTGTTCCCGCTTCCAGTCAGCTCAGAGAGGAGTTGGTCGGCGGTACCCATTGTACGACCTCGACGGCATAACTTTCAGGGATCTTTGAGGTAACAACAAGGTAGGTCACCCAGGGCCGCAGAAATCTTTTTTGTAGGCCCTTTTAACTTGATAATTTAAAAAAAAAAAAGTATATTGTCTTTAGGATTGAGTTTTTCAGTACCTTCCAAACCGCCTTTAAACATTAATTATTATATTAAAACATTATTACCATTTAAAATATTATTACTACTTTATTATTACTATTGAATAATAATTACAATACGTATACAATAAAGAATAAATAACATGATTTAAAAATTTTTTTTTTAAATAAATTAAATATGATAGAAATGAGTCCAATAAACAAATAATAACAATTTAAATAACAGTGATTTCTAATACTATATGAATTTTTAAAAACTTCATGGGCCCTCAATTTTTCGTAGGCCTAATGGACAAGATGACACGGAAGTCATCCAGATTGAAATACCAACCGTCTTACCTTTGAGTATCTTCACTGCAGTTGTCACTCTGTGTCAATCTTATTTTTCGAAATTTAGTTGATTTCGCCCTTTGTTTGTCTTCAAAGGAAATTAACGAAACACTTGATTATTTTAGGATGCACATCTCTTTCGTTGATTGTTACAGTATATTACAGTATCTCATTTTATAAGTCTCGTAAACAGTACATTGAACTAGGTGCCAATGGAGTAATAAACCGTATTATTATTTTTTTTTTAAAGATTAAAAGTCTCACATCCACCCCGAGCTCCAAAAACAAAACAAACCCACTACCAGCAACACCCTCACCCCCCGTAATGTGGTCCACATCTCCATCAGTTCAATGTCATACCAACCACATCTCCATTAGTTCAATGTCATACCAACCACATCTCCATCAGTTCAATGTCATACCAACCACATCTCCATTAGTTCAATGTCATACCAACCACATCTCCATTAGTTCAATGTCATACCAACCACATCTCCATCAGTTCAATGTCATACCAAAAATAAAATGGCCCGAAGACAAACAAAAGAATACAAATACTGACAGACTGAAAAGAAAAACAATTCCATCCAAACACAGACAGGTGGATTAACAACTCTTTTCATACACTGACACACGGAACAACACTCCCATTCTAACACAGACAGATTGTCAAAAAGTCTGTTTGGTCAGCGATCAATTCTTCTGGGGAGGAATGAACGCCCCCCCCCCCCGCCTTCCTACTCCCAAAATATTATCAGTCCCTAACTTTCATTACCCCAAATTTCTTAGATTGAGCATCATGCTACCTCTTCGTGCTACCTCTATTTAAGTTACGAATGTGTAAACGCGAAGGTCAGTTCAGAATACCATTGGCGGCACTGGCTGATAGGGTAGAGCTGTCAGTCACGTGACTGGATGGGGTAGAGCTGTCAGTCACGTGACTGGATGGGGTAGAGCGGTCACGTGACTGGATAGGGTAGAGCGGTCACGTGACTGGATAGGGTAGAGCTGTCAGTCACGTGACTGGATGGGGTAGAGCTGTCAGTCACGTGACTGGATGGGGTAGCGCTGTCAGTCAGTCACGTGACTGGATAGGTTAGAGCGGTCACGTGACTGGAGGGAATTAAAAACGAATGTTGAGAGAGTTGACAAGGAGTGAGGGGTCCGGTCTGATGTACAGACATGTAGGCCGTGTGTGTTACCAACTGTGTTCATGGACATTTCTTAAAGTCAGTGAATTAGATTCAATAGCTGATATGTTTAGCCGTCGGCAATATTAAACTCAATCCCCCCTCATTGACTCATTTATCGATTGACTCATTTTGACTCGTTCTTACATTGACTGATTTATTCATTGACTCATCCTTTCATTGACTCATTTATTCATTTACCCATTCATCGATTGACTCATTCATTCATTGGTTCATCCTTTCATTGACTGAATTATTCATTGACTCATTTTTCATTTATAAACTCACACATTTATTTATTGATTCATTGACTCCTTGATTCTTGAATCATTCATTCATTTGTGGTAGTTCATTTTTGTTAAACTGAAGAATTAAGTTTACAAACGTATAGTCCATTCAAGTATTTTTCATTTGATACCTCATTTTGTCTTACAAACCCAACAATAATATTTTAAATCGTTTTTTAATCCCAACCTCTCACTTCTGGTACCCGGGTGCCAATAGCCACATCTCACTTCTGGTACCCGGGTGTCAATAGCCACCTCTCACTTCTGGTACCCGGATGCCAATAGCCACATCTCACTTCTGGTACCCGAGTGCTATCAAATGGAGTCATAATACAAAGACTGACACGAAGACTAACAACCGCCTACAACATGTACAAAATAGCCAGCAATGCCCTGATTAGCGTCCAAAGTGTCAGAAAAACAAACGAAAATATTGCGCACTAAGCGCGCTTGCGATATTTTTACGAATCTCATGTAGCCCAGTTACGGTTGGTAATATTTGGGAACCACTGACCGCAATTTCTTATTAAGGATCCGTACGCACGTAACAACTCTTAAAATAAAAGTGAACAAAAACTGTATTTGTTCAGGCGCAAAAATGTTTTATTCATTTAACGAGTAAATTTTAAAAATAAAGAAATGCAGTCACCCATGATATTAGTTGATGTACATGTATATATCTCAATTAATATATACAATAATAATAATAATAATTGATTTTTTAAAAAAAAGCATCTAAAGATCAATCGATTTTAGAAATTTTTTTTTCAAAGGGCAGCAGATCGATTATTGGATAAAATATTTCTTTTGACCAATCAATACTTTTAAACACGTCATTTAAATCTATAGTAGTTATACTGTTTAAAAGAGATGTCTGCTTCGCGACATTTGGAACTTAAGAAAGTTTTTAAGACGCAGTTCCTGTTGGCGCAAAGCTTCGGTTCAGTCCATTTGAACGCACTTAAGTGAAATGTCGTGTTAGCATGACGTCACATTTCTGTGAATTGTCATTGAAATAACTTTACACAAAATAAGTAATCAGGCATGGCATGGTCATCAAGCATGGCAAGTTCATCAAGCATGGCAAGGTCATTAAGCATGGTAAGGTCATCAAGCATGGTAAGGTCATCAAGCATGGTAAGGTCATCAAACACGTAACGCCTGCTCATTCCTATTCGTGACTTTTGCAGCCAATATCTCATGTAGCAACTGAAAGAAATGATTTTAAGAAAATCTTTTCAACAACACATGTCCACATTTAAAAAAAAAAAAAAAAAAAAAAGATTATTTTATATTGTTTTGGTCTCAATACTGTGGCTGAAAATTTAACTTTCAAATGCCGTCGTTATGAAACACAATGTCACCAACACATTTAGTTGCTCGGTGCTCTACCGAAGCACAATACATGCGTTGTGTGACAGCAAAGTGTTCTTAACAAGGTGTTGTAGGTTTGCGTTCTGCAACTAAATGTCAGTCTTGAAACACGCGTCGACCCTTTAAAATCATCTGGGGATCATGGGATGAAACGCTAGAAATGTGTAGTGTCGGGTCCAAAACGTAATGGTTCAATTGCACTTACTATGACATTGAAGGAAATAGAATAGCAGGTTTGTGTGCAGGCTTGAATGGCGACGAACAACAGGACAAAAAATAGAACGTTTGGACCAGAGGTTCCCAAACTTTTTTGTCTGGTAGACCCCTTGCCATGTTTTTCGGTTTTGTGTAGACCCCCCCCCCCTGCTCACCAGTGATTTTTTGCAAAATCATTAATACTTTACAAATACTTTAAATGTATTTTTGACAGGCGGTATAGTGCTACTCACTGTGAAATATTTAAATTTACAACGGTAGTGAAGTGCAGTGTGAATAACTTTTTTAAAAACATGTTAAGTTTTTTACATTTATTATTTTAATTTAAATTAAAAAATACCAAAATAGAAGTCTTGACCTGCTTACATGAGATCCACTATCGTCGACCCCAATTTTCATTTCATGGACCCCCATTTTCATTTCGTGGACCCCCCAATTTTTTTGTTGCTCTGCCATAGACCACTTTGGGAATCACTGGTTTGGACTATTGACCTTCATCAACAGACAAAACATCAAGAAACACATCTTATGGCATCGAAGAGCGATACTTATAAGGGAGTCTTTATTGAAATCTTACGCGTCTAGTAAGTTTCTAAACCGTCCATCATCAGAGATCAATAACTACAAAAGAATTGGTTTCGACTCCAAAGGGAAACTGTAACCCACGTTAGCCACATGGACTCTAGCCTGACAGACGCCAGCCTGACAGACGTAACCTGACGGACGCCAACCTGACGGACGACAACCAGACAGACGCCAACCTGACAGACCCCAACCTGACGGACGCCAACCTGACGGACGAAAACCAGACAGACGCCAACCTGACAGACCCAACCTGACGGACGCCAACCTGACAGACGCCAACCTGACGGACGCCAACCTGACCGACGCCAACCTGACGACGCCAACCGGACGGACGACAACCAGACAGACGCCAACCTGACAGACGCCCGCTGGACGGACACGAATCAAACGATAATAGAAAGTCGTGTCTGAGATATTTGGATGCGCCAGCTTCATTCTGAAATTTGAACATCAATGAGTTTTGTTTAAAACATGATACTTACAAGTCCAGATGCCTCGTACTATTCTACCACATGGCAGATACCTTGCTGATAATTGTTGCTGGCTTAAGACTTGTGGTTGATTGCTGGTGTCATAGGGATTACTGCTGAAATAGGACTTCTAGAAGTTGTCTGTACTCTCCATATGCTAGTTAACAGATGAAAAATGAAGAAAGCATCCCTTTCTTGACGTCATTGTTTAACTGAGTATAAATTAGTCTAAAACGTACACAATGAGTTTGTAAATCATACAATTTATATTTTGGGTATCTAATCCCTACCCCCCCCCCCCCCCCCCCCCCGCAAATCTATGGTGTAAATATTTTTCTTGAAAACCATTCAGGTATAAGCTACTGCAATATTTGGTCCAGTGTCACTTATATCACATGCCTGGTCACTTATAGCACCTGCCTGGTCACTTATAGCACCTGCCTGGTCACTAATAGCACCTGCCTGATTAACGCTCATTTACTCTGCCGTCAATGTGATCTTCCACCGGCTCTTCCGGGGTATATTATGGTGTTATCATAAAGATGGATCGTACAAAGAAAGCTGAAACCAAAAAAAAAAAAAGATTGATTGAATTATTTGGTTAGATTTTTCCCAACCTTCCATTCATTCTACAAAAGTTTAAAAAAATACAAGTTAATTGATTCGGTTTAACAATAATATTTTGTGTGCGGTCCAAATGCTTTGTCCTACATTCATCTCAACATTATTACATGATTGTAATCTGTCCACGATGGACGTGCAAGACCAAACATGTCTATGTTTTCGTCAACTATTTCCACAGACCTCAACGATGGCTCTCGTCTTTTTTGTCATGCTCTTTGCCTTGGCCGCAAGACAAGGTAATTTATTCTCTTTGACTGGATTAAGAAACGAAAGAAATATGTACTGCAAAGTAAGATCACTTCGTACACCTCTACTGAAAGTTAATTGTGACAAATAAAGCTATTATCGCTGAGGTTTGAAATGATACTTGTAAAAACTGACTCACAACCGTGATAGTTATTTTCACTTATGACAAATATTTTTTTCTGATGTTTGTAAGAAATTTTGCATTTACGTCCAGGATCTTATTCCCCACCCCCCACACCGACACCCCACACACTTTGTTGCAGACTCGAGATTTCCCTGTTTTGCTGCTGCCAATGTTCCTTCAAGCAGAACAGTGTACTACCTCCACACGACGCCAGCCCACTGGACCGCGGCCAATAACACGTGCACCCGCTACGGTGGTCATCTGGTCAGAGTCAACGACGGGGACAAACTTAGGGCAGATATACAGACACTTGACGAAACCCTGGACTGGCATGGAGCTTTCAAAAAGTAAGTACTGTAACATGCTCCACCCAAGCGATAAGGACGTTCTACGATTAATTAGATAACAACGAACATGATGGCGCTGGGAAGCTGCATGGCAGGTAGCGACTTCACTAAAACAACGCTGCCTCAATGTATTAAGATGACCATATATAGACAGCGACGTAGCGAAGACCGATGTTTCCCCCGCCGCGAGAGCTAACTTAGCTCCCCATTCAGAGCGACAGAAACATATTAAGATCACGGATGACTTGTTTAAAACAACAAAAGGAAACTAACTTTTAAGCATAGCCTTTTTTTCAAAATATAATTTTTTAAAAATTATTTGTTCCGCTGGTCGATTTTGCGACCCCCTTTCAAATGGCACCCACGTCATTTGCTACCTCTTGCTACATATTCGGTACGCCTTTGCGTACAGATAAGCTGGCGTAAATACAAAGTATTTCTTTAAAAAAAAAAAAAACCAGTACAGCCGAACAGTGCTGTCTAACAACCAACCGAACAGTGCTGGCTAACAACCAACCGAACAGTGCTGGCTAACAACCAACCGAACAGTGCTGGCTAACAACCAACCGAACAGTGCTGGCTAACAACCAACCGAACAGTGCTGGCTAACAACCATCCGAACAGTGCTGGCTAACAACCAACCGAACAGTGCTGGCTAACAACCAACCGAACAGTGCTGGCTAACAACCATCCGAACAGTGCTGGCTAACAACCAACCGAACAGTGCTGGCTAACAACCATCCGAACAGTGCTGGCTAACAACCAACCGAACAGTGCTGGCTAACAACCAACCGAACAGTGCTGGCTAACAACCATCCGAACAGTGCTGGCTAACAACCATCCGAACAGTGCTGGCTAACAACCAACCGAACAGTGCTGGCTAACAACCAACCGAACAGTGCTGGCTAACAACCATCCGAACAGTGCTGGCTAACAACCAACCGAACAGTGCTGGCTAACAACCAACCGAACAGTTCTGGCTAACAACCAGCCACACAGTGCTGGCTAACAACCAGCCAAACAGTGCTGTCTAACAACCAGCAAACAGTGCTGTCTAACAACCAACCGAACAGTGCTGGCTAACAACCAGCCAAACAGTGCTGGCTAACAACCAGCCAAACAGTGCTGGCTAACAACCAGCCAAACAGTGCTGGCTAACAACCAGCCAAACAGTGCTGGCTAACAACCAGCCAAACAGTGCTGGCTAACAACCAACCGAACAGTGCTGGCTAACAACCAACCGAACAGTGCTGGCTAACAACCATCCGAACAGTGCTGGCTAACAACCAACCGAACAGTGCTGGCTAACAACCAACCGAACAGTTCTGGCTAACAACCAGCCACACAGTGCTGGCTAACAACCAGCCAAACAGTGCTGTCTAACAACCAGCAAACAGTGCTGGCTAACAACCAACCGAACAGTGCTGGCTAACAACCAGCCAAACAGTGCTGGCTAACAACCAGCCAAACAGTGCTGGCTAACAACCAGCCAAACAATGCTGGCTAACAACCAGCCAAACAGTGCTGTCTAACAACCAGCCAAACAGTGCTGGCTAACAACCAGCCAAACAGTGCTGTCTAACAACCAGCCAAACAGTGCTGGCTAACAACCAGCCAAACAGTGCTGTCTAACAACCAACCGAACAGTGCTGTCTAACAACCAGCCGAACAGTGCTGTCTAACAACCAGCAGAACAGTGCTGTCTAACAACCAGCCAAACAGTGCTGTCTAACAACCAACCAAACAGTGCTGTTTAACAACCAGCCGAACAGTGCTGTCTAACAACCAGCCGAACAGTGCTGGCTAACAACCAACCGAACAGTGATGCCAAACAAGCAGTAGAATGTTTTGGGAAATGTGTTTTGATAGATGTGTTCCTGACATTGTGTAAGATGGAAGAAACTCATTTCAGGCCATGGGAAATCTTAGTGCACAAAAAATGAAGGCCTTTCCTGTGCACCGGTGCGTAAGACAGCTTTACTCCCTTGATGAGAACATTGGGTTGAGTGTTATGTGTAAGACAGCTTTGCCCATTACATGACAACATTGTGTTGAGTGTTATGTGTAAGACAGCTTTGCCCATTACATGACAACATTGTGTTGCGTGTTATGTGTAAGACAGCTTTGCCCATTACATGACAACATTGTGTTGCGTGGTACTTGACGTCCGAACGTTATGAAACGGACTTTTATTGAATAATCTTTCCTAGACCACAGTGGACAAACTTCTTACAAAATAGCAAAACTTGTGACGAATGAAACGTACAATTTGCCACACTATATCTAGATCATGAAGCACTGTATCTAAATCATGAAGCACTATTTCTAGATCATGAAGCACTGTATCTAGATCAAAAAGCTCTATATCTAGATCATGAAGTACTGTATCTAGATCATGAAGCATTTTATCTAGATCATGAAACACTGTATCTATAGATCATGAAGCACTATATCTAGATCATGAAGCACTGTATCTAGATCATGAAGCACTGTATCTAGATCATGAAGCACTATATCTAGATCATGAAGCACTGTATCTAGATCATGAAACGGTATCTAGATCATGAAGCACGGTATCTAGATCATGAAGCTCTGTATCTAGATCATGAAGCACTATATCTAGATCATGAAGCCCTGTATCTCTATCATGCAGCACTATATCTAGATCATGAAGCAGTGAGTCTTAAAGCAAATTAAACGAGGAACCAAGCTGTGTAATCATATTTTAACGCCCAAATACGGCACTCTGCTAAAAAAAGGGGTGGGTAATAGAATATTAATATAGTTCAGGAATGTGAAAAAGTGTGTGGTAAAATAGCTAAAATGGGGTTAGGGTGGAGTTGGGGTGGGGTGGGGTGAGGTGGGTTTGTGGTGGGGTGGGAGTGAGGCGGGGTGGGTGGGGTGGGGTAGGATTAGCAAGCACTAATTATGATTATCATAAAGTGCGTTTCTTGAATGCATATTTTGTCAAATAACTTTAGTACAGCTTTTCTCAACCTGTGGGTCGCGACCCCTTTGTGTGTCGAACGACCCTTCCACAGGGGTTGACTAAGACCCTCGGAAAACACATATCTGGAAGAAGCAACGAAAATAATTTTATGGTTGGGGGTCAAGACATCATGAGCAACTTTTTTAAAAGGTCGCGGCATTAGGAAGGTTCAGAACCATTGCTTAAGCAGATGGGAAGTTCACGCATCGCCACCTCTATTGCTTGGCGAGCCATAAATAGTCTTGATACAAAATTGGTTTTGTGTAAATGCAGTCCATCAATTATTATCTTGTAAAGTGTTAGTTTGCTGTAATGTCTAGGAAGTTGTGTGGTTTCAATTTCACCATTGGTAACTGCTACCTCTGATTATGTGTTTGTTTTTCCATTTATAACCCGAGGCCCACTTAGGGCTATGACGCTAACATGGTTAGACCAAGGACACCTAGGTGAAACCGAGGCCCACTTAGGGCTATGACGCTAACATGGTTAGACCAAGGACACCTAAGTGAAACCGAGGCCCACTTAGGGCTATGACGCTAACATGGTTAGACCAAGGACACCTAAGTGAAACCGAGGTCCACTTAGGGCTATGACGCTAACATGGTTAGACCAAGGACACCTAAGTGAAACAAGTAAACTAATCCCTCTTTCTTTTTGGTGGGGGGTGGGGGAGGGACCGGTTTAGCCCAGGGATTCCTAACGTACTTTTGACGAAAACCGCATTTGCCTTTTTGTCCTTAAAATGTAAATATAGATGCAGTGTCTCACAGTTTGAGAATTAAACATTTCTATATTAAATGCAATTTCTCTACCTTAAATACGAAAACCTATTGTTCTCTTTGTTGCCCTACTCCATCCAGTCTGACGAAGGACGTGTGGACAGGCTTATACCGGGCCGCAGACAGCGGCGGAGATCGATTCATGTGGAGCGGCTGTGAGAATAATACGCTGCCAAACCCACCCACGACACCGTACACCCCTTATTGCTACAGCATGAACAAGTCGTTTCAACTGAATCCATTGAACTGCACCACGAAACTTCCCTATATATGTCAGATAGAGGAAGGTAAGTTTGTGCCAGTGTTACCAACCGTCCGTCAATTGACATACAGTCCGTTAACATTTGACCCAAAATCAATAGTCCATAAAAGTCCGTTAAGAACTGTTAGGATAACCGCAACAAAACAAAAAAAAAAAAAAGGAAAAAAAGAAACATTGTAAGACATCTTTTTGAAGTTGAATGAACGGGATATCTCAACTTATGTAATTTTTTTCTGGCTTGTATGCTGATATTTAGGAGAAATTCCATAACATGGGCTCCCGCAAGTAGAGGCAAGGTGGGGCACTTGCACCCCCCCCCCCCCTGGATTGATTCATTAAAAACTTTTTTTAGACAAATATAGACACAAAATTTATTAAAGTAAAGAGAAAATAAAGAGAAAGTATTTTGCCCCCCCCCCTAGAAAATATTTTGCACCCCCCTAGAAAATATTTGCCCACCCCCTAGAAAATTTTCTGCGGGCGCCCATGTTCCATACTGATGTGAATGCCATCTCACGTTGAAAAATTGGTTCAGGCCTCGTGGTCCAATGTGCTGGAGTCAAAAGAAAGTCATTAAAAACATAGATAGTCCATGGTCTAATGAGTTGGAGTCAAAAGAAAGTCATTAGAAACAAAGATAGTCCATGGTCTAATGAGCTGGAGTCAAAAGAAAGTCATTAGAAACATAGATAGTCCATGGTCTAATGAGTTGGAGTCAAAAGAAAGTCGTTAGAAACATAGATAGTCCATGATCTAATAAGCTGGAGTCAAAAGAAAGTCGTTAGAAACATATATAGTCCATGGTCTAATGAGCTGGAGTCAAAAGAAAGTCGTTAGAAACATAGATAGTCCATGGTCTAATGAGTTGGCGTCAAAAGAAAGTCAATAGAAACATAGATAGTCCATGGTCTAATGAGTTGGCGTCAAAAGAAAATCGTTAGAAACATAGATAGTCCATAGTCTAATGAGCTGGAGTCAAAAGAAAGTCGTTAGAAACATAGCTAGTCCATGGTCTAATGAGTTGGAGTCAAAAGAAAGTCGTTAGAAACATAGATAGTCCATGGTCTAATGAGTTGGAGTCAAAAGAAAGTTGTTAGAAACATAGATAGTCCATGGTCTAATGAGCTGGAGTCAAAAGAAAGTCGTTAGAAACATAGATAGTCCATGATCTAATAAGCTGGAGTCAAAAGAAAGTCATTAGAAACATAGATAGTCCATGTTCTAATGAGTTGGCGTCAAAAGAAAGTCATTATAAACATAGATAGTCCATGGTCTAATGAGCTGGAGTCAAAAGAAAGTCATTAGAAACATAGATAATCCATGGTCTAATGAGCTGGAGTCAAAAGACACTAGTACTTAGAAACATAGATAGTCCATGGTCTAATGAGTTGGCATCAAAAGACACTAGTAATTAGAAACATAGATAGTCAATGGTCTAATGAGTTGGAGTCAAAAGACAGCCATTAGAAACAAAGATAGTCAATGGTCTAATGAGTTGGAGTCAAAAACAGTCATTAGTAACATAGATAGTCCATGGTCTAATGAGTTGGCGTCAAAAGACAGTCATTAGAAACATAGATAGTCCATGGTCTAATGAGTTGGCGTCAAAAGACAGTCATTAGAAACATATATAGTCCATGGTCTAATGAGTTGGCGTCAAAAGACAGTCATCAGAATCTTAAATAGTCGTTTGAATATATTTCTTTCGTTTTCTTTGTCAATTTTATTTCTAAAAGTTTGTTCATAAAAATGTGTGCCTCTCAGTAAAAAAATGAAGAGATTTATAGAAAATGTTCCGTTGTTGGCAACACTGAATTGTAGCAATCTACGCCATGAAATACGTCAGACACACAAGCAACTGTTGAGGCCCCTCTAAAGCTATGTTATATTTACAAGGGGCCTTACTTACGTCAGCGCGTTGTTTGTTCTAAACTTTTCGGTTGTGGAAGGGGGGGGGGGGGGGGGAAGGCCGACATGACTAAAATAAGATTTAATTTTAAAAAAAAACAGTTTTAGAAAACCAGAAGCTGCAACATAGATTAGGCAACACTGGCAATAAACAACAACTTTGATCCGGGTTCAATTAGGGCAGAATATCAACGGCTGCTCATTCGTTATCACGAACGCCTCTCTATCAACACAGGACAGTGCTGGTTTCTCCCAGTGGAAGACCACAAGTTCAGGGAGGTCAGTAGCAATTCATCCAGTGCGGACTTGAACGGTTGTGCAAGGCTGTGCAGGAATTACATCGATCCAACAAGCGAGTGCTGGGGGTTCTCAGGTGAGTGGTTCATGTACAGGAGTCTCAGGTGAGTGATTCACGTAAGGGTGTCTCAGGTGAGTGGTTCACGTACAGGATTCTCAGGCGAGGGATTCATGTACAGGAGTCTCATGTGAGTGGTTCACGTACAGGATTCTCAGGTGAGTGATTCATGTACAGGTGTCTCATGTGAGTGGTTCACGCACAGGAGTCGCAGGTGAGTGATTCATGTACAGGAGTCTCAATGAGTGGTTCACGTACATGATTCTCAGGTGAGTGATTCATGTACAGGTGTCTCATGTGAGTGGTTCACGTACAGGAGTCGCAGGTGAGTGATTCATGTACAGGAGTCTCAGGTGAGTGATTCATGTACAGGATTCTGAGTTGAGAAGTTCATGTGAAGGAAATCCGGCGATTTTCTTTAAAAAAAAAAATAATTCATTGATGTTTGGCGACGAAAACACTTTTCTATGATTTTACACCCTTGATGCACTTGTAGCACACACACATACACACATACAAATATGCACACTCACACACGAACACATGCACATATGCTCACACACACACACACGAACACACACACACACACACACGAACACACACACAGATACACAAAAACACACCCACACAAACAAACTCACACACACACACAGAATGAGGAATGCTTCCTGTGGGGAATTTTATGTATTTGGATCTATCAGTGTTGATGTCTTTAATTTGCAAGCGATCTTCAAATATGTCGAATTTCCTTGTAGGGAAATAATGGTTTCACCGTTTGCAAACGAATGAGTTGGTGTAATTCCTTTGAGATTGGATCAAGTATTTAAATACATTCACTTATTCCTCTTTAAATTGATACCTATTATTTTATATACATTTTTTTTATCTAGAGGAGAACAACGTCTGTGTGCTGTACAACAGCTCAGCGCGACACAGCTTCTTACATGAGATGGACGTGTATCTGGAAGTAGTGACGTCATCTACTGTTTATCTGAAGATATGCACAGGAGGTAGGCAGGACAAATGCAGTTTAAAACAAGAAATGTAGTCACGTGACAAAACTCACATATGGCCGCATAAAAACTACCGTCTAGTGTCATTTTGTCAAGGAACATGTCCAGCATAAACAGCTGAAAGACACGTATAATTACCGCATAGAAAAGCATGGAAATTATATTTTTATAGCTTACTATACACTTCAAGTAACATTTAAAAAAAAAAAAAAAAATTTCACCAATACTGTATAAAGTCCCAGGAAAGTATAGAAATCTGTTTTAAAAAATCAACTTAAATTTCCATAAACGTTTACAACACATTTTCAATTTTCATAATCTTTGTATCTACGTGTAGCAGTATAAAACTTGTTGACATCGTCACAATCTTTACCTCTACATGTAACAATATAAAAACTTGTTGGAAAATCCTATAAAAAAAAGGACACTTTTTGATGTGATCATTATTTCAAAAGTAAACCACCTGAAACAAAATTCCGTAAGTTTAGATGTTTATCACTGAAGTTAAAACAAGGGCTCCGATGGAGATCCGTCCAATAAGGTGGCGTTTTAAATTATATTTTTATAGTAGGACCCCTAATATTTCATTATAGAAATAATCAAGTTACATTTTGAAAGTTGTCCTATTAAAATCGGTTGATAAATTATATCTCTTAAAATTAATGTAAGAAATTATAACGTAAAGAAGGAAAATAAAACTAGTGTCCACGACCTCGTCAGTGGTGAAGATTATTATTTCAAAACCCTCCAGTTTTCTAATATAGATTTTCAAGTGCAATTACAATAATTTTGATCTAAATCTATACATTGTTATTTTATTTACATAACTCATTAAAAGAATACATATACCTTGTATTATTCTCCCTCGGGTTTTTCTCCCCCTTTTGTGTATCTTTTTTGTAATTACGCGATATTGTTTGTCATAAGTGGTGAGATATTTGTCATTAGGAAGGATGTTGTGAAATAATACTTTTTTTGAAAGATAGTGCTCCTGAGATTGTGTTCCTGAGATTGTGCTCCTGAGATTGTGTTCTTGGGATTGTGTTCCCGAGATTGTGTTCCTGAGATTGTTTAGGATGGAAGAAACGCATTTCGGGCCATGGGGAATGCCTGGATCCGGAGAGCCAGGTGGACTAAGAAAAGTGTTTCTGATGTGAAGATGTTTAATGAGATGACGCGTATTGTTTGTGTTCCGTCGGGAATCAATCGAGACACAACTTCATCATTAGTAACATTAGTCAGAAGATGGCCGCCCCAGGGTGCCTCTGCCCCCTGTCAGTATTTCTCATTGCTTCAACCCGAACGCGGCCCTCCCCGTATTACTCATAAAAGAAATACTGAAATTTGGGCCCTGACAAATATTAAGGTCCCATGTCAAAATACGCTTGATCATCCAAATATTTCGCCTTGTCCAAGGTTGACGAGCTGTAGATCTCAGAGTGTGACGAATATTGACCTTACCTCTACTCTGATTGTCGGACGACCATTAGGATCTCCAAGTTTCTCTGACTAGTCCAATTCTATTATGGAAATAAAATGTCAACACCCGTAATCCTATGGACAGCCATTAATTGTCCAGTCTGTAATTTAAATTTATGGTGGCGGAATGTTCCGCTTGTCAGACGGTTGTCTGTAAACGTGCACATTTTTCCACCAGCTCAAAACTCCTCTGTAATATATCACTTGTTTCAAAACATTTGTCACCAAATACACCCCCAAAAGCAACATGTATATCATGTAACAAAACAAACGTGTACACACTGCTACACCCAAATGTTCACATAAATTATCCACACACAAATTACAAGCCCCGCCTCCCAACGCGCGGACAACACTCACCTCACAACGCGTGGACAAGACTCACCTCCCAACGCGTGGACAACACTCACCTCCCAACGCTTGGACAACACTCACCTCCCAACTCATGGACAACACTCACCTCCCAACTCATGGACAACACTCAGCTCCCAACTCATGGACAACACTCAACTCCTAACTCATGGACAACACTCACCTCCCAATTCACGGACAACACTCACCTCCCAACTCATGGACAACACTCACCTCAACAACAAATTCAAATTCTTCAATAAATTCAAAGTCTGTACAATGTCTGCTCTTTGCGCGCTTCCGGCTCTCGTGACAAAATGCATCAACACAATAATTTGTCTTCCCCAACCCCGCATGGCATAATTTATCACAAATAACATCCTTTCTCCTCCCTAACCCCACATCAGGGAAAACGCTCACCTCCTCCACGGAATCTATGTAACAACGGTCAACCCCGTTAGTCACAACAAGAGTCTGAGATGGACTCAACAACACCACGGTTCTCAATCCCTGAGCAACTCGTGTCATTCACACTTCAACCTTCGACGATTTAACTATGGCCCTCATAGCTCGACGTGAAGTTATTATCAATGAATTCAACTTTGTTGAATCTTTGCCCCCGGTCTCGGGACCGCCCTTGGCAAATTCACTATCTCAACCTCGTGACACCCGTAATTTGTCCAGGTCCTCACACCCTCAAAACACATTACGAAATCCAGATTTTTTTTCTACTTCTAATCATCCCTCTTGCAAAAGATCCAAATTATATCTCGTACATCATGAAATTACATATTTTTTACATCATTAATTGGTGGAGCATCAATAACGCTATGTGAAATATCAATATAACTGGACTCACACTCAATATTTGTATCAAATTCTTCATATGAATCATCCACTTCAAATTCTCTCTCTTGTAAAAAATAAAAAATCCTATCTGGTGCATCATTAAAATTCATATTGTGCACATCATCACAATTCATATCTTTTACGTTGTCAAAATTCATATCTTGTACATTGTCAAAATTCATATTTTGTACATTATTAAAATTCATATCGTGGACATTGTCAAAATTCATATCTTGTACATAGTCAAAATTCATATCTTGTACATTGTCAAAATTCATATTTTGTACATTATTAAAATTCATATCGTGGACATTGTCAAAATTCATATCATGTACATTGTCAAAATTCATATCTTGTACCTTTACAAATTGTGTACTCCTTGCTTCTACTCTGTGTTCTATTAATATTACCTCCTCCCTCGATGATACGAACAACTTATCGTCCCTACACTCAGTTATAACTGCCGGAATATCATCAGGATAACTGATCTCCTCCACAATCTCTGTAATATCCCCATTTTCCTCATTTTCCCTGGCTGACAAAATGATTTTATTCCACTCAACTTCAACTACTACACTCCCAGGTTCGTTAATCTATTCCCCAGTTTCTAATTTTTCCTCTGTTTTTTCCAACTTAACAAAATCCGGCTTATCTGCCCTTGTGTCTTCATAATAATCCTCACCTATACCTAACTGAAAAAATTCCCATTCATCATTTGCCCTACTACCGTTTTTTCAGTTTGATTATTAGTATGAGATAACTTTACCCACGACTTGCTCTCTCGGCACCATTTAAGTTCATTCCCCTTAATATCCGCTAATGACATCCCTGTTTCTATTTTATCCTCATCTATATTTTCCCAAGTCTTCTTCTTATAATTCCACCTAAATTGGGTTTTTTTCAGTTTCCCCTTCTGCCAAGTAATCATTATCTTCTATTTTCCCTTCTGACCAGTCATAATATATATCGTACGGATTAATGCACATAATACTCACTATATACTCTATTCTACTACTAGCCCAACCTTCTTCTGCTTCCCCCAATGACCAATCACTATAACAATAACTATTGTAAACTAGCTATACCGTCTATGCTACTACTACACGCCCATTCTTCCCCGCCTCAATCACTATAGTCCATTGGGTGGCCAGACCTGTAGTAACTTAGAGCCATTTTTAAAATAAAAAAAAATTGTTGAGATCCGCATTGAAGCACTATGGGTCACGACCCCACTCGCAATGAAAAATTCCTTTTGTGATTTATTTTTTAAAATGACTTTTTATTCGAATTTAATGATTTAAACATTTCAATTGTTTTAACCCTAACCTTATGTTGAAGAAATATATGCGTTACAGTTACACAATTGAAGAAATATATGCGTAACAGTTACACAATTAACAAATATTTAAATATGTAAAATTTATGAATAGAAACACACTGCATATATACTCATAATCATAGTGAACATTAATTGTTATGATTCTGCTGAGAAGCCTTTGAACTAGCAAGTTTCTTTAAATCTGGTCGGTAGCTAGTAGTTGTGGTGCGAAGAAGTTCTGTCAGATGCTGGTTACTAGTTACTGCTCGATGCTTTGATTTTATGAACTTCATTGTGGAGTACAAAGATTCACAGCAGTAGGTTGTACTGAAAATGGATATAAGTTGGCAACTAGCTTTCTTAAAAGTTGAGGATATTTTACTTCTGGCACCAGCTTCCACGAACTTTCATTTATTTTTTATATTATATATTTCAAACGAAAAGTTTTAATTTCATAAATTATTCGCGAACCGCAATGTGAACACAGAAGAGCCGCATGCGGCTCGCGGGCCGCGGTTTGACCACCGTTGCAATAGTCACTGTGATAAAATTCATGACTACTGCTTTCTTCTGCCTATATTACTGCCTTTCATTTTGCCTCTCTGCTTGCTTCTTTTATTCTCATCGCTTCAAATGCTATTCTCTCCTTTCCACCTCTTGCTGCAATTTCCTCATTTGACTCTTCAGCTAATTTCTCTGTATTAGCTTCCCTTTCCGATGCCTCTATTCTTATTCTTTTGATCCTCTCATGTGATTCTCTATCTAATTTTTCTTTCTCTTTTATAGCTAATCTATCTAATTTTTCTTTTTCTTTTATAGCTAATCTATCTAATTTTTCTTTCTCTTTTATAGCTAATCTATCTAATTTTTCCTTTTCTTTTATAGCTAATCTATCTAATTTTTCTTTCTCTTTTATAGCTAATCTATCTAATTTTTCCTTTTCTTTTATAGCTAATCTATCTAATTTTTATTTTTATTTTATAGCCAATCTATCTAATTTTTCTTTTTCTTTTATAGCCAATCTATCTAATTTTTCTTTCTCTTTTATAGCTAATCTATCTAATTTTTCTTTCTCTTTTATAGCTAATCTATCTAATTTTTCTTTCTCTTTTATAGCTAATCTATCTAATTTTTCTTTTTCTTTTATAGCTAATCTATCTAATTTTTCTTTCTCTTTTATAGCTAATCTATCTAATTTTTCTTTCTCTTTTATAGCTAATCTAATTTTTCGTTTTCTTTTATAGCTAATCTATCTAATTTTTATTTTATAGCTAATCTATCTAAGTTTTCTTTTTCTTTTATAGCTAATCTATCTAATTTTTCTTTATTAGCTTCTCTTTCTGCTACTCTTTCTTCTCTTTATAGTCTTTCTAATTTGTCCATGCCATATTTTATAATCGCCCCCCCCCCCACCTTTTTTTCCCTAATCCTAGCGCTACTGCCTCCTGCCTAAGTTCTTCTTCAATTGTTTTCATTCTCAAGTTTACAGGTTATATGGTATTACTAAAATTTTCACCTATATAAACTTCACGCAAACAGAAAAAAATCTAACTTAATTTCTGGTTATACAAATATCAATTATATGGAAAAAAACATTCTAATGAGCTTAACTTAAGCATAATATCACTCCACAATATATATAATTTAAATTAATTACCCGGACTCAAACACAGCGTAGGTGACTTGCTTCGTACGACTGCAAAAACAATAGTGGTGGTGGTGTCAAGAAACAGCGGCACAGCAACAGGTAAACACCGCAGCAGTGGGGTACAATATCAGGAAGAGACAGGAACCGCAGCGTACAGCAACAGCTGGACAAAGTAGCAGCGACGCCGAGGAGCAGCGGTTACAGGAACAGCGGTTACAGGAAACAGCAGGTACAGGAATAACGGGTACAGGAACAGCAGATACAGGAAACATCAGTTACAGCGGCAGCAAGTGAGTACCGGAACACAGCAACTGGATTACCTCAACTGGCGTACTTGAGTATACGGTGGTAGGCAGGCATGGTACAGGGACTCTCACAGGTTTTGACATAAACCAATGATTCGTCTCAGGAACGGACGCACATGTCTACACATTCAAATGTCATAGTACGGCTCTTTGAATAACTTAGAAAATTTCCGGTGAATAAGGCACAAGGCATCAACTACGCCATCTATAGTTTTAGACAAGCCCCCATGTCAAATATTCTGTTGCATGACAGAATATTCTCGTTGTCTAGGTCTTCTGATGCCTGTCAATTATTCGACTAGTCTATTATTTCACTTCACAATGACGGTCTCTCTCTCTCTCTGTCTCTGATAAATAACACAATGTCCAATGTACACTAACAGTACTTTATTATAGATGCTATATAATCATATGATTCATTTGACATTAGGATGATGTGTACAAATATAACTCCAATGCAGAGAAGTAGATCTACAAAGGCTTGCAATTAATTACAGATACCAAAATCAGTCAATCCATTTTCAGAGCAATGTAAACGCGACCTCTCAAATCCAAGTTATCTCTCGCACTGCCCTCTTAGTTCACTCTCCAGTCTGCGAACATAATACAGCCCCCACTCCCCGCTCAAAAAGTTGTCTCCACTTTAAAAATCTCAAAAATCCACGCATCCGTCCGTGATATTAAAAGCGTTCACACTCGCTCACTTACCACCTTTCGTTACAAAATCATAACACCCCAACTCTCCCTGATTTCATGACCTTGAACGGGACAGTAAAAACAAATTCCAGAATAATTTCCAGTTCGTCTTAACCTAATGTCTCAATGCAAACCTTGACTTCTTCTAACACTATGTCAATTGCCAATGTCTCCCTGCAAACCTTGCCTTCTTCTAACACTATGTCAGTTGTTCTAAGAATTGGTTGATGGCAATATACTTCTCGGCCTTAGCTACTCTAGCGGTCAAGGTGCCTCGGTCCCAACAAGATTTTTTGCATTCTACCAGTTTCCCTGTTGAGGAGTTGATTCAGAAGTGTTACCAACCCTCGTCATTTTGTGCAAGTGCAGCGATAGACTGAATAGCCCGAGAAAAGGTGACATTTGAAGTGGGGTTTCTTGCAGCAATGCAACTTCCACCATTCGGTCATGGAGCAATGCAACGTCCACCATTTGGTCATGGGGCAATGCAACGTCCACCATTCGGTCATGGGGCAATGCAACGTCCACCATTCGGTCATGGGGCAATGCAACGTCCACCATTTGGTCATGGGGCAATGCAACGTCCACCAATCGGTCATGGAGCAATGGTGATTTCCGTTAAAACAAAATCATTAACAATCTTAGTTTTTTAAAATGTTTCTTATTTGACATATTCTAAAGTATAACAAATCTAAAAACAAAACCAAACTGACAACAGTTTACATCAATGGTTCCCACGAGTGTGTTTCCCATTGGCTCCGTGGCCGCCACAGGAATTTCCTAAACTATTAACTTGTAAGATATATGATATATGTCAGGGGCTACCCCATAGACAAATTAAAATGTAAAGAAAAAAATGTCCTTGTGAAGTCTTTGAATGTCTTTTGCAGGTGAAAGGACCAACATGAATCCCGTCCCAAGTGATCCAAAGGAGAAACCTGAACCAGAGAACTGTACTCAGCCTCAGAAGGAAGAAGGTAGTTAATGAAATAGTTTTAATACTAGAGCTTCAAGGGATAATGTAGTTAATGAAATAGTTTTAATACTATGGTTTCAAGGGAGAAGTTAGTTAATGAAATAGTTTTAATACTAGGGCTCCATGGGAATAGGTAGTTAATGAAATAGTTTTAATACTAGGGCTCCATGGGAGAAGGTAGTTACTGAAATAGTTTTAATACTAGGGCTCCATGGGAGAAGGTAGTTAATGAAATAGTTTTAATACTAGGGCTTCAAGGGAGAAGGTAGTTAATGAAATAGTTTTAATAATACTATGGCTTCAAGGGAGAAGGTAGTTAATGAAATAGTTTTAATACTAGGGCTCCAAGGGAGAAGGTAGTTAATGAAATAGTTTTAATATTAGGGCTCCATGGGAGAAGGTAGTTAATGAAATGGTTTTAATACTAGGGCTCCATAGGAGAAGGTAGTTAATGAAATGGTTTTAATACTAGGGCTCCGTGGGAGAAGGTTTTAATACTAGGGCTTAACAGGGTGCAGTTGTTTTTTTACTCCGGGTCCGGGAATTTTGAGAAAATACCCAGTTTATCCAAGCGTTAGAAAAAAAATAATTACAAGAGTTAACTTCTAATTTTCTATAATATATGCCGGCCTTTAAACAATATTCCAACAAGCAGTCCTACAGACAGTCCTACACCGTACCCGTGGCCCATTATTGATTAATATAATAGTCACCTTCTAAAGAACAAAAAAATTAAATTATTTACCTGTGTTCAACCGTCACCCATGACGTCACGCATGACGCTCTCTGCGTGACAGCCTTTTTTCACTCAGTACTATTGATATAAAACATGTGGAATTGGGGGAAGAGTGGTTTTGAAGAGGAAACAGGACACACAAGAAGCAAAATATATATTAGAGGTTCTAGTCCATTGGTTCTTAACCTGGGTTCGATCGAACCCCAGGGGTTCGGTGAGTCAGTCTCGGGGTTCGGCGGAGGTCAAGACACAAACCCGACTCATATGATTCGTGATCGGATTTATATTTTATTTTTCCTATCAAGAAGGGTTCGGTGAATGCGCATATGAAACTAGTGGGGTTCAGTACCTCCAACAAGGTTAAGAACCACTGTTCTAGTCGTTCTCATCAGAAGAGGGTAATTGGTGGACTTTTAAGAACTATTTATTCAGATTTACCAGAGAGAGGGTAACAAGAGGGAAACATATTTTTTAGTCATTCTTTTTATCTCACCAGGGTTAAGGTAATCAGTTAAATATTTCTAATATTCTACTAAGTCTCCCCAAAGAGAAGGTAATTAGCAAATATTTCTAATATTCTACTCAGTCTCACCAGGGAGAAGATAATTAATGTAGTTTGTATCACATTCTAATTCATCTTCACTCACTAGGGAAAGGTTTATTAGTGAAATAGTTTCAATCTGTGGTAAAAAAAAACAACGAAACAAACAAACATATTTCTGCATTTTAATTTTATTTCAGCTTTTCCTCGAATTTTAAAATTAAAAATTATTTTTTTAATGAAATAAATGACCTTGTTTTTTTCCAAAATGTCTTACTTTATTTACAGTATTTTTTCTATCCGTACAGACCATGAAATGACTATTTTCCCCCAAAACAATAAATTTGAGACTTTCAGCCAAAACAAAAGCTTGATAAGAAAACAACCAAATGTTCGGATAGCGTCAATGTGTATTCATTTTTGTACTGCGCTTTTGGGTTACGGGAAATGTGACAGTGCCCAACGTTTTTTTTTTTTTTGTTTTCCCCTTAAATAATCCTTCTTATAACCTACCTCTAATATGGAAAGTATGTTTCTTGAAACCTCTTAGCCTGGCAACAAGATGGCGTGTGTTACTGTGACTGCGACCAACCGCCGGTCATCCTAACCGCTGAATATCTCAGTCTGTCGACTGACGATAAGGTAACTGAACCATTGACTGGTGTTTTCGGTTGATATTTGGACGATAAGGTAACTGAACCATTGACTGGTGTTTTCGGTTGATATTTGGACGATGAGGTTACTGAACCATTGACTGGTGTTTTTTGGTTGAAATTAATTCTTGCTGGACACACTTTCATGTGGGCGTTGTTTATCTTAGTAGCCATATTTCACACTTAATAACATTATCATTAACACTATTCATTTTCTGTACAAAAAAAGAAAAGAAAAAAGTCTCCACCTTAATTTGACAGTTCTGTAATTCGTTGTTGTCTCTTCCTGTTTTCAGATTAATAAGATCGTGGACGAGTTGCTGGTGGACGCCAGCAACACGTCTGCGTCGTTCAGGAAGCTGAACAGCATTGATGACAAGAGGCCGAGCGCACAGAGCCTAGGCGCCCTGGGGATCGGAGTCATCTGTGTTGGTATGTTCACTTGGCTCTTCATTTGTTCTGCTTCATTACTCACACTCCTGCTCTTCGCTCACACGACTGTTTCTTTATTCACTGGGCTGTTTCTTTGTTCACCTGGCTGTTTCTTTATTGACTGGGCTGTTTCTTTGTTCACTTGGCTGTTTCTTTCTCTTGCAGCCCAAACCAATACACATATTAAGAAAATTAATAAAATAATAATTAAAATAATTTCTCTTTCCCAAAGATTGAATTAATAAAGACGCTTGCATTGTCGAATTTTTATATATTTTTTTTTTATGTTTTAAAACTTCATATATAATTTACCTCTCATGCAATTAAATGATTGCTCATTTTGCCCAGTGTTTGGGGGTCTCGTTCTGCTTGACCTGAATCGGCTCATCTCACACATCTCGTCAGTCTTCTGTAAGGAGGAGACCCAGACCAGCAATGAGTCGATACAACCCAGAGAAGCTGAGATAAACCTGTAACCTCAGTACTGGCATGTCTCCTTGGATATCATGGCCTCAGTACTGGCATGTCTCCTTGGATATCATTGTCTCAGTACTGTCATGTCTCCTTGGATATCATTGTCTCAGTACTGGCATGTCTCCTTGGATATCATTGTCTCAGTAATGGCATGTCTCCTTGGATATCATTGTCTCAGTACTGGCATGTCTCCTTGGATATCATCGCCTCAGTACTGGCATGTCTCCTTGGATATCATCGCCTCAGTACTGGCATGTCTCCTTGGATATCATCGCCTCAGTACTGGCATGTCTCCTTGGATATCATTGTCTCAGTACATTGTAACGAAAAAATATCAACTCAAACTGTGATAAAATATATTCATTAATATCATCCGATGCATACTTTGTTTCACAATCTCTGCCTATCTTAGCGAGCTAGCATCTGATACAGCGCTTCTTCTAGTCATTAATTTGTCATTTAACATAACACATACAATTTTGGTGAATACTTGATGAACAAAAGCTGTACAGCTATGCATTCCATACACATATGCCTTTAAACACCATCACATTTTGTCCTGTCTATATTTAAAATTTCAGATATTTTTACTAGAACAGTGTGAACAATGTCATAATTATAGTTTGAGAATTGTTTAAGTGAAGTCAAAATAAAGTGTTTTTAAATATTCCGAGATTTGAAAAACATTTTGCTTCCTTTTATTTTTTGTGTTTAAAGTTTGAATGTTCAAATAATCAAAATGTTAAAATGATTAAAAGTTCAAATGATTAAAAGTTTAAATCCAATGAATTATGTTCAAATAACTTTGTATAAACACAAGTCTGTACACAACCTAATAATAATTTTAAAATGGGATTTAAAAAAAAAAATTTTTTCACGTTTATGTAGAAAGAGTGAGAGCAGAGTTTGTTAGAGAAGGAATCATTGAGAACATCGAGTAGTTCACCGAAGTTGTAGCTTTAGGTAGTTGTAGCTGTAGGTAGTTGTAGCTGTAGGTAGTTGTAGTTGTAGCTGTAGGTAGTTGTAGCTGTAGGTAGTTGTAGTTGTAGCTGTAGGTAGTTGTAGTTGTAGCTGTAGGTAGTTGTAGCTGTAGGTAGTTGTAGTTGTAGCTGTAGGTAGTTGTAGTTGTAGCTGTAGGTAGTTGTAGTTGTAGCTTTAGGTAGTTGTAGCTGTCGGTAGTTGTAGCTGTCGGTAGTTGTAGTTGTAGCTGTAGGTAGTTGTAGTTGTAGCTGTGGGTAGTTGTAGTTGTAGCTGTGGGTAGTTGTAGTTGTAGCTGTAGGTAGTTGTAGTTGTAGCTGTAGGTAGTTGTAGTTGTAGCTGTAGGTAGTTGTAGCTGTCGGTAGTTGTAGCTGTCGGTAGTTGTAGTTGTAGCTGTAGGTAGTTGTAGTTGTAGCTGTGGGTAGTTGTAGTTGTAGCTGTAGGTAGTTGTAGTTGTAGCTGTAGGTAGTTGTAGTTGTAGCTGTAGGTAGTTGTAGTTGTAGCTGTAGGTAGTTGTAGTTGTAGCTGTAGGTAGTTGTAGTTGTAGCTGTAGGTAGTTGTAGTTGTAGCTGTAGGTAGTTGTAGTTGTAGCTGTAGGTAGTTGTAGTTGTAGCTGTAGGTAGTTGTAGTTGTAGCTGTAGGTAGTTGTAGTTGTAGCTGTAGGTAGTTGTAGTTGTAGCTGTAGGTAGTTGTAGTTGTAGCTGTAGGTAGTTGTAGTTGTAGCTGTAGGTAGTTGTAGTTGTAGCTGTAGGTAGTTGTAGCTGTCGGTAGTTGTAGTTGTAGCTGTAGGTAGTTGTAGTTGTAGCTGTGGGTAGTTGTAGTTGTAGCTGTAGGTAGTTGTAGTTGTAGCTGTAGGTAGTTGTAGTTGTAGCTGTGGGTAGTTGTAGTTGTATCTGTAGGTAGTTGTAGTTTTAGCTGTGGGTAGTTGTAGTTGTAGCTGTGGGTAGTTGTAGTCACGCAGAGAGCATAACTGAGTGTTACGGCGTCTCTGGACTTTAGGCTTTCAGTCTAATGCCGACTGTTGCTTCATGGGCAGTTAGTGGGCAATGGGGCACTTAGTGGGAAATGCAAGATAAAACCTGATGGAATCTGAAATAATTTAATAGAATCTGATGATTTTTGTAGAATCTAATTATCTGATTAATGATTTTGACTTTTAAGACTATCTCATAGAGTATTAACGGATAGTATTCTGATTATATCTGAAGGGGAAATTTATACCCTAACGTAGTTACAACTTTTATCCGTTGGTGTGATGAAAATTCTCCTCAGTTGAATGTCCCGAAAAACCAAAGAATGGTTGTCGATTTCCAGGAAAGGAGCTCACTAACTTACAAATCTCTAAGTAGAGACATATAAGTACATTGGTGTCACCATTAATAATAAATTAACATGGCATGAACACGACCTAATTCTCTCTGTCTCTCTCTCTATATATATATTTTATATATATATATATATATAAATAGCTCGTCCTACGCATCCGATGATGACTAAGGCAATTTTAGACTTGCGTAGTAGCCTTGACTTGAGCTGTATATTGCTTAAAGTGAGGGAGGGTTGCTCAATTCGCCAGCCTCACTCTCTCGTCCTTGCCTATTTGATCCAATGGCAAGACTTAGACAAGACGAATGGAAATAGACCAGGATGCACTGGATGACCAGCAGTAGCTCAGTTCATAAGCCTCACTCTCTCGTCCTTGCCTATTTGATCCAATGGCAAGACTTAGACAAGACGAATGGAAATAGACCAGGATGCAGTGGATGACCAGCAGTAGCTCAATTCATAAGCCTCACTCTCTCGTCCTTGCCTATTTGATCCAATGGCAAGACTTAGACAAGACGAATGGAAATAGACCAGGATGCAGTGGATGACCAGCAGTAGCTCAATTCATAAGCCTCACTCTCTCGTCCTTGCCTATTTGATCCAATGGCAAGACTTAGACAAGAGGAATGGAAATAGACCAGGATGCAGTGGATGACCAGCAGTAGCTCAATTCATAAGCCTCACTCTCTCGTCCTTGCCTATTTGATCCAACGGCAAGACTTAGACAAGACGAGTGGAAATAGACCAGGATGCAGTGGATGACCAGCAGTAGCTAAATTCATAAGCCTCACTCTCTCGTCCTTGCCTATTTGATCCAATGGCAAGACTTAGACAAGACGAATGGAAATAGACCAGGATGCAGTGGATGACCAGCAGTAGCTCAATTCATAAGCCTCACTCTCTCGTCCTTGCCTATTTGATCCAATGGCAAGACTTAGACAAGACGAATGGAAATAGACCAGGATGCAGTGGATGACCAGCAGTAGCTCAATTCATAAGCCTCACTCTCTCGTCCTTGCCTATTTGATCCAACGGCAAGACTTAGACAAGACGAGTGGAAATAGACCAAGATGCAGTGGATGACCAGCAGTAGCTCAATTCATAAGCCTCACTCTCTCGTCCTTGCCTATTTGATCCAATGGCAAGACTTAGACAAGACGAATGGAAATAGACCAGGATGCAGTGGATGACCAGCAGTAGCTCAATTCATAAGCCTCACTCTCTTGTCCTTGCCTATTTGATCCAATGGCAAGACTTAGACAAGACGAATGGAAATAGACCAGGATGCAGTGGATGACCAGCAGTAGCTCAATTCATAAGCCTCACTCTCTCGTCCTTGCCTATTTGATCCAATGGCAAGACTTAGACAAGACGAATGGAAATAGACCAGGATGCAGTGGATGACCAGCAGTAGCTCAATTCATAAGCCTCACTCTCTCGTCCTTGCCTATTTGATCCAATGGCAAGACTTAGACAAGACGAATGGAAATAGACCAGGATGCAGTGGATGACCAGCAGTAGCTCAATTCATAAGCCTCACTCTCTCGTCCTTGCCTATTTGATCCAATGGCAAGACTTAGACAAGACGAATGGAAATAGACCAAGATGCAGTGGATGACCAGCAGTAGCTCAATTCATAAGCCTCACTCTCTCGTCCTTGCCTATTTGATCCAATGGCAAGACTTAGACAAGACGAATGGAAATAGACCAGGATGCAGTGGATGACCAGCAGTAGCTCAATTTATAAGCCTCACTCTCTCGTCCTTGCCTATTTGATCCAATGGCAAGACTTAGACAAGACGAATGGAAATAGACCAGGATGCAGTGGATGACCAGCAGTAGCTCAATTCATAAGCCTCACTCTCTTGTCCTTGCCTATTTGATCCAATGGCAAGACTTAGACAAGACGAATGGAAATAGACCAGGATGCAGTGGATGACCAGAAGTTGCTCAATTCATAAGCCTCACTCTCTCGTCCTTGCCTATTTGATCCAATGGCAAGACTTAGACAAGACGAATGGAAATAGACCAGGAGGCAGAAGAGGATTAGCAGTGTGTCATGTGTGTTTCATGCTTTATGCGTTCTATGCCGTAGGAGCTGGCCGAATTTTTATTGTGTCAATGTCATACCACCTACGGGGACTCCATCTCCGGGATTTCAGAGTTTGCCTTCTCTTAGATTCTATTTACAAAAAGTCAACCAAAGACGTTTCTTTCTTTAAAAGTTATACTATTTCGGCGTTTTTAATCTAAATTCTTCATTTTAACTAAAATAAACTACTACAAATGACATTCGTATAGCATTGTCTAATGTGTCCCGGGTCCGAAAGGGGGCGCTGCGTGTCCGGGTCCATTTTGACTAGTGCTATTCGGATGTCATTTGTGGTAGTTTATTTTAGTTAAAATGAAGAATTAAGTTTACAAACGTATAGTACATTCAATTATCTTTCATGTGATACCAAATTATGTCTTACAAACCAAACAAAAATATTTTAAATCGTTTTTTAATCCCAACCTCTCAATTCTGGTACACGTGTACCAATAGGTGCAGCCTACAATAAAATTCCAACTTAAGGCTTATCCTCTGCAATCGAAATAATTGTAATAAAACTTTAAAAAGTTGTGCTATTTTATCGTCTTCAATGGTGTTCACTTATTTTGTGTTTTAATCTCTCATTAACACATATGCCAGTTTCGCTGTACCTTTTATTTGAATATAAACTTCAAACATCCTTATCAGTAGACACAGGGAAATAAGTAAAAATAATCATTGAAAAAATAGAGATACTAAATTTCTGTTATCTTAATAAGTAAATGAAGCCACGGGTTAATTTGTTTGACACGTGTTGAAGACGCTACAAACAACAAGACAAAAAGACAATAAGACTACAAGACAATAAGACAACAAGACAATAAGACAACAAGACAATATGACAATAAGGCAACAAGACAATAAGACAACAAGACAATAAGACAACAATACAATAAGACAATAGACAACAACACAATAAGACAACAGGACAATAAGACTACGAAATAATAAGAAAATAATAAGACACAAAGAAAATGAGACAAACAAGACGATAAGACAACAAGACAATGAGACAACAAGACAATAAGACAATAAAACAACAAGACAATAAGACAAACAAGACAACAAGACAATAAGACAACAAGACAATAAGACAACAAGGCAATAAGTCAACATGACACTAAGACAACAGGACAACTAAAGAATAAGACAACAAGACAATAAGACAATAAGACAACAAGACGATAAGACAACAAGACAATAAGTCAATAAGACAATAAGACAACAAGACAACAAGACAACAAGACAATAAGACCAATAAGACAAGACAACGCTCACGGCAAGTGTCATAAAAGGTTTTAATAATCATTCTTAACAAATTTGTCCAAGTGGTCAGACTTGGCTCAAGTCACATTCAATATAAGGTTGTCCAATCAGGTGGCTGGTGTGGTGGATGAGACGACCAATGTACCACAGGGAGGTGCAACATTTGACGACCAATCACAGGAGTCGATGAGTGAGTTGAAAACAAGATCTGTTGACGGTAGGGTTGTTGGCATAGGTCATTAAAGATTGAGGAGAGACAACAATGAATATATTCAATGGGTGGTGGTGGTGGTTGTGGGGGTGGGGGTCGTGGTCGTGGTGATGGTGGTGGTGGTTGGGAGGGGGTAATTTAAACTGATAACATTAAAAATAAATTGAAACTAAAAATACAAACTTGTGAAAATCCCCAAAAAGTCTAATTTTAATTTTAGACATATTTTAACGCTGGACACAAAAGAATGTGTTGAGTAAATGTACACAAGAATGAATGGACAGTTAACAATAACAAGTGCTTTTCAATAGATCTTGTCACGTGGTTGACTGGGCATAGACAGGGTGTAGACTGGGCATAGACAGGGTGTAGACTGGGCATAGACAGGGTGTAGACTGGGCATAGACAGGGTGTAGACTGGGCATAGACAGGGTGTAGACTGGGCATAGACAGGGTGTAGACTGGGCATAGACAGGGTGTAGACTGGGCATAGACAGGGTGTAGACTGGGCATAGACAGGGTGTAGAGATCTAAACTAAACTGTTGACCTCTCTTGTAACGTAAAATTTTGCTTAATAGAACCTTCTAGCACCCCATCCCAACCAGAACTTGCACAACCAAGCAAATACAAAAGACGCAGTATGGAACTGATGGACTCTGCTGATGGGATTGATGAAGCAGATTGGAACTGATGGACTATGATAGGGGATTGATGAATATCCTTAACAAAAATATATCCGCAGACCTTCTAGTTTCACCGGTTAGAAGCAGATGTTAAGAGTCGCAGACAATGAAAGCATGCTGCTGACCTCACACTATTAAGCTATAGGCAATGGCTTTGACTGCCTCAAACTCTAAACCTTCTGTAAGTCAAGAATTAAAGTCGTCATTTAATTAAGCATAGGAATTAGCACCCAATAATCTTAGGGTACGTAGTTGAAACCTGCCCAAGTACGTCTGGGTTTATATTTAGTATGTATTTATAGATCAGTACATATGATCGTACGTGCTGCGCAGTAGAGTCGTCCGAGATTGTTCCCGCTAGAACAAACGAAGTACGAGATGCAGTTGACCGTCGTGTCTGGATAGAAGCCATCTTTGCGCCCTAGGCAAATGGTTGTGTTGCCGCAGGCGTTGTGTCCTGACCCTGGCCTGTAGAGTGGAATGACAACAATATGATAATGCAATCGGGGGCTATATGTTAGAAAGTTGGCATAACTCAGATTAGATCGTTCCATTCAATTAACTAAGGAATATTGCAACGAATGAAGAACATATAAAAATATCAAAACATAAAATGTATCCTTCAGTTTAAGATAATCATACGAAAGTTAATTCACACAATCATTAAAGTATGTGCCTGTAGCTATAATCTTCGGAGTCAAAGCCATCGCATGACTTCTGGAGGCCCATGTCACTTTTCCTTGTTCCGCCCCTGCATTCAAAGTTGATCGTTGACATTTTTCAGCTCTGCGACTTTGGGTCCTTTAAAAACCCGAGTCCCCCGCCCCTTTGCATAGCCGCAGAGGATTGAAGGGTCCACAGGACGGTTATTACTATAATTCCTTGAGAGTTGCTAGACCTTCAAAGTTTCGGCCCCTGTTTATGAATCGTCCGGCTATTGGTAGCCTCTGTAAGGTCAGGTTCTTCAATTTGATTTTTTAAGAAAATAAACAAAACAACTTAAGTTTGTAGTGAGGAGATAAAGTTGACTTTGTTGAGATGATTCAATGACAGACATTTTTTATTAACGATACTTATCTTATCTCAACTCAGACCTGAAATAAACAGACAGCACTTTTTACATAACTTTCGTTTGTTCAAATTAAACTGAACTTGCAAAAAAATCATGTTCACCATATTGAAAACCACCCTTAATCAACACCTCCAACACATTCATTTTTTGGTAAAAACAGAAAATGAACTTACAACACACAGGTCATAGTGTCCCTGTCCAGCACTTTGCCAGTGTCGCAGAACTGGGTCTCCACCTGTTTGCTGGCGTTACAGAACTTGTGACCCCAACAGCCCACTTCCACAACCCACCCTTGGGGCTTCGTGAGACAAACCTCGTCTTGTGAAACTGAAAAACAATTCGAGGTGGTTCAGCAGAGCAATATCTAAGATCCTAGTTGGCGGGCCATGGCCAAACACAATTCGAGGTGGTTCAACAGAGCAATATCTAAGATTCTAGTTGGCGGGCCATGGCCAAGCACAATTCGAGGTGGTTCAACAGAGCAATATCTAAGATCCTAGTTGGCGGGCCATGGCCAAACACAATTCGAGGTGGTTCAACAGAGCAATATCTAAGATCCTAGTTGGCGGGCCATGGCTAAACAAAATTCGAGGTGGTTCAACAGAGCAATATCTAAGATCCTAGTTGGCGGGCCATGGCTAAACAAAATTCGAGGTGGTTCAACAGAGCAATATCTAAGATCCTAGTTGGCGGGCCATGGCCAAACACAATTCGAGGTGTTTCAGCAGAACACTATCAAATATCCTAGTTGGCAGGCCATGGGCATTTAAAAAAAAACATGAAGTTACTTTCATAAGACTTTTGTTTTAACACACATGTCAACTTATGTGCTGAATATCATAACGCTTTTGACATAATAAAATTAACAGATTTGATATTATAAACATCGGAGAGGATATCAAAAGACTACAGTTGTACCATTTCCCCCTCCGCCTCCCAATAAAACGTCTTGTTCCAAACATCCCATTCCTGTCCACTTACCCACAACACTGAATGACATACACATGACCGCCATAAGAAGCTTTACTGTTTGATCCATTTGGTTGGTTGACGCCACGAATGTTATAGCTTGTGATGTGGAAGGTTTCTCTTGTTGAGGAGCGCCAAGGTGAACCGGCCTAAACCGACCGACAGATGAACCACTGCAAAGACCTTATGGGCACCTGGATCACTGAATCATCGACTGTGCTGTGTAGCACCAGTTCCTGGGATTTTTCATGACACTGATTTATGTCTTATCTTTTTTATAGGAAACTTTGCTGCCGCAATTCTTTAACCTACATCACACAAACTTCCTGGAGATATAATATTTCCCAAGACATCCCTCCCCCTCCTCTTATTATATTGCTATCAATTTGGTTGAACTTATCGCTTCTGAATGTAAAAAATACATTGTTTTTTTTACAAATGTTTCTATCAAAACTATTACAACATCCGTGTTGTTGTTTTTTCCGTTTATTTTCTATTGAATTCTCGGAATTGATGACGTCATCAATTTGTTTTAATTTTTAAAAAAAAATTATTTTTTTTGTTTAAAGGAGTAATCAACATGAAATCCTGATAACAGGGAAAAAATGTTTTAATGTTTCAGATAAAACTTGAAATCATAAGATAAAAAGTCACATCCAATGCAAACAACTAATTTCTTATTATAATATTCGGCTCTTACGATTGCCAATTCTGGTTTTCTTCTACAATGCCTAAAAGTTGTTTTTTAATGTATACATTTATTAATATGATGACATCACTGTTTTCAACGTACCGATTACATTGGTGAAACAATAGCTGGAAGTCATGACTCTGAGAAGCTGGGCCCACTGCACTTTTCCCCACCACTGCGACACCTTGCTGGACCCACTGCACTCTTCCCACTGCTATGACACATTGCTGGACCCACTGCACTCTTCCCACTGCTATGACACATTGCTGGGCCCACTGCACTTTTCCCATCACTGTGACACCCGACTGGGTCCACTTCACTTTTCCCATCACTGTGACACCCGACTGGGCCCACTTCACTTTTCCCATCACTGTGACACCCGACTGGGCCCACTTCACTTTTCCCATCACTGTGACACCCGACAGGGTCCACTTCACTTTTCCCTTCACTGTGACACCCGACTGGGCCCACTTCACTTTTCCCATCACTGTGACACCCGACTGGGTCCACTTCACTTTTCCCTTCACTGTGATACCCGACTGGGCCCACTGCACTTTTCCCATCACTGTGACACCCGACTGGGCCCACTTCACTTTTCCCATCACTGTGATACCCGACTGGGCCCACTTCACTTTTCCCATCACTGTGACACCCGACTGGGCCCACTTCACTTTTTCCCATCACTGTGACACCCGACTGGGCCCACTTCACTTTTCCCATCACTGTGACACCCGACTGGGCCCACTTCACTTTTCCCATCACTGTGACACCCGACTGGGTCCACTTCACTTTTCCCATCACTGTGACACCCGACTGGGTCCACTTCACTTTTCCCATCACTGTGACACCCGACTGGGTCCACTTCACTTTTCCCATCACTGTGACACCCGACTGGGCCCACTTCACTGTTCCCATCACTGTGATACCTTACGTGAGAGAGCCGCTGGTCATAAATACCTTATAACGTCTATAATTCAGAAACACTTCTTGGAAATTATGCAGAGAAATAGAATGGTTCTGTTTGATTCTTTTCAAATTTTTTTTTTAAAGAGTACAACTCCGTGGATGTTGATTAGAGTATCCACTACTCTTATTGTGGATGTTGATTAGAGTATCCACTACTCTTATTGTGACATTGGTCAAATATAGCCTATGTAAGGGGAACAACAATAGCTGAAATTTTCGTTTTATTTTATTTGGGGTACATGTGGATGTGACAATTATGAGACCCACTGTAGAAGGAAAAAAAAAAGCAACACCGTTTGTTATTATGACCTTCTATGACCTCGCATTCAGGATGTGCTTAACCTTATGACCTCGCATTCAGGATGTGCTTAACCTGCTCGTTATCTTTCTTGTTACTTCGTCACTGCATGGTTTAATGTCTCTTCATATCTAATTAAAGATAAGATATTTCCCATTAGAACTATCTTTCTTGTTGTTACATCTGTTGTTTTTTTAAAGTCTGTTATTTTTTTACCAAATTTGAAACCCAAGAGGCTTAACATAATTTGTAACTTGACAACCGAGGACGGACTGTAAATAATGCTTACCGGAAATTTGTATGAAACCAATTTGTCCGAGGGAATGTTGTTGAAAAGGAATTTTTTTTTTCGGAAATGATATTTGTTCGAATTGATTTTTCTTTTAGTATTTCTCCATGAACATTTGATAACATGTATGAAGTAACACGTTTTATTCCTAAGCTTAACGGTTTAGTTTAGTTTTGTTTTGTTTGCTGGTTTGTTTATTTGTTTGTTTATTTTGTTGTCATTAAATCAATAAAATAGAAATCCATTTACACAATTCGATTTCAAATTTAAAATATACGTCTTTTTTGTCTTTCAATTTATAGCACAAGACGCAGAGCACAGGATAGGTTCGTTAACTCTGAACTAGGCTGTCGATAAACTAAAACTTGGTTGAGTCCCTGCAACAGTGCAACTAATTCAAACAAACTGAGCCTATTTTGATAGAAACGTGAAGCAATGGTTGTCATGTTAGAACTCATAAAATATTATGGCCCGCACAAGTTTTTCATAAAGTATTACGGCCCGCCTTACATTTTGAGTTGTGCAGTCCTGCTCTATAATACAGTTCAACACATTTGCATTAACACAACTTTTACATTTAAGTGCATTAACAGTACCAAACCGGAGATGTTTAGAATTGAGAGTGTAGTTACAAAATGGCTGGTGTATAGAAAGAGTGGTTAGTGTGCAGAAAGTGGCTGGTGTGTGGAGAAAGTGGTTAATATATGGAGATAATGGCTGATGTGTGGAGAAAGTGGTTAGTGTGTGGAGAAAATGGTTAGTGTGTGGAGAAAGTGATTAGTGTGTGGAGAAAATGGCTGGTGTGTGGAGAAAATGGTTAGTGTGTGGAGAAAGTGGTTAGTGTGTGGAGAAAATGGCTATGTGTGGAGAAAGTGGTTAGTGTGTGGAGATTATGGCTGGTGTAGTTGAAAATACAAAATAAGAGCTTTTAAATCTTCAAAAGTTATACTGGAACTTAAAGTAACATGTCTACAAATATATGGGAATCTGTTTGGATTATTTTGTTCACCCGTTTTAAAATGCGTACATCACGGATCGTCGGGTACTGATTTAATGGGCACTTCTTTGTTTTCTGGTTGTATTTAAATATTGGGCGTCATGGGTTTCGGGACCTCTGGCACTTTAAGGTAGTCTCGTATTGTAAGGGACTAAATAAAAAAATAAAAAAAATTAGCATATTCTATTAAATTAAAAAATTCTTTGTTGTATTTATTAAATGTGTTAATTTTTTGGCCTAAAGATTGATTTAATTAAATGCTGTCTTTCTGTTCCTAAACAAACATTTGGCGAATTATTCAAGAACAAAGAGATTTTTTTTGCTTCAGACATCGTTTGTCATTGACATCGACATTTGTAATCTATACGGAGAGCACCTACGTCAATAAGAATTTTGTTTTTTTAAAGAGAACGTCAGCACCCGACTAACACCAATAAGCATAAAAATTGATTTAAAAATGAAATATTACAAAATTAGTATTATCAGAATACGCTCTCATTTAGCTAAACACAGTAGTGGACAACTACGGCCCGTGGGCCGTAATTATGAAGCCCACTGAAAACTTTTAATCCGGTCCACAAGACTTTCCGAGAACTGGATTCACGTTTTCATATAATCTTACAATAATAATAACAATAATAACAGAGTTACAATAATAACAGTGTAACAATAACGGAAGTGTAACAATAATGGCAGTGTAACAATAATAACAGTGTAACAATAATGAAAGTGTAACAATAATAACAGTGTAACAATTATAACAGTGTAACAATAATGACAGTGTAACAATAATAACATTGTAACATTATGACAGTGTAACAATAATGACAGTGTAACAATAATAACATTGTAACAATAATGACAGTGTAACAATAATGACAGTGTAACAATAAATGCAGTGTAACAATAATGTCAGTGTAACAATTATGACAGTGTAACAATAATGACAGTGTAACAATAAATGCAGTGTAACAATAATGGCAGTGTGACAATAATAACAGTGTAACAATAACGGCAGTGTAACAATAATACCATTGCAACAATAATAACAGTGTAACAATTATAACAGTGTAACAATAATGACAGTGTAACAATAATAACATTGTAACATTATGACAGTGTAACAATAATGACAGTGTAACAATAATAACATTGTAACAATAATGACAGTGTAACAATAATGACAGTGTAACAATAATGGCAGTGTGACAATAATGGCAGTGTGACAATAATGGCAGTGTGACAATAACGGCAGTGTAACAATAATAACATTGCAACAATAATAACAGTGTAACAATAATGACAGTGTAACAATGATGACAGTGTGTATCCAAGGCCGTCTTAACAACATAGGAGGCCCTGGGCACAGCAATGCACTGGGGCCCCCTTAGCAACACAGCATACCTGGGCCGTGAGAAGGTGGGTGAAAGGGGGCAGTCGCCCCATGCTCAGACAGGGCTGGGGGGTGGGCAAACACTTCCTGCTCCCCACCAACTCACCAAGAGGAATGAAAATGTAAAAGAAAAATAAACATTCAATAAAGTTAAACTTCGATGAATTCAATTTATTGATACAAAAACAAAATCTTGCAAAATCAATAATATTTTAAAACATTAACAGAAATAAACTATAAATAATCACAGAGGATGATAAATTATCATTATGACAGATAGATAGAATAAATTATTTAACATAATCATTTGTGCAAATTTTTTGCAAAAATTATTTTATTATTGGTTTAAAGTCAATGGTCTTAAGGATGTCATTTTCCATGCAATGCACATAAGTGAAAGCCAGTTAAAACGTTTTTGTCCCATTGTACTGCTAAGCTGTTTCTAACTATTTTTTTTTCGATTCATATCTGGGAAAAGTAATAACCTGTTGACGAGAGTTATTCCCCTTTAAAAGTTTAAAAACTGTCCAACTTTGATTCGCATTTATCATATTAATTTTGGAATTTACTTATATATATTGTGGGTTAAAATTGGGAAATTGTGACTTTTAAATCCAATTAAATTGTCAAAATCTTTCAATATTCATTAAAAATATGTAAAGCATGATGCCTCTATAAGAATGAGTCTCCTAGAAACGTGGGGGCCTCTACAAGCGCGGGGCCCTGGGCCAGTGCCCACTGGGCCCATGCCTTAACGCGGCACTGAGTGTATCATTGTCAAAGTTTAATAATAACTAATCCCGAGTTAATCCAAAGATTTATTCCGATGCTAATTTTCGAAACGAACTCTGAGAGAATTTCCGAGTCTTAATTTCAATAACACATGCAGCAGGCCCTTTATTCCTTGAATATAAAAGTGTTGGGCTGCGATAAAGCAGGCCCTTTATTCCCTGAATATAAAAGTGTTGGGCTGCGATAAAGCAGGCCATTTATTCCCTGAATATAAAAGTGTTGGGCTGCGATAAAGAAGGCCATTATTCCCTGAATATAAAAGTGTTGGGCTGTGATAAAGCAGGCCCTTTATTCCTTGAATATAAAAGTGTTGGGCTGCGATAAAGCAGGCCCTTTATTCCTTAAATATAAAAGTGTTGGGCTGCGATAAAGCAGGCCCTTCATTTCCTTGAATATAAAAGTGTTGGGCTGCGATAAAGCAGGCCCTTCATTTCCTTGAATATAAAAGTGTTGGGCTGCGATAAAGCAGGCCCTTCATTTCCTTGAATATAAAAGTGTTGGGCTGCGATAAAGCAGGCCCTTTATTCCTTAAATATAAAAGTGTTGGGCTGCGATAAAGCAGGCCCTTTATTCCCTGAATATAAAAGTGTTGGGCTGCGATAAAGCAGACCCTTCATTCCCTGAATATAAAAGTGTTGGACTGCGATAAAGCAGACCCTTCATTTCCTTGAATATAAAAGTGTTGGACTGCGATAAAGCAGACCCTTCATTTCCTTGAATATAAAAGTGTTGGGCTGCGATAAAGCATACTATTCATTTCCTTGAATATAAAAGTGTTGGGCTGCGATAAAGCAGACTCTTCATTTCCCTGAATATAAAAGTGTTGGGCTGCGATAAAGCAGGCCCATTATTCCCTGAGCATTAATAATATGGCTAAGCCTGAAGCTCAGTAAATCATAATCTTTGGAATATAACAGCTAAAATTGGGCGAGGCTGAGCTATATTATTTGTGTGTACCATATTGTGTTCTTTCACAGATAAAGTCGTTCAGCCGACGCGTTCATTTGATTGTACTGTACTACTGACATTCAAGCGGCTCCACATCCTGTTTATAATATTGCATTCACACCACTTGAACGCCACCTCTGCTAAATTGAAAACAGTAAAGCACGCTATTTCCAAGAACTGTTTACTGGTACACAACACCGAAATAACGGTCTGATAATTTCAAAAACTCTATATTCTCAGAAAAAGTATGATGACAGTGTAACAATAGTGGCAGTGTAACAATAATAACAGTGTAACAATAACGGCAGTGTAACAATAATAACAGTGTAACAATAACGACAGTGCAACAATAATGGCAGTGTAACAATAATAACATGGTAACAATAATAACAGCTCAAGAATGGTAATATGCCCGTTTTAAATAGTTTTTACGGCTTTAACTCCATCAACTAAAGCTTTTTGCAGAAAAAATTGACATATTATTATTTTAATTTTTAAAAAACAATTTATCCTTTATTTATCCATGTGCTATTATTAGCTAAACCCGGAAGTATTCTTTGTGGAGCTCCTAATGAAGGTTTCTCATTTCCCGGATTTTTGCTTGACCCATGGAAAACGGGAACATAGTTCTCCTCATCACGGGATTTCTAGGGGTGAAAAATAATTTAATGATAAATCTATTATAACATGTCTTACACTATAAAAGATAGTTAATTATTTTCATAGTTGTGTTATTGTAATTTTCTGGGCTAATTCAGATAGATCGTACCTCATCATTAGGTTTAGGGATAGATTTAGGGTTCAGGTTAGGTTTAGGGATAGATTTAGGGTTCAGGCTAGGTTAAGGGATAAATTTAGGGTTCAGGCAACCAAGATGGCGGCCATGGTAAAAAACGCGGTACGATCTATCCGAATTTACCATTTTCTGTCCCACGGCAAACTAGCCTCTACTAATTCAATGGTTGAGGGTTTATTCTTTACCTCTGCGTTGAAAGCAGGCTTTGCTTTTCCCGCCGATTTGCTTATCCTGGGAAAAACGGGAAGGAAGCCACCGTCATCCGGAAATCCCAGGACATCGTGGGATATGCCAGGATCAAATTAATTTAGCTAAAAAATATAACATAACCGAATTAAACTGAAACATATTTGCTTTTGTGTTTTCATCGTTATTGTCAATTTATAAATGACCAAAGATATCGAGGGTGATTTGAGAGGTTTTCACTTGCTTCTTGTTGTTTTAATTTCCACCACTTTCCCCTCTAGTGATAGATAACTGGCTCATAATATGCTTTTTAAGCAACAGTTTGATAAAACCTGTCGAAAAAAAATTGTGCATTCTTTACAGAACGATGATTTTAGTTTCGAATCCGTCACTGAATATTCACAAACAATTTCGGAATGTTCATAAATGATTCTTTATTTGTTTAGTGTATGTCTTACTACAGACACTAAGAGTACTACTCTCTAAACAGAGACTGAAAGTATTACTCTCTAAACAGAGCCTGAGAATGCTACTCTCTAAACAGAGACTGAGAGTACTACTCTCTAAACAGAGACTGAGAGTACTACTCTCTAAACAGAAACTGAGAGTGCTACCGTCTAAATGAGAATGAGAGTGCTACTGTCTAAATGAGACTGAGAGTGCTACTGTCTAAATGAGACTGAGAGTGCTATGAAGGTGGCGTTTAGCCGAAACGTCCTTTTGATTGACCTGACTTTGAAAAAAAAATCCTAAAATCTCTTTTTCTACTATTTATTGGTCTTGATAGACACATTGAACTTCTCCTTGGACTTGCATTTGAATAAATTCCTAAGCCAAGAATAAAGATTCTTGTGGTCTTACAAACTAACCAGAATTTGAAGAGAGAGAGGCATTATATTTGACAGCAGTGGCGTAACTAGTGGGTTGCGGAACGCACCGGGTGACGCCATCCCAGACTTTGCAGAGAGAGAGGCATTATATTTGACAGCAGCGGTTGGGGGAGGGGGGGTTGATGTGCAGACCACACCAATTGGCACCATCCCAGACTGTGCAGAGGAAGGGTGAATCATACTTGACAGCAGTGGCATAGTTAGGGGGGGGGTTGGGGTGCACACTGCATCGGGTGACGCCATCCCAGACTTTGCAAAGGGAGAGGCATTATATTTGACAGCAGTGTCGTAGCTAGTGGGATGCTGACCGCGACGGGTGACACCATCCCAGACTGTACAGACAGCCCCATTCTGAAATAAAGCATTTATAAGAAGTGAGGACTCGTGTACATAACAAGTAAACATCTAGCAAAGTAGCACATATGTAATGGGACAGTTGCGATGTCAGGCCGCTACAGGTAGACATCTAGCAAAGTAGCACAGATGCAATGGGACAGTTGCGATGTCAGGCCGCTACAGGTAGACATCTAGCAAAGTAGCACAGATGCAATGGGACAGTTGCGATGTCAGGCCGCTACAAGGAGATATCTAGCAAAGTAGCACAGATGCAATGGGATAGTTGCGATGTCAGGGCGCTACGAATAGACATCTAGCAAAGTAGCACATATGCAATGGGACAGCTGCGATGTCCGGCCGCTACAAGCAGACATCTAGCAAAGTAGCACAGATGCAATGGGATTGTTGCGATGTCAGGCCGCTACAAATAGACATCTAGCAAAGTAGCACAGATGCAATGGGACAGCTGCGATGTCAGGCCGCTACAGGCAGACATCTAGCAAAGTAGCACAGATGCAATGGGACAGTTGCGATGTCAGGCCACTACAGGTAGACATCTAGCAAAGAAGCACAGATGCAATGGGACAGTTGCGATGTCAGGCCGCTACAGGTAGACATCTAGCAAAGTAGCACAGATGCAATGGGATAGTTGCGATGTCAGGCCGCTACAGGTAAACATGAAATAAATCGCCTCAACCTTGCCGCCAAAGATGACAACGACTGGATGGTGACACTAGGTGGCGCAGAGAGGGGAACAGACAAATGTGCACCTGACAAATGTGCACCTGACAAACGCGCCACACGATAATCGCGCACAGAACACACCGTGCAGACGTAACGGCCAAAACGAAAACTGAACACACCGACGATAGCGCACACAGAAAATTTCGCAAACCGACAAATTGGTACACTGAAAATTGCGCTCACAGGCAGATGCAAACATTTTAACGCTAAATTTTTAAGTGGAAAGTTTTTAGTTCAGTTGGGTATCAGCTAAAACTACGAGTTGGCCAGAATAAGAGACCTCTTAGTACCCCCCCAGTGTCCCCCTTGATCCCTTTTCTACTCTCTGTGTTCCCCTTGGTCCCTTCTTTATTCCTCTTTGTCACATCTTTGTCTCCTCTTTATTCCACTTTGTCCCCGCTTTGTTCCCGCCTTTTCCCCCTTTGTCCCCCTTGTCCGTGTCCCCCTTTGTCCTCTCTTCGTCCCCATTTGTCTCTTTTTTGTCCCACTTTGTTACCTGTTTGTCCCCTTTATCCCACCTTTGTCCCCACTATGTCCACACTTTGTCCCCCTTTGTACCCCTCAGTCAACTTTGTCCCATATTTGTTCCCGCTTTGTCTCCCTTTATCCCTTCTTAGGCCCCTCGTGGTCCCCCCTTGTCCTCTCTTTGTACACCCATTGGTCCCTTTGTCCACTCTTTGTCACTTCTTTGTCCCCTTTGTGTCCCTTCTTTGCCACATCTTTGTCCCCTCTGTTTTCACCTATGTCCCACATTTGTCTCCCCTTTGCACTGCCCTGCTAACGGCACACAAATAATAAAGTATTTTTAAGGTGTGGATGGTTCACGGAACAACAAGCCCAAAAACGGATATGACACTATACAGGTAAATGCGCACTCGGATAAAAACAAACGGAAATTAATCTTACAAATAAGGATACAACATGTCTATCCACATGTCTAACCGCCTGCCGAGCCACCTCTCTAACCACCTTTCTAGTTTTTACATGTCTTATTAACTTCAGTTTTTAATTTCGTTAAATCTTTCCAAGCACCTTATCATTATGAATTATATCCCATCCACTGTATCAAATATCATTATTACAGTGGTCTTATATATCGCGGTACCACAGCCTAAGGCTAGAATCACCGCGCTTCCCATAAAAATATTAGCAAACATATCAGGACATTAAAAAAGTTGCATACATTTATCTGATTGAAAGACAGCTTTAAGAAAAAAAATTAGTCACCCCGCAAATCCCATAAGTAGTTACATGTCAAGCCATGGACGGAACCCAGCAGCATCGTTTATCGATCAGAGGCGATGGAAATCAGTCGGGATATTAGAGCTTAAAGATGTGTGTCTTGTGCAGTTTTGAAGGCCTAGGTGGTCGGTATGTTGCGGATGTGTAGTGGGAGAGAATTCCATTGTTTGGTGAGAAAGATCGTTCACATTGCGTATTAATGCATGTCTTGGGAATAAAAAGAATTATATCCACTATATCCATTAATTTTCTTTCACTTATTTTGCAACTCAATTCTTTCCCTTAATTCTATCCATCTTATTCAGTGTGTACAATCTGTCTATTCTATCGGTGCCATTCTTCACTTTCATTTACTGGGATGTTGTTTTAAATTCCTAAACTCTCTACTTAACAATTAATTCTTTCTCGCTATGTATCATTTTATCTATTGACAAAATCTTCTTAACTATATACACAGCCACAATCTTCTTAACTGTATACACAGCCACAATCTTCTTAACTGTATACACAGCCACAATCTTCTTAAATGTATACACAGCCACAATCTTCTTAACTGTATACACAGCCACAATCTTCTTAACTGTATACACAGCCACAATCTTCTTAACTGTATACACAGCCATAATCTTCTAAACTGTATACACAGCCAACTTTATCCTTTCTCCCAACATTTTTCGTTCCTATAATTTCTTTTTTTTTTAAATCTCTTTAAACTTGATCATGCAACATTCTGAATACACAATCTCCCTGCATGCTCTCCTTAAACTTTATGATATAACGTTCTGTTTGCTTAATCTCCCTCAACTTTCTGACGTCATTTGGCTTACATCAACAATAGAATATTGCTAAATCCTTTCCCATCCGCTTTCAGAAATTCACCAAGAGCCAAAATGACATAAAATCACTAAATCTCTATAGTAGAGTTAGGCCAATCTTCACGACTGAAACACAACCCACTTTTCTACATTTAAGCAACAGACAATAACCCCTCGTATACAGGTAACAAAGAGAAGACAACTTATGAACTACGTCCTACGTGTTAAGTGCCATGAGACGAAATTAATATCCAAGTAGTGAATGCGGTCATGTCAATGGATCTGTCAAAAAACTTGACGTAACATGCCATTGCTCAGTTGGCACTTCTGAGAACTGAAATTTGTAGGCTTGGCTGTATAATTTTTGTAATACCGGAATCTAATGGTATATAATGCCCGAAGTCACTTGATATTGCAAGGTCTTCGCTGTAGTTTGAAAAAGACGACTTGTAAACAGAAGACAAACATGAGCCAAATAATAATGTGTTACGGACTTTTGATTGCAGCTCTGTTCTGTCTTGCAGGTTGATATTATTATTATTATTATTAGGTGGTTTTATATAGCGCAGTACCCCAGCCTAGGGCTAGACTCACTGCAGTACCTCAGCCTAGGACTAGGCTCACTTCAGTACCCCAGCCTAGGGCTAGGCTCACTGCACTTCAAACAAAAATTAGCAATTACAGAAACGTATACATTTAAAAACAAAAAGTGGTGAAAGCATGACCTCACCCACCCAAGCACTATCTACCCCTGTCTAGCCATGGACAGCACCCAGCAGAGTCGAGCGTTGTTTATCAGTCAGAGAGTGGGTGAGAATGGGTCGGTATATTCAGATGCATAATTAAACATTGTGGAGTAATAGCAACTAAAAAAATAAAGTTTAAAAAAAATTATTTTGTATTTCTCTAAGTATTGATCTACAGATGATTTATAAAATGTAGCAGCACTTAAAAGTCTTACAAACACTAGCTTAGGGGCATTTGATTAAAGTTGTGTTTGTTTTTTTCAAATCTTGACAAACAATTTCACCGCTGAGCTATTTCCGATTAGTCCAGCCGATAAAAAAAATAAATTTATTTATTTTCATTAACCTCAACTCTGAAGATATAAACAAATTAAATTGTTCCATTTCATCTAATTTAGATATTTTATAGTAAGTAAAATCGTATCATTTTTTAATAAGGAAATGTAAGGAAAGGATATTAAAGTTAAAAAAATATATATAATTATTTTTGTTTTGATTTCCTCCTTCAGTTGAAGCTCAATGGAATCCATGTCAGAACAGACGAGATTTCGCCCTGGCCGAGATCGGCTGCTGGGGATACAAACGGTGTGAGAGTGGAGCACCGGTCACATACAACTGTACCAACAGTGGACAGGTCTATGACAGGGATTTGGCGCAATGCGTACCGTGAGTAGGGATACAAATACGGGTTGTTGTTGTTTTCGGCTAACCGGTTATCGGTTTTAGAAATCCAGTTTTAAACCAGTTTTCGGTTTTTACAATCAAGTCTTGAGTCCTGCAGGAACGAACGAGAACGGCGCTCATGTAATCATGTTTTTTTTTTTACCCTTTAGAAATAAATAAAAATTGATTGAACAAGTAAAAACATCTCGGGTCTGAGACTGAGCAGTTTTGGCCACATTTATTTGGCCAGTTTTGGCCACCTTTATTTGGCTTGTTGGTGCGCCCCCCCCCAGGACATGACCACTATTTTCAAAGCTTTCGAAACTGTTCCTTTACAGTCATGTCAATTTGAAATTATACTCGATTAGACCCCCATCATCCCGGGGCGTAGGGACGGGGACGGAGAGGGCTGCTCGTCCCGGGAGTCGTCTTCTTATTTGTTTGCTTGTGGGTTGACATTTGTCGGTTTACTTGAATGTAAATAGCTTATTTTTCTCTTTATTTAGTCTCTTTAGATTGTAGTTTTCGTTCTTTTAAGATGGGGTTGTTGTTTTTTTTTTTGGGGGGGGGGGAGGGGGGGGAGGGTATTATGGGAGACTGCTATCTGCCAACTCGTTAATATCTAACGCTAGCAATAACAAGGCGACCATTTCTTTCCATTTAAAAAACAATGAATCCAATTACAAGCGGTCTTTAACATCGGTCAGCTGATATTGATACAGAGTCAGCTGTGGTCAGATCCGCGAAGCATAAGAGATTAAGCCTTCCGATTGTATGCAGTATTGCTCTAAGTATCTGTTTGATTTAATAGATAATAATTACTGTTTATTTACTTTCAGCAATAAACGAAATGTAGGATAAAAAAAATGATAAATGAGCATGGTTTACAAATAGTTAGGGGGTTAGGGGGGGGGGGGATTAATTATTCCATAAGAAATTCAACTATTAAGATTTAAAAACAGAGGATTAGAGGAACATCAAACCCGCCCGCAAATGTGCAGCTGGGGATTGTCACTGTCTTTGCGCCCCCCCCCCCCCCCCGCACTCTTTTTTTTTGGTTCACTATACTATGGGGGAAGGGGAATTTTATGAAATATTTTGATATTTTATCTTACACAAATTTCAATACTAAGTAAGACCTAAACCGATGCATTTATTTCAGAGGGAAATACCTTATTTCTGTTTGTAAACCAATGAATTAATTTTCGTAAACCAATGAATTATTTTTAAAGGGAAATAACTGTTTTATTATTTGTTTTAAAGTATACTAATAGAAAAAATGACTAATTTTTAATTTAAGACGCATGAATTATTATTGAGATGTTTGTATGTTTTTTTTCGTTAAAATTTATATCATCAACAGGTAAGATATTTTCAGCATTGATTTTCTGTTGCTTTTTGGAAAAATTAAAATGTTAATTTAAAAAGCTATTTTGAAAAGAATTTAACCTTAAAATAAATTTAACTAATTGATGAAGGGAAATTAATGCCAGGGATTGACGCAGATGTCAGATTACGATGTTTCTATTGTAACCCTTTACAAGTCTCTGACTTGTGTCGCAATTGCTTAAAAAATTGAGTGTGAGTGAACTTGTGGTGAGCCTCACAATTCTTAGAAAAGTCTATGGTGTGGCTCGGTTGAAACATAATTAGCACAGGGCTAAATCCCATGTTCGAGATGCGTTTTTTTTAAAAATTGAAATAAGCCACAGAGACGCGTAATTTGAAATTTCTCTTTATTCTTTTGTTTTACTTTTAAATCAGAAAAAGCCTCTTGAAACAGTTCTTCTTAATTCAGACACATTTTGAACTCTATCCAAACTAAAATTATTGTAAGAATGTTGGACTGATTTAGTGATCAATCATTCTTGTATTCAGCTTTTGCTAATTACTAAATAGTAAGAGTAGAACAGGAAAGATAAGTCTATTTTTTAGGCATGCATGGAGGTAAACAAGTTTGTAAAGAAGAAGTTAAATTTTGCCAAATTTTTTTTTTGCTGGATTTCAACTACTGGTTACATGCTTAACATCCTTAACCGTACCACCTACCATCGTGTACCGCTGGTTCAGATATAGTGAAAAGAAAGTTGTGATATTGAGCTACTGTACCGTATTTTTTATATATAAAGCGATCTGATACTGTGAAGGACAGCGGTGAGACTATGAGGGTAGTGCCGCCAGGACGCGGGCCACGATGTTTTCCGCCATCTTCAACGAACAAATTGCATGGATATTAATAAATAGGATGTATGACAATCATTGACGATCGCTTCCTAATGATTGAAATTGTAACCATTCAATTTTGCTTCTTGTATTTTCCTGCAGCATTGGGACCAGCGGGACCTTGTGTGGACAGTCCGCTGAATGCCTCAATAAGAGAAACGGCAACTACCCGGATATTGCCACCGGTTGCATTTCTTTCTACTCCTGTTTTCAGGGGAGGTTCAACGGGAGGTTCTACTGCGATGCCAGTAAGTTTGAGTGTCGTGTTTAGCCATAGTATGAAGGACTATCTGTTGATAGTAAATGGTATGAGTTGAAATTGTTGAGTGTTGTGTTTAGCCATAGTATGAAGGACTGTCTGTTGATAGTAAATGGTATGAGTTGACATTTTTTAGTGTCGTGTTTAGCCATAGTATGAAGTGTTGTGTTTAGCCATAGTATGAAGTGTTGTGTTTAGCCATAGTATGAAGTGTCGTGTTTAGCCATAGTATGAAGGACTGTCTGTTGATAGTAAATAGTATGAGTTGACATTGTTAAGACCGTGTCATAGATTTAAAAAACAGGGAAGAGAAGATTTAAATAATATTGATTTATTTAGAGGCTTCGAAAAGAGAAAGGGGCTTTATTCACTCGATCTGTTTGCACCCCCCCCCCAAATGTATTATATCACTTCTCTGTCATTCTCCCTGTCTTTCTGTCAATTTAAAAAAAAAATTAAATAATGCAATAATTAGATATTTAAAACTACATATATTACAACTGTTTTTGTCTGTTTCCCACCAGACCTTGTCTTCCACCAGAGACTAAATGCCTGCGACTGGACCTCAAATGTTCCCGCCCCGTGTGGTAGCAAACAATAGGTTACCTGACGAAAAGAAATCCAAAATACGAATATGTCATGAATATTTAATCTTTTCAACCTTAAGGCCGGATTTTTAAAAATCCATGACTTTTACAAATTAAAGAAATAAAACTGTTAGCCGATGGTCTTCTAACATGTGTGATTTTAAGTTAAATGAAAAGAAATTGCTATGCATATTCGTAAATAAATATGAAAGTTATACATATTTGATTTTGCCATAATTTAATTATCCAAACTTGGCACTTGGAATCAAATCTTTAAAAATATATATATATCTTTAAAAAAATTAAGCTATGTGTACAATATTTCAAAAAATATATTTATTTTATAAGTACTGAAACCATGTATGAAACTATAAGAGTGCTGGTCTGCGATAAAGTTTCCAAGTAGATTGAATAGACACAAACAGTGTGTGTAAATAAAACAATATAGGTTCAGCTTTAATAATGATAATACAGAATACAGTTAAATTTAATGTCAACGTTTCGGCAAATGCCTTCACCAGTACACAAAAAAAAGACAACAACAAAAAAAACCATACATAAGTAAGTATACATTAAATGTACATAACATATCCGACCTGAGAATGAGAGGAAAGAATAACAGTGAGCGCAATGTAGGAGCCGGTATGAGAAATTGAAAAGGCGTTTCGACACCCTACATCAAATACAAGCGGATCCCTACGTTGTATGGAATTGTTGATAGGCACGGAACGGGAAACATTATTATATATAATAGTTGGAAAGTATTCAACGTTTGTCAACGCTTCAACATATTGAACAAGTAAGAAATGTACTCGGTTCTCAGACAGAGCAGTCTCGGCCACCTTGACAGGCTTGTGGATGGGTGCCACCTTTACAGGCTTGTGGATGGATGCCACATTGAGAGGCTTGTGGATGGATGCCACCTTTACAGGCTTGTGGATGGATGCCACCTTTACAGGCTTGTGGATGGATGCCACCTTGACAGGCTTGTGGATGGATGCCACCTTTACAGGCTTGTGGATGGATGCCACCTTTACAGGCTTGTGGAGGGATGCCACCTTTACAGGCTTGTGGGTGGATGCCACCTTGACAGGCTTGTGAATGGGTGCCACCTTTACAGGCTTGTGGATGGGTGCCACCTTTACAGGCTTGTGGATGGATGCCACCTTGACAGGCTTGTGAATGGGTGCCACCTTTACAGGCTTGTGGATGGGTGCCACCTTTACAGGCTTGTGAATGGATGCCACCTTGACAGGCTTGTGGATGGGTGCCACCTTGACAGGCTTGTGGATGGGTGCCACCTTGACAGGCTTGTGGATGGGTGCCAGCTTGACAGGCTTGTGGATGGGTGGTGACATTTCAATCCTTCATAGCAAAAATCTCGATGAAAAATATCGCCATTTTTTTTGTTGTTATTATTTTTTAAAATTTCAGCAAGATTGTTTACTACTATTTATATCGCAATATTCCTGGTTGACCTTCAGAATCTATTTAACTGCGCAAACCGCAGCTCGCAAGCAGCATGCGGCTTTTTAACGACCTGAGTGCGGCTCGGCCAGTCGGCCACAAATCGGTTTTGACTCCGAAAAACATGGTTCTTGACAGGTTCTTGAAAATAAATTTGGCCCTCAATATTTTTTAATCCTCCTTCTTTTGATTTCGGGCTTTTTTGACTAATGAGTTTGCCGACCACTGATCTAAAGTATTGTTTAAGTTTAATTACTTAAGTTCATTAAATGTATCCTTTTATCATGGCATCGCCATAGTTGGACTTACGACCACGCGCCATGTCTTCTGTAGGCCCACATGTACTTGCGTATACAGCTAACATCCATAAGTTATATCCTTCTAGTTACTCATGCTGAGATGAGTTACGTTTCAAGTAAATCTACCGTGTACACCAGTATTCAACTCACGATTGCAATTTGCAGGCCTTGGAGTTAAACTCACTAACATTCGTTAAAGTCTTACAGAGACACCGTGTGTGTACGCTTGTGTAATCCAAACAGCTATAGCGTTATAGCGCACACACTGAATGTGATGAAGTCTTTCGTAGTCCCACAATTGAAGTAGCCTCTTATGGTGTTTAGAGTTATAGGTTACCACTGTCATCGAATACCTCGGGTTCTCCGTGCTTAAAGTAGGTGGGGGGGGGGGGATCTTTGCGAACATGAATATATTGAGATTGTACAGGAAGCACTCGCATCTCACATAGATTCAGAGCGTAAAACTGTGTATTTCTCAGTGTACTTCTCAGTGTACTTCTCAGTGTACTTCTCAGTGTACTTCTCAGTGTACTTCTCAGTGTACTTCTTAGTGTACTTCTCAGTGTACTTCTCTTATAAGCTCAAACCCTCGACATGAATTCTGTAATAATTAAATATTATCAAACGATTTATTTCTCTGTCTTTTTGGATACTTAGGTGGGATCTTCTATTCTAAATGATCATCGAGCTTATCCAATTTATTGACCAACATGATTAGGGTGTTTATTGCTAGATATGTATTTTTGTCACACTGTTAAATCCAGAGTTATCGCCTATGTTTGATTGTGTGATTTTCCCAATTTTAAATAACCTGTAAAATACAGAGATATCCTTAGTGTTTATTGAATGATTGTCCTACTTTGAATAAACTGTAAAATACAGAGATATCCTTAGTGTTTATTGAATGATTGTCCCACTTTGAATAACCTGTAAAATACAGAAATATCCTTAATGTTTATTGAATGATTGTCCTACTTTGAATAGCCTGTAAAATACAGAAATATCCTTAATGTTTATTGAATGATTGTCATACTTCGTGAAAATATGATTGAGTTTCTCAAAACCCTGAAGTAGTGAATTCAAAGGCGACTGGAGAGTTTGTGAAATGTTGCCACAATCCATGGTTACTGTTTGTTTGTTGTCTGTGTGTTGTTTGTTTGTTGTCTGTGTGTTGTTTGTTTGTTGTCTGTGTGTTGTTTGTTTGTTGTCTGTGTGTTGTTTGTTTGTTGTCTGTGTGGATTTTTTTTTGGTGTGTCGAGTTTACTCGCTATCTAAATGAGCTTCAAATTTGGATAAGAAAAAAAAAGACAGTCACGCAGGTTCAATATAAATGCCATTTCTTTCAGGGGGAAAAAAACGTGCTCTATTTGCGTGTCCGCAATTATGAGCCAAAAGACCAGCTTGATGAAATTGTATTTTGGCCCAGTGTTCGATTCATACAAGTTACAAAATGAGTTTTCATGCCCATTTAAAGATTTGGCTGGACTGTGGGGAATATTTCTTTTTGTTACAGACCTATTTTATTGTCCATCCTAATGGTGACGTCACAGCCCGCGCAGCCACTTTTGCGAAAACGAGTCAAGCTGCCATTCAGCTTTAAGTTTCCGGTATCCATGGAAATGAACATCTCCAACTGAAGCATCTTGACCGGACCGCAGCGGTCTTCTCGTGCGAGATGGTTGCAGCTTGGTATCCCATCAATAGGAGAATAGAAATACAGTTTTGACAAGTTAAAACACAAACTATAAATGAAATATGTTACCTCTGATTATGTCGTGTTACCTCTGATTGTGTCGTGTTACCTCTGATTATGTCGTGTTACCTCTGATTATGTCGTGTTACCTCTGATTATGCCGTGTTACCTTTGATTATGTCGTGTTACCTCTGATTATGTCGTGTTACCTCTGATTATGTCGTGTTACCTCTTATTTGCCACAACACGAATTCGGCGACTGTGCCGCAAAAAAGTGAAAGTATTTTTTTTTAATTCAATGACAAAAAATATTTGGAAAGATCTTAGCTAGACCAAGACAAATTTTCAAAGAATATTTAATTTAGATAGAATTTTTAAAAATATTATACAGCAATGTCTCAAAGTAGAATATTATCGTTTAATCGTAAGCTAAAATGTAATAAAATCATTTTAAAAAATAAATGAAAAACGAATCAAATAATGAAAAAAATTGAGAAAAATCCACATTTTTGTCACTAGGGACCCTAGTCTAGGGTGTATTAATTTACAGCCTTGCTCACGTGGGGCCAGTGGCGTAGCGAGGGGGGGTAAGGGGGGCATCATGCTCCGCGAGCTACTCACAAAGGGGCGCCAAAGGGTATATTTTACATATAATATTGTATTGTTTTCCAATAGGCGGGGCGCTGAAAAGGTATTGTGCCCCGGGCGCGAGTTAAGCTCGCTACGCCACTGCGTGGGACACATAAAAGTATTGTCTGATATAGATTTTGACATTCAATTATTGCACCTTTTGAACCATTATTACAAATACGAGCACAATTACTCATGATGGCAGAGAAAACAGCTGTCGTCATACCATAATTTTAATTTCCCACGTAGCGGTAACACAGCTTCAGGTTCAGTCACCCGGATGTACCGTCATTTGTTGTGGTCGCAACAGACACAGTGCTGGTAGGATTTATCTGATGTAGCCTGTCATCACAGTTGCACCGTAGGCCAAATGTCCGTATGTTGCAGCAACATCTGCTTCTTATCATTTATACAAGAAATAATTTAAAAAAAAAAAGATTCATGAAATATGTTGAAAATGTACCAGCTACAAAGTTTACCCAACAAAATCTCGTATGTTAGTATGAATAAATCAATGCTATCTTATCTTAATGTTGTCATCCGGGCTACAAATTAATTCAGATTACCCATGTTACAAAAATAGACTGCGCCTACAACAAACGTCAGTACACCATTATTCTGTAATAAACAACAACAAAAACATGTGATACGAACGTAGCGTTTCAATATGTTGGGTTATCATAGGGCAGTGGTTCTCAACCTGTGGGTCGCGACCCCATCGGAAAACACATATACTCTACAGTTATGAAGTAGCAACGAAAATAATTTTGTGGCTGGGGGGTCGCCACAACATGAGGAACTGCATCAAAGGGTCGCGGCATTAGAAAGGTTAAGAACCACTGTTATAGGGAATGTATTCATCATATTCCTGGAAACACAAAGCTAAGGATTTACGGTGTTACGTACTTTCGCACCTCTACTTTTCGTGTGGGCTGTTTAAGCTGGTAGTTCGCATAAGTATGTCAGGAGCTTTGCCGTATGTAATGAGTCACATAAGTATGTCAGGGGCGGGGTAAAAGCGGGTGGGTCATTAGAATATTAATATAGTTCAGGGGCGTGAAAAAATATTTGGTTGCGAGCCTTGAAAAGGGGGGGGGGGGCACAAATTGGGGTTCTTATTAAGTGCGCAACTTGTATGCATGTTTAGCCAAATTTTCAGCCCCACCCCCCATTGCTCGATATTCCTTTTTATAAAGGATTTATACGAACAACTTTGTTATTAAGGGTTGTTTATTTAATGATCCATAGAGACAGTCGGCACGGACAAGTTTCTCATAGCAGATGTAATTTTTAAAAATTCCTCCTTATTCCAACAAGGATTTAAGGAAACAAGGAACAAATCTAATTGTACTTGACGCATCCCTGCCATAAAGTTGATATTACCCAACTGGTATAAGCAATACACACGTACAGACCTATAAACTAAAGTATTTCAACCAATGTCATACATATTCAAAAGAATTGGCTCATTTTATTTATTTATAGAGTTGTTTATTTGAAATGTACAACAATAAAGAAACCAGCTCTGAACTGCGAACGATAAACACCTTTTTAAAAAAAAAAAAAATTCAGAATTCTTGTTCTTGTAATAATAGTTTCTGTCTCTTACATTGCTACTGGAAGATATACATTACCCCGTTACATTGCTACCGGAAGATATACATTACCCCGTTACATTGCAACAATGAATCAAGTGGCTGAATAACAACAGGCAGCCTACATATAAAACAATGTATTCCTATGACTGTTGTTTTCGTTCACATTTTCCTTACACCGGCGGTAAGGGCGACCTCCAAAAGAAAATGACTACCGCACTTCATCACGTGATTTTATAAAGGAAGCAGTTTGATCCCATTTATATTATTTTTTTTTTAAAAGATATATATTTAAAAAAAAACTATCTAAGAATTTAAAGCAAATTAGCCACTGCCTATATTTTTGTTGGAATTAACAAAAACAAACCCAATCAACATCGCGCGAGGGTCATCTTTTGACCCCACGAGAACCACTCTAATCGTGATACTGTTGCTGGGACTGATACTGTTGCTGGGACTGATACTGTTGCTGGGACTGATACTGTTGCTGGGACTGATACTGTTGCTGGGACTGATACTGTTGCTGGGACTGATACTGTTGCTGGGACTGATACTGTTGCTGGGACTGATACTGTTGCTGGGACTGATACTGTTGCTGGGACTGATACTGTTGCTGGGACTGATACTGTTGCTGGGACTGATACTGTTGCTGGGACTGATACTGTTGCTGGGACTGATACTGTTGCTGGGACTGATACTGTTGCTGGGACTGATACTGTTGCTGGGACTGATACTGTTGCTGGGACTGATACTGTTGCTGGGACTGATACTGTTGCTGGGACTGATACTGTTGCTGGGACTGATACTGTTGCTGGGACTGATACTGTTGCTGGGACTGATACTGTTGCTGGGACTGATACTGTTGCTGGGACTGATACTGTTGCTGGGACTGATACTGTTGCTGGGACTGATACTGTTGCTGGGACTGATACTGTTGCTGGGCCTGATACTGTTGCTGGGCCTGATAATGTTGCTGGGACTGATACTGTTGCTGGGCCTGATACTGTTGCTGGGACTGATACTGTTGCTGGGACTGATACTGTTGCTGGGACTGATACTGTTGCTGGGCCTGATACTGTTGCTGGGCCTGATAATGTTGCTGGGACTGATACTGTTGCTGGGCCTGATACTGTTGCTGGGACTGATACTGTTGCTGGGACTGATACTGTTGCTGGGCCTGATACTGTTGCTGGGCCTGATAATGTTGCTGGGACTGATACTGTTGCTGGGACTGATACTGTTGCTGGGACTGATACTGTTGCTGGGAATGATACTGTTGCTGGGACTGATACTGTTGCTGGGACTGATACTGTTGCTGGGACTGATACTGTTGCTGGGACTGATACTGTTGCTGTTACTGATACTGTTGCTGGGACTGATACTGTTGCTGGGACTGATACTGTTGCTGTTACTGATACTGTTGCTGGGACTGATACTGTTGCTGGAACTGATACTGTTGCTGCTCGTTCAGCAGATGGCTGATGTGAACTATTCTAACACGTCTAAATCTTTTGAAGTAAGGAGAGACTGAACAGTCTCCTATTCTCTGCTTCACTGATCCGACTCTTTGAAGATCCTCTTGACTGTAGTCGGGATATGATAGCCGTTTGAAAATCATCTTGGCTATAGTACGGATATGATAGCCATTTGAAGATCATCTTGGCTATTGTCGGGATATGATAGCCATTTGAAGATCATTTTTGCTATTGTCGGGATATGATAGCCATTTGAAGATCATTTTTGCTATAGTCCGGATATGATAGCCATTTGAAGATCATCTTGGCTATAGTCGGGATATGATAGCCATTTGAAGATCATCTTGGCTATAGTCGGGATATGATAGCCGTTTGAAGATCCTCTTGGCTATAGTCGGGATATGAGAGCAATTTGAGGATCTTGGCTGTAGTCGGGATAGGGTGGCAATCTTTTCTTCATAACTTCAGATTAATCTCCACGGCAAAACTTCTGTCTAGGCTTTTCCTCTTTGATATATTACGTTTTCACATGTTTGAAACGCCTAACGACTCCGTGATCAAAGGTCACAATTACAACAACAGATATCATATTAGAAGTCCTGATTCGTAGATACATTTTTCTTGCAGCATTTCTTCCTTAATGCTTTGAACTGAAATAGACTTACTAAAATATACAGGAGACGGGTTGCAGTGCTTGGCGCTACAGAAAAAAACATTAACACTAAATAGTGTGAAGGGTGCACGTTGTTATCAACTGTTCAAGCAAGAGGACAACTAGCCCGTGGCTATGTTTGGAGTACAACTTAGGGTCAATCTAACGCATGATGAGGATTCCAGCAGGTCAAGAAAAGATTACCACACACGTCTTCCCTGTTGTTAGAGTTATAGCCCCAAGGTCTTCCGTTAGATTTATGGCCCCAAAGTCTTCGCTGTTGTTAGAGTTATAGCTCCAAGGTCTTCCCTGTTCTTAACGTTATAGCTCCAAGTCTTCCCTGTTTTTAGAGCTATAGCGCCAAGTCTTCCCTGTTTTTAGAGCTATAGCTCCAAGTCTTCCCTGTTTTTAGAGCTATAGCTCCAAGTCTTCCCTGTTTTTAGAGTTATAGCTCCAAGTCTTCCCTGTTTTTAGAGCTATAGCTCCAAGTCTTCCCTGTTTTTAGAGCTATAGCTCCAAGTCTTCCCTGTTTTTAGAGCTATAGCTCCAAGTCTTCCCTGTATTTAGAGCTATAGCGCCAAGTCTTCCCTGTTTTTAGAGCTATAGCTCCAAGTCTTCCCTGTTTTTAGAGCTATAGCGCCAAGTCTTCCCTGTTTTTAGAGCTATAGCGCCAGTCTTCCCTGTTGTTAGAGCTATAGCTCCAAGTCTTCCCTGTTTTTAGAGCTATAGCTCCAAGTCTTCCGTGTTTTTAGAGCTATAGCTCCAAGTCTTCCCTGTTTTTAGAGCTATAGCTCCAAGTCTTCCCTGTTTTTAGAGCTATAGCGCCAAGTCTTCCCTGTTTTTAGAGCTATAGCGCCAAGTCTTCCCTGTTTTTAGAGCTATAGCGCCAAGTCTTCCCTGTTTTTAGAGCTATAGCGCCAAGTCTTCCCTGTTTTTAGAGCTATAGCGCCAGTCTTCCCTGTTTTTAGAGCTATAGCTCCAAGTCTTCCCTGTTGTTAGAGCTATAGCGCCAAGTCTTCCCTGTTTTAGAGCTATAGCGCCAGTCTTCCCTGTTGTTAGAGCTATAGCTCCAAGTCTTCCCTGTTTTTAGAGCTATAGCTCCAAGTCTTCCCTGTTTTTAGAGCTATAGCTCCAAGTCTTCCCTGTTTTTAGAGCTATAGCTCCAAGTCTTCCATGTTTTTAGAGCTATAGCGCCAAGTCTTCCCTGTTTTTAGAGCTATAGCGCCAAGTCTTCCCTGTTTTTAGAGCTATAGCGCCACGTCTTCCCTGTTGTTAGAGCTATAGCGCCAAGTCTTCCCTGTTTTTAGAGCTATAGCGCCAGTCTTCCCTGTTTTTAGAGCTATAGCGCCAAGTCTTCCCTGTTTTTAGAGCTATAGCGCCAGTCTTCCCTGTTTTTAGAGCTATAGCGCCAGTCTTCCCTGTTTTTAGAGCTATAGCTCCAAGTCTTCCCAATATCGCTACTTAAAATTCAAGACGTGTCAGGTGTGGGAAAGAGTGCAAGTCAAACCCATAACGTTTTTTCATGCGCAACCACGCTCCACAATACTCCACAACACTCCACAACACTCCACAATATTCCACCACGCTTCACCGTACCCCACAACATTCAACAATACACCACAGCCTCCACCAAAACATCCACCACACTGCACCCTCTACCCCACGATAGGAGAAGCATCACCACACCAAACACCACTAATAGTGCTATACCTAGAACGTGGGTGTGGACTTGCTCGTATAATTAAACAGTGGCGTGCCTTGGCTGAATGCTACCGGGACGAACTCCCAAAGGCACACTCCCTAACACGCACATCATTTATATCAGATTTCTGTAAGCCCCAAATTGGCACCCGAGGCGGTCGTCCTCAGACGTCGTCCCTGTGTAGGCCATTTGATCTAATCTAAAATTTAACAAACGAGTTTGCGGATATTGCAATACTTCGCGCATTGCGTCATACAATTTAAAATTGTGGGATGCGATGCATTACTTTAAAGTTCTGATCGCGAGCGTGCATAGCAATGAACGATCGCTTAATCCCATGCATTATTTTGACGTGTAAAGTTAGCCTGACTACATGGGCGCCTCGTGTAATCTGCATTTTTTATATCATACCATGTGGTTGACCTTAACACTTGGCCACACCCTTGGGGTGACCCGAACACTTGGCTGTACCAGTGGGGTGACCCGAACACTTAGCCACACCATCGGTGTGACCCGAACACTTAGCCATACCATTGGGGTGACCCGAACACTTAGCCATACCATTGGGGTGACCCGAACACTTAGCCACACCATCGGGGTGACCCGAACACTTAGCCATACCATTGGGGTGACCCGAACACTTAGCCATACCATTGGGGTGACCCGAACACTTAGCCATACCATTGGGGTGACCCGAACACTTAGACAACAGATTTGTTTTCAGATCTAAATGACTGAGAAGTGAAGCTAATAATTACTCATCAACAAAATGTCATTTTTCAAAAATTTCTTCCATTGGAAGGATCCACACCAACATTTATGTTCAACTTAAACAATAATGTTTTATAGGCAGTACAGCTGTCCATTAGTGGTTAAGTTGATGTGTGATGTGGTGATCAGCTACACATCAGTGATGTGGTGATGAGCTACACATCAGTGATGTGGTGATGAGCTACACATCAGTGATGTGGTTAGGAGCGACACATCAGTGATGTGGTGATGAGCTACACATCAGTGATGTGGTTAGGAGCGACACATCAGTGATGTGATGATGAGCTACACATCAGTGATGTGGTTAGGAGCGACACATCAGTGATGTGGTTAGGAGCGACACATCAGTGATGTGGTGATGAGCTACACATCAGTGATGTGGTTAGGAGCGACACATCAGTGATGTGATGATGAGCTACACATCAGTGATGTGGTTAGGAGCGACACATCAGTGATGTGGTTAGGAGCGACACATCAGTGATGTGGTTAGGAGCGACACATCAGTGATGTGGTGATGAGCTACACATCAGTGATGTGGTGATGAGCGACACATCAGTGATGTGGTTAGGAGCGACACATCAGTGATGTGGTTAGGAGCGACACATCAGTGATGTGGTTAGGAGCGACACATCAGTGATGTGGTTAGGAGCGACACATCAGTGATGTGGGGATGAATTAAGAGGGATGCATTGGATGAGACTGTTTTACTCCAAGCGTGGTAAAAAGGGGATATTTCATTTAAAAAATCACTTCTGAAAATCTCTGTATGGAATATATATGGAATAGCAAAATTTAGGATTCTTGAAGGAAGTATTTCGTCTTGACAGTTTTGAAGGAAGTGTTACGCCTTGACAGTTATAATTTAAAGCAGTACCTAAGCTATTGACAAGAATTCGCTTGGAGATGGCAGATTATGTGTCAGGGTGGGTGTAATTGGCGTTGAAACTGGAGTGTTGGGGGGGAACATTTAGTGGCTTAAGGTTGGGGACAGGTTTGAGGGTAGTTGTGGCGGTTGATGTGGTGGTTGGTGTGGTGGTTGGTGTAGTGGTCTATGTTGTGGTTGATGTTGTGGTTTGTGTGGTGGTTGTTGTGGTGGTTGTTGTTGTGGTGGTTGATGTGGTGGTTGATGTGGTGGTTGATGTGGTGGTTGGATAGTCGTGTTGGCTGGCTAAGATTACGTCCATAATGCTTCGTTATTTGGGTCAAAGCTTATTACATTTACAATCTGAAGTATTATGTAAATTAGTATGCCTATTAATAAAGAAAGTGGCCCAACAAAATCCATATTAAATAGGATAACGATAGAAAGATGATCGAGTGATGTTAACACCGACACAATCGGTGATAGTTATTTTGTGATTTTAAGATATCCAAAGGTGGAGGGTAGAATAATTACACCAAATATCCCGGATGTAGAGTTGGGTTGGGTTGTCTTGTCATGCGTATGCGTGGGACCGTTACACGCAGGTGAGAGGTGAGTTGGTTAATCGAGTTCAATCATTTTTCACCCTATGTTAGAATCTTAACAAAGTATTTGACCACAGAAAAGAAATATCGGACACAGGTCACGATAACTCGGACTAAAGAAACTCTTTTTTTTTTTTTACTACGGACAAGAAATAACAGACGACGGACAAGAACTCTCGGAATACTGTAATAAATCTCTAGAATATCCGCAACTACTAATCCTTTTTTCACCCATTTCTACCATCGGTAAAAACAACCAATATTATAGATGACGTCATTTGTCAGCCGTATATCTGAAGTCGGAATAGTTTGTTGCTTTTTAAATTCCCCACTCAGGTGAAGGGACTTAACTCGTCTAACCGGATGTAAAATAAGCCGGGGAGTAATAAGTCTAGCCCCACCTTCCTTGAATCAGCCATCCAAAAATTTTTTTTTTTAAATCTAGGTTACGTCAGAGGTCTACCAGAAGTTTGGCGTAAATGGTCTTATTAAATATATACAATGGCTTTATGGAATTGTTAGCTTGTGGAGTCCTTATTTCCGTTTTAATGTGTGTTAAAATACACATTCGCACAATTTAACTTCTTAAAAAAATTATTTCTGTCTATCAACGTTGGCCATTTTATCAACAGAACGTTAAATAAGTCATTTGACCATTGTAACGTCAAACAAGTCATTTGACCACTTTAACGTCAAACAAGTCATTTGACCACTGTAACGTCAAACAAGTCATTTGACCACTGTAACGTCAAACAAGTCATTTGACCACCAGAACGTCAAGCAATGGGGATTTCTGTATTGAGATATTAAGAACTTCTTATGTAATCATTATCAGTGCTTCCCATATTTTAGTATTGATGTGGTGTTTACCCCATGCATTGCTGACATTTACCCCATGCAGTGCTGACGTTTACCCCATGCAGTGCTGACATTTACCCCATGCAGTACTGACGTTTACCCCATGCATTGCTGACTATTACCCCATGCAGTGCTGACAATTACCCCATGCAGTGCTGACATTTACCCCATGCAGTGCTAACAAGTACCCAATGCAGTGCTGACAATTACCCCATGCAGTGCTGACAATTACCCCATGCAGTGCTGACAATTACCCCATGCAGTGCTGACAATTACCCCATGCAGTGCTGACAGTTACCCCATACAGTGCTGACTGTTGATATTTTAACACATTTTCCCCCTTTTCTTTTCAACTCGAAGTTTTCACTTCTCCTGTCAATGACCGTGCTCTTTTCCCCGTCGCCACAGATCCATGGACCATCAGTTTGAGAATCACTGATTTTAGATGGCCTCAATAAAAAAAATGCATGCTATATATAGCCGGTGGCTTCGACTGTTTTCTACACAGATACACGAAAGAAACATCATTATTTTAGACGTTAATTCTCCTTTACATATCTACGTTGTTGAAGATGAACAAGCTTGTAGGACTCGCGGCATTTCTAGCTGTCACCTTCATCGGCGCTACTGGTAAGATTTCAACCAACAATACTAGATAAAGCTCAGTGGGACTATGTGTGTTTGTATGTATTTTAGTTTGCTACTTTGTAGTAAGAGAATCGAACAATGAATCGCAACCAAATTCGACGTGGTCGTACCTTCCAATCTACACGAGGTTCCTAGAAAGTTTGGTGAAAAGTCCTTTCTCCCCAAAACTGTAATTAAAAATTAGTAAAATGTAAACAGTGCAGAGCAAAAGAAAATAATAATTCACAAATGGCTTGCAAATGCCGCTCTATAAAAATCTGGGTCGTTCAAAAACGTTAATTTTGGTGGATGATTTTTTAATACGCTTTCAAGTAAGTATTATTCGATAGAAAGTTGTAGGTGCCATTTTAAAGATACATTAAAAAAAAACATAGGGCAAAATTTGGGGAGTTCGCCCTGGGAGAGTTTTAGTCAAGGTACGCCGCTGGTAAGTTTTGTTTGGTGAAAGCATTTTAACTTAAGTACAGCTTGATTCTATGTTGGCAGAACATTGCGATTGCAAAAAGTATTTGAATCAATTTTTAAACAAAAAAGATTAGGAGTTAAATTAATCATATTCTTTTAATATACGGATATACGGGTTGCACAATTGAAAGAAACTACATTTTATTACTTAGTATAAAGGAGTGTGGCTGAACATTAGGGAAGCATTATCACATAATTTTGGGGCGTACATAAGTGGTGCTTTGGCGTAACGAAGTGTTTATCGTCCTGTGGTTTCTTTTTGTAATTTGTATTACCAAATTTATAAAGTAGATGTGTGAGGTGAAAGTAGATTCGCATATTTGTGATTGAGCCCCGATCAGTATTAAAGTCAAGCAACGCCATTGAATGGGTGGGTGCATTTTATAGCAATGTATCCTATGAGCAATTTGCTTCATTCGGAAGAATATCAGTCCAAAGTTGATTTCCCATTTTTAAAAATATATAAAATCATATAATGTACATTCATTATAAGTTTCTTAAATGTTACCAAAAAATTTTTCTGTCTAAGTTTTTATTACTGGCACTGAACAAAAAATCAATCAATCAATAAACCCCCAATAAATCGTAGTATTCATCAATAGATCAATGGTGATTAAAAAAAAAATTAGCACCCGGTCATACTAGGTCTTAAATTAAAAAAAACAATTTTTAAATCTCTCAAGAACATTTCAAATATTCATCCATGTATCTTCCTGGTGTAATGTTTATCGAACTATACAGGGGAAAATATGTCTGCATGACAGTTACGTACTATTATCAATAAGGAGAAATTAATCTTTTATTTAAGTGTATGGCTCGTTCTAAAACAGTACACAACAAAAGACGATACCACATGATAAATACAATAACAAAGAATACGATATCCAAACCAGGGCTAATTATAAATTAATAAGTTTTAATATGTTAATTATAATAAATTACAAAATCAAAATAAATATAATTAAAACTATTGACTTACAGTATACTGTTTGGCTTGTACCGGTACGATGTTAGATGAAACACAGTGTGCGAAAAGGGTACAATGATGAAAAGAAATCTACACACACACAGTAAACAAAGCTCTGTCTCGTAGCAAAAATAACACACGCGATAATATCTCGTGATAAATGATCTGCCTCCCTGTGTCATTCAATCTATCGGCCTTTTATAGTCGGTTCTACTCATTTTTCGAGAACCGCCTTACGCATTGTTTTCCTTTCCAGTTTCCTCCATATTTTTCTACAATATTAAAATTATGAAACAGGCCATGGATTTTTAAATTGTTGACGAGGTCAAAAGGAGACTATTTTTAGATACTCACACCCTACATGATGTCTCCAGTTTGTTGCCTGCTAGAGTTCATGCACGGGGAAAGCATGAAGTAAACACAGGTCGTCTACATAACAATAGCTGTTTGTACAGCGTACGTTTCTGTATGGATTAATGGATCTTGATCAAACTTTGGAGGTACACTTGTTACTATTCATTATCCAGTACAAAATACTTGCGAATTTGAATTTTTAAAAAAATATTCCGTTTTGGGTTGGGGGCCACAATTTTATTTTTTGTTTGGATTATTTTTGTTTTGTTTATGAAATTTTTTAAATGGTCTAGTCGATGCTAATCATTTTCTTCTTCGGTATTTATTTATTTATACAACATTTTTATAAACAGTACATACTAACTGTCAAAAAGTACAAAGTTATCGAAGAATACACATCCGGTTGTAATCAAAGGAAAGTAACTCCTAATCCTTAGACTGAAAATAAAACAATTATTCTGTGAACTTTCTCATACTGCGTCATTCTTTCTGTTAAGGATGTTAATTTCTGTTAAATTTTGTTGTTATCTTGCTACTAATATAAGACAATAATCTTATTCATCAGTTGGAGCCCCTGACCCCACATGTGTTAACCGAGCTGAAGGCTGGGTAGCAGAAATCGGCTGCTGGGGAAGCAAGATATGCAGCAATGGAACCCTAGTCACCAACACCTGTCCGGGTGCAACAGTGCTAGACAGAGCATCAATGACATGCGTGGAGTGAGTAAACTTTGACCCCCTAGCTCTGTAAAATTAAAACTTAGTGCTAATTTGTTTCTTCTTCTCCCAAACTGGTTTAAGGCTTTGATCTCATCTCGGACCACAATGGTAAGGGTTTGCTGTGTCCCTGGACCACAAATGGTAAGGGTTTGCTGTGTCCCTGGACCACAATGGTAAGGGTTTGCTGTGTCCCTGGACCACAATGGTAAGGGTTTGCTGTGTCCCTGGACCACAATGGTAAGGGTTTGCTGTGTCCCTGGACCACAAATGGTAAGGGTTTGCTGTGTCCCTGGACCACAAATGGTAAGGGTTTGCTGTGTCCCTGGACCACAAATGGTAAGGGTTTGCTGTGTCCCTGGACCACAAATGGTAAGGGTTTGCTGTGTCCCTGGACCACAATGGTAAGGGTTTGCTGTGTCCCTGGACCACAATGGTAAGGGTTTGCTGTGTCCCTGGACCACAATGGTAAGGGTTTGCTGTGTCCCTGGACCACAATGGTAAGGGTTTGCTGTGTCCCTGGACCACAATGGTAAGGGTTTGCTGTGTCCCTAGACCACAATGGTAAGGGTTTGCTGTGTCCCTAGACCACAATGGTAAGGGTTTGCTGTGTCCCTGGACCACAATGGTAAGGGTTTGCTGTGTCCCTGGACCACAATGGTAAGGGTTTGCTGTGTCCCTGGACCACAATGGTAAGGGTTTGCTGTGTCCCTGGACCACAATGGTAAGGGTTTGCTGTGTCCCTAGACCACAATGGTAAGGGTTTGCTGTGTCCCTAGACCACAATGGTAAGGGTTTGCTGTGTCCCTAGACCACAATGGTAAGGGTTTGCTGTGTCCCTAGAACACAATGGTAAGGGTTTGCTGTGTCCCTAGACCACAATGGTAAGGGTTTGCTGTGTCCCTGGACCACAAATGGTAAGGGTGTGCTGTGTCCCTGGACCACAAATGGTAAGGGTTTGCTGTGTCCCTGGACCACAAATGGTAAGGGTTTGCTGTGTCCCTGGACCACAAATGGTAAGGGTTTGCTGTGTCCCTGGACCACAAATGGTAATGGTTTGCTGTGTCCCTGGACCACAATGGTAAGGGTTTGCTGTGTCCCTGGACCACAATGGTAAGGGTTTGCTGTGTCCCTAGACCACAATGGTAAGGGTTTGCTGTGTCCCTAGACCACAATGGTAAGGGTTTGCTGTGTCCCTGGACCACAAATGGTAAGGGTGTGCTGTGTCCCTGGACCACAAATGGTAAGGGTTTGCTGTGTCCCTGGACCACAAATGGTAAGGGTTTGCTGTGTCCCTAGACCACAATGGTAAGGGTTTGCTGTGTCCCTAGACCACAATGGTAAGGGTGTGGTGTGTCCCTGGACCACAATGGTAAGGGTGTGATGTGTCCCTAGACCACAATGGTAAGGGTGTGCTGTGTCCCTGGACGACAATGGTAAGGGTGTGCTGTGTCCCTAGACCACAATGGTAAGGGTTTGCTGTGTCCCTAGACCACAATGGTAAGGGTGTGGTGTGTCCCTGGACCACAATGGTAAGGGTGTGCTGTGTCCCTGGACCACAATGGTAGGGGTGTACTGTGTCCCTGGACCACAATGTTAAGGGTGTGCTGTGTCCCTGGACCACAATGGTAAGGGTGTGCTGTGTCCCTGGACCACAATGGTAAGGGTGTGCTGTGTCCCTGCACCACAATGGTAAGGGTGTGCTGTGTCCCTGGACCACAATGGTAAGAATGTGCTGTCTCCCAGAGTGCTGTGTCTACATGAGTGCACTCCATTATGTGCTCCCCAAATGAGTGCTTTCTATATGAGTGCAGTACATTATGTGCTGTCCCTCTGAGTGATATCTATATGAGTACAATCTCTACTGTGCTGTCCAAATGAGTGCTGTGTCTATATGCGTGCAGTCCCTTCTGTGCTGTCCAAATGAGTGCTGTCTATATGAGTACAGTCCCTTCAGTGCTGTCTCCCTGAGGGCTGTCTATATGAGGGCCGCACCTTCTGTTGTCCAAATGAGAGCTGTCTGTATGAGTGCAATCCATGCTGTGCTGTTCTTCTGAGTGCTGACTGTGTGAGTGCAGTCCCGTCTGTGCTACGCTGCCCCACTGAGTACTGATTTATATGAATGCAGTCCCTTCCGTGCTGTCCCTCTGAGTGCTGTCCATGTGAGTGCAATCCCTACTGGGTTGTCCTTCTAAGTGATTCCCCCTTTGAGTTCTGTAAATGTGTGAGCATTCATCCAGCTCTAGCAATGTCTTGCAGGCCGCATTCAACGAGGGCGTGCAACCTTAACATAATCTTCAATGTAAAGTAGACGCATTATATCATTGCTTGGGAAATTTTGTTAACCATGGGAGTGCACATTAGTTGGAAGTGAGTCAAATTGGTAACTTGTGTTGAGCCATGGGAGTGCACATTAGTTGGAAGTGAGTCAAATTGGTAACTTGTGTTGAGCCATGGGAGTGCACATTAGTTGGAAGTGAGTCAAATTGGTAACTTGTGTTGAGCCATGGGAGTGCACATTAGTTGGAAGTGAGTCAAATTGGTAAATTGTGTTGAGCTATGGGAGTGCACATTAGTTGGAAGTGAGTCAAATTGGTAACTTGTGTTGAGCTATGGGAGTGCACATTAGTTGGAAGTGAGTCAAATTGGTAACTTGTGTTGAGCTATGGGAGTGCACATTAGTTGGAAGTGAGTCAAATTGGTAACTTGTGTTGAGCTGCGAATTAAAAGGGGGCGGGGGTAAAGGAGTCACTTTCGTTGGGGGCGAACATCCGGGGGCGCCAAAATCTTATTTAGGTTGGACCTCAATAGTGTATCAAACGATAAAATAACATGTACTTCACACACACAAAGGGTGTCAGGATCGCCCTTTAACTGGTCTGCCCCTGGCAGCACTTTTTTCTATAATATATTTAGGAGCAGCATTTTCAGGCTTTTCTTCGGTGTGGCCAATTACTTCAATTAGTAAGAAGTGAGACAAATTGGTGAGAAGTGAAAAAAATTGGTAAGAAGTGAGACATATTGGTAAGAAGTTAGAGAATGTGGTCAAACTGAATGATGCTCACTAGAATATGGTTGTTTCGATGTTCACTCCATTTTTACCACCCCACTTCCATCTCGAACAGTTCAACAAGTTCTAATTCCACTGAGTGTGGCAAGGCGGCCGAATGTTTGGGACGAGCAGATTATACAACATTCCCGGATCTGTCAGTGGGATGCATCTCTTTCTATCTGTGCATAGGCGGCGCCAACCGTGGCCGCTTTTATTGCTCGGGCGGTGAGTAGCTCAGTTGCATTTTAATCAGAAAGTCGGTCCTAACTTATGCAAATGATTTTTACTTGTAGCTTTTATTATATGCAGCGGATGTTGATCTATGGTGATTTTTTTGTGCGGATTCATGAATAGGTCTCAGGTGACTGCATGAGGTTTGTGTAAGGTGAACCATTCGTACTGTTTTTAATCAGGGCAGTAGTGGTTTTTTTTTTTTTGGACACTTGACCTGGTTAGTCATAATATGTAAACAAAACAGATTAAAACTCAAAATGATCAAGTGAACAAAATAAGATCGATCACCTCCGATATCTGAGTATATTTAAATAAAACAACTGAAATTGCTTCAAGTCCATCCAAATAAGCATTAGAGTAAAATAGTTTTTTTTAATCAAAAGAACGCCTGACGGATAGCAGAGAACACAAGAATTCTTTTTTTTCGTTAAACAACAAATAGAAGTTTATATATTTGTACAAACATGAAGCCAAAACAATTTTCTATGTCCTATTTTTATTGTAAAGAAAATGTCACCATATGTTTTAGGGCAAATTACGGTTTGGTAAACTAAATTTTATATATTATAACTAGTAACAGCTACATTTCCACGGTCAGTAGGTCATATCTTATAGGGGTTTATAAGCGCTTCAGCATGCTATTAGAGGGATCTATAAGATCTCACAATTCTAAATTCCTACCAATTGCCGTTCGTGACTTTACAAGTATCAAAATTATGAACAGGTCCTATACTTTGTGTATTTAGTTTCATACTGTGGGTTTAGTGTCATGTGGCTAGATTAGACGTTTCTTGATGTCGATTCATGTTGATAAAAAATACCCTGAACTCGCCTACTGGCTTTAAAGCGGCAAAGGGTGCCGCAAGTAGACTGTTAGGAGTGTGGCACAAAATACTCTTGGTATTCTTGATTGACTGTGCTGCTTCCTTCTATTCCACAGGCCTTGTCTTCGATCCTGTGACTGGGACCTGCAACTGGCCGTTCGATGTACTGCCTCCATGTGGCACTAAAGAGGTCCCCGTGTCAAAATAAGAGCGCCTTTTGTTTTACCCGAGCAACTGCTCGAATTTAATTGATCTGTCTGAAAGCCACAAATCCAAACTATAAAGTCTTTATTATGGCTCTATTATTTATTATTTAACGTGTCTTACTATCATTTGTTTCTTTTTACAATGGATCGCAGATATCTATTTTATTCACGCATCACCCATGATATTTTTTTAAAATATTTTTTTTCTTCTTAATTTAACTTTTAAGTTTGGTTTGTTAGTGAGTTGGGGGGGGGGGATAAGGTGTATTTTGATATACCAATGACGTTTTGCTTTTATAAGGTGAAATAAAAAAACATTAATTGAAAAGCTCATTGTATTATTTTAGAATAATTTGTACACCTGTTCTTACAGCTCATTTCAATACCTTAGAGCTTACAGTAAAGCAAAGTTTAGAACGTATCTATAGGCTTAAAGATATATACTTTAAAGTACATGCATGTATATATATATAGCTACATTATATATTGGCGCTTCGTCGATTAGAAAAAAGTAAATTATAATAAATTAGTAAGAACACGATAGGGGAAAGTTTGAATGAACAAATTTGGGATAATCTGAAGAAAGATTTGGCAGAAAGCATTCATCAGCAAACAGAACAATGAAAAATACAAAAGAGAGTGAGAACACAAGACGGATGATTGTCTTTTACAAGCAGGCATTCATGTGTAAAGATAATAAAAGGGCAATCCATGTTCATTAACATTGTTATTTTTGTGCATCTATTATAAAGCTAAACCACAGACCGCTCATACTTATTTAAATAAAATCTTAGGGTCATCCTAGTGGCGTCACCAGCAACCAGGGCGGTAAACTCACAGTGTCACCCATCCCGACTTCCCCCATGGACCTCCTCCCACCATGGACCTCTTCCCGAGTCTTCCTCCTGTGAAACCGTCTCGAGCCCAATTTGCAAATTTCATTTGTTGTCAACCCAGTGAAGGGTGTCATCCAGGGGTGTGACTAGAGTGTTTGTAACCCGGGGACAAGCTAAATTTTAAGCCCCCCCTTCAACTCTGAAACCCATTTCTATCACCAATAAAATACCATAAAACCCATTGTAAAGCACTTAATTATTATGACGCCCGGGGACAACCATCCCACTTTGACCCCTTAGTTACACCTCTGACGTCATCCTCTGCGACCCGCACTCTCCGCATACACTCGTGGCGCTGATTTTTGTATGCCCCCTGCCATTTTTCAGTTTTATGCCCCCCCCCCCCCTGCATTCAAAGGTGATCGTTTACGTTTTCCCCAACTCACAACTTTGGGCCCCATAAATATCCAAGGTTTCAAGGCCCACGGGACGGCTCTGAAAATCAAGAAATATAGCAGATGTACGGAGACCCAGCCATTGTCTCAGGACGGGAAACTTCGAGAGTTATGTTATAGATGAGCAAGAGTGATGAGCAGACGGATGCAACAATGGCAGACGGCTCACCGGTCGACCATGACTGAGATGAATTGATGATGCAGAGACGGATATACATATTTAAGCTGGAATAAGAAGTCATAGGTCGGTATGAATTGAAAGATGTGGTGGGCACTAGGAATAAGAAGTCATAGGTCGGTATGAATTGAAAGTTGTGGTGGGCACTAGGAATAAGAAGTCATAGGTCGGTATCAATTGAAAGATGTGGTGGGCACTAGGAATAAGAAGTCATTGGTCGGTATGAATTGAAAGATGTGGTGGGCACTAGGAATAAGAAGTCATAGGTCGGTATGAATTGAAAGTTGTGGTGGGCACTAGGAATAAGAAGTCATAGGTCGGTATCAATTGAAAGATGTGGTGGGCACTAGGAATAAGAAGTCATTGGTCGGTATGAATTGAAAGATGTGGTGGGCACTAGGAATAAGAAGTCATAGGTCGGTATGAATTGAAAGTTGTGGTGGGCACTAGTGTCTTTGATGATGATGAAGTTTCAATTTTCGTTATGCGAATCACCCTGGGTCACTGAGCAGTTCACATTAGCTTCAACTTTCAAAACGTAGCGATGCTCTTGTGCAACGGAGGGTGGAAAAGACAATCAGAAGTAATTTTTAATAGAGTTACCAAACAAAAATTTAAACCTTAAGTGATAAATCTGAGTTTAAAAAATAGTTAAATTCTAATAGGGGCACTAGTACAAAATTTAATTTAAAAAAAAAAGATGTCTCATTAAAAAAAAACAAAATAAAAACATTGTAGCTTAAAACATTAGCTAACAATTCTGTCATGCCACCCTCTCCCCTTTCCCCCCCCCCCCAAATGACGTTACTCATCACGGAGGCACTTTGTAATACTTTTTATCAAGGTGTCTAGATTTGGTGACTAAATTCGTGACAATGTTGTTTTTTGGGGTGGGGGGAAGGATTTTTTTTCGCTCACTTGGCGTGACGCCATTTTCATTTTGTGTGTGTGTAACAGCGACCAAGTAATGCACATATTCTGGTGAGGGTCTAAGATGACCCCGGCTAGTACATTGGCTATCAGCTGCATCTGTTGAGCTGAGCCATCAATGTGCCACTTCATGTAAAGATAAAAAGACGCCCATAAAAAAATACTTAAGTTTACAGCCACCTTAAGCAGACCCACCTCACGCTGGGGCTAAACCATGTTCACTGGTCGTTTCTGTCACATCCCATGTGTTCTACAAATAAACCGTCACCAATGGCAACTTAAATTTAAGTTTTCTGAGCCGCTGCACGTGACCTTTTCTGGCCCACCCCCCCGGCCCCTTATCAGTTTTTCGATGCCCCCAGCATGCAAAGTTCATAATTGACATTCTTTTCAACGTCACAACTTTGGGCCCCTTCAAACCAACAGCTCTGCGTGTCCACGTCACTATGGGATTCATATTATTGTCTGCTGAAGGTGTCGCTAATATAAAATGGGAAGAAGATTGATAATTTTGGACTAGCGTCTTGGCAAAAACATCAATCCAAACGACGTCCATGATTATCTCCCATTTTAACAGAGTCACACTTAGACGGACGTCGGATTTCTGCTTCACGGAGCTAAGTTCATGTACACGTACGCCAATGAGAGGTATGATAATAGTCTTGTGTTGGTTCATGTACACGTACGCCAATGAGAGGTATGGTAATAGTCTTGTGTTGGTTCATGTACACGTACACCAATGAGAGGTATGGTAATAGTCTTGTGTTGGTTCATGTACACGTACGCCAATGAGAGGGATGGTAATAGTCTTGTATTGGTTCATGTACACAAGCGCCAATGAGAGGGATGGTAATAGTCTTGTGTTGGTTCATGTACACGTACGCCAATGAGAGGTATGGTAATAGTGTTGTGTTGGTTCATGTACACGTACACCAATTAGAGGCATGGTAATAGTCTTGTGTTGGTTCATGTACACATACGCCAATGAGAGGGATGGTAATAGTCTTGTATTGGTTCATGTACACAAGCGCCAATGAGAGGGATGGTAATAGTCTTGTGTTGGTTCATGTACACGTACGCCAATGAGAGGTATGGTAATAGTGTTGTGTTGGTTCATGTACACGTACGCCAATGAGAGGGATGGTAATAGTCTTGTGTTGGTTCATGTACACGTACGCCAATGAGAGGTATGGTAATAGTCTTGTGTTGGTTCATGTACACGTACACCAATGAGAGGTATGGTAATAGACTTGTGTTGGTTCATGTACACATACGCCAATGAGAGGGATGGTAATAGTCTTGTATTGGTTCATGTACACAAGTGCCAATGAGAGGGATGGTAATATTCTTGTGTTGGTTCATGTACACATACGCCAATGAGAGGTATGGTAATAGTCTTGTGTTGGTTCATGTACACGTATGCCAATGAGAGGTATGGTAATAGTGTTGTGTTGGTTCATGTACACGTACGCCAATGAGAGGGATGGTAATAGTCTTGTGTTGGTTCATGTACACGTATGCCAATGAGAGGTATGGTAATAGTCTTGTGTTGGTTAATGTACACGTACGCCAATGAGAGGTATAGTAATAGTCTTGTGTTGGTTCATGTACACATACACCAATGAGAGGGATGGTAATAGTCTTGTGTTGGTTCATGTACACGTACACCAATGAGAGGGATGGTAATAGTCTTGTGTTGGTTCATGTACACGTACACCAATGAGAGGTATGGTAATAGTCTTGTGTTGGTTCATGTACACGTACGCCAATGAGAGGGATGGTAATAGTCTTGTGTTGGTTCATGTACATGTACGCCAATGAGAGGGATGGTAATAGTCTTGTGTTGGTTCATGTACACGTACGCCAATGAGAGGGATGGTAATAGTCTTGTGTTGGTTCATGTACACGTACGCCAATGAGAGGGATGGTAATAGTCTTGTGTTGGTTCATGTACATGTACGCCAATGAGAGGGATGGTAATAGTCTTGTGTTGGTTCATGTACACGTACACCAATGAGAGGGATGGTAATAGTCTTGTGTTGGTTCATGTACACATACACCAATGAGAGGGATGGTAATAGTCTTGTGTTGGTTAATGTACCCATACGCCAATGAGAGGGATGGTAATAGTCTTGTGTTGGTTCATGTACATGTACGGCAATGAGAGGGATGGTAATAGTCTTGTGTTGGTTTATGTACTCTAGATTCTACATGTACGCCAGTGAGTGTGATGGTAATGTGTTGGTTCATGTACACTAGATTCTCCACGTACTCCAGTGAGAGTGACGGCAATAGTCTTGTGTTGGTTCATGTACTCTAGGTTGTACACGTAAGTACACCAGTGAGTATGAATGTATGAATGGTAATATTCATGTACTCTAGGTTGTACACGTAAGTACACCAGTGAGTATGAATGTATGAATGGTAATATTCTTGTAGGTTGTAGTACAATGAGATCAGTGTAGTCTACTGTTGACCAAATATCTAAGGACAAACATTACAAGACTCCTTGAAAGCAGAACTGATTTATCAATTTTTAAAGATTTTAATGTAGAAACCATTGAAGAAATTTTTTTAAAAATATTTTTCTTCAACTCACAAACAAATTTTTTGGGGTTTAAACTCAAAACTGCACTAATAGAAAACAAACATGAAAAAAAACACGAAAAACCAAGAAATGAACATATTATGAACCTATTATGGGACTGAGTAACACCTGCAGAGACAAAGCATTTCAACATGGCATGTACACTCAGAAATTCTCTTTTATTTTTGTGCTTTTAAATTACTACAAACATTGACAATTCTATTAGTCTACCAGCAGGAGACATACACTTGGGGGGGGGGGGGGGAGCAGGTGAGAGAGAGAGAGAGAGAGAGAGAGCAATTGCTTCCAATTTAAGTTGTGGGGGGGGGGGGGGAATACAATTTACCTGCATTTTGAAAAATCCCCCCCCCAACTTAATTTAACATGGGAAAGAAAATAATACAAATACTCAATAGAATTTTTAGAATAAAAAAAATTATTATAATTGTCAGGATTAGGATGGTAATTGAACTTCAACTCTGCATTATAAACCTCTAGTATGTAACAACACATGAGTTGACCGCACAGCCTGTCAGCCCAACTCAATTAATTTGATTTGCAGAAAAATGTGAAGAATTATTGAGCTATTATTATCAAAACTGAAAATGTTGTCATGGCAACACAATTTAAAAATTATTTTTTATTACTAATATTCAAGGTGAAGTCCCGAATTAAACACCACTACAAATGACCCGCATGACCCATACACACAATTTACTAAGTCCACAGGGTTTTAAAGGTGGACGGGGTGGTGGTTTGGCTTTGATCTAGAGGTGTGGGGGGGGGGGGGAACACCCCTGGACATATAATATAAAACAATCTGATATTTTGTGAGTAATCATACTCTATTACAAACATTCTTTTTTAAATGATAAAGTTAAATTATTTTAGAACGTATCAAGTTATTTATATTATATACAAAGTAAGTACAAGGAAAAAAAAAAGTTGAAGTGGAGGAATTTTCTATGTAATTTTGAATGTGTTCAGATTGGGATTTTTTTTACTATTGATGCATAAAATTTCAATCATGTACAGCAATCATGCAGTCAACTACATCCAAACGCAGAATTTTTACACCTCTCAGAAACTCTTGACCAGATATTGTGGCCTGACAACCCGTTAGGAAGTCTCATTTTCCCCCAGTGAAACACCGAAACCTATTGATTTATTTAGTCTTGATGTGTTCAAAAGGCTCACTGCCCATGTTCCCTTTTCTCAACTTCAAGGCACTCCCACCAAATGTGTACTTAGGGCAGTGGTTCTTAACCTTCCTAATGCAGCGACCCTTTAATACAGTTCCTCATGTTGTGGCGACCCCCAACCACAAAATTATTTTCGTTGCTACTTCATAACTGTAGAGTATATGTGTTTTCAGAAGGTCTTAGATGACCCCTAGGAAGGGGTCGTTCGATCCCTAAAGAAGTCACAACCCACAGGTTGAGAACCTCTGACTTAGGGAAACCACTGCTTATATAACTATGTTGGTTCTTTTTGTTGTGAATAAATTCTGTGGCTAAGAGATTACACTTCTTAAAAAACTACTGAAACATCCAAACAAGAAATGTAAAAGAGAATCTCCAATGTCTAAGTGAGTGATGTTGCAATATGAAACATCCAAACAAGAAATGTACAAGAGAATCTCCAATGTCTAAGTGAGTGATGTTGCAATATGAAACATCAAACTTGAAATGGTAGCTGTAATAAAACACCAGCTATTTATAACCAAATCTCCAGACTTGGAATCTGTCTGCATGCTGCTATGTTATTATACACTGTAACTGACATGACAGTAAAAGCTGCTGTGACATGCACAACTGCCTTCGTGACATATACAACAGCTGTATTGTGACAAGTATATCTGCCATGAGACAAGTACAACATCTGCCCATGTAGCATATACAACAGCGGACCATGTCCCATAAACAACAGCTGCCCACAGGGAGTGTCATTGACATGAAGAATCTCCCTAGCAATCTCGGCGCTTGTGCACAATCTTGATGTCCTTAAGTGTGACAGTGTTATAATAGCCTGCTTGTGCACAATCTTGATGTCCTTTAGTGTGACAGTGTTATAATAGCCTGCTTGTGCACAATCTTGATGTCCTTTAGTGTGACAGTGTTATAATAGCCTGCTTGTGCACAATCTTGATGTCCTTTAGTGTGACAGTGTTATAATAGCCTGCTTGTGCACAATCTTGATGTCCATTAGTGTGACAGTGTTATAATAGCCTGCTTGTGCACAATCTTGATGTCCTTTAGTGTGACAGTGTTATAATAGCCTGCTTGTGCACAATCTTGATGTCCTTTAGTGTGACAGTGTTATAATAGCCTGCCACGACATGTAGCAGATCCACAGTAGCAATACAAGACTTTGTCAGGGACACTGCCGACCTCATAGTTGTAGTCCCAGGTCAGTTCAGTGCCCGCACGGATGTACCTGGAGAAATATAACAACAAATCAACCTTGATACACTTAAAGGACGAGAATTATATTCATCATAACAACAAATTCTTTCAGCAATGCAGGAAGAAATCTTATGACAAAAAACAAATTGCTATGTGCCCCCTTTCTCCTTTGTTGTACACCATTTTGTAAAACTATAAAGCTTTATTAAAGGGGCTTTGCTGGGTAGTTGGCTGTTTCCACCCCAGCCCCTAGCAGACTAGAGCTAGAGGCGACCTGCAATGTGTTTAAAGGCAAACCATCCAAAGCCATGGTTGGAAGTGAAGTGGGTGTTTAATGGATGAGGGTGGGTGTATGAGGGGGTCATTTTTGTTGATCCCTTAAGGCTGAGGTTGGGTGTATGAGGGGGGTCATTTCTGTTGATCCCTTATGGCTGAGGGTCGGTGTATGAGGGGGTCATTTCTGTTGATCTCTTAGGGCTGAGGGTGGATGTATGAGGGGGTCATTTCTGTTGATCTCTTAGGGCTGAGGGTGGATGTATGAGGGGGGGTGACTTCTGTTCATATATAAAAGCTGATGGAGCAGCTAATCACAATGAGAAGGCTATCTGGGGATGTCAAGGGGGCAATTCATCTAAAAACTATTTTCTTTATGTTCCATGATGATCAAATTATATATTTTTTTTATTTGAAGGGTAAAACAGTAGAGAACTGTACATTTGTAAATGTTATGGTTAGTGATGGGACGATTAATCGGAATCGTATCGGAATAATCGGAATATCGGGACTTTTCCAAAGCATCGGGAATCGGCATCGGAGCTGAATAATTCAGAGCCGATTCCGATACCAAAACGATTCTTAACTGATTAATGCTACAACCACAGCAACAAAGAGTCAATTTTCAGCAGCAAGTATTAAAATTAGAACATAAATATCCAGGTATCTAACATTTAAACTGATTGCAAACAATGAGAATCCTCTTAGCTGGTCGAAAGCGAACAAAGAAGAACTTCCAAGTTTGGCTCTCCTCTCAAGAAAGTATTTATGTGCTCCGCCTTCTTCAGTAGAGAGCGAGAGAATTTTTAGTGTAGGTGGCAATATATACTCGCCAAAGAGAAACCGTTTAGAACCAACAACTGGAGAGATGCTTATGTTTTTGCACTATAATTTGCGAGTGCTTCAATTTGACTATGATTAAATGAATATTCTTACTATCAACTGATTGAACTGAATAAAGTTTTTCTCATTAAAATGGAATTATTTATATTATTTTGAACTCAATACTACATCTTTGTATTATTAAATGGAATTATTGATAGTGTTCATATAAAACCTTTCCAATACATTGTTATCTAGCATATTGTAAAGCTTCAATAGCAAGTTAATACACTTTTCTAATCAATTCTCAACTTTTATATTAATTAAATATGTTAATATCTGGGCACAGTAATAATATATGTAATAATGGCCAGGAATCGGAATCGTATCGGGAATCGTATCGGGAATCGGGATAATTGGGTAGAATCGGAATCGTATCGGAATCGTTAAAAATTTTGGTATCGTCCCATCACTAGTTATGGTGGACATCCAATAATCCACCACTGGTAATGTGGCACAGAAAATGTGAACAGTCAGAAGCATCAACTTACTGGCCAGCAAAGAAAGCCACCCAAGGGAACCTCAGGTCATGGGTGTCCACAAATATATTCTGTACAAACACATTAGGGCTGCAGCTGTGCTGTCAACAGACAAGGGAAAGGAAAACAGAAACATGTCATGAGTTATAAGAAATTTAAATACTGTATAATATGAAGAATAAATTGAATATAATATGAAGAATAAATTGAATATAATATGAAGAATAAATTGAATATAATATGAAGAATAAATTGAATATAGTATGAAGAATAAATTGAATATAGTATGAAGAATAAATTGAATAGATTTGTGCCCATAATGTTGTATTATTCCATTTGAACCTAACTCGTACTTGCTTCTTTATATTTTTGTGTGACATGATTGCTGGCAAAAGAACTGGGTGTTTTTTTTAACAAAAATATAATGATTATCTTTTGATGATTTAAAAAAACCATATTAATAATGTAAAGTACAAGGTGTCTTTTTTTTCCTTTTTTTTTTTCAGTTTGAAAGTAAATTCTAGGTTGCAACTTATTATAGATCTGAACATTTTCCTCTGATGGGCTGAAGAGGTTGTTGTTTTATTTACTGCTTTTACTGAAGAGTTACGTAAAAATTCATGGTTATTTTAACAAAAGCTTTAAAATTATAATAATGTATTTGCTCCAAAGCTATTTGTGCACCACATTCAAGTCAGTCTCTGATTGTTTTCCCACACATTTTGACCTAGTGCCTTTAAAAATAAAGAATTAAAAAAAGTTGTTACAGATAAGCAAGCTAGAGAAATGTTTGAAAATTTTTGATGCAAGCAATTTCTTCTGCTTCGAGCCTATAACACATGTCATGAACACTTACATTTAAATATCTGCCAAGGTTCCCCATCAATTTGGCATCCATGATGTAGCACTCTGTGTCATCATGGAAATGTAAGCGAGTTGGGATACGTTCTTTCTTCTCTGGTGACTCAACTGCAGGAAGAGGTCAGTGTAGAGAGTAAGGCCAACACAATTCAACAAAACATCAAACATTTTTGGTTTCAATAGTAAAGAAAAGTAACCAGCAAAATATTTGATAAACCATTTCATGGAGAAGGTTCAAATAAAGTCAAGAAGCTCAATGGAGAGGTTATTAAAAAAAACTGAACCTCTTCTTGTTCATCTTTGTGGGGGGAATTGCAGAGTTTTGGCAAAATCAAATTATTTTCTTTTTTCTTTTCTTCTTGGTTATAGTTTCTTCAATTAATTTTTTGTTCTCCTTTAATTTCAAATAAAAAAATCAATTGCAATTTAAGTTTGTTTGCACTTTAATTTAGAGCAGATTGTTGTATGACATTTGCATTGTTTCCCTTAGTTAACAGTATCTCTCATTGCTATAAGAAACATACTGTGAGACATGTAAAACTTGATGTCATTTTAAAATAGACAAAAATAGAGAAAATATATTTTTCAATATTTTCATTAGGATAATTATTAGTGATGGGACGATTAATCGGAATCGTATCGGAATAATCGGAATATCGGGATTTTTCCAAAGCATCGGGAATCGGTATCGGAGCTGAATAATTCAGACCCGATTCCGATACCAAAACGATTCTTAACTGAATGAAGTTTTTCTCATTAAAATGGAATTATTTATATTATTTTGAACTCAATACTACATCTTTGTATTATTAAATGGAATTATTGATAGATGTGTTTATATAAAACCTTTCCAATACATTGTTATCTAGCATATTGTAAAGCTTCAATAGCAAGTTAATAAACTTTTCTAATCAATTCTAAACTTTTATATTAATTAAATATGTTAATATCTGGGCACAGTAATACATATATGTAATAATGGCCAGGAATCAGAATCGGAATCGTTTCGGGAATCGTATCGGGAATCGGGATAATTGGGTAGAATCGGAATCGTATCGGAATTGTTAAAAATTTTGGTATCGTCCCATCACTAATAATTATAAGAGGACAATTTGTCAAACAGATGTAGTTAAAATATACCAAATATCTATACCGTAGTAGAAATAAGAATGAGAATAAATATTTCAAATGTGGTTTAAAATGACCCGTCTCTGACAAAAACAATATTTTAAGTCTGTATCTGTTGTTTTTTTCCCCCATAACTCCCTATAATGATAACTGGTTATAAAAATACTTGTTTTGTGTTTTCTCTATCAAACATTGTCAACAGCAAAAAAAGACTGTCTTCTTGGTGCCTCCAGTATTAGGCCAGTTCCTGCTGTTGTTTGCTCATTATTTATTCTTCTTGTGAAGAAGCATTATTGCAATTTCAATTTGTGAACAAAAATTATTGGAATCACTTAGTTTGGTGAACGTTAAGCCAGGAGTGACAGGAAAGATTTCACCAAGACCAATGCATGCAATGGCAGCCAGATACCAAGGTAGATGAAATGATGGCCACCAGATACCAAGGAAGATGAAATGATGGCCACCAGATACCAAGGTAGATGAAATGATGGCCACCAGATACCAAGGTAGATGAAATGATGGCTGCCAGTTACCAAGGTAGATGAAATGGTGGCATCCATATACCAAGGTAGATGAAATAATGGCAGCCAGATACCAAGGTCGATAAAATGGTGGCAGCCAGATACAAAGGTCGATGAAATAGTGGCAGCTAGATACCAAGGTTGATGAAATGACGGCAGCCAGATACCAAGGTTGATGAAATGACAGCAGCCAGATACCAAGGTCGGTGAAATGGTGGCAGCCAGATACCAAGATAGATTGAAATGACGGCAGCCAGATACCAAGGTCGATGAAATGGTGGCAGCCATATATCAAGGTTGATGAAATAATGGCAGCCAGATACCAAGGTTGATGAAATGACAGCAGCCAGATACCAATGTTGATGAAATGCACATATGATAGAGATTTTTTTATTGTAACCTTTTTCGTCATTGTCCTGCAAGATTCTATCTTATGAAGTCTCATATACAAAGCCTCTATTAAATCTGGTCTTTTGGTATAAAATAAGCACATTTTCATGTAGAAAACACTTCTATGAATAATTGATGAGTAATTCTTCATGCGTAAAAATGACACATGTTCAATATATTAAACACTATAGCTGATGTGTCATTTTTAGAATCAGTGGGTTAAATATATCTAGAAAAATGTCTAACTTTTGAGGTACAAAATTTTGTGTCTGCCAGTTTTGTCATTGAATAAAATTGCCAAACTTTTGATCTTAAAAAGTTTTCCCAATGGCAGGGATTTAGTAGTTAGCATTTTTTAAAGTAATTTTTAACTCTTGCTAAATAATAATATATGTATATGGCATCTTTCCATTTTCACCAGAGGATGGAGTAGCTTATTAATAATTCTTCAAATGGCTTAAGAGGCCTATCCTAATATTGCAGTCTTGGCTGCACTTCTCACAGGAGAACCTTGACTCCTGGTTAAAGTGATGCTCTTTCGTTGCCAGGTCTTTGCTTCGCACATCTTCTGCCAGTGACTCCCTCACAGACTGCAGTTTGTCAGCTTGTATGGTGCTCAGCGATGATCTCACATTCGTTGATTTCTATGTTGGCTTTCCTAATGTTTCTTTTGCAAACGTCCTTAAACTGCTACCGCCGTGGTCCTATAAGTCTTTCCCACCTTGCCAAGTCTCCATACAGCAGTCTTTGGAATACGACCTTCCTCTATTCTCCTTACGTTGCCTAACCTGTGAAGCCACCTCTTGCTAAGAGCAGAGTACATGCTACACATTTTGGTTTGATCAAAAACCACTGTGTAATGCATACATCTTTGGTGGAAGCTGTAAAGTTTCCGCTCGTGACTGGCATATGTGGTCAACACTTCACTGCCATACAGGAGTGTAATTAGCAAACATGCCTGATATACGCTTAGTTTTGCACTTTCAGTGAGTTTAGGATTTTTCCACACCTGCTTATGCAATTTGCCCATAGTTGCTGCTGCCTTAGTGATCCTGAGGTTCACCTCTTTGTCAACAGAGAGTGGGGTAGAAATGTTGGACCCAAGGTATTTATGTGAAATTCTCAACTACTTTTATGGCCCTTAATATGTTTGGAGGGGGTTGTGTTTCGTGGGCCGTGACATTTGCTTTCTGTAAAACTAAAGGTCAGTCCAAACTTTTAACGTAACATATAAGCTACAAGTATTACTACAGAATTTTCTTTATAGACTTGCTTTTTTAAAAATAAAGTTCCTTTTTTCTTTCATAAAAATAAAGTTACTTTTCTCAGGTACTGGCTCCTGGCTTGTTTTGTAAGAAGTTGATAAGTTAAATCTGGAACCACCAGTGCTTTTCTTGGCTCTGCTCCGCAACTTTTTGGTAACTTGAAGTAAGAAAAACAACATAAATGTCAGCTCACTTGATATAGGGGGTGGGGGAGAGGGATGGGGAGGGAGAGAAAGAGAGCGACTGCATTCAGGTTAGGTAGATCACATACAGTGCAGATGTCCAAATATTTAAATGTTGTAAGTTGTACCATAGAAACTAACATCATTTACACAAATTCAGTTAGTTGAAACTCTCAACCTATTTTACACACATTTAATCAGCTAAAACTCTTTCATTTACCCACAGTTACTCACCTTCCTTCCACATCCCTCTTTCGCCCACCCCTCGCCATTTGAACTTCTTGTTCCCTTAGCTCAACATGTTCATGACTTTTTATTTTAATTACAGTGACAATTTATAAAGTGAACAAAAATAACCCAAGGGACAAACATGAAGGGGCAAACATGAAGGGACAAACATAAAGGGACAAAGATGAAGCCCCAATGCAGATGTAAAGGACCTCCAATACGTGTGAGAATGAGTCAACTCTGACCCTTCCCCTTCGGCCCCCTTGAGTCAACTATCCAACATATGTGAGCATGAGTCAACTCTGACACTTCCCCTTCGGCCCCCTTGAGTCAACTATCCAACACATGTGAGAATGAGTCAACTCTGACCCTTCCCCTTCATCCCCTTCAGACAACTATCCATCATATGTGAGCATGAGTCAACTCTGACCCTTCCCCTTCGCCCCCTTGAGTCAACTATCCAACATATGTGAGCATGAGTCAACTCTGACCCTTGCCCTTCGACCCCTTGATACAACTATCCAACATATGTGAGAATGAGTCAACTCTGAACCTTGCCATTGGCCCCCTTGAGACAACTATCCAACATATGTGAGCATGAGTCAACTGTGACCCTTGCCCTTGGCCCCCTTCAGACAACTATCCAACATATGTGAGCATGAGTCAACTGTGACCCTTGCCCTTGGCCCCCTTCAGACAACTATCCAACATATGTGAGCATGAGTCAACTCTGACCCTTGCCCTTTACCCCTTGAGACAACTATCCAACATATGTGAGCATGAGTCAACTCTGACCCTTGCCCTTTGCCCCCTTGAGACAACTATACAACATGTGTGAATATGAGTCAACTCTGACCCTTGCCCTTTGCCCCTTTGAGACCACTATCCTACACAGAAGCTCAGCTTGTGTTGGCCTGTCTGATAAATCATTTAGTTAAAAAAGTTCCACTACAGAATATTCTATTTTTAGACCATGCTCTCAAGTTATGACAACAGCACTCACTGTCAGGGCTGGAATTCTCCTCACCAGGCTTCTCATCTTTCTTCTCCTTCTTTGATTCATCTTTCTCTCCATCGCCCTCGTCTTTCTTCTCTTTCTTTGATTCATCATCTTCTTCATCATCCTCATCATCATCTGATATACTGATAGGACCTTCCGTTTCTGACTCCTGTTTTGAGGGCTCAGATCTGTTGATGGAACAAAGAAATTTCAGCTACATCAGTACAAAATACATGATTGAAAGAGTTTAATATAAGGGAAGGGAGGGGGCCATGCGTTCAAGACGGGTGAAGTAAAAAAAAAAAATTAGTGGATCTAGACATGTTTAAGCTTAAAACGAAGAGACAGAACAATTAAGAGTTATTTTTAGCTAAATGCCTTCTTGAGCAGACAATAACAAATAACAAAGTATTTTGAATTAAAATCTTTAGTGTTTCCATAGCACTATGCAGCTATCTCAAGTTCGGTGTAAAACGAAAAGCACAGTATAAAAACAAACGTAAAACATTTTTCTCAGATAAACCTGCCTCTCACATAATTCTGTGGTGCGTACAGTCAAGTTAAGAGATACTAAAATTTAGAATAGAACTGGAGAGTAGCTTGAAATAGCTTACTTAACTGTATAAAAATATTTTAGATCAACCTTTAAAAGAAGGGATTCCAAAAGATAATTTGAAGAAAAAAAAATTCTTTGGCCGGGGGGGGGGGGGGGGGGGGGTGGTGTCCTAAAAAGTAAAAAGTTAAAGAAATGCCCATTTCAAAATTTAATTTTTGGTCAAATTTAATTTGATAGATAATATTGTAACTGGTAAAAAGAATGATGTAACCAATGTATGTTAAAATACTGTTGTAAACGTCTATAAACAAATAAGTTGTAAAGGTAGCATATATTATGTGTTTAAACCAGCTGCACCATCTACAAGTCGGTTCAAATATTATATTTAAATAATTACTTCTTTGTGCTGTCCTCGTCAGCTTTTGACTTTTCAGCATCAGCTTTTGACTTTTCAGCATCAGCTTTTGACTTTTCCGCTTCAGCTTTTCTCCTCCTAAGGCTTCTGAAACAATCCAAACAACACAAACAGGTTACTATTGGTTGTGGGTCTTGGGTTTTTCTTTCTCAGAAAGTATCCTGTTATTGTTCCTCAGGAGTCAATAACGTATAACTCTCAACATGTATTACTTTGCAGAATTATGTTAAATTTTCTGGTAGGTCCTAAAAAACATTTGATTGTTGTTGTGAACAAGATTTAGTAGCGTGAAGTTTTGTCATGAAAAGTTGTTCATGCATGGTGAGAGTTTGTATGAGAATCACTGTTGTTAGTGTGAACACTTTTTGGTCCATGGGTTATGTTATGAATTGTATTATTGTGGCTAAATGGTCATTGGCTGACAGGGAAATATTAATAAACAAATGAGTAGATATTAAAGGACAGGGTGTTAGTTAGTCGAAAGAGGAGACGGAAGATCGTGATGGAAGATCGTGATGAACACCTGTGGTAGTGCGATTTTATTTCATAATTGTGTAATTAGGATTTGATTATATGTTTAAAAGGATTAGTGACTTTTGATAGTACTACATTTTTTTAGGAGGAATAAAGGATTGAATTATGAAACTTCAGATATTTGTGGACTTAATTGTTTTAGTGGTGATCCATAGCTGTCAGCCCAGTAAAGCTGTTATCATAGACGTAATAAATAAGTCACATGTATCAAAGACCCTAGACAACGAAAGTAGGCCGTAACAAATGTGATTCAATGTGAAAACTGCATAAAATATTCCACTGGGGGTGCTTATGTATTTTTTGCATATTTGAAGTTAACATATTTGTTAAGCATTTATAGGCATCACTGTTACAAACAAAAATTGCCATAAGACGACAGAACACTGCAATCTATCGATGGAAGCAACGATTAACATGGCAAGAAATTGGAGAAGCAATTTGATTGGCTGGTACAAAGATCAGCCAGCCAATCTTGACACTTTATTGTGCCGATGGATCAGCCTTTCAGCCCAGCCATCTCAAGAGGGTTAAGCCATTTCACCACAAATATCTACCTATTTAAGCAATTAATAAAAAAACAACTGAACCAGCTAGATGATGTATTGCCAAGACCAAACAATTTCCTTCATCACAAAACTGCTATAAACTAAAAATAAGTGTATCAACTAGTAATGTATTCAAGCCATACTAAGCTAACACAATCTCCATCTTACCTTTGATTGGCACTGTCTGGTGGGCTGCCCTCTTGCATGTAGTCACTGGAAACAATACATTATACAAATTGATAGAAATAAATATACAAAAAGCTACAAATAAATGAGTGAATTGACAAATAAAAACACTACAAATAAACGAGTTTATAAACAAATTCACTAATAGGTATTTATTTAATGCGGATAGTTTTTAATTTATTTAGTATGTTATTGGGCTGTGCACAGAAGTCTAAAAGAAAATGTAATTAATCACATCATGCTTGACCCAACTGGCTAACAAACACTTCACCATCTAGGACCAATACCAGAAATATATTTCTATGAAACTAGCAGTCTAGCAAACACTTCATCTTCAAGGACCAATACCAGATAGATGTTTCTATGAAACTAGCAGTCTAACAAACACTTCACCTTCTAGGACCAATACCAGATAGATATTTCTATGAAACTAGCAGTCTAACAAACACTTCACCATCTAGGACCAATACCAGATATATGTTTCTATGAAACTAGCAGTCTAGCAAACACTTCATCTTCAAGGACCAATACCAGATAGATGTTTCTATGAAACTAGCAGTCTAACAAACACTTCACCATCTTGGACCAATACCAGATATATGTTTCTATGAAACTAGCAGTCTAACAAACACTTCACCTTCTAGGACCAATACCAGATAGATGTTTCTATGAAACTAGCAGTCTAACAAACACTTCACCATCTAGGACCAATACCAGATATATGTTTCTATGAAACTTGCAGTCTAACAAACACTTCACCTTCTAGGACCAATACCAGATAGATGTTTCTATGAAACTAGCAGTCTAACAAACACTTCACCATCTAGGACCAATACCAAATAGATGTTTCTATGAAACTAGCAGTCTAACAAACACTTCACCTTCTAGGACCAATACCAGATAGATATTTCTATGAAACTAGCAGTCTAACAAAAACTTCACCTTCTAGGACCAATACCAGATAGATGTTTCTATAAAATTAGCAGTCTAACAAACACTAAAATCTGCTTGATATTCAAAATGTGTAATATCAAAACATGGTCTGGCCTCCAGCTACAAGAAGACCTCTATTAACATATAAATAAATTCCCTACTGCCCATTGATGTGTTAGAAGAAAAAAAAATAATTAAACTTTGCAGTTATTAGATACCTGAGACACTACACAAACAGATCCATTGTTCACCTGACCTGAGAAACTACACAAACAGCTCCTGTGTTCACCTGACCTGAGACACTACACAAACAGATCCTGTGTTCTCCTGACCTGAGACACTACACAAACAGATCCTGTGTTCTCCTGACCTGAGACACTACACAAACAGATCCTGTGTTCCCCTGACCTGAGACACTACACAAACAGATCCTGTGTTCACCTGACCTGAGACACTACACAAACAGATCCTTGTTACACCTGACCTGAGACACTACACAAACAGCTCCTGTGTTCCCCTGACCTGAGACACTACACAAACAGATCCATTGTTCACCTGACCTGAGACACTACACAAACAGATCCTGTGTTCACCTGACCTGAGACACTACACAAACAGATCCTGTGTTCTCCTGACCTGAGACACTACACAAACAGATCCTGTGTTCTCCTGACCTGAGACACTACACAAACAGATCCATTGTTCACCTGACCTGAGACACTACACAAACAGATCCTGTGTTCACCTGACCTGAGACACTACACAAACAGATCCTGTGTTCTCCTGACCTGAGACACTACACAAACAGATCCTGTGTTCTCCTGACCTGAGACACTACACAAACAGATCCTGTGTTCACCTGACCTGAGACACTACACAAACAGATCCTGTGTTCCCCTGACCTGAGACACTACACAAACAGCTCCTCTGTTCCCCTGACCTGAGAAACTACACAAACAGATCCTTTGTTCCCCTGACCTGAGACACTACACAAACAGATCCTGTGTTCCCCTGACCTGAGAAACTACACAAACAGCTCCTGTGTTCACCTGACCTGAGACACTACACAAACAGATCCTGTGTTCCCCTGACCTGAGACACTACGCAAACAGCTCCTGTGTTCACCTGACCTGAGACACTACACAAACAGATCCTTTGTTCCCCTGACCTGAGACACTACACAAACAGATCCTGTGTTCCCCTGACCTGAGACACTACACAAACAGATCCTTTGTTCCCTTGACCTGAGACACTACACAAACAGATCCTGTGTTCCCCTGACCTGAGACACTACACAAACAGCTCCTGTGTTCACCTGACCTGAGACACTACACAAACAGCTCCTGTGTTCCCCGGACCTGAGACACTACACAAACAGATCCTGTGTTCCCCTGACCTGAAACACTACACAAACAAATCCTGTGTTCCCCTGACCTGAGACACTACACAAACAGATCCTGTGTTCCCCTGACCTGAGACACTACACAAACAGATCCTGTGTTCCCCTGACCTGATACACTACACAAACAGATCCTGTGCTCACCTGACCTGAGACACTACACAAACAGATCCTGTGCTCACCTGACCTGAGACACTACACAAACAGATCCTGTGCTCACCTGCTTATCTCTTGTTTTTTTTTTTTTTAAAAAGCCATAACCTCCAAGTCCCTGGCCAAAGTGAGAAACACAAAATACCAAATATTTTCACAGGAGTGGTAAAACAAGACTAAAAAAAGAACACAACCATGAGAAAACTCTTAGAAGCCAAGTGTAAAAAAAAATATATAAAAAGCTAGTTGACAGCTATCTGAAAGTGATTTTTTAAAAAATATTAAAATACCTGTCGTTTTCTGAGTCTTTGGAGGCCTTGTAGTTAACATCTGTCTCGTCATCAGAGAAGTCTAAATTATCAATGTCGCTTTCATAGCCCTCCTTCTGTCGTTCCACTACTTCAATAAAGTCCAATTCAGCCAGGTACTCATCACCGTACTGCTTGCCATCCTGAAGGTAGGTTTAACGTTGGAAATACTCTAAACATCATACAAACAGTGAGTGCATAACATCTTTATCTAAACATCATTACAAATCTGATGTGTATATAATCTTCATTTAAAAATTTTACATTAAAATGCTTCAAATCTATCTTCTATTATTGTTCACATGTTTAAGAGCATTGAATATATATATCGTAGATATTTTTTAACTAGCACTAGACCCCAGCATCTATAAACTGAACTAATTATTTAGGTAGATGTGTGCTGCAATAGAAGTTAGACTTTTTAATGTTGTGTTTAACTTTTTAAAAGAAATTTCTTAGTCAAAAAAAAAAATTATGATCCGACAAGGCATTACCTCATTAGCACCCTTGTCGGTAAGCAGCTGGCCTGCATATATACATAAAAAACTTCCCTTGGCAATGTCATCCAGACAACGTAGACCCCAACCTCTGACAAGAGAAGACAACATAGCCATGGGATGAGACTTTTATACTTTATATATATCTTAAAGTCTAATAATATCTTAAATCCAAAAATAAAAGCTTTTTTTAATGGACCGCTAGAGCCAGGCACAGAACAACTGTGCCTTTAAAATTAGAAACTGTTATGTAAATAGATTGCACATCATCACACACACACCCCCCCCCCCCCCCCCATGCCCCAAAAGAAATCCAATCGCCTCTGCTAAATTTAGTTTAAGACTGTCAATAGAAGTGTTTTAAATCGTGTGCTAAAAGACCCACATATTTCTGGTCACAGAAGAATGAAAATGAAATTCTTGAAAAATTAAAAATGACAGTAAAAGTACAAAAGGGATCAAAAAGTTACATGTACTTTAACCAAATCAATGATGATATTTTGCTAGATTTAAACAAAGCTTTAAATAAGGTGCACTCTTTTCCCCACATAAACATACTTTTTTTCTGTCTTGAAGACTTGTAACCGTGTCCTCAAACCAAGCTGGGCAACTCTGTTGACACAACGTTTGTCACACTTGCACCTAGAATTGCACTCAACAATACTGTTGAGAAAAGCACCAAAAAAAAAAAAATTTGTAAACTAAAACAACCAAGGTAATCAATAATTAAATAATAGATTTCATGTACTGTACTTAGTGAATTTTTATGTCACCTGTATGTAATTCTTAACCCCTTTAAAATAATTTTAACAATGTTAAAAACTTAGCAAAAATTTATTTATTTACTACAGGTGAACCTTCAAAATGAGGGAAATCGATTATTTTCATCACACTCTTAACTCTTTCGTTGCTGAATTTTGTAAATGAAAAGATGTAAATTTTTTTCAAAGAGCAATAAAAGAGTGAGAGGATGGGTTTATTAAAAAATATTACTGTTTGGTTTATAAGGCTTAAATGGTATCAAATGAAAGACAATTGAATGGACTTTATGTTTGTAAACTAATTTCTTCAGTTTAACTAAAATAAGTAAGGGAAAAGAAATTTAAAATGTGAAAACCTGATATGCAAAACCTTTTTTCCCCCAATCCCTTTGATGTATGCATACATCATCTTCAATTCTACAACTCAAATCCTCTAACACTACTACTATCGGAATCATGCAATGGATCTTAATCTAAATCAACTTCACTGTCAAAAGAATTCCAAAGGTTGTTGAGCTGTTAATCTTCTAGGAAACTTACTCACCCCCTAGGGTAGCGCTAGCAACAATATTGATAAAGAAAAAAAAAACAGCTAAGAATATTAATAAATAATGCTTCAAATGACAAAATATAAACCTTAGTTTCACTAATAAACAATGAAGTACCATTCTAATTAAAAACAGCTCTTAAAAAGTTTAACAGGGAAATAGCAAAGAAACAACCATGATACTGAAACAAAGCACAGCGCATTGGTCTGTGCTTTTTAACCTGGTGGATGAACGTACTGTGCATTGCGCCGCAGCGAAAGAGTTAAAGATAAGATATGATTCTTTTATTGATCCAAATAAATGGTAATTTTTTTTTTTACTTACAATTTACACATTCCTTTTCAGATTTGTTACGTTGACTCCATACGGTATAAGCCAAATTCACAATTTTACATAGCTGCAATGTGTTTATCCTGTTTTGTTTTTAAATTTTACTTCCACCCTTTCTGTTTTACTGGGCTTTGTTTTCATTATTCTTATTATTTTCTTTCATTTTTAGGCAGGATACATCTAAATATATATATTATGTTTATTTACTTTATACTTATATGAATATTGTTTTTTGTTGTACTGATGAAGGCATTTGCTGAAATATTTGCTTTTGTATTCTGTGTAACCATTGTTAAAGCTTAGCCTATATTGCTTTATTTACACAAATTTTTTGTGTCTCATAAATCTACTTGAAAGTTTTATCGCAGTCTTACAATTTCAAACACAAGACATCTCAACTATTTCTCAAGCATAAAATTCCCTTGGTGACAGTATTGACTTAATTTTTGATCATTTAGATTTTGTAACCGATAGGTAAATTGGTGCAGACTGGGGAACAAAATAATTTTTATATCTTTCGGTTCTAACTTTAATATGAATAAAATTTAATGAAATTTTTGGCACTTTAGTCAATTTAAGGTGTGACCTAAGGTCTAAAAATTCACTTTTAAGACTTAACGGTGGAAGCTGGTGACTTAAATCAGTGGGGGTGCTGCAATGCCACATTGCTATACACAAGCCTCCACTGTGAATTAATTACTTAAAAAAATCAATTTAAAAAATAAGTGGAAGAAAGTAAATTTAGCCTCAAATGCAAGGTGGGGGGAGCTTTCTATGAACACACTATATCCCTTAACAATAATGCAGAAAAAGTAAAGTTGACACTGTGTTGTAAGAATCTTAGTGCTGAAATGAGACTGACAGAATTCATCATGGATACCAATGATCTGTACATTATTTTGAAGTATATGGCTATATATATATATATATATAAATATCCCAATTACTGCTAAGATTTGATATCATTGATAAAGTACTCCATCACTATCAGATGGCTCTCCCCCTTTCCATAGGTACACCTTACCCAGTAAACAATGGTTCGGGTAATCGTCTGTAATGATATCCAGCATCAGGGTCAATTTCACCGATCCAGGAAGTATTCTGTACAGTCATTTGCTGGCAAGCACATTTGCTGCGATCCTGGGAAGGAGAGGCAACAGCTCTTAAATGACTATCAAGGTGGAATTCAACTATTACTATCTTATCTTGTCACTTTGAGACCCCTGCTACCGAAATGTCACATCAGGAAATGGCATCAGCGGGCCGTCAAGCTTATTGCTCCTTATGCCCTCCCCAAAGCACCCCCCCCCTCAAAGCGGCACGTTGGAGATGTCCCTTTGCCAGGACAGCTCCCACCCAAGTCCGCTGGATTGGGGTTTCTGCTGGAGGCAGCCCCAGCCAAAGGACACCAGGTCGGTCCGACACTGCGCATACCCACAGTGTACACAATCGACTTTCCTAGGAGTTGGGATGGTAAATTTACGTCCTAATATCTTCCCCCACCCATCCCGGGGAAACGTCGGACAACCTCTAAGAGGGGTTCTGCAGTGGGTTTCCACCTCCCAACTAGTTTGCGAAGTAGCTGAGACTAAATGGTTGCCTAAGAGCAGCTTTCTCAGGGCTGCATATCTAGAATCATTGGACAGAGATGCTACTAAATAAATCAATGCCTTTTAATTATTAGGGAAATTATTCAGAGTAGGAAATAATGACTTTTTCCTCTGTAACTGTTGCATTGGGCCCCGATTTAAAATAAATAAAATGTAAAATGTGTGCGTAATTTATTGAGTTTCAGAACCTCAAGTTTTGCCAATCAGTGCAGCATAATCACTGGGACGTTCAATTTATAATGTTTGAGAAACTCAAGTTTTGCCAATCAGTGCAGCATAATCACCGAGACGTTCAATTTATAATGTTTGAGAACCTCAAGTTTTGCCAATCAGTGCAGCATAATCACTGGGACGTTCAATTTATAATGTTTGAGAACCTCAAGTTTTGCCAATCAGTGCAGCATAATCACTGGGACGTTCAATTTATAATGTTTGAGAACCTCAAGTTTTGCCAATCAGTGCAGCATAATCACTGGGACGTTCAATTTATAATGTTTGAGAGCCTCAAGTTTTGCCTACCCTGCAGTTATCTGTGCAGTCACAGCACGCCAAGAATTCAGGGTCAAGATTCAGATTAACTCCCTTAGAGGGAATGCGATGGTCTGAGTACTCCACGTAGTCAGGATAATGACGATCAACACCGTTGACACATGAGATGGGATAGTTCTCTCGGCCATAGGACAAGTCTTTGATGTCACAGAAGGTCTGCTCGTAGGAGAAAGAGATAATTTTTTTTAAATGATAATATTATCTTTGCGTTTGTCACAGCAAATAGATTCACTTTTACAAGTTAAATAAATTGGTCCATAAAAACATATGCCTGTCCGATGACTCACCTTCACAGGTACAAATTCTGTATTGACATGAAGCTGTTGATCAAAGCAGAACAGATCTATTGTGAGCAGGGAGTCAGTGAGCAGGAGATACCGGTCCACCTCTCCGATGGAGCGGAGCCGACGCCCACAGGGAGCGCGGTACACAACAAAGCGTTTAGTAATGGGTCGGGCCTTGCCAACTTGTCTAAAATATAAAGCAATATAAATGAAATCATTAGACCTTGCCAGACCTGTTTACCCTCAAAATCTTAAAATCATACAATTTCATCACAAAATCGTTCAATACATTATCTTAATAGTAAAAAAACACTCAGTATATATAATGTATACACATCAAAATTGTACATTGTACGCCAAATCGTAAGAGTAAACAGGTCTGCCTTGCCAACATGTCTAAAATATAAAGAAATTTAAACCAAATCATTCGAGGCATAAACAGAATTAACAGGAAAACATGCCCAGCATTTGGCAGACAGGAAAACATGACCAGCATTTGAAGACAGGAAAACATGCCCAGCATTTGGGAGACAGGAAAACATGACCAGCATTTGGAAGACAGGAAAACATGACCAGCATTTGGAAGACAGGAAAACATGACCAGCATTTGGAAGACAGGAAAACATGACCAGCATTTGGAAGACAGGAAAACATGACCAGCATTTGGCAGACAGGAAAACATGCCCAGCATTTGGGAGACAGGAAAACATGCCCAGCATTTGGAAGAAAGGAAAACATGACCAGCATTTGGGAGACAGGAAAACATGACCAGCATTTGGAAGACAGGAAAACATGACCAGCATTTGGAAGACAGGAAAACATGACCAGCATTTGGAGGACAGGAAAACTTGACCAGCATTTAGGAGACAGGCAAACATGACCAGCATTTGGAAGACAGAAAAACATGACCAATTGCAAATAATGATGACTAAGGGAAAATGTAACTGTCTTGTTGTGGGAAGTCAGAGATTTTAAAACGATTAGTCTTTAGTCCTGCAAGATATTGTAAGCAATTCTTAATCATTCTTTTTTTGGGATGAGGGTAAAATATGATTAAGTTAAGTGCGTTGACTTTTAAATTAACTAGACACAATTTGTGTAAATAAAACAATACAAGTTCAGCTTTAATGAGGATCATATAGAATACAAATGTAAACATTTTTGGCAAATACCCCCGTCAGTTCAAAAAACAAAAACATATACATATAAAAAAAAAATTAAATTTAGATAATATATATGCATGTACCCTACCAAAAAAATGAGAGAAAAGAATAAGAGCGGGTAAAAGTCCCTGACAAAAACAAAGTTCAGAAGAACGGAAAGGAAGTGAATGGAAGTGCAATGTAAAAACCAAACAGGAAAAAGACATTGCAGCTATGACTTATTACCTGTTTGGTATCCTGTACGATAATCATTAAAGCTGAACCTATATTGTTTTATTTACACACATTTTTTTGTGTCTAATTAATCTACTTGAAAGCTTTATCCATCACTCTTATTATTAGTTAATTTACATTTAAACGCTGAATTCTGATTAGAAACACCACTGTGCATAAGTTTCATCAGCAACTTTCAGTGCAAAACATTGGTGTGCAGTTTCAATTCATAACCTTTGTTCTGGACACATCGGGTGATCCAATCATTTTGTTAAATAAACTTTTGGACAATGCATCATTTGAAACTGAAACTTGAAGTATTTTAAAAGGAAAAAGAAAAAGGAGCTGTTCTAAGTAATTCAACTTTTTAAATCATCAAAGGAATTTACTATGCAACAGCTCAAATGATAGAAGAGACAGGTTTTGAGTTGCCAACATTATGAGTCTAAAAAAAAGAATGTGATTTCAATTAACATGATTACCTTTCCCAACCGCACAGAAGTGGGATGAGATATGCACTTCGACCTTTGAACTTTAGCACATCATTACAGTCCTCTATGCAGCTGGGGTCACACTCATGCTCTTCTAATAGCAAGCAAACAAAAGGATAAATGAGATATTTAAAAAAACAACAACTCAGAAATAAAGAGCTAAGAGATGTTATGTTATATAAAATGTTGATGTTTAACATCCAAATATTATAGACCAGTCTATTATAACCTCACTGTTCCTGGACCATAGTGTAGTGTTCTTTAACTTGCTGAAACTTTTCAAGTATTTTCAGGCAGTTGAATCCAAGTCTCACAAAAATTCATTAACTTTATAAATCTATACATGAAGTTAAATAATAATATTGATAAATCTGGAATGCAGCATTAAAAAGAAACATTTTTAAAGCTTAAACTTGACTAGAGAACAACTATTAAACAGCAAATAATTTTTTTTTTTTTTTAAATCTCAAAATGACAATTTCCATCCATTGTTTGCCTTTAGGTCAAAATTATTAAATGTTTTAGTCAATATTTTCCCATTTAAATGAAAGATATCTTTACATTAAAAAAAAAATAATCTGTTGCTTTTTCTTACTGAATGGTTTACGAACTCTTTCAGAGAGGTCCAGCTGAATATCCTTGCGTTCACCAGTAAGTTGCTCTTCATCATATTCTACCTGAGTGTTGTCTGTGGAAAGTCTCTCTTGCAAGACACTAGCTATGTCTTTACTATTTCGTGAGCTCCTACCATTGTTGTTTTGTCTCATACCTTAAATATAGAAGGCAAATGCATATTGTTTTTTTTTTCGATAAACCTTTTTCTACAGAAAAGGTAATAGTGATCCGCACACATGTGGCATGTAACTTTTGTTACATCATCTCATGGTCAGGGACTTCTAATATAATTTCTAATATAATATAAACTGACACCCCCCTCCAAAATAATTTTAAAATTCCTCATCCCTATCACCCCAGTCTTGGATTAAGTAATGAATAATAACAGCCTGTATCACATGTAGTTGAATGAAACTTTAAAAACAAGCCCAATAATATTTTCTAATCCAACTGACCTTTTGCAGATGATTTATCTGAATCTTGTGAACTTGTATCACTTGCTGGCTTCTGCGGCCCCACTGGGGCCTTTCTCTGGTATTTGATCCAGGGTGGCTCCCATCTGCTATTTTTGAGGCCCTCTCCGACCTCAGCTGCGTTCAAACCTCCAGTGCTCTTCTTAGCCACATTGGACTTCTTCTTGATGGGTTCAGGCACCCGGCTAACTTTGGCTGAGAAATAAAACACATGATTCTCTTAAAGAAATCATAAGGACACATTTAAAATAAGCTAAATACCAGTCAAGTGTATTTGAAAAGTTTTGTTTGTACGAATGGTCGGGCTGAAGTAATAAATGCATTATCTGTTCTTCAGAAACAAATATATTAGCTATGTTACAATCTCCTGTACCTGCTGAAATTATTGTACGCCTCTGGATAATTTTCCAGCAGTTCAACTATTTCATAAATAGTTTACCCGACTGGAATTAACCAGATAATAATTTATGCAGCACATTAAAAGCTATGTAGGGCAATTCACTTTCAGCTAAGAGGAGAAAATTACAGACCTGGTTACCCTTGAACTCATAAATCATACAATATTGTCTTAAAATGGTACAATACAGTTTCTTAATGGCAAATAAATAAGTATACATTAAATATAATGCATACATTAACAATCCGCATCATCGCTTGTATAGTAGGACCGAGTTAAGCCGATGTCAAAAAAAGGTAACTTCTAAAAGTAAATGACTGATGTTAAAATTGCAGACTGCTGTCATTCTGTTTTTGCAGATGTTCATCTGCTATAGATATCAATTATAATTCAGGTAAACATGCAGATAAAAATTATCACAAGTCTGTCTGTCTCTGGTAAAAATAAAGTTATTGGGGAGATTTAACGTGGTTCAAACTCGATGTAAGTTTAGCATAAAATAAAATTTATTGAAATAGGAACTAAGAAATGAGGACATCATTTACAACACATACCAAGTAACTTGGGATTTAGAAAAAGCTAATATCCTTTAACCTCATTTCCTGTTAACATGTTATTCTAGTCTGATAACTGCCACAAGCTGTCAATGGGTGAAAGGAAGAGGAGTGTAGGAACATAACGGGGGTAACAAAAATCTTACAGCTGTTTTCTAAAAATAGATTTCAAAGGCCCTGTCAGATACTATAAAAATATGTCAAAATCTAATGTTGTTGTGTGGAACAGTTGAGAAAATATTATCATGTTTTATTTTTTAAAAACCCACTAGTTTTCTCAGTTTTTTTAACTTGCTGCTGTTCAGTGGAATGTAATAGTTATGTCACAATGTTTACGTCATAGGGCGGCTACGCTAATATTACTTTTGTCATGTCTAGTGAGTTCATCATGAAAACACAAAACAAAAATATGACCATCATTACAAAAATGTGACAGTGTTACTTTTAGATAATTAAATATTTAGGACCCCCCCCCCCCCAGCACACCCCGTACACAAAAAAATCCATTGATCTTTTAATAAGCTTTAAAAAAAAGGAAGACTCCTTTGTCATGCTGGAATCATTATATATCTGTACTTAACAGCAGCAGGGTGCATTAGCAGTGTTTGGCTCTGTTGTCTGCCTATGTGGATAGGAAGTGGTAAAATTAAATGGCTCCTTGCATGGCTGATAGATTTAACTGCCTTAAAAGAACTAGACATCTCCATATATACAGTTCATGTTCCCTGACCATTTAATAACCCCATCAAACCCCTGAAGATCCCTTTATTTCTGCATTGTTTATGATTAATTTTAAAAAAAAAAAGAAAAGATTTAGCCTGTTGTCCTGTCAAGTTGCCCAGGAAAGAAATGTTATAAAAATTATGAATTAAACAATCCTGTCCAGTTTCTTTAGGGTGAAAAATTATATAATTTATCAACCACCACCTGGCAATGTTACGACCTGCACAACACAAATGAACTACCTTTTTCCTTCTGGCTAGCAGAGGGTGTGGATGAGCTGCTGTCATCCTCAGCTGCCCCTCGTGTGTACTCCACTGATGGTTTCTGCAGGTCGTCGGACGGCCTCATGGTCAGATTATGTCTCCTGCCTTTAGCACTACCAGCTGCCTTGATGGCATCGGCATTGGCCTTTAGGAGTCATGGGGCACATGAGGAGCAATATTATACCATTTTGCAATATTAGCACTACTTGCTTTAAGGTAAAAAGATATAAAATAAAAAATACCAAGCTCATGTTACTGATTAGGAAGGAAAAATTCATTATGATTAATTAATAGCAAAATAAATTCTATCAGTATCTTATTCATTTATTTTAAACAAATAAAATTAGGTTCTAAGTTAGTAAAAATCATCTATGTTTCATTTATATACAATTTTAAAGGAACAATAAATAATTAGAGTTGCTATTGTATAGTATTTTATTAGAAATTATAATGTGTAATATATGAAAGGAATTTTAATGAGATGTTTCCACAAACAAAAAATAAAAAAATTGGGGGTTTTGTATTTTTATTTTTTTTAAACAGAATGTTTTTTAAAACAGAATGTTTTTTAAAATAGAATGTTTTTTAAAATAGAATGTTTTTTAAAACAGAATGTTTTTTTAAACAGAATGTTTTTTTAAACAGAATGTTTTTTAAAACAGAATGTTTTTTAAAACAGAATGTTTTTTAAAACAGAATGTTTTTTAAAACAGAATGTTTTTTTAAACAGAATGTTTTTTTAAACAGAATGTTTTTTTAACCCTTTACAGTCCAAGCCTATTCAGCCTTTTCTAATCCTAGCGACCAAGCAAAGGGTCATAACTCCATTCTAAATGAAGGTTCTTTATCTAATTAATTTACAGAAAATAAACTATAAGCAAGAAAATAAAATAAAAAATACCTAAATACAAAGAAATGATTAAAGCAAAAGTTGCACCAAAAAACAGTTTCAGGGACACTAGATTTATGAAATAGTGAAGCTTCATTAGTCCTAAGTTCTTTCAAAATTGTATCCAAGGCTTCGATAGCCATTTTTTACAGCGAAAAAATCGCAACTTTTAAAAAAATCGTAGAAAATCCGCCCCTAAAGACACTGCAGTCAAACTAGTATCAAAATAAATGCCGACATTAAGGCTTTCTTCCGGTAGAACTATAAATAGTAATGTGCAATGGATTTCCGCTGTGCTAAGAACGAAAGTAAACAACCTCGCAGCGGGGCGAAGCGGGCGGGTTTGGCCGCAACGGACTGTAAGCTTAAGGAAAAAATCGGCGCATTTCGGGCGCATCGGACTGTAAAGGGTTAAACAGAATGTTTTTTAAAACAGAATGTTTTTTAAACAGAATATTTTTTAAACAGAATGTTTAAAAGATGTGTCAAGGAATATTATAAGTTAGTTTGTCTTGAGATATAAAAAAGACGAAAAGGTTGAAAATCATTGCCATACACATTCCTATAAATTTTAAGAATGACAAATGATTTTTATCATATTTCTTTACCAATGCTTTGAACAAGGGCTCAAGTCTGGTTGATCCCCTGTAGATCCACTCGGTACGTTTGTCAGCCTGGAAGTACATCTTGACCAAGCTGGCATCTGTTTCTTGAACTTTAGCTGTCCACCTTTACAAATACAAGAAAAACATGATCAAGGATCAATGGTGACTCTAAAAACTATATAAGATCTTATAAAATACACTGAAAATGCTTTGTAAAAAAAAAAACTGATAACTCATTTAAACCAAATTTCTCAAACTGATAACTTGTTTGCATTAAAAAAAAAAATAAATGATATTGACATCCCTAATTAAGATAAAAATTAAAATCAAAGTTTGGAAAGCCAAATAGTTATTTATTTCATCTCATGACCTTTAACCCTTTGAACCCTCGACCCCGCTTTATCGGTCTGCGCCTTAAAAATCCACAACCCGCCAGACCGATATATCGGTCTCCCATACCTTACCATGGATCGACAGTCCGTATGTAAAATGTGCTATAAATACTGAGTTCATGGTTTATCACGTGACTTGGGAAAGGTCAGAGTAATGGCCGCGCCCATGGTTGCATTGTTTTTGTTATGTTTTAGTAATGTTTTTCGATGTATAGAAGTGGCGAAAATGCAATAATTACTTTTCTCAAGGACACAAACTAGAGTAGTTTTATGATAATGTAAATAATTTAGATAATATTTATTTGAAAAAGGAGTGAAATAAGTAAATAGACAATGATAGTGACGATCGATTGACTACAACTTCTAGTGCTATCGATGTGTTGTTAGGGAATAAACTAAACAAGGTCTACCCCCTAGTTCTAGCCTTGGCTTTTATGAAAAAGCAGGGCCGTATAAATGACCTTTTACTATGACATTTTACAACATTTCTAAGACAATTTTATTTCTGTGATACATTTTATAATACTAATGGACTACTAACAGACACATTTATATTGAAATAAATTAAATTTATTTAATTGTATAATCATTTGATTTTGTTTGTTTGTGTGTCAGTGTGTGGACATTTTTTCCCAGGAGCCCAGGGGATTGGGTATTTTAGGCCCAGGAGCCAAGGGTTCAAAGGGTTAATTATATTAATGTAGACATAAAGCTTACTAAAACTAATGTAAAATTAATGTAACTAATACTTGTATAAAATTAAGCTTATGAATGCAAACAACTTTTTTTTTTTACCATTTTCCATTCCACTCTGTCCTTACCACCTGACCCTTGGACAGTCTTACCATTGGTCTCTGCAATTATTATAAATGTTTTAAAAAAAAAAAAAAAAATTAAAACTTGTTTCATGTTTATTGTTGTAAATGTAACAAAACTATGTTTTTAACATCAAGAAGGAACACAACATTATCTTACAGAGGTAAGAGGCACAGGGCAGTTACTAGCGATACAGGGAGAACTTTAACTATTTGGGGAAACAGCTCAAAACTGCTAGTTAGACTATTAGCATGTTAGGCAGCAGCCTTACAGAGCATATGGGGCACAAGATGTAAATAATAATTTTCCATTGAAACTTTTAAGAGACACACCTCTGGATAAATGCGGAGGTATTCTTTTATAAAGGCACTGGTGTCAGGGTTGATGTCATCCCAGACGTTTTCACCTGCGAGATAGACAGGGATTTGGTTACAAGCAGACATGAACATCTTACTCCATGACAGTGGTTCTCAACCTTCCTATGGCCGCGACCCTTTAATACAGTTCATCGTGTTGTGACGACCCCCTGCCACAAAATCATTTTTGGTTATACTTCATAACTATAGAGCACATGTGTTTTCAGGTGGTCTTAGGCGACCCCTTGAGAAAGAGTCATGCGACTCCCCCAAAGGGGTTCGCGACCCACATGTTGAGAACCGCTGCTCCATGAGAAAACAAAAAAATAGATCAGTCCATTCTATATTAACAAAGCTTAAGAAGGGTAAGAACACAAATGAAACAGTGGCTTTGTTTATAAATCAACTTCGACCCATTTTTTTAAGTGCTGTAGTGGATATTTTTATATTTAAAAATTATTGTAATGGATAATCAAAAACAATTCAAATTAACCTATGCTACTTTCCAAATTTACCAATTATTAATGAGAATTTCTAAGCTAATATAAGACAGTTGCTATCTGTTATGCATTTAATTGTAGAGGGCATATGGATCTTCAAATATTAGATAAAATACATAACTAACAATTTTCAAAATGAATAGCTATAATGAATGAAACTGAAAATTACACAAAAATAAATGTTAGGGGATCCCTCAGTTTGAGTATTAAATACACACAAAAAAAAACAACAGAGTTTTAAAAAAAATTACTTTGCATGTAGACTTTGTGCAGCTCTTTAGCATCACAGTACTGTGCATAGCCATCATCAAAAAACACCAGAAACCTGTCGATAAGAATCAGTCCAAATATTGGAAAATGATGCACAGAACAAGTAAGTAATTCTTTAATACCATAGTGCTTCACACCAAGTCACTATTAACCCTTTAGAGACAGAGCATTTTTTGAGTGTCTGTGTCAAGAAGACAGAGCCCTTTTCACAAGCCAGGCACTCATAGTGCAAAAAACAATAACAAAAAAAATTTGTATAAAAGATAAACTAACTACTTTACAAATATAAAACTATTCTTGAAGGGAATTGGATGAACATTTATGCAAATGAGATATCTTGATTTGCATAACTTATGCATGCAATTTTTTTTACACTTAGAATACACGTCTTACTTGCAGAATTTTGTTACATTTTATGATTGTTGAAGCCTATATAAGTCCTGACCAAGATTTGGATGAGATGCAGTGTGAAAAACTACATAAAATATTCCCATGGGGCTGCTCATGCATTTTGACATATTTCAAGGTCACATATTTTTAAAGCATTTTCAGGGGTCACTAGAAAATTAACCAAATTTATGTAAAATGACAGAACGCTATAAAATTTCAATGGCGCTGCCCAACAAAATGGCCAGATGAGCAAAAAATGTGAGAAGCAATCTGATTAGCTGGTACGAAGACCAGCCAGCCAATCTCGAGGCTTGAATTATTGGGCAGATGGATTTGCCATTTGTCTTTTTTTGCCATTCAACCCTGGGCCGATAGATCGGGCCGCCTCAAGAGGGTTAAAACTATTAAATACAATACATCTATGTGGCATTCCAAAACAAATATTTGCAGAGATAGAAAATAACTTCAGATACAGCCATTCTAATGTAATGTAAAGGTTGACTGAGTAATGAAATCAGTTAAAGGTATTTTGGGCTTCAGTAGTGACAGCCAACATATGGATCAGAGATGAGGTAATACACCAAGAATGTTGAGCTATTGCAGTATTGGACAGGGGTTCATGGGGATAGGACAAAACACTGATTCCACATTATTCCTCCCAAGCAGAATAATAAAATATCAGTGAGAGCAAATAAAGAATGTTGAATAGCACATTGCCCTCAACGCCAAAGGCTAAAACTTTTCAAGACATATCCTTCAATATTTCTTCATTTATGTCATCATCATCATCATGCCCCTTAGTCCTTTGACCGTTAGGGCACCACAGATGACATGAAAACTATCCTTCTCCATTCCTCTCAGTCTTCTGCACGACGCACAGCATCGCCTAGTTTTAATCCCGTCCACTCTTTGATGTTATCTTCCCATCTTTTTCTCCGTCTTCCTCTTCTTCTCCCTCCTCTAGTTGTGTTCTTCATTTATGTGCCATTGATAAAATCTCACCTGCGATTGTTCTTTAAACTTGGGGCTTCAGCTATAACACCAGCGTAGAAGGTGCTTGGGGCATCATCCTCTCTGTACAGTGCTGAAACAAAAGCAGAGTGTTGAGTTTAATCAGGGATGTGCCACAAGTTACAAATCCTTTGAAGTGGGATCTATGCCTTTCACAGCATGTCACAATTGAAAAGCAATTTAATAACTGGACAGGAAATGGAACTTTTAATTAAATCCATTATATAAGAGCCACAAACTGTTACACCCTTGTAAGTCTTTGTGTCTGCTGTCAGGGGTGTTAAAACGCATGTCAAATAGAATCTAAATATACTTCATTCAGCTTATGAGAGCAGGGACGTTGGAACATATTTTCTTTTTTTATTGTAATTTTTGTTATCTCCTTTGAAATTTTTCTTAAGAAAAAATGTGCTTTCTAATTTACCAAGTTGATATTGTTTGCAGCACACATGTTTTAAGTTTAAAAATAAATGATATTGAGCCTGAATCAAGTAAATCAAATGAGCAAGATGCAAACACCACATAGTGAAGTCGACTAAGTTATGGTCTCAAGAAGATGATAAACAGAGGACTGAGGCTGTTTCAAGTGAATAAGTGTATGAGCTTTATCAAAGTGTCTAAAATTTCTGTACACAATAATCCCTTTGAAAATTTACAATACGCTACTTATAGGAAAATATAAACCAAATAATAATAAAGTTCATTTGAAAATCACGCTTCATCCCCAAAGGCTCGAAGCACGGTACAAGGTAAACCACATTAAAAGAGAAATGAAAACAATATATATTTTACCACATTGAAATACAAGCCGTAACAATACAAAACTACATACGAGCATACCCATTCAAAGTATTACATCACCTTGCAACCATAAACAACACAAGCCAATATACATGTAGGAGATAATAGCTAGCTGGAAAAGATGGTAGACAACATCACCCCAGCAGGTGTTTGCGAAATAGATGAGTTTTCAAATCGGTTTTGAAGGACTCCAGTGTCTGGCTGTTTCTGAGAGCGACAGGAAGGGTGTTCCAAATTGTTGGGCCAGCAAATGTGAAAGTGCGCCTTCCGCAAGTCTCAAGGCAAACACGCGGTATCGAGAATTTGCCACTATCGGATGAGCGGAGTTGTCTAGTGGGTACATAAGGTGTCATGAGCGCTTTGAGACAGGATGGCGCCAGGTCATGCAATCAGCCGTAACACAGAGTTGAAACTTTTTACTCCATGCGAGCGCAGACCCCTAGCTCCAACATCAATTTGTTTTGTGATTTTGGTGCTACTTCATAGAAGATTTAGCACATGTGAATTATTTATAGAACATGTTACATCAATACCCTTACATAAAACATGACTAGCTTATGTAAATTTAGAGTGACCTACCCACAACACGAGTCCCAACTCTAATAAAGAAAGCTATGGGTTCCCGGTAGGCCACATGCTTTCCAGGAAGGACTTTCAGACCTTTGCCATCAAACTTCACCTTACATCGCCACTGAGAACATTAGAAAAGACATGAACTGTAATAAAAGTCAGTATTAAAATGTATACCATAGATCAGGGATCCCTTGTTTTTCCCCATAATAATGTACTGTATGGTCATAAATTAATTTTAATTACATTTATCATATATCTATTTTAGCACCTTGAAATATTTACTTTTCCAAATATGTGTTTTTTTACATTTATATTATTTCCTTGATCTTATAATATATTGATGACTGCTGTCTATAATCTTCAACAGCACACAGACATACAAATGCTAAGAAAAGACACACACACACAAAAAAGTGAATAATTTGTCTATTTCTTACCTCCAAACCTTCCACAGCAGATGGAGGATAGATGTCTAATACTGTGCCACTGTACCAAACGTCGTTAAATTTTTTACCTAGCACTTTATCAGCCACTTTTAATTCTGGCCTGAAAGTAAAGACAAACTGGTCACAGACATGATTTTCTAGTCAACCTTGAGAAGGTGTACAACATTTTGTTCATACTGCAGTTTTTCATTTCTCTGAAAGATCAAACCAGAATAACTACTTTTTTTAAAATCCCCAATGGCAAGTTGAATCATCAAAAGGCGACTTGTTGAACAAAGATGGCTCATGTATAAAGAATATGGTCTTTCATTATAAAATTATACAGAGGGTTCATGCCAGACCCTGATTAAACAACAATGACTAAAAGGAGAATTTATCAACATTAATTTACCAAAGGTGAATTAATCATTTAAAGAACTGATTTATGCTGGGCAGTATCTTAACAAACACATCAGCAGCTTTATAAACTACTCAACCTACCATTTGACAGGCTCAGGGCCAGCTGGTTTGGTGGACTGAGACTGCTGAACTGCCTGTGGTGAAGTTTGTGGGAGTGTGCCCATTCGGTTCTAAATTGTGTGGATAAAGCAGAGTCAAGAGTAAAAAAATTTAAGTCTATGACTATGAATAAAAGACCCATCAAATAAACATTTCCATAAGTACTGCATGGAAAAAAAACAATTTAAAGGTCGTTAAATTTAAAGTTCATCTAACTAGCTGAAATAGTAACATCCAAGGTGACATTGAATGCTTTTTGGTCTGAGAGGTACCATGTGCACATTAAAACATAACTATTTAAAATTAAAATGATCTAATTGCCTTTATCTACGTGTATCATTTTGTGGAAAGCATTCTTTATTAAATATACACATTTTTGGAAACATAATAGTTCTGGTAACAAGCAACTGTAGAGTAGAATGCAATTTTGAACAAACAATTTTTAATTGTTCCGCCTGCCTTTTGGTAAACAACCTTTTTTCAACAAAGACCACCAAAATACCTAACATGTAAATGATAAATTGTTGATTATTTTCCCCATACATAAAGTCAAGAATATTTTGTACGAAATATTAGTTGTTCCAGCCTCCATTCTCCAAGCTTTATACCAGTCTTAAACATACAAAATAAACAAGAGATATTGTCTACTGAGCTACAAGATTTCAAAAATGATTTTTTATAGTTTTAATGACAAAGTTAAATCCTAGCTCAGACCTGCTGATTTTTTAGGGTGGAAATAAGAGTCGGCATTGAGTTGCTGACCACATTAGCAAATGTGGAACGCAGCTGCTCAATGGGAGGCATGGCAGACGAAGTTGGAGCCAGCATGCTGTGAATCTGTGGATGGGTGGCAGACACAGAGTTTGCTGATCCCGGGATTTGAGAGCTGGCAGACGCCCACTGCAAAGGTGGCTTGGGAAGGGCTGAGCTTTTGTCAGGAGCGCTGTTGATATCATTTTAAAAAATATATACACTTTTATCAACCGCAGAGTTAAAGAGAAAGGGCAAGGTGGTGGAAAAAGGCAAGACACAAGACAGAATCCCTTTGTGGAATAAACAAACAAACATTCCTATGAAAGACTTGTTGGAATTCAAAGTTGTAGAACAGCGGTTCTCAACCTGTGGGTCGCGACCACTTTGGGGGTCGAATGACCCTTTCTCAGGGGTCGCCTAAGACCATCGGAAAACACATATACTCTAAAGTTATGACGTATAAACGAACATAATTTTGTGGTTGGGGGTCGCCAAAACATGAGGAACTGTATTAAAGGGTCGCGGCACCAGGAAGGTTGAGAACCACTGCTGTATATATGCAATATGATCCAAAAAAGACAGTGTGAGGCGAAATGCTTTAATTAAAGTGCCAAAAAACAGGATAATTGAGTTATTATCCTAATGACAGACACATTGGAAGGACTGTGTCAGCTTTTTTTTTTGTCTTGTCCTTTTCCAGGTTTTCCTGTATATTTCTTATTACCTTTATGGCTTAGCTGATCCTGCAATAGTGTCAAGAACAGTGTTTGGGATAGATCTTCACCAAATTCACTAGCTAATCTTTTTTTTACTGTTGAGTAATACTGTTTAACAGATAAAAGAGTTTCAAGAGCCATATTTAAAAGGCTGTTGAGAGCCAATGATGTCTTGTCTTGACTGGTGTCTTGTTGGGGAAAGGTCACATGGATCATATAAGTGTTTAGTTTTGCTCATATGAATACAGGTCCAAATAGTTTATATATATATATATATATATATATCTTACACAGTCTTATATTTTAAAAAATATATATTTTTTTTAATTTAAAACTTTTATAAATTTTTTTAAAAAATAACAATATTCTTGTGGGAATCACCCTTACATATAAAACTTTCAAATAAAAGCCATTAATTTTTTTCATTATTATTGATGATACAAATACTGTAGTTTTTCACAGTCAGTTATACCTTTGCCCTGGCTGGGTGGGCGCTGAGGATTTCAGGATGGTAACACCATTGTTATCTTCATCATCACTGTCTATTAGGAGGCAGGTATCACTCATCGTTTTCTCATATTCCGCAATTCTTGAAATGAGATGTAATGTGAAAAAAATTCAACTGAGGTTAACAAAAGTGTTATTAAGAAGTCTCTATTAGTAATGGAGGATTCAAATTACTTGTACTTATTATTCAGTGACCAGAGAATTTTTAAAAAATGTTTTGAATAGAACGATCGTTTATAAAAAAATTACCCAAATGATTATTCACCTTTTATCTAATTCTGCATTTTCTTGAACAAGTCCTTGTCTGTACATCTTTAGCTGTGAATGGCAGTCTAAGAAAAGTTTGGAAACTGTCTGATTGGCTTCTGTGAAAGCAAAAAGAATACTTTTGGTGGATCTGGATGTTCAATAAATGGGCTTTTATAATATTGTTATGTTTAAAATACAGTTTTCTGCATTTCTGAACATTTTATGTATATTATGTCATTAATTGTTTCAGCTGACACTTTTTAATATTGTGATTTTATGTAATGACAAGGAAAGTCATAATTTTTGTCTTATTTTTTTTTTAACCCTTGTGTTTAATAAATTAGCCTTTAATAATTATTTATATGAAAAATCTGTGGGGGCATATTTTACCAAAAGTAAATTCATCAATGTTATGCACCCTTGTTTTTATTTTGCAGAAAAGTTATAACTTAATATGTTCAAGACTTTTCAGAAAAAGTCATGCGAAAAAACTAGGGTCTGTCACATCAAAACTTTTTGTGAATATTGAAAAAGTGTTATTAATTTAAAACAATAATTAAATTAAAAAACTTTGGTCAATAATTAGTTATTTTTATAAAGGAGTGCTTCGTCAGAGACCTAAAAATTTATGTTAGCAAATACATAGACATTTTTCTAAACACATTAATCAAAAGGATTTCATACGTCTTGTTATTTTGATTTTCTTTTCTTACTAAGAAATAAATATTTAGTTTTGTGTGTGTCTGGAATGCACTGCAAAAGAAGTTTGAGAGTCATAAATAATTAAAATGCTTTCCCTGACAAAAAAAGATTAAAGCTTATTTAACTTAACTACATTGCAAAATTTGTTCCCAATCATACTTTCAAGAAGTGTCAGCTTTCCATTAATGGTCTCATACTCTTCAGGTGTCAAATCACCAAGCTCATCTGTTGCCAAACCTTCCAGTGTATCCATTACCATTTTGTCTAAACCCTTTTCATCCACTGGTAGATCTATTGTACATTTTGGATTTTTTACAAGGAATTGTAGACTCTGGTAAACAGCATTGCTGAGATTAACCTGAGAAAAGACATCTGTGTTAAACAAAAATTGCATCTGGTTAAATGGTGAGAGTTTTAATTACAATTGAATATTATTGTATTATATATACATAGATCTCAAAAGAGTTTGAGAAAATATTTTGAAAAATATGGTTAACAAGAATAAAAGATCCATTTTTTAACGCAGAGTAGGTTTATCTTACCTCCATAGCCTCAAATTCTTTGCTAAGTAAAGCAAGCTCTTGCTCTGTTTGTTTCCCTATTTCTTTACCCATCTGTATAGCCTTACTTATTTCACTCAAGCTTTCTCTATATTTGGATCTGTCATATTTTTCAATATCTTCTTGTTCCATAATTACAACATCATCATCTTCTTCAGGTTGAGTATTGGAATCTTTGTTGGGAATCAAAAAGTTTTCTTGCTGTGATTTCTCCATGTTTATAATGTACTGTAAGGTTGACTAATATTGTTTGTATTTTCAAATATTGCACTTAAATGACTGAACTAGTTCAAATATTTCTGTAGAGCAGATGGGATTATAGACATTCTCTCACTCACTCTGTTAAATCTGTGATGAATGGAAAGTAATTATTAAGTTAAAGAAGTCAACTCGGATGATTTTAAAATAATAATAAAACTTTACAAAATATCCAAAACACAATGAATTAATGGTAATAATTATTTTTTTAAGAAGGTAACTGTATTTTAAGTAAGCTTATTTCAATTTTTTTTTTTCAATCATATTATTACTATGCTATTTTTCTTTATCATGTTAGTATTAATATATTTAAGTTATGAGCCACATATAATAAAATAATAACTAGAACATGTAGGTATGTTATAACTGTATGATTTATTTAATTTAAAATGTCGTTTTCACTAAATTTATTCATTGCTGTCAGTAACTGATATAACTAAAGCTAGTTAGCAACAGGACATTTATAAATATAAAGTCATACTAATAATAATAATGTATAGTATATAGACCAAGGCCTTCATAAGAGGTAAATGTGTTTTTCATAATAAATCAGAGATGCAAAAACCTGTGTGATAAAATTCTTACATTATTGAGCATTGCAAATTAAAAATATGTAGAATTTTTTATATTATTAAAACATATGCAGACTGCATAATCACATGGAGAAAGGACCTATTTCTAGTGAGTCTGGAATTTGGAAGAATTTAGTTTAATTTGAAAGTGCTGTGCAATACTGAACAAATGGAGGGAGATCCTTGACAGCATACATTCCACTAAGGACAGTAAGGGATCATGATGAATAATCATTATTAAATGATAATTTATTATATTAAAATTTACTAGTATTATTAAAACCTAATTTTAAAAATCATATTATATAATTATATAGGCCTATGCCTATAGAGAATACTACAATAAATATTTTATTTAAAATTTGATATTTTCACAACAGGTAAGTTAGGAGCTATAAAATATTAAAAATACTCCATTATCATAGCCTGGTTCATACTGGTTGCTATTAATAATTAATACTATTATAAATACTTAATCATAATGTCATTGTTATTGCTACAATTACTGAGTTAGCGTTGTTACTAATTAAATTGGTAATTTTTCACTCAATGAGCATTCATACTGTTACTTGGATATGCCATAAATTAAAATTATAAATTGCAGTCCTTATAAACTTAATAATAAGCTATTTAAAATTTGTATAAGTAGTTATTAATAACTAGTCGTTAAAATTTCTACCTCGCAGACCAATAAAACTAGATTTAGAAGCACAAGCCGTAGGCTAATTGATAATAAATATAAAGCACTTATAAGTCTTATCGGCTAATTAAGATAGATCGTACCTCATTTCTTTAGGTTAGGTTTAGGGATAGATTTAGGGTTCAGGTTAGGTTTAGGGATAGATTTAGGGTTCAGGTTAGTTTTAGGGATACATTCATTTAGGTCATTTTTTTCGTTATTTTTAACGTTTTATTCTTAATTTTATGGGTCACTGCAATCAAGTTGGCGGCCATGGTAAAAAAACACGGTACGATCTATCTAAATTTACCATCTTATCATCTTATGTCAGATTATGAGAGCCTAAACTAATAATAATAGGTACTTTCCGGTTATCTCGACCTCATACTCATCAAACAATGACTAACCGTAACCCTAACCCTACAGCATCTTAAGATTAATTTTGTTCAATTTTGAAAATTAATTTGATGAGGTCGAGATAACCGGAAAGTTCCTAATAATATTTAGGCATTTTAGGACATTTAGGTTCTCTAGTTTAATAGATTATAGAGTTATAGAAGAGGTCTGGCATTTAGCCCATGACATGAATTATCTTTTAATTTCTTGTTAGTGATATAGAGTATTAGTTGAAGTACTAGCGAGTGGTATGTAGAAAGGGAAGCGTTATCCGCACAGCTCTGCAAATAATGCCAAGCGTTATCGGCAGACCGAAATCTTCGAATAATGCTGAGCATTATCGGCAGACCGAAATCTTCGAATAATGCAGGGTGTTATCGGCAGACCGAAATTAGGATCATATTCCAAGTCCCGGGGGGGGGGGGGGGTTTGTAAGTGTGATTTCATTGAATGAATGTTTTGACAAAAAATAATGTCCGGCACTACTAGCAAAACCACGGTCGTTGGCCTGCGTACACCGCGGCTGTAAAAGCAGCATCAGCAAATCCTTGGTCTTTTTTGCCAGTCTTTAACTCTATGCTGTACTTGTGATTTTAATTTTAAACTCTTGTTAAAACCGAAAACTATTTATTTAAAAATTATTTAATACCTGCAAGATTAAACAAAAGTAGAACTGATATTTTCATTGTGCGCAACATGAACACAAGGGAATGACGTTCCTGTAAAACTTTAATAGTAATATTTTTTTTTAATTTGATAATATACATTTTATTTATTTTGGGGGTTGGGAGGAAGATATTTGGGTAAGTTCCACACTTTTGTAAAGGGCGAGCATTTCTTAGTATTTAATTGGTCGTATATCTGGCTTCTTAGTAAGTGAAACGCATTTTATATCATAATCATAACCTGTGGCGTACCCCCACAAATGTTATTGATTGCACAGATTTTTAGGTTAAAATTGGCTTTAATTTTTTAATAGATGTAATTGAGTGTAAAAAATGCAAGATAATGATTAAATGTATGTTCTTTCTGCCGAACCCACCTTCCCTCCGACAACTGTTATATGCAGCAGTATGCAAAATATCCAAAATCAACAACCTCCTCCTCCTTCCATAGTGCGTAAATAGAGGGACCTATGCCTATATATCATACTTTCTATTTGTTTTCTCATTTCTTATTATTTTCAAATTCAACATATACTTAAAATATTTCAATCGCTACAAAATATTTTTAAAATTCTCATAAAACTACTGTTACAAATGAACATAATTATTGAATATAAAATATACTTTTAATGAAAATGAAGAAAAAAAAAGTAAAATTCGATCCCCATCTAGTATATGATCAGATAATGTAAGATCGCTTAGCGCATACTCTACCACAAGACCATACAAGTTCACATCCAACTGCCTTATCTTAAAACCAGGTCAATGGTACATTTTTGCCGTTGTGTACGCAGGCAAAGGTCCAAGGTTTGCTAGATAAACCGCTACTGTGTACGCAGGCGTAAGTCCATGGTTTTACAGAAATTCGTTCTTTTTTTATTTTTTTTTTATTCATTTATTAGTGAAGTAATGTAAAAAAGAATAAATAGTTCGGCAGACCAAAATCTTCAAATAACGGCGAATATTGTCCGCAGAGCTGTGCGAATAATCACTTCGATGTAGAAAACAATATTCTTCTAGCTTGACTACAAAGAGGCAGATGGCTTCACCTGGGTGTCAGAGACAATTAAAATAAACGCCCCCCTCTAAAATACCAGTGCAACGCCGGGTTAAGCAGCTAGTTATAAGTTACATTATATAGTCATAGGACTGGCGCTAATGGCAATGGCCGGCTGGTCTTAAATTTAAAGCCTAAATAAAATTATTTTTTTTTGGGATGAGTGATGCCATATAAAATTTATAATTCTCATCCATAGGACTGATAGGTAACTGCAACACAGCACTCGAAAAATATAAGAAAACAAGTTATAGCCTTTAGCTATTTACACTATTTTATTTAAGCCTTTTAGAAATAAATTTAGAACAACAACACTGCATTGTGGACAAACTTCAGGTTTTTTTAACTGCTTGATAGGAACGGAAACTTCTCTTCAGCACAGAAGAGGACCAATGCAAACGGACGGCTTGAGTGGGGGGGGGGGGGGGGGGCTGTTTACACCAATTTTGCCTTTAGTCTTTAAATGTGTAAAATTGAATTGTTAAGCAACTTTTAAACACATAATCTTCAGAAATAACACTCAAGTTAACATAATTTATTTGCTTCAGTTAAAAAATTAATCCCACATTAATTTGACTAATCAGTAATCATAATCTAAACTAAATAGCATAGGCATAGTTGATAGTTAGTCTTTTATTGTTTCAAATTAAAAGTAAGTGGAGTAATTTAACCAAATAAAGGTTACTGAAATTTTTAACACATATTATCATACAAGCACAAAAATATGACTTTTAAAAAAACAAACTGATCCCCTACCATTTACTACTTTATAATTTTGTAAAATATATAACATATCCATTGACCCCCACCCCCTTATTGTTTAAACCACCCGAATATTATGTAAGATTTCTAGCAACCCCAACCCTCCCCTCCCCCATACACAACCGAGATAAAGCCGAAATTTTTTAAAACACGAACAAATTGCAATCAAAAAGCAAGAAATTATTTTGTACAAACATGTGCTTATTATTTTTAAAAAAAAATACATTTTGTTTTCAAAAATTTAGGCAGATTTCATAAATTTGAAAAGCAGAAATTTTGCAAAAATAATAATCAATTAAACAAATTAAATAAAAATATTTTTTATATAAAATTTCCCTCTACCAAACCTACACAATAAAAATGATAAACCACCCCAACCCCATTCGAGTTATATAATATAATAATAATAATAATAATAAAGTTTATTTGAAAAGTCACGCTTCATCCCCAAAGGCTCGAAGCGCGTTACAAAGTCAAATCTTCGATGTTCGAGAGGCATCACTGCTGCCAGTTAGGCGCATGTGAACTCCATCTCCCCATCTCCGGGTTTGAATTCAGTGAACGGTCCCTTAGCATGGTACATGTGGTGGATGTAACAAATCTCTTGGTTTTAAATTTAATCTTGCGGGATTCACAATGGGTGATAACATACAACCCTTTCAAGACGCAGTGTCCCAATTTAGGCGTGGTGGGAATTAAGCCCTGGAGAGAATAATTTAACCCCCCCCCCCCCGTCCCCAATAACTTTTATTTAGCTCTATTAGGTTAAATATTAGGATTGGGTAAATTTTGAGAAGTTTGTGTCATAGTAAAATATGCATTTAAGAAATTTCTGGAATATGATTAAAAAAATTAAAAAGGCTGTCAAGCCCTGGCCAGTTAGCATGTCACGACCCCCCCCCCCCCCACATGTACTATCTCTATAATTTATGGCAGCACCTATAGGTACATGAGTACCTTTAGACAAAAATGACTATTCGGACCCGGAGTGGCTCCGTATAAATAAATTGGTTTCGGGCCCGGTTGAATTAACAATAATAGTTTGAGAATTTAAACAAAAAATGTTTTTTCTCCGTTATTTCATAGTTTTATTCTATTTAGTTGTTTTTTTCTTTTTGCTTTGTTAAATTTCTTAGTAGCGGTAGTTTTTTTTCTAATCTTCTTTTTTAGTTTAAGCCATGTACTTAGATCAAATTTTTTTTTATCTCGTAATCAAGATGATAAAGATTAATTATTTTCATTTCAATTTTAGAAAGTATTAATATTAATTTAATTATTAAAATTAAATCCTTTATTTAAGATTATTTATGTGTATTGTTTAAGTTAAAATTAAAAGATTTAATCACCCAATAATTTATGAATTAATTAGGTATTCTAAATAATGAACATTTCGTTCATAATGAATTAATTTCAACTATTCCTCTAAAGACAAAACCACCAATTTTAAACCTTTTCCTTGGCACTGGGAGTCATACATGCGGACACTGACTGTTTGTCCTGATATCTGGAATCTCCTTTCAACAATCTTTCTCATACTTGACCTAATTCACAAAGTAGTTGGAATGAATATCTTAAAGGATGCAATTGTATAAACCATGAGAAAGAGACTTATTTTTGGAGGGCTAGTCTTTTTTTCTACCATACCTTTCTACTGGGTCTAATACACCGGTGCATAATTTGAGAAACAATTTTCCCAAACAATAGAATTCTCTGCCACTACACATCCGCAATATACATGCAAGACATAATGTTACGAAGAGCAGATGAAAAAGAAAGATAATGAGTCAAACTCTTTTTTATTTTAGAATGATAAGACTCCTAGTGATTTGTTGTTGTCGCATGGAGTCTTAAAACATCAGCATTGGACGATGCAGCCTATAAATGGGCCTTACTCCACCAGTTCGACTCAAAATACTCCAAAGCTACATCAGGAAGATTTGCTTTCATGTCTTGCATCAAATTTAAAAATTCATCACACGACTCAGTATAAACTTGAGACATAAATCCTTCAAGAATTGGCTGAACCTGCTCACGACATACATGTTTCAAAAGAAACCTGTGCACAGCTTGGATAATGTTAAACCTTATGTCTTTTGACAACTGTAAAATTACAGTATGTGATCGTTTGAGATTGCTTGCTGCAAACAGAGCTCAGTATACATCATCTGATAATGATGAAAGTGTAAATAAGATTGAAAGTGTTGCTATTTCCTTTGCTGCTGCTCTATTGCTCAATCAGCTCAAATTGTCACGGTCTGTTCTGTACTCTGTTGTCCCTGGAGAGGCAGAACTGTTTTCAGTAGCTTACAAGGAACGTATTTTTAGCTCAACATCAGTCATCAGTTCACTGTAATTGTTCATTTGCTAAAAAGATGGCGTTACCCTGCAGACATATTATTTGACATATTTTTTTCAGTTTGAAGACATTTACAGCTTTGAAAATTTTGTTCAGAGTTAATTCAATGCCGTTTTAGCAAACATAGTGTTCCTAGATTGGCTGCTTCTACTTCTAGTGGTTCGGTAATTCTCAAATTGTATCTAGAAACAATAATTTTAAGACTCGAGAGGGTCGGTTTAATCATGCTAAAAGAATTTGTATGGGCTTGGCAAATTTTTTGGCGATGCAAGGAGAACAAGATTTTATAGAGAAAATATCCTTTCTTGAAACTACTTTAACTTTAAGTCTCTGGAGAAGTCCAGCAAATTTAGATGAAAATGAATCGGCATCAAACTTTGATGAAGCAAGTTTCGTTCAAAATGAAGTAGTTGATTTTGTTGTTCATGAAAATGACATTTCTGTGTCCCACGAGGAAACAGTTGCTGCAAATAATGAAGAGGTTATTGTAAATCTTAAGTTTGACAAAGTTCATCCTAAGGGGAGACCAAAGACAAAACAAAATTTTACTCTGAAACGAAAACGACAACTGCCCTTACCATTCTCGAAGTTGAGCCTTGATTGTCAGAAATAAGTATTCTTTCCCTGTAGTTGTTGAACACATTGATTTCTCTATTCCAATTGGTACAAGTAATGTAAAACATTTCACTGATTTTTGTGATACCATTCTTGATGATGCAGTTGATATAAATATTGTCATCTTTTACTGATGATGCATGGTCATATGTGCATCACTCATTGTTAGATTTAAAGGCTACTCCTGTATTTCATTATGCAGAGTGTCAAGTGTTTGATGATGCCTTGTTAAAGATGGTCGGTTGTGAACGTTGTCTTTGTTGGTTTCATTTTGCTTGTGTTGGCGTCATTTCCAAAATAAAAGTGTCAACTTGGTTTTGCAAAGACTGTTGGGATTACCATAGTTCTTAAACATTCTTGTTGCTTGTTACTGGTAATTAATAATACATGATTGAGACTAAATATTGCATCACTGTTTCTTTTACTTGAAATGTGTTACATGTCTAAAGTACAGAATGGTTTGCTGTGAAATTATTTTGATGAGAACTATATTAATTTTAAATTGCAAGTAAGAAGTAGTTTTTTTTTATGACTTTAAATAATATTTCATTGCTACACTATTGTGAAAATGCCTTGCTGAAATAATCATTGTTGACCTGTTCTTGTAAATTTATTTTCACTGCTAATTGTCAATAGTTCCGAAAGATTTTCCACTACTTTTATAAATATGTGAATGAATGTGTTTAATGTTATGAAAATTATAAATTTGTCTTGTGTAAATACCCATTTTTATTATACTTCTTGGGTAGATTTTTGTTTCCTAAACTTACATCTATTGATTTATTATTAAAAACATTACTTTGTTCTACAATATTGTGTAAAATTTGTAAAGATATGTTATTTTGTTGTTTTTTCAAATTGAATTTTTTTTGTTTAATGAACTAAAATGGACTTTTTGTCACCTATTAATATTTTGTATTCGGTTAATTTTTTTTGTTGAAATAAATTTGTATTTACATTCTTGTGACAACCCTAAAAAATTGCATTTGTTATATATATAACTGCTTGTGTGAGCAAGAGATTTGAAAGTTCCAACCGAGATGGTATCAATACTACATGTGGTAGGGTAGGCCCCGTTTTTTTAAATGGCGCCCACCACCAACACTGTAGTGTAATTTGACCTCGCCCAACACAGGATCGGAATGTTGACCCGAGCTCTGGTCAAGTTCACCCCATTCAGACTGACCGACCGGCTCTCCCCCATGGCGTAGAATACTTAAATAGTGGGAACCAAAATTTGTGCTTTAGTGCTAAGTTAAATAATTTGTATCTCGGGAACCATTGTGAATTAAATTATAAATTATATCTAGTTGGGAAAGGGAGTTTATTCGGTATACTTTAGTATATTTACAAGTCCCCAACGTCATAGGGTATTTTAATTGTTAGTAATTAAGAGAGTTTTCACATTCATTTATGGGGGGGGGGGGTCCCAACCTGTTTTATTTAAATATCTCAAAAAGTATATAACTCATAGAAATATAAAAATGTATCTTAGATAGCGGGTACAAAACTAAGAAGGACACATTTAATTAATTAGGGATTGGATCCGGGATATCCACTTTAATTTGGGTTGTAGTCTCAAGGATTTGTCAGTTTACCACAGAAATTCTGTCAGAAAACAAGTTTGGGACACTCGAAGTCAGGGCGTGACGTCAGGTTCTCGGGTACGTCCGCGCACGACTATTTAAGGCGGGCACATTTGGGAGATTTTGATTCGAGGTTGGAACCGCATCCCTGAAGTGTGTCAGTGTTCATAGCGGCCCATTTGGACGCTCTGTATTGTCCCCTTCCTTTCCTGCACATTTCCTTTTATTTCCTTTCCCTTTATTTCCTTTGTTAGTTTCCAAATAAAAGCTATAGTCCTCAGACCTGCATTTTCTTAGTTTGTTTTAGTAAAACTGTCAGCCATCAGTATCATCACACATCACATTACCACTCGGCTACATACACTTATGAGTAGAACATGTCATCTAAAACTTCCACCCATAGTCCTGAACTTATATCATAGTAAAAGGCTCCATTTATGTTATAGGTATTTTATTTTAAATGTGGCTTGACTTAATTGCCTTGAAACCAATCTCCCTTCATGGATCACATAGTAGCTCCCACTCAATAATTACTTCTGTACTTAAATGAAGAAATGATACAAACAATAGTTTACTGTACCAACAAAGAAGGCAGGAAAGTCAAAGGAGACAAATGGCAAATAAATGATGTGACCTAATTGAATAATTTTATTTGCTGCCTACTCCATATTGGCCCCTAATTTATTTTATGGAATACTGGAGAACACACCTCAAATAACAAACAAACAAACAAAAATGTTCACAAGCTGGTTAAGGGGTTTTTTCTATTAAATTTTAAATTATTATTATTATTAGTTTCCAATATAGCACGGTACCCCAGCCTAGGGCTGGGCTCACTGCGCTGTACATAAAAATATTAGGAAAAGAGATATAATCATGACAATAAAATAAAATACATTTATGTAATAAAGAACAACAAAACAAATACATATTCACCCCACCCACCTCAGAACCCTTACATGTCAAGCCATGGACGGCAGCCAGCAGCTTCGTTTATCGGTCAGTGGGGGAATCATTTGGGATAGTAGAGTTTAAAGAGATGTGTTTTGAGTGCAGTTTTGAAGGCCTGGGTGGCTGGTATATTGCGGATGTGTAGTGGCAGAGAATTCTATTGTTTGGGAAAATTGTTTCTCAAATTATGCACCGGTGTATTAGACCCAGTAGAAAGGTATGGTAGAAAAAAAAGACTAGCCCTCCAAAAATAAGTCTCTTTCTCATGGTTTATACAATTGCATCCTTTAAGATATTCATTCCAACTACTTTGTGAATTAGGTCAAGTATGAGAAAGATTGTTGAAAGGAGATTCCAGATATCAGGACAAACAGTCAGTGTCCGCATGTATGACTCCCAGTGCCAAGGAAAAGGTTTAAAATTGGTGGTTTTGTCTTTAGAGGAATAGTTGAAATTAATTCATTATGAACGAAATGTTCATTATTTAGAATACCTAATTAATTCATAAATTATTGGGTGATTAAATCTTTTAATTTTAACTTAAACAATACACATAAATAATCTTAAATAAAGGATTTAATTTTAATAATTAAATTAATATTAATACTTTCTAAAATTGAAATGAAAATAATTAATCTTTATCATCTTGATTACGAGATTAAAAAAATTTGATCTAAGTACATGGCTTAAACTAAAAAAGAAGATTAGAAAAAAAACTACCGCTACTAAGAAATTTAACAAAGCAAAAAGAAAAAAACAACTAAATAGAATAAAACTATGAAATAACGGAGAAAAAACATTTTTTGTTTAAATTCTCATAATATTATTGTTAATTCAACCGGGCCCGAAGCCAATTTATTTATATGGAGCCACTCCGAGTCCGAATAGTAATTTTTGTCTAAAGGTACTCATGTACCTATAGGTGCTGCCATTTATATTTCCCAATATGGTATGGTCACATATATGGGTTAAAATTAAAAATATATGGCGAAAGTTATAAAAAAATCTCTCCAATACTTTATTATGATTTTTACATCACATTTTCTTAGATTTTTATAGAGAAAACATTAAAACAATATCATTTATTTGAATTGAATAAAATTCATAGTGTACGGAACTTACGACCCCTATTATATGTACGGAGTTCATACCTTTGAATATCATATCATTTTCATCATATCTGCAACTTCCGTAGCAACAAAAATGGCGGATGGTGACAATGAAGCAAATTTAGTATCTACCAAGAAAAATGTGAAAAAGAAGGGATTACCACCTATGTCCCCTAGATCTAGTGAACTCAACGCTGATGCCGAAGTAAAAAAAGTTAAGAGGAAAATTAAAAAGAAATTACAGAATACTGAAAATCAATCTACAGAGCCAATTGAACCTCATGATTCTGTCACTGATGAGAGAGACCCAGCAGAGGTATACATTTTTAAACCCTAATTCATTTGCGCGAGTATTTAAATAGCGCAAGTTGTAAAATGCTAGGGCTACCAATGAAAGATTCTAAAATAACGTAAATATGTCTCACACAAATAAGGGTCAATTTACGCTTTCTGCACCATGGCTTGTTTGAAGTTGAAGCCTTGTGTCTGTATATTAGGTACTTCGCCGAAGCAAGGGACACTCCTTTAAAATTTGTATCGGAAATGGAGGTCGGCGCAATGAAATCCGAGTTTTTAATTTTTTATGTGCATGTAGAATAAATCAGGCGTCCTTCTGGTCCATAATTAAGGTCAAACTCCGCCCATTCACTTTAGGAGAAATGTTGACCTACATTCCTATTAAGTTATTTTTTTCATTAAAACAGCTTTAAGTGAGGAAAATCATATGTTAATATAAGGCATCTTTGCATTAAAAAATTCTGTCTAAATATTGAGGGTATGTTTTTCATATTAAATGTAGGTCTGCATAATATATTGAAGTATATGTGTGCAAAATTTCATTGCGCTAGCTCAATAAATAGGTACGTCGTAGGTCTCACGCGCATGCGGTCTGCGCATATGGAAAAATAACGCAAAACGTGTGCAGCCATTTTAACATTTGTCTCAGTGGTTATCTCGTTTTTTTGTGTTTTACGTCACAGTTTTCTAATTATAAACTAATTAGACATCAGTGACGTAGAGCACATATTTTTTCCAAACACAGAGGTATCCTTCTAGCAGCATTGTGTATTTTGTAAGTGGCAACGGATTTATTTTTATGGATCGATATGTACTAAATAGTATTACTTTTTAATGCCAGCTCGCACCGCATATCGCTTTACCGCGCCAGAGCTTGATTTTTTGATAAAGAGGAATAACTTTATTCTAATAATAACAGCAAACGCTGAAAAAAGTTATGCATCGCAGAATTTGTGAAAATTAAGTCTTTCACTAGTTATCCCCCCTCAAAAAAAAAAAATTGGGTTGTCGGAAATGGCTCTGTCATTAATATTTAAATATGAAGATATAAAAAAGATGACCGTTATTATTAATCTCCAAAGATCCGTTGAACAATCATCAGTTAATTAACTGGATTCATTTAAAAAATATTATTAGACATTAATACAACCCAGTGTAAATTTAAGAGTTTAAAAAAAATTTAGTTTGTGTAGTCTGTTGAATTTTGGACCAGTTTTGTCCCTTGGTTTACATAAATAGTATACAGTAATAATAATAATAATTAATAATAATAAAAATATGTATAATATCAATTAAAATTAAGAAATTTTATGAGAGAATGGCGCAATGTTTTATCTGATTTGCTTGTCTTTATTGAATCAATAATAGTTTAATAATTTTAATAATAATTGTTATTCTCTAGTTAGTGACATTAACTAATAAGTCTAATCCTGATACTAATAGTTACTAATACTGGTACAAATATAATTACTAATAAACTAATAATACTATTTCACTAATACATCTGCATTTACGCTTACAGGCATAATAGTATTTAAGTTAGTATTTTAAAAACATTAATAAGGCATTTAATTATAAATTAAAATAAATAACATCATCATAGTAATTATTTTTTATTAGCGTACAAAAACAGTTTACCAAGGCAAATATTAATTATTTCTCATAATATAAAAGTAAAAGAAATTAATTTTATTATACAAAAAAATTGAATAATATTAAAAAGCAGTAAGAAATTGTGTCGGTTCAGGATATGAATATAATTAGATGTTATTTCTAGGTTTCATTCAGACACAAGAGAAAATGTTAATTTTCTATTAAAGTTAAAGAAGTCCTTCCATCGACATTGTCGACGACAAGGAGGCTTGTTTGGACAAAGACAAAGTATAGAGAGATTTTGGATTTATCAAAAAGACCAAGCAGTTTGAAGAGCAGTCTAAATAGAAAATGACAGACAGAACATCCCCATTATTACCTTTTAAAATTTAAGCTCACATATCCCGGTACAGGTATTAATCTTATTGGTGATATTAGTCGTTTTTATTTATAATATTATACACATTCAACAAAGAAGACTTCTACTTACCTTTCTTAAATATAAGAATTGATTTAAAATTTAACTCAAGCATATAATTCATTAAAATACAATTAATATGTTGTTGTTTTTTTTATTTTCCTTTACAAATATTAATTTTTCCTATTTTCTGTTCATTATTTTCTTAAAATACCTCATATAAATATTTTTAAAAATGAAAGTCTTGATGTTATATAAAATTTTTGATGTTTATTGTGTTGTATATTGCATTGATAATGTGTCCTGAAAATCTGGTAGCATTATCTCTTAAAATAAAAAAGTTTTGGGCAAAATAAGGCAGAAATTTGGAAAGTGGGTCACACGTTTTTTTAGTTAAATACAAAGATAAATAAGGAGGGTTTAAAAAATCACCAAAAAAATCATAACTCCACTTTTATAAAAGATAGAAAGATGAAATTGGTGTTTTTGTAAACCTTATAGCTAGCCCTTTCAAATGGTGCATCATTTATTTGAATATGACAATATTTAAAATTTCTGTCAAAGTACCTACAATACACATTTTCTCAATTCTCTTCAAAGTTGACCTCATTATGCACAGGTCGCCCAGGCCATTTTGGATTAGTGATCACGACTCCTTTTAAATGGCGGAAGACGCCGATGCTTAGCTTAGGAAATATTCAATTATTACCACTATATACTTCAAAATATTTAATAACTTGTGTTTCAGAATGCATTTGAAAGAGATTTAAACTGGAAGGTTTTAATTTGAGTTTTAAAAACCCGGTAGAGTCCATATTATTAGCTATCAGAATTCTCCGTGTGCAAAAGGTCATCATGGGCAACCATTCACAGCCCTTGCATAATGGCTACACAGTAGTACTACCTCAGAGTTTCATTCATAAGAGTTTGCCGTGTGCAAAACTAATCAACCATTGGTCAGAGAAAGTTTTAATTAATTAGTCATGTGCCAAAGTTGAAAGTTCAAAATAAGTAGATCCCAAACAGTATTTTAAGGGATGCATTGCCTTATATAGTATGGACTATTATATAGCATATAGTGGTATAATGGACGCTGTAGATTTGGTAAACAGAAAAATTAAATTTACTGATATACAAAGTGCATAGTTAGATAAATTATAATTTATATACAATTGTATAACATTATTTTTTAATACAGCATTAGTTCTGAAAATAAAAGGCGTATAAAATTATCATTAAAACGAGAGTTATTTAGCTTGTGACGCGAACAGCAGAACTGGGTCACAGAATGTGGCGATGCGGTCCATGTTAAAAAATGACAAACTATGTCGTACTTTAAAAATTCATAACTTTAAAACTACAACAGCTAAAAATATGATTTTGGTGTTATAATTCTGTTACAAATTAGCTCTATTCAACTATGCCATTGGTTTATTTTACAAAAATTGTTGAATTTTTTACCAAAGTACCTACTGTATATGATTCTCTCCTTCAGTTGATCTTCTTAAGGCTAATTAAGATAGATCGTACCTCATTTCAATAGGTTAGGCTTAGGGATAGATTTAGGGTTCAGGTTAGGTTTAGGGATAGATTTAGGGTTCAGGTTAGGTTTAGGGATACATTTAGTTCAGGAATTTTTTTCATTATTTTTTAACGTTTTATTCTTAATTTTACGGGTCACGGCAATCAAGTTGGTGGCCATCGTAAAAAAACGAGGTACGATCTATTCAAATTTACCCTTCTTAAAATCTTGTTACTAGAGTTAACTTTTCTTAAATGAGATGGAAAGTTTTTAAATTTTAATATTATTGGTTGGTTAATTATAATTTTAAAATTTCATTTGTTTGTTAATTAATTATATTTAAATTTTACGGCATTTTAAAAAATGGGTTTAAGTATTGTTTTGTATTTAGTATTGGTTTTCTGACAATTTTTTGGATTTTCTTTTTGTTGGAACCTGAAATAAAGTATGTAAAAGTGTATTCTATGAAACTGTAAGTTGGGTTTTCATTATTAGTAATTATTTTTGTATCGTTTTTCTTCATTTTTACAGTTTTCTAACCACATTGTAACTGTTGCCGCCACATCTTTTAGTTGAGGGTTAGGTTTAGAATTAGGGTTAGGTTTTGTGTTAGGTTTAGTGTTACGTTTAGGATTAGGTTTAAGGCAGGGTTAGGTATGCTGGTATTCACTTCCTTTTTGCTTTATATTTCATTAATTGCCTGCTTTTTGCCTCTTTGTAAATCACCAACTATTTATTGACAATGAAACTGTGGCAAATTTATAATAAAATAAAGACACTTTAAAAAAAAAATCCCCCCCCCCCCCCATAATTTAGATGCATTACATCATTAATGCATGCAGAACCATGCGAAGGAAAATTTACTTTCTAGGTGAAACCTGACACTACAGGCCCTAGTACAGTGGTTCTCAACCTTCCTAATGCCGCGACCCTTTAATAGATTTCCTCATGTTGTGGCGACCAGCAACCACAAAATTATTTTCGTTGCTACTTCATAACTGCAGAGTATATTTTTACCATAGATCATACGCGACCCCTAGGAAAGGGTTATTCGACCCCCAAAGGGGTCATGACCCACAGGTTGAGAACCGCTGCCCTAGTATATAGAAAATAAGTCCTCTGACATTGACACACCCGATGTGTACCACCTTGGCACAGCCCTGCATGGATGGCCCCACAGTTTCCAAGATGCCTTGAACAGGAGAGACTTAAATATTTAAACTTGCCAAAATCCACCACTGGTTTAGAAATAAATAGCGGACACATAGAAATAATTAAACAAAGTAATAAATAAATAAATTCAACATTTATTTGAATTGAAATAGATCAAAAATCGGGCAACAACAAAAATTGTATCTTTAAAGACAGAAAAGTTCTCTTTGCCTTATCACCATTATGCTGTGAATGACAAAAGATCTCAAAGAATTTGTTTAATGGTTGTTGTATTCAAACTAAAAGACAGTATTTTACTTAAAACTACTTTTAATAATGAAATAAGCTGATTATTTATAAAAGAGTTACTTCTGGAATTTATTGCACTAAAATAAGGGATTACCCTGACACTTGCTACTAGTATTAACAGCATAAAAATTACATGCCAACTTTGGGATCAAAATCAAAACCCTGGCCTGAGTAAAATTAAATAGCAAGTAATAATTTTTACATAGATGAAATGTAAATAACCAATTTAATTTATTTTATGCATGATAGTGAACTAAGCGTAAGGGTCATCCATAAATCAGTGACCTCATCCTATTTTGACCAATTTTTACCTGCCCCATTCCCAAATACAAAAAATACTCACAAATTAAAGAAAAGTAGATACTCTTGTCACAATTAATTTATATCTCTGAATTGTAAAACTTAATAAAAATTCACCTATTCTTGGCATTGAAATAATTAAATATATTTATGAAACAAAATCGCCACATTATCAGAATTTCAGAATATTCCACAAGTTTTACAACAATTACGCTCCGCAGGGGTCGCAAAGAATAATTTCAATCACAGGCAAAGTAATCCAAAAGAATTCCACAATACATATCATATTTTGACAAGTATTTTCAAAAGAACAATTCCAAATAGTAACACTTCCTTCAAACTAATATCTAAGACTTGCCTACTCTCATAAAGAGTATGTTATAGCCTGTGTTTTGAACTAGTTTTTCTTCCCCTACCTTTTGTTTTGATACTGACATCACCGATTAAATGTGTAGTACTCTACCATTACCCACCCCTCCTTTAGGAAAAATTGTTTGCATTCTAATTTGTTCTAAAGAATGCAATCGGGTGATGCAATTTCTAGTATTTTTTTTCAGGAGGGTTCTAACTCTCTCTTTTTAAATAAGCAAGCAACTTTCCCAGCTGGAAGAGATTTTTACTAGATTTCTTAGCCATGAAACTTATGAGACTTAATATACTTATAGGAGCTTTACAAAATTTTACTCTTTGTGTTTGTACATTAATATTTTTATCTTTCGAGGATTATACTTTTTCACTTGCTGCGTTGTAAGTTTTTATTCCTGTATATTTGATTTTGTATTTTTAAAACAAATTTAATAGCATAATTAAATTGAATTTTGTCAATATCACTAGCTTTATAATTGTTTTTCTTTGTATTCTAATTTTCATTCCTTTTTTACAGATTGTTCATCTAACGTTCATCAAATATATTACTATGAAAATTGGCACTTATGCACATCAATATATACTGAAGAGATATAATTTAAATTAATATTATATATATTACAACGTAGGCCCTCCAAAGTGAAAGAGGGGGAAGCATAACACAAAAAAGTCCTTCTATGCATGAAATATCCACTAACATCAAAATAAAAAAAACTTGGATTTGTCTGGGCTTACTTCAATTGCTTCTACAAATTTAGTAGAAGTCTCACTTGTTTCACCTAAGTACCTAGACTACAAATACATAAGGCACAATGAGATTTAGAACCGTAAAACTTAAAAGTATGTGAAGTAAAAATTGATCCTCAGCTACCATTGGACCCTTTATTAAAAAAAAACAACTCTTTGAGACATGGTTTTATGAAGACATCTAAAAATTATTTTTCATGCTATTGAAATATTTTGTTGGTTTCATGTGATATCATTGTCTATAGTAAATAAAGTTCTAATATAATTTTTTTAGAGATACACTTTATATATACATTTAATCTAATTAGTTTATGCCTTTGCTTTCAAAGAATAAACATCTTGAAATGAAATGAGCTTTCAACTGAACAATAAATGATATATTGCAGAACAAACCAACCCCAAGACGTAGAAGAAAACGCTCTCCAAGCCAAGCTAAGGCAACTGATGATGAAATAGCTTCTCCTGCATCAGCCACAGCAACCCCTAGAAAGAAAAAGAAGAAACCAAAGGCAGAAACAGCTGATGAAATTAGAACCCAGAGTCCTGGTGTAGGGGATCAGTTGAATCAGAAGGTTGTTCTTTCTTAATTAAATATTCAACTTCCATTCATTAGCCATTATTTATGTTCCTAATTATTTTAATTTTTTGATAGAGACAAAAAATTGAATGTAAAAATTTTATTGTCATGTCATCAGTGGCTTAGCTAGGGTTAGTACCGCCTGAGGCATGCCGTGATCTTTGCCTCCCCCTTACACGCAAAAAAACTCTGCAGTTGGCTGAAAATGTGGCCCACCCCCCCATATAAAGAAAAAAGTGCACCACCCCAACACCCACTTCCTACGCCACTGATTGTCATGATGTAATATTGATAGTTTTTAAAACAAAGTTTGTTCTTTTCTCAAATAAAAATGTTACATTTTAATTTTCCAATATAATATCAGGACAGCCAAGGAAGCAAAACAAGTCTCATATCAAAAGATGAGACAACGCAGAGAAAGAAAACAGCCAGAAAGAAAAAGAAAGTTAAAAATGTGGAAAAAGGCATAGATGAATTTGGAGACACTCCCTGGGCTGAGGATCTGCGGACAATGAAAGATGATATCATCATTGGTGACAGTGAGAAGAAAACTGAAGAACTTGGAGAGGTCATTGAAGAGAAGAAGCAGCCCTTGACAACATTCATTACCACACCCATTCTTCGAAGTCAACCTGTAGATAAAATATTTATTGAAACCAGTAGTAAGTATTACTTGACCATTAAAGTGCTTATAACCTTATTTGACTATTTAAAATTTGCTGCACATATCAATAAAGGTTTTTGTTCATTATTAATATTTGTAAATTAATCATGACTTAAAGATGTGCTTAATTTAACAATTCATTATTCTGATTACTCTGAGTAAAGTAAATAGATTCTCATTCAGATTATAAGGATTGATACAACTTAAATAAAAGTTATAGTCAGCAGGGTGACCTCTGGCTTCCACAAATATGAAGCGTTTGTTTTATATAGCAGAATATACCTTTACGGAACAGGTCATACTTTTAGTCACATGGCAACAACTGATGGCTATTTAGCAATGGACATTAATTCACTTATATCCTCTCTTCACCATTCAATTCTGGTAGCAGATATAAACATATGAATGCCTTGAGTGTTATGTTTTATTATGGTGGTGTTCTCTTAACATTTGTTGATAGCTATTTCTGCTTAGGAACTCTCCATTGACCATCTCATAATAGCTATTTCTGCTTACGATCTCTCCATTGACCATCTCATAATAGCTATTTCTGCTTAGGATCTCTCCATTGACCATCTCATAATAGCAATTTCTGCTTACGATCTCTCCATTGACCATCTCATAACAGCTGTGACATATATAAAATCAATATGTGGTGGATATTCCAATATTAGGATTCATCTTGTTTGCTTTGTTTTATTTAGTCAACTGTTGGACTATAATGAGTTATTGTCTTAAGTTTTCTCTATGCACGAAGATGATTTAGTTGACAGTCCATCTAGCCCACAAATTTATAATATTTGTTCAAGTGCAAAAAAAAAAAAAGTTTAAAATGTTAGAAACCTCTGTGTTTTTAATAAAAACAAACTTTAATATCTTCTTGATTTAACTAGTTATTAAAATGTTATGTGTGATCATATGATTATGTGTTTTACACTATTCTTGGCTGAAGAGGCATGTGAATAATTTCTTTGGAATGTGCTATTTATATGAATGCAACAAAATGGATTGACAAAGTTGCTAAAGTATCACATGGCTCCCTTCCTCACCCACATGACAGATCTTAATGTCTATGAAATGTATTCAAATATTGGCAACAATTTAAATTATCCACATACAGGCTCTGTGCTTATGGTAAAAGAAATACTATTAAGTTTTACAGTATCCTAAAAATAATATTAGGCATATGAAAACAGTGGCCTGTTTAGGCATAGACGAGTACAATTTTTTACAGGATTATATTTTTGGCTGGCATGTTTACAAAAATGTTTTTATTTATTTTATGGCTCGAGGAAATGTTTTTTCAAGACGGCATCTTACAATCAATCAAAATGAAAGTTCTGATATTTTGTTGTACAGGTAAATTTAAAGGCCAGAGCAAAAGTTCACTAGCCAGACAACGAATGGAAGAGACAGTCAAGCCCATGGAGCCAGTGTCTTTCCCCAGAACGACCACCATTGACTTTGCCCTGGCCTCACACAAAATATTTAGAGTTGTGACTTTGTTTCTCCATGGCCTGACGGCAGGACTCTCCTTGTGGCAGATGGTGACCGTCTTCTCCCTGTCCTCATTCTCCAGCGATGATTTCTTGCTACACTACTATCGCGTGTCAATGCCACTGCAGTGCTCCTATTACTTCTTACTGGTTGTGTGCACAGTATCAGTCTGTGACAGGTAGGTCCATTTTTGTTACTCATCTTTTTTGGTGTCTTTTAAGGACACGATTTAAATAATCTATACATGATTTAAATAATCTATACGTGTTTTAAATAATTTATACATTATTTAAACAATCTATACATGGTTTATATAATCTATACATGGTTTAAATATTCTATACATGATTTAAATAATCAATGTCTAATAAATGCTACTCCCATTTTATTCATAAGTAATTTTTTTGTACCTCATAATGTTTTCTTTATGATTAAATTTAACACAACTGCAAAAATTTGACTAGATGAGATTTTAAGACCGTAATAAAATGATAGGAAGTCTCAATATTAATTTAATATAAAAAATGGGGGGTAGTACTTTTATCAAGGCAGGATTTAAGTAGTTCATGTCTTGCCATCAGGGATATTTGGCAGAGCTTTGCTCCAGATACTGTTTAGTGATGTGGTGAAGGGAGTGCTGAGGGTTTAAAGAAATGGGATGAACACTTTCTCACCATCTTTTTAAAACAATTATAAAAAATGTGAAAAAAAAAAATTAATTAAAATTTTAAGAGTCAGGAGCGGTAAATTTTTTTACCAGCTCCAGCTCTATGAAAGGACCCGGCACCAGAGCTCCAGCTCCAAGCTACACGCCATATCCCTGCTTTCACCTTATCTTTGACTATCATTCTTATATATAATTCCACCAGAGCACCAGCTCCAAGCTCTGTTCTAAATCCCTGCAAACAAATTATGTTTGACACTCATTCTTTTTTTACTATATTTTTACTTTTTAAGAAAATGCTTCTTTAACTTTTGATCATCATATTTGTATCACTCCACTTTTGAAAAAAAAATATCTAGATTTGACATTGGCAATCCAACACGACGATTTGTTTTACGGGCACTGACCTTACAGAATGGTGCTATAGCTATAGTTTTCAGCCTGGTTGCCTTAATTCTCAATATTGTAGCTATTCGCTATGATGACAAGATGTACCTGTACAAAGAGTTCAAGGATCTATACACAGATGCTAACGTGAGTCCCAGATGCTTATTTAGTGCGTGATTGTACTCAGGACAGGTTTTTGGGTTAGTTTTAATGAGCTGCACCATTTCCGAATGTAACCAACAGTTATTTTTTTGTTTTGTTTCTAAGCCAGCGGTTCTCAACCTGTGGGTTATGACCCCTTTGGGGGTCGAAGGACCCTTTCCCAGGGGTCGCCTAAAACCATCAGAAAACACATGTACTCTACAGCTATGAAGTAGTAACGAAAACAATTTTGTGGCTGGGGGTTGCCAAAACATGAGGAACTGTATTAAAGGGTCGTGGGATTAGGAAGGTTGAGAACCACTGTTCTAAGCCATCTGATGTTTAGACCACTACAATGAAATTACAACTGATGTGAATGTATGTAAAATTAAAAAAATAAAAAATATAATGATATGCTTATAACAAAGTGACAGCTAGGATATGGCTATAATTTTATTCTAACTCAGTTTTGTATGTACTAAAACTGACGACACAGAAATTAACTGCCTAAACATTTGATAGGAAATATTGAGAGGATCTACAAGGATTTAGTTGTAATTGTCACATTTGTTGCCCTAGTTCCACTTGCGTAAAGGTCACATTTTGCTGCCTACGTCTCATTTGTCCAAAAATATTTTATTGTGCTATCCTCATCTCACATTTTATTGCCCTAATCTCACTTGTCTAAAAGGTCACATTTTATTGCCCTTATTTCACTTATCATAAGGTCACATATTGTTGCCTTCCTTTCACTTGTCTTAAGGTCACATTTTGTTGTCCTCATTTCACTTGTCTAAAGGTCACATTTGTTAACATCATCTCACGTGTCTAAAGGTCACATTTTGGTCTCATATAACACATCTAATATTTTTCATCCCGTCTGTAGTGTTATTGGCCATAATATAAATCAAATACTCCATTAACGGTCGTTGAACTCTTCAAACAGATGAAATCTGAGGACATAACTACGTTTCAGTCCATCAACACAGCGCGGAGTGTCTTTATCATGCTGACCTGGTTTGTGTTGTCCATCACACCAAACTCGGACAGGCTGGGGAAGAACCTAAAATCAGGAGAAACAGGACTTGAGAAAGGCTTAGAGATGGACAGAGTCTCCACAGCGTGAACCCCGTCCCCAGAGGTCATTATCTAAGAAATGACTTGTTGAGCCTCCTCCAGCAACAGTGCCTTTAGCTCCTATATTAACATTAACCCATTCTTTGTACAACTTCACAGTTCATCTAAACCTTCTTAAGTAATAAAGTTTAGCAGTTTTCAATGATTAAAAAAAAAATGGAGATTATACTTTTATAGCTGGGGCAACACAACAACGTTACACCTTTAAAATAAGGGAAGAGGGGCATGATATACCCAAAGAACACATTCGTTAACACGATGCTGTGTGCAACGCTGTGTGGCTGCTCTGCTAAAACCTTTGGTGGATATAGGGAGAGCCTTCTTGTACACCCCCCACGCCCAATGGCTGATAGTAAAATGCAAAATAAAGGATTTTTTTTTTAAAAAGTGTCATTATTTACTGCAAAAGCTTTAGTTGAGGGAGTTAAGCCATAAAACGTTTTTAAAAGGGGTTAAACTGTATTACCTTTCTTGAGTGGGCTGACAACATCCACTCAGGAATTCTTATTATGGATATTTAAATTATATGTAGTTTTTTTAAATATGCGTTTTGTTTATTCATTGTTAATTTATTGTTTATTGTGGCCGATCTCCTAGCTAATTAAATTTAAAAAAAAAAAATTGAATTCATAAGTGAATAAGTTAGACATTTATAATTTAAAGAACCCATAGGAAAAAAAATGTTTCCACAGAAGTAGCAGATGATGGCACTCAAGCAGAAGTTGATTTGTGATGACTGAGTGAAGGACAAAAATACAGTTCTCTTAAATGAGCACCAGACTGTAATTATTGGAATTTATTATTTTGTTTTTTTAACTCAGTAACTTATTTTCTTTAATTCAACATTCCCTAAAATCTCACCAGGTTCCTTTTTCTAAATATTACTCTTATACCATGTTTTATACATCAATTGATAATCTCCTGGCCACATTCCATGGGAAGCTTCAGGGCTAACTTTATAACTTTAAATTTTCACCTCAGATATCAGGAATTTTTTTTTCATCTGCATTGGATACAAGAATTGCAGCATTTTTTAGTGGATTTCACTCATTGGAACTTTTTATTGCAATAATCATGCATTATTTTAAGGAATATTTTTTTTTAAAAAATACTTCAATCGCTCCTTCCCAATCTGTTTAAATAAAATATGTTTATCCATTTATTTGCATCCCAAGGACTGCATGCCCTTAAGGTTTAAAAACCATTGGGGAATTCTTCAGTAATAATTGGTTGCTGTTCATTATAATCAACAATTTTTTTCTTTCTTCTTAGATTTTCAATACTAATTAGTGTAAATAAATTTGTTGAGTAGAAACATTGTGAAGACAGGCTCAGGCAGTTTGGAGATTCAGTCAAGGGTGACAAAAAAAGGTGGTGTGAGGGAGGGTGGGGCCAGCAAAGATTTAACTTGATTCTTGTTTTGACAGTAGATATTAAATTTGTAGGCTTTTTTTAATATCAAAAAAGGTAACAGATTTATTGTTTTATATCACTACAGTTACAGTTACATGTCCAAATTTTGTATTATGATGTAACCACTGTATACTGGTGGGCCCCCCAGGTCCATCAATTGTATATATTGTATATTTTATTCATGATAAATCCGTCCAAAGAAATGTAACTCTTATTAAAACAATGTGTTTAATTTGTTTTGTTCTCCTGTAGTAAATATAAGGCATTGAGATAAAATCTTAACTTGACATAATCCCAATGTGTTGGCCGTTTTTTTTTATTCAGTGTTTCTTTGTGTTGGTGGCATTTTAAAAAAAATAAATTTATATTCACATGATGTTGAACAACAACTTACAACTGACATGGATGATATGTTTCTATTGGTACAAGATCAAATTTTAATGAGGCAGTGAGGTGTCCGTGTATAGAATTGTCTGTCAGTGTATAGAGGTTTCAATGTGGGAGGGATGGATCAGTGTGCAGAGGTGTGTGCGGGGGGGGGGGGGGAGTGGTGATTGGTGTCAGCGTGTGGGGGTGCCAGTATGGAAGGTGTAAGTGTGTAGTGTAGAGATGTCAATGTGGGAGGGATTTTCAGTGTGTAGAGGTGTCATTGGGAGAGTTTCAGTGTGTAGAGGTGTCTGCCGGGGTGGGGGTGATGGATGTCAGTGTGTGGAGGTGTCATTGTGTTTCTGTCTCGCTATGTAGTCCTGAGTTGTCCGTTTCTGGATGTGTCAGTGTGTGATGGTGTGTTGTATCAGTATATGGAGATGTCATTGCGACAAAGATCAAATATAGGCCAAGTCTTTCAACTGTTCCTCTTTGTTCAAAATTTAACAAATATAAGAAAACATGTTTGTGTGTAACATCATGAACTTATTCAACCCTTTGATTCGCATCAAATTATGTAACAAAGATGACATTTACAACTCTTTGATCCCTATTCAATTATATAAGAGCACGTTAACCCCCTCCTTGCCGTGGAAACAAATCCCAATCGCCTGCTCGAATTATGTTATAAAATATAATTTTTTTGTTTTTGTTTTGTCTCTATACAGCTGTCCTTTATTACATAAATGTATTTTGTTTTATTGTCACGATTATGTTTCTTTTGCTAATATTTTTATGTACAGCGCGGTGAGCCTAGCCCTAGGCTGGGGTACCGCGCTATATAAGACAACATATAATAATAATAATAAAAGACATGTATTGTTTCGTAATGGGATCAGGAATGGGGCTTGTATAGTCAGCCAAACACATTTAAAAAAAAAAAAAAAGTTTTTTCTCTAATATAAAGACTGGTCCAGTATTACAATTTATTTTTTAACGTAATATTTACTCCCAAATACATTTTTTATTTTAAAATGTACACATAAGAGGTAAGTTATTATTTTTATAATTATTATTAAAAAAGTTGGTGGCCTGAAAATCTTTACTTTCAATGCATCGGAAAGTTTGGTTTCGTTTCCCCCTTACAACTACAAATTATTTTCATTTTATCGCCTTATTTATATGATCATATTATTTGCTTTGATATGGTTTTTGTTTGACAATGTAAGATCCTTGAAGTCGCGCATCGTGATCATTGATAAGTAGGTGGTGGGGGAAAAAAAGGGGGGGGGGGTACTCAATATCTTTTATCACATGAACAAAGTCCAAGCAATACACACAAACAAGAGATCGTTTCTGAAAGAAGACGCGGGGGGACAGAGAGATCAATGCCCACTTTTATACACTATGCTGTCCTACACGACCTAGTCCAACAAAGAGGCAAAGCCCATTAACGCCAGGGGGCCCACTGGATGGATGAGCCACAAGAGTTGTTTGCAAACTCAAGCATTTTTCGTAACGCTAGTATGCTATGTTGCATCTACAGTGTCGGATACGATGTTGGGGTGGGTTGGGACGGGGATATTAAATAACCCCATTTTTTTTTGTTTATTTAAATTTTAAAAAAAATAATTAAAGTGATTAAGTCGTAAATTTGGCTACAAGAAACTCATAGCCTAAAGCAGATCCACGAGAAGGGCACCCCCTCCCCCAAACGCAGCCTTCAAAAGGGGGGGCGCAGAATTTTTTTTTTCATGTCTATTATGTGGGAAAAGGATACCTGAATTCAGGCTTCGCCCCTGGAACAGCTCTTGCTTGTCACAGTCCCGGGAACAACTCTTGCTTGTCACATCCCAGTTTAAGTCATCTATCGCAAATGTGCCAAGGTATAGTTGCACGCCCCAGGAACAGCTCTTGCTTGTCACAGTCCCGGGAACAGCTCTTGCTTGTCACAGTCCCAGTTTAAGTAATCCATTGCAAATGTGCCAGGGTTGCATGCCATTAATGAAGTAGGAGATCAGAAATGTTAGCACACTTAGATGCAAACAGCGTTGTGCGATAGTAAACAACGGTTCCTGATACCATTTTATTTTTAGTTTCCGTTTAGTGAATTTAAATATTTTGCAAAAGTTAAAAAGGTTAAAAAAAACAACACAAATAACAGCTTTTACACAATTTACACATCTCCGTCCTGGTTGAACAACTCATTGCCGCCCATGCATGATGCAACCAACTTCAGAAATTATAATATATTTATAAGAGCCCGGATTTTTGTTGGACCCCACGTTTCCCAATATACATTTTTAAAAAGTCAGATACTTAAATAAAATTTTATCATTAGTTTCAAGATCTTTGAATTCTGGCAATGCACCAAACAGTAATGTATCTGTCAAATAGATATTCCAGCTCCTATATGTGCAGGTAGTGTGTAGTGACCAACATGGCATGTGCCCACCCCTTCCTATTGTAAGTACTGGAGATAGTTTTGATTTATATAGCCCATTTGTAACACATTCACTCTGCTACACACCGGCCATTGTGTTCCTGTGTCAACTTGACTTAATTAAATCGAGCTTTCTTGCCAAAAGAGCCGCACCACTCAACATGCCAGACAACGGGTTCTCTCTTGAACCATAGGTGATTTCCTATCATTTTTTGATCAATTTGACATTTGCCAAATGACCTCTCTGCTGTTGCAAGAGTTGTTGAAATTGAAAAAAAAAAAGAACAAACAAAACAACACTGTGCAATTCTCAAATTTCCAAAACTTTCAAACCGTTTCAATTCTGAAATTTTTATTCAACAAATGTAGAATCTCATGGAGAAGACGTTGTTAGGAACTTCTAATGTCAGCTTCGGGCATGATGGAGTCATTTCACGAGAAGCTGAACATAGCTGCAAGCTGTTGAACTGCTGTGAGTCCAGCTGTGAGTCCAGATGTGAGTCCAGCTGTGAGTCCAGCTGTGAATCCAGCTGTGAGTCCAAATGTGAGTCCAGCGTTTACAGAATTGATAATAGGGTAAAAACGTTTCTTCTGAAACTGACTTCTTCATCTGGTTCAGAGGACTTATTGGAATCACATGGAGTGTCCTCAAACTAGTTAGACGACTTATTGGAATCACATGGAGTGTCCTCAAACTGGTTACAGGACTTATTGGAATCACATGGAGTGTCCTTAAACTGGTTAGAGGACTTATTGGAATAGGAGTGTCCTCAAACTGGTCACCATGAAAAATTTTCTTTTTTTTTCTTTTCCAGGTTAGGAATTCGGTACTGATGTTTCCTAAATTTAGCTGAACTTTGACATCTTTCAGAAATTGTTTCCAGTCATCCCGAAAAGATTTCAAACATGAATGAAATCAGATTGCTCGCTTCATTGTCAATATTAGCTTTCCGGGCCTGACAAACCTGTTTTCAGCGGTCAACCAGGGACAGTAATTTCATCTAAACCCTTGTCATTATAACATATAGGAAAATTGTCATATATTTTTAGCCCCATTTACATCTTTACGTGTCTTTGGGTTTCAGATGATTCAGATGCAAAACTTCCGTAAGAGCTTCACTTATTCCATCGAAGTGGTTAGAAAAAGTTCAAACACTACCAAGTATTTCACGCCAGCGAGTCCATGAAATTTTATGGAGCGAAACACCACCAATCATTTTCTTTAAAATATCCCAGGCCAGTGGACTTGCGGAAAAAATAGTGTATATAGTTTCAACAACGTCCCAAATGCCTAAGCATCCGCACAGTTTGAAGTTGCATTCAGTCCACATAATTTCAATGATTGGCATCCATAAGGTTTAAAAGATATGCATGGGGTTTTGCTTGAGAAGAGTCGCTTGAACTGATATAATTCCCATCCAAGTTTTCACCATTGTTATATCTGACCTCGGCAATCCAAAAATGGAAATTTCAAAACTTTAAAGAGTCTCAAGGTCCAATCGGAATCAGCTACATCAGATGCAGTTTTTGTTGACCAATCAGCGAATGTCCAACATTTCTTCTTTATGGACAACTCTCCAGTTTCTGGTTCTGCAAACACATATTGGATAATAAATGTGGTTTGTTCAGTGTGGCTGATTCACACTCACACACAATGTTTGGCTGATTCACACTCACACAAAATGTTTGGCTGATTCACACTCACGCACAATGTTTGGCTGATTCACACTCACACACAATGTTTGGCTGATTCACACTCACACACAATGTTTGGCTGATTCACACTCACACACAATGTTTGGCTGATTCACACTCACACACAATGTTTGGCTGATTCACGCTCACACACAATGTTTCGCTGATTAACACTCACGTACAATCTTTAGCTGATTCACACTCACGCACAATATTTGGCTGTTTCACGCTCACACACAATGTTTGGCTGATTCACACTCACGCACAATGTTTGGCTGAATCACACTCACGCACTAAATCCTTACGAACTTGAACAGCACAACGTCCAATAAATTCATTTTGAGACAGATGAGAGAAAAATCAGCTCCAGTAGACCCAGAAACCTGTCATCGTGGGTGTTTCCAGTTGGATCAGATTTTCCACGAAATGCCAATCCTCCTTCAACAAGAAACAAATTTCATATCAGAAATTCGTTCCAGAATATTTTTGTCTTCATCTTGCAGGTACACTCAAGATTGTGTCCTTTAAAAGAGACCCAACAATCGGTTTGTCCACATTTTGATCTCCTATTCGCACCACTTGATGTAAACTTCTTAATGAGACTATTCGTGATTTGGAACGTATGTTACGAGCTATCCCAACTTCTTTCCAGTTCCTGATCCTCACATGTACCTCACATTCTGCCACTTTGTTGTTCATAACAAAATAATTGAAATGATTAAATACAAACGAATCCCTAAAAAACAGTTTACACCATCTTTTGGTAGCTTTGGTAGAAAAAGGAATGTGTCTTAGCTTGACAAACTCTCCAGTTGAGCCAACGAAAATGTATCCGCTTCCAATTCACCAATTTCGAAAGGCTGCGACGGAACGTCTCCAACTGACATTTCCAAAAAAAATTGAAGTTTACACCAATTTGAACCCCGTTGCAAACAAGGTCGATCCCATCCACTGCTAATGGCCCCCATTTCCACTTTTTCCCATGCTTCCTGATGTTTGTCCATCTTCTGGTTGAACGAAAGAGCTTGCTGATAGGGCATCCGAAGCCCTTAAAAATACAACGGCAAATAATGTTTGCCGTGCCTTGTTTAGAATCGTCCAATTGTTATCTGGCAAACCCCCCCCCCCCCCAAACCACAATCGCTATTTTAAAAAACAATAAAGAAACATTAGTCAACTAATTTTGGGGTTGCCAGCTTAGGATTATATTTTAACGCCAACAATTTTACAATTTTAAATTGGTTTGAATTTGTTTTGTGTGGTCTTCAAATTGATAAAAAAAAATATATAATAATAATAAAAAATAATTTTAATAAAAAAAATAAATAATAACAATAATATAATAATAATAATAAAAAGCTGCTTAAATGGTATTCTTCTTAAGTTTAAGCATAAAATTCTGACTAAAGACCGAAAAACTACATAATCTCAGACCATAAAATAGTTTGGGTAATCCTACGTTGTGTTCAGCTGTAGATATATACAGCATTTTCTAACCGCTTTCTTAGTGTCTGATCTGTTTAAAACCACATACTTTTGAAGTTCCAATGTACAAAGATTCACTTAATAACTTAATAAAATTTTTCTTACAAAATAATTTGTAAAAAGAACTGAATTCAAGAAACATACTTTATGCTTGCATTTTATTGATGGCATTATTTTCACTTTGCAACAAATGAACAAATAATAATAAAACTAAATACCAAAACCCAACGTTGAAGCAAGGGGGAAAAAAAAGAGAAACAAGAAAACTATCAGATTCTGTCGTTGCTGATCTTATTAATGTCCGATTGTCACTTCAGGCAACAGAATTATGTCACAGTGAACGAAATTCTGAACAACCACTTCGTCAAATTATAAAGAGATTACAGAAGTAACATTTCAAATTGAAATATACAGTATTTATAACAGTCATCTAGTTTCGTGTGTGTGTAATTTTCACAAATGTTAAACTACAGAAATATTTTTGTTTTCAATTGAAAAAAAAAAACAAGTTGAAATTGTTCTCTTTCAAATACAAATCAATTTTAAACAAAATGTGAACTTTGACCTGTAAGTGCAATGGCGTTTCAACCTTAAGGTTAGATTTCAAATTATTTTTTTTATCAATTCGAGATGTGATAATTGAAAGATTTCAGGATTTTTCAAATGGCCGCAATATGAAGAAAAAAAAACCCAAATCAATTATATCGCCAAATTACTATTTATTTAACCCATTATATAAGTAACATGTTTTGGCAAAATACTTTTTTTGTGTGTAAAACCAAACAAAAAAATCTTATGCTATTTTAAATAACTGGTTTTATGTTTTTAAAAAAAAACAACAACCAACCCTTTAAATGTTTTTAAATAGTCTAGTTAAATATGATATCTTAAATAATTAAATTGGCCGTGGAGAACACGAAATTTAAAAATCAAATCATAATTTTTTTTAAATTGCACTTGAGCTTACTTTTATATGCAGTATCTCTTTAACTTTGTCAGATTTAATAGTTGTAAAAATTTTATATCATTTTTTTAAAAAAAACATTCTCAAAGTGTCAATATCAGAGTGCAAAACGTTTAGACATTCCTTTAAATAAATCAATAGTATTACACCATAACTTCCGCAGTAACTTCACATTTAAGATTTATTTAGTAAAGTTTTATATAATTTTTTTAAAATTTAGCAAAATAATTATTAATTTAATTTTCTTTGTAATGTCACTATTTAAAGGCACTTGCCATAGGTTTACACTGATCATTAATAAATTAAATACAATCACGAATTTAAAACATTTAGAAGGGATGGTAAAAACATAATTAGAAGTGGAAACAGTTTCAGAAGTTGACTTTAAAAAAAAAATTGACCAAAACTGATACTAAGGTAAGATAAATAATATTTATCCTCGTTAAATAATAAGCACAATCTGATTGTAAACTCTGACGTGTTTATTGTCTACGATCTGTTGCGCACCGACGTGCAAACTAGCGCAGCTTACGGGTTCAAACAGTTCAAATTTTGAATGGCTGTCGGCGCCAACTTCAGGCAGTCTGGCTTGAAATAAGACTTGAAGAGCGTGCACACCGACCTAGAGGGGTTGCAAGTGTTCCAAAGGCACAGCTTGAAGGCCTTTAAACTGTTGTATGTCATTGGCTCACCTGGGGGGGGGGGAAGATATACACTTTATAAGTATGGGGATATGATACTGATAGTAAATTATGCTGGTGGTGTTGTTGTTGTTGTGTGTGTGTGTGTCTATGTGCGTGTGTGATACGCTTGGCTCACAAGATTTACTGCCCCTTAACTGTGGACACCAACTGATGACAATTATGTTTTAAACACATTATACATTCACCAGCAACAATCAGAACATTTGCTAAACTATTCCCTTGGTCTTCGTCACTGGACCTGGTTAATAATATCTACATGACTGCAGGTTAAAGTTCTCCTAAAACACAGCTATCTATAGACAGTTGGGACAACAATCACCTGGTGTATACACCCGTGACTATCATCACACCATTCTTTTCATGTGATACTTCTCATCCCATATTACACCCTGGATTTCGTTAAGGTCTCACCTGTATAAGAAGACACGTGATCCTCACCTGTATAAGAAAACACTGGATCCTCACCTGTATAAGAAGACACTGGCTCCTCACCTCTATAAGAATACACTGGCTCCTCACCTCTATAAGAATACACTAGATCCTCACCTGTATAAGAAAACACTAGATTCTCACCTGTATAAGAAAACACTGGATCCTCACCTGTATAAGAAAACACTGGATCCTCACCTGTATAAGAAGACACTGGCTCCTCACCTCTATAAGAATACACTGGCTCCTCACCTCTATAAGAATACACTGGATCCTCACCTGTATAAGAAAACACTGGATCCTCACCTCTATAAGAATACACTGGCTCCTCACCTCTATAAGAATACACTGGATCCTCACCTGTATAAGAAAACAATGGATCCTCACCTGTATAAGAAAACACTGGATCCATACACTCGATCAGATTGGTGTTCTTCATTAAAAACATACATCCTCTAATAGCTTTCATGCGGAGAGGGGGCGTGTCACAAGTGGCTCTGTAAATGCAGGCGGTTGCCGTGCAAATTTTGCCAACTGGAGTTCTGAAATGGTGGGGGAAAAAATGTTTTATTAATATATTTTTCTAAAGAACGACTCACTTTCTAAACCAGTGGTTCTCAACCTGTGGGCCACGACCCCTTTGGGGGGGCGAACCACCCTCCCCAGGGGTCGCCTATGACATCGGAAAACACATGCTCTACAGTTATGAAGTAGCAACGAAAATAATGTTGTTTGTGGTCGCCACAACATGAGGGACTGTATTAAGGGGTCGTGGTATTAGGAAGGATGAGAACCACTGTTCTAAACTGATTAAAATGTATAGATTAGAATGAACAATAACGGAATAGTTCAAAAAAAAAATAATGTAAATTTGAAATTGTTGCATTTGGGGTGGCTAGACTTAGTGACGCCCGGGGGGGGGGGGGAAATGTGGAATGGCTTTGCCGTTCCTAAGTGAAAAAAAGCCACATTATGAATACATAGTACACATTCAAAATAAGCTATTTAATAAGCTATATGAGTTGGACCGAAAATGCCGCCCCCAAGATTCCCGCCTGGGGCGGACAATCTCTCTTCCTGCGCCCGTGCGTAGATATTGCCGGCATCCACTGTTTGCGAGTAGAACACCTCAGGGTGCATCGCTCTGGCGGACCACCCCTCTTCCTACCCCCGTGCGTAGATATTGCAGGCATCCACTGTTTGCAAGCGGAACACCTCAATGCACATCATTGGGGCAGACCACCCCTCTTCCTACGCCCGTGCGTAGATATTGCCGGCATCCTGATCATCCACTTTTTGCAAGTGGAACACCCCAGTGCACATCACTGGGGCAGACCACCCCTCTTCCTGCGCCCGTGCGTAGATATTTCCGGCATCCTGATCATCCACTTTTTGCAAGTGGAACACCCCAGTGCACATCACTGGGGCAGACCACACCTCTTCCTACGCCCGTGCGTAGATATTGCCGGCATCCACTGTTTGCGAGTAGAACACCTCAGTGCACATCACTGGGGCAGACCACCCTCTTCCTGCACCCGTGCGTAGATATTGCCGGCATCTTGACCATCCACTGTTTGCGAGTGGAACGCCTCAGTGCACATCACTGGGGCAGACCACACCTCTTCCTACGCCCGTGCGTAGATATTGCCGGCATCCACTGTTTGCGAGTAGAACACCTCAGTGCACATCACTGGGGCAGACCACCCTCTTCCTGCACCCGTGCGTAGATATTGCCGGCATCCTGACCATCCACTGTTTGCGAGTGGAACACCTCAGTGCACATCACTGGGGCAGACCACCCCTCTTCCTAAGCCCGTGCGTAGATATTGCCGGTATCCACTGTTTGCGAGTGGAACACCTCAGTGCACATCACTGGGGCAGACCACCCCTCTTCCTGCTCACGTGCGTAGCTATTGCCGGCATCCTGATCATCCACTGTTTGCGAGTAGAACACCCCAAGGAGCATCGCTCTGGCGGACCACCCCTCTTCCTACGCCCTTGCGTAGGAGTTGCCGGCATCCACTGTTTGCAAGTGGAACACCTCAGTGCACATCGACATTTGAAGGTCAATTCTATATTTTGTTTTATTATGAGGATTCAAGTTTTTCATATCATTAAAAAAAAAACAACAATTATTTGAAAAAGAAAGAATGTCTGAAATATTATTGTACAAAATTACATTCATTGCGTGCACCATCATAACAGTTTTCTTGGATTTCCTCTGATCACTGATCATTTGTTATAAATAAATTCCTTTTTTAATTTGGAGTCTCTTTTGTTATCAATTTGAGAGAGCCTGGTAACATTAATTTTAAAAAAATAATCTAATAAAAAAAATTTAAACTGACTCAAACACTTAAAAAAAAAAAAAAAAAAAAAAAAAAAAAGTGCACCAGGCACCAGGGCACATTTACTATAACGACAAGAAAAACACTGTACAAGAAAAAATGTGTTGTTAATTTAAAAAAAAGTGGATGTTAATTTATTTGTGTGCTAGATACATCTTTAAAATCGGGGATTAGAAAAAAAAAGAGAGCGGGGTTTAAGGTAGAAAAAAAAAGAGAGTGGGGTTTAAGGTAGAAAAAAAAAAGAGAGCGGGGTTTAAGGTTGAAAAAAAAAGAGAGCGGGGTTTAAGGTAGAAAAAAAAAGAGAGCGGGGTTTAAGGTAGAAAAAAAAAGAGAGCGGGGTTTAAGGTAGAAAAAAAAAGAGAGCGGGGTTTAAGGTAGAAAAAAAAAAGAGAGCGGGGTTTAAGGTAGAAAAAAAAAAAGAGAGCGGGGTTTAAGGTAGAAAAAAAAAGAGAGCGGGGTTTAAGGTAGAAAAAAAAAGAGAGCGGGGTTTAAGGTAGAAAAAAAAAAGAGAGCGGGGTTTAAGGTAGAAAAAAAAAGAGAGCGGGGTTTAAGGTAGAAAAAAAAAAAGAGAGCGGCGTTTAAGGTATAAAAAAAAAAGAGAGCGGGGTTTAAGGTAGAAAAAAAAGAGAGCGGGGTTTAAGGTAGAAAAAAAAAGAGAGCGGGGTTTAAGGTAGAAAAAAAAAAGAGAGCGGGGTTTAAGGTAGAAAAAAAAAAGTGAGCGGGGTTTAAGGTAGAAAAAAAAGAGAGCGGGGTTTAAGGTAGAAAAAAAAAGAGAGCGGGGTTTAAGGTAGAAAAAAAACCGTAACAAATTAGTTAATTTTTTAAAATAATAGAGCTACTGACATCACAGCAAGTTAAAAATTTGTTTTAAAAAAAATAAACAAAAAACAAAAACAAAAAAAAGAACAAACAATAACTCACGATGGCTGTTTGGCTGCATAGATCATGGCTTTGTCTAGAAACTTGTCATTGCTGGACATGATGTCGTTGTTCTGATCAGACAGATCTCCAGCAGCGTACGTCTCCGGCCTGGTCAGGAGAAATTGGCCTGGGTAACAAATTTGTTGACTGTTAAGCGTTAAGACGATTTAATACTTCAACAGTTGGTACAACTACCTGGTCTTCAGCATGATTTTAAAATTATGTTACAATTAAAAATATTTTTAAAAAAATATTTAAATTATTTTTTTTTTTAAAAAATAAAAATTGACAATTGCTGCAAAATAATTGACTACTCCCAGATTCAAATAAACTGACTACAGTTAAATCTTTGAAGACGCGAAAGGCAAAAGTAGCGGCGGTTGCAGCAGACTATTAATACATTTTGCTTTTAAAATAGTAACTCAGCCTTACTTTTAAAACTAGTAAACATATTTTTTTAAAAATCGTCTTCTTTAATAAAAAAAATCGATATCTATTTTACAAATAAGTTTAATGAATTTTTACTCATAATAAACAAGATCCTTCAAAGTTTGATCGAAAACTATTTAAATTTGCCCCAAAATATTAAAAACCTTTATTTTTAGATTGGAACTGGCTGCGGAGGAGGGCATTCCGCCCCGGGTGGCACTTTTTTCTTTATATGGAGGGGCGCCATTTTCGGCCAGGTGCAACATTTTCGTGGAACGGGGGCAGAATTTTTCTTTTGGTCCTTCCTAGGCGGCACTTACCCTAGCTACGCCACTTAATCAGCACCAAATAAAAACGTCATCAGATCACAAACAACAGGTTATACCATATAGGACACGAAGGCCGGGTCTACTATATCATAGGACACGAAGGCCGGGTCTACTATATCATAGGACACGAAGACCGGGTCTACTATGTCATAGGACACGAAGACCGGGTCTACTATATCATAGGACACGAAGACCGGGTCTACTATATCATAGGACATGAAGACCGGATCTACTATATCATAGGACGCGAAGGCCGGGTCTACTATATCATAGGACACGAAGCCCGGGTCTACTTACTTGGATCACCCGTGTACTCCAAAAATATTCCCGAAACTTGGTTGCCGATAACTTTGCCAATATTCGGCCCCCTGAACCCAAGAGACAACGAGAAATCAGGAAGCGAGATTCTCGCGAAGTTGTCGTAGTCCAGTGTAAAATTCACATCAAGGTCGTCTCTCAGGTCCTCCAGCTCACCCCAGTTATCATCTTCCTCGGCATCCACATCACCGCCTGGCAGACATTCCCCATCACCATCCCCGCCGCTACCACTGCCGCTGTTTCCGCCAGAGCTTCCACTCGCGCCGCCGTCTCCGCTGTCTTCGCCGCTTCCGCTCCCGTCCAGATCAAGATCGGAGGAAAATTTGGGATTCTAGGGGAAAGATACCGCTAAAATTATTACTTTTCATAAACAAGATACATCAAAGTTTGATCGAACACTATTTAAATTTGCCCCAAAATATTAAAAACCTTTATTTTTAGATTGGAACTGGCTGCGGAGGAGGGCATTCCGCCCCGGGCGGCACTTTTTTTCTTTATATGGAGGGGCACCATTTTCGGCCAGGTGCAACGTTTTCAAGGAGACATACAAATATTCAACCAAATGTTTACATTTCATAATCATATTTCAAGCCAAGAGAGTTACCTGTACAAACCAAACAAAGTTATACATTGAAAAAAATCCTAAAGAAGATACAATGAACGATGACGTCACGCTGTTTATATCTCATATCTTACGTGACCAGTGCTGGTAAACACAAAACCGCATTTCAAATCCCTTCAGTTTTCAAGATGGTTGTGTGCGGTGTAAAGATGTTTGTGTGCTGTTAAAATTGTGTGCGCTGTTAAAATGCGCGTGTGTGGTTAAAATTGTGTGCGCTGTTAAAATGCATGTGTGCTGTTAAAATTGTATGCGCCGTTAAAATGCGTGTGTGTGGTTAAAATTGTGTGCGCTGTTAAAATGCGTGTGTGCTGTTAAAATTGTGTGCGCTGTTAAAATGCGTGTGTGCTGTTAAAATTGTATGCGCTGTTAAAATGCATGTGTGCTGTTAAAATTGTGTGCGCCGTAAAAATGCGCGTGTGCGGTTAAAATTGTGTGCGCTCTTAAATGCGTGTGTGCTTTTAAAATTGTATGCGCTGTTAAAATGCGTGTGTGCTGTTAAAATTGTGCGCGCTGTTATAATGCTTGTGTGCTCTGTTCCTGTAAGATTCCAAATGATGTATAGAATATGTAAGTAATTTCTAGCGTTTCACCGATGCTTCCCCTTTCAAGTTGTGGTCGCTCTTATTTTCTTCTATCACAGACATACTCCAAACACATTTTTAGTTTTTAACGTATCAAATTTATTTTTAACGAATTCCTATAAGAATCTTATTGTTTTGATCGCTGATGGGTTAAACCTCTTCTTTAAGCGGATTGAACAAGCTCCTATAAAGTTACTGGTATCTTTTAATAGTCCGAAATTGAAGTCATAGGATTGGTATGAGCTTAACCTTTACCAGAACCGTAGGTCCATAGATCAAGCCCTCGTGCATACTTCTATGCCCCGTGTATATTTATATACCCCGTGTATATTTCTATACCCCGTGTATATTTCTATACCCCGTGTATATTTCTGTACCCCGTGTATATTTCTGTACCCCGTGTATATTTCTGTACCCCGTGTATATTTCTATACCCCGTGTATATTTCTATACCCAGTGTATATTTCTATACCCCGTGTATATTTCTATACCCCGTGTATATTTCTATACCCCGTGTATATTTCTATACCCCGTGTACATTTCTATACCCTGTGTATATTTCTAGACCCCGTGTATATATCTATACCCCGTGTATATTTCTATACCCCGTTTATATTTCTATACCCTGTATACACACCCTTTCCTGTCTTTAACTACGGCCGTGTTGTACTAATGATATAATGTCCAGGTCACGTGACACCGCGGCGTACGCCTTATAGAACAATAATCACGACAACAACAAACTCATGTCTTACTTACAAAGCCTGTCACTGGTGGCTCCTGCTGAAAGCCTTGTCGAACCCATTCCTTGTACTAGGTTGGGACGGAAGGAATGGAATAGCATCTTATTATATATTACTATTAAATAACCTTACTTTCTCATTCAGGTTGTATATATACAAAAAAGTTTCAATATATATAGACACGGATAGAAGGAAAGAGAGAGATAAAGAGCAAAAGAATGAAAAAGAGAAAGAGAGAGAGAGAAAGAGCGAGAAAGATATATATAAAGAGAGAGAAAGAGAGAATGAAAGAGATATATATATATAGAGAGAAAGAGATATATAAAGAGAAAAAAAGAGAGAATGAAACAGATATAAAGAGAAAGAGGAGAGAGAGAGAGAGAGAAAGTGAGAGAGAGAGAGAGAGAGACATAGAGATAAAGAGAGAGAAAGTGAGAGTAAGAGAGAAATGGAGAGAGAGAGAACGAGAGAAAGAGATATATAGAGCGTTGAGGGAAAGTTTGGGAGGAGAAAACATGTTAGAGTTGTAAATGAGGGATGGAGAGTGGAGAGTGCGGAAGAAAGGAGACGAGGGGCTTGTAAGAGAGATGTAGGCCTGTTATAAATTTTAAATAAAGCTATTAGGAGGGTGCCCGGTCAGCATTCGTGACTGTGTGACTAGGCACACGGCGGAACGTCGCTTGATTACAATTACGATATACCTACTGTAAATGTTCCGTTCCTCGATTCACTGGTTTTTAATAATCCAATGCCCTTGACCTTGTCACCGTCCCTGAACTGAAGATTGACCTCGATTGCGGAAAGCAGCGGACGACTGAACTTTCTTTTGTTGATCCCGAAAACCTGAACAGACCAGACATTCTTAAAAGTAATGTGTGCATATGTAATGTTAATGTCTTCAAAATGGGTTTTAAAATATGCCTATTACGAGGCATGGTAATAAACAATAGTTTGTATTTCTGGTCGTTCTTTGTGCCGGTAGTGTTGAACAATCGACGGGCGGGGGGCGGGGGATATTTAATGTGAATAAATAGATTGGCGTAAACAATTGTTTTAATAATAGATGGGCGTAAACAATTGTTTTAATAATAGATTGGCGTAAACAATTGTTTTAATAACAGATTGGCGTAAACAATTGTTTTAATAACAGATTGGCGTAAACAATTGTTTTAATAACAGATTGGCGTAAACAATTGTTTTAATAATAGATTGACGTAAACAATTGTTTTAATAACAGATTGGCGTAAACAATTGTTTTAATAACAGATTGGCGTAAACAATTGTTTTAATAACAGATTGGCGTAAACAATTGTTTTAATAATAGATTGGCGTAAACAATTGTTTTAATAACAGATTGGCGTAAACTATTGTTTTAATAACAGATTGGCGTAAACAATTGTTTTAATAACAGATTGGCGTAAACAATTGTTTTAATAACAGATTGGCGTAAACAATTGTTTTAATAACAGATTGGCGTAAACAATTGTTTTAATAACATATTGGCGTAAACTATTGTTTTAATAACAGATTGGCGTAAACAATTGTTTTAATAACAGATTGGCGTAAACTATTGTTTTAATAACAGATTGGCGTAAACAATTGTTTTAATAACAGATTGGCGTAAACAATTGTTTTAATAACAGATTGGCGTAAACAATTGTTTTAATAACAGATTGGCGTAAACAATTGTTTTAATAACAGATTGGCGTAAACAATTGTTTTAATAACAGATTGGCGTAAACTATTGTTTTAATAACAGATTGGCGTAAACAATTGTTTTAATAACAGATTGGCGTAAACAATTGTTTTAATAACAGATTGGCGTAAACAATTGTTTTAATAACAGATTGGCGTAAACAATTTTTTTTATAACAGATTGGCGTAAACAATTGTTTTAATAACAGATTGGCGTAAACAATAATTGAAGGGCTGAGTAGAAAAAGTACTTAAGTTACAATTTTTCAAAAATGAGTTAAGACAGGCATTATATTTGATTACTTCCTCTGAATCATTCCTGTAAATATCATTAATGAAAAACGTTCACAAGTGTTTGATTCAGAGTTACCTCGAACAGATTTTAATGCATCTAAATAGGAATTTAAAAATTTTAAACACAATTTTCTCAAAACTTCAAAAATACACTTAAGTACTTTTTCTACTCGGCCCTTCAATTGCTTTGATTACTTTGAAAGATCGGAGAACCTCTCTCTCTCTCTCTCTCCCCCCCCCCCCCCCCGATTTATGTAGAAGGTTACAGGAAATTTGATCGAAAGAAATTTCGTCGACACAAAATTGATCGACGGAAATTTGATCGAACGTAAATTTGTTCGAATCATTTTTTCAGTTCACACGTTAAAATTTTCGTCAAATTTCTTTTTGAACGCACTATACTATATAGATAGTAAAACAAAATAATGCGTTCAAAAAGAAATTTGACGCAAAACTTTAACGTGTAAAGTGAAAAAAAAAGTTTGACCAAATTTCCTTTGGATCAAATTTCCGTCGATCAATTTTCCGTCGCCATTTCTTTCTTTCGATCAAATTTCCGGATACGTATGTAGATTTACATAGCGTTGTGTTTAAAGTAAGGATATATAAATGGTAATTGGGTGATTGTACGTCTTTTTTGGCAGGGAATGAAACAAAAAAAGAATTGTAATATAGTAAGCATTGATAAGCTTTGGTGTATGTACGTCGTAAATCCGAATTGCCTGAAAAGAAAAAAAAAATTCTGCAAGCGTACATAGCAACATGATTAAAGTGAAGGCATTCACATATATTTATGGGACTTAATTCCCCCCCCCCCCCTTTTCCACCACACCTGCTCCTAAAAAAATAATTTAGTAATAAGAACCTTTCACAAGACACGTGGTGAGCCGTGACACCAACCTTTCACAAGACACGTGGTGAATCGTGACCTCAACCTTTCACAAGACACGTGGTGAACCGTGACTTCAACCTTTCACAAGACACGTGGTGAATCGTGACCTCAACCTTTCACAAGACACGAGGTGAACCGTGACCCCAACCTTTCACAAGGCACGTGGTGAACCGTGAACTCAAAACGTGTAAAACCAGTCATACATGCTTCTACAATCCGGAAGAGTCGATAATCAGGACGGGGTCAAACGACAATGAGGTCCGGATTATCGACGTCTGACTCTTCTAGAAACAATGTGAGAGGGACCATCTGAGTATGTGGTATGAGGATTTGGTGAGTGTAAATGGAGTGGTTAGAGTTGGTGGAGTAGAATCAATGAAGCATTACACATGTGGCTAATCTCACCTGTACTTTGAAATTAACATTTGTGTAAGAAACCTGAGATCACCTGTACTGTGAAATTAACATTTGTCTCAGAAACCTGAAATCACCTGTGCTTTGAAATTAACAAATTTTGTCTCAGAAACCTCAGATCACCTGTACTGTGAACCTAACATTAATTTTGTCTAAGACACCTGAGCTCACCTGTACTTTCAAACGATGGTTACTGGTTGAACTGGTTAAATCAAATTCTGTAAACCTGAAACGACACGGCCAAAGAAGGCGGGCTGCCTGGTTTCTGTATGTTCTGACATTGTTGTTACCCCCTGATACCTCCGCATTCTTACTGTCTGGGGATTACAAGGATGGGGATTACAAGGATTGCGATTACAAGGATGGGGATTAGAAGGATTGCGATTACAAGGATGGGGATTAAAAGGATGGGGATTAAAATGATGGGTATTTCAAGGATGGATATTAAAAGCATGTGGAGTACAAACATTTGTGATACAAGGTTAGGGTATAGAAGGATGGGAATAAACGAAGTTTTAAGAAAAATCTTAAATAAAAAAACAAGGATGTGAAAATGAATCAATCGGGTCCATTTCTTAACATCAGAAATGTGAAATATCACACCAAAGTACATTTATCAACAAAAGAAATGTGAAATATCACACTAAAATACTACTTATCAACATCAGAAATGTGAAATATCACACCAAAGTACATTTATAAACATCAGAAATGTGAAATATCACACCAGAGTACCATTTATCAACACCAGAAAGTGAAACATCACACCAAAGTACATTTCTCAACATCAGAAATGTACAGTATAATACACAAGTACATTTTCAACACCATAATTTTAAAGTATCATATTGAAGTATATTTGCCATCAGAATCGTGTGACATCACATCCGAGTACACCCGACACCAGCTTGTTTCGTTTAAACGACAAAGGGTTTTCCCATTGGCCCTAGCAACCACTCGCAACTGCATTTTTTTTTTTACACCCAATCAATGACTCCATGTTTTTATAAAGATATCTGCAATGTCAACACTGTATGGAAAGGTGTTTTAATATCCCGTCAGCACAGTGATCCCCATAGGATTGTACCATGTCCGACACCTGGGTTAGCACTAAATATACTATAAATCATAGCCGAGAAGGCTTTCCCAATGTAAAAACATACAGGAAAACAAGGACAGTTATACATTCAAAATAGCAGTTTTCTGTTGATTAAATATCTTCTGCCCTGGACATTAAGTTAGTTCTACCTGAATATAAATGACCTCTACGTGAATATAAATTACTTCTAATTTAATATAAATTGCTTCTACATGAACATTAAACTACTTCTACCTGAATATACATTACTTCTACGTGAATATAAATTACTTCTACTCTATTATAAATTGCTTCCACCTGAACATTAAATTACTCCTACGTTAGTATATACATTACTTCTACCTGAACATAAATGACTTCTACCTGACTATAAATTACTTTTACCTGAACATAAATTACTACTCCCTGAACATAAATGACTGCTACCTGATTATAAATTACTTCTACCTGAACATAAATTACTTCTACCTGAACATAAAGGACTTCTACCTGACATTAAATGAGCTCTACCTGAACATAAATTACTTCTACCTGAACATAAATTACTTCTATCTGAACATAAATTACTTCTACCGGACATTAAATAACTTTTAAGTGAATATAAATTACTTCTACTTTAATTAACATAAATTACTTCTAACGAGACATTAAATTACTTCTACCTTTATACGTATATTAATTTTACATGGAGGTCAATAAATGTCAATTAATTTATTTGGTTATAATTCAACATGTCAACCATTACTCGTAGTCTGAAACTGCATGAAGAAAAAAAACAACGCTGATGCAAATTTACGATTTCTAACGCATCTGCTAAAATCTTTCAATCAATGCGGTTCTCTCACACACTAAAAGTGGACTGGGTAGTAAATCAGGGATTTAAAAATAAAAAGATTAAGGGTTGGGAAATACCATCTTTCCCAATCCTTGACCTCACATTTGCATACATGTGACGGCCCACGAGCTTTTCCAAGATGGCCACCTCTAATTTAATATCAATTAAAAAAGAAACCCCGCCTCCACTTAACATGAAATATGCTAAACTTTAACAAGCTCAAGTTGTCACTTCGAGCAGGTCAATTCGAGTATTGATTGGTGGGTAATGTGTCAGATTTTTGAAGCAGCCATTAGAAACTATGCTCCACACACATTCTGATCGATCCGGTAAAAGCATCTGATCTTTTAAACTGTATTGCTCCTCCGCGATGTAGTGAACTTCCTTCTTAGGATGAGTTCACAATGAACAACCCCCTCCCCCAGTATGTACATTGGCGAAACCCCTCTGATGTTTAGAGAGCAACTCTGTCTGACGAATGCTTTCTTCATCCACACTGGACATCGTCAAGCAATTAAAACACCAGTTGGAAAATGCTAAAAGTCTTCATCTACAAGGGGTCACGGCAAGTTCACAAAACGATCTTGCATAACCAGACCAATCAGAACTCGCCCCTCACAGTCTTTTCTCTGCGTAATGCACTCTAAGAGATTTTACAGTATTTTCTACTTTTTAGTGCCTTATAACTTGTCTTTGATAAACAAACTTTTTAACAAGTTTTTAGATTTTAAAAAAAAAGGTATCTTTCAACTCTGTTGCACGTGACGTTTACCAATGTCTAATGATCATAATAGGTACAAATTCATCAGACACTGACACACACACACACACAGAGAATCAATGTGTCAAGCAGTGGCGTCACCAGGGCTGGTGCCATCACCATCTAAAGCAGGGTTCTCAAACTCGCGGCCCGCGGGCCATTTGCGGCCCACAAGAGGATGTTTTGCGGCCTGCTACATGCCAGCAAAGTTTAATGTTACTGCGGCCCGCTTTTCCCCATTCTCATATTTATAATGCGACGGTGTCAGTCTAATTCTGATTTTATTATGTTGGTATAGATTTGGACGTTGATTATAATGATAAAAAACGTTTTAAAATCGGACTAAATTTTTTTATTTTATCACATTTTATGAGACAAACGTGGCCAAAGTGCGATTTTGAGAAAAGTTTAAAAAGTGAGTTAATGGGTAATGCACAACCATAATTGTGTAAATAGAAGCAATCTGACACAGTATCAAAGAATCCCTATTAAAATTGCTGCTAGTGTTTACCAGTGAGGGAAATTCCGAGCCTGTCAGCTTGGTAACTTTCAAAATAGGGTTAGTGAAAAATGCCTTTTCTAAGATAAAAAAAAAATTAATTCTTCCTACAATAGCTTCTTCCTTCGCATCAAAAATTCATAATTATGGCCAGCTCCTGCATACTGTTTGAACATGTTTTAGCCTTTAAAGCCTTCAAGGAGGCTGGGGTTGTTGTTCCCGTAATAAGTTATCCAAATGACTTATGGACTTGGCTTTTCTTGTTGACATTAAATTGGAGCTGAATGTCCTCAACAAGAAGCTACAAGACCAGGGGCACCTTGTTAGTGTAGCCTATGACTGTCAGGGCATTCTGTAGAAAACTTGTGTTAAGGTTCTTAGAGAAACCTCTGCCGTTTCCCACAATGCAAAGTACTCACGGACTCGGGCACACCTTTCAGTAGTAAGTATACTGATGCCTTTGCAAAGCTACAGGAAGAATGTGATCACATGGTTTTTAGACTTCAAAGCAGATAGAGCGACTTTTCAACTTTTTGCTGACCCTTTCTCCTTTAATGTGGAAGATGCCCTCCCCCCCCCCCCCAACCACACCCAATTTTATTTTTGCGCTTCAAATGGAGCTGATTGATCTTCAGTGCACTTATATGTTCAAGGAGGTGAATGGAAAAACAGACACGCATGGACAATTTATGAGAGCATTGCCCTCCACCTTCCGTGAGATTTCCAGGTTGTTCGAGAGGATCATGTGTTTTTTTTGGCAGTACCTATCTGTGTGAAAAGCTCTTATCCACTATGAAATTTAACAAGTCAAATTTCAGGGCTAAACTTACTGATGAGCATCTTCAAGCTATACTGAGGGTCTCAGTTGCTTCCTCACTCAAGCCAAATATAGCTGGGCTGTGTAAGAAGCAGTGCCTTGTCTCTGGCAACAAGGAGTGGGAGGAAGAAAGTGAAGCCTAGTTCTTGAAAACCTTTAATGTTTTTATTTGTTATTTATAAAGGTTTAACCCATTGTAACAGTTGTACTTTAATGAATTTGTAATCGCTTTTTTTGTGTGGAATACTTGATGCGGCACAGTCTCTCTCGGACTCTACCTTCTGCTGGCCCTGGATCATTTGAGTTTGAGACCCCCTGATCTAAATATATTTTATATTGCTCAACACTATAGACATGTGGTCATTAGGAGATACGCGAGGGAGCTATCGGACACGGTTAAAAATATATTTACGTTAGTGGCAACCTGCTAGGGTGGCATCCTGCTCTCACGACACACTGCTCATATGGCACCCTGCTCTGGTGGCACCCTTTTCTGGTGGAACCCCGCTTTTGTATTTAATTAAGATCGGTTGTGAAACTGACTTAAGCAGATTATGAAATCTTTTTTTTTTCCATTTTGGTGGCCACCCCACCCCCACGCCCCACCCCAAAACACACTCTTGATAGTGTCCACCGGTGATGCCCGTGCCCCCTCCGTAAAGCTAGGTGCCGCTTCTGCCATCAATAAGTGTGCACCAATGTGAGTATATTATGTTGCTAAACGAAAACTGTTTGATAATTAGAAGCCGAAAAAATTGTTGATATTTACCAAGAAGTTACGGAATTTTTTAAGTCTAGATATAAAAAAATAAAAATAACAAAATCAAGAAGTACTCCTCCAAGGAAAGGCCGTCCACAAGAATTTTCCATTCATGGCGGTCATGTGCTTTGCTTTCCAGTTGCTTCAATGTGTATCCCATACTTTGGGAGTCTGCCTCTAGCTCGCGTCTCCGTGTATTCTTTCTTTTTCCCTCTGGATCCCATGTTAGTGATTGGTGGTGCTATCTGGGTTTTTTCGGAGATTATGCCCTATCCACCTCCATCTTTTCTTGATGGTGTCTTTATCAATTGGCACCTGATATATCGTTTCTAGTAGATCTTTGTTGGTGATGGTATTTGGCCATTTGATGTTCAGGATCTTTCTAAGGCATGTGCTTATGAAGGCCTGTACTTTCTGCGTAATGCTTGCTGTTGTTTCCAAGTATCTGCTCCATAAAGTAGGACTGTTTTGATATTTGTGTTAAAGATTCTGACTTTGGTTTGCAGCTTCAGCTCCTTCGATTCTCATATTTTTTTAAAAATAATACAAATGCTGATCTAGCCTTTCTAATTCTAGCCCCTATATCCACTTCAGATCCGCCATCCATGGTGCTGCCTAAGTATGTGAAAGACTCCACTTCTTCCAGTGCCTTTCCTGCCAGAGAAATAAGCTCTTGGTTGGCTGAGTTTACCTTAATGATCTTTGTCTGCCGTTTATTAATATTGGGTCCGAGCTGTGCTGAAATGGTGGCTACGTCTTTTGTCTTTTCCTGCATTTGTTGCTAGTTGTGGGACAGAAGTGCAATGTCGTCTGCAAAGTCTAGGTACTTCATTTGTTCCCAGAGTGTCCACTGTATTCCGTTTCTCTTTTTGCCTGTGGATTTTTTCATTATCCAGTCCATGGCGAGGATGAATAGGAAAGGGGACAAGAGACATCCTTGTCTGGGGGACAAGAGACATCCTTGTCTGGGGGACAAGAGACATCCTTGTCTGGGGTACAAGAGACATCCTTGTTTGGGGGACAAGAGACATCCTTGTCTGGGGGACAAGAGACATCCTTGTCTGGGGGACAAGAGGCATCCTTGTCTGGGGTACAAGAGACATCCTTGTCTGGGGGACAAGAGACATCCTTGTCTGGGGGACAAGAGACATCCTTGTCTGGGGGACAATAGACATACTTGTCTGGGGGACAAGAGACATCCTTGTCTGACTCCTGTTTCCACTTTAGCTTGACTACCTGTTTTAAATATCAGGGTCCCATAAACGGTCCACACTATACACTGTGGTCACATGAGACAACTATAGTACCACAATCCCCATCTCGATTACTCTGACCCAAAGACTTTCCTGTTATATTATTATCATCCGAAATTGCGCCTGCTACCTGACAAGCCATTCCACTCCTTAGCTTTTGTGCGAGCCCCCCCCCCCCCACACACACAAAACGTCTTCTAATCAATAAATGTCGTTTGATATTTTCACCCCAAATTTTCTTTTAAACATATCACGAGACTTTCTCAAGCTCTGGCCGAGCGGGCCGCATGCGGTCCACGGGTCGCGTGTTGGACAGCACTGACCTAGCCCATTAAAGACAAAAATAAAAAGTTTTTTTCTTGCTCCTTTGTGGTTTCGTCCCATAGCTTACTAAAAAAAATCGAATATTTGTATTGTTTGCTTTCAAATATTTATGTTGTTAACTGGAGAAATTCTAATAGGGGGGATACGGGGGGATTTTATTGCTCCCTAACTCAGATTGGAGGCAGCTGCTCTCCCCCCACCCCCCCCCCCCTTGTGTAGATCCTTCTGAGTTATTATAAGCGAGCGAATCCACTCTTTAATGCAAGGGGTGGGCTATCTACGGACGGCGGGCAATAGGTGGTCCGCCGAAAAGTTTAATGCTGGCCAAAAAGACCTTTAGGGTACTGCTTTGTTTTCGCGCAATGCACATATTTTAGATGATTATCTGTAAAAGCCTTGAAAATAATTGACAACAGTGTACAACTGTCAAGCTGCAATAAGAATGTTTTAAGTAAACTTCAACATATCCCTGCTTACGTTCGTACTTTTTTTAAATTTGAGGCTTTAGGAGAACTATTGATATTCACAATATAATCATGCTGTCCATTGTACACAATATAATCATGTTGTCCAGTGTACACAATATAATCTTGTTGTCCATTGTACACAATATAATCATGGTGTCCATTATACACAATATAATCTTGTTGTCCATTGTACACAATATAATCATGTTGTTCATTGTATAAAAAAAATATTTTCCACCTCCTCTCCCGCTTTAATGCAATAAAATTAAGATATAATTGTTACAGATAGTATTTAAAAGGATAATAAATAGGTGAAATTAGAGATGAACAAGAATGAATACTCTCTAATCAATAACATAGAAAGCCTTTAAAACAGTGGTTCTCAACCTTCTTAATGCCGCGACCCCTTAACACAGTTCATCATGTTGTGGCGACACCCCCCCCCCCCCGCCCCACCAATCACAAAATTAATTTCGTTGCTACTTCATTACTGAAGAGTACATGTGTTTTCCGAGGGTCTTGAAAAGGGTCGTTCGACCCCCAAAGGGGTCGCGACCCACAGGTTGAGAACCGCTGCTTTAAAATGCAACACAAACGTGCATGGTATGAGAGCAAAATAAATGAACCATGACAGAAATACCACGCACAAGTACTGAGTTCTAGAACAGCGAATCGGTTAGTGTCGTTAATTACAGAACTCACTGTTGACGTAACAATGAAAATCCCCGAGTCCGGTCTTGCCTGCTGGACACTGGCAGTTGGAGACGATGCAGCTGGACTGTTTCAGACACCTGGTGGTGCCGCACAGGACGCCAGAAGCTGTCGACAGATAAAAAGTAGATGTCTAAACAGTGCTATAAATGGGGTGGTTCTTTTCGGTGCCAGACCCAAGAAAAATGTGACTCTTTTAGCATTCGGTGCCAGACTCAAGCAAAATGTGACTATTTTAGCAATCTATGACATGCATCTTTATGAAATTTGAGTTTCGCAACATTGAACAAAAAAGTGACACATTGTTCATACTGTCCACGGTAGGCTAATTGTTCATACTGTCCACGGTGGGATAATTGTTCATACTGTCCACCGTAGGGTAATTGTTTATGCTGTCCACGGTAGCGTAATTGTTCATCCTGACCAAACACAAGGTAAGAAAAATTATTGTTCATAGTTAGCCCCCCCCCAAAAAAAAAAACCAACAAACAAACAAACAAACTAACCTAGGTAATAAACTCATTAATCTAACTCCTATTTCTTCCTTGCAAAAAATGTTATGATTATACTTAAAAGAGGCGTCAAATTTTAGTTTGCTCGCGGGGCGCAAACAACCGTAGGGCCGGCCCTGTAGGGAAACCAATAATTGTGTATCCGGGGTAGATGTCTTAGTACATGGAAGACTTGATCTATACAGGAGCAGAAGAGCGATCTATATTTAAGAAATCAAAGTTCCATGATTTAAAGAAAAATGTTAATGTCATTTAAAAAACTGATGACCGGCATTTTTTGGTTAAGTCCACCATTCATTTACAACAGGCCTGCACAACATACGGCCAGAGACCCGCATGCGGCCCGCCAGCACCCACGAAATATTCTTTGTTCTTATTATTTTCTTAATAGCTTTCCCCCCGTCCTATTTTCTTTTGTCCCGCACAAGTCTAGTCCTATTTTCTTTTTGCCCGCACAAGTCTAGTCCTATTTTCTTTTGACCCGTACAAGTATAGTCCTATTTTCTTTTGGCCCGCACAAGTTTTTCATAAAGTATTATGGCCCGCCTTACATTTTAGTTGTGCCGGCCTGATTTACAACACTGAACTGTTTGACGTAAAAAGAAAATTCATGTTATCGTGCGACATTTTTGGATACTTTGCAAATACATTTCAAAATGGGGGAAACTAATGGGGGCCATTTATTGTTCAAATTTAAAACCAAGACATTCAAAATTTGGAATTACTCAAATTTTAAACCAAGACATTTAAAATCATTTTGGCTCCACGGTGGTCAAAAAAATACACAGTTATTTGTGATTACATACAGAAAGAAATATTAGCTCTATGCCATTTGGATAAATTCAATGTATTTTAAAATCCTTTATTTCAAATCGCTTTGGTTCGTGCTTTTCTTTCTTGCTGGGCGTGTAGCGAAATCTTTGGACGCCTACTTGACCCACTTCCCGTCAACCTATCGAGCAGAAACTTGGCACATAGACTTGTAACTGGTGACAACACATTTTATCAAATTTTCAGCCCCACCTGCAACCCCAAACCCACAAAAATAAGTTTTTCCCGTTTTCAAATGGAATATGAAGGAAATAATAATGATTTCACGAACTAAAATTCCCGATAACTGCGCTAAATGAGATTCCCGATAACTGCGCTAAATGAGATTCCCGATAACTGCGCTAAATGAGATTCCCGATAACTGCGCTAAATGAGATTCCCGATAACTGCGCTAAATGAGATTCCCGATAACTGCGCTAAATGAGATTCCCGATAACTGCGCTAAATGAGATTCCCGATAACTGCGCTAAATGAGATTCCCGATAACTGCGCTAAATGAGATTCCCGATAACTGCGCTAAATGAGATTCCCGATAACTGCGCTAAATGAGATTCCCGATAACTGCGCTAAATGAGATTCCCGATAACTGCGCTAAATGAGATTCCCGATAACTGCGCTAAATGAGATTCCCGATAACTGCGCTAAATGAGATTCCCGATAACTGCGCTAAATGAGATTCCCGATAACTGCACTAAATGAGATTCTTAAAATTATCGCAAGTTCGTTTGGTGCGTAATATTTTCTTTTGTTTTTTTTTCTGAAATATTTGAGGAAATAAATCTGCGGCGTAAAAGTGGGTGAGTCTTTAGAATACTTATATAGTCTAGGGCCTTTTGTGTAGGGCACCAATTGGGATTCTTATAAAGCGCATTACTTGACTGGGTGTCTTGTCAAATTTTCAGCCACTTCCCAGCTCGATATTACATGTTATAATGTTGTTGTTTATTTAGTTGTGTTATTTATTGATGCCTGCATATCAGATGAAATCAATCTTTTGATAAATTAATCAATTTTGTGTTTTGTAATGGCCTTAAACTCTACTGGGTACAACTCATAACTAGCCAGGTCCAACTGGTTACAACTCACAACTAACCAGGTCCAACTGGTTATTACTCACAAGTAACCAGGTCCAAATTGTTACAACTCACAGCTAACCAGGTCCATTTGTTTACAACTCACAATTAACCAGATCCAATGCATAATAAATATTAATAAACCAGTAATGTACTGGTAAAAACAGTACGAAGAGTTAGATCTACTGTGGGAATCATACATGTGCTTTCGAATAATTGACCTACCTAACAAAAATTTTCTCTGTCTGTCTGTCAGTCTCTCACTCTCTCTAAACCAGTGGCTCTCAACTTTCTTAATGCCGCGACCCTTCAATACAGTTCCTCATGTTGTGGTGACCCCTCACCATAAAATTATTTTCGTTGAGACTTCATAAATATGTGTTTTCCGATGGTCTTAGGCGACCCTTGCTTAAGGGTCATTCGACACCCCCAATGGGGTCGCGACCCACGGCTGAGAACCGCTGCTCTGAAACCCTAGTCACAACAAAATACTTCATTTATCCAAATTTTATGACTCTCTCTCTCTCTCTCTCTCCCTGACAGTCTCACCATCTCTGTTTCTCATTTCCTTTTTCTCACCCCAACTAAAATCTTACACACAACCACACACACACACACACACACACACACACGCACGCAAATGCACTCATGCACGCACACACACACTTTTCCATCCTTACATTTGGTTGCATTTCTTTTGTAATCTTTCTCTCTGTCAATCTCTCCTCTCTCTCTATCTCTCTGTCTTTCTCCCTCTGTCACTCTCTCTGATGTCTCCCTCACTCCAGCCAACTGTCATTGCTAGTGGACAACACATTCAACCCTGGGTGAAATAATTTAGGTTACAACGCATCCCACGTCTTAATGTACTTGACATTGGACTCATTATTGACCTGTGTATCGATTGACACGCTAATTATATTATAGGGTGGGATGGAGCGTGCTGATGGCTCGTACTTTTCAATAGAGGTGCCTCACATCCATCTACGGTGGTGGTGGGTAGGGGTGGGGAGAAACGAAGGTACTTCAAGGGAGTCATCTTATATTGTAACTTCCTTGGGTCGTCTTACAGAAGGGGTCTTCTTACCTAAGGGGTCGTCTTACCGAAGGGATCGTCCTACTGAAACGGTTGTCTTACCGAAGGGGTCGTCTTACCGAACGGGTCGTCCTACTGAAACGGTTGTCTTACCGAAGGAGTCGTCTTACTGAAACGGTTGTCTTACCGATTGGGTCGTCTTACCGAAGTGATCATAGTACCGAATGGGTCGTCTTACTGAATGGGTCGTCTTACCGAAGGGGTCGTCTTACTGAAAGGGTCGTCTTGCAGATGGTATCTTTTTACAGAAGTGATCCTCTTACAGAAAGGGTTGTCCTACAGAAGGGATCGTGACACGCACAAGAAAGAGTGACTATCTGAGAGACCATCAGAGAGACCATCAGAGAGAACATCAGAGAGACCATCCAATAGACAATCTGAGAGACCATCAGAGAGACCATCTGAGAGACCATCGATCTCTCAAAACATCCGGAGCTTTCCGGTCAGGAATATTAAAATTTCGAATTTGAAAGTTAAGTTTTAAAAAATTGTTTAAAAATGTGCTATCAAACGTTTGGTTGAAGCGAAGATCACAGAGACAAGACAAGACCAACAAAAAAAAAACAAACAAACAAGATTGGCAACCGCTGCAGTAGAGCAGGGTTTCCAGCCCACGGGAGGTGATCTCAAATGGGTTTGCGAAGGAACTTATATGGCGTCGCTGGTATAAGCAATAGACAAATAGAGAAGTAGTGATTTTTTTAATAGTTTCTTTTTTATTTGTGTCTTAAAGTTTGATTAACAAAACTTCCTTCGTGACATTGAATATGTCGCCATTTACATTGTATTGGAAAGTTGGGTTTTAAAATGTTTTCCTTTTCCAAGAATTTACCATATTTAAAAGATAACCCCCTCCCCCCCCCCAAATCTGCCCAATAAATCGTGGTACGGGTCATTGTGCTTCTATATGAACGTGGTCGTGACTTGGATACGCCTGAGAGTCTGTTTGCAAGCCAAGCGTGGGTTTCACAATGTGTGGCTTATACACTGTCAGCGGTGGAGAAATCAATCAATAATTTTTACATAAACTTTTAGAGAGTAAACACGTCCCTAAAAATCTGAGAAGAAACGACCAAACTTTGCACGGTGAGTTAAGTCCAGGTGACATAAGAAACGAACGTTGTGCCCACGGGCTTGGCTTCTCTGCTCAAGTTTCGTAGCATAGTGGTATTTTAGGCCCTTTATATAAATCATGATCATTAGCTTAGAGGACAAGGGTTCCTTCACACACAAGTCACACCGGAGGCAGGGGTGACTACGTAATACATAAGAGCTGATGACACATACGTAACAAGGCGCACGAGTAGGTACAAATATAAGTCCCAACAAGGGGCACGAGTGGGTACAAACATAAGTCCCAACAAGGGGCACGAGTAGGTAGAAACATAAGTCCCACAAAGGGGCACGAGTAGGTGCAGACATAAGTACCACAAAGGGGCATGGGGTAGTTACAAAAATAAGTCACAAGGGGGCAGGGGTGAATACAAACAAAAGACACAATGGGGCATAGGTGGGTACTAAAATGAGTCACAAAGGTCAATGGGTGGGGCAAGGGTCTGTGTTACACCCTTAAGTCAGTTTATTTTTTTCATTCAACATTTAAAAGGAGTCGATTCCGGAGATCCTCGATTACTATGATGTCATATCTACTTGATAGTGTCCTCAATGCTAACAACTTATCAATGTGTTGCCTATCACAACACTCCACCCATCACAACACTCCGCCCTCCACAACACTCCGCCCATCACAACAATCCGCCCTCCACAACACTCCGCCCTCCCCAACAATCCGCCCATCACAACACTCCGCCCATAACAAAACTCCGCCCTCCACAACACTCCGCCCATCACAACACTCCGCCCATCACAACACTCCGCCCATCACAACACTCCGCCCTCCAAAACACTCCGCCCATCACAACACTCCTCCCATCACAACACTCCGCCCATCACAACACTCCTCCCATCACAACACTCCGCCCTCCACAATACTCCGCCCATTTTGGCAATGAAACATTAAAGAAATTATTTCAACAAAATCTAGCAACAAACGCACTTGCGATATATTTATCAAAAAAGAATCTTATTTAGCGCAATTATCGGGAATTTTATTTCGTGAAATCATATTTTCTTCATTTTCCATTGAAAAAACGGGAAAACCTGATTTTTTGGGTTTTTGGGTTAGGGCTGAAATTTTGATAAAATGTTTTGTCATCGGCAACTAGTCTATATGGCTAATTTCATCTCGATTGGTTGGCGGGAAGTGGGTCACTTAGTCCTTCAAATGTCTTGACCGGCCACCCATCCAGCCACGAACACAAGCGAGGTTCATATAAAAGATTAAACATATTTAAGCTTGAAGCTTTGCCCGTATTTAGATTGATCAATTAACTAACAGCGCAAATATTGAAACTGGATCCCTCATAGGAGAGAGACGGTGGAAAATGTCCAAACAAAAAAAAAAGGACCGCCCGTCTCTACAGAAACGATAGTAATATTTGGCTTGAATTGTGTCTCAGGCAAAACTACTGAGCCACAAACTGCTTGCTATAGAGATTGAAGTGTTTCTGCGTCATTAAAGGATGTCGAATGCTCTTTGTACCGTGGCACTAGATGCGTCACTGGAGTTGATCATGTTGCTGAAAGAGGGGGGGGGGGGAGGGGTCGTCCGAAAAAAGCAAATGTTGCGTGGGATTTCTTTATTTAATCTCTTGTAAGGTATAGTTTATGTTATGGTGGTCAAGATCATGTGAACTTGATTAGAAAGTCGAGCAACTTGATTAGATAGATGAACAACTTGATTAGTAAGACCAACAAATTGATTAGAAATTCGAGAAACTTGATTAGTAAGATGAACAACTTGAATATTAAGACCAACAAATTTATTAGAAATTCGAGCAACTTGATTAGAAATTCGAGCATCTTGATTAGTAAGATGAAAAAATTGATTAGAAAGTCGAGAAACTTGATTAGAAGGTCGAGAAACTTGATTAGAAAGTTGACCAACTTTATTAGAAAGTCTAGCAACTTAATTAGAAATTCGATCGACTTAATTAGTAAGACAAACAACTTGAATAGTAAGACGAGTAACTTGATTAGTAAGACGAGTAACTTGATTAGTAACACGATTAACTTGATTAGTAAAACGAGTAACTTGATTATTAAGAAGAGTAACTTGATTAGTAAGACGAGTAACTTGATTAGTAAGAAGAGTCACTTGATTAGTAAGACGAGTAACTTGATTAGTAAGACGAGTAACTTGATTAGTAAGACGAGTAACTTGATTAGTAAGACGAGCAACTTGATTAGTAAGACGAGTAACTTGATTAGTAAAACGAGTAACTTGATTAGTAAAACGAGTAACTTGATTAGTAAGACGAGTAACTTGATTAGTAAGACGAGTAACTTGATTAGTAAGACCAACAACTTGATTAGTAAGACCAACAACTTAATTAGGAAGACCAACAACTTGATTAGTAAGACCAACAACTTGATTAGTAAGACCAACAATTTGATTAGTAAGACCAACAACTTGATTAGTAAGACCAACAACTTGATTAGTAAGACGAGTAACTTGATTAGTAAGACGAGTAACTTGATTAGTAAGACGAGTAACTTGATTAGTAAGACGAGCAACTTGATTAGTAAGACGAGTAACTTGATTAGTAAAACGAGTAACTTGATTAGTAAAACGAGTAACTTGATTAGTAAAACGAGTAACTTGATTAGTAAGACGAGTAACTTGATTAGTAAGACGAGTAACTTGATTAGTAAGACCAACAACTTGATTAGTAAGACCAACAACTTAATTAGGAAGACCAACAACTTGATTAGTAAGACCAACAACTTGATTAGTAAGACCAACAATTTGACTAGTAAAACGAGTAACTTGATTAGTAAGACGAGTAACTTGATTAGTAAGACGAGTAACTTGATTAGTAAGACGAGAAACTTGATTAGTAAGACGAGTAACTTGATTAGTAACACGAGTAATTTGATTAGTAAGACGAGTAACTTGATTATTAAGCCGAGTAACTTGATTAGTAAGACCAACAACTTGATTAGTAAGACCAACAACTTGATTAGGAAGACCAACAACTTGATTAGTAAGACGTGCAATTTGATTAGTAAGACCAACAATTTGATTAGTAAGACCAACAACTTGATTAGTAAGACGAGCAACATTTTCCCGTTCGGAGAAACAAAGCCTCTTTTCAGATGTAGAGTTTCTCGGGTGGAAAAAAAAAGTGTTTAGAGGACCCCCTTCGCTAGTCTCGTTGAACGCTTTTAAAATAGTTCCCCTATTAAATACTTCTCCATTTAGTATTTGTTTAATCCAGCCCAATATTGCATTTATCTTTGCACAGTTGAGTGATGACATTCTGGAAACTAAAGAGAAATCAAGACATTTAAGGTAGAGATTTAGTTTAATGTAATGAAATGCCTCCCCCCCCCCCAAACCCTTATATGAATGTAGTTATATTTATATTTAACTAGCCACTATACCCGGCGTTGCCCTTGGGTTCCATTCGGAGGAAAGAACCCTAGCCATTTAGCTAAAATCGAAAATAAGAGGCCCTATAAAGAGCATGTTGCTAAGACATCGCATTAAAAATGCCATAGATCTAGCCGTTTCAATTGTCAAGCTCTCTGGAAAATTCTAGACACGTTTAGAGGTGTATACATTATATAAAATTTTATGTTTTTTTTCTTTTGCCATTAAGATAATGTATTGAACGATTTTGTGATGATATTGTACGATTTTAAGATTTTGAGGGTAATTTTGGATAATGATTGATCTATGTGCCAAATTTGGTGAAGATCCATCAATCCATTCAGAAACGTATGCGGAACAAACGAACAAAAACAAATTCACAAAATTTCAATTGTATGATATAAACTATTTTTATGTCATACTTGATGTCCCTATTGTCAGGACCGTGCAGGGGACTTTTGGGTTTTGGGCTGATGCAAATTTTGGGCCCCTAAAATTTTTTAAAATAATTGAATCAAAAGTAATTGTACCTAAATAATTCCGCCCTTGAGGGCCACCGTGCCGGCAAGGCCCCGGATGATTTATAAACACACTACCTATAAAAATATATATTGCAAAGTCGACTGTGAATGTCGTTATTGTAAATAATGGATTGTAAAATCCACTGCAAATGTCGTTAAAAATAAAATTGAAATGTCTTTTACGAAAGTTTCATTTATCACGCAGATATTAAAAATTAACAATATTACCGTTAAGCTTCCAAAAAAAAAAAAAAAGAAGAAATAGTTAAAAATTAAAAATAATAAATAAATAAAACGTTTAAAAAAATAAATATAATTGATACATTATATATAAAGGAAAAAATTTACAAAAGTTATAATTTTTAACAAAAATTATATGAATATTTGATCAAATAAAATTGCATGCATTTTAATCATATCTATGTTTGCATTGAGTTGACGCGTCTTCTATAACATCTCTCCAATTTCTCAAGAGCATTAGACATGCTCTTACCACGTGATCTCAGATCAAAATGGCGCATTCCTTTAATCTTACCTTTACCCCATAGTTAAGTTGGCGTTAATTGCCCTAACTTTAAATTGGCTTTTTAACAACTTTCTATTAACTTCCCATGGGAGATGTGTATATATATATTATATACATATTTACAGACTGCTTTTGGGCAATTCCTCTGACGAATGCCGTGTGGCAAAAATATGATGCATTGCTTATTTTAAATGAGGATTACAGTATTAAAATGACTCGGATGCACTCGTCAACGATTCTCTAAATATTGTTGGTAAATTACATGTGTTTTTAATAGGATTTCAGCTGCCAATTGTACGCCGTCCGTATATTATGCTTGTAGTCACTCGAAGATCAAAGTAAACATGGTACAGTTCAAATGTCTATTCTTTCAGCTGTCTATTCTCACAACTTTCTATTCTTTCAGCCGTCTATTCTCACAACTTTCTATTCTTTCAGATGTCTATTATCACAACTTTCTATTCTTTTAGATGACTATTCTCACAACTTTTCTATTCTTTTCAGCCGTCTATTCTCACAACTTTCTATTCCTTTAGATGCCTATTCTCATAACTTTCTATTCTTTCAGATGTCTATTCTCACAACTTTCTATTCTTTCGGATGTCTATTCTCACAACGTTTCTATTCTTTCAGACATCTATTTTCACAACTTTCTATTCACACAACTTTCTATTCTTTCAGAGGTTATTCTCACAACTTTTCTATTTTTTAAGTCGTCTATTCTCACAACTTTCGATTCTCACAATTTTCTATTCTTACAACTTTATATTCTTTCAGATGTCTATTCTCACAACTTTTCTATTCTTTAAGTCGTCTATTCTCACAAATTTCTATCGCGGCGACGATTCTCGTTCTTTAAAAGTAACATAAACAATGGCTCCAGTCTTTCGTGGCGTCATACATCTGGTGAAGCTGTCTGGGAACGAATATTATCTAGCTAACCTACTTTTAAGATTTCTAAAAGTACAATAGTCTCTCCGTGCTTAGATGTAATACAATTTTATGGTTTGAAATCGATTGCCCTACTTGTGCGGTAACACGGAACACGATAATGACCGCGGGGGGGGGGGGGGGGATAGGTCAGTTTAGGCATTGCCCACCCCTTCCCCTTTTTTTTTTTTTTACACAAGACTTATGCAAGTAGCTTAAGTTACTAATAAAGAATGGGTCTATTGCAATACACACACTGTCCATGAAGGATTGAACTGAGGAGTGTATCAGATGAACACGGTCATTGTGTATGCCTCCCTTCGAACATTTTCTGCGGCACTGTTCCCAATCTCCTCAACAATTAAAACATAAACGAATCACAAAAAAACATAAATAACACAGTTTTATTAGAGAAATGCATTGTTATGACAAATAAATACATATTTGTATTTGTGGACACTCTTACAGAGGTACATAATTTACATAGTCCACCAGAACTAATTCCTTCACACTAAATAAGTACCCACTAAAATAGTACCCACTAAATCAGTACCCACTAAATCAGTACCGACTAAATAAGTACCCACTAAATCAGTACCCACTAAATCAGTACCCACTAAATCAGTACCCACTAAATCAGTACCCACTAAATCAGTACCCACTAAATCAGTACCCACTAAATCAGTACTCACTAAATCAGTACCGAATAAATAAGTACCCACTAAATCAGTACCCACTAAATCAGTACCCACTAAATCAGTACCCACTAAATCAGTACCCACTAAATCAGTACCCACTAAATCAGTACCCACTAAATCAGTACCGACTAAATAAGTACCCACTAAATCAGTACCCACTAAATCAGTACCGACTAAATAAGTACCCACTAAATCAGTACCCACTAAATCAGTACCGACTAAATAAGTACCCACTAAATCAGTACCCACTAAATCAGTACCCCCTAAAAAAGATCCCACTAAATCAGCGCCCCCTTAATCAGGGCTGTTAAAAAAACACTAACCACAAGTCGTATTCCACTTCCGTTATGTACTGCTATTATTAAGATTTAGACCGTAGAAGATAATTTTTTTTTTATAGATGTTCAAAGCACTCTGCCATCATCTTTATTAGAGATGTTCATAGCACTCTGCCATCATCTTTGTTAGAGATGTTCATAGCACTCTGCCATCATCTTTATTAGAGATGTTCATAGCACTCTGCCGTCATCTTTGTTAGAGATGTTCATAGCACTCTGCCGTCATCTTTGTTAGAGATGTTCATAGCACTCTGCCGTCATCTTTGTTAGAGATGTTCATAGCACTCTGCCGTCATCTTTGTTAGAGATGTTCATAGCACTCTGCCGTCATCTTTGTTAGAGATGTTCATTGCACTCTGCCATCATCTTTACTCGGCGATAAATAACGGAAAATTGCTTTCAAAACAAAAACTGGTCTCAATGTAATGTGCCATTCTTTAACTTTCCATTGACAAAATCGAATCACGCATAAGAGTGCATCTTGTGTGGGGAATAACACTGTTATTATTTTATAATCATTTCTCTGTTTGGTAACACTATTAGTTTCAGCTGACTTATGGGTAAAATTGTTAAAGCATAATTTCAGAGCATACAATTGTATTTTATTTTTAAAATTAAAAGCTGTCATTGTCCATGAAGACTTTATACATTTATAGGGGAAAAGCTCAAATTTCTTTGTTTAAGCCAATTTTAAATTCGGTCAAGGTTAATGTCCTGGGAATGGTGGCTTGATCCCCTTCACAGAGGCGTAGCTAAGGGGGCAGGGGGGCATAAGTCCCTGGGCGCCAGACTAGTTAGGGGCGCTAAAATGTGTGTAAGTAAATGGGTTTGAGAGTTGAGAAAAGAAAGGGAGGCTCTTTAAAATGAATCTTGTACCCCCCGGGGCGCCAAATACTCTAGCCACGCCTCTGCCCCTTCATTTCTGGGACATTTTGTTGTAAAGACAAAGACATTCTCAATATATTATGTTTACATATTCTTTACTGGAAAGAAAGACATCACCATTCCGAAAGTCAAAATGAATATAAAAATATCTCTGCATATTTACATTTATATTTCAAGATTTATAATGGGTATCATACAAAAATTTTTCCTGGTCAATTTATTGCTTTTGTGGAACGCTGTTCAAAATTTCTTACGCTCCTTTTCAGTTTATATTTATATACAAAAAACAACAACAACTTTAGAATATAAAATAAAGAATTATAAATACTAACATTCTGTATTATTCCGCACATTAAAAATTGCTCTTTATTTACTTCACACGGCTGCACTGTTGTTAAACGCAATCTAAATAAACGAAAGCCGTTTTGCAGTCATTTTTTGTTCCTTACGATTTGAAGTGTCCTCAGTGGCGTAGCGAGGGGGAGGGGCAAGGGGGGCATCATGCCCCGGGCGCTACTCACAAAGGGGCGCCAAATTTTCCGCAAAACAAACAATTGCTGGTTAATTTTTATTTTTATTATATGTTTTTCGAATAGAGGGGGGGGGGCGCTAAAAAGGTATTGTGCCCCGGGCGCGAGTTAAGCTCGCTACGTCACTGAGTGTCCTTTCACTTAATTACAAAACTGGAAGGTAAAAAGAGGACATCTATTTAAATTTGAAAGCCCTGGCGCTGCACACAAACCATGCGAATCTTGAAAGTACATGTATTCGCTAATCACGACATTTTATAGCTGAACATGTTGAACATCATGCAAGGAGGGTACGGCAGAGTTGAACTGTGTTACTTTTTTTCTCTGTATTTTCGTATATATATATATATATATATATATATATATATATATATATTTTAAATTCATTACACTGGATTCTGAAAAATTAACTAAAATGTCGCTGCAGATGGTTCCAGCGTCACATCTCTACAGATGGTTCCAGCGTCACATCCCTACAGATGGTTCCAGCGTCACATCTCTACAGATGGTTCCAGCGACACATCTCTACAGATGGTTCCAGCGTCACATCTCTACAGATGGTTCCAGCGTCACATCCCTACAGATGGTTCCAGCGTCACATCTCTACAGATGGTACCAGTGTCACATCCCTACAGATGGTTCCATCGTCACATCCCTACAGATGGTTCCAGTGTCACATCTCTACAGATGGTTCCAGCGTCACATCTCTACAGTAGTTCCAGCGTCACATCTCTACAGATGGTTCCAGCGTCACATCTCTACAGATGGTTCCAGCGTCACATCTCTACAGATGGTTCCAGCCTCACATCTCTACAGATTGTTCCAGCGTCACATCTCTACAGATGGTTCCAGCGTCACATCTCTACAGATCGTTCCAGCATCACATTGGCCAATTCGGGGCTTGGGGATTAGTAGGAAGCATAACACCGACATCTGCGCTGAAGTTTCGGTCGGGGAGGAAAGATTAGAGACAGTAGACAGCTTCAAGTACCTAGGAGCAATAGTCTCTGAAGAATGCTGCAAGCCCGAATCAATGTCCAGGATTGCCCAGACCACAACAGCACTAAAGAGGCTTTAAAAAAATATGGAATCACAAAAATATAGCCCCCAGCACCGAAATCAGGCTGATGCGCTCATTAGTTCTCTCAAATTCTTGTATCCCTGTGAGTCTTGGACATTAACAGCAGAACGGGAAAGAAAAATAAAGGCGATGGAGATCTTGGAATCTGCTATAGAGAGACCATATCTCTAACGAACAAGTGAAAGAAAGGATTCGTCAAGCTATTGGGCAGTACGATGACCTCCTGGTGACTGTAAAAAAAAAAGCGCTAAGTGGAATGGTATGGCCACGTGACCAGAAAACAAGTGCTCCCCAAAGAAATCATGCAGGGCACAACTAGAGGAGGGAGATGAAGAGGAAGACAGAGAAAAAGATGGGAAGATAACATCATAGAGTGGACGGGACTAAAACTTGGCGATGTTATGAGTAATGCAAAAAACAGAGAGGAATGGAGAAGGATAGTTTTCATGTCATCTGTAGCGCCCCAATGGTCCAAGGACTAAGGGACATGATGATGAAGATGAACAAATGTTTCGCTTAACCGTAGGTCAAGGCAATGAGAAGGATAGCTCTATTCTTTATTTAAATAAGATTTTAGTCCACCTAGTCTACCTTTCTAGTCTAACTAGTCCACGTGGTCCACCGTGTCCACCTAGTCTACCTTTCTAGTCTACGTAGTCTACCTAGTCCCCGTGTTCCACCTTGTCCACCTAGTTTGCCTAGTCCCCGTGTTTCACCTTGTCCACCTAGTTTGCCTAGTCCACGTGTTCCACCTTGTCCACCTAGTTTGCCTAGTCCACGTGTTCCACCTTGTCCACCTAGTTCACCTGAACGTTGTTCTGCTGTGCGTGCGTGTCCGCCTCTTTCAATGGATGCCGCCACTCCCTGAACATTTGCTTACGTTACCGCCACAGTAAGTTCAGATCCGATGCTACGTTTTAAGCCATGTCCGAAAAACACAGAAGCATTATCTCTCTGTCAACTGATGGTGGCTCCATCTATGACTGTCAACTGATGGTGGCTCCATCTATGACTGCCAACTGATGGTGGCTCCATCTATGAATGCCGACTGATGGTGGCTCCATCTATGACTGTCAACTGATGGTCGCTCCATCTCACTACTGCAATTAGATGATGGCTCTATCTATGACTGTCAAATGATGGTGGCCCCATCTCTGACTGAAAATTAATGGTGATATCATATCCCAACATAATTCATCGTGTGCTTAGAACTGACCACTGAAGAGGTGGCAACTTTTCCATTTCATGAGAAGCAGTTCTTCATCGCTGTATCGTATTTCAAAAAGTTCCAAAGATGAGCCATGTGCAAAGTATAACTTTCCTTTCACCAATGGTATGTGATGGTTAACCAAAATACGTCACAAATTCTACCCAAATACTCTCCAAACCAACACGTAATCGTAAAATAAATGCAAGTCCTTGACAATGGTTAACCAAGGGAATGTGGCTAATCAAGGGAATGTGGCTGACCAAGGGAATGTGGCTAACCAAAGGAATGTGGCTAACCAAGGGAATGTGGTTAACCCAAGGAATGTGGCTAACCAAAGGAATGTGGCTAACCAAGGGAAGATGGCTAACCACGGGAAGATGGCTAACCACGGCCAGATGGCTAATTAAGGGAAGATGGCTAACCAAGGGAAGATGGCTAATCAAGGAAAGATGGCTAATCAAAGGAAGATGGCTAATCATAGGAAGATGGCTAACCACCGGAATGTGGCTAAACACGGGAATGTGGCTAACCAAGGGAATGTGGCTAACCAAGGGAATGTGGCTAACCAAGGGAAGATGGCTAATCAAGGGAAGATGGCTAACCACGGGAAGATGGCTAACCACGGGAAGATGGCTAATCAAGGGGAGATGACTAATCAAGGGAAGATGGCTAATCAAAGGAAGATGGCTAATCAAGGGAAGATGGCTAATCAAAGGAAGATGGCTAACCACGGGAAGATGGCTAATCAAGGGAAGATGGCTAATCAAGGGAAGATGGCTAATCAAAGGAAGATGGCTAATCAAAGGAAGATGGCTAATCAAGGGAAGATGGCTAATCAAAGGAAGATGGCTAACCACGGGAAGATGGCTAATCAAGGGAAGATGGCTAATCAAGGGAAGATGGCTAATCAAGGGAAGATGGCTAATCAAGGGAAGATGGCTAATCAAAGGAAGATGGCTAACCACGGGAAGATGGCTAACCACGGGAAGATGGCTAATCAAGGGAAGATGGCTAATCAAGGGAAGATGGCTAATCAAGGGAAGATGGCTAATCAAGGGAAGTTGGCTAATCAAGGGAAGATGGCTAACTGAGAGACGGTAGGAAACCAAAGGAAGATATATTGAACGCTTTTTATTTTTTGAGTCCATCCAGCCTGTCAAGTCAAATAGGGCCTGGGGAGTTTGTAGAGATTTGTGTGGACATTACTAGACATCTTAATGAGCTGCCTATTTCAGAACAAGATAAGAATAAGACTGTCATAAAGTGTCAAAAGAAATGAAACTCTATTCAGATTGAGAATCGTGTTTCTACAGTCCGCCATTACATCACAATTAAGCAGCTCGACCATATTAGACCAGTGCTAATAAAATATATCACAATAGTGCATCTGGATCATGTTAGACCAGTGCTAATAAAATATATCACAATAGTGCATCTGGATCATGTTAGACCAAGGCTAATAAAATATATCACAATAGTGCATCTGGATCATGTTAGACCAGTGCTAATAAAATATATCACAATAGTGCATCTGGATCATGTTAGACCAAGGCTAATAAAATATATTACAATAGTGCACCTGGATCATGTTAGACCAGTGCTAATAAAATATATCACAATAGTGCATCTGGATCATGTTAGACCAGGGCTAATAAAATATATCACAATAGTGCACCTGGATCATGTTAGACCAGGGCTAATAAAATATATCACAATAGTGCATCTGGATCATGTTAGACCAGTGCTAATAAAATATATCACAATAGTGCATCTGGATCATGTTAGACCAGTGCTAATAAAATATATCACAATAGTGCACCTGGATCATGTTAGACCAAGGCTAATAAAATATATCACAATAGTGCACCTGGATCATGTTAGACCAGGGCTAATAAAATATATCACAATAGTGCACCTGGATCATGTTAGACCAGGGCTAATAAAATATATCACAATAGTGCATCTGGATCATGTTAGACCAGGGCTAATAAAATATATCACAATAGTGCACCTGGATCATGTTAGACCAGGGCTAATAAAATATATCACAATAGTGCACCTGGATCATGTTAGACCAGGGCTAATAAAATATATCACAATAGTGCATCTGGATCATGTTAGACCAGGGCTAATAAAATATATCACAATAGTGCATCTGGATCATGTTAGACCAGGGCTAATAAAATATATCACAATAGTGCATCTGGATCATGTTAGACCAGGGCTAATAAAATATATCACAATAGTGCATCTGGATCATGTTAGACCAGGGCTAATAAAATATATCACAATAGTGCACCTGGATCATGTTAGACCAAGGCTAATAAAATATATCACAATAGTGCACCTGGATCATGTTAGACCAAGGCTAATAAAATATATCACAATAGTGCACCTGGATCATGTTAGACCAGTGCTAATAAAATATATCACAATAGTGCACCTGGATCATGTTAGACCAGTGCTAATAAAATATATCACAATAGTGCACCTGGATCATGTTAGACCAGGGCTAATAAAATATATCACAATAGTGCACCTGGATCATGTTAGACCAAGGCTAATAAAATATATCACAATAGTGCATCTGGATCATGTTAGACCAGGGCTAATAAAATATATCACAATAGTGCACCTGGATCATGTTAGACCAGGGCTAATAAAATATATCACAATAGTGCACCTGGATCATGTTAGACCAGGGCTAATAAAATATATCACAATAGTGCATCTGGATCATGTTAGACCAGGGCTAATAAAATATATCACAATAGTGCATCTGGATCATGTTAGACCAGGGCTAATAAAATATATCACAATAGTGCATCTGGATCATGTTAGACCAGGGCTAATAAAATATATCACAATAGTGCATCTGGATCATGTTAGACCAGGGCTAATAAAATATATCACAATAGTGCACCTGGATCATGTTAGACCAAGGCTAATAAAATATATCACAATAGTGCACCTGGATCATGTTAGACCAAGGCTAATAAAATATATCACAATAGTGCACCTGGATCATGTTAGACCAGTGCTAATAAAATATATCACAATAGTGCACCTGGATCATGTTAGACCAAGGCTAATAAAATATATCACAATAGTGCACCTGGATCATGTTAGACCAGGGCTAATAAAATATATCACAATAGTGCACCTGGATCATGTTAGACCAAGGCTAATAAAATATATCACAATAGTGCACCTGGATCATGTTATACCAGGGCTAATAAAATATATCACAATAGTGCACCTGGATCATGTTAGACCAGTGCTAATAAAATATATCACAATAGTGCACCTGGATCATGTTAGACCAGGGCTAATAAAATATATCACAATAGTGCATCTGGATCATGTTAGACCAGGGCTAATAAAATATATCACAATAGTGCACCTGGATCATGTTAGACCAGGGCTAATAAAATATATCACAATAGTGCACCTGGATCATGTTAGACCAGGGCTAATAAAATATATCACAATAGTGCATCTGGATCATGTTAGACCAGGGCTAATAAAATATATCACAATAGTGCACCTGGATCATGTTAGACCAGGGCTAATAAAATATATCACAATAGTGCATCTGGATCATGTTAGACCAGGGCTAATAAAATATATCACAATAGTGCACCTGGATCATGTTAGACCAGGGCTAATAAAATATATCACAATAGTGCATCTGGATCATGTTAGACCAGGGCTAATAAAATATATCACAATAGTGCATCTGGATCATGTTAGACCAGGGCTAATAAAATATATCACAATAGTGCATCTGGATCATGTTAGACCAGGGCTAATAAAATATATCACAATAGTGCACCTGGATCATGTTAGACCAAGGCTAATAAAATATATCACAATAGTGCACCTGGATCATGTTAGACCAGGGCTAATAAAATATATCACAATAGTGCACCTGGATCATGTTAGACCAAGGCTAATAAAATATATCACAATAGTGCACCTGGATCATGTTAGACCAAGGCTAATAAAATATATCACAATAGTGCACCTGGATCATGTTAGACCAGGGCTAATAAAATATATCACAATAGTGCATCTGGATCATGTTAGACCAGGGCTAATAAAATATATCACAATAGTGCACCTGGATCATGTTAGACCAAGGCTAATAAAATATATCACAATAGTGCATCTGGATCATGTTAGACCAGTGCTAATAAAATATATCACAATAGTGCATCTGGACCATGTTAGACCAGTGCTAATAAAATATATCACAATAGTGCATCTGGATCATGTTAGACCAGGGGTCGGCAAACTCAATATTCAAAAGAGCCAAACATCAGCTGCGGGACAATTAAATTTAAATTAAAATTATTGTCAAGAACTATGTTTTTCACAGTCAAAACCGATTTGTGGACGACTGGCCGAGCCACACTCAGGTCGTTAGAGAGCCGCATGCGGCTCGCGAGCCGCGATTTGCCAACCACAGTGTAGGACCAATGCTAGTTAAATATCTCACAATAGAGCAGCTAAATCATGTTCTTCCACTGCAACATTTTCCTGTATCATGTTCTTCCACTGCAACTTTTCCCCTGTATCATGTTCTTCCACTGCAACTTTTCCCTTGAATCATGTTTTTCCACTGTAACTTTTCCCCTGTATCATGTTCTTCCACTGCAACTTTTCCCCTGTATCATGTTCTTCCACTGCAACTTTTCCCCTGTATCATGTTCTTTTACTGCAACTTTTCCCTTGAATCATGTTCTTCCACTGCAACTTTTCCCCTGTATCATGTTCTTCCACTGCAACTTTTCCCCTGTATTGTGTTCTTCCACTGCTACTTTTCCCCTGAATCATGTTCTTCCACTGCAACTTTTCCCCTGTATTGTGTTCTTCCTTTGCAACTTTTCCCCTGTATCATGTTCTTCTACTGCAACTTTTCCTCTGTATCATGTTCTTCCACTGCAACTTTTCCACTGAATCATGTTCTTCCACTGCACCTTTTCCCCACTAGTCAGTTTTTTAGCAACCAATGAAAATTCATTACAAGACTGCTGTTGATTGATTTAAGGTACTTTTGTTCAAAGAACATTATGGCAAGTAACATGAAAGTTTTGGCAAGGAACATTAAAATAATGGCAAGGAGCATGAACATTAAGGCAAGGAACATGAACGTTATGGCAAGGAACATGAACTTTATGGCAAGGAACATGAACGTTATGGCAAGGAACATGAACGTTATGGCAAGGAACATGGACGTTATGGAAAGGAATATGAACATTATGGCAAGGAACATGAACGTTATGGCAAGGAACATGAACGTTATGGCAAGGACTTGTAAGCAAGAAAAGGAATGAACAAATGGTAAGCTCATTTCTCATTCGACCATTTGTAAATGAGATCACATACAAACGCTACATAAACATTTGAAAATATAAGGAATTGGCACGAGGGTTCAAGTTCCCATTTTTATTTATTGTTTTCTTAGCATTCACAAAAATACAGGAGCCCCTTTCCCAAGTTTCCCCGTAAGAATCCAGCCCTGGTTAGCTTTCTTTAATAATGGATCTGTAGACATTATCGAGCTGAATTTTCATTAGTTTGATTTCGATTTTTTTAAAAACCCACATAAATTTTGTCACCATCAGAATTTGATGCTCATAACGATGTTTCCATTTTAAGAAACAGTCCACAGTTGTTTTACATTTTACTTGGCTCAGACATTTCTTGGCTCAGACTTTCCTTGGTTAAGACTTTCCTTGGCTCAGACTTTCCTTGGCTCAGACTTTCCTTGGCTCAGACTTTCCTTGGCTCAGACTTTCCTCGACTCAGTGACTTTCCTTGGGATATTCTCAAACTGTCATGTAAGCACTTGGTGGGACTACTGCCCCAGTGCTCCCCCCCCCCCCCACTTTTTTTTCTCCCGATCCCTCATGTTGATGTGCGTTTTAAAAAAAAAAACATTTATATTGGCGGCTAACTCAAGTATAATTCCCAGTGTCACAACTTTTGTTACACCGCAGAGTAATCTCCTGTATCTCCATTTACTTTCCAACTCTAAAGTCTCCTTTACCCCTCCCCGAGCAACAACAACATCAACACACTTTTACACACACTCACAAATACACACACACACACCAATATCCCATCACCCCTATAAAAACCCTAGTTAGATGAGACCATCCATTGTGTGTGTGTGTATAATTTTATATGATTATTTTTAGTTTAGTATGTTCACCATGCGCACATCAAAGGAGACGATATAATGTCAACACCAGCATACAGTATGTGAGATACAATCTCTCCCCACCCCCACTCCGCTGACCAATAACGTATCCACTTTCACTGGGGCGTGGGGGCGGGTAACATAAACAAAACAAAACAAACAAACAAACAAACAAACAAACAAAGCAGCCACGTACCGATAGCGTGTTCACTGAAGCAAACGAGCGTGTGGCTGAGAAGGATGTGAGTGTGGGGGAGGGATGTGTCTAGCCCTAAGCCCCCCCCCCCCACACATGTAAGCATTGCAGAATAATATTGACCGCACTCTTTTTAAACACACACATTTATTCACGCATTGTTTCGTGGATTGCCATTTCCATTTAATGGCACGCTCCCCCTCTCCAACCCCGCGACCTCGTTTTAATATTAGGTGTGGGTCCGCCTCTGTTGACTCGATTATTAAGACGGTGGGGGCTGTGGGGGGGGGGGGGGGTAAGAAAGCGAGAATCAAGATGTACGACTTCAAATACATCCTGATTGACATTTTCTAATCTTGTTTCGATGAGTACTGAGTTAATCAATAACGTGTGTGTGTGTGCGTGCGTGTGTGTGTTATGTGTGTTGTGGGTGTGTGTCTTAACTACTGAGCATTTATATGTTAATAATATTTACTGTTAAATAAAAATAAAACTCGGATTGAAATAAAGAGATGCAGTTATCGCAACGTATTGTAAACGGAAGTGAAAATTCAACATTAGAAATAAAAATGGACTTTTTAAAATGTCATACTTGTCTTTTTAACGAGTTAACTTCACCATCTAGGCTGGGGTACCGCGCTATATGAGACAACTAATAATAATAATAATAATAATCTTATACAAAAGACGCCCAGTTAACTTTACCATCTTATAGATGCGACGTCCAGTTAACTTCACCATCTTATAGATGCGACGTCCAGTTAACTTCACCATCTTATAGATGCGACGTCCAGTTAACTTCACCATCTTATAGATGCGACGTCCAGTTAACTTCACCATCTTATAGATGCGACGTCCAGTTAACTTCACCATCTTATAGATGCGACGTCCAGTTAACTTCACCATCTTATAGATGCGACGTCCAGTTAACTTCACCATCTTATAGATGCGACGTCCAGTTAACTTCACCATCTTATAGATGCGACGTCCAGTTAACTTTACAATTTTATAGAAAAGATGCCTACCCGGTAGTTATCTTCATCATGGTGTTATTATAAAAAAAAATCATTAAAAGAAAATGCTATCACTTACATTTACTTATTACATTTTAAGAATATTTATCGATTAGTTGTAAAGTGCTATCAATAAGTCAGACTAGATTACTAGATCGACCGATAAAAAAGAATGGCTAGAGTAATAATAGTAGTTTTCAAAGAAAGAAAAAGTAGCTGATACTCTATAAGTTAACCAAACATTTTTTTGCAAAAATAATTTACAAATGCGGGGAATTAATTCTTACAAGTCAAAAAAGTTTAATTCATGATTGTAGTTTACACTAAATTTATATTTAAAATAATAAACTTTACCAAATAGATTTTCATTTTTAAAAAAAAAATCTTAGTCAGATCAACTTAATATATATTTTTTCATATAATTTAATCCCTAATATTAGTATAAGGATTAAATTTGACTATTTTAATTGATAATTGATTGTGCTTCGTATATATATAATAATGTTTGATTCTTTAAAAATTAATTTTATATAATAGCGAGACTGCAGCACCATTAAGCCGGGTTGGGGGGGGGGGGTCTTCTCACCCCCTGTATATATATTTGATTGGTTTAATTCATCCGGTACTTTTACACGTTGTTGACACGTCGTGGTAACACTGAAATAGCACAAGTCCTTCTCCATAATTAATGCAACGTTAATCTATAAAAATAAATGTATCCAGAGGCTATACATTCATTAACACATGTATAGCACAGCTCGCTATCTGGGCGAATGTTACACAAACTTCTCATACAATCTTTCAAAGACTGCTCACCAATGGACACGTACACCACAAAACAGACCAGACCACACGTCATAACTACCATGAAAATACGTCACCAAGTAAAAAATGCGGGAAGACGTTCATTAACTAATAAATCGCTTTAATAAACGCAACTCTCACAAATAAACACAATATCCGGTGCGCAACATTTATTATTGAACACCCCCCCCCCCCCATACTCGAGAGGGAGGCAACTACTCACGTTTATCAGAAGTCACGGAAACTCCGGGAAGATTTTGGGCAGAGACTGCTGGGAACGCTGAGCCAAGCACTACTAGTAGTGTCGGCCATACCAGCATTCTTGGCGACTGGTCTAGCACGCGGAACAGTGTCTCCAGGGCGCCAACAATTACTCCCGCCCTTTTTTTTTTCCGTTTCCTCGCCGTGGCCGAGCTGCAGTCCGTCGTGACCGTTGTTGTGGTGTACACCGACGTAGTGGGTGCACGTCCTGGCCGACTGCCTTTATAGGGATATCAAATCTGAGTGACGTGCTGGGACAGAGTGGTGTTGCCTCTCGGTGGACACCCACAGCGACCCCCGCCCCTCCTTAGGTCAATGTGTTCTGGGCCGTGTGAGTTAAGAGCGACTTTTTGTTAGGGGGCTCCGATCCAGAGACAGCTCGTATGGGGCCAGGCAGGTCCAGTAAGAACAATCCTGAAAGTGGCTACGTGGAAAATTTAGTCGATGTAGCGTTTGGTAGAGTTGTTTGCTCTTTGTTTACCTCCCCTCCCCCCTTCCACACTGGTCCACTCAACCCCCACCAACTGGTGGGGGTTGCCTCCTTTACGGTTCAAATTTTATTGCTGCCTACGTGTTCAAATTTAACGATGAGCACTTGGGCCGCGGAGACCAATTGAAAAAAAAATTGTGCATTCGACGGTGGTTCTAAAAATAGCTTTGTCGATCGCAAAATCAACAATCGAAAAAGGTTTCTGTTATAAACTGTAGGCGAGGTGTTCTGTAGAGCATTGTTGGAACTAGAATGAGTCTTCGGGGTGAAGTCTGTTGTGTATCACTAATAATAATATATGCGCATATAGCGGTGTGTCTTAATTATTAATAGAAGCATATTTAGTTGAGCAACATTGTTTCTGGAAAATATGTTGTACCCAATGTCACGAATGAGAAGGAATCGGGGGGAAGGGGGGAGGGACTGCCAGTGACTTGCTTGCCAACATGAACATCTAAAACTGTAGACAAAGTTCAATGCGTCTTGACACCCTGGGACCCATTTCTTAACCCCCCCCCCCCAACCATCGTCGTGTAAAGAAACGTGAATATCGCACCCTTCCCACCCTTCACACTGACTGCAACCACCCTCCTCACCCTGACTGCATCCACCTTTCACCCTGACTGCATCCACCCTTCACCCTGACTGCATGACGCTGTAAGTTACTGTTCATATCAATTGTGTAGAATAGTAAATACTTGTGTACCAAAAGTGCGATGAGATTAGTTGGAGATATTGAAAAAACGTCTCGTGACTTTTGTAACAATTGATGTCTTCAATCATGTGTAGGGGGTCGAATATGGTTTACCTCATCGGCCAAAGTTATAAAGACATATTAAAATCGATAAGCCACGCCCCCTTTATTAATTTTCAAAAGCCCGTTTGCACCATGGCCACAAAGGCCACCTCGATCATCCCTTGAGTGGATGATGGCACAATCGGGATCTCTGACATGCTCGCTGGCTGGCGTGTATGGGTCTTGTTCTCGTGTGTGAGGACATCATGTTGATGTTGGGAGGGGGTGAGGGTGCCGTTGGGGGGCGGGGGTAGACGGGGGAGTTAAATTACGTCCCTTTCTAAACATAGTGTAGTAGGAGGTGACAGACTGTGGTGTTACGTGGTGCTAGCGACGTATCTTGTTTATTTGATTTTAAAGCAAGTTAAACGGTGATTGAGCTACAACTAACGAGCCGACTATCGAACTTGAAAAGTGATGGAAAGCTAGGGTGGAGGTGATATATTGACAGAACTTGGAGGGTGATGGAAAGTTGGGGTGGAGTTGATGGAAATTTGGGATGGAGGTGATATATTGGCAGAACTTGGAGATTGATGGAAAGTTGGGGTGGAGGTGATGGAAAGTTGGGGTGGAGGTGATGGAAAGTTGGGGTGGATGTGATATATTGGCAGAACTTGGAGCGTGATGGAAAGATGAGGTGGAAGTGATATAATGGCCAAACTTGGAGAGTAATGGAAAGGTGGGATAGAGGTGATATATTGGCGGAACTCGGAGTGTGATGGAAAGTTGGGGTGGAGGTGATATATTGGCAGAACTTGGAAAGTGATGGAAAGTTTGGGTGGAGGTGATAGACTGGCTGTCTGAGACATAAACCGTCTTAAGTCATTGAAAGAACATGAAGTCGCATTTACAAAAGTCTCAGACAATCATCGATTTTATGTCTTTCTTCTCTAAATTTGGAAACTTTCGGTGTGGTTAGACACGCCAAGCTGGTAAAAGTCGTATAAACTATACACTACTAGTAACTAGGGAGCGACCGAATTTCGTCTTCGACTTCGGTCTCGGTGCCGAAAGTTGCCTTTGATCACTTTCGGCCTAGTTTCGGTTTTCGGCCGAAAAAGAAAAGTTAACTTTCGGGTTTATTTCGGTTTTGAATCCAAATTTTCTCCGAACATACTACTTTAAAAAAACAATTTAAATTACTTTTAAATTAAAATGGTAATAGCCCAAAGTATTCATTAGATGTTTATTTATGAATATTCACAACGACGTGGCTAGTGGTACCCAGGTACCAGAATTTAGAGGTTGGGATTAAAAAAATTATTTAAAATATTATTGTTGGGTTTGTAAGACCAAATGAGGTATCAAATAAAAGATAATTGAATGTAACATACGTTTGTAAACTTATTTCTTCATTTTAACTAAAATAAACTACTACAAATGACATCCGAATAGCAATAGTCAAAATGGACCCAGACACACAGCACCGCTATTCGCACCCGGGTACCATTAGACACAATGCTATTCGGATGCCATTTGTGGTAGTTTATTTTAGTAAAACTGAAGAATTAAGATTACAATCGTATAGTATATTCAATTATCTTTCATTTGATACCTCATTTGGTCTTACAAACCCAACAATAATATTTTTAATCGTTTTTTAATCCCAACCTCTCACTTCTGGTGCCACTAAATGCAGCCTATTCACAACGATCTCATTTATTTAATAAAAAGAATGTAAATATTGATACTTTCCACCCATCATTTTTCGATGTATGCAGAATGTTTACGTGAACGAATTTCAAAGTATCTAAATATTTCGGTTTCCGGTTCGGCCGAAAGTCTCGTTAAGCTTTTGGTTTCGGCTTCGGTTTCGGTCGGAAGTCTCGTTAAGCATTTGGTTTCAGCTTCGGTTTCGGCCGAAAGTCATTTTTAACTTTCAGCCTTGTTTCAGTTACGGCCGAAATCAGAAAATCACTTTCGGTCGGTCTCTACTAGTTACTGTCTTATACACTATACTGTATATTAATTCGTTTTAAAGTCTTTTAGTTTTAATATTAGTTACAAACTTACATTTTAAAAAATTGAAAAAATAAATAATAATAAATATATTATTAAACTATAAAAATAAAATAAAACTTTAATCTCTTAGGTCTCGTTTGTGTGAGGTCTCGTTTGTGTGAGGTCTCGTTTGTGTGAGGTCTCGTTTGTGTGAGGTCTCGTGTGTGTGAGGTCTCGTTTGTGTTAGGTCTTGTTTGCGCTAAACTGTAATAGTATGTGTGTAATGCCAATACACATTATGTCTTACAGGTATATGTGTGACTTGTTTGATCTGCCCTACTGATGGCACTAATGGTGTTATTTGGTGTGATGTTGGTGACAAGGAGTCACCTAAAAATTCAAGTTAATTAACAACATGTGAGCTTTCTCTTACAAGACACACTCAGAACTATGAGCTTTGTCTGACAAGACGCATTGAGAACTATGAGCTTTGTCTCTCAAGACACATTGGAAGCTAAGAGCTTTTCTGACCAGACACATTGATAACTATGAGCTGAACTCGCAAGACACATTGAGAACTATGAACTTTCTCTCAAGACACATTGAGAACTATGAGCTTTGTCTCTCAAGACACATTGAGAACTATGAGCTTTTTCTGACGAGACACATTGAGAATTATGAGCTTTGTCTCTCAAGACACATTGAGAACTATGAGCTTTGTCTCTCAAGACACATTGAGAACTATGAACTTTCTCTCAAGACACATTGAGAACTATGAGCTGTGTCACACAAGACACCTTGTGTAGGGACGGGTGGGAATATTATTGACTTGCTACAACCAGGTTAGGAAGTGGAAATATATAGTTGTCAACATTGTCCTTGTCTTGCAATAAACCAAATCAAATCTTGGCTGAGTCGTCTACATTAGTGGGGCTGTACTTTTCAGCTGTTGCCACTCTTAGGTCCAATTTAACCCAATCTTGGCTGAGTCGCCTACTTCAGTGGGGCTGTACTTTTCAGCTGTTGCCACTCTTAGGTCCAATTTAACCCAATCTTGGCTGAGTCGCCTACATCAGTGGGGCTGTACTTTTCAGCTGTTGCCACCCTTAGTTCCAATTTAACCCAATCTTGGCTGAGTCGCCTACATCAGTGGGGCTGTACTTTTCAGCTGTTGCCACTCTTAGGTCCAATTTAACCCAATCTTGGCTGAGTCGCCTACATCAGTGGGGCTGTACTTTTCAGCTGTTGCCACTCTTAGGTCCAATTTAACCCAATTTTGGCTGAGTCGCCTACATCAGCAGGGCTCTACTTTTCAGCTGTTGCCACTCTTAGGTCCAATTTAACCCAATCTTGGCTGAGTCGCCTACATCAGTGGGGCTGTACTTTTCAGCTGTTGCCACTCTTAGGTCCAATTTAACCCAATCTTGGCTGAGTCGCCTACATCAGTGGGGCTGTACTTTTCAGCTGTTGCCACTCTTAGGTCCAATTTAACCCAATCTTGGCTGAGTCGCCTACATCAGTGGGGCTGTACTTTTCAGCTGTTGCCACTCTTAGGTCCAATTTAACCCAATCTTTGCTGAGTCGCCTACAACAGCGGGTCTCTACTTTTCAGCTGTTGCCACTCTTAGGTCCAATTTAACCCAATCTTGGCTGAGTCGCCTACATCAGCGGGGCTCTACTTTTCAGCTGTTGCCACTCTTAGGTCCCATTTAACCCAATCTTGGCTGAGTCGCCTACATCAGTGGGGCTGTACTTTTCAGCTGTTGCCACTCTTAGGTCCCATTTAACCCAATCTTGGCTGAGTCGCCTACATCAGTGGGGCTGTACTTTTCAGCTGTTGCCACTCTTAGGTCCAATTTAACCCAATCTTGGCTGAGTCGCCTACACAAGCGGGGCTCTACTTTTCAGCTGTTGCCACTCTTAGGTCCAATTTAACCCAATCTTGGCTGAGTCGCCTACATCAGCGGGGCTGTACTTTTCAGCTGTTGCCACTCTTAGGTCCAATTTAACCCAATCTTGGCTGAGTCACCTACATCAATGGGGCTGTACTTTTCAGCTGTTGCCACTCTTAGGTCCAATTTAACCCAATCTTGGCTGAGTCGCCCACATCAGTGGGGCTGTACTTTTCAGCTGTTGCCACTCTTAGGTCCAATTTAACCCAATCTTGGCTGAGTCGCCTACATCAGCGGGGCTCTACTTTTCAGCTGTTGCCACTCTTATGTCCAATTTAACCCAATCTTGGCTGAGTCGCCTACATCAGCGGGGCTGTACTTTTCAGCTGTTGCCACTCTTAGGTCCCATTTAACCCGATCTTGGCTGAGTCGCCTACATCAGCGGGGCTCTACTTTTCAGCTGTTGCCACCCTTAGGTCACATTTAACCCAATCTTGGCTGAGTCGCCTACATCAGTGGGGCTGTACTTTTCAGCTGTTGCCACTCTTAGGTCCCATTTAACCCAATCTTGGCTGAATCGCCTACATCAGTGGGGCTGTACTTTTCAGCTGTTGCCACTCTTAGGTCCCATTTAATCCAATATCACATCGTGTTTCGTTGCAACCTATCCTTCGGCCATATATTTCTCTCTACTTATTGCACCAAGGTGACATCCATATATTTCTCTCTACTTATTGCACCAAGGGGACATCCATATATTTCTCTCTAGTTATTGCACCAAGGTGACATCCATATATTTATCTCTAGTTATTGCACCAAGGTGACATCCATATATTTCTCTCTACTTATTGCACCAAGGTGACATCCATATATTTCTCTCTACTTATTGCACCAAGGTGACATCATAGACTCTATGGGTGACATCCATATATTTCTCTCTACTTATTGCAACCAAGGTGACATCCATATATTTCTCTCTACTTATTGCAACCAAGGTGACATCCATATATTTCTCTCTACTTATTGCACCAAGGTGACATCCATATATTTCTCTCTACTTATTGCACCAAGGTGACATCCATATATTTCTCTCTACTTATTGCACCAAGGTGACATCCATATATTGGTAGCTTTTTTTTTTTACACTGATGTTACATCGATATATGAGTTCATGTTTATGATACGACACTGTTAATAGACTTTTTGCTTTAACAGGCGGACATGTAATATATTAACGAGGCATCTACACTCTGATCACACATCAACAATCAATGTATTGATCGCTTAACAGTGTTCATACATCAACAATCAATATATTGATCTCTTAACAGTGTTCATACATCAACAATCAATGTATTGATCTCTTAACAGTGTTAATACATCAACAATCAATGTATTGATCGCTTAACAGTGTTCATACATCAACAATCAATGTATTGATCTCTTAACAGTGTTAATACATCAACAATCGATGTATTGATCTCTTAACAGTGTTCATACATCAACAATCAATGTATTGATCTCTTAACAGTGTTAATACATCAACAATCAATGTATTGATCGCTTAACAGTGTTAATACATCAACAATCAATGTATTGATCTCTTAACAGTGTTCATACATCAACAATCAATGTATTGATCTCTTAACAGTGTTCATACATCAACAATCAAGGGTATCGATATCTGAAAAGTCGCTGAGACAGAAACGTTCCGCGGGTGTATGTTTAGTTATCTTCCTTTCTCGGGTGAAGTTAATTCCCTTTTAAAACAATGTTTTTTGGTTTTTTTTTTTTTAAGGAATCATTTAGGATGCTGTCCCGTGGTAGGTCAGACTGCTGCGAACATTCTACTAAACTCTGAGAGTGCTACACACCTTCTACTAAACTCTGAGAGTGTTACACACCTTCTACTAAACTCTGAGAGTGCTAGACACCTTCTATTAAACTCTGAGAGTGCTAGACACCTTCTACTAAACTCTGAGAGTGCTAGACACCTTCTACTAAACTCTGAGAGTGCTAGACACCTTCTACTAAACTCTGAGAGTGTTACACACCTTTTACTAAACTCTGAGACTGCTACACACCTTCTTCTAAACTCTGAGAGTGCTTCACACTTTCTACTAAACTCTGAGAGTGCTACACACTTTCTACTAAACTCTGAGAGTGCTACACACCTTCTACTAAATTCTGAGAGTGCTACACACCTTCTACTAAACTCTGAGAGTGGTAAACACCTTCTACTAAACTCTGAGAGTGCTAGACACCTTCTACTAAACATAAACCAACACATTCTACACCTATAAAACTACTAGACACCTTCTACTAAACTCTTAAACTACTAGACACCTTCTACTAAACTCTTAAACTACTAGACACCTTCTACTAAACTGTTAAAATGATAGGCACCTTCTACTAAACTATTAAACTACTAGACACCTTCTACTAAACTCTTAAACTACTAGACACCTTCTACTAAACTGTTAAAATGATAGGCACCTTCTACTAAACTCTTAAACTACTAGACACCTTCTACTAAACTCTTAAACTACTAGACACCTTCTACTAAACTCTTAAACTACTAGACACCTTCTACTAAACTGTTAAAATGATAGGCACCTTCTACTAAACTCTTAAACTACTAGACACCTTCTACTAAACTCTTAAACTACTAGACACCTTCTACTAAACATAAACCAACACATTCTACACCTATAAAACTACTAGACACCTTCTACTAAACTCTTAAACTACTAGACACATTCTACTAAACTATTAAACTACTAGACACCTTCTTTTGCATAAGTCCTTCAGAGTGGTGTGTAATAGCCTTTTGTTGTTGCTTTTTTAGCCACACACGAGGACATCAAACCATTTTAATGGCCACTTCTAATCAAGAAATTAAAATACACGCTCATTGCTTATAATTGGAGTCTGATCAAAGTCATTGTGAGACCACTATTTTCAACTAATGGAGAAAGCGATGTCTTGTGTTAAGCCAGTCCTATTCAACTTATACTGCCTTCTCTACATCTGTAGTAAAATGCTGTACACTCAAACACCACACTGAGAACATGTACACACTAGGTATAGCCCACCAAACAATGGCGACAGCTATGTTTGAACTTCCCATCTACTAAAGATACTTGACAAAACATGAACTCAAGTAACGCACATTTATGAATCCAAATATATTAAATGTTATTAAACATCCTAATGTCCCAACCTCTTTACACCGATTTTTATAATTGAAATTGAGACGATTTCTTTTTCCGAAAAGAAAATATTATTCCCCAAACGCAGTTGCGTTCTATAAAAAAATCAATTAGCGTAGTTATCGGGAATTATATTTTGCGCGATATTGAACTTATTATTGAACCACACTTTCTTTCTAACATTTAGAATTATGTTGTAACATACTCTCAGTACAAAATACGCTGATTATGAAGCAGTCCACGAGTCACACCATAAGCGTAATATATATAAGAAGATGTTGCTACCAATGCGTTGTGCTACCAATGGGTTTTGCTACCAATGAGTTTTGCTACCAATGCGTTTTGCTACTAATGCGTTTTGCTACCAATGCGTTTTGCTACCAATGCGTTTTGCTACCAATGGGTTTTGCTATCAATGGTTTTGCTACCAATGAGTTTTGCTACCAATGGTTTTGCTACCAATGAGTTTTGCTATCAATGGTTTTGCTACCAATGGTTTTGCTACCAATAAGTTTTGCTATCAATGGTTTTGCTACCAATGGTTTTGCTACCAATGAGTTTTGCTATCAATGGTTTTGTAACCAATGGTTTTGCTACCAATGAGTTTTGCTATCAATGGTTTTGCTACCAATGGTTTTGTTACCAATGAGTTTTGCTATCAATGGTTTTGCTACCAATGCTTTTGCTACCAATGAGTTTTGCTACCAATGAGTTTTGCTACCAATGAGTTTTGCTACCAATGAGTTTTGCTACCAATGAGTTTTGCTAGCAATGAGTTTTGCTACCAATGAGTTTCGCTACAGAAAGAATCGAGGATATGTTGTTTTTGATTGATATTCTAAAAATGGGTGATCCGGTCATGTTTCAGATCTTGCAGAATATATTGCAATAGAGGACGAATTAGATCATTTAAAATGAGATTTTTGTTGCAGACGGAGATTTAAAATGGCAAATCTGCACTGTTGGTGTTGGAAAACCTTCTTTATGTAATTTTTAAAAAAAACATCATTATCCAGAACAATTCTAAGCAACGGTCACCCAAAGTTTCTCTAGAGTAAAGAAATGGACCCCACTCTTTTAAACATGAAGATTTAACTGTCATCCTTAATTCCTGAAAATCTTTGTATCCCTTAACCGATCCCACCACGGATCCCATCTGTCGAATTAATAATGTATGGCTCTGTGAATTAGTTACTAAGTCAAGTGCTATTTACAAATTTAAAGAAAAACACTTAAATTCTTAAATTGATAAATATATTATTATATAATAAAGCAAATACCTCTGACTGTAGATAAACATAATTGATTTCATTAGAAAGTTTTACTTGAATTTGTTTTACATTTAATCAACAATAAAATAATGTTAATTAAACAGCTTCTCTGACTAATGTTCGGAGTTCGGTATAATGCGGAAGAGACGTTTTGTTTGGTAGAACCCAGATGGCTGGTCCTCCGAATTTGTTTGTTGGTTTTTAAAAAAAAAATATCTAGAGCAAAGGGATATAACCAACATAATTTCCTTTTCTTTTCAATACGATTTATCTATCTTTATAAAAATACATGTGCGGGTAAGATCGTGTGAATTTTTTCTGTATCTGTTTTGATGATAAGTTCCCCCCCCCCCCCCCCCCCGTATATCCCTCGATTTTTTTTTCTCAGTCACGTATGACCGTGATGGTGTGTCTCACGTATGACCGTGATGGTGTGTCTCATGTATGACCGTGATGGTGTGTATCACGTATGACCGTGATGGTGTGTCTCACGTATGACCGCGATGGTGTGTCTCACGTATGACCGCGATGGTGTGTCTCACGTATGACCGTGATGGTGTGTCTCACGCATGACCGTGATGGTGTGTCTCAAATATGACCGCGATGGTGTGTCCCACGTATGACCGTGATGGTGTGTCTCACGTATGACCGTGATGGTGTGTCTCACGTATGACCGTGATGGTGTGTCTCACGTATGACAGTCTTCGTGTGTCTCACGTATGACGGTGATGGTGTGTCTCACGTATGACCGTCTTCGTGTGTCTCACGTATGACCGTGATGGTGTGTCTCATGTATGACAGTGATGGTGTGTGTCACGTATGACCGTGATGATATTACAACACATCAGCTCCAGTCCTGTATGAGCTGGACGACAGGAGTTTTGACTCTGGAATTTGTCTGTGGCTATAGCGCAGGGGACGTAACCTCTAGACATCGTACTATCGGTCACAAATGTCGCCGTAACTGAAACCATGTGACCAATAAAACGACAATGTCGGTGTAGATGAGACCATGTGACCAATAAAACGACATTGTCGGTGTAGATGAGACTATGTGACCAATAAAACTATTTAAAGGCGATTACAGACATATACATTAACGTGCGTCAGAGAATTATAAATGAAATCCAACATATTCCATCTCATTGATCACTTATCAAAATGTTGAAACTGGACAAAAGGTATCTTTTCATGTGCATTATTCGTCAGATATCATTATTTTGAGCAATTGTTTAAGCAAATGGAACTCTACAGCAGTTAAATAACGATACAGTTTTCACATGAAACTTGAAGTTGAAGCAACTTGATCAAAATGGCTTCCCCGAGTCTTAGCCCTTTAGCCTTCTGCTGCAAGATTATGTCTTCTTGAATCTCTGATTAAAATTTATTAAAGAAATCATTTAGCGCCGTTGTTTTGATGCTATTTATTATATTCTGTCAAGTTCTTGGCTTGTATACATTTTTAAATCCTGTTTTACTTGTGTTATCAAAGAGAAATCATGATCGAATCTTGATTTTAAGATATCCGTCACACTTTCCCTGGCAGTTGGAAGATTCACATTTTCCCTGGCAGTTGGAAGGTTCATATTTTCCTGGCAGTTGGAAGGTTCACATTTTCCCTGGCAGTTGGAAGGTTCACATTTTCCCTGGCAGTTGGAAGGTTCATATTTTCCTGGCAGTTGGAAGGTTCACATTTTCCCTGGCAGTTGGAAGGTTCACGTTTTCCCTGGCAGTTGGAAAGTAAAACGAAATGGTCCTTTACCTACAATTTTAGTCCTAAATCAGTGATGGACAATTCAAAGGGCTTCACTGGTCCTACTGATCGCTTTTTAACTTTTCGAGGGCCAGCTTGTCTTAAAACAAAATAAACCAAAAAATGCACTGATATGTACCGTGAAATGATTTGCTTAAATCTATTAAGATTTCGCGCGTGTTTTGAATTGTGCGTAACAAAGGACTTGAAACCAGTAGACCAAGAAAATCGATACCAAAGCTAGTGATACTGACAAGATTCAATTTTAGTGTATTTTTAAATTCATATAAAAAATATTTTTAAAAAAATAGACAGAAATAAAAACTCTATTAACTTACAGCACAGCAAGTGAAATAAGATAATCCTGGAAAAATACAAATATTAATACACACACTCAAACAGTCGGGCAAGGCTCCTATGTAACGTCTCGTGAATGTTTAGGAAAATTGGTGAAAATCTCTCCTGGTTTGGAAAGCTGCCGGTTTATTTATTCGGAACAGTGGCGTAGCGAGCTTAACTCGCGCCCGGGGCACAATACCTTTTTAGCGCCCCCAATACCTTTTTAGCGCCCCCCCCGTTTTCGAAAACCATACAATATTATAGTAAAATATACCATTTGGCGCCCCTTTGTGAGTAGCGCCCTCACTACGCCACTGATTGGGAGAAAGTTGGAGCCCTCCAGGACAGAAATTCTAGAAATTGCGTCAACTTATAGCATTTTTTAGAACTAATTAGAACGGATTTGAAAGTTAACAGCCTTTTCACAATCAAGGTTACTTTTTTTTTAAAGATATAGTAATAAGATCTTTCATTAAGTATATAAAGTTAGATTCTGAAAATTTTTTTTTAGTTGAAATAAAATCATTCAAAGACCTGGGGGGGGGGGGGGGGGGGGAAGGGAGAATACAATTTTTTTCCATTATGTGAGTCTTTTACAGGGTAATTTCCCTTTGGTTATTAAAACATTTTAAATTAAAATCTAACAAACGAACACAAAGACGTCATAACTAATATTCAAGTATTTTCTCTTGTTTTGCCAACAGTCACACACGTCACACATGGAAATCACATTTTATTAATTTAAAATAGAACAAACAGACACAGGGCCAGATCGAACGGCAATGCGTGCATCAGTACGGTTTGGGGTGGGGGTGAGAAAGTGAGAAACATGTTGAAACTTTTATTAAAGATGGTGGGTACAAATGTTGTACTGTGATCAAGCTTTTAAGTCGATTATTGAGACGCAAACAATATGTATAAATGAATAAATACATGTTTTTTGTTGTACTGCTGAAGGCATCGGCCGAAACGTTTGAATGTGTGTTGTATGTAACAGGAATTCGAACTCACCGTATGTTGTTTTACTAAAATAAATGTTGCTGGAATGGCAAATTTATTATACCAGGTTATTGCACCAGGTTATTTTACCATTCTGTACAGGCCGTACCTACTGAAATCTCAGTGTTGTTGATATCGCCACAAAGGTACAGTACATGGTTGAGGTAAAGACCATGGTAAGGTAGTGATCATGGTAAGGTAGTGACCATGGTAAGGTAGTGACCATGGTAAGGTAGTGACCATGGTAAGGTAGTGACCATGGTAAGGTAGTGACCATGGTAAGGTAGTGACCATGGTAAGGTAGTGACCATGTTGAGGTAGTGACCATGGTGAGGGTAGTGACCATGCTAAGGCAAGGACCATGGTAAGGCAGTGACCATGGTGAAGTAGTGACCATGGTAAGGTAGTGACCATGGTGAGGTAGTGACCATTGTACGGTAGTGACCATGGTAAGGTAGTGACCATGGTGAGGTAGTGACCATGGTGAGGTAGTGACCAAGGTAAGGTAGTGACCATGGTAAGGTAGTGACCATGGTGAGGTTGATGTTATACTGAGCTGGAGGTTCTGTTGAGATAGATGATGTAATGATTATAAAGAGGTAGGGTTTATTGTGAGGTATGCGTTATTGGGAGGTAGGTGTTATTGTGAGTTGGTGGTTCTTCTGAGGTAGATGTTATTGTGAGGTAAGGTATGTGACTAGTTTGGGGGATTATGATGAGGTATAAAGTATGGTGACGTAGAGATTATGGTGAGGTAGAGATTGTGGTGAGGTAGAGAGTATGGTAAGGTAGAGAGTATGGTAAGGTAGAGATTATGGTGAGGTAGGGTAAAACACAATGGCTGTTCCCTTGTACAATATTTTTTAATGGTGTTTAGGGAGGTTCAGCGTGATAGTGGAGGTAAGTTTAAGTAATCTGACCTGCGTGCTGCGTACCATGATACAAAACTAAAGTAAGCTCACAGTAAGGAAAAGTAACGTGGATATTTACAGCATCGAGTAAGCTGCCTCTTGCTATTTTAAAATCATGCACTGAATCTCTATGTCTTAGTGGCACTTGTTCCCACTTACGTCTCCTACCATGCACATACCCCCCCCAACCCTCTTCAAGCTGACACCCCCCCCCTTCCCCAAATGTTGACAATTATATCATGGATTACTCGGGCCTCAAGGACACGCGACACTCATTTATATATATATCCTTTTTTTTTATCCATCGCACGTTCGCCTTCCAAGCTTTTAATTTCTCTTCCTTTTTTTTAAAACTTTTTTTTTTATTTAGAACGCTGCGCGCGCCAGCTGGCGGAGACAGTTTGAAATTACTGGCAAATTTATAGCGTCTTGAAACATTAAAGACAACGTGGAAGGTTGCTGCCCTTTGTTTGTCTCCCAGCGCAAGTATGAAAGAGTTATCTTTCCTAGAAGTTGGCGACTGGAGTACAGTTTTTTCCTCTTAGGTCATCTATAATCTCTCCACGAGGATGGCTCGATTGTATTCAAACAATACATCATGCTATAGTCACAAAGAATTAAATGAAATATGGGGCTTCATAGAGTTAACGCTAAATTAGAATAATTAAATTCGCTATGTCTTTTCTCTGATTGCATAAACCATATCATTATTTCGTTTCAAAGTTTTTAACAAAGTTTAGCGTGATTACATTTAAATTATTTCTTACTCATCCTCAACACTTGATTTAAGATACAACGCCTAGTGGGGAATGGTTCAAAGATACAACGCCTAGAGTTGAAAAGCTCAAAGATACAACGCCAGGAGTTGAATAGATCAAAGATGCAACGCCAAGGGTTGAGTAGATCAAGGATGCAACACCAGGAGTTGAATAGATCTAAGATGCAACGCCAGGAGTTGAATAGATCAAAGATGCAACGCCTAGAGATGAATAAATCAAAGATACAACGCCTAGAGTTGAAAAGCTCAAAGATGCAACGCCGGGAGTTGAATAGATCAAAGATACAGCGCCTAGTGGTGAAAAGCTCAAAGCAAAAATATCTGTCTGCGCAGTCCAGCTTCATAAAATAAACACGTTTAAAATATACCCACTAAATTATTTTAATTTTTTTTTAAAAATACATTCATTAAGAAAATGTAAATTTTCGACAAACATCAGTTCTGTTGATAGAAGATGTTAAAACCATTAAACAACCGTAAACAACAGTAAACAAATATTAACTGCTGTGGTGTTTAAAAAATGATCGAACAAGATTTGTTTGCTACTTAACGTATTATTTTATCGATAGAAACTTCAGGACATTTGTTTGGTCAAAACTTCAGGACATTTGTTTGGTCAAAACTTCAGGACATTTGTTTGGTCAAAACTTCAGGACATTTGTTTGGTCAAAACTTCAGGACATTTGTTTGGTCAAAACTTCAGGACATTTGTTTGGTCAAAACTTCAGGACATTTGTTTGGTCAAAACTTCAGGACATTTGTTTGGTCAAAACTTCAGGACATTTGTTTGGTCAAAACTTCAGGACATTTGTTTGGTCAAAACTTCAGGACATTTGTTTGGTCAAAACTTCAGGACATTTGTTTGGTCAAAACTTCAGGACATTTTTTTGGTCAAAACTTCAGGACATTTGATTGGTCAAAACTTCAGGACATTTGTTTGGTCAAAACTTCAGGACATTTGTTTGGTCAAAACTTCAGGACATTTGTTTGGTCAAAACTTCAGGACATTTGATTGGTCAAAACTTCAGGACATTTGTTTGGTCAAAACTTTAGGACATTTGTTTGGTCAAAACTTTAGGACATTTGTTTGGTCAAAACTTCAGGACATTTGTTTGGTCAAAACTTTAGGACATTTGTTTGGTCAAAACTTCAGGACATTTGTTTGGTCAAAACTTCAGGACATTTGTTTGGTCAAAACTTCAGGACATTTGTTTGGTCAAAACTTTAGGACATTTGTTTGGTCAAAACTTCAGGACATTTGTTTGGTCAAAACTTAAAGACATTTGTTTGGTCACAACTTTAGGACATTTGTTTGGTCACAACTTTAGGACATTTGTTTGGTCACAACTTTAGGACATTTGTTTGGTCAAAAGTAAATTTGAAATAAATTTTAATCAGTCCAAGGTCGTCCTCATACATTTAATAACACAAAAGTTCCTTTTGTGAACATCTTTTTTTTTTACGGACATATCACTTTCTACCTTCATCTCAATATGGACATATCACTTTCTACCTTCATCTCAATATGGACATATCACTTTCTACCTTCATCTCAACATGGACATATCACTTTCTACCTTCATCTCAATATGGACATATCACTTTCTACCTTCATCTCAATATGGACATATCACTTTCTACCTTCATCTCTTTTAAAACATATCACTTCATCTCAATATGGACATATTACTTTCTGCCTTCAACCTATGTGAACATATTACTTTCTCCCCTCATCTCTATATACACTTACTACTCTCTGCCTTTATCTCTATAAGGATATATCACTTTCCGCTTTCATCTCTATATGGACATATCAATATCTGCCTTCAATTGTCTTCATCAGTATATTCACTGTGTGTTCTGTGTTCAGGATGTCTCGTTTGATTCCATAAGCATAAGACACAGTTCGTCCCGTGTCATCTTTATTAACAATATACAATTCTCCAATCATCATCTCGCCATTAAGACCGAGGACAGCCAACGAGGACCAATTAAGTAAATGATATGCGTGGAAGATACAGCGAACACGGGCATTACCGGACGCCAAACAAGAAACGCTAGGCCGTGGGGCTTAAACGGCGCATGCGCTGCAATGGCCAATCTAATCCCGCCGCAAACCCCAAGAGATTTATCTGTAGCGACTATTAGCCTCTTCAGTGGAGCAAACAACGTAGAAGATGCCCCCCTCGTCGGGAGCCCTGATTACAGCTAAGGTGAAAGCTCTCGTTGGCGTGGAGTTTCCCACCGTCTTGCTATCGTCTGACACTACTCGTTGTCTCCTCGGCTTGTCACCCTATCCGCCCGGGCCGGGATAAGCCCCGGCAGACGACCCGAGACTCGGGGAAGCTAAGACCCGGATGTGTGGAAATGAGTGTTAGGGATAAGAGTACGCATTTTGACAATGCTGTGTGTGTGTGTTTGTGCGAGGGCTTTTAGGTGTGTACGAGAGAAGAGGGTATTTGATTGGAATTTGATTGTGGTCGAATTTCAATACCACCCCCTCAATATATCCCTATCGAAAAGATCACCATCCACCATACCCCTATCAACCATACTATATCCAAAATACCGCTATCATACATACACTCACCCGACATACACCCATCCGACATGCCCCCATCCAACACACATCCATCCATCATACCCCATACCTAAACCCAATATATCCCACTCTACATATCCCACAATAACATACGCACATCAAACTAAATCTCCAACAAATTCTCTAAGATCTTGTCGTAACTTGGGGGACATTATTAAAGTTGTTCAAATCTTGTGAGAACCTTCTTATATACCTAGGTGAGAACCCTCTTATATACCTAGGTGAGAACCTTCTTATATACCTAGGTGAGAACCTTCTTATATACATAGGTGAGAACCTTCTTATATACCTAGGTGAGAACCTTCTTATATACCTAGGTGAGAACCTTCTTATATACATAGATGAGATCCTTCTTATATACAGGGCCGGATTAAGTCATTTTAGTGCCCAAGGCACAAACCCACATGGGTGCCCCCTTCTGCCCGGGGCCCCTGATCTTTCACAGACCGTGACCGCTGGTATGTTCAATATTATTCAAAGAAAACAGTTGTTAACAAATATGTTTGTATTTTGTATAACTATCACTTATATAAAACCTACAATAAAGTATTTCTGTATTAAAATTAATAGTTAATAAATTTTGAAATAATAAACAAAATAATAATAGACAAAATACTTTATTTTTTATTAGATGAAAAAATAAAAAAGTTATTGTCATTTACATTTTAAAGTTTTTTTTTCCCTAGATTTACATCTAGCGAAGTTTTTGAGTATATCGGCAAAGTTAATTTTGCGCAACACATCTTCCTCGATCATAAGCAGAGTAAAGGAATCGAGCCTTTCTTGTTTCATTGTTGATCTATTTGGATTTTTTGTACGTTTCAACTGAGAGAAAGAGCGCTCAGTTGAACAGTTAGTAACCATTAATTTTAAAAATATGCGCAAGGCGATTTCAAAATTTGGAAAGGCACACTCGATGTTGTCTCTAACTATTACTTTGTATAATTCTCCATGATTGAACCTGTTGTTTTCCGATATTGATGCAGGAAACTTGTGGCAAATATATGAATGAAACTGTTGTAGTTCAGTAGATAAATTATTGTTCAGATCTTTAGGATAAGCATTTATTAGTTCTTCACAGCACTGAGATGTTTGTGATAGTGATACATCGACCAAACAAGAAAATCGAACTGCTACATCATCATATACTTGTCCTCGTCTACTCATTTCTGTCTCAAGGTTGTCACCAATGGCGTAGAATGCAGATATACGAAATTTGTCTATGGCATTCAGAGATACCTCAAGGGCATCACATCAATGACCACTGTCGTTCGTTTACGATTACGGGTCAAAGTTGACTTATAATCTACACATGGTGTTATTATTTTTGCAGCTTCTTCAAATCTTTCAAATTCATTCCTAGATTTATGCAAGGGATCTGCTAGTGAAGAATACAAATCAGCACATTTTTTCATGTTCACATGCTCTTTTTATGTCTATTACTAAGGGGTTCCCGGTCGAATTAATTAATTAAAGTTATTATTTTAATATTATTTATTGAAAATATAAAAATGGTTTAAATTTTTTTATAAAACTTACCAAACATTTTTACAATTCGAATACGACCGCATTATTTATTTACAAGCCGAGTGAGTCCGCATGGTCCGCATTTTGCTCATTACCATTTGCCAGGAGTTTAAAAAAAATGTTTATGCGCTTAATTTTTAAGCATTCAAGATTGTACCAAACTTGAATGTGAATTTGTATTATAATGTATTTCTTCATTTTCATAGCACTTGTTCAATTTTCAGTTATTTCTGGGCTTAAATTTGTTCCCAACAAAATTTCTTGAGGACTTGTGGTGCCCCCAAACGCTTGGTGCCCAAGGCACGTGCCTTGTTTGCCTAGAGGTTAATCCGGCCGTGCTTATATACGTAGGTGAGAACCTTCTTATATACCTAGGTGAGAAAATTCTTATGTACCTAGGTGAGAACCTTCTTATATACATAGGTGAGAACCTTCTTATATACCTAGGTGAGAACCTTGTTATTTACCTAGGTGAGAACCTTCTTATATTCCTAGGTGAGAACCTTCTTATTTACCTAAGTGAGCGTAGTGGGTTTCCAAATGCTTGAAGTGCCTGTAAAGATTATGCTCAACAATAAAATAATTTGAAGGTAGTAAAAGAACAAGGTATGTTGAAGCTTAAAATAGAGAGACTGGACAATTAAAAGAAGAAAGTTTTGGCTTAGAGCCTTCCTCAGCAGACAGGACAAATGAAGAAATAACAAGAAATAGAAAGTAGTTTGGTGTCCTTCAAATTCATGTATTGTCGTAAGATATCATGAAAATGTGTTCTTTGTATTATTCCATTCGTGTGTTCTTTGTATCATTCCATTCATGTATTCTTTGCATTCTTCCAGTCATGTGTTCTTTGTATCCTTCCATTCATGTGCTCTTTGTATCCTTCCATTCATGTGTTCTTTGTATCCTTCCATTCATGTGTTCTTCACATCCTTCCATTAATGTGCTTTTTGTATCCTTCCATTCATGTGTTCTTCACATCCTTCCATTCATGTGCTCTTTGTATCCTTCCATTCATGTGCTCTTCCCATCCTTCCATTCATGTTTTCTTGTATCCATTCATCCATGTGTTCTTTGTATCGTTCCATTCATAAAGTGTTCTTTTTATCGTTCCATTCATTAAGTGTTCTTTGTAATAAAAAAGACTTGCAGTGGCGAGCCTTGACTAAATGCCGCCCGGGACGAATTCTTAAAATTGCGCCCCCCCCCCCCCCAAATGATCAATACAGTAGATCGTCAATTTTACGAAAGCCGTGTCTCCAAAGCTTCGGTTATCCGAAATGATCTTGTTTTTTTAAAAATATTATTATCATTTCTGTACGCAATGCGCATAGTATTGAACATTGTCGTACAAACACTGGCAAACGATTCCGGTCACATAATTACTGTACAAGCCGTGACTAGACTGGGACAATGCAATCTCCAAACTGTTCTGTACAAGCGGTGACTAGACTGGGACAATGCAATCTCCAAACTGTTCTGTACAAGCGGTGACTAGACTGGGACAATGCAATCTTCAAACTGTTCTGTACAAGCGGTGACTAGACTGGGACAATGCAATCTTCAAACTGTTCTGTACAAGCGGTGACTAGACTGGGACAATGCAATCTTCAAACTGTTCTGTACAAGCGATGACTAGACTGGGACAATGCAATCTTCAAACTGTCCTGTACAAGCGGTGACTAGACTGGGACAATGCAATCTCCAAACTGTTCTGTACAAGCGATGACTAGACTGGGACAATGCAATCTTCAAACTGTCCTGTACAAGCGGTGACTAGACTGGGACAATGCAATCTTCAAACTGTCCTGTACAAGCGATGACTAGACTGGGACAATGCAATCTCCAAACTGTTCTGTACAAGCGATGACTAGACTGGGACAATGCAATCTTCAAACTGTCCTGTACAAGCGGTGACTAGACTGGGACAATGCAATCTCCAAACTGTTCTGTACAAGCGATGACTAGACTGGGACAATGCAATCTTCCAACTGTCCTGTACAAGCGGTGACTAGACTGGGACAATGCAATCTTCAAACTGTTCTGTACAAGCGGTGACTAGACTGGGACAATGCAATCTTCAAACTGTTCTGTACAAGCGGTGACTAGACTGGGACAATGCAATCTCCAAACTGTTCTGTACAAGCGGTGACTAGACTGGGACAATGCAATCTTCAAACTGTCCTGTACAAGCGGTGACTAGACTGGGACAATGCAATCTTCAAACTGTTCTGTACAAGCGGTGACTAGACTGGGACAATGCAATCTTCAAACTGTTCTGTACAAGCGGTGACTAGACTGGGACAATGCAATCTTCAAACTGTTCTGTACAAGCCGTGACTAGACTGGGACAATGCAATCTTCAAACTGTTCTGTACAAGCGGTTACTAGACTGGGACAATGCAATCTTCAAACTGTTCTGTACAAGCCGTGACTAGACTGGGACAATGCAATCTTCAAACTGTTCTGTACAAGCTGGTTCATTCATACAGCGTATTGATTCTCGCATAGACCGAGAGTGTTTCGTGTTTATTTGTTTTTTAAATGTACATTAAAAAAAAAATTTTTGCAACACTTGTGTACTTAATTTTGATACTTACATTAGAGAGAAGAAAGTGGGACTGTCGAGTATGGGAGTTCATTAATAATTGATGCGATTGACTCTCATGTTTATTACGCGCGGTGTGTGTTAGAGAGTTTTAATTAATTAATGAACAGCTCTTCCCGCGCTTGACTGAGTGACGTACTTGTATGCTAATTGTGACGTATTGTCTTGACTGTATTGTGACGTAAGTTTTAATCGTGCGGCAGTCTTGAGTGGAACTTTTTGGAAGTAGGATGTGTTTCATTTATGTCTGATAGCGAGCTGCGCTATATGCATGTGTCTATTGAAGTTGCAGCCTGTATATATAATTAGTTATTTAAGTTATAATTATTATGAAAAGGACTTGAGTTTATTCAGTAATATTAAGAATAGTACGACGTATTACAACGTGTTTTGGGAACTTGACGAATTACTCAATCCAGAAGAACATAGAGGAGTTGACAGGGACCTATACTCATAACTGTATGGCATATACACGCCTGCATAGATCACGTAATCTAGGATTTGATTCTAAACGTTAAAAAAAAAAAAAAAAAATTTAGTCCTCACCGGCTTTTGACTTCAGTCAGCCGTCCTCTCACCCCATCTGTTTGATAAATACATGGAAAATTATGCAACATACTTGTATACAAATAAAGTAGGAAGATTTAATATCATGTTCACTAACTTTGTTAACTCGACATTTCCGTGGGCGTGTTGTGTTATCTGTACCATTTAATTTCTCCGCACATACAGTTTGGGCTACACTGATCATTTACAGATTACTTCATTTACGCATTTACAGCAGCAACCTCATCAACAACAACAAAGGGAACAACAACAACATCAATAACAACTACAGCAAGAAAATACATTATTCCGAGGGATTAGGTAATGAAACTTACTTAAATTTTGTATCGTCAAAAGCAATATCTCCAACAGCTTAATAATAAACTTACTTGTTGTTACGAAATCGGTCCTAAATTATGGGATTCTATGTTATTCAAATATGCTGTAAATAAACGAATAAACAAACCCAGACAAACAAACAATAATGGACAAATGTTAAGAATCTTAGAAAAGTCGAATTTCAGAAAAGTTGGAATTTCAGAAAGTTAGATCTTGAGACAGTTAGAATGTCAGAAAGTTAAATCTTGAGACAGTTAGAATGTCAGAAAATAAATCTTGAGACAGTTAGAATGTCAGAAAGTTAGATCTTGAGACAGTTAGAATGTCAGAAAGTTAAATCTTGAGACAGTTGGAATATCAGAAAGTTAGATCTTGAGACAGTTAGAATGTCAGAAAGTTAAATCTTGAGACAGTTAGAATGTCAGAAAGTTATATCTTGAGACAGTTAGAATGTCAGAAAGTTAGAATCTCTCAGATACATTGCTATCGCGGCTTTGTCGGTATCAGATTTAATGTTTGGAATGCTACTTGTAAAATTTACAATGGAATAGTCTTACTTTAACTTTATGCTATTTTACACACCCTAGCACTAGCATCAGTCATCGCTCAGTTGACTGTAACGATAAGTGTAGGGATTTTCTTTATAAAATTAAATAAAGAGATTATGGCCTGGATTTTCAATAACAAAGAAAACATAGAGATAGTCATATTGCGTCTAACAGCTTTTATTCGCGAAGGACATCATGCAATTAGCAAAGAAGGATGTGTTGTAAATCATTGTATTGTTCTGATCACTGCCTTCAGTGGTCTCATTAAAAAGACGAAGTGGCTATTGGTACACGGCTACCAGAATTGAGAGGTTGGGATTAAAAATTCTTCAGTCAAAATGGACCCGGACACGCAGCGCCCCCTTTCGGACCCGAGACACATTAGACTCAATGCTATTCGGGTGCCATTTGTGGTAGTTTATTTTAGTTAAACTGAAGAATTAAGTTTACAATCGTTTTTTAATCGCAACTTCTCAATTCTGGTACCCGTGTACCAATAGGTGCAGCCTTAAAAAGATGGCATGAAGCAGGAGACGAGCATACATTTTGTTCTGCTTTTGATCTTTTTTGCCTTTATGGGCAATCATCATTCATCAGAGGCAATGTTTAACAGAGACGTAACTTCGTAATAAGCATTCTGAGCTTACTCCTAAGCATAAGACTAAAAAATACAGCACTGATACTGATTGCAAGAAAAGTTTAAGTAGATAAGTAGACTACCTTTAAACTTAATCCTAAACTTTCATCATTCTGATCACATAAACCTTGCACGATGACTAACTTTACCCAATGTATGACTAGAAAAACGTTGCTTTATAAACCTCGTTTTCTTCTCCCGTTTTTTGTTCTCTTTAAGATTATAGTAGATAACAATAGTAGCATTTTATGTTCGGTGTAATTTCATCGTCGACAATTGACCTACATTCTTTGTTTATTTACGTTTTCCTTACTTGCCATTGGTTAAGCACATCACGTGGTACTAAGGGAGGCTACTTTGATTTTTTTTCCCTACAAATTCATTGGACATGTCTGATTCTTCCAAAGTATGCACTATTTAAAATCCATGATTACCCGTAAACAAGTTGATTTGTGCAGTTGTTTTCAGTGTCAGTTTGAGCTTTATTATGGGGCGAATTCTTTAAGGGGGATAACTCAAAAATGAAAATTTGTGACATGTCTGGTTTTTCCGCTGAGGTCTTCAAATAAAAACTCGAGTTGTATTGCATCGAACAGTTTGAAAGTCTATTGGTATTGCATCGAATAGTTTGAAAGTCTAGTTGCATTGCATCGAACAGTTTGAAAGTCTATTTGTATTGCATCGAATAATTTGAAAGTCTCTTCTTCTTCTATATTTTGAGGGCCCACGATCAATGAATTGATCATTCTGGCTCCTATGTTTCAGAGGGGTTCCCGATGTTACTTTGCGTGGTTATGAAGGGGGATACTTCACTGGTTGCAAGGGTTACTCAGCAATGGTATTATGAACTGGGGGTTGGAAGACAGGAGGCAATCGGGTTGTATTGCATCGAATAGTTTGAAAGCTTAGCATGTTATTGAAGTTGAAACTTTATTTTTTAGACCCCCTATGGTATCACATCTCTTCAATGCGTTACATGTGTAACAATGTTGAAATGCTACTCAGGACACACGCAGACAGCATTCGGTCTGAACGTCGTAAGAGTTATTTTCGCGAATAATTTCTAACATCAGACCCGTACTCACGGCGTAATGGAGCACCAAATAATAAATTGTCACCGAAACAGCCGGCATCCATCGGTCCGAGGCTTGTCTTTCTTAACGACACATCCAGCGCAAGGGATATCGGAAGTAACCTTCGAGATTTGCATTTCTCGCGCGCCACGACCATAACTTCCGGCTTCCTGTTTCAAGTCTTCTTTTTTGTGCGCAAGGGCCAGAAAATGACTCCACGGTATTTGAGTGCTTCCGCGAGCAGCATTGATCTGGCGAAGAATTTATTGAAACAACAAGGCTACCACGGGTTCATGACAGCGGGGTCCGTGTACGGGACGGTGACAATAGACGTACGACACGGCGCCACAATGGACGTACGTTATGCGTCCGCAAAATGAGCGCCACTTTAAGTTTTACTACAACAGAATCACTCAAGCGTGGAGACAATGTCGATAGAGAATGTTCCTCGACTGGATGGGAATATTATTTTTGTGTTCGGTGCATTTTCCAGGAGCGAGAAGAAACAATGTCTCGATGGATATTGTGTGGAGCTCTAGCGTCTAATTGATTGTGGATTAGTTCTTTAACGAAGGGGAGAAAATTGACAGGAGTGGATGCTTATTGTCAGGAGTAATTTTTGTCTGCATTCAGTGATAAAGGTGGGGAGGGTGATGACGCGTGAACGAGAATGTTCTGTGTTGGAGATGTGTGCTCAGCACTAGAGATGAACATGGTGTATTGTTGTTTAAGTAAGAAAAGAATTTTGGATGCTGGAACTTGTGAGTAGTAATTGAAAATTGGAATGGGGGGGGGGGGGGGGGAGCCTTGTGCTCCCACGTTAATCCCGAAGTTATCGAGTGTTTTGTACTTGTGTAAACTCTTCAGCGTTTCTCTGAAGTTTGTTTGACGGCAGACTTACCAAGTCTCAAGTTGATAGTTTGCCTGCGTGGAATGGGAAAAGAAATATGTGTTGTTGGTGAGGGAAGCAATACATTGTTTCACCATCTAAAACTGAGAAATTGAAGTGTGGAGAGTAGTCTGCCCTCGGCGTCAACACCAACGTAGTTATGCTTATTGTATCTCCAAGTGTTTTTTTTTTTTTTTAAGATCACATTGGTGAATTCTTCAAATTCAATGAAACTAGTTCCACCATTACTTGAAATAGTTTCACACACGTTTAAAACCGTATAAAAGAAAACACGCACACACTTTAATAGGAGGGTCACTTACTTGGCTCTCAAAATCTAACTTATCCTCTAAATAATCTTAACGGTGCGCAATTTTTCCCTCTTACCAAGTCATATATTTTTTTATAAATAACAGCAATAGCAACACAACATTTTAAATCAAGACTTTTTTTTAAAAAAAAACATATTAAGTATAAGGTTTTAGGCATAGTGTATCTATTAAGTATTTAAATCGTTTTCTATTAATTCTTAATGTTTGGATATGTTATAGGTGTCTCGTTTACTTTTCATTCATCTTTTCTGGTGAATGAACTTAAGCTGACCCCAAGTTCGGCAGCGCTATTAGGGTGTGGCTAAGTAAAAATTGTCTCCCTTGACCTTGATTACAAGTAACTAAAATCTATGGTCTGTATTGTTATAAGAATTCTGTAGAATGATGTGGAAATATCGAGAACGGAATACAATGCGTAAGTCCGTTCTAGAAGTATCTATGAAACATGCTATATAAACGAATAGAGAGACAGAGAGAGAAGATGAGACGAGAGATACTTTTTAACGTGTGCCATTTCTGCTATAGATCTTTGCTACGAGACAGATACTTGTTTACTGTGTGTGTAGATTCCTTTTCATCATTGTACCTTTTTACAGCATTGTATCTTCTTCAACATTGTACCGGTACAAGCCAATCATTATACTTTAAGTCAATAGCTTTGATTATATTTCTTTTTGATTTTGTAATTTATAATTAACATAAAAAATAAAAATTATTAAATTACATTTAGCCCTAGTTTTGGGTATCGTTTTCTTTGTTAAAGTATTTAGCCTATGGTATCGTCTTTTGTTGTGTACTGTTTGGTCCCCTAGAAGTGTGATGACCCCTAGAAGCGTGATGACCACTACAAGCGTGATGCCCCCTAGAAGCGTGAGGACCACTAGAAGCGTGAGGTCCCCTAGAAGTGTGATGACGACTAGAAGCGTGATGCCCCCTAGAAGCGTGAGGTCCCCTAGAAGTGTGATGATCCCTAGAAGCGCGAGTACCACTAAAGCGTGAGGACTACTAAAGCGTGAGGACCACTAGGAGCGCAAGGCCCCGTGCAACTGCCACAGTGTGCTTGTGCTGTAAGACGTCGCTGTGATGCCCCCTAGAAGCGTGAGGACCACTAGGAGCGCGAGGCCCCGTGCAACTGCCACGGTGTGCCTGTGCTGTAAGACGTCGCTGTGATGCCCCCTAGAAGCGTGATGACCACTAGGAGCGCGAGGCCCCGTGCAACTGCCACAGTGTGCCTGTGCTGTAAGACGTCGCTGTGATGCCCCCTAGAAGCGTGATGACCACTAGGAGCGCGAGGCCCCGTCAACTGCCACAGTGTGCCTGTGCTGTAAGACGTCGCTGAGTTTTGCATGTTGATTCGTCGACGACTTGGCAAGAGCACCAAAAAGAGGCGATGAATGAAAGTAAAGATTCTACTGATAAATGAAAGTAAAGATTCTACTGATGATTGAAAGTAAAGATTCTACTGATGATTGAAAGTAAAGATTCTACTGATGAATGAAAGTAAAGATTCTACCAATAAATGAAAGTAAAGATTCTACCAATGATTGAAAGTAAAGATTCTACTGATGAATGAAAGTAAAGATTCTACTAATAAATGAAAGTAAAGATTCTACTGATGATTGAAAGTAAAGATTCTACTGATGATTTAAAGTAAAGATTGTACTGATGATTGAAAGTAAAGATTCTACTGATAAATGAAAGTAAAGATTCTACTGATAAATGAAAGTAAAGATTCTACCTATGAATGAAGGTAAAGTTTCTACTGATAAATGAAAGTAAAGATTCTACTGATGACCGAAAGTAAAGATTCTACCAATGAATGATGGTAACGATTCTACTGATGATTGAAAGTAAAGATTCTACTGATAAATGAAAGTAAAGATTCTACTGATGAACGAAAGTAAAGATTCTACCAATGAATGACGGTAACGATTCTACTGATGATTGTAAGTAAAGATTCTACTGATGAATGAAAGTAAAGATTCTACCAATGAATGAAGGTAAAGATTCTACTGATAAATGAAAGTAAAGATTCTACTGATGATTGAAAGTAAAGATTCTAGTGATGATTGAAAGTAAAGATTCTACTGATAAATGAAAGTAAAGATTCTACCAATGAATGAAGGTAAAGATTCTACTGATAAATGAAAGTAAAGATTCTACTGATGACCGAAAGTAAAGATTCTACTGATGACCGAAAGTAAAGATTCTACCAATGAATGAAGGTAACGATTCTATTGATGATTGAAAGTAAAGATTCTACTGATGATTGAAAATAAAGATTCTACTGATGAATGAAAGTTAGGATTCTACCAATGAATGAAAAATCGGAAAAAAGTTGAGTTGACGTTGCCTATATGTCTTTATAATTTGATTCTTTCGTGCTATACAATTTGTATTGTTGTTATTCCTTTGATGCTCGTTAAAAAAAAAATAAAAAAATCAGAAAACTGTTAAACTCAACAACTTTGACCCCACGCCACAGAACACCGGTTCCCGGATGAAAACCCCCAGAATTCACGTCAAGACGCGGGAGAGTCATGGTCAGAATGATGGGCTGTTGCCTGTCTCTAAATTCTTCCAGACAACTCCGTGTTTCATCTCGGCCCTTATGATCACATTTAATTAAAAGCCGACAGGTCGACACCCTATTTTTAACCACCCCGACACCTCCCCCGAGCCACATGGGTCTCTCTACCCCCACCCTCCCCCTGCCTCTCCCCAGGTCCAGCCATCAAACTTCATCCCGCCATCTCTGCTCGTTACACGTTCTAAAACTTCGCATCAACTTCCAGGAACTTCCAGCAATCAAGAACGGTAATCGATGCGAGAAAAGCCTTGATTGGATTACTTCACTTGGCTCTTCCACAACCCATATCCTCCTCCTAGGATCCCCTCCGCAGCGCCCCCCACCCTTCCCGCGGCCGTTGCACCGTTTTGCACCCCACCTAATTACGGGTCTACGCACCTGACATACACCATTCGGCCGTTGATTGGATAGTTCGGTCCGGAGAAACGACTGGGTAATTACACGTGCCTGTCGCGCGCCAAACAGGGACCACTCACTCGGGGGCAATCGCGGGGACTGTTCATCTGATTAAACCCCATGCTCTAATGCGCCCCCTTTTCCTCGCATCATACGCCCTTACCTAATTCATCACAACCGCAACGGCAAAGCCAAGGTAACAACGGAATCACTTTCAAACATTCACAATTCACACTACAGTAATATTGTCGATGGTTTACTTCAACAGAACTGAACTCACTTTACATTAATGTTTTCTACAGTAATGTTATCTACAGTAATGTTGTCTACAGTGTTTTATCATTGGTTAAAAATAGAGTTCTGTACCATTCCATTAGTCCAATGACTTGTCCAATTAAACATTGTCAATTTAAAGCAACTGATAACTCGTAACTTTTTATGGCTTCCTCTTTAGGCCTAAAAATCAGCAGTTGTCATCCATACATCTCAGCAGTTGTCATACACATATATCATACAGACAAAGACGGTGTTGTTCCAATAAGAAGTGTACAAGAAAGATCCTCTATTGTTCTTGGAAATAAGAAATTGAAAAAGAACACTAAAGTATGTGTGTGTGTGTGGGGGGGGGGGGGGGTTCTGATGACGTAGTTAGGTCAGTTCTGTTCAAGGGGGTCTTGTGACGTAGTTAGGTCAGTTCTGTTCAAGGGGGTCTTGTGACGTAGTTAGGTGAGTTCTTTTCAAAGGGTCTGGTGACGAAGTCAGTTCTGTTCAAGGGGTCTGGTGACGTAGTTAGGACAGTTCTGTTCAAGGGGCTCTGGTGACGTATTTAGGTCAGTTATGTTGAGGCTCAGCCAAGACTTTAACACAGCGGTTCTCAAACTGTGGGTCGCGACCCCTTTGGGGGTCAAACGAACCTTCACCGGGGGTTGCCTAAGACCATCGGAAAACACGTATACTCTACAGTTATGAATTAGCAACGAAGATCATTTTGTCGTTGGGGGTTGCCACAACATAAAGAACTGGAGTAAGGGGTCGCGGCATTAGGAAGGTTGAGAACCACTGCTTTAACATCTCCCCTCCACACAAAAAAATGACGACCACTTCCTGTTTTGTTCACAGACATTATTATGATCCTATCGCTTAAACTTTAAACCAACTAGCCTACTGTGATATGACTGATGCCCTTAGCTTAAAGTGATATCACTGATGCCCTTATTCCTTTATGGTATGGCATCTTTCGGTCTTCGAGAGACGATAGATTTATCTTTTCTGATTGCAGCTCTTGGTGTGGCTAGTGAGACCGATCCTCGAGTGGCAGTCTCTTTTGCATGTCCCACACACGAATGCGGTGGAGCAGTGTTTTCTGGCCTTTCTCTGCGCTCTCTTTACAGCTGCTTCCGCCCTGTAGAGCTCCTCGGCACGTAGTGATCCTGCCTTCATGATGCCCTTATTCCTTTATACTCTGGCGTCAATTCATCAGGTGATACCATGTTTTGATGTCAATTCAGCAGGTGATACCATGTTTTGATGTCAATTCAGCAGGTGATACCATGTTTTGATGTCAATTCAGCAGGTGATACCATGTTTTGATGTCAATTCAGCAGGTGATACCATGCTTTGATGTCAATTCAGCAGGTGATACCATGTTTTGATGTCAATTCAGCAGGTGATACCATGCTTTGATGTCAATTCTGCAGGTGATACCATGCTTTGATGTCAATTCTGCAGGTGATACCATGCTTTGATGTCCATTCAGCAGGTGATACCATGCTTTGATGTCAATTCAGCAGGTGATACCATGCTTTGATGTCAATTCAGCAGGTGATACCATGCTTTGATGTCAATTCAGCAGGTGATACCATGATTTGATGTCAATTCAGCAGGTGATACCATGATTTGATGTCAATTCAGCAGGTGATACCATGCTTTGAGTCACTGATCTTGAAAATGGAAGAACAGCAAATTTGTGCATATAATACATTTTCGGCGTGGTGCTCAGCAAAGCTATTAATAAATCAAAACTATTGACAAATCAAAATTATTGATAAATCAAAACTATTGATAAATCAAAACTATTGATAAATCAAAACTATCAATTAAAATAACTATTATTGAGAACATGCGCAACTCTTCACAGTTCACGAAAGATTGTTTTTTACACAAAATTGGAGCATATGACAAACTTGAACAAAAAAAAATAGTTTTCGTTTTTCCAATAGTTCTTAAAAGAACCGTTTAATCTTCATCTTCTGTTCTCTTCTACCGGAGAGTCCTCGTGGGGTCTGTTTAATGATAAGTAATATTTAGTGATGTACTGTCAGTTAGACTTTACCTATTCATTATGAAGAACACATTCCTGGTCATGACAATACAATAATTGATATAAGTTGTAAGTACAAGCATTGCATATAGCACTCAACTAACAACTGTGTGTTCAACTGCGAAGCCGACAAGTACTTTATTGTTTAATAAAGACATTTGTCTGGGGAAAAAAAAGGGGGGGGGGGTATTTGCAAAGGGCCTCAAAATTTAATTAGAATAGGGCCTCCAGCTAAATGATTCTGGCTATTTTTAGAACAGCGTTCGCTCAGAGCGGCACCTTTTATAAAAATTTGTGGTAGCCGTTTCCTGGCTTGCCACGGGCGCCGCATTTCCTCGGCACACCCCTGCACCTATATACCGGTTTAGAAGGGAAAAAAAGTACGTCTACTAAACTATTTAATTTTTGAATAACGAGAAGAACTAATCCTTTTTTGAAAAAAAAACTTTATTTTGGGTCACGATTCCCAAACAACAGAATGTGATACATCCAGATCTTTGAACATTTATTCTTAAAATCTAACCATTTCTTTGAACATTTATTCTTATAATCTAACCACGTCTTTGAACATTTATTCTTATAATCTAAACATTTCTTTGAGCATTTATTCTTATAATCTAACCATGTCTTTGAACATTTATTCTTATAATCTAACCACGTCTTTGTCATGAAACACATAGCTGAATATTGGCTTCAAAATGTTTATTTCATCTTGGCCAAACATCCTCACAATTTACTTATGACTGGTCTGTGTCAGCTGCCACCAGACGTAGATCCGTTATTAGTGTGTTAACTCTTGAGCCAAGTTTAATAGGGTCAAATTTCCCTCATCGTTAGCCGATACGGACTGGATTTACGGCTTAATGGTGGCGATGGATAGCTCGTTATGGCGAGGACAGGAGGGATAACTATGACAAGAGGATGGCCAGAGTAGAGGGGAGGCAGGGTGGCGCTTGGAAGAGGGGCTGTGAAGGAGGCGAGCGGGGGAGAGAAAGGGGAGGGGGTATCATTGTGTGGTAATATTGCAGAATTATAGTATGGAAAATTTATTGGGGGCCATGGTGATCTGGTCAATTACGCCTGGGTAGAAGAGGGGCAGGAAGGGGTGACAACAAGAGATAGTGAGGTAAGGTAGTGGGGCAATGTAGTAAGGCGAGGTAGTGTGGCAATGTAATGGATTGAGGCAATGCAATGAAGCAAGGTAGTGATCAAAATGTACAAGAAATACAATTATTTTTGAATTTTATCTACAAAACATTAGGAGATTAATAGAAAGAAGTCCATTCATCATTAGTCTCATTCACGGTACCTATGACTAGGTCCACCTTTCACTAGCTCCACCTATCACTAGGTCAACCTGTCCATAGGTCCACCTATCTGGCCAGATCCACCCATTTATCATTCTCCATCACTAGGTCCACCTATCCATCCAGATCCTCCCATGTATCATTCTAACTCCACTCATATATGAATGGATAAGACTAGGTCCACTCCTCTATTATACTAGGCCCAGTCATAAAGTTCCAAATGTAAATCTCCAACAAAACTAACAATAACATGACACAATTGTTGCTGACACAAAAAAAACACTAGAAAAGAACTGGATCAACTGGATCATTTATTCTATATATTATCATCATAATATTAATGTAAACAGTATAACAGTGAAGATGGGTCAGCTGGGTACATCGGGTCAGCTGGGTACAGCATCAACTTTTGTCTTCTTGCCTCCTCCTTCCTTCTTCCCAGGGTGAGGTGGTCTTTTCACATTACACTGGTTTTTGAAATCATCTTGAAAGTTGGTCTTCCACAGAAAGGGAAACAAATCCATGGAGAGCGGGGGTGCTGAGAACAAGTCAAAATTGTTTCTTAGTTCATCACTGTTAATTGGTCAGTTTCATCAACGGGAAACATCAAAACATTATTTTTTTCCCTTTTAGACACAAATTGATAAACTGTTAAAGTTAATCAACAATTTTCTCCAAAACTGAATTAAAAAGTGTATTTATTTTGTAGGTAAAAACCAGCCGTCGCGGATATTATTATGAATGTGTGGCGGATATTATTATGAATAAGTGAACCACTGATGGCAGACAATGAATATGGTGAATATTCTATATTCATGTGCAGAGTAGCAAAAAGTAATGGGAAATATAAAGACTGACCAATCAGAGTGTTTGATTTGGTCAAGTGAGAGTTGGTAGCCATGATAGAGAACTGTGAATGCAGACCTGTTTACCTTCAAACTCTTAAAATCGTACAATATCATCACAGAATCGTTCATTATATTATCTTAATAGTTAAAAATAAACATATATTATATATAAAGTATACACCTCAAAATCGTACATTGTACGCCAAATTGTAAGAGTAAACAGGTCTGTGAATGTAGATCATGATTTTGTACATACCATAGTGAAGTGAAAGGAGATGTTGTGAATATATTACAGAAATAGCAATTTAAGTGAAGTGTTTCAAAGTGTATATTTGATTTCTGTTCAATCATATAGATATAGCTATTTATTCATCTTTTGATCATTATGAACGTTGGAATTAAAACAGTCACATGATTGAGCTGGCAATGTCTCCACTATTATTTATAACAGTGACACCAGCTAAATAATGAAATACAAGGTGAATATAGCCCGAAGATATATTTGTATAGACATTGAGATTTTAACAAAAAAAAAAAAAATTCTTTGCCAAACTATTAATTTTGTGTTTTTTGCATCACAAATATATAGGTCAATTATTTCAGAACTAGCCTAGGGCCACACACAAAAAATGACTTTTGGCAATGGTGCTCTTGAAAAAAAAGAGGTTTAGCAACCTCTAATCTAAGCAATCCCCGTTGTTGCTGATGAAGCTCTGGTTCCACACCCATTAGAAACATTATTTACCAATTATTACTAATTATTAACCACACATTACCTAAAATTAACCCCAAGGTCCCAGGATCAAATTTTAGCTAAAATAAACCCCAAGGTCTCAGGATCAAATTTTACCTAAAATAAACCCCAAGGTCCCAGGATCAAATTTTAACTAAAATAAACACCAAGGTCCCAGGATCAAATATTACCTAAAATAAACCCCAAGGTCCCAGGATCAAATATTACCTAAGATAAACCCCAAGGTCCCAGGATCAAATTTTACCTAAAATAAACCCCAAGGTCCCAGGATCAAATATTACCTAAAATAAATCCCAAGGTCCCAGGATCAAATATTACCTAAAATAAACCCCAAGGTCTCAGGATCAAATATTACCTAAAATAAACCCCAAGGTCTCAAGATCAAATATTACCCAAAAAAAAACCCAAGGTCCCAGGAACAAATATTACCTAAGATAAACCCCAAGGTCTCAGGATCAAATTTTACCTAAAATAAACCCAAGGTCCGAGGATCAAATATTACCTAAAATAAACCCAAGGTCTCAGGATCAAATATTACCTAAAATAAACCCCAAGGTCTCAGGATCAAATATTACCTAAAACAAACCCCAAGGTCTCAGGATCAAATTTTACCTAAAATAAACCCCAAGGTCCCAGGATCAAATATTACTTAAGATAAACCCCAAGGTCTCAGGATCAAATTTTACCTAAAATAAACCCCAAGGTCCCAGGATCAAATATTATCTAAGATAAACCCCAAGGTCCCAGGATCAAATATTACCTAAGATATACCCCAAGGTCCCAGGATAAAATATTACCTAAAATAAACCCCAAGGTCCCAGGATCAAATATTACCTAAGATAAACCCCAAGGTCCCAGGATCAAATATTACCTAAAATAAACCCCAAGGTCCCAGGATCAAATATTACCTAAAATAAACCCCTAGGTCCCGGGATCAAATATTACCTAAAATAAAACCCAAGGTCTCAGGATCAAATATTACCTAAGATAAACCCAGAGGTCCCAGGATCAAATATTACCTAAGATAAACCCACAAGGTCCCAGGATCAAATATTACCTAAGATAAACCCACAAGGTCCCAGGATCAAATATTACCTAAAATAAACCCTAAGGTCTCAGGATAAAATATTACCTAAAATAAACCCCAAGGTCTCAGGATCAAATATTACCTAAAATGAACCCCAAGGTCACAGGACCAAATTTTACCTAAAATAAACCCCAAGGTCCCAAGATTGAATGACAAGGTCAAAGACTAAACACTAACACTGATGACCCACAAGGTTGTAAAATGGGCTTTTATTTGGCATGTATTTATATAAACCCACCTTTGAATAGCTCGGGTTTACTGGACAGTGTCTGTATGATTTTGTTCTCTTTACAGTCAGCTTCCACTTCAGACAGCTAAGAAATTATAAAAGAGAAATCATATATTCATTATGGCAATCAATTTACATTAAAAAAAAAACATTAACATGACTCTAAAATATTTGTCTAACATAAGTTTTAAATTTAAAAAAAATAATTTCCTCCACAATTTAGCCTGGGAAAGTTTTTTGATGACCAACATGGCCACATTTATGGCCAACATGGCCACATTTTTGGTTTAGTTTAGTGTTGTTGATTCCCAAGTCATGAGAGGATGACAAGGAGTGTGAATGAGTTTTGTTTTCTTCCCATTACAATTAGACTCTACTACCTGACATTACAATCACAACAGCCCATCCCATTCAAGCTGATTACAAAGCCAATATTACAGTCACCAACCCTGTCAAACACACCATAGCCTGAAACAAGAGGAATAACAACACTCCCGTCCCTAGAAACTGCTGCGGATCCAAATAATGATTTAAAACGCAGCTGACCTCATTCCACCAGTATATTTTGTACACCCGTCCCAACATACCTTGACGTCACCGCCATCTTGTTCTATCCTGTAAGCTGACAACTTGAGGGTGTCCTCAGTCTGTCTCATAATCCAAAGCACACACTGGCTAACAGACAAACAGGCAACGTTTTCTTGAAGGCTGTACAATGTGACAAATTGTAATGATGGCTGGCCACTAATTTGGCCCTTGCTTAATCTGAAAACTAGAATATGCCTGGACCTGCAAAGCAAAAATGTCATGTGAACAAGAAAACATTAAGCAATTAGATTTTTATTAATTAAATAAAATTATTTCCTTGTAATTTCCAGATAAAATGTTTACAGATACCATTTGACATTAAAATTATTTTTGTTGGCACAAATCAAAATGGAACTACCTGTATATGGAGACAAAGAGAAGACGGCACTTGGGGCAAAAAGTTATCTGCTGGATTGCGTGTTGGCCGCTAGCTCTCTTAGTCGGTGGGTTTCTTTGTTGTTGGGGGCCTTCCTCCCCTGATGGTGTCTGGTCGACATCTACAACATCTGCAACAGAATATAAATGTAACTTTTAGATACCGGTAAACACTGGCCGACATCTACAGCATCTGCAACAGAATATAAATGTAACTTTTAGATACCGGTAAACACTGGCCGACATCTACAACATCTGCAACAGAATATAAATGTAACTTTTAGATACCGGTAAACACTGGCCGACATCTACAACATCTGCAACAGAATATAAATGTAACTTTTAGATACCGGTAAACACTGGCCGACATCTACAACATCTGCAACAGAATATAAATGTAACTTTTAGATACCGGTAAACACTGGCCGACATCTACAACATCTGCAACAGAATATAAATGTAACTTTTAGATACCGGTAAACACTGGCCGACATCTACAGCATCTGCAACAGAATATAAATGTAACTTTTAGATACCGGTAAACACTGGCCGACATCTACAACATCTGCAACAGAATATAAATGTAACTTTTAGATACCGGTAAACAAAGCTTCAATCACATAATAAAATAGGAAAATAAAATAGAAGGTGTGTTATTTAATAGAAGTTATATTTATTTACAGACTGTACAATGGAACCCAGACAAACGTGCGAATTTGAATATTTTGTACGGTCATGATGTGGCTCCCAATTTTTTAAACATTTATTTTAAATGAAATGTATGAGGGGAAAAAAAGATAAGAATGTAAAGAAATATACAACATGTACACCAAAGTAAAAAAATCCATTCCAACTAGTCCAATTTGAACAACACACAGCACACAAGAGATGAAAAAAATGTGATTTTTAAAATCTCTTTACTTAATAAAAATCCCTGTCATATTCACATGGTGTATTGTAAAAGCCAGCAACTATCCCGTTGTAGCTAGATCTACTTTACCAGCATGTAAAATAATAAAAACGTATCTCTAAAATTATTTTCATTGGAAATCTATTTCAGCCTTAGATTTGTACAGAAGGTCTTAAATTTTTTATCCCACATCTGTTTATTATTTTAACTTTATAATTCAATTTATTTAGCCGAGAGGGTCTTCTTAAATAAATACAAGCAGCTGTCATGTTTATGGGGCTTTTGCTGGCAAAAGAAGAAAGATTGTATGTTTTACCTCCCTTTACACATTTCTGCATTTGACTTACATTGAAATCAAGACAATTGCAGTTCAGCCATTTTATAGTAAATTTTGTTAAGAAACATCCCCACCCCCCTCCACAAACTACTTTAAATTAATTGCATTAAACAAAACTAATTGTTAAGACAGCTTGATGAATGAGTTTGTATCGTTTAATTTGGTAGATATGACTTATGTTGTATAGGGCATGGAAATCAAATGGGATCTAAAATACACTGGCCAGAATGCACAGCTCTGATGCCTGCATTTGACATTTTCACACCATTTTGTTTTGATTGCATCTTTAAAAGACATAGCAGTAACTGAAACTTAATTTTACACAGCAGTCTACCAATCCACCTCACGATATTTTCTTCACAAGCCATTGTCAAAGTTATTTGTCATTCTATTCATTGAGACAGAGGATAACCATCCCATTCTTTTGACATATTATTTTTTTAAGAGATTTTTAAGACATACAAGTTTTATAAAAATAATAATTTTCATTATAAATGAGTGGTGGTGGTGGTTGGGGGTGGGGGGAAGAAATGCCACAAGATTTATTGGTAGTTTTTAAATTCTGCAAATTTAATTTTGAATTTATAATAAGAATTTAATTTCAGTAATTGTAAAAAAGTTCCAACTATTATTGGGGAAGCCAAAAGTATCAGTAGGTGTTTTATTATTATTTTTTTACATTACTTACTGTTCTGATGTGACATTGTTAACAAGAGAAAACTAAGTTTTTAGTACTTGAAAAAAAAAAAAAAAACCCAAAAAAACCAAACCATTTCTCTGGGCCGAGTGTGTTATCATATTTTTGCTAATGCTTTGGAGATAGTATAAGAGTGTTTGCAAAGCAATGGTAGAAGAGTTAAGTCAATGTACATAATATTGTTTGTGTGTGTATGGAAGGGTTAGGTGCTGTGGATGTAATATAAGGATGGCCTCTTACCTTCAGGTATATGAGCCAGAACACTTGTCTTATGGTATTCTTTGCCATCAAGCCCCCAGAGGCGGACAGTTGAATCCTGTGTTCAGATCATAAAACACAAACATCATTATATAAATTTGAAAGTCGAGTTCTAATGAAGAAAACGTGGCATTGTGATTTAATTTAAGACCATTTAAAAATATTTATTTTTTCCACCTGAAAATCAAATAATGAAAAGACCTGCTAGGATCATTACAAATATTTAAATTGATTTAAATTTTGAAATTTATCAAAGGACAAAATGTCTGCCACTATACCATCTCAGTAACAATAAAGTTTATAGTTAGGGGATCTGTTGTACATTTTATTGTTCTAAAACTACTTGCAGTTCACAACTACTGTTTAATCCATTCATATTTTCTATATACAAATTTGCAACCATTTCTATGCGTCTAAATTCAGCTTTATAGGTTGATGGAAAGTGGGTCAAATAGCCGTCCAAAGATTTTGACACCCTACCACCCACAAACAAAAGCAAAGTTAATATTTAGGATTTAAAAAGCGTGAGGCAACCATGAATTCAATGCTCTTTGTTTCAGCTTAATTGTAGATCAAGGAGTGGGTCAAAATTGAGAAGCACGATATAGGTCATTCAAGGGTAAGTGGAAGTCATTGGTGACCTACTGATCATGAAGGGTTTAATTTTCATAGGGGCTGGGTAAGAGAACAAAGTTTCAGCTCAAATGAACAACAGGAAGTGGGTCGAAAACTGAGATGCAAGATTCCAGCACAAACAGCAACCTAATAACAAGCGTATATAAAAGGAGTAAAATATGTTTGTTTAATTAATAAAACACATAAATATCCCCCCACTTGTATAACTTTTTGTTCATTGAATGACCTACTTCTCCAATCCCATTACATATTACATAGACTGATACCTTAACCCTGAGCCAGAAAGAATGACCTACTTCTCCCATCCCCTCTATAACATCTTACATAGACTCATACCTTACCCCTGAGCCAGAAAGAATGACCTTTAGCTCCTCATCATAAGCCAAAGTTACCACAAACCTGAAATATAGAAAGAAGAGATTTAAACAAAACAATCTAAATTTCTTAAATAATTTGACAGAAACCAACATTGAAATATACACAGCTTGATTAAATCTTAAATGAAACTATCATTGTCTCTAACATATCTCATTAAATATAACAGGAATATTTTAAACAATTTTGTACCAAAGTTTATTTATTAAGCTTCCGAGTATTCCCTCTTGTCATCACCAAGAATTGCCCCCCCCCCCCCCCCCCCCAAGTTTTTCCTTCCAGCATGCACCAAAAATAACATTACTGAAATTCCTGAATCTATAACGCTCTGCCAACAGTGCCCTCTGCCAACAGTGCCCTCTGTCAACTGTGCATATCTCCAGTCCTCAATGATCACAGTAGTCTAAATGAAAATATGTTTGATGGGTAGTTGGAAATTGGTCTCACAATGGAGGAAGATGTATTCATAGTTGACCATTATTTTCGCTCATAAGTAAGTTGTTGTTGTCAATGGGCACAGAGTTTTAAAAAGTTGTCAGATCAATGGCTAGATATACTTAATGAGATGGCACAAATTAACACAGTGTTCTGCCATCTGTTGAAGTGTACAGGAATAGGAAAGTCTGGTTGACCTGAACTGTTTTCATTAGAGAATCATGCACGTGTTCTCCAGCTGGTGCTGTGTTCGACCTCTTATTCGACGAAATAAAAGTGAAATCCTTGTTCGCAGATTGTTTAAGGGCATAGGAGCATTTCTGTACCGATTACAGGCTGGATATACTGGCTGGAAAATTAGGAATGTGTGGTCTCAGACGAAAGTCAAATTCACTTAATGGTCTATTAGATCTCACCTTCTGTTGAAAGATAATCTTCCAAAGACTGCAACATTTCTTAACAATGTACTGCTCATAATTGTGTTACTTGGTGCTGTCTTCTTTAAACTACTTCGGAATTGATCTGCCACCATTTTCATACACAGTCCCCATTCACGACCATTCACATATATACAAAAATAAGGATAAACTTGGAATACTCCTATTAAGAGACCCATTTCCAAATACAACTGCCCAACATATCTGGGAACACGTGGCTACTGACGCTATGCACCGTTGACAAACGCATATATGCTATCAAGATGCTGGATTTTCAGTACTGTTGGCACATGCTGTATAGTGCATTAAAAATATTAAGACTATGGTAAACAAAGATATTGTGCTTAATCTTATGTTTCTGTTTGCGAGTTGGTGGCAGATGTGAGATGGAAAACCTTTTTAAATGAGTGAATGTGAGAAGGGAGGTCATTTCAGTTGAACAAACTAAAAAGGCAAGGCAAGGCAACAATCTGCATAGACAAGGAAAGGCAACATTCTTCTACAAAGATTTGTTATTTGATTGGAGAAGGTGTAACTTTATTATTACAACTATATGAATATGTATTTACATTTGATAGAATTCCAATGACTTCTATTGCAGTGATTCAGTGCCCCTATTTCACCACAAAAAGTTTTTAAATCTCCAAACTCTTTTCAATCTTAAAAGAGTATCAATGTAAATTTGAGCATATGGATTCATTGAAGATTTTAAAGTTTCTTTTTCAAGAGATCTACCCACTCATAATATACTGAACTCCCTAGCACATTCACGTTATTATATGATGTCTACCTAGGACACTCTTATTATTATAAGATTTATCACTAGGCACCCTAGGACTATCACATTATTATCCCTAGTCCTACATATTAAGGGGAAAGGCATTTAAAGCACACACTTGGCAGGGCATGGATGGAGAAACGCTCCTGGCAATGTTATAGAAACTAAAAAATATAGGCCTCTCTAGTGCAGTGCACAACATACCTAGACCCTTCCCAAATTTCTGTAGCCCACCTAGACCCTTCCCATGTTTCCATAGTACTTTTCAAAAACAAATCAGCCCAATAAATTAAGATTAAAGTATTAGCATATAAAAATTATTTTAAAAAAAATATTTTTTACGAATAACATGTTTGACCATTTCAAAAAAATCTAATGAAAGAATGACGGTACCCTCGGTCTGAGGCTTAGTTTGTTTTTGGTTTTTATTTATTGGTAGGTTGTCTCGATTGAGGAAACAATTTTTAAACAACAAAAATTGAACAATCAACACAACAAATGGACTACGATTTATTGATTGTTTTGTCACGTGATACGTGTAAAAACGAGTAAGACTTCCGGGAGGCTGTCTGCAACACACTAGTCGCTCACAAATTTTTCTTCAAACAACTTTCTTCCTTTAATCATAACTGAATTATAATTATTGTCACATTTAATGAATGTCATTTAAAGACGTATATGTTGTGGTGTGTCTCATCAATCGAATGTACACTTTCAGATGCTTAATTGTAAGTAGTAAATACTTTTCAAAATAAACATAAGTTAAGCCTTGCCTTGAAGAGTGAGTTCATGCTCATACTGCATGCCTAAAATCAAACCTTATACTGCTAAATAATTTTCAAAACATCTGTCGCATGGATTAATTTAAAATCCAAGGCAATGAGAATAACATTATAATAGGATTACAGCCCGGGTTGCATTTCTTCCAGTGTTATGCTGAACTAAGATGTGACCCGCGGCTAGAAGATGGCCATTTCATACGAAAATCTAACAGCGATTGCTGCGAAGGGACGTGGCCAGGTTTCTGCAGCGATGGCGATGATAACTATGCCCGGAAAGCTAATACCGAAAATGATCTCAGCTAATTATTATTTTTTAAATTCATAGGAGAAGCGCCTGATATAAAGTACTGAAATTAATACGTCAGGAACATTTTTCTCAATGTTTTGCTGTAGGGGATACAGACACATTGAAATGTTTTAATGCATTTATCTCCATCTTTATAAAGTCTAATATAAATGCAGCGGCCACTTGCTCAAAATGTTGGCAGTCTGCAGAATTAGTTAAGCAGAACCCAATAGGCCAGTGGTTCTCAACCTTCCTAATGCCACGACCCTTTTATACAGTTCCTCGCGTTGTGGCGACCCCTAGCCACAACAATTATTTTCTTTGCCACTTCATAACTGTAGAGCATATGTGTTTTCAGATGGTCTTGGGCGACCCTTTGGAAAGGGGTCGCGACCCACAGGTTGAGAACAGCTGCAATAGGCTTACGATCCAAATGATCTAACGATGTACTTTCTATTTTATTAAGATATAATATAAATTTATAATTCTTACATCATTTATAGCATGTGTTAAACTTTAAATAATGCGTTCTAAAACACTTATGAATGTGGTATATATTGCACCAGGGGCGTCAATCACCCCTTTGAGTGGTGGAGGAAAACCAGCCTTGCCCTCCCCCCAGATTTGTAGCAATCCTTCCCAACTATCATGTGTAGACGTCGCTGATTCGCATGTCGAACATTGCGTTATTAGCCTTGTTGAGTATTAATACAATACAAACTGAGACTGATCAACATGGTTTGTACGTGCGGTGTGTACATGCGGTGTGTACATGCAATGTGTACATGTGGTGTGTACATGCGGTGTGTACATGTGGTGCATACATGGCGAATGAAATGATTATAGTTTCTTTTGAAAACTTATCTTTATCATTCAGCATAGAAGTAATTTTTTTTTTACAAATATAAAATATAATCTATTAAACGACTTGATACGAAACTGTAGCTTTTATTCTTGAAAAAGTAAACTACATTCAAATGACGTCATTCAATTAACATTCAAATGACGTGATTTAATGAATAGTCAAATGACGTCATTCAAATAACATTCAAATGACGTGATTTTATGAATAGTCAAATGACGTCATTCAATTAACATTCAAATGACGTGATTTAATCAACAATCTAATGACGTGATCTAATCAATAATCAAATGACGTGATTTAATCAACAATCTAATGACGTGATCTAATCAATAATCAAATGACGTGATTTAATCAACAATCTAATGACGTGATCTAATCAATAATCAAATGATGTCATTCAATTAACATTCAAATGACGTGATTTAATCAATAAACAAATGATGGCATTTAATAAAAAAATCAAATGACATGATTTAATCAATAATCAAATGATTTAGTTCAATCAATAAATCAAATGACGTGATTTAAGAAACAAAGATCTGCATAAATTTAAAAAAAAACAACAGAGTTGTCGGAATGTTTCATTGTACCAATGGTATCCAGCTACGGGCCTCCATCGCCGGGTTTGAGTTCAGAGTTTCCTTCCCTTAGAGCTGGTGATGCTTTTGCTTGACTGGGCTTTTGTGGGGATTGAGCTCCAGACTTGATATTTGCTCAGTTTAGACCACTCGGCCACCCAGCATCCACAAACAAAAATAACAGCGGCATATCAATAGATATAATTATTTACGTAAGACTTTCACTATCGCCTTCCTACTGAGTGTGGCTCAGGCAGTAAGCCTCTCTATTGTATATAACACTATATGCTACTTACTGTGTGTGGCCCAGACAGTAAGCCTCTATGTTGTAGGCATCAGGGTAGCGACTTATTCGAATCTTTTCATCTCTGTCACTGGTCAAGACCAACGAATCATTGTCCACCAACAACTGAGAACAAAGGAGGGAGAGGTATTTATATGACGAGTGTGTGTGAGTGGCCGGGTGGGTGGGTGTGTGGTGGTGTTTGTGAAGAGGAGAATTGAAATAACCTTAACTAAAGGAAACAAATCTTAAACTGAATAGCGAGCCGATAATCCCGGAGCATACGGTCAAAGGTATACTGAGGTCAAGTACTGAAAATTAAGTATTACAGTCAGTGGGCACGCCTTATGATGGGCGAATGGTAAGAAGGGCGCCATTCTTTTCTCGAGATTGAAACCAGGGTTTCTAAACCGCTGGGGGTTGGGGGAGGGTGGGGGGAGCGCGTCCAGGAATAGTCGAAAGACCCAGAAAATCATATTTATTTGAATTTTTTAAACCAGCAGCAGGTGTTTTTCATTTGAATTTGATTTTCGCCTTACTTGTGTAAGAGCTTATTTTGTTGGCTTCTTGGAAGTTAATTTAAAAACGAAAACTGTCACAGCTGAATAACTTGAATTTATTTATTTTAATACAATACAATATATACGGGGGAGGGGGAAAATTATGAAATCGAGAGTGGGGGAGGTGCAGCAAAAAAATGTAAAGAGCCCCTGGTTTGAACATTTGGGAGGTCATAAGAAGAATCCATCAACTAGTTTATCCATCTCCTTTTGAAATTAATTTAATGAGAAATATGACATAAATATTTGTAAAAAAAAAATATGCTGTCACCATTGATTGATTGGTTGATTGGATACTTCTATAGCGCTGGTATCCATGCTACTTTAGCATGCTCAATGCGCTCTGGTTTCCTCAAATCTATTTAAACAAAAAAGTCTTTAAATGTTTCCCTAAATGATTTTCTATCCTTGTATTTACCATCTTCTGATAGCGAATGGTTTAGTTAAACTGTAGTGCCCGGAGTGTCTGACACATTAGTTATGGATGAAGATTGTCATATAATGATTAAAATGTTAAAAAATATCATAATCATTCCATTGCTTAACGTTTTTAGCGCATTATTAAAGTGGCTACGCAAGACACGTAAAACACCAATGAATGTTGAACAAAAATGGTGGATTACACAACGTTACTATAAATGACTATACAATTTATAGGACCAGCGTACTACGAATTTGATAAGTATTATTATAAAGCTTTGGACTCCAAGGTCGGAAAGGCCAAAACTTAGTAACATACATAAATTGTCCATATTGTGGAATTGTGTAATGTCACGATAGCCTTCGTAATAGGGTCACGCCTATCTTTTTGAGGACCTCTGCTCTGTTGACTGCAAATGATAAACGGAAAAACTTACCACATCCAACAACATAGAGAGGTGGCCCAACAGCAGAGTTCCCCATGTACACATCTCATCATCCTCTATGGAACTGTCTTCTCTACAGGTGGTCGTGTCTTGAGGCACCTGGACAGGGAACTTGTATACGTCACCTGACTTGTCGGCCACAATGACGTCACGACTGTCCTTTGTAAACGTGACGCGTGTGCATCGTCTGCTGACACGTCTGGAAAAAATAACAAAAAATAAAACAAGATGAGATGTATGACGGCATACGTATTATAGATAACGTGACATGAAAAGACACGTGGTATGCTAACATTCATTAGATAACGTGACATGAAGACACACGTGGTATGCTAACATTCATTAGATAACGTGACATGAAGACACACGTGGTATGCTAACATTCATTAGATAACGTGACATGAAGACACACGTGGTATGCTGACATTCATTAGATAACGTGACATGAAGACACACGTGGTATGCTGACATTCATTAGATAACGTGACATGAAGACACACGTGGTATGCTGACATTCATTAGATAACGTGACATGAAGACACACGTGGTATGCTAACATTCTTTTGATAACGTGACATGAAGACACACGTGGTATGCTAACATTCATTAGATAACGTGACATGAAGACACACGTGGTATGCTGACATTCATTAGATAACGTGACATGAAGACACACATGGTATGCTGACATTCATTAGATAACGTGACATGAAGACACACGTGGTATGCTAACATTCATTAGATAACGTGACATGAAGACACACGTGGTATGCTAACATTCATTAGATAACGTGACATGAAGACACACGTGGTATGCTAACATTCATTAGATAACGTGACATGAAGACACACGTGGTATGCTAACATTCATTAGATAACGTGACATGAAGACACACGTGGCATGCTGACATTCATTAGATAACGTGACATGAAGACACACGTGGTATGCTAACATTCATTAGATAACGTGACATGAAGACACACGTGGTATGCTAACATTCATTAGATAACGTGACATGAAGACACACACAGTGGTATGCTAACATTCATTAGATAACGTGACATGAAGACACACATGGTATGCTACATTCATTAGATAACGTGACATGAAGACACACGTGGTATGCTAACATTCATTAGATAACGTGACATGAAGACACACGGCGAACCGCCGCTCCCCCCCCCCCCCCCCCCCATTTCCAACGCTACTGCACCAGTCATACCTGGGCCCAATCAAACAATGGAACTGTTCAAAAACTGTGAATGCACCACAGACAACATAAATGGTCGTTAAATATAATGAACGTGCTGCTCTTTCAAATATTGCGTTATTCCGAGAACTTTACATTTTTCCACCGTGAGAATTTTAAAAAAGAAATGGACCCAATTAATTTAAAGGAAATAAATATAATAATACTAATTTTTATAGCAAGAATCTGCGCGAGAAGAAGAAGAAAGGAATCTCATGGACGTAACCAGAAATATGGAAACAATTCGAATAATTTACATGTTTAAAAAAGTATCAGGTGTGGTGCAATAATAATCTCGTCTGCATGGATGAAAGGGACGTAATCGGCCGCAAAAGAAAATTATCGGCCTTGCGGTTGCGCAAGTGGACGGGTCCTGACATTAATTTCAGCTTTTATTTCCCATCCCTTTGGCCACGGATTTGATTTAATTATTATTATTTAATTTTTTTTTTGTTTTGAAAGTCTTTGATGAACTCCAACAATGGAAACATAATTGACATAATACCCAATGCAAAGACCCGGGTTTGGGGGGGGGGGGGGGGGGGTCATTGAATAAAATATACATGTGACATGTAGACTTTTTTTTTTTTTTTTACAGTTGGACCAAAGGGTTAGGGCAGTGGATCTCAACCTTCCTAATGCCGCGACCCCTTAAATACAGTTCCTCATAATTGGGCGACCCCAAACCACAATATCTTTTCGTCGCGACTTCATACCTGTTTAGTATATGCGTTTTCCAATGGTCTTCGGCGACCCCTGTGAAAGGGTTCTATCAAGATAATAAGCAGTGGTTCATAACCATGGCTCTATCAAGCTTAATAAGCAGTGGTTCATAACCAGGGGTCTATCAAGCTTAATAAGCAGTGGTTCATAACCAGGGCTCTATCAAGCTTAATAAGCAGTGGTTCATAATCAGGGCTCTATCAAGTTTAATAAGCAGTGGTTCACAATCAGGGCTCTATCAAGTTTAATAAGCAGTGGTTCATAATCAGGGCTCTATCAAGTTTAATAAGCAGTGGTTCATCATAATCAGGGCTCTATCAAGTTTAATAAGCAGTGGTTCATAACCAGGGCTCTATCAAGTTTAATAAGCAGTGGTTCATAATCAGGGCTCTATCAAGTTTAATAAGCAGTGGCTCATAATCAGGGCTCTATCAAGTTTAATAAGCAGTGGTTCATAACCAGGGCTCTATCAAGTTTAATAAGCAGTGGTTCATAATCAGGGCTATATCAAGTTTAATAAGCAGTGTTTCATAACCAGGGCTCTATCAAGTTTAATAAGCAGTGGTTCATAACCAGGGCTCTATCAAGTTTAATAAGCAGTGGTTCATAATCAGGGCTCTATCAAGCTTAATAAGCAGTGGTTCATAATCAGGGCTCTATCAAGTTTAATAAGCAGTGGTTCATAACCAGGGCTCTATCAAGTTTAATAAGCAGTGGTTCATAATCAGGGCTCTATCAAGTATAATAAGCAGTGGTTCATAACCAGGGCTCTATCAAGTTTAATAAGCAGTGGTTCATAACTAGGGCTCTATCAAGTTTAATAAGCAGTGGTTCATAACCAGGGCTCTATCAAGTTTAATAAGCAGTGGTTCACAATCAGGGCTCTATCAAGTTTAATAAGCGTTGTGTCGACCACGACTTCTTGTCCCAACGCCCCCATTTCAATGTTTTGATATTGACGTCACCTTTTAAATGTGTAGCCCTGTACCAACGCCGCCCCCTCCCTTGATTGGGAAAAGGTTATTTACGTTCGATTACTCTCTAATTTGTTCTAAAGAATTCTATCAGATGATGCAATATCTACTATTTCTTTTCTGGAGGTTTCAAAATTTCTCCCTAAAAATAAGCCGTCCGTTTTCCTTGCATGGACATATTTTTCTAATCTTCCTAGAAACGAGACATGTTAATGAGAACCTTTATCGCAGTCCAACACTTTTATAATTAGTTAATGAGAACCTTTATCGCAGTCCAACACTTTTATAATTAGTTAATGAGAACCTTTATCGCAGTCCAACGCTTTTATAATTAGTTAATGAGAACCTTTATCGCAGTCCAACACTTTTATAATTAGTTGATGAGAACCTTTATCGCAGTCCAACACTTTTATAATTAGTTAATGAGAACCTTTATCGCAGTCCAACACTTTTATAATTAGTTAATGAGAACCTTTATCGCAGTCCAACACTTTTATAATTAGTTAATGAGAACCTTTATCGCAGTCCAACACTTTTATAATTAGTTAATGAGAACATTTATCGCAGTCCAACACTTTTATAATTAGTTAATAATAACCTTTATCGCAGTCCAATAAGAACCTTACAAAAGTGTACCATTTGTTTCTGTGTGTATGTGTGTGTGTGCGCGCGCGCATTTTAATATGTGTATATTTCGAGGAGTATACCTTTTATCTTGGTGTGCTGTAAGATATTTGTTATTTCTGTATATTTGATTTTGTAAGTTTATATATATTTCAAAGTATACCGTAATTAAATTGAACATCGTTAGCATCACTAGCTTTGGTATAGTGTGTTCTGGTTTCCAGTCTTTTGTCAGGTATTGTTTATCAAAGGAGCCAAATCTTAAACTGATTAAATTTGCGAAACCATATAACGGCCAGTAACACCTTACTGAACACTACCGTTAAATCCTGCCGTACAGACCTACATTTCCATACAACACCACCGTTCAATCCTACCGTACAGTCTCACCTTACAATCCTACCATACAGTCCCACCTTACAATCCTGTCGTACAGCCCCACCTTACAATCCTACCGTACAGCCCCACCTTACAATCCTACCATACAGTCCCACCTTACAATCCTACCGTACAGTCCCACCTTACAATCCTGTCGTACAATCCTACCGTACAGTCCCACCTTACAATCCTACCGTACAGTCCCACCTTACAATCCTGTCGTACAATCCTGTCGTACAACCAGACCTTGCAATTAGTCCTTGAATCCCAACTAACAATGTTACCTAACAAGCCTGGTTTAAAATAAATGACGTCAGATGGGGATAGATAGGACACGAGTGATGAATGAGCTGAATCCTCAATCACCAAGTTCAAAGGATCCCTCCCACTCAACAAGTTCAAAGGATCCCTCCGAGTCAACAATTTCAAAGGATCCTTCCCACTCACCAAGTTCAATGGATCCCTCCCACTCACCAAGTTCAATGATCCCTCTCACTCAACAAGTTCAATGGATCCCTCCACTTCACCAAGTTCAAAGGACCCCTCCCACTCACCAAGTTCAAAGGATCCCTCCCACTCTCCAGGTTCAATGGATCCCTCCCACTCACCAAGTTCAAAAGATCCCTCTCACTCACCAAGTTCAAAAGATCCCTCCCACTCAACAAGTTCAAAGGATCCCTCCCACTCACCAAGTTCAAAAGATCCCTCTCACTCACCAAGTTTAACCGACTTAATCATCACACCCCCACCCCTGTTTGGCTGAAGACACTGGCTGTGATACTTGAGTTGTAAAGAAAAGATCTGATCTCATAGCAAGTCACGGGGTGTGTGTGCGACCTATCGCCGGACATAATAGAGCAATAGAAAGAAATGCTAGAATTGTCTAGTGGGGTATTGATGGTTATAGCTTTACGCTGACAACAACAATGGCGGCCTTTGTTCCGGACATCACCACCAAGATGGTTGTGGGGAGTGGGGGGGGGGGGTCGAAGCTCATGGGATAAAATTGATGAGAGTTCCTCCCGTTTCTTAAGGCAAATGTTTGAAGTTATAGTAACAGACATCGCTTACGGACGAATGAAGACGACAGCTTTAATGTAAAACAAATAGATTTCCCTTTGGGATCGTCATTAAAAAAATAATAATTCCGTAATAAAATTGAACAATTAAAGTCACCAGCACGTTCAACCCATTCGCATTTATATGTTTGGAGACATGTTAAAATCTCAAATAATAATTATTTCTCTCTCCCTCCCTCTCTCTCTCTCTCTCTCTCTCTCTCTCTGTGTGCATGCGTGCTGCGTGCGAGTGTGTTGTGTGCGTGTGTGGCTGCGTTCAATGAGCGCGTAAAAATAAAATTCCCAGACATAGTTTGTGTCTAGTAACTTAAGTAGATGGGAAGTTCACGCATTGTTAGGCAGGTTATTTCTAGTTTTGAATAAAGAACGAAGAAAATATCTGCCATCTTTCCCAAGGATGACCATTTAACTCGAATGTATTTATATAGTATGCCTGAACATTTTTTTTTGTTTAAAAAAAAGGGGGGGGGGATGTTTGAATTTTAAAAAGCGTCGCGCCGATGATCGTATGGCCACAATATCCCCAAATTACTGTGACTATTCTTAGAAAAATTACATCAAAATTCAGCTTGAAAATGCATCCCATTTTTAAAAAAAACCCAATTTTTTTTAAATTTCACGACGTGAGAGGTAACGAATACCGAACGAATCTGCGATGATTGTTGTCTTGCAGCTAACACATAGACAAATACCTTGCACCTAACACACAGACAAATACCTCGCAGCTAACACACAGACAAATACCTTGCCTTTTAAAAGCTAAAAATATGAAAGTAAAACCTTGCTTTAAATCTCCCGACAAGCGGACTACTCACTACACGAGTGTGAACAGACGTGAACAGGCGTGAACAGACGTGAACAGGCGTGAACGGACATGAACGGACGTGAACAGGCGTGAACGGATGTGAACGGGCGTGAACAGACGTGAAAAGGCGTGAACAGGCGTGAACAGCTTGCTGTTGTGGGGATAAGCCCAAAAACACATACGTCAGCCAATACGACACATAAAATATCTACAGATTGTTTTTATGAGATACATTTTGTTTTGCCCCTGAGTATCTGCCCCTGAGTATCTGCCCCCGAGTATCTGCCCCCGAGTATCTGCCCCCGAGTATCTGCCCCTGAGTATCTGCCCATTGGCCGAGAGCCCTCACACCAACGCTTTCCGTAGACAACGAGCGCAAAATGTGGAATAAAGTACCTCACTGAAACAACTTTGTGTGATGGTGGTTGGTGGGGATGGAGGTGGATAATCTCTCCCACCAACTTTGTGTGATGGTAGTTTGTTGGGATGGGGATGGGTGATCCTCCCACAGAGAGCTTGATTGCCTCTGTTCCTAACGAGCAGTAATTTTCTCCAGCACCACGTGACTAGCCGGTTAGCGGTCTGTCATTGCGGTGGATTATTTTTTTTTTAAAATTCGTCAATACCTGCGTGCTCTAATTATACATTTCACAGAAAACGGATTATTCCCTTCCTTGTCATGGTAATTAATTGAAAAATAAATAAAAATAATAATAATAAAAATAAACAACACCTAAAAAAACAAACTTGTTCGTATAAATCCTTTATATCGAGCATTGGGGGGGGGGGGGGGGGGGAGTCATGGCTGAAAATTGGACAATATATCCATACAAGTAACGCAATTTATAAAAATCCCATTTCGTGGTCCTACTCACTCCCACCCAAGGCCCACAACCGAACAGCGTTTACGCCGCAGATTTATTTCAACAACTATTTCAGAGAAAAAAAGATTATATTACGCACCAAACGCACTTGAGATAATTTTGTTTAAAGAATGCCATTTTGCGCCGATATCGGTAATTTTATGTCGTGAAATCAGTAGCATCATAACACCTTAATCACTCCCTTGAAAAACGGGAACAACTGATTTTTGGGGGCTGGGGTTGAAATTATGAAAGAATGTGTTGTCATCGGAAACGAGTGTTATGTGCCAAGTTTCGATAGGTTGACGGGAAGTGGGTCTGGAAAGTTTTTTTGCAAAACTAGATACACTGCACCTCGAATCAGTATGATATATCAGTAGAGCCACGGGTGTGCCATCACCAAACCCCTTTTGATCTTTGATTTTGTGTAATCAGGGGTCAGGAGTGTGTAGCCTCAGGGGTGTGCCGCCTAAATCTAGAGTTCAACCACTGTGGAACCAGGAGTGTGCCGCCTACAACTAGAGTTCCACTGTTGTGGAAGCAGGGGTGTGCCGTCTCAGGAGTGTGTCGCCTCAGGGATCTGCCGCCTAAATCTAGAGTTCAAAACTTTGTGGAACCAGGAGTGTCCCGCTTACGACTAGAGTTCCGCTGTTTCACAAAAAGGTAAATCATTTATTATGTAAGACATCTTCATTAGTTGTTTACCGCCCACGGGACTGGGTCTGCAACCGGGCAGTGACGTCACTGAACCCAAACCGTTACGCTTGACAATGTTTAAGCCCGCGGACAAGTACTTGAACAAACGAACCTGGGTTGTCCGGGGGGGGGGGGGGTTAAGAAAAAATTAGTCTGACAGTACCGCGAGCTAATTTACTGACAGTAATGAGACGTGATTAGATGGTAGGCATGCTGCTTGAGCTATGCAGGCTGTACGGGGACAACGCGGTGCTGGTACACTCACTGTGGTCAACCAACTAATGAGATGCTTACTGGGCAATCTTCTTCGGGTTGGGGAGGATATGGTGGAAGAATGACAACGTAGACTGATTGCAGAGTTTCAGTGCGCGTCTTAATGTGTGCGGGGTGGATGGGGATGGTCCTATCCCGTGGTACTTAATAACGAACAGGAAAAATATCATTAAGAAAAGGCCACATTTTACCTTTTCTGATCTAGCGTCGCATAGTCTCTTAGTCTCGGTATCTCATAGTGGTCGTTAATGTAGTGGTCGCCCCGAAGATTAACGCCAAGTTAACGAAGAAGCGCCCAAAGATATGGTACAAAAAAAGTAGACGCCCCGAAGATCGGACGCCAGGTTTACATCCATGGTCCAATAGACGCGTCCATTTTTCACAAATCGCTTCCAGTGTGCTCGGCCGCCTGGCATATTTCTAGACAGCCCGAGATAGATGGACAAGAAATGAACTTTATCTGAGCGATGTTATCGCTGGGGAGGCCGGGCCGTCGGGTGGAGATGCTGGTGTGGTCTCTCCACAGGTCGTGTTCGTGGTCGAGTGTGTTTGTTCCCGTGATCACGGCCAGGTGTCGTGTTACACGAGATAAGGACGAGATTAACTCGGACCTGGACGACAGGATGGAGAGACTGCGCTGGAAGGGAGAAGGTGTTTGTAAAGACGGAGTAGTGGAGTAAAACCAAATCTAACGGGTGTGGTATTTGATGGATAGAGGAAATCGAGCTAAAACCAGGAATATGATGACACTTACGGGTGAATGGATTGTAAAGACAATGAAATTTGCCATAAACCATATATAGAGGGATCAAGTAGTACAAATGAAAGGGATGAGTCATTGATGCCAAAAGTTATGTTTAAGAGGAAAAATTGCTACTAACTTAACTTAGTGAAGAGCTGGTGGTTGGGAGAGGTGATAAGATTAATGATGATACAGTCAAGTGTTAGATATTATCCTTCTATTTACGACTGAAACGAGAGCTCAGGGGGGTGGGGGTAGAGGCCAATTGAGGTGAACGTAGAGATATGTTAGAGGATGATTGATTGGTGACATTAAACACGGGAAAAAAAGGGGGGGGGGGGAATCTACGATGGAACGGGACACATGGGTAAACTCTAATATAAAAGAGACTCCGTCTTACGCTAGCTATATCTGGGCACGCCACGTACATCTCTGGAAAAGAAATCAGTGATATATCGACAGGGACGGGACATCAACAATGCTAAATCTCTCAATTGAACCTTCCATATTATCGTTTTGATACCGTATCCAGAAATTTGTGTGAAAGAAATTTCGTCGACGGAAAATTGATCGACGGAAGTTTGGTCGAACGGAAGTTTGATCGAATTTTATTTTCAGTTCAAACGATCAAATTTTGCGTCAAATTTCTTTTTGAACGCCATTATTTTGTTTTACTATATAGTATTAGTATATATTGCGTTCAAACAGAAATCTGACGAAAATTTGATCGTGAGAACTAACAAAAAAAAATTGACCTAACTTCAGTCGATCAATTTTCCGTCGACGAAATTTCGTTCAAACAAATTTCCGGTAACCTTTTAAAACAACATAATCCAGTACAGCATAATCGCGCTATAAGTCTTGCGAGCCAACCTTCAAACAACTATTAATAACAAGATGAAATGTTGGCGCTTTTAATTGAAATGATTTGGTCATGGAAATGGGGTGTTAACGTTTTTATTTTTTTGGGTGGGACGGAGTCTGGGTTATTATACATGTAAAGGGTCAGTGTTTACTTCTCCCGTCAGAGACTCTCTGCTAACTGAAAATGTCGCATTGGAGATGGCGTCGGTGGGCCGTCGAGCGCGAGCTCTTAATGCCCCCCCCCCGGCGCCCCCCACACAAGCCATCGCACTGAAGGTTTCCCCGACGTCAGCCCGTGCGGAAGGACGCCGGGAACTCCCCCATGCCTAGGGGGAGCCCGGTCGACTGTTGACGCTGCGTTTAAAGCGTCCGCAGTTCACTCTCCGTGGTCAGGACGGCTTTGCTTCCACTCCGGAGGATAAGTGTTGCGTTACCACCCCCCACCGCCCAAGGAGTCTTTCGGTCAGGACGTTAGTAGTGGCGGGACGAAACGGTTGCCTAGGAGCAGCTTTCTCACGGCCGCGTAGCTAACTCTCTGCTAACAAAACCTGGGATTACACTGTTCTATTGAATTTTATTTGAAGATCAATCGCACATTAAAGGAGGACACAAATAACCAGATATTCAAACTGTGGCAACGCTAATGGAAAATGTTAATTGACATTGTGTTAAAAAAAATACGTTGAAAACATGAAAAAATCTTGACCATAGTGAGTTTTGCGCCACTATCTTGACCATAGTGAAACGTGCACCACTATCTTGACCATAGTGAGACTTGCGCCACTATCTTGACCATAGTGAGACTTGCACCACTATCTTGACCATAGTGAGACTTGCACCACTATCTTGACCACAGTGAGACTTGCGCCAATATCTTGACCATAGTGAGACTTGCGCCACTATCCTGACCATAGTGAGACTTGTGCCACTATCTTGACCATAGTGAGACTTGCGCCACTATCTTGACCACAGTGAGACTTGCGCCACTATCTCGACCATAGTGAGGCTTGCACCACTATCTTGACCATAGTGAGACTTGCGCCACTATCTTGACCATAGTGACACTTGCGCCACTATCTTGACCATAGTGACACTTGCGCCACTATCTTAAACATAGTGAGACTTGCGCCACTATCTTGACCATAGTGAGACTTTCGCCACTATCTTCTAGCAACAGATAGCAGATCGAACATTTAGCAGCGATGGCGTCCGCAAATAATCAACGAAACAAACGGGCACTTGACTGTGGGAGAAAAGAAACGCCAATAAAAGAAGTACCCGAATCACTCCGCCGGTGGCCCGATGCTAAGCTGCGTCCATTTGCTTCAAAATCCCGATAAATTCCTTCTGACGCTAGACTGGGGGGGGGGGGGGTGTTAGGGGGCGGGTGTCCCCCTTTGACCGCCGGAACATATCGCTAGTTAGCAATGGGGCCACATCAAAAAGAAAGACTATCGTAGTATATAGTTGGTTTCTTCTATGTGTATTTTTCAGTTCATGGGGAGTTGCCCTTTACTTATAATTTTACATTTTTAGAGAAACGCTAAAAGTGAGATGTTCTAGTTACAATTTGAATGGGAGCTGAAAATTAGGAGCATTGCGTGCCTGTGACGAAATGAGGAGATGACGTCACTAGGGCGTGTTTTTACCCAAAAACATGGGAGATGAAGTCACCAGTGCGTGTTTTAACCCAAAACATTGGAGATGACATCACCAGTGCGTGAATTTACCAAAAACATAGGAGATGACGTCACTAGGGCGTGTTTTTACCCAAAACATTGGAGATGACATCACCAGTGCGTGAATTTACCAAAAACATGGGAGATGACATCACCAGTGCGTTAATTTACCAAAAACATGGGAGATGACGTCACCAGTGCGTGTTTTTTACCCAAAACATAGGAGAGGACGTCACCAGGGCGTGTTTTTTACCCAAAACATAGGAGAGGACGTCACTAGGGCGTGTTTTTACCCAAAACATAGGAAAGGACGTCACCAGGGCGTGTTTTTTACCCAAAACATAGGAGAGGACGTCAACCTTACTCTTTCCACGTGGCAACAGCCAACAATCAGAGATTGCTTGTACACTTGTCATTCAAGCGTATAACTTTTCATTGAACTCGCCTTGCTGATCTTTGCGTCACGAAGCATTCGCCGGACAGACCTTTAACTTTAAGATCTACAATCAAAATCCCAATCTCGTGTGTAACATCGCAGCTACCTAAACCATTACGGATATTAAGAGACCCGATAAATCTCATCTCATCAGTTGTATTATACAACTTAATCTACCTTCCAGCCGCCACCCATTTAAACCAAATACTTCAATGAATCTCAGGCAAACGCTGAAGGCAGGCCACACAACAACGGCGTGAGTACTGTGACGATTTTGACGTAGTTCCCATTGACACAAGTCTGCAGGCCGTGACTTCACACAGCTCAATTTTACATGGACAGGCTTTTACTACTGACACTATTCAAGGCACGGGGACCTATTAACGGACAGGGCAAGCTCTAACGGCCGGGTCAGGCGTGTAGACGTCACATTACTACTATTTACCGGTAATGGTCCCCGTGTCAGGACGTTCTGAACGCGGGTTGGAGTACAGCCCTTATGCCGTGTATAGAAACAGGAGGGCCTGGCGTCACGCGTCACTGACTCGCATCAGGTTCAGAATAGCTCCGTCACGCATTAGCGGCACAGTCTTCTTATACGATTCAATTAAGACGTTTCATGCACGCTTCTACTCCTGCACCGTCTTCGGGGGGCGTCAACGACTTCCTGGCACCCCTAGCATGCGCCTGCTGTTTACGACACTCCCCCCCCCCTTTTGTTAAGTTAAGGATTCAGTCAATAGCTGTATATGGCTTGGGGAAAGACAAAAATGAAACTTCATACAGAGAAAAAGGTTGTTACGGCCTTCTTTCGTTGGTCTAATAGCTCCGATGGCGAATATTTAATGTCTTAATTCTCTTCCACTACACATCCGCAAAATACCAACCATCACAGCCTTCAAAACTGCACTCAAAACACATCTCTTTAAACTCTACTATCCTGACTGATTCCCCCCTCTGACCGATAGACGATACTGCTGGGTGCCGTCCATGGCTTGACATTTAAAAAGTTATGGAATGGTTGGGCGAATACACATTTTTAAAAAAAAAATTAATGTATGTTAATTTTTAAGTTCATGATTATGTTTGTTAAATTGTATGTACAGCGTGGTGAGCCCAGCCCTAGGTTGGGGTACTACGCTATAAAAAAACTTCTTATAATAATAATAATAATAATAACCTTATGTCGGACCTGTTTGGTTCATTCATGTCTCTCTCTTGGTCAAGTCACTCAAACACTGAATAGTTCATTGTAAATGACGCATTTATTTCCATGTCCTAAAACGTCCACTTGTTACACTACGCAGTATCTACATAATTCATCCAGCTGAAAAAATATTATGGTCGGGCAACAAGCCCTATAGCGAGTCTTCTTAAAAGAAAACTATCTCTATCTTTCTGGCGCTCTGTGAAACTCTCGACTCTACTCCCGATTTCTCGCTTTCTCTCCACTAACAAACTCTCGACTCTACTCCCGATTTCTCGCTTTCTCTCTACTAACAATCTCTCGGCTCATCTCCCGACTAACACATTGCCCTATTATATCACCACACAAACACTCAGCATACACTAAAACACAACACCGCGAACCAACTTCACACTCTGACCTCACGACTTACGACTCACAAAAACACTTTCACGTTCAACAGCTCCCCTTACCAAACATTCACAACAATCTAGTATATGGCTTGGGAAAGACAAAGATGTAACGTCATACAGAGAAAGGGGAGGGCAATCTAACACTACGCCGCTACATAGTCCTTAAATTTCGGAATAGTTTTAAAAAAAATAAAACCTAAATGACAGACGTCATGGGGGCCTACTAAACTGACCCAGGCCCCAAAGATGTGAGATGCCTTGACAGGGACAAAAAACAGGTCCTTTTCTTCATTTCACCTCGAATCATCAGTACGTCTCAAAGACGTGTTTAATTCACAAAGCGCGACCCACGTTTAAATTGACATCACACTATTTCATCGCTGTGAACAACGAAACTATAACACTATCATTTAATGTAATGTTGGGAAGATTCAGACATTACGCACCACGACCGCCATCTTGGCTGCCGCGACTCATGAAAGGTCACCCTAAACCTAACCCGAAACCTATCCCTAAATCTAACCCGAACCCTAGACCTCTCCCTAAACCCAACCCAAACCCAAAACCTAACCCGAAACCTAAACCTATCCCTAAATCTTACCCGTACCCTAGACCTCTCCTTAAACCTAAGCCAAACCCTAAACTTACACCTAAACCTAACCTAAACCCTAAAACTATTAAGTTAAATAAATGACGTCATGACGCTATCGTCTGCTTTGGTCCAATGTTGTATTAACTTCATGCATTCAACTAAATTAGTTACCCATAAAATGGCAGTAGTGGCGCGCTGATGTTCTGATGAAAAAAATAAATAATCCAAAATCAAGGGACTGAGATTTCCAGACCACGGGTCAACATGGCTGACAGGAAGTGCCAAACATTTGTTTTCATTTAGGCAACTATTAGCATAGATTACGGGAGGGAGTGAAACGAGCCGTTGCTTGCTTTGAGAGCCGGACATTCCTGTAAGTCTAGAAAAAAAATGGGCACATGCCCGTAACAACGGCGGTCAGTGAGATAATAAGAGGTTGAATACTTTGACTTTGTCCCTTGACCTTTGTACCGATGTCAACTGCATTCACATAAGAACACTTATGGCATTTGGCAGGAGAGGTGATCCTTCACCTGTAACAGACGGATAAGCTCAAGGCAATCAACCGGAACCTAGCGCTATCCGTTTTGACTTTAACTTTAACACACATGCACTACTTTTACTTTATTTTTCTCCGAAGTCGTGCCTGGCTACGCAAGAATGAGTATGAGGAGAGGGTCTAACGTGTGTAGGCAAGGACGAGCAGAGGTATTTCAACATTTGTAGGTACATTTGTAATACCTCTCTCACCCCCCCCCAAACCACACCCATGATGAATAAAAAATAGGTCAGGGTAAACGTTTTGGACTAGCACTGGACACCAGTTACCATTATTATCAATGAGGTACTGTTTGCAGACAAAATCTGTCAAGTAAACAGGTGGAGGTATACGAGAATAACAGGAGAATGTATCAGATTAAACCTTTCTGCTAGATGAAACAATAACCATGCTTTTGTTGTACTCAGCATTACAGTGTGGCGTGTCTATATCTAAAACAACCTTCAATTACTGCCGTACAGTCAGAATGCAGTATGGTAAGTATGCAGTACAGTCGGCGTGCCGCGTAGCCGGCGTGTCGTACAGTCGGTGTGCCTTGCAGCCGGTGTGTCGTATAGCCGGCGTGTCGTACAGTCGGTGTGCCGTGCAGCCGGTTTGTCGTACAGTCGGTGTGCCGTGCAGCCGGTGTGCCGTGCAGCCGGTATGTCGTACAGTCGGTGTGTCGTACAGTCGGTGTGTCGTACAGTCGGTGTGCCTTGCAGCCGGTGTGTCGTACAGCCGGTGTGCCGTGCAGCCGGTGTGTCGTACAGTCGACGTGCCGTACAGTCGGTGTGCTATGCAGTCATGGTATGTCATAAAATACATGCAGTATAAAGTAATATCTACTGTGTGCCTCGTCATTTTTTTGTGGAGACATGGAGGTGCTATGTGAAGTATGCGAGATGTGCTGTATGTGACTGTGGTAAGGTAATATGCTCTGGTTGATGTGAGATGTGCTCTGGATAATGAACTGTGGGTGACATGCTCTAACTGATGTACTATTGGTTGGATATATGCTATGGTCGAAGTGCTGGAGTAGAAGTGCTGTGGTAGAAGATCTAAATCTATGGTAGAAGATCTATGGTAGAAGTGCTGTGTTGAAGTGCTAAGGTAGAAGTGCTATGGTCGAAGTGCTATGGTAGAAGTGATGTGGTAGAAGATCTATGGTGCTGTGTTGAAGTGCTATGGTAGAAGTACTAAGGTAGAAGTGTTATGGACGATAGAAGTGCTATGGTAGAAGTGCTCTGGGTGATGTGCTGTGGACGATATGTTGTGATGTGTTGAGGGGGGCGTGTGTGCTGCGGGGCGAGGTGCTGCTAGCCATTCTGAAGACGACACGTCGCCGATCAATAAACCACTCACCCTCGCCATCGGAGCCCGGTAAATGGGATAACCACGGTCGTAATCCTAGGCTCTCACACCGCCGGCTTCACGCTATTTATTTCAAGCATTCTAATGCGGGGGGTTTACTGCAGTAAAGAGCTTTGGTTTTACTTTAATTTATGCCACCCCCAGCAACGACCTAACCGATCGTCCCGGTCGCTTTAGAAAAAAACGACCAGCCTGGGGGAGTCTTTATTAAAACGTTCATGAGCAGAAGCGGCCAAGTGGTCAGAATAGTGGGTGAATCGAAATTGTCGCACAAGAAGAAAGGGCAGGTAAATTGGGTCATGTTTATGTAAATATGTTTCGAGCACCCACCGGGGGAGTTTTGAATCTTCTCATTTTTACCGTAACGAAAAAATTGATCGTCAACTCATTAGAGCATTTTCTTTTGTCAAACAAGCTTCCAATCTTTCATTGTTAATTCTAAAAGTTTTACTACAAGTAACGTGCGTCAACTCAGCACACACATCTCAGCGCGCAGTTGGTTCACTCGACTAAAAGATTCATTATACTATACGTCCAGGTAGTCACCAACTCTCTCTTCTGTCCATCAATTTTTTTTTCTCTTCAGTTGAATGACTCACTAGGCCCGGCCACAGCCAACACCGACCTGTCCTCCCTCCCCCACCTTCAACCGTCTTACTCATCCACCGATGCCAGAACATCCGAGTGAATTATCCACTCAGCCATAGCGCGGGAGCTTTCTCCAGGACTCCCGACCATTCCACCGTTTTACGGCTCAGCGGCCAGGCGCGGAGAAATGCGCGTCACGTGACACGCGAAAGCCTGAGAGTACCGCGTTGTCCTCTTCTACCTGAGGCCCCCGGCCTTCAGTGGTCGAACAAAGGTGAGCGGTCCGCCATCAAAAGAAGGGACCCATGCGGCCGTGGGTGAGCGCAGTTCACAGTCTACTATCAACTGTGTTAAAGGGAGGCGAAATGGGGATGGCAAGAGTGAGTGGCCTTGGTAAAAATCTGCTGGGATATTAATTGCCAAAACAACAAAATACAAGGCCTGTTATGGAGTAGAAAAGCGAGCGAAAGACCGGGGGGGGCGTGGTGGGGGTGAGAGAACATAACGTTATTCACAAGTTCAAAACTGTGGGGAAAATTAACGTCTGTTTCAACTCCTGAAGTGAGTCGGGGCAGTACCCAATTTCCGAGCTGCTAACGTTTTTTTTTCTTCCCTGAAGTGGCAACCATCAAACCGTAAACTCTTTCTACTAACAGAAACAAAAGCCAGATGAGACCATACAAGTAAATTCAATTAAATCTTCATAAAATCCAGTTTCCGTTCGCTATTATTAAGGATCAGCCGTCGAGGTCAAAGAGTGGTATTACTTTGTGTAAACTCAATAGAAATTCTTACAACTTTAATAATCATAGCAATACAATTGTGAATTTTCCGTGTGTTTAAATATATATTTCAAAATTAATTTATACCACAGAAACACCTCCTTTGCAAATGAAACTTTATTCTTTCGCCTTGAAACATAAAATTAAATACTTTTTTCGTATAAATCCTTTATAAAATGTTATTGGGGGGGGGGGGGGGGTGGCTGAAAATTTGACAAAACATGCATTCAAGTAATGCTCTTTGTAAGAATCCTAATTAATGAACCACCTCCCCCCCCCCCCCCCCAGGCTCGCAACCGCACATTTTTTTACGCCCTTGAACTATATTAATATTCCAAAGTCCCACCAGGTTTTCGCCGCAGATTTATTTCACCAACTATTTCAGAAAAAAACAAACGAAAATATTACCCACAAAACGCACTTGCAATATTGAATAAATAAAACAAAAATCATTTAGCGCAGTTATCGGGAATTTTATTTCGTGAAATCAGTGTCATCATATTTCCATTCATCTTCCCCTTGAAAAGCAGGAACAACTGATTTTTCGGGAGCTTGGTGTGGCTGGTAGGGCTGAAAATCCGATAGAATGTCCAAGTTTCGGCTCGATCGGTCTACGTGGAAGTGGGTCAATAAGCCGTCGGAAGATTTTGCCAGCCAGCCATGAACAAAAGCGAAGTTACTATAAAGGATGTAAACACAAACAAACCCACAAGGTAAGCCTGGATGCCAAAGAACAATTTACGACACAATATGGAGAACAAAGGGAAACACGAAGTCACATGGTCATGGTTCAGTGGTGTTTGGATCGCATTTGATTGTGTTCAAATATACACAAAGATGTTGTTTTATTTTTTTTTGTATTTGTTTAAGGGGCTGTGGGGGGGGGGGGGGTCCTAAGCCTCATAGTAAAGTTATATAGAGAACCTGGAATTATAATGAACGAGGTCATCTGGAACAATGACGAAACTGCGCTTGTATCAATCAGGCAAGAGTGCTTGTATCAGATAAGAGTGCTTGTATCAGATAAGAGTGCTTGTATCAGATAAGAGTGCTTGTATCAGATAAGAGTGCTTGTATCAGATAAGAGTGCTTGTATCAGATAAGAGTGCTTGTATCAGATAAGAGTGCTTGTATCAGATAAGAGTGCTTGTATCAGATAAGAGTGCTTGTATCAGCTAAGAGTGCTTGTATCAGATAAGAGTGCTTGTATCAGATAAGAGTGCTTGTATCAGATAATAGTGCTTGTATCAGATAAGAGTGCTTGTATCAGATAAGAGTGCTTGTATCAGATAAGAGTGCTTGTATCAGGCAAGAGTGCTTGTATCAGATAAGAGTGCTTGTATCAGATAAGAGTGCTTGTATCAGGCAAGAGTGCTTGTATCAGATAAGAGTGCTTGTATCAGATAAGAGTGCTTGTATCAGATAAGAGTGCTTGTATCAGATAAGAGTGCTTGTATCAAATAAGAGTGCTTGTATCAGATAAGAGTGCTTGTATCAGATAAGAGTGCTTGTATCAGATAAGAGTGCTTGTATCAGATAAGAGTGCTTGTATCAGATAAGAGTGCTTGTATCAGCTAAGAGTGCTTGTATCAGATAAGAGTGCTTGTATCAGATAAGAGTGCTTGTATCAGATAAGAGTGCTTGTATCAGATAAGAGTGCTTGTATCAGATATGAGTGCTTGTATCAGATAAGAGTGCTTGTATCAGATAAGAGTGCTTGTATCAGATAAGAGTGCTTGTATCAGATAAGAGTGCTTGTATCAGATAAGAGTGCTTGTATCAGATAAGAGTGCTTGTATCAGATAAGAGTGCTTGTATCAGACAAGAGTGCTTGTATCAGATAAGAGTGCTTGTATCAGATAAGAGTGCTTGTATCAGACAAGAGTGCTTGTATCAGGCAAGAGTGCTTGTATCAGATAAGAGTGCTCATTATGTGGACCACCTACAGCAGTGAGACGGTGACCACCAAGTAAAAAGAATATATACATATATATAATATATAATTCCGGAACCAACTGATGAACTCTTCTCTTGGGAAAATCCAGACTTAAAAATAATCTTGCTTAAGTCAGAGCCTACAATTAGCAGCCCACAATTCCGTACATATCGCCTTTTTCTGATCTAAAGGACACATTAACGCGGCTAATTTCAGAGCCTAAACCTTGTCCCAAACGACCGTCTTTGTCTTTACTAAGTCAGCCTGAGACCGATAGAGTTCTGTCGGCAGCAAATTCAGAGGCGAAAATTCCGGGAGCCCCGTCTTGAGGTAGTTTCAGTTTAGCGCCCCGCGAGCGTGGATTCCACTCTTTCAGCCCGGTGGAGCGTATGGCGCGATGGTGCGCTTGGTGAAAAGGGTAAACCGGGTCGGTGATAGGAGTTGATTAGCTGAGTGACAGAAACACACGGGAATCGGGCACAGAGGCAAGGAAAAGTGTGCCGGCAATAAGCTGACGGCGAATGAAATGGCCAAGATTAAAGGACTTATTGTGTGCTGGCCGCAGCTAGGGGGTCTCGTGTGCGGGGGGGGGGGGGGGGCGTCGACACCAAAATGACTGGCAGGGCCGAAGGGCGCTGAAATATCGAGGGGGAGTGGGAATGGGCTGGCTGTGGAGGAAAGTGGGGGGGGGGGGGTGATGGAGTTGAAGGGAGAGTGCTAAATGGAAAACACGTGTAGTGTCGTCACGGGTGGCTGAGCGCTTTAGCGTCTTAGGGTCTGTTGTGCTTGGCAGCGCGAGGGATGAGTTCTGGGGAGCCAGGAAGGGAAAGGTAAATATGGGGGTTAAGTATAGGGGACACGCGCGAGTGAGTAGCCAGCGAGTGGGATTTCAGCAGAGTGTCAGTGTTTGGGGAAATGGGTGGGGACGGTCATGAGTTTTGGTTGTTGGTGAGGGTCAGAACGTCAAAATGGAAACACGTATTTTTTTCTCTATCATCTATATTTCCGTTCATATATTATGATCTCCATGTTATTCCAACGTACACACTTTATATATTGGAATTGATTATAATTAAGGTACTTTTTTTCCCCCTAATGTCGGTTGTGGTCATTAGTGCAAGAAAGCTCTCCAATTGGATGTGTTTTGTGTTGTTCTTATTTCAGTCTTTGCTGCTTCTGCCCAATTGAATAAACACACCCTGACCACCAACGTTGGTTCTGATTTGCATTAAAGCTGCAAGACCCGCTTAAATGGGAAATAGTAATCATATATTTAACATTAAAATAAAGACTTCCAAAGAAACTGTTTTTGTTTCAACATCAACACATCCGTTTTCATATTCATCACTCAAAGTTTTTACATTACAAGCGAGAAACCACCATCTTTCACTCTACAACTCTAATTCACTCCCCTCATTCTCCCCAGTCGGCACTCACAGAAATATTTCCCTCAACGCAGGCTCCAGTTGCACGGATCACTGAACATGCTGTAAAAAAAAGGGCTCTTTAAAATAAAAGGAAAAATAAAAGAAGGAAAAACAAAAAAAACGCGCACAAGAAAACAGGAAAAAGAAATGAAACAAAAACTCGGTAGTAAAGTGGAGGTCATTGTTTGATGCCAACAAAGGTCGCCTGTGCCAGCAGCCGGGTCCCAGAGGCCATGAAAAGACCCGGGCGTGGTGTGAAGGGTTAAGGTAAACTGGAAGTCGTTGAAAAGGTCGGAGTTGGGTGTAAAGGGTGGGGGGGGGAGGGGGGCGATGTTAAAATAATATGAAACAGTTGCATGAAGTTATGCCCCACTGACGAATTGTTGAGAAAGGAGTGGGGGGACGGGACATGGAAAGGGTGTTTTGTCGGGAATGACGCGGGAACAAAATGGAGGTGAGGTGATGGCAGGGCATGGAAGGGGCATGGAGTGGGGGTGGGGGGGGGGTTCCAGGTGAGGAGTTGTGGCGGGGCTGGGTAGGGACGAGAGGAGTAAACATGGGAGTATGCACAGCAGATCCAGAAATGGTTTAAGTTTGCCCCACGTGCGATGCACGATAATAGCCATTGAAAACAGCAATGTGTCCATTTAGAACTTACACCGGAGAATGGACGATGTTGAGGGAATTGAGCGGTCTTTTGTTGGGTGGACGTGTACGAACGACACGACACACAGTCCACAACGGGTGAGTCTATGGGTCACGAGTGGGTAGAAACAAGAAATATCATGGGAGGGAATGTGAGTATACACTGTGGTGCACGACACAAGGAGTTGGGAGAAAGAATGAATGGGAGTATACACTTTGGTGCACGACACAAGGAGTTGGGAGAAAGAGGGAATGGGAATATACACTGTGGTGTACGACACAAGGAGTTGGGAGATAGAGAGTTGAGGACGAAGTGATAATTGTTACGGAAATTAAACTTGACTGCGTCCGTTACTAAATCGCCGGAATCTCACGTTCATATATATGTTACCGTTATCTGTCCATCATATAATAACTTCACACGTTAATCATTGTAGATGACAAAGACTGATGAAACGGATGTTGATTAGATGATAGGCGTTTCCCAAACTTTAAAGTTTGACGGACTGCTGGAAAACTTTCTTGAAATGGCACCAAGGACCGGTGGAATAGTTTCTTGTAATGGCACCAGGGACCGGTGGAATAGTTTCTTGAAATGGCGCCAGGGACCGGTGCCGCATTTATTAATTCTGTTTTCTTTCTATTTGACCAAATATATTCATGTTGTGCAGACCGCTATCCCACTCTCGGACGCGTGACCACCATTTGGGGGGGGGGGGGGATGCTGTATTAGAAGGTCGGCATATGCAACTCCTGTGCCGACGAAATGGAAAGTCTTAGAACTCCAAACACATTCAAATTTAGCCGAGTCTAGAAATTTGTTATGGGTCAAATTTGGAAATAAGAAAGAGATAAGAAAACAATTCGTTGAAACATGGAATTCAGACAAACTGAAGAGGAATAATGAGCGAGTGAATTGATAGCAATATAGAGGAAAAGGATAGAATATTACATTTACATGTCCCAATGGGAAGAAAAGAGGGGGAGGAAAAAAAAAAGGGGGGGGGGGCTAAAGAGACCGATTCAGGAAAGAATTTGCCCGAAAGATGTTGACTGAGTGAGAGAATATTAAAGAGAGGGGTTTGGCACGGTGCAGTGGGGGAAACCAAAAAAAAAAGGGGGGAGGGTACCAGAAATGAACAAAAATTAAATATTGCCACAAGACCAGCGTAAATAGACCACATGATGAGAGCAACAAACACGGCGGTCACCATGCGCTGGGGATTCCAGACTCATAGCGGGGTTGCAGACACAGTACTTTAGAATTACTCTCTACACAGCTAGGAGAGACATAACTGCTATTTTTATTTATTTTTAACAAAAATTAACATAACGATTCTCTATAATACTATAATACTAAGCCACAATCCATACTAAGACCGACGTAACGCTCTCTATATAGTAGGACCGACGTAACGCTCTCTATATAGTAGGACCGACGTAACGCTCTCTATATAGTAGGACCGACGTAACGCTCTCTATATAGTAGGACCGACGTAACGCTCTCTATATAGTAGGACCGACGTAACGCTCTCTATATAGTAGGACCGACGTAACGTTCTCTATATAGTAGGACCGACGTAACGCTCTCTATATAGTAGGACCGACGTAACGCTCTCTATATAGTAGGACCGAAGTAACGCTCTCTATATAGTAGGACCGACGTAACGCTCTCTATATAGTAGGACCGACGCAACGCTCTCTATATAGTAGGACCGACGTAACGCTCTCTATATAGTAGGACCGACGTAAACACTATGCACACTAAAGCGACTGTAACCAATCTCTATACTTGCACTTAAAGCACCAAACTCTATACTTGCACTTAAGTAACCAATCTCTATACTTGCACTTAAGTAACCAATCTCTTAAGTAGCCAATCTCTATACTTAAACTAAAGTAACCAATCTCTATACTTAAACTAAAGTAACCAATCTCTATACTTAAACTAAAGTAGCCAATCTCTATACTTGGACTAAAGTAACCAATCTTTTACTTAAACTAAAGTAACCAATCTCTATACTAGGACCAAAGTAACCGATCAATATACTAGGACCAAAGTAAGCACTATCAATACTAGGACCAAAGTAAACACTATCAATACTAGGACCAACGTAAAGGATCTCTCTTCTAGTGTCCGACTTTGTCAAAAAATGTCACACGTGCCGCAGGTTTGCCGACCCTTGTTCTAGACAGTTTTCTTGGTGTTCAGCGAGAATTCATTTAATGTTCTAAACCACCCCATTACACCACAACAACCCCATTATATCCCAACAAACCCATTACATTTCAGCTATGCTGCTTACAAACAACGCCATTAGATTTCAGCTATGTCACTTAAAACAGCGCCATTACATTTTAGCTATGTAGTCCCAACAGGCCCAACAACTCCATAACATTTCAGCTATGTAGTCCCACATGTCCAACAACCCCATTATATTTCAGCTATGTAGTCCCAACAGGCCCACAATCCCATTAAATTTCAACTATGTAGTTCCAACAGGCCCAACAACATCATTACATTTCAGCTATGTATTCCCAACAGCCCCAACAACATCATTACATTTCAACTGTGCCGCTTACAAGAAACATCTGCAAAAATTCTGCCAGAAATTTCATTCAGCCGTTTATTTTCGAAAGTCTCCCTCCAGAATTCTAAAGACTGGCGTTGGTAAAGGGTTGTTCGGGTTGTGTACAGAGATGATATCCGGTAGAAGAAATGACAGACGGAGATGATAATACCATCTTTTCCCCATCGTCGTACCCGCAGGGTGAGAAAGATAAAAACAGCCTCTGATCTCATTCTCTCCGCTGCTATCTTTGTGTGCAAAAAAAAAAAAATAATTAAAAAAATAAACGTTAGCGCCTCGCAGAGTTGAGCGTTTACTCTGCCTGTACTGTCAACAGCTCATTCTCCCTATGGCTAGCACCAAGCTACCAAGTCTGCCATTGCAGCTCTGTTACAGCATGTTAGTTTCTGACGGGGTCAAAAGAGGTGTGACATCACGACTTGGATATTTTCTCACACGCACGCTGTGCACAAGTTGTTGCGTTTCTTTCTTTGGTGTTTTAACGGCCTCTACTTTTTATTAAATTTTTGTTGTATACGAAGGCAGCGTGGAACTCTTCAATTAATGATGGCAGCGTGCTCATTGTAAACCCCCGATCACGTGCATAGAGTGGCGGTGTCACTGTTTTCCATGCAAAGGAATGTCTCTGGAACAAAACTTTGGCCGAGACTCAGTTCATGTTTTAAAAGGTCACGATCTGATTTGGAATGTATGCCAACTGAAGAAAACTGTTTCCTTTATGGCAAGTTAAATAGACAATAATAGTGGGGAAATAATAAAAATTTTAAAACAACGAAGTGAATGGGAGAGAAATAGCCAGTGCAATAACAAACACAAAACTAACCGAAAGATTCGCTTTCGGCCTTTCGGCTCTTTCGGCCTGTTGGAATGTTCCTGAGCCCCAGAGTTTATAAATAAATTGAAAATCAGATACATTTTCAGGAAGAAATTTTGTAACGAAGATTAAAATGTGAACATTTGTGGGTCGATACTTCTCTGTAATAATAAAAAATAATTCCTTCCATAGTTATAAGAAGTCTTTCTTCCAGTCTAAGGAATCTAGTGTTTGTACGACTAACTTAGCCATTGTTTCTAAGACTTGACAACAGCCATAGTATTTACGACTTCCAGGCATAGGATGTAGGGCTTTCAAGACTTAGCATGTAGGGCTTTCATGTTATATAATGTAGGGCTCTGAAGACATAGAATGTAGGGCTTTGAAGACATAGAATATAGGGCTTTGATGACATAGAATGTAGGGATTTGAAGACATAGAATATAGGGCTTTGATGACATAGAATGTAGGGCTCTGAAGACATAGAATGTAGGGCTTTGAAGACATAGAATATAGGGCTTTGAAGACATAGAATGTAGGGCTTTGAAGACATAGAATGTAGGGCTTTGATGACATAGAATATAGGGCTCTGAAGACATAGAATGTAGGGCTTTGAAGACATAGAATGTAGGGCTTTGATGACATAGAATGTAGGGCTTTGATGACATAGAATGTAGGGCTTTGAAGACATAGAATGTAGGGCTTTGATGGCATAGAATGTAGGGCTTCGAAGATATAGAATGTAGGGCTTTGATGACATAGAATGTAGGGCTCTGAAGACATAGAATGTAGGGCTCTGAAGACATAGAATGTAGGGCTCTGAAGACATAGAATGTAGGGCTCTGAAGACATAGAATGTAGGGCTTTGAAGACATAGAATATAGGGCTCTGAAGACATAGAATGTACGGCTTTCAAGACAAACTTTGTTCAACTTTCAGGCCATATTAAGCACTTTATTCTATTAACGGAAAGTTAAACCCGCATAATATATGAACGAAGACTCTTAGAGTAAAAGTACAAACATATTTGTCTTAGAGCACTTGGCGAAACTTAATCTCGTAAAATATTGATTACGATGGACAGACAAACATGGTTTTAACTTTAGTGAAATGTACATCTCGTCATTCTGTGAGGACTTCAAATAAGGGTTGACAGCGTCATGTACGGGTTGTCAGCGTCATGTACGGATTGTCAGTGTCATTTACGGGTTGTCAGTGTCATTAACGGGTGTACAGAGACAGTTTTTTTGTCTGTCTTAAAAAGGATCGTGTTTACTTTTAGAAGCGTAGACGCTGTGGATATGATGTGGTGGAAATCCCATGTAAGAGTGGTGTCCATGAGATGGGAGTGAAATCCCATGTAAGAGTGGTGTCCATGAGATGGGAGTGAAATCCCATGTAAGAGTGGTGTCCATGAGATGGGAGTGAAATCCCATGTAAGAGTGGTGTCCATGAGATGGGAGTGAAATCCCATGTAAGAGTGGTGTCCATGAGATGGGAGCGTAACATGTGGGGAGGGGTGAGAAGGACGTCTGTGAAAGGATGGATTGGCTGAAAGGTGGAGGGGGGAGAAGGAGGGCATCAGTGTAAATACTATGAGAATCCCAACATGTGGTTAGTCTCTGCTTATTTCAATATTTACCACACCCTGACCCAATGAGAAAAGGGAAAGAAGGGGGTGGGGAGCCAATGATTGGATGGGCTGTGGGTTTTGGTGTGACGTGGCAGGAGAGGGCAGGATTTGGGGCGTGAGTACAAGATAATGTTATATGTGAAGTTGGTGTGGTAGGATGTGAAGTTGGTGTGGTAGGATGTGAAGCTGGTGTGGTAGGATGTGAAGTTGGTGTGGTAGGATGTGAAGCTGGTGTGGTAGGATGTGAAGCTGCTGTGGTAGGATGTGAAGTTGGTGTGGTAGGATGTGAAGCTGGTGTGGTAGGATGTGAAGTTGGTGTGGTAGGATGTGAAGTTGGTGTGGTAGGATGTGAAGTTGGTGTGGTAGGATGTGAAGCTGGTGTGGTAGGATGTGAAGCTGGTGTGGTAGGATGTGAAGCTGGCGTGGTAGGATGTAAAGCTGGTGTGGTAGGATGTGAAATTTGTATGGTAGGATGGAAAGTTGGTGTGGTAGGATGTGAAGCTGGTGTGGTAGGATGTGAAGCTGGTGTGGTAGGATGTGAAGCTGGCGTGGTAGGATGTAAAGCTGGTGTGGTAGGATGTGAAATTGGTATGGTAGGATGGAAAGTTGGTGTGGTAGGATGTGAAGCTGGTGTGGTAGGATGTGAAGCTGGTGTGGTAGGATGTGAAGTTGGTGTGGTAGGATGAAACGTTGGTGTGGTAGGATGTAAAATTGGTATGGTAGGATAAAAAGTTGGTGTGGTAGGATGTAAAGCTGGTGTGGTAGGATGTGAAATTGGTATGGTAGGATGAAAAGTTGGTGTGGTAGGATGTGAAGCTGGTGTGGTAGGATGAAAAGCTGGTGTGGTAGGATGTGAAGCTGGCGTGGTAGTATGTGAAGCTGGTGTGGTAGGATGTGAAATTGGTATGGTAGGATGAAAAGTTGGTGTGGTAGGATGTGAAGTTGGTGTGGTAGGATATGAAGTTGGTGTGGTAGGATGTGAAGTTGGTGTGGTAGGATGTGAAGCTGGTGTGGTAGGATGTGAAGTTGGTGTGGTAGGATGTGAAATTGGTATGGTAGGGTGAAAAGTTGGTGTGGTAGGATGAGAAGCTGGTGTGGTAGGATGTGAAATTGGTATAGTAAGATTAAAAGTTGGTGTGGTAGGATGTGAAGCTGGTGTGGTAGGATGAGAGGCTGGTGTGGTAGGATGTGAAATTGGTATGGTAGGATGAAAAGTTGGCGTGGTAGGATGAGAAGCTGGTGTTTATAGGATGTGAAATTGGTATGGTAGGATGAAAAGTTGGTGTGGTAGGATGAGAAGTTGGTGTGTTAGGATGAGAAGCTGGTGTGGTAGGATGTGAAATTGGTATGGTAGGATGAAAAGTTGGTGTGGTAGGATGAGAAGCTGGTGTTTATAGGATGTGAAATTGGTATGGTAGGATGAAAAGTTGGTGTGGTAGGATGAGAAGTTGGTGTGTTAGGATGAGAAGCTGGTGTTGTAGGATGTGAAGTTGGTATGGTAGGATGAAAAGTTGGTGTTGTAGGTTTTTAGAAAGGCTTACGTGGGGCATGGCACAAAAAAGCAACACTGCACTAGTCTTTCCCTGCTGGTTACTTAATTATTTCGTTCCGCAACCAACCTCCCTCACCCCCATTGGTGGGGAGTAAGGGGAATTTTTTTAAAACCGGGTCTCTTAAAATTGTTGTTCTGACGGGTCTCGGCGGAGAATCGCACAAGACATGTAAATTGTCGTCAAAGTTATAAAAGTAAACAGGTCTGCAGTAGGCCTACTACATAATTATAATACGAACCAGTGATACATACACACGCATGTTATTTCGTCACTAACAATGTTTATGATGAATTTCAAGAAAATGAATGAATTGGAAAAGGTTAAGTTTCCTTAATTTAACAAATAAATAAAACAAAACTAATAATGGAAATATTACTATTCCATAGGATTATTCAATATTATTCACTTTGCCTATTGATGAGCATGATAACGATACATCAAAATGAACATCACAAATTAAGGAATTGAATCAACACAGGGTTCCAAATTGTTCTTTTTGAAAAAATTAAAACAACAATAATGATATGAATATTACAATTCCATTAGTTTTTCTTCCACAAAACTGTTTACATTTGCCTAGGCCTAATTGAAATTTAATTTTTTGGAAATATAGGACAAGTAAGTCATCAAACAGCTGTGATCAGTTTTCGCAGAGTATTTATCATATAAAATACGATGACAGCAAGACGTCGAGCAATGATGAATATTGGATTGCTTGCAGACAGTCCGTCTGACTTCTGGTAGATGACCGAAAACCTCAGTTCGGCCGAAACCGAAACCAGACCGAAAGTGATCAAACGGCGACTTTCGGCGCCGAAACCGAAGCCTAAATTCGGTCGGTCTCTATTTGGCTCTATTCCGGTTTAAAAAAACACCGAGAAATATAATAGCCACCTTTTAAGAAACAGTAGTGTCGTTATTGCCTGACGCTGACATCAAACAACGATAAGTGCTTTTGGAATTAAGAACGAGCAAGCCACTTATTGAAACATTCCTTTCACGGGTTAGACAAGGAGCGAACAAGCTCTTCTTTCTTCATAGCCGCCACGCTTGTCCATTGAGCACAAAGATGCTGATGCTTTAAGGGGTACTAACTAATGACAATAGTCTTTATCTTGACACCGGTGACCGTGTTTTACTCTTCAGCCCAGTTACACATACTTGACCCGGACCGGTCTCACTTTATATATTTTATAATCTAAGGGTACCACATCATCAACGGCTCTGTTTTTTTGGCGGTGTTCTATGTAATCTGTCAGCGGTTCTCAGAGTATTGGACCACTGACCTGAATTATGGCTTTCAAAATGATCACAGGCTATAACCCTGTGTCAAGGTACGTTTTCAAGGTTCAGTGAAGTTGAAAGATTATTACTATCGGTGATCACGTTGTAGTAGTGATGGAATTGTACGGTTGGGATGATGATGTGCGGTTGGGATGATGATGTCTCTTGGGAGAAGCCTGATAAACGAGGTATATTGTTCTTGGACATCACCCCAAACCAGTGGTCAGCAACCCTTGTTCTAGGACATCAGTCCAACCCAAACTGTTTTGCTGGCAGATAAAATTTATAAAAATGGCTTCTTCATTCAAAAGAAGAAAAAAAAAAGGTTGTAAATTCCTGTCAATTATCATTAGGTAAACATCCACTAAAATATTCTCCAAAACTCCTTCCATGGCTCTGAATAGAGTGTCATCGCGAGTCTGAATAGAGTGTCATCGCGAGTCTGAATAGAGTGTCATCGCGAGTCTGAATAGAGTGTCATCACGAGTCTGAATAGAGTGTCATCGCGAGTCTGAATAGAGTGTCATCGCGAGTCTGAATAGAGTGTCATCGCGAGTCTGAATAGAGTGTCATCACGAGTCTGAATAGAGTGTCATCACGAGTCTGAATAGAGTGTCATCGCGAGTCTGAATAGAGTGTCATCGCGAGTCTGAATAGAGTGTCATCGCGAGTCTGAATAGAGTGTCATCACGAGTCTGAATAGAGTGTCATCGCGAGTCTGAATAGAGTGTCATCGCGAGTCTGAATAGAGTGTCATCACGAGTCTGAATAGAGTGTCATCGCGAGTCTGAATAGAGTGTCATCGCGAGTCTGAATAGAGTGTCATCGCGAGTCTTAATAGAGTGTCATCACGAGTCTGAATAGAGTGTCATCACGAGTCTGAGTAGTGTCATCACCAGTCTGAATAGAGTGTCATCGCGACCCTGAATAGAGTGTCATCACGAGTCTGAATATAGTGTCATCACGAGTCTGAATAGAGTGTCGTCGCGAGTCTGACTAGAGTGTCATCGCGAGTCTGAATAGAGTGTCATCACGAGTCTGAATAGAGTGTCATCGCGAGTCTGAATAGAGTGTCATCGCGAGTCTGAATAGAGTGTCATCGCGAGTCTGAATAGAGTGTCATCGCGAGTCTGAATAGAGTGTCATCGCGAGTCTGAATAGAGTGTCATCGCGAGTCTTAATAGAGTGTCATCACGAGTCTGAATAGAGTGTCATCACGAGTCTGAGTAGTGTCATCACCAGTCTGAATAGAGTGTCATCGCGACCCTGAATAGAGTGTCATCACGAGTCTGAATATAGTGTCATCACGAGTCTGAATAGAGTGTCGTCGCGAGTCTGACTAGAGTGTCATCGCGAGTCTGAATAGAGTGTCATCACGAGTCTGAATAGAGTGTCATCGCGAGTCTGAATAGAGTGTCATCGCGAGTCTGAATAGAGTGTCATCACGAGTCTGAATAGAGTGTCATCGCGAGTCTGAATAGAGTGTCATCACGAGTCTGAATAGAGTGTCATCGCGAGTCTGAATAGAGTGTCATCGCGAGTCTGAATAGAGTGTCATCGCGAGTCTGAATAGAGTGTCATCACGAGTCTGAATAGAGTGTCATCGCGAGTCTGAATAGAGTGTCATCGCGAGTCTGAATAGAGTGTCATCGCGAGTCTGAATAGAGTGTCATCACGAGTCTGAATAGAGTGTCATCGCGAGTCTGAATAGAGTGTCATCGCGAGTCTGAATAGAGTGTCATCGCGAGTCTGAATAGAGTGTCATCACGAGTCTGAATAGAGTGTCATCACGAGTCTGAGTAGTGTCATCACCAGTCTGAATAGAGTGTCATCGCGACCCTGAATAGAGTGTCATCACGAGTCTGAATATAGTGTCATCACGAGTCTGAATAGAGTGTCGTCGCGAGTCTGACTAGAGTGTCATCGCGAGTCTGAATAGAGTGTCATCGCGAGTCTGAATAGAGTGTCATCGCGAGTCTGAATAGAGTGTCATCACGAGTCTGAATAGAGTGTCATCGCGAGTCTGAACAGAGTGTCATCGCGAGAATACGATGGGAGTCAACAATGGGAACACAAAGACGATTAGTCTCAAATTGAGTTAAGACTCCAGAAACCCGCCGAAAGCATGTTTCCATAAGAAATGGTAAAAGCTGTGGGCTAACTGGCACGGAGAAGCCCAGCTTTGGTGTAAGTGAGACACATGAGCTCCTGAAAATGTACATAATTAAAGCAGAAAGGCCCGGCTGTAGGGAAGAGAAAAGAAGGCGGCCGGCCGCCATGATAAAGGACCATTGAATAGGGCACCATTGGCAAGCGGAAATTACAGTGGTAAAAACCATTGTCTTGACCGCCGTCACCATGGTGATGACGCATGCCGGGAGGGCAGGGAGGAGGGACGAGGCGGTGGGTGCTGAAGGGGGAGGGGGGAAGACGTGGTCGGCTAACCTGTGTGGGGGATACCTGTGTGCGTCCATGTGGTGCGGTGCCCAGGGTGAGTGTCTGTACTGTTCCCAGTTGGGATAAATTCATGACGTCACATAATTATTGAGACGTGTCATTGTTAAAATGCTGTTATAACTTCAGATATATGACGTTCTTGTAAAACACAGAGGCAATGCGGGCTCGTTGAGTCACACAGCTAAGGAGCGATCATTGGAAACAATCTCAAGTTTTATTTTAACGATATGCAATTACAAATGTGAAAATTTTGAGTTGTTTGGTAATGAGCAATATTTTGAATAATAAAAAAAATAAAACTATTTCACAGAACCAGACCAAATTTGTGCAGGCCCCACTTTTGTTGTAAACCAGAAAAAAATATACTGAACACGAAGGCAGAGAGGTTGAGGGGAACTTATTATCTAACACAAAAGTCATTTATAATTTAAAGACGCCATCTAAAATACAATGCTTCCAGGGACTGACAGAAACAGAGGGAGGGAGGGGGAGAGATAGGAGGAGAGAGAGAGAGGGAGAGAAAGGGGGAGAGAGACAGAGGGAGATAGACGGAGTCAGCGAGAGACACAGAGACAGAAAGAGAGATGCATAGAGAGAGACAGAGAGAGAGGTGAGAGGGGCAAAGAAACAGAGAGAGAGAGAGACAGCGAGAGAGGTGAGGGAGACAAAGAAAGAGAGAGGAGACAGAAAGAGAGCGAGGAGAGACATATAGAGAGCAAGGAGAGAGACAGAGAGAGACAGAGAGAGAGGTAAGAGAGACAAAGAAAGAGAAAAAGACAGAGAGAGAGGGGGGGGGATGAGTGAACGAGAAACTACAATTGAGCTGTAATGAAGAACAAAAACTCTAGAAGCGATCTAATTACCCCTCCTGATTGCTGCTGAGAGAGAATGAATTAGCAGTCTTCATTACGACCAGGTAACGGCATTGTGACACTAACCACAAAGATGGCACTGTCACAACAAAGATATTGGCACAACAATGGCAAACTTGATAATACTGTCCACGTTATTCATACTGCGCACGTTAATAATACTGTCCAGGCAGGGGCAACATTAGAAATTTTGTCGCCCCAGGCAGGTCTGAACTGTGGCGCCCCTTCCTGCTACAAATGTTCAGGTTGATATGAACTGTTCAAACATTCATTGTACATAGTGCGAAATGCAAAACACATTAGTAAAATCATTAAATTAAATATATACTATATCTACGCCAATGTATTAAATCATGTTCTAAGTTCGCGTAGACCAGTGGTTCTCAACCTGTGGGTCACGACCACTTTGGGGGTCGAATCACCCGTTCCCAGGGGTCGCATAAGACCACCGGAAAACACATATGCTCTACAGCTATGAAGTAGCAACGAAAATAATTTTGTGGTAATATATATTTGTCCTAAATATTTTGTCTTCTAATTCAGTTTTGTCTGTCAAATAATAATAATATTAAAATAATAATAATGAAGCTTTCCACTAGATTTATTATAACTAAATGATGCTAATGTTTTAATACTTTTAATCCAAAAGGGGGAAAAAGGGGGGGGGGGAGAGAAAAGAGGGTTCCCAAACTATTTCATTTAAATAGACTATCTGTTATGCCATTCAACCAACAGGTTTGTAAAAAGGAATTGACTTATCACAGAAGAGTGGAAAACAGCATAATATTCTTCATTTGTGTTACATTTATTGTTCCGTGAATTTAGTACCGGTACCGGTATTTATCTTTTTTTTCTTTTTGCCTGAGGATCAACAAAATGACGCCCCTAGTATTTGGCGCTCCAAGCGTTTACCTGCACCTAACGCCGGCCCTGTGTCCAAGCGTTTGCCTGCACCTAAGGCCGGCCCTGTGTCCAAGCGTTTGCCTGCACCTAAGGCCGGCCCTGTGTCCAAGCGTTTGCCTGCACCTAAGGCCGGCCCTGTGTCCATGTTAATTATATGGTCGACGTTAATTATACTGGCCACGTTGTTCCATCCATCAGTCCCTGGTATGCTGTACTACTGTACTGTACAGCCTATCAATCTCTGGTGTACTGTGCAATCCACTTATCCTTGGTATCCCAAACAACTATCCCTTGTATCCATACCAAAATTGTGTAGTATATTTTAACCTGTTTTTTAAATTTATACTGTCACTAATTTTTGTTCTCTCCATCCCTGTGGAGCTGGAACTACCCTCACATGCTACATCCTATCTCTCTATCCATGTGGCGCTGGAGCCACCATCACATGCTACATCCCATTTCTCTATCCCTGTGGAGCTGGAACCACCATCACATGCTACATCCTATCTCTCTATCCCTGTGGAGCTAGAAATACCATCAAATGCTACACCCCATCTCTCTATCCCTGTGGAGCTGGAACTACCATCACATGCCGAATCCCATCTCTCTATCCCTGTGAAGCTGGAACTACCATCACATGCTACACCCCATCTCTCTATCCCCAGTGAACCACGCAGGTCCCCGACTCCTCATTTGACTAGCGCTTCTAATAGACAGGAAGAAGCTATAAAAATTAGGCCAGTGTCAGTTGTCTCCCGGTTCTTTCCTGTCTGGAATTAGTTAAAGATTTCTTTTATTGGACTCTTAAATTGAGTGTAAAGGGGGGTGGGGCGGGTGGGGGGGGGGGGTAAACAGATGCAGTTGCCTGGGGGTCATGTGGTGGGACTGACGTCATGTGGTGGGACTGTTGGTCATGTGGTGGCACAGGTGGTCATGTGGTTGGGCTGGGGGTAATGTGGTGGGACTGGGGGTCATGTGGTGGGACTGGGGTCATGTGGTGGGATTGTGGGTCATGTGGTGGGGCTGGGAGTCATGTGGTGGGACTGGGGGTCATGTGGTGGGAGTATGGGTCAAGTGGTGGGAGTATGGGTCAAGTGGTGGGGCTATGGGCTTATCCAGAAAGAAACAGACGGAAAAACATCGTTTCTTTATTAAAAAGGGGATAACATTATACTCTATTTAAGATAACAATATTACAAAAATTGTTAGAAACACTTGCATATATCGCCAGGTGTTTCTAATAAGGCCAAATGTGCTCTTGTATGCCACCTGAGTAAACACAACTGCAGACCTGTTTACCCTTACGCTTTCGACCTAGTAACTACGTTTTTAGGCTTAAGACTACGGCACTACGACGAGCCAAAAACAACAAACAACTACAGTTTCGGGAGTTTTTTTCGTTCTATTTAATTTTATTTTAAAAATAATGATTTGGGTATTTTCAGTAAAACGATTTCCTTATACAACTTGTATTTTGCTTGCACCCCTCCCTGACCATTGTACACCCCCTCCCCCCTTTTTTTTCCCTCCAATGACCAAACTACTACTTTGGAGCTGAAAACTACTCTGACACTAACCCAGGGGTGAACAGGTCTGCAACTGCATGGAACGGGAAGACAGGAGGGAATTGAAGAGCGGATGAGAATTTGATAGACAGAAGAATGAGATCGAAGGATGGCACTGTAATCACATGTTAATGTTGTGGAACTAGATTGAGACTACGGGACTGAGCTTGCAGCTTGTCAGACGAGTCTAATTGCTTGTTGTTCCTGGCAAACCAGAAAAGGAGCGTCCGACAGAAGGGACAGATTTTGTTGAGTTACGCGTGAACCGAAGAGCTCTGGCGCTAGATATAGACAGACCAGAAATGGTGCGCACTAACTCAATGTAGACTGTGCGAACTATTCAATGAAGACAGACAAGAGACGGTTCAAACTAGCTCATTGTAGACAGACAAGAGACTGCGAACTACTCAATGTAGACAGACAAGAGACTATGCGAACTACTCAATGTAGACAGACAAGAGACGGTGCGAACTAACCCAATGTATACAGACTAGAGATGAAACGAACTAATTCAGTGCCAAAGCGACGCATTGCAGATTTTGAAACCAAATCACCGACTCTTTGATTCTGACGCAAAAGAACCGACTCTTTGATTCTGACGCCAAAGAAGCGACTCCTTGATTCTGACGCCAACAGAAACGACTCTCTGATTCTGACGCCAAAGAAGTGACTCTCTGATTCTGACGCCAAAGAAGGGACTCTCTGATTCTGACGCCAAAGAAGCGACTCCTTGATTCTGACGCCAAAGAAGCGACTCTTTGATTCTGACTCTAAAGCACCTACTCCTTGATATTTACTCTAAGACACCGACTTCCTGATTCTGACGCCAAGACACCGACTTCCTGACTCTGACGTCAAGACACCGACTTCCTGACTCTAGCAGTATTTATTAACAACATCACATGCATCTCTAATTCCCATCGTTTTAGCAATGTAGCTAAACTCTTATAATTATCGAACTCTTCTAATTCTAACGAACAACGTTCTCTGCAAACATTCTCCCTACTCCAAGGAACTCCCTGCATGCTATTCTACCACCCTTTCTCCCCTCCTCCGTTGTGTTATTCCTCCACTCTCAACTGTAATATCCGACATTCTGGTCTCCCCGAGGTTGAGCCTATAATGTAGTAGAGTTGGTTTCTCTGGTCTGCCGACTTAAGACGCGCGTCCTGTCATGTGTGTGGGTGAAGATGTTCGTGAGTATGTGTGTGGGGAGTGGAGTGAAGTGTGTATGTGTGGGAAGAGAACCTTGTATGCGTGTGCGTGTTGGAGTACGAATAACTGCAGACGCTCCCTCTCGGATCTTGGGTACACATCTCATTTGCATTGTTCGCACTGTGGCAATAGTGACCAGGGATGCGGTCTTAGGGCAGGGTGCGGAGGGGAAGGCCAGGGTGGCCGGGGCGGTTGTATTAAGTGTCCCACAGCAGAGGGGCTGGAAGTGACATAATAAATATATAAAACTATGATGATTTATGGAGCTATGTGAAACCTAGAAGAACTGAAGAAATATACTCGTCTCTTTATTTGGTACTCATTTTGTAATCACGTGACGTGTAGTTGGAGACTTATAGAAGTGAATGTTGAAGTGAGGAGAAGCAAAGACTTGACCTGAATTGACTTGACCTGAATTGACTTGACCTGACTTGACTTGAGATGCGTTCAACATCCAATAGTTGAAGTCGTTTATTAAATATACACGGTACACCAGCGGTCCCGAAAGACCCTTACACAGGGGTCGCCTGAGACCACTGGGAAAAAAAACATGTTTATGAAGTAGCAATGAAAATAATTTTATGGTTGGGTGTCACCACAGCATGAGGAACAGTATAAAAGGGTCGCGGTATCAGGAAGATTGAGAACCACTGCGGTAAACTCTATCACTTGATTCTACCAACTTTACAACTCACAGACACTGCCTGACGAATCTCACGTGTAGTCTAGTGCTTGTTTGTACGATCTAAGCCAGTGGTTCTCAACCTTCTTAATTCCGCGACCCTTTAATAAAGTTCCTCATGTTGTGACGACCCCCAAACTACAAAATTATTTTCCTTGCTCATCATAACTAAACTACAGTATATTTGCTTCCCGATCGTATTAGGTGACCCCTGGGAAAGGGTCGGTCGACCCCCAAAGGGGTCGCGACCCACAGGCTGAGAACCGCTGATATAAGCATACAGAACTGAACATTTCATCAATGAAGCAATCTTTAACTATCGTCTCCATTACAGCGGTCACCAACTTGTTTGCCGCCCGGGACCGGTTTGCCGAAGGCGATTTTTCCACGAAGCCGGGGTGGGGAGAAGTGTTTGTTGGATTCGTTTCCAGTGCCAAATAAACACGGTCCATGTCATCTCGCGCCCCAGTGCCTAAAAGGCCGCGGTCCGGTGGCTGGGGGACCCCAGCTCTACAATCCTTTGAGGACAAATTGAACCAGTTTTTACGAACAGAACATAACACGGTGTGAAACAATCGTGCAGCTATGACAACAGCTAAAAAAAAAAAACCCAACTAAACTAGTTCAGAGCATTGAGATGGAAAGTCATTATTTATCTTTTAAAAAATGACATTAAAATTATGTAAAACATTTAAATTCTGTAATTTAGACAAAGAAACAATAGAGACTAGTAGACGCAGATGTGAAATTAATAACGCCACCCTCTTCGCAAGCGTAATATGTCCAACGGGCAGTAAATGTCTTCTGCATGATGATGTCAATGGATGCCGTGCTGTTAATGTCGGTGGTAAAGTCGGGTAGAAGGAAGGCTTGGTGTGCGCCAAGCCGGTGTCGCGTACTTGATGACAACGGTTTCATCTCAGTCAAAAGTGTGTCTTAGGTGGTGTCCTTCGCTCTTAAGTCTTTAGGTGGTGTTCTTTGTCTCTTAAGTATTTAGTTGGTGACCTTTGTGTCTTAAGTCTTCAGTTGGTGACCTTTGTGTCTTAAGTCTTCAGTTGGTGACCTTTGTGTCTTAAGTCTTCAGTTGGTGACCTTTGTCTCTTAAGTCTTCAGTTGGTGACCTTTGTGTCTTAAGTCTTCAGTTGGTGACCTTTGTGTCTTAAGTCTTCAGTTGGTGACCTTTGTGTCTTAAGTCTTCAGTTGGTGACCTTTGTCTCTTAAGTCTTCAGTTGGTGACCTTTGTGTCTTAAGTCTTCAGTTGGTGACCTTTGTGTCTTAAGTCTTCAGTTGGTGACCTTTGTGTCTTAAGTCTTCAGTTGGTGACCTTTGTCTCTTAAGTCTTCAGTTGGTGACCTTTGTGTCTTAAGTCTTCAGTTGGTGACCTTTGTGTCTTAAGTCTTCAGTTGGTGACCTTTGTCTCTTAAGTCTTCAGTTGGTGACCTTTGTGTCTTAAGTCTTCAGTTGGTGACCCTTGTCTCTTAAGTCTTCAGTTGGTGACCTTTGTGTCTTAAGTCTTCAGTTGGTGACCTTTGTCTCTTACGTTGCATTCCGTGAACGTGGGCAGTTTTGGTGTAGGGAATAGTAAGGTTGTCCACTGTGATTTGTGGCATGGACCGATTGAGTCGGATGTAGGTCTGCTCTATACAGAGATGTCACTTTGAGCTATGTTCATTAAAGTTCACGGAAATCAACAGTGCCGGTGGGGGTTGTCACACAGATGTGACCAAATAAGACGCTGTATAATCAGTGACTTTATGGTAATAATATTATGGTGGGTCACATTCTACTCTGATCACAATATCGATCAGTTCGATTACTTCCGACTGCTTTAATTGGCTTACTTAAGTGTCCTTTGTGCTTTTTCTTTTGTTTGGTTAATGTTATCATATTAAACCTATGTGGGTCATGAAAGAAAGAGAACCCAAACAGCGATAAAAATATGGAAGAGAAAATTGAGGGGACGCAACTTCTAAGAAATTCAGGAAACTTTTAACCTTTTCACACAAATCAAACAATTTATTGTTGTGGATGTGAAATTTGTTTTATTATTATTTAATTTTTTAACTTTTATAAAAATGAAATCTCATTTTCATAGTATGGGTGCCAAAAAAGCTTAAAAATACGAAACATTCGTACTGGGAGGCGGGTCTTGATGTAAGGCACACAGGAATAATAAGGTACACAAGTGGACGACTAAATGAGTTGGGGGAGGGGGGGGGGGTAGGGTTAATAGTCGGTAATATCAAGGCTCACCTTAAGCACAGCTCACAGCCATCGGTGCACTAACTAAACTGGTGTTGTCGGGTTGGTTCAGCTGTCACCACCTCTTACTTACAACCTCCCCCCCCCCCCCTTTCCCAGCAGGCTTGCGGCTGACGTCCCTTGATAGTCACGTCATCGGGTAACCGTAGGGGCGGTCACCGGGTGGGAGAAATGTCAACAAGGGTTAATCCCGCCACACCACAGCTTGATAACAAGACATGGGGCCAACAAGGCCTTGTACGGCCCTTAGTCAACCATCCGCGATAAATTGACCGGGCCTCACATTCACTAAACGAGTAGTACGTCAGATTCCTATTGACCGATGGACAGGGGTCTCAAACCGACGGTCAGTGAGCCTTGGCGTATTTAAGAATAAATGACGAATGATAAAGTAACTGCAGTGGATCAACAGCTGCAACACTGAAACACAATTTATAAGAAAGCTAGCTATATGGGTGAGCGTGTCTGGCACAGCTAGCTTAATGGGTGGGTGTAGCAGCACAGCTAGCTTAATGGGTAGGTGTGGCACAACTAGCTATATGGGTGAGCGTGTCTGGCACAGCTAGCTAAATGGTGGGTGTGGCGCAGCTAGCTCAATGGGGTGAGCGTGTCTGTCACATCTAGCTAAATGGGTGAGCGTGTCTGGCACAGCTAGCTAAATGGTGGGTGTGGCATATCTAGCTAAATAGGTTAGCGTGTCTGGCACAGCTAGCTAATTGGTGGATGTTCCATATCTAGCTACATGGGTGAGCGTGTCTGACACATTTAGCTAAATGGGTGAGCGTGTCTGGCCCAGCTACCTAAATGGGTGTGTCCGACGCAGATAGCTACATGCAAAACACAGAAATATAAAATTCTATAATACATTAGCCTGTTACATATAGCCGGCCACATATAGCCGGCCACATATAGCCGGCCACATATAGCCGGTCATATATAGCCACTGGGAGAAACGTGTCAATACAGATATGAAGCAGAAAGTTTCACGATACTTATGTTTGTCAGTCGACATCAAAGTGCTCCAGAGAGTCAAAGAGACGACTGTCATAGGGTCTGCACATCTTACTACAGAAACAGGGCAGGGCGTTCCCAAAATTACACGACCTGAAGGACCTTGCTCAGATATTTTAGATGACATATGACTTATAACACTTTATGACAGGGTAAACTTAGCGGGGCATATGTCGTTCACGGGCCACATGCTGTTCACGGGCCACACGCTGTTCACGGGCCACACGCGGTTCACGGGCCACATGCGGTTCACGGGCCACATGCTGTTCACGGGCCACACGCGGTTCACGGGCCACACGCGGTTCACGGGTTGGAAAACCGTTGGCCAAAAATTTGACGGGGGTTTCAATATTCCAAACGGCTTAAATAACTGTTTGAATTCAATTAACGAGAACGTGTATTTGCACGATATTTGATTTCCAAAAGGGTCTGGTGTCGACCGTAATGTCCTCAATTGTTCACAACGTGTTGCTAATAGCGTGATGCCAACTGCGAGGTAAATATTAGCTGCTTGGAACTTCTGGCAAAGTCACTTGTGTTTGGTGAAATCTCAAAGCAGCATTTAAATTCCGATAATCCTTAGAGGGAAACGATGACCAAATACGATAAGGACAATCTGAGTTTAAGGAACTATCAAGACAACATGAGAAAACTTTGTAGACATAGACATTAGCATTATACATCTCTAGGCGTATCCTCCAATAAAATCTGCATATTTCATATGCACGTCTCTCACAGACATGTCTCACTGTTGCGTGTTACTATTTATAGAAAGGGACTAAATTGTTGACATATTTATACTGTCATCTGTTCATATAACTATTGTTAGAGCGTGTATGTACAACAAAAACGAAACTTTGTTAAAAATTTTCAGTCCAAACTTTTTTTTAAATAATTATTTTCAGTGGCTACTCAGGAAAGTCAAATAAATACGAACAGGCAATAAATTCAAGTACATTTTTAGTGGACGTCTCCTGTCAGCAGGTTTCCTTCTACATTTCTAGTGGACGTCTCCTCGGGACATCGAATATATTTTTAAAAACAGGACTACCTGTTTTCAAGATATATTTAAGCATACATAATCTAACATGATTCTTAACTTGGCAATTTCCTACTCTTTACACAACAATAGGAAGCCATTTTGGCCCCACTTAAAAGTTGGCTTTTGACAGCACTTTATTCTTTCTTTCTTTAAAAAAAGAAAAAAAAAAGTGTTTTTTTTACAGACAACAATGAAAGGATAACGGGCTAAAAGTCCATAAGTCATTCAATACCCAGGTTGAGAAAATCCAGTGCAGATCTTCTTTTCGTTTATTACATACGATCATTCTTATTTTATTGGACTGTTGAAGTAAGGGACTTTGGTACATTTTATCGATTTAAAAAAAATAATAATAATAATTAAAAAAACTTTATCTCTGCAGAGGACGCCATACGCTGCGAGGGTAGTTGAGCTGACAGTTGTGACACATGTGAGTAGCACGTGGGCCTGACAGGGCGTGAGGGAGCAGGGGAGGGCGCCCGAGTACGGGGATTAACTTTAATTCACTTTTTATTCTTACCGTCACGATAAAAGATCTTTTCGCATTCTACAAAATTTTAAAACTTTTTTTCTACAAAAAATAAAGATTTTTTTCCCTTGCATTGTACGGGTTGAACAAAGGAGAGGGAAAGCTTAGTGCAGCGGTCCTCAACCCCTTTATGTGTCGCTGGAATCTTTCCCAGGGGTCGCCTAACTACATCTGAAAACACATATGCTCCACAGCGATGAAGTAGCAACGAAAGTAATTTTGTGGCTGGGGGTCGCCACAACATTAGCATCCGTATCAAAGGGTCACGGCATTATGAAGGTTGAGAACCACTGGGTTAGTGGTAAACTTGCTGAAGATTGGAATTCAAAGTTAATCGGCTTAGCGGGTCCGTGTTTCTTTCAATAGCTTTTTTGTGTGCGTGTAAAATCTAAGTTGCCACCATATCTTTAATTATGTAGATCTCTGTGCGTGATGCCTGGATCTTTGTGTACGGCTGTTTTGAGCTCATCTCTTTATGCTTGCTTATATATGTGTACGGCTGTTTTGTGCTCATGTTCGTATGTTCGCGTACATTTGTGTTCGGCTGTTTTGTGCTCATCTCTGTATGTTTGCGTACATTTGTGTTCGGCTGTTTTGTGCTCATCTCTGTATGTTTGCGTACATTTGTGTTCGGCTGTTTTGTGCTCATCTCTATATGTTTGCATACATTTGTGTTCGGCTGTTTTGTGCTCATCTCAGTATGTTTGCGTACATTTGTTTTCGGCTGTTTTGTGCTCATCTCTGTATGTTTGCGTACATTTGTGTTCGGCTGTTTTGTGCTCATCTCTGTATGTTTGCCTACGTTTGTGTTCGGCTGTTTTGTGCTCATCTCAGTATGTTTGCGTACATTTGTGTTCGGCTGTTTTGTGCCCACCTCTGTATGCTGGCGACAATTTGTGTTCGGCTGTTTTCTGCTCATCTCTGTATGTTTGCGTACATTTGTGCACGGCTGTATTTGTGCTCATGTTTTTTTATATTTGCGTACACATGGTGTGGCGCGTGACTGAATACGGATCTTTTTAATGTTTTAAGTTTTACTTTGGAACATAAAAAACAATATTGCAGACTCAAACCGCGGAATATGGTGTCATGCCGTGGGGGTCTTAAAAGAAACTGCAGAATATGGTGTCATGCCGTGGGGGTCTTAAAAGAAACTGCGGAATATGGTGTCATGCCGTGGGGGTCTTAAAAAAACTGCGGAATATGGTGTCATGCCGTGGGGGTCTTAAAAGGGAGGTTTCAGTTGGAAACACGTACCGTGAACTAAAGCCGTTGTTTAAAAGGGGTAACAATGTTTCCTAACATGGGCCAGGTGGATCAATTTGAAGATTATTTGGTGGTGAATAAATGGGGGCAGGGGGTTGGACATTCAGCCTTCGAGATAGGCCTAAACATTTTATTTACGCATTTTTAAATTAAAAAAAAAATTGCCGAAGGGTTGGGGGAGGCAGTGTTAGACAGGACAAATTTTTAAGGTCAACCAATGTTATTGTCTGTCATTTACTGCAATACACATTCAGTTCATGTACGTTATATCCTACAAGGTTTGAATGTCGAGGCCACAGCAGGACATGATGCTGATATTCAATGATTCTGCCGGCAGAGTCAATCCATATTTCTTTTAAACATGTTCCGCTAGGGGCAGAAAATGAAAATAAAAAGGGGGTGGGGGTGGTGTGCATTTAACCCCTTGGTGCTCAACGGGACATGGAGCAAACACGGTTTGGGAAACACTGCTCTTAATTGGAGGCTGGATATTTCAAAGCGATACACGGGTCAGTTAAAATCAAATCTATTCGTAAAATTCAGCGAGTTAGATTTAGAGAAAGGGGACACGCCTTATTGCCTTATAAGTCATTCGTGTGCTATGCTAGTTCCTTGAGATAGTACTTTTACATTCCTAAAACCATACACGGGTCTTCAAAATAGATTTTAACAATGATCGGGGGGGGGGGGGGGGGGCTCTAAACACAATGAAGTGATCACTGCTCTACACGCACTAGAAACGGCATGCACAAATGGTCTACTTTACTAGTTGAGTTGGTGATTACTGCACTTTTTAAAACCCTAAACTTCAACTGTAACACCACACTTCAACTGTAACACCACACTTCAACTTTAATCCTAAACTTCAACTGTAACACCACACTTCAACTGTAACACCACACTTCAACTTTAATCCTAAACTTCAACTGTAACACCACACTTCAACTGTAACACCACACTTCAACTTTAATCCTAAACTTCAACTGTAACACCACACTTCAACTGTAACACCACACTTCAACTTTAATCCTAAACTTCAACTGTAACACCACACTTCAACTGTAACACCACACTTCAACTTTAATCCTAAACTTCAACTGTAACACTACACTTCAACTGTAACACCACACTTCAACTGTAACACTACACTTCAACTGTAACACTACACTTCAACTTTAGTCCTAAACTTCAACTTTAGTCCTAAACTTCAACTGTAACACTAAACTTCAACTGTAACACTAAACTTCAACTGTAACACTACACTTCAACTTTAGTCCTAAACTTCAACTGTAACACTAAACTTCAACTGTAACACTAAACTTCAACTGTAACACTACACTTCAACTTTAGTCCTAAACTTCAACTGTAACACTAAACTTCAACTGTAACACTACACTTCAACTTTAGTCCTAAACTTCAACTGTAACACTACACTTCAACTTTAGTCCTAAACTTCAACTGTAACACCACACTTCAACTTTAACCCTAAACTTCAACTGTAACACTACACTTCAACTTTAGTCCTAAACTTCAACTGTAACACTACACTTCAACTTTAGTCCTAAACTTCAACTGTAACACCACACTTCAACTTTAACCCTAAACTTCAACTGTAACACTACACTTCAACTTTAGTCCTAAACTTCAACTGTAACACTACACTTCAACTTTAGTCCTAAACTTCAACTGTAACACTACACTTCAACTTTAGTCCTAAACTTCAACTGTAACACTACACTTCAACTTTAGTCCTAAACTTCAACTGTAACACTACACTTCAACTTTAGTCCTAAACTTCAACTGTAACACTACACTTCAACTTTAGTCCTAAACTTCAACTGTAACACTACACTTCAACTTTAGTCCTAAACTTCAACTGTAACACTACACTTCAACTTTAGTCCTAAACTTCAACTGTAACACTACACTTCAACTTTAATCCTAAACTTCAACTGTAACACTACACTTCAACTTTAATCCTAAACTTCAACTGTAACACTACACTTCAACTTTAATCCTAAACTTCAACTGTAACACTACACTTCAACTTTAATCCTAAACTTCAACTGTAACACTACACTTCAACTTTAGTCCTAAACTTCAACTGTAACACCACACTTCAACTTTAACCCTAAACTTCAACTCTAACAATAAAATTGAGCTTTCATGCAAAACTTCAACGTCATCTAAAAAAAATGTCGCATTTTTATTTCCAATTGTTTTCCTGTCTTTGTGATCCACCCAATGATTGAGCCAAGGTCTGAGTACAGGCGAGGACACAACACTCATGCCAGCATTACGGGCGTGCTTGGACATCAAGTCTCAGGCTAATGGGAACCGCGAGCGTGAGTATGCACGCTCGGGGGTCTATACTAACACACAAAATAGGGGTGGGTGGGTCTAAACTCATATGGGGTCTATGCTCGCGCGGGGGTCAGTACTCAAAAGGGGTGGTCCATAGTCACATGACAGTCAGACCTACAAGCTTACACAAATCATGGCAGTGTACACAGCGACGGAAAGAGTTCAATAATTGGGGGAACTGGATAATCCTATAACATGGTAGACGAGCGTTTAACAAACGTTAAAGTTTGGCGGACCGGACCGGTGGACAAGTTTCGACAATGCACGAGGGGCCGCTGCCAAATTTATTAACTATATTTCTTTTTATTTTACCATAAATATTCATGTTGTGCGGACCGGCAACGTAGGGCTCGCGGACCCCCAATTCGGGGACGCTGCTGTTGTGGACTAGGCTGCTGTTGCGGACTACTACAATGAGAAGAAAAGCAACATTATATCTCATGCCAACACACTGAGAACCACTGGCCCTAACTAGCTAAATCATTGCCATAAAACAATCAGACAACAAATTGCCGGCGACTGTATTTCAACCGACCGATAACCACTGGCTCTAACTGGTTAAATCACTGCTCTGAAACCACCAGACAACAAATTGTCCAGGATTGTATCTCAAGTATCACCAGTACATGTGGACACACTTCAAGGCTGGCGGATAATTAGGGGATAGAGTGCCGGGTCCCTGGGGCCCACAGAGCAAGAACGGGCATCGGGTACGCACGGGTCATTGGGGTTTAGTGGGCCACTGATGTTATATTTCACTGATAAATCATGGCTAATGGACCCGCAGCACCTTTCTCATAGTTTTATTTTCAATATTGTCAACGGTCAGTTCATTTCTCGGTGGAATAAGTGGGGGTCATGCGTCGAGTCTTACAAAAGGGATTGGGGGTAAGGGGGGGGGGGGGAGAATATGACAGAATTGTGTTTAAAGTCTGTGTGTAAAACACAACCAGGTTTGGAGTCACTAAGTAATGGAGAGACCAACTCACCAAATTGTCGAAATTTGTTTAAAGTCTGTGTGTAAAACGCAACCAGGTTTGGAGTCACTAAGTAATGGAGAGACTACCTCACCAAATAGTCGCAGTCACCAGGTAACGGTCGTCGAAGTGAAAGTAACAAGCGCGGGTGTCACCAGTGTCACCAACCAGGAACCTTAACAAAGACACAAGCTCACTGTAATGAACTCAATCAAATTGACTGTGGTGGGGGGGGGGGCAGTGAACCCCTCAACCCACCCCACCCCAAGCATGAGCACTTAACTCAAATCATCAGGTAAAGGTGTGCTTAAACAGAACTTAACACTTTTTTATTTAACAAAGACACAAGCTCACTGTAATGAACTCAATCAAATTGACTGTGGCTGGGGGGGGGGGCAGCGAACCCCTCAACCCACCCCACCCCAAGCATGAGTACTTAACTCAAATCATCAGGTAAAGGTGTGCTTAAACATAACTTAACACTTTTTTTTTCCTAAAACTTGTTTGACCCAACGATCGATACAAGAACTGCCGGCGACACGTGTTCACTTAAGTCTTAAGGATAACCTTAGAGCCCGGATGTGAGCATGTGGGGGCTTCAATCAGAGCTACATGCGAGTCAGCTGTCTTATGTTCCTATAGAGCAGATTAAATTACTTATATAAGTAGTAACTCATTCATATGCGGACTAAATCATTTATATATCGACTCACTCATTTACATATCAAATTCATGTGTAGATGATCTATTTCATGTATATATGAAGAGCTTATTTTCAAAATGCAGTATCCACCATTTTCGAAAAAAAAGAAACTTTTTGTGGAGCAAACCAGGTTCCTTTAGGACATGTAAAGTTTCTTTATAAAACACATTATATTTCTATTTTATTCTTGTCTAAAAATCATTTAAGTCTCAAAACGCAGTATGTAATTTTAAAAAAAGTTGAATCATCTCAAACCCTTAAAAATGGATATACAGCATTTTGAAAATCGGCTCTTCATATGCTCTATATGCATTTATGTTTATGGTATTAACTCATTTCCATATGGTCTTTAAAAAAGGCAGAAAGGACCGAAACACATCTGTCTTTTAGGCATTCAAATAAATGTCATCGTCTGCTCGTCAATGACCTGATCGAGGCGGCTTGCTGAAATCTAAGGTCGAGTCGTTGTATTGAATTAAAAATGCGGACTCATGTGAGTTACTGGTTCCCAAACTCTTCATTAACAGATCCGCTATTTTATAAAAAATAAAATCTGCTCGATTTCCTATTTTCAAAAAAAAAATTACAGTGAAACATGTAAGAAAAGATTAAGATAAATCTATGCACCAGCATGGGTGGTTAACAGAGATATAGACTTAACGTCACGAACAAGCATGTAGTAGTAGCTTCTTATTTCAGAAAAAGACGCGTCACGAGTGTAGTTCTAAAAAATGTCTGTGACATTGTAACTAGGTAAAATAATGCCAGCCCTCGGCGTGCCGTCGACACTGATAAGTCTAGACACAAAGAAATCTCGACCATCTGGCCCAGCAGTTACGTCCCCCCCTCTTTATTTAACACCAGAAGGAGAAGCGTGGTGGCCGACATCAGCGCTCAAAGATTGACAGGTCAAGCAGCACGTGCACTTTTTAATTGGGCGACATATACACAGTTTCAAGGACGCTTTGACTATAAAGTGAGAGCACCCTCCCTGGGCTGGTTAAACCGGCCACTTGATCTAACTACTATTGTTGGTGAACGTCAATTCCTGGCAATGGATTCAATGGGAGGCCGGCATACCTACCTCTCCCCTCATATCATGGCGCCATACAAAGGGCAGGTCTTGATGTAAAAGACGGGATGTACAAATTAAGAGAAAGCGCATTAAAAAAAAAAGGTTGTTATCTTTCAAATCTATGCATCATTTAGATCAAGGCTCTCCACCAACCCCCCCCCCCCCCAACTATCTCTTTAAAGTTCAAATCATCTAATATTATCCCTGTTCACTTCGTGCCTAAATTGACCCTTACAGATCTGTGGGCGCCACACAAAACAAGAACTTTACAGCACCCGTCTTATATTTGCCTTAAAAAATGAAATCAAATAACGACATATTCTGCACTCTGTAAAACAATTATTGTTATTATTCTTTTAATGAGTTGTCTAACCTTGCGAAAGAAACATTCAATTACAGTTAAATCCTGAATAGGCGTGGTCAAGACATATTGGAGCTAAAGGGAATTCCTTGGCCGTACTATTAAAAATATTTAAATAATACAAGTTTTTCAAAAGTCAATGTTTGTTTAAAAAAGGAGCGCATTTCAAAAATATATATATTTTTTAAAAATATACGATGAAGTGAACAGATCTGCACAAAAAGTTCACCAAAATGTCTTCAGAAGGCACATTTCCAACAGTAGCCATCCATCATGGAAAGTTAAGACCAAGGACTGCTTACATGTGAAATAAACCAACAGTAGGCTTCCATTATAAGCCCTGCTTACACGAGCAATGACAACAGTAGGCTTCCATCATAACCCCTGATTACACGTGCAATGACAACAGTAGGCTTCCATCATAACCCTTGCTTACACGTGCAATGACAAAAATAGGCTCCAACAAAATCTACCCTATGCCCAACATTAAAAGCACAAGTTGAACATGCTCCTGGCTAAATGGTTCCGACCCCTGGCACCCAACACCTCGACCCCCACAGTCCTGGCTTGAGATCCCCCGCTAAAATGTGTTTCCGTTGATTGGTTCGGCGGCTCCCGTCGGGAGTATCCCATCCTGGCCACCGTGCCGCCATTGGGAAGGGTCCGTCTCACTTACACGACAGCCCAAACTTACAGTTGTTCTGGTATTTATCTTTCTGTCACTCTGTGTACACGGGCCTAACTGGTGGACTTCTTACAACTACTCGCCCTATGGTATTCATACATTTGACTTTTCTGACGTCACCGCTGGTCTTTGGAGGTTTAGAGGAAGTCTGTGCACTTCCAGGGGTAAATAAATGGGATACACTCACGATTTCTAATTTGCAATCGAAGGGAAAGAGGAGAGACAGAAAATATGAGAGACAGAAATTGGGAAGGGGGTCGATGTCGCAAGATGAAGTTGTGGAGTCGACGTGTGTATCTCTAGGTTTTAGGAGAGTAGAAAAAAAAATTGCCTGCAAAACAATCGCATTGGAATCGTGTTTCAACGACATTTAGACTGACGCACGAGACCGAATTTTCGGTAGAGAAATGTGATACTTTGCTTACATTGCAGCCGATCGCAACCGTTCTTAATCAGTCATCTTCATTGTTTATCATGGCGATAACCCTGACACCATTTACACAGGGTTGTAATTATAACGACACCCATCTAAACAATGGCCTTATGTTAACGACACCAATTCACACAGGGGCATAATGATAACGACACATATTTACAAAAGGACATAATGATAGCGACACATATTTACACAGGGACATTGATAGCGAGACATATTTACACATGGACATAATGATAACGACATATATTTATACATGTACATAATGATAACGACACATATTTACACAGTGACATAATGATAACAACACACATTATAACGACATCAATTGACCCCATTTATACAGAAGGAAGCCCTGATTATGACCCCCATTTACACAGATAAGCCCTGAGTATGACCCCATTTACACAGAGAAGGAAGCCCCAATTATGACCCACATTTACACAGATAAGCCTTTATTATGACCCCCAATTTACACAGAGAAGGAAGCCCTGATTATGACCCTCCATCTACTCAGATAAGCCCTGATTATGATCCCCATTTACACAGAGAATAAGCCCTGATTGTGACCCCTATTGAAGGCTATTGACACATTTGGAGGATCCAGAATTTCAAAAGTAATCAGAAAACTATGTCTTTTCCGGAAGCTCACCCGAAGGTGGGGACTAGGCTGGCCCTGAAACAACAGAGAGCGACTACCCAATAACACATGAGTCAGCTCCGAAACATTAGCAGAGTCCACGTAAAACAACAAGTCTCACAGTATTTTAGGACTTGACCAGTCGAAGCAGACGGCACTGTGGTAAGGAGGCATAGAGGCGAGGACGGCATAAAGACAAGGACGGCATGGTGGCATGGTAGTCTTTGGACACTGCATGTCGGCTTTTTATCGAGGAATAGTTTAAAACATAAATGATACCTTCAGTTTATTTCAAATTATATTTAAAAAAACACAAAAAAAAACTATATTTATCAAGACCTCTAGAAAAATCGAACATTTTACCCCCCCCCCCCCCCGGGGAGGGGCCTGAAAAGGTGGAGGGGTGGGATAAAATTGAAATAGAAGTGAATTAATCGGCCATTTTTAGGCATCCTAAGTTACAAAAAACAACAACCCTTCATTGTCTTGACTCCATAGGCAAGGGTTAAAATCCAGGTCGTGTTTTACGACACCGCTATCATGCAAGTATTTTCGGTCTAAAGGGCTGATAATTAGATTGGATTTTCAATCCCATCATTTAATCCTCTTATCAAAAGTACAAGTACATGGTCCTAGACACAGCCCACTAACCCAGCTATACCTCAGTGAACATGCGTGGCTTGCTTCAAGGGAGTTTGTCATCTACTACTCAATGCATCACATTGTGTACTAGTTTTAGAGATAAGGAAGACACAGCTAAAAAATAAAAAATACTTATGATTATTTACTATTACTATGAATTTACTGTGAGTGGCAAGAAGCTTTCATTAGTTTGTTTGTTTGTTTGTGTTTTTTTTTTTAAATGTCACGAGACTACTTAACCAGCCAATCAGAAGAGTAAGACACAGGCCTTATATAACACGCCAATCAGAAGAGTAGGACACAGGCCTACGAAACCAGCCAATCAGAAGAGTAAGACACAGGCCTAATATAACACGCCAATCAGAAGAGTAGGACACAGGCCTACGAAACCAGCCAACCAGAAGAGTAAGACAGAGGCCTATGAAACCAGCCAATCAGAGGAGTAAGACACAAGCCTACATAACCAGCCAATCAGAAGAGTAAGACACAAGCCTACATATCCAGCCTATCAGTAGAGTAAGACACAAGCCTACATAACCAGCCAATCAGAAGAGCTCCAATTTGTCTCAGGGAAGCAATCGCCTTACTACATTGTGCAATCAAATTTAATCTACCGCTAACAAGTACATCTTCCTCTGACATTCAACGAGACCGCTGCTGAGGCCCCCAGAGACGCGTAGCTGGTGCAGTGCGCATGTGGGCAGAATTAGTTCTCATATAAATGATACCATTTTATGGTTGATTTGCGCAGATCTTACCCTGTATTTAATACCGTAATTTTACCTTCAGTTATCTTTTAATTAATGACCGATGAAACGGAAACACGTTTAGAGTAGCGAGTTGGTTTCTTGGTAAGTTCCTGTCACTAGAGTCTTTCAAATAAAACTCTTGTTATAATATTCAATTTAAATCGCTATACCGGGTCATGGATGACAATCAGCTTCTTTCGTGTTGCTGGGACACATTCCTGTTTTTAAGAATGTCTTACTGGGACAATTTACTATTTTTAAGAATGTCTTGCTGGGACACTACTACTTTTAAGAGTGTCTTGCTGGGACACATTCCTGTTTTTAAGAATGTCTTGCTGGGACAATTTACTATTTTTAAGAATGTCTTGCTGGGACACTACTATTTTTAAGAGTGTCTTGCTGGGACACATTCCTGTTTTTAAGAATGTCTTGCTGGGACACATTATTATTTTTAAGAATGTCTTGCTGCTTTTGAGCACGTGTATAGCTAGGACGCATTTAAGCACCAACCATTTGTGCATCAAAGAAATAGTTCTATTGAAACGCATCTACAGACACGGGATATTAAATAGTTCTATTGAAACGCATCTACAGACACGGGATATTAAATAGTTCTATTGAAACGCATCTACAGACACGGGATATTAAATAGTTCTATTGAAACGCATCTACAGACACGGGATATTCAAATATATGTAGCACCTTAGGGCCGCTTAGGTTATTAAAATGACTTCGTGAACGGAATATGTAAGTGTTTTTGTTCAAGGTTTCCACTATAAATTAGAAAGTAGGAACATAACATTGAAGTATCAAACAAATTAACACTATTGATCAATTCCAAGCATTTTTGTTTAATAAATAAAGAAATGTTAAAGACCGGTTGACAATTTGAATAAATTTCGATTCAAATATATATATATATACTTAGCATTTCCCCTTGACACGCGTTAATCTCCATTACAGAGAGGAGAAGAATGAATCATGTAAATATATAGATCTCTTCCATACATATATTAGAAGATTCCTACTTAGCATTTAGAATATCTATCGTTGTTAAATTAAAAAAAATAAAAAAAAAAATAAAAATCAAACAAACCCCTCTAATATATATCGACTTATTAAGGTGAGCACCAGGAGGACAACTTGAGAACCAGTCCACAAGCCGACGCGGTAAGAAACACGTCAACTTGTTACAGTGGAAGATGACGAGCACGGACGATGGAGGAAAACGTCAGTTTGTGATTATTACCATTGCCGGGATTATTATGATTATTACGATTATTACCAATAATAATAAGAAACATGAATAGAATGAGATGGGGTCAGGGTGAGGAAGAAAGACACACACACACACACGCACACGCACACGCACCAAGCTATCCCCGAGGCTGAGAACAAAGGCGGGCTTGTGTAGGCTACGCGCGGGTTTCGGGGTGGTGGCGACAGGCGTGAGAAGCACTGTAGCACAGCATGGTCATGACGATTGCTAGGGAAAGTAATATGCCGCAAACAATCTGCCGTGTGTGTGGAAGGGGGGTGGGGGCGACAGGCGTGAGAAGCACTGTAGCACAGCATGATCATGACGATTGCTAGGGAAAGTAATATGCCGCAAACAATCTGCCGTGTGGGGGTAGAGTGTGCCGCAAACAATCTGCCGTGTGGGGGTAGAGTGTGACGAAAACAATCTTTTGAAGGTTGCATTACTTCGGCCGTTAGGATAAATAAAATAATAACAACTGGAGGAATTGCATGGCACGGCAGAAAAAAAACACTGTTGAAGAAGAACGTAGCAGTTAAGACAGCCGGGTGGAAATGGCCGGGGATAGAATGAAGAACGAGTGCAGCAGGCGTGCCGGGGGGGAGAGAGAGATAGAACCGGTGGCAGAACGAATGACAGATTATACCGTAAATCTCACCCCAAGGTCATAACCAGGCAAGTTAATATCGTTTTTTTTAGGCAAACCGCGGTTATCGGTTCATGTAACCCCGTCTCTACCGTTCGACGCATAGATGTATCAATCATAAGCGCCAATTGAAATCTAGTTTGAGAACTGCCAAAGCAACTGTATTCTCTGTTACATACGAGAACAGCCTGCACATTCTATGGGAATAAACAGGTCGCGGAGAGTGAGAACAAAAAGAGTATGCCATTTTCGCACTCTCAAAGTGTTGGGAAATTAATTAATGACTAAAGAGGATTTGGAGCTCGCAGCGAGTAGATGAGGACATCGTCGTTGGCAACCAGAAGGGGTGGGGGGGGGGGGGGAATAGGGGCTAGAGAGTGCCTCCAGTGCACGGGGTAGGGGTGATGATATCAAAAGCAGTGGGGGGGGGAGGGGTGTGCCGGGCGGGTCCCTGATAGGGAGTGGGTTGAAATGGAAGCTTTCATCTTTGTTTGGCTGAGAACAAATCTGCGGAACACAGCTGATGGCAGAATGGAAAACTCACAAGCTTTCTTTTAGTTGTCCGGCTTTGTGTTACTTCACTCTCTCTCCCTCTCTCTCCACTATATCTCTCTCATACTCTCTAACTCTGTCCCCTAACCTCTCTCTTACTCTCTGTCTTACTCTCTCTCTCTCTTAATCTCTCTCTCTCTCTTAATCTCTCTCTCTCACTCTAATTATTATATTCTTTTCTGTGTTTGTGTCGTTGAAGTATAAATTAACCTCATTATTCACGGTCTCCTGAGTATTTTAGGTTTTTTTCCTGGTAGTCATTTGACATTTTTCGCTTTAGCACCCTCTCTCTCTCTTTCCCTCTCTTTCTCTCTCTATATATATCTTACGCTCTCTCTCTCTCTGTCTTACTCTCTCTTTCTCTCTCTCTCTACTTCTCTGATTGTCTAGCCAGTATAGCTTCTATCCCTCGTAAATAAACATGTTTAAACTTGCTGTTTCTATTATCGCCAAGGAGTCGGAACATTACGACTCCTAATATATAATATAATGTCTCAAGAGTTATTGTCCCCACCCTTTTCGGGGGTTTTTTGGAGGAAAAAAAGGGGGGAGGGGGTATTCACTCAAAGGCGATATAAAATAACCCCGACTAAAAAATGTGACTGAAACTACAGCCTTCAGAGTGAATCCACACATGATTGACTGAAACTACAGCCTTCAGAGTGAGAAACTACGGCCTTCAGAGAAGGAAACTACAGCCTTCAGAGTGAGAAACCACAGCGCTCAGAGTGAGAAACTACAGCCTTCAGAGTGAGAAACTACAGCCTTCAGAGTGAGAAACTACAGCCTTCAGAGTGAGAAACTACAGCCTTCAGAGTGAGAAACTACAGCCTTCAGAGTGAGAAACTACAGCCTTCAGAGTGAGAAACTACAGCCTTCAGAGTGAGAAACTACAGCCTTCAGAGTGAGAAACTACAGCCTTCAGAGTGAGAAACTACAGCCTTCAGAGTGAGAAACTACAGCCTTCAGAGTGAGAAACTACAGCCTTCAGAGTGAGAAACTACAGCCTTCAGAGTGAGAAACTACAGCCTTCAGAGTGAGAAGCTACAGCCTTCAGAGTAAGAAACTACAGCCTTCAGAGTGAGAAACTACAGCCTTCAGAGTGAGAAACTACAGCCTTCAGAGTGAGAAACTACAGCCTTCAGAGTGAGAAACTACAGCCTTCAGAGTGAGAAACTACAGCCTTCAGAGTGAGAAACTACAGCCTTCAGAGTGAGAAACTACAGCCTTCAGAGTGAGAAACTACAGCCTTCAGAGTGAGAAACTACAGCCTTCAGAGTGAGAAACTACAGCCTTCAGAGTGAGAAACTACAGCCTTCAGAGTGAGAAACTACAGCCTTCAGAGTGAGAAACTACAGCCTTCAGAGTGAGAAACTACAGCCTTCAGAGTGAGAAACTACAGCCTTCAGAGTGAGAAACTACAGCCTTCAGAGTGAGAAACTACAGCCTTCAGAGTGAGAAACTACAGCCTTCAGAGTGAGAAGCTACAGCCTTCAGAGTGAGAAGCTACAGCCTTCAGAGTGAGAAACTACAGCCTTCAGAGTGAGAAACTACAGCCTTCAGAGTGAGAAACTACAGCCTTCAGAGTGAGAAACTACAGCCTTCAGAGTGAGAAACTACAGCCTTCAGAGTGAGAAACTACAGCCTTCAGAGTGAGAAACTACAGCCTTCAGAGTGAGAAGCTACAGCCTTCAGAGTGAGAAGCTACAGCCTTCAGAGTGAGAAACTACAGCCTTCAGAGTGAGAAACTACAGCCTTCAGAGTGAGAAACTACAGCCTTCAGAGTGAGAAACTACAGCCTTCAGAGTGAGAAACTACAGCCTTCAGAGTGAGAAACTACAGCCTTCAGAGTGAAACCACACATGATGTTTATATATGAACGATAAGCCTTGAAAAAAAAACAACTGTAAAAATGATCCGAATAAATGTTAGGTACAAAAGTATAATAGATGCCCTCAATGGCCGGGTACTGGAAGCCACGAGAGTTCAATCCTAATTGTGAGGAGGGGCATAGGCGTAGAAAATAATAGAATTATAATTGCATAAAACAAGACTAGAATAATAACAATACATTTTAAAAATAATGGCAATTTTTTAATTCTTAGCATTTAGTGTTTATGTTAAATTATTATTTGATTTTTACTGCTATTTTTAAGAGATAGTTTTAATCAATTTAAAAAAAAAATATTTAAAAAATTTAAGTTATGATAATTAAAAGCCGATAAATAATGGAGTCGATTCCGAAATTCAGACCAATTTAACTGCTTTCCTTTTTTTGAAATCTTAAAAAATAATTTTAGCATGGGTAGTTTGTAAAACAACAACCGTCGAAGGTGCGTGTTTTCCCCCATGATTTTACGGTACAAATGCCGACATTCCCGTTAGCAAATTGGAAAAAAATCCTGCGGGAAAACGGGCGAGAATTTCCGCCATTGTTGTCATGTACCGTAATCGCTATCGTACACACGTTAATAAATATTACAAACACGAGCCACTACAAACAAACTAGAAAACTGCTATGTCTCCGCCAATCAATAATGTCTTTTGATGGGCAGGCACTCTACAAGACTGGTCGAGGGGAACGGAAGATGGTCAAATGATGCTAGGGGGAGAGAGACGTAGATGGTGGGGGTTTGAGTATAGATGGTCGCAGGATGCTAGAGGGCGAGAGACGTATGTGGCGGGGGTTTGAGTATAGATGGTCACATGATGCTAGGGGGAGAGAGACGTATGTGGCGGGGGTTTGAGTATAGATGGTCGCAGGATGCCAGAGTGAGAGAGACGTAGATGGTGGGGGTTTGGGTATAAATTGTCGCAGGATGTTAGAGTGAGAGAGACGTTTATGGTGGGGGTTTGAGTATAAATTGTCGCAAGATGCTTGGGTGAAAGATTTGTATAGGAGATGAGTAGAAAGAAGGTCGAAGTTTGCTGGGTTGCGAGCTAGACACATGACAGGGGTTTTGAGTAGGTGTGAGTAAGCACAGTCGTGTATTAAGCGTCTACTTAGCATCCATGTCATAGTTGTCTACTACAAACATATAGCCATGTCGTAGGTGTCTACTATAAACATTGCAGCAATGCCGTAGGTGTCTACAATACTATAAACATCGCCATGATTCTTAAGGGTCTCGATGCACAAAACAACATTTGAAAGCTGGTCGTAGTAGAAGCGCTTTACTACATCACGGTTTTTTTAAGGAACAATTTATGAACGTCTGATGAAAGTATTTTTTTTTTAAAATATATAATTATATAATAGTTTCCGTATGATATAAATTATATTCTGTCAAATACAACAAGGTGTGATGTCACGAAATATAAAATTAGAAATTAGTCGAACCGGGTTTCATTTCATCCGTAGGATCAAAGGTGATTTTTTTTAAAAAGAATGTCAGGCCATAAAGAAGAGTCCACAAACATTTGCTCACCTGGAAGACTCAAGGCGACACCCGGCATCGTCCACCCCGTAGAGGTGCAGGTACTTCATGTCGTCACAAACAGCTGCCAGGTGGCCATCAGGTGAAATAGCACATGCGAGTATCGAGTTCTGACTGCATGGGCTGCGGAAAATCACAATTTCCGTACATAAGAAATTAAACTTATCAAAAGTTCAAAAAAAATTAATAATTATTGTTCACAATTTTAGCTTCGTAAACAGTCGACTTCCATGCATATTTCCCAGGCCATGGATAAGGCATTAGCCGATCGGGAGGCAAAGAATGTCTGCAGTATTTTACAGTCAATTTTCATAGCCAATGAAAATGTCTAACACGAAGGCCAAGAAAAAGATCTCCTAGTGCAGTGGTTCTCAGCCTTCCTAATGCCGCGACTTTTTAATACAGTTCCTCATGTTATGGCGACCCCAAACCACAAAATTATTTTCGTTGCTTCTTAATAACTGTGGAGTATAGGTGTTTTACAATGGTCTTAAGCGACCACCTGGAAATGGGTCATTCGACCCCCCCCCCCCCCCCCAAAAAAAAAAGGGTCGCGACCCATAGGTTGAGAACCGCTGTCCTAGTGTGATGATAAAATATGATGTCCAGACTTCTTTACAATCCAAAACATGCGTGAAGCTGCCCAACACGTAAGTAACGTAATGCAATGATTACATATGGACAACTTCTTGAAGATGTTTTCAAACGGTTTAGGAAACGATGTTTCAAGATCCCAAATTTGGTCAAACGATAAGACACAGGGTGTCAATCGCTTCTTCTTCTTCTATATATTAAGGGCCCACGATCAATTTATTGATCATTCTGGCTCCTATGAATGTAGATGGGATTTGCAATGTTTCTGTGCCTGGTGTTGATGAGGATATTTCACTGGTTACAAGAGTAACCGAGTGAGGGTATCATACACTGGGGGTTGGAAGGCATGAGGCAATAGACGCAAATGAGTTAAGTGTTGTCGCTTCAACTGTTCCTTTTGAAAGATTGTTCCAGTCCCTTATTATCTTTGGTAGGAATGAACAGTTCCTATACTGGCTTCTCGCTGGTATGAGCCGGAACTGCCTGTCATGGCCTCGTCGCTGTCTATGGGGGAGAGGGACGAGTTTCTGTTTAATGCCAGATATCGTCACACAAGACACAATGTGTCACGAGCTTTCCTACCTCATTCCAGGACAAGACACGTGTTATGTGCTCAAAAATTTGCTCCATAAGAAAATACTCGCATCAGCAATTACATAAAGATTACCAATTTACATACAGATTACATATTTATATAAACATTACCTATTTACACAAAAATTACCTATTTCCAAAAAGATAAAAAAACAGCTTTCTATTAAATGATTTATTCTATTTTCAAGAACGGGGCTCCTATTTCTGCCAAGTCGTAGTCATGCATTTCATTCATGCCCTTCAAGGCCTCTCACGGTGTCTACAAGCACACTTACGCCACGGCTTCAACTCTTCTACACTCATCATTGCATTTGAGACATTTTGAAGACATCGGGAGACACGAGGCGGATGTTGCAATGTATACACGGTATATTATATATATATATATATATAGGTCGCTGTAGCCCGGAAGACTTGCAAGAGTGTAATTTCAAACCTGGGATCGAAAAGACAAGCCTCTGGCGTCAGCGACATTAAGCGATTCGCAATTTACAAACTGTCTTTTTTTTTAATCACACTGGAAAGTTTCTGTGTACGTTGTAGGTTTTCATTTTTTTTTTAAAAAGAAATCTCGTTTGAGATATTATGGGTAAGTTATTATTGGTTTATTTTGAGAAATCGCACTGGAAAGTTACTGGGTAAGACGCATGGGTTTTAGAAATACGATAACGTTCCTGGGTACGTCGTAAGAGTTTTGGTACCATTCCTGGAAATCTTCATGGGTAAGATATATGATATATGGGTTTTAGAAATACAAAAAAGTTAGCGTTTTAAAACTATTACATTACATGTACGGGCTTAGTGAGTTTCAGAGTTAAGTCCTGGTTAAGTCGTATGGGCTTAGTGAGTTTCAGAGTTAAGTTCCTGGTTAAGTCGTATGGGTTTTAGGAGTTTCAGAGTTAAGTTCCTGGTTAAGTCGTATAGGCTTAGTGAGTTTTAGAGTTAAGTTCTTGGTTAAGTCGTATGGGCTTAGTGAGTTTCAGAGTTAAGTTCCTCGTTAAGTCGTATGGGCTTAGTGAGTTTCAGAGTTAAGTTCCTCGTTAAGTCGTATGGGTTTTAGGAGTTTCAGAGCTAAGTTCCTGGTTAAGTCGTATGGGTTTTAGGAGTTTCAGAGTTAAGTTCCTGGTTAAGTCGTATGGGCTTAGTGAGTTTCAGAGTTAAGTTCCTGGTTAAGTCGTATGGGTTTTAGGAGTTTCAGAGTTAAGTTCCTGGTTAAGTCGTATAGGCTTAGTGAGTTTTAGAGTTAAGTTCTTGGTTAAGTCGTATGGGCTTAGTGAGTTTCAGAGTTAAGTTCCTCGTTAAGTCGTATGGGTTTTAGGAGTTTCAGAGCTAAGTTCCTGGTTAAGTCGTATGGATTTTAGGAGTTTCAGAGTTAAGTTCCTGGTTAAGTCGTATGGGTTTTAGGAGTTTCAGAGTTAAGTTCCTGGTTAAGTCGTATAGGCTTAGTGAGTTTTAGAGTTAAGTTCCTGGTTAAGTCGTATGGGCTTAGTGAGTTTTAGAGTTAAGTTCCTCGTTAAGTCGTATGGGTTTTAGGAGTTTCAGAGCTAAGTTCCTGGTTAAGTCGTATGGGTTTTAGGAGTTTCAGAGTTAAGTTCCTGGTTAAGTCGTATGGGTTTTAGGAGTTTCAGAGTTAAGTTCCTGGTTAAGTCGTATGGGCTTAGTGAGTTTTAGAGTTAAGTTCCTCGTTAAGTCTTATGGGTTTTAGGAGTTTCAGAGTTAAGTTCCTGGTTAAGTCGTATGGGCTTAGTGAGTTTTAGAGTTAGGTTCCTCGTTAAGTCGTATGGGTTTTAGGAGTTTCAGAGTTAAGTTCTTGGTTAAGTCATATGGGCTTAGTGAGTTTCAGAGTTGAGTTAAGTTCCTGGTTAAGTCGTATGGGCTTAGTGAGTTTCAGCGTTGAGTTCCTGGTTAAGTCGTATGGGCTTAGTGGGTTTCAGAGTAAAGTTCCTGGTTAAGTCGTATGGGTTTTAGGAGTTTCAGAGTTAAGTTCCTGGTTAAGTCGTATTGGCTTAGTGAGTTTCAGAGTTAAGTTCCTGGTTAAGTCGTATTGGTTTTTATAAATCTCACAACCCCTTTTACCCAATTTTTTTTAGTGTAACAATAACATAACATTGACGACCAATCACTTAAAGTAATAAACGTCAATTTGTGTGCACTGTTTAATAGTGTGTTCCGGGCCAAACGGCTTTTTTATGCAAAGGTGTTTCAATTAAAATGTTTGTATCCGATAACTGTAGCGGACCGAGGCAAAGAGACACCCAACAGCGGGCCGAGAATCACTACTACGAATGGCTCGTCTGAGATACGTGAATGGCTGCCTGGTGTTTGAACGTACAATTGCAAATTATCCATAGGTGTAATGACACCCTACTCCCGCTAAATGGCCTGCTTTACCGTTAAACGGTCTACTACCGTGGGCGGCTGCTCACTGTGCACTCGGCGCAGCATTCACCCACAGGTCGTTAACTTTGGCATTTCCTTCTCAGGTAAGACAGAGAAGGGAAGGCTTTTGGAATCACTGATACTTAAACAATGCATGCGCCAGGTAAGACAGAGAAGGGAAGGCTCTTGGAATCACTGATACTTAAACAATGCATGCGCCAGGTAAGACAGAGAAGGGAAGGCTTTTGGAATCACTGATACTTAAACAATGCATGCGCCAGGTAAGACAGAGAAGGGAAGGCTTTTGGAATCACTGATACTTAAACAATGCATGCGCCAGGTAAGACAGAGAAGGGAAGGCTCTTGGAATCGCTGATACTTAAACAATGCATGCGCCAGGTAAGACAGAGAAGGGAAGGCTTTTGGAATCACTGATATTTAAACAATGCATGCGCCAGGTAAGACAGAGAAGGGAAGGCTCTTGGAATCACTGATACTTAAACAATGCATGAGCCGCGCATGGCCTGCAATTATCCTCAAATTCCCCCCCCCCCCCAATCTTACACGCGAATTACCTGAAATGTCACGTTAATGTCCCATTTTCGATATCCACCTCAGCGCATACAATTTATGTCATTTTTCAGATTTAGACAAATTTAGAGGCTGTGCTTAAACGATGGCATATTTATTTACTTGGTGTTAGAAATGAGTCCAAAGAGCACATGACAGTTTACTGCTGGTCTAGAGATTCTAATAACAGCAAAGCATTGACAACGCCAAGCTTGAATTTTTAAAATGTTTTTTTACATTCTAACATGAGAGCTTTTCATAGATATACTTTGATTACAATATGCAATACACACATGGTTTCTACCAATTGACACTTTGAATATCATTACCGGGGTTTCCCATTTCCCGGGGTTTTTCGCTTATCCCGGGAAAATGGTATTAACGGTATAGAAAATCCTTTTAAAATTAATATAAAAATATATTTAAAAAAATTACGGTAATTAATCCAATTAAAATATATTATTAACCGAATGCAACTATAGAAGGTGATATTTTCATGGTTACTTAGTTGCCATGGTCCATAATGAATGAAATGCTTGGTTGTTACTGTCAAATATCCAATTAAAAAAAACAACACAATGTTAGGTTGCTTGAGAGGTTGGTCGCTTCATTTTGCCCACTTAGCCACGGTAATAGATACCTAACTAATTATATGATTGATACCGGTACGCAAACGTTGGATGTGAACGTCTATTTAAAATAGAAAATAAAAACTTTTACACTTAATGAGTTCTATTTTCAAATCCGTCACTAAATATTTGCAATCCATGCAGTGGTTCTAAGATCTTGCAAAAAAGGTTTGTTTGGCATAAAACATGGAGAAATATTAATACGTGTATACCATTTATGGATATGTCTCACTGTGTTGATAGAGCATAGGTTCCCAGCCCGTGGGACATGACCTCCAATGGGGCTTCGATGGGATTTCTTGGGGGGGGGGGTTGTCGGGGGAAGGGGGCTTCCGTCTGAAACAATAGACTGAGAGAAATATGGACTTTAAAAAAAATATCTGTTTTAATCGTTGCCTTAAGGCTTGAGCTACATTCTCCATCAAAATGTAACCATATATGACGTTAATATAAATGCTGAAATATATAGTCTTAATTTGTTTTCATTGCCAAGCATCTACCCTATTTAAAAGCCTTCCAATCACACTTGAGCTAGCAAAATCAGCGCAGTTAACCAGATATTACGTTTTTTTTTAGCTTTTAGCGACAATCTGAGATCTGTGACTTGGAAATACATTTTAAAAATGTTTTTTTAAAAAACCCACACACGCAAGACCACTTTATTCTAAAAGTGGGAAATAATCCATGGTTCAATTTCAATCCACGAGGGTTTTTGTCCTTTGAATTCCGCGTAGAAGACAGACTTTAGTGTATAAATACTAGGAAAAAATGGCAACATGCATTGTTGAGTTGATGGGATGGTACAATTGTAAGTCTTACAATGGCAACATACATTGTTGAGTTGATGGGATGGTACAATTGTAAGTCTTACAATGGCAACATACATTGTTGAGTTGATGGGATGGTACAATTGTAAGTCTTACAATGGCAACATGCATTGTTGAGTTGATGGGATGGTACAATTGTAAGTCTTACAATGGCAACATACATTGTTGAGTTGATGGGATGGTACAATTGTAAGTCTTACAATGGCAACATACATTGTTGAGCTGATGGGATGCTACAATTGTAAGTCTTACAATGGCAACATACATTGTTGAGTTGATGGGAAGCTACAATTGTAAGTCTTACTGGCCATGCGTTTCAGAAGTGATAGATTCAATTTTTTCCCCACACAGCATTTGTATTTGTTCAAAATTTGACGATTCAACCCAAAAATAGGCACACTAAATGAAAATATCATGCAAAATATGTCATAAATAATATTTATAATATAGTTTTATAATAGGGTAGTTTTTTCTGGGTTTTCTAAATAATAATCACTTCTTATTCTTACTGCCAGGCTTCGCCGGGCGTGTGTCGCGGTAGTCAAGGACGTCTAACTACTGTACACTCTTGGACAGTCATTGGGGTGGGTTCGTTGCCATGGTTAATGTGTATGTCTCTCTACTTCAACGTCCCTGTGGCTCTCATGGCAACGCGTCACGAGAAAGAAATCCACTTTTTCCAATAAAAAATTTATAACCCTTTTATTAATGCACTATAAACAAATTCCTACTGAGCTCTACATAACTTTGCTCCTTGTTTATTGACTGTTTATATCCTTGGTGCTCATAGATGCTGTCCGATGTCTGTTCCAGTACACCGAGACCTGGCTCGACCGTGCCCGTGTGTCTCCGTCCAGCTGAGGCCTACGTGGATTTCATGGCCGGCGTAAAGGCACGGGGCACCATCGACAGCATCGTACACCGGGTCTTTTAATGTTCACGCCAGGTTTCAGTTGCGGGCAAGACGATCTTCTTCCCTCGTCATTCTCCAGAACTTTGTTCAATCGTTACCTTCGCGTGGTTGTGCGGTTTTCCCTGTTATATGCATTTTTTTATAGTTTCACCACGTGCGGTAATTATTTTGTTATTCTAAAAGCTTTGACGCATTTATTTCGCATCTCCATGTTAATACCCGAGAAATCAATAAACATTGAGATGATAACACAACGACTAGGCTTCCAACAATGCTCATCGAAGTTACCCATCATTTCTAGTTACCGAAAATTTCGGTTACCCATAAATTATGGCATAATCCCCCCAGACTACAGTAACCGGTATCTACAATTCCCACGTCTTCATTTACCCGAAATGCATACATATTAGAGTCACCCATAATTGAGTTACTGATAATTCCCTCCAATTTTAGTTACCCACAATTCCACCAGACTTCAGTTACCCATAATTCCCTCCGACTTCAGTTACCCACAATTCCACCAGACTTCAGTTACCCATAATTTCCCTCAGGCTTCATTTACCCACAATTCCCCAGTATCGAATTAATCCTCCTCCTGGCATCCGAGTAACCAGTAACAGAATGTGGTATATTCCCGTGCAGTATCCCGTGTACTGTTGGGTCAAGTCCATCAGAACTATTCCACAACGCAAAGCCAAGAGGAAGTTGGACGGCACACGTCTTAACGTTTGTTTCCCCTCGTCCCCCCGCCTCCAACACTCATCATTTTTTTAATAAGACCCCATCACGGCGAGACATTCCGTAATCACGAGTGTCGTAACGGGAGCTTGACCTAAACATTCACTGCACAAGCCAATCGTCTCCACCAAGATTACCTTGAAGCACCGCGGGAAAACAGCACAAGATCGGTTTCTTCAAAGAACAGTTACACCCCCCGCGCCACTACTCACCGTCTACATTCATACGGAAGCAGCAATAAAAAAAAACCACGGGAGTCCCGGAGTCAATGGGGCCGAACCCCGACACGTTTTGACCTTCGCGGCGAGTTGACGCATCGTGGTACGGTGCTCAAAAATATTGGCCGGACACTTCAAAATCTTCAATCCTCAAGCCGTCAAAGGTTACGGCATGTCCTTCCCACACACTCAGTCCGACACGAGCTGTTGAGAGGATTAATATCAGCTGTATCTTAAGGTCAGGTGGCGAGTAAAGGGTGGGGGAGGGGGGGGTGGGTGGGCAGCGATGTAGAAGAGATTCGTAACTTGTGAAATACGCGTCTCGCTTGGCTGATTACCTGATGGCTTAATTCTTTAAAAGCTATCTGTGTTCTGGTTCATAAAATAATGGTATCGTAAATGCAATGTTTAAAAACCAGTATTGTATGTAGATTGGTGTTCTAATTCCTCTTCGCGCCGTATTGGTTTGTAGACCTTATATAGGAGAAATGAACCGCTATACCACCAAGCACCCAGTCTTGTCTTGTTATTGAGGTCATTCTGTTCGTAGGTGTTCAACACGTTAGATGCTCCTATACCAACCAGCACCCAGTCTTGTCTTGTTATTGAGGTCATTCTGTTCGTACGTGTTCAACACGTTAGATGATCCTATACCACCCAGCACCCAGTCTTGTCTTGTTATTGAGGTCATTCTGTTCGTACGTGTTCAACACGTTAGATGCTCCTATACCACCCAGCACCCAATCTTGTCTTGTTATTGAGGTCATTCTGTTCGTGCATGTTCATCACGTTAGATGCTCACAGTTTGCAAGTGGATTCCAATAGGTTAAAGTGCAGTGCATAAATTATTTAGGTGTCGCTCTACTAATGGTTGTATGTCAATTATAAATGTCTACTACGGCTGGTTTACTGAAGACAAATTTCGTCAACTATTGCTGGCATCGTGACGATGTACTACAATGACGAGTGTAGTTATAATTTATTGTAACGGTTTAACATGCCTTGCAACGTAACAGGTTTTTAATTTTCCAGTCCCAACCGACACAAGAGGTTGGAGGGAATGACAAAATTATGTATACAGTTTTTGGGCAGAAAACAACTTAAGTCTTCGTGGTCATCAATTGTCTTTACAAAATACGGCTTGTTACTGCAAGAGTTCAACGTTGGTAACGTTTTGTTTATAGCTTTCACAAGCTTTAGTGAGTCTTCTAAGATCAGACGAGATAAGAGTCTTTTATAGATCCAAACAAAATGGATATGTGATTTGAATACATTGGAAATATTCCTTTTCAGCGTAATGTATGTATAAACATTCTGAGAGTAAATACTCAATTTATCACGAATTTATGTGGCATAAGACGTGTAGCGTGTGAAAACCTAACTAAACTTGATCAGTGTATTCGATCAATAGTATTTGTCTAAAGAGTTTTGATTTTACTCAGTTTAAAAATAAACGTTTTTCGGCATCTGAAATACAACATCAAAGAGCAAATGGGAAGTTAGTCTGACACTTATGTTACAAATCGTAAGCATGTATCCACAATGAAAGAAGGAAATATATGACGCTGGGGCTTAAACAGGGGCTGTTTTTACACCAGGTCCTGGTATATTCAGAAAGTGCCCGTTGGGTCCAGGAGTAAAAAAAAAAAAAAGAGTTAATTTCTCATTTTCTATAATATATGCCGGCCTTTACAAAATAGGCCCACAGAACGTCCTACACCCAAACCGCCGGCCTCTAAACAATAGTCCTACAGACAGTCCTAGACCATACTCGAGGCTCTTTATTGATAAACGTAATAGCCGCCTCCCCGCTTAAGCAAAAAAATAATAATAATTAAAATAACATGATCAGAGTTCAAACGTCACGCATGAAGGCTCTGGTGTATATCAGCCGATGAACTTATAGGGTCGGGGGTTGAAGGTTAGGTCGAAAGCCAGGTAATAATTGCAAATAATTATGTCTTCATTTTCTAATGTTTTTTTTTTAAAAATCATATACATTTTAAACACAATATTTCTTAATTTAAAAAAAAAAAAAGAAGAAGAATAAAATGTCTCCTATATGTTTAAGGTATGAACAACTGATCAATGTCAATGCAAATAATGTCACAGATTATAAAATAATGATTTTCACTTAATCTGTGGTGTCATCTTAAAATGACGTCACGCATCGACACAAAAATGGGGTGTGGGTGTTAACGAATTAACGATCTATAGGGTTTATACTACACTGTGAAACAAATTGATGACTATTTGAGGGGGGGGGGGTCCAAAATAGCGTGATGTTAGTTATGGATGGCCACTATAGCCAGTCTTTTGATTAGGGATTAGTCAATCTCCTAGAAATGAAGAAATAAAATCACTGGCATATTACTATAAGTCATTTTGATTTTTCAGTATTTCATTAGGAGTCGAACAATTATTTTTTTGAAATTGAAATGTGTGCAGCTTAACTACATGCCACTGCAATCATTGTTCAAATAAAGCAGATTTATAATAGGATTCCTTAAATATTATTGGAAGGGACACAAACTCCCTGCAGGCCTATTTCTATGATGAAATTTACTCTTTTTATAATGGTGCGCTGTATTTTTGTATGATGGCGTGATATAGTTGTATGAAGATGTGGTGTGTTTGTATCATGGCGTGATGTAGTAGTATGATGGAGTGGTCTATTTGTATGATAGTGTGGTGCATTTTATGATGGTGAGGTGAATTTGTATGATATCATGGTCTTATTGCATTATGGTGTGGTGTATTTGTATGATGGTGCGGTCTATTTTTATTATGGTGCGGTATATTTGTATGATGGTGTGGTGCATTTGTATGATGGTGCGGTCTATTTTTATTATGGTGCGTTATATTTGTATGATAATGTGGTGTATATGTATCATGTTATGGCCAATTTATCACATCTGTATCATTGCGGTATTTGCGGTCTCTTCACTCTAGGCATTTTCTCCTGGATACGCCATCGGCTCGGGTAATTGTCAGGGTAAACTGTATACCATCACTGTTATGTGCTGCTCTGTTCAAGTTAGCCTAACCACCTCGAACAAAGTAGCTAGGTGATCCAGGCCAGCAAAGAGAAAGTTTGTCTCTGAACATACAGAAACAGCTGAACAACTGGTAGATGTTAGTATTATAGCTGGTTAACGCTACGTAATCTACGATATATTCAACTGGCGATACCACAGCCACGTCTGCATCGCCCGCCAGGAGTCGTCTGCAATAAAAAAAAATCTTTATGGGGGTTTTTATGTTCTGGGCCCCCGAGCCAAAAAGACTTAAAGTCGAAGCAAGTACCGTGGAATTGATACCTTGAGGACTATCGAGGTAAATTAAGTTTTCCGCTTGGGCAATTTCCACGACCGATAGGCCGAGTCTAGTTATAGGTGAGGCTCTTACAGGGCTGAGTGAGGAGGAGAAGGGAGGGCGGTGCGTCGATATCCTTGCCGGCTGCATGCTGGTGAGTACACTTACGTGCGTCGTATTATTAGATGCTTACGTCTTTGGCTGCGACAATGACGGACTGAGTGTACAGTCAGGGTACATCCATAGCACAGTCGGGGTGCAACCACTGTACAGTCAATGTACGGCTAGTGTACAGTTATTGTACAGTCGGGTACAACTGTTATACAGTTGAGGTATAGAAATTCTACAGCTAAGCTTAGCTCTTGTACAGTCAGGGTATTTATTGAAAGTGAATGTACATATTTTGAAGGGTAAAGGTACATGTAATATACAATCAAGCTAAATAATTGTACAGTCAAGGTACTGAAACAGATTCATTCTGACCCGAATCCGATCACACGTACCAGATTCCGGAGTCGATATCAACACACGCTAGATCCCGGAGTCGTAAATAAACACCCCAGTGTATGACCCACAAAAGGTAAAATGACCCCTTCTGTAGCATCCGTGGATTTGACACGTTGCCGCCATCAAAGAAACGTGATTGGGTGTCATCGGCCTACTGTACCAGCCTAGGAACACTTCAAACTTCTTTTGTCTTTAAAACGTCGGCGTGCCGGCATTAACAATATTCTCCTGTATTTGCTCAGCCAGCTCTGGTCGACGACCCAACACGGAGTGAGTCGTGTTTTTTAGTTTTGAAAACCCTCTTCTCGTAGGCTACTTACCATCTTAGCAAGGTTTTGACATTGTACTACATGTAGTTGTTTCATTTGGGGGACGGAAGGTGGTAGAGGGGTGATGCAAGGAGCATGGTATTGTTCTTCGCGAATGACGCAACATATGATCGGGATTAAATAACGGGGCAGGGAGACACAAGTAAGTACGTCGGGCTGCTGGTACGTACATTGGGCTGCTGGTACGTACTTTGGGCTGGAGGCACGTCGTATTTCGGGCTGCTGGTACGTTGTGCATTGGGCTGCTATTACGTTGTGCATTGGGATGGTGGTACGTTGTGCATTGGGATGGTGGTACGTTGTTCATTGGGATGGTGGTACGTTGTGCATTGGGCTGCTAGTACGTTGTGCATTGGGCTGCTAGTACGTTGTGCATTGGGCTGCTAGTACGTTGTGCATTGGGCTGCTACAACGTTGTGCATTTAGCTGCTAGTACGTTGTGCATTGGGCTGCTAGTACGTTGTGCATTGGGCTGCTAGTACGTTGTGCATTGGGATTGTGGTACGTTGTGCATTGGGCTGCTTGTACGTCGTGCATTGGGCTGCTGGTGGTGTGTGCATTGGGCTGCTGGTGGTACGTTGTGCATTGGGCTGCTGGTACGTTGTGCATTGGGCAGCTGGTGGTACGTTGTGCATTGGGCTGCTGGTGGTACGTTGTGCATTGGGCTGCTGGTGGTACGTTGTGCATTGGGCTGCTGGTGGTACGTTGTGCATTGGGCTGCTGGTACGTTGTGCATTGGGCTGCTGGTACGTTGTGCATTGGGCTGCTGGTGGTACGTTGTGCATTGGGCTGCTGGTGGTACGTTGTGCATTGGGCTGCCCAAAACGTTGTTCATTGGGCTGCTGGTGGTACGTTGTGCATTGGGCTGCTGGTGGTACGTTGTGCATTGGGCTGCTGGTACGTTGTGCATTGGGCTGCTGGTCTGTACATGTTCAGAAACACCCAGGTGGGCCAGGTTTTCCTTTTCTCTCCGGGTATTATTTAATGACACACCTGGTTTATTTCTTCTGGCCGTAGGGCGGGATTGGAGGGAAAGTATCGATCTTGTGTTCAGTGTATCGCGTATATTATCATAGTGTACGTGTTGACATTGCTGAGACGTGTGCTTTCAGATATGTGTATGCGGTCTGTTGATGTGTATTTGTGCTCATTTGATGTGCTTATGTGATCAACTGATGTTAGCATGTGATGAGCCGATGTGTGTATGTGGTCGCTGATGTGATCAATTGATGTGTTTTTGTGGTCAGTTGATGTCACACCCGTGTAAATGGTGTAAGGTGGTGTGTACCAAGTTGATTCCACAACACTTAAAGAATACGACACACCATTGAAGGCATATACTAGAATTGAAGTAGTTCATCTTTATGCAATAGTTTATTGTATCCAAAGCATCCCCGCCAAATGAATTATTCCAACAAAGAAAATAGCAGAAATTATTTTTCGTTGTGGTTTGAAGAGGTGCGGTTTCTCTTCCAATGACCAGTCATTTTTTTATTTGAAAAAAAAAAAAAGTTTAAAAATTTGGTGAGCATTTGATAGCTGTTTAACACTCATTCATAGACTGATTATGATAACCATAAAAAATCTATATATTCAGGCAGGGCTCTCCCGAAGATAAACTGAGCCAGGGGTGAAGCCGGAATATTGCATCCCCTTATTTTATCGAAGTGGCTATAGGAACACGGGTACCAGAATTGAGAGGTTGGGATTAAAAAACGATTAAAAATATTATTGTTGAGTTTGTAAGACCAAATGAGGTATCAAATGAAAGATAAATGAATGTACTATACGTTTGAAATGTTAATTCTTCAGTTTTACTAAAATAAACTAACACAAATGACATCTGAATAGCATTGAGCTTAATGGTACCTGGGTGCGAATGGCGGCGCTGCGTGTCCGGGTCCATTTTATACACAAAAGTGCCGTCAGTGGCAGACCAGTAACAATTAGGATTTTTCCGTGCCCCTTGTCTGAAGGGGGTACATAAGATTTTATCTATTAATTCACTTTTAATGTCCTATTTAAAGACGATGTTGACGACCGGACGAGGGTCCACTTCACCCACGGGTAGTCAGTTCGCGTAGCCACTGGCACATGTATTTGGTGAATACATTTTGTATTCGGAAGTAGGCCTGATAGTAGAGATAGAATAGTTGGCAAAAGAAAGGGATGCGAGGGGAATGTATCTAAAAATTCAACAGGAAAATAACGGCTTCCAATCAAGATCACACATGTGTGAAAGTATGAATGGAGAACCAGACCTGCCAACCTGCCAAGAAAAACAATCTGTAGGGGTGGTGCATGCGGGGGGAAAGTGGGGCCGCTGCCCCCAGTAGGCGCTGACCGGGGGGGGGGCGTTGGTTTAAGATCTGTAAACTAATGCACAAGCCTTTTTAAACAAATAAAGAAATATAAAGTTACCTCCATTGTCTTTGAAGAGTCCAAAGAACATGATAAAATATACAGATTTATACAGTACAGGACAGAAGATCCATTTTATTTACATGTGTACACACACAGGTTGCTAGGACTAAGAATTCAGTTTTCCTGCCAATCCCTAGTGGCCTTTTGGCATTTGTTAAAAAGCTCTTTGGACAACTGGAAATTACCATTGCAACTGATTTTAGATAAAAGCGTTAGAAAGATAAACTTTCATGCTTCCCCTTGTTTCAGTGTAATTTTTCTTCACAATCTTCTAGCAATTTGCGAGTGTGGAAACATTTCTTTGACTCTGGCATCAAAACGATCGGAGTTGGTTGGAGAAATATTTCCTTCAAAAAGAGAGGTGGTCAATAACACTTAGCAAAGAAATTAGACTTGGATGTCGTAGATTCACTGCACTTTTTGCTGCGGTTGTAGTTGTATTAACTTTATGTTGTTGTTTTTTGTGCGTTAAAATATCTTTATTGATATCATTGTACCCACCACTATCAATAGATTTATTGATATCACTGTACCAACCAATATCAATAGATTTATTGATATCATTGTACCAACCACTATCAATAGATTTATTGATATCACTGTACCCACCACTATCAATAGATTTATTGATATCACTGTACCCACCACTATCAATAGATTTATTGATATCATTGTACCCACCACTATCAATAGATTTATTGATATCATTGTACCCACCACTATCAATAGATTTATTGATATCATTGTACCCACCACTATCAATAGATTTATTGATATCACTGTACCAACCAATATCAATAGATTTATTGATATCACTGTACCAACCAATATCAATAGATTTATTGATATCACTGTACCCACCACTATCAATAGATTTATTGATATCATTGTACCCACCACTATCAATAGATTTATTGATATCATTGTACCCACCACTATCAATAGATTTATTGATATCATTGTACCCACCACTATCAATAGATTTATTGATATCATTGTACCCACCACTATCAATAGATTTATTGATATCACTGTACCAACCACTATCAATAGATTTATTGATATCACTGTACCAACCAATATCAATAGATTTATTGATATCACTGTACCAACCACTATCAATAGATTTATTGATATCACTGTACCAACCAATATCAATAGATTTATTGATATCATTGTACCAACCACTATCAATAGATTTATTGATATCACTGTACCCACCACTATCAATAGATTTATTGATATCACTGTACCCACCACGATATTTGTCCGTCAGTCTTGTCACGTGACCGCTAATAGTCGATCAGTCCGGTCGCCGGACGTGTAGACACTGCCATATCTCGAGAACTTATTCGTCCGGTAGCCGGACATGTAGACACTACGTAAAAAAAAATAAAAAAAATAAAGGAATGCACAACTGCCTGTCGTCTGTCGTGTCCGATTTTGTATATTTTTTTTTGGTGTCGCCTTCCGATTTTTATGACGGGTGAAAAATGATAACGTTCGGAAAATCGGAATTTTAAGAGGTTTGTCGGAAGGTCGGAATGAAGGGTAAAAAATCCGTATAATTCCGATAAAATCGGAAGGGTTGGCAGGTCTGGAGAACTGATCAAAGAACAGTAGGGTACAAGAGAGCAATAGGGTACTAGAGAGCAATAAGGTACTAGAGAGCAATAGGTATACTAGAGAGCAATAAGGTACTAGAGAGCAATAGAGTACTGGAGAGCAGTAGGGTACTAGAAAGCAATAGGGTACTGGAGAGCAGTAGGGTACAACACTTAGAAGGGATGGTGAATGGCTCACATGGAGGAGCCATTGAGGATTATGCTCTACCACAATGCGGACCGCACCCTTTGGTCAGCCAACCAGCACTGAATGACCGGACCCATTGGTCAGCCAACCAACACTGAATGACCGCACCCATTGGTCAGCCAACCAACACTGAATGACCGCACCCATTGGTCAGCCAACCAAAAATGAATGACCGGACCCATTGGTCAGCCACCCAGCACTGAATGACCGGACCCATTGGTCAGCCAAACAACACTGAATGGCCGGACCCATTGGTCAGCCAACCAACACTGAATGACCGGACCCATTGGTCAGCCAACCAACATTGAATGACCGCACCCATTGGTCAGCCAACCAACACTGAATGACCGAACCCATTGGTCAGCCAACCAACACTGAATAAAACAAAGATGTGATCTTTAAAATGAAAAACAGCAAAGCCTCAGGAATAGACCTTATCATAGCAGAACTGATTAAACTAGGCGGAAAAGAACTGCATATGCAAAATACACAATCTCATATCCAGAATCTAGAAGGAGCGAGAAATGTTAATATAATGGGGTCCAGCACTCATAATCCCAATTCACAAAAAGAATCGCTCAAATTATTTAGGAATCTACCTACTAAATGTAACTTACAAAATCCTCACTAAACCAAAGGCAAGAAAACTGATAAGGAATACTGAACCGGGCCTAAGGGACAATCAATGTTGATTCCGTCAGCATAGGCAAGCCACATATCATATCTTTACTATCAGATGCCTATAGGAGAATTGTTACGAATACAAGGACGTGGTGGAGCAGACCAGAGCCCTACATGGGCTGTAGCGCCACTGATGCTGATGTCTAAAAGAAAGAATGTGGTGGAGCAGGCAAAATCCCCTACATGGGCTGTAGCGCCACTGATGATTATGAAAATAGAGTAACTTAGACCAGCGTTTTCGAAACTATTTTTTTTGCGGACCCTGTATTTTTATACTTCATCTTCTTGGCGTACTAACATTGTTACCGTTTATTTTCGCCTAGTGTAACGTAAAACAGATTTGAATGTCCTTACAGACTCCATATAAATTTTACTTTGAAAAAAAAAAGTACAGAAATGTATTCTTGAGAAGTGTGATGCTAATTTTTGTTAAATAGAAACTTCAGATTTGGGTAAAAAATTGACAACTTTATTTTCAGATCCAAGTTGTTAATGTATACTTCTAAGTTCTCTTTGACCAATCTGACTAATTTGACGGACATTTTAATATTTCATTCCCAAATGTTCTCCGATCGCAAAGCTCTACCCCCGTACACGACGGAATATCTAAACCACCTTCGACCATGTAGGTATTGCTTAGTAGTAGAATAGAATGTCCCCATTTTCTTGTTTAGTGATTGGATGGACTTATAACAAAATACACCACCCAGTGGAGTAACCAGGATTAGGTCCGCTCTAGGCGCGTCAAGCTTTTTGCCGCCTTCCTTCCACGAAAGGGCTTTCGGGACGGATGAAAATGCCGGCCCAAACTATAAAGGGGAAAAGTGCCATCCAGGGCTTTTCGCCCCACGCTTCCTACGCCACTGGCACCAACTCTAACCAGTCTTACAACAACAAAGTCTTTTGTGCAATCAGCAAATACTCCAATAACAAACTCTTTGGTGCACCAGCAGAAGCTCCAACAACAAAGTCTTTTGTGCAATCAGCAAATACTCCAATAACAAACTCTTTGGTGCACCAGCAGAAGCTCCAACAACAAAGTCTTTTGTGCAATCAGCAAATACTGCAACAACAAACTCTTTGGTGCACCAGCAGAAGCTCCAACAACAAAGTCTTTTGTGCAATCAGCAAATACTCCAATAACAAACTCTTTGGTGCACCAGCAGAAGCTCCAACAACAAAGTCTTTTGTGCAATCAGCAAATACTCCAATAACAAACTCTTTGGTGCACCAGCAGAAGCTCCAATAACAAAGTCTTTTGTGCAATCAGCAAATACTCCAATAACAAACTCTTTGGTGCACCAGCAGAAGCTCCAATAACAAAGTCTTTTGTGCAATCAGCAGATACTCCAATAACAAACTCTTTGGTGCACCAGCAGAAGCTCCAATAACAAAGTCTTTTGTGCAATCAGCAAATACTCCAATAACAAACTCTTTGGTGCACCAGCAGAAGCTCCAATAACAAAGTCTTTTGTGCAATCAGCAAATACTCCAATAACAAACTCTTTGGTGCACCAGCAGACGCTCCAACAACAAAGTCTTTTGTGCAATCAGCAAATACTGCAACAACAAACTCTTTGGTGCACCAGCAAATGCCCATAACAACCAGCTATTTGACGTAACCAGGAGATGAGAAATCTGGAAGCTTGGAAACATGGAAATTGTGACCAGTAGCAGTGGGCACTAATTAGGATTCTTATAAAGTGCGTTACTTGTATGCAAGTGAAGTCAAATCAGGTCATAATCTATTTACGTATAGTTTAAAGATGTATTTTGATAAAAGCCTCTAATGTATGTTGTACTTTTACGTAATAACTGAGCAATCACCTTCCAAATAAGGCCCGTCAAATTATTATTCTGAGAATACTTAAGACGGGATAAGATAGGGAGGGGGCGCTACTAATAAGTTTATGGCCCCAACGGTGTGGTGGTCGGAAAAGGTTTGAGAGCCACTTACTTAGACTGTAAAAACTTGAAATTCTGCAAAATTTCGGCAATGCACAAACAATGACTTTTTATAAAATAATGAGCACACGTTAAATGTGACACCGAAGGCGGGTGATTGTGGAATAATGACCATTCCTTTATCGTCTGCAAAGCATCAAAGACGCCGTGTGTCAGACGCGGGTGATAACGCTTTGATGACGTCATGGAACCAGTGACAAATGGCGGTCGTGTTTTTGTTTGGACCGAGGAGACGGCGAGTGAAACAATGCTTAATCAAACGTCGAGGAGCTGATCAAGTGAGACGCTGAACTGGGTTGATGATCTGGTGATCATGGCGGTGGTGGCATTACAAAAATTGAGCAGAGATAGCAGATTAAAACCAAGAAACAAAATAATAATTTAAAGTAAAAAAATACTTGACCCTTTTAACCCACAACCTACGGACGTAATCTTAAAACCGAGGGCAAGAAGATCCTATTTTTACGTTGTTTGGTACATTAATAGGTGCATCTCATAAGTGTGGATGTATACATATAATATATAGAACAGCGTTTCTCAACCTGTGGGTCGCGACCCCTTTGGGGGGTCACATGACCCTTTAACAGGGGTCGCCTAAGACCATCTGAAAACACATTTACTCCACATTTATAAAGTATAAACGAAAATAATTTTGTTGTGGGGGGGGGGGTGTTCGGGGGGGGGGGGTGTTCACCACAACATGAGGACATGTATTAAAGGGTCATGGCTTAGAAAGGTTGAGAGCCACTGATATAAAGCCCTGTCAATAGGACGAACAGCGTCTTAAGTATGATTTCCTTCACCTTGTTATTTGTAATTAAAAATTTACAGATATAAGTTACAAATTTAAAACAGGTACAAATCCTCGGCAAGTTGTCTCATCAGTCAGTTCAAACATGTCATGCTACCCAAGCATTAGGTACCTGTTGAGAAAACTGTGTAGTAATATACTCAACTCCTAGAATAGTATGACAGGAGAACACAGCAACCTTACTCAAGCAGCACCATGATTAGTATTACTGGAGAACACAGCAACCGTACTCAAGCAGCACCATGATTAGTATTACATGAGAACATTCCGCAAATTTCCAATCTGCAACAGTATTATTAAAAGAGAACATTGGACCCTTACTCAATCAGCTCTTAGAATAAATGTACAAGATCGCATGGCTATTCTACTCAAACAGCTCTTACAATAAATGTACAAGATCACATGGCTATTCTACTCAAATAGCTCATAGATTAGATGTACAAGATCGCATGGCTATTCTACTCAAACAGCTCTTACAATAAATGTACAAGATCACATGGCTATTCTACTCAAACAGCTCATAGAATAGATGTACAAGATCACATGGCTATTCTACTCAAATAGCTCATAGATTAAATGTACAAGATCACATGGCTATTCTACTCAAATAGCTCATAGATTAAATGTACAAGATCACATGGCTATTCTACTCAAACATCTCATAGATTAGATGTAAAAGATCACATGGCTATTCTACTCAAACATCTCATAGATTAGATGTAAAAGATCACATGGCTATTCTACTCAAACATCTCATAGATTAGATGTAAAAGATCACATGGCTATTCTATTCAAACATCTCATAGATTAGATGTACAAGATCACATGGCTATTCTACTCAAACATCTCATAGATTAGATGTACAAGATCACATGGCTATTCTACTCAAACATCTCATAGATTAGATGTACAAGATCGCATGGCTATTCTACTCAAACATCTCATAGATTAGATGTACAAGATCACATGGCTATTCTACTCAAACATCTCATAGATTAGATGTACAAGATCACATGGCTATTCTACTCAAACAGCTCATATATTAGATGTACAAGATCACATGGCTATTCTACTCAAACATCTCATAGATTAGATGTACAAGATCACATGGCTATTCTACTCAAACATCTCATAGATTAGATGTACAAGATCACATGGCTATTCTACTCAAACATCTCATAGATTAGATGTACAAGATCACATGGCTATTCTACTCAAACATCTCATAGATTAGATGTACAAGATCACATGGCTATTCTACTCAAACATCTCATAGATTAGATGTACAAGATCACATGGCTATTCTACTCAAACATCTCATAGATTAGATGTACAAGATCACATGGCTATTCTACTCAAACATCTCATAGATTAGATGTACAAGATCACATGGCTATTCTATTCAAACACTCTCTATGGCAGCTCCTCTACTTCCTTACATATCATCGGAAAAGACAAAATTACCTTTCTGAATTTTCATCCTCTGAAGAGTGCACCCCATTATTATTGACCGACTGTGGTGCCTTTCCTGGGCTGTTCCTGATCTTTTCAGTCTCTGGTTCTTCAGTTGCTTTTGTTTCAGTCTTGGGTTGGACTACGGGGACATCCAACACATGAATTTCTTCAGGTGTCCTAAAAAATAATACGAAAAGATAAGGTGATGTTATATCATGGCCATTTACTTTAATGCTTACAGTAAGTATTTTCATTTAATTGCACATAGCAACAACACTGCCAAAGGATCTAAAGCAAGTAGCGATGATATAGGCCAGCTGAGTTCATATATAGGCCAGTTGAATTCATTTTTAGAAGTGAGTTCATATATTGGCCAGTTGAGTTCATATATATGTCAGTTGAGTTCAGATATATGTCAGTTGAGTTCATATATATGTCAGTTGAGTTCATATATATGTCAGTTGAGTTCAGATATATGTCAGTTGAGTTCAGATATATGTCAGTTGAGTTCAGATATATGTCAGTTGAGTTCATATATAAGTCACTTGAGTTCATATATATGTCAGTTGAGTTCATATATAAGTCAGTTGAGTTCATATATATGTCAGTTGAGTTCAGATATATGTCAGTTGAGTTCATATATAAGTCACTTGAGTTCATATATATGTCAGTTGAGTTCATATATAAGTCACTTGAGTTCATATATATGTCAGTTGAGTTCAGATATATGTCAGTTGAGTTCATATATAAGTCACTTGAGTTCATATATATGTCAGTTGAGTTTATATATAAGTCACTTGAGTTCATATATATGTCAGTTGAGTTCATATATATGTCAGTTGAGTTCAGATATATGTCAGTTGAGTTCATATATAAGTCACTTGAGTTCATATATATGTCAGTTGAGTTCATATATAAGTCACTTGAGTTCATATATATGTCAGTTGAGTTCATATATAAGTCAGTTGAGTTCATATATATGTCAGTTGAGTTCATATATATGTCAGTTGAGTTCAGATATATGTCAGTTGAGTTCAGATATATGTCAGTTGAGTTCATATATATGTCAGTTGAGTTCATATAGGTCAGTTGAGTTCATATACAAATGATTTTCTCAACCGTTTCACAGCCTGAGCATGTAAAAATAAAAAGGTTTATTAACTCCCCCAACTCTTCTGGAAGAACTTTAAAAAAAATTGGTCTCCATGCTGTGGTCAGTAATAATGGATTTCTATTTGGCCACCTGTTCTGGCCCAGAGCTTTTTGTATATAGGTCTTCATGCTGCGGTCAGTATTAATATATTGGATATCTATTTGGCCACCTGTTCAGGCCCAGAACTTTTTGTTTATAGGTCTTCATGCCGCGGTCAGTAATATTTGATACCTATTTGGCTACCTGTTCAGGCCCAGGGCTTTAAAAAAAAGTAGCATAAATCTTACAAAAGGTGATATTCATTTGAAAGCTCAAAAATTACACCAGATTACAGGGAGCCACAGAGATTTTGAAGAAAAAAAAAGATGATACAACCGTCGGAGCGCCCGAAAAGTTTTTATTCTACACTGTTGTAATGGACCCTTAAAAGAAAAGTTTTACATACTTTTTGAAAAGCCATAGTGCAGGGCTGTGCTGTGGTGGTACATTTTAGATAAGGGAGTGGGCAACCCATCCAATCACCGCAATGGGATGTAATACTAACATTTTAAGCAAAGTATAAAATAAAACATTGAAGTACCAGGGTGCCAAACAGAATCCCCACCCCCACACTCATTTTTTTAAAAAACTTATTCAATTCATGAAAAGAGAAAAATTAAATTTCCCAGCTAGGGAGAAGAACTTTTGAAAAACAACTTTTGTTAAGACTCATTATCATGAAATTTATGTGAACTGTCGATGGAGGAATTTACGAAAATTAAATTATTTAGAAGTCTAGCCGTTATCAAAGGTAATAATTTAGTCAGCTTTACATTACTTAGATCTACCTCAGTCACTCTGAGTTACACTTGGCAATGATGAAAGTAAATCAGCAGCAATGCAGTTAGGTAATACAGTGACAAAGTATGCATCACATAATTAGAACTACAGTTCTACAACTACAACAAAAAGATATGAAAAAAAAATTCCATTATGGCATGTGATTGTTTTTAAATGATATAATCCTGTATACAAATGGTATAATGAGCTATGCTCAACAAATTCTAAAAATAATCCCAACATGGGAAAATTATAAGTCTCTCCTCACAATTCCATTACTATCCCACTCTGCTTTCTAGATCAAGGGTCAGGTAACTTTTTTTGATGAGGGATGGTAAGAAAATCTGGATCTCCAAATAAAGACATGATCAGAATATATGCACAATTAAATTTATGACAGGCAAGACTCACTTTTATTTCCATGTTGTAATGTAATTTATACAGACAGAAATTGTTGCTTTTCTAACTTGGATCACATTAATTTAACTGAGAGTCTAATTTAAAAATTTAAGTAAGAATTTAAGTGGAATCATGAATCAGTTACTTCTTTATCATCAAAGCAGCTTAAGAGTGCTCATCATATGAGGGCTGCTCTGTAACTGGAATTGTCTTCTACATTAGTAGGCAATGCCAAAAATTGAAATTCATTATTGAGCAAAGGCTTTCAAATAAGCTTAGTGTTCCCCCAAGAGCCACTTATGCTTATAATTATAAAGGTCTGTCGCTTTCAAATTTTTTGTATCTGAATTTCAAGAAATCTTTGATATACAGAATGATCATTTCATTTTGAAGTTCAGCTTCGAGCTCATAAACAACACACTCAGACTGGTTTTGGTAGATTCTTATTTTAGTTGCGTAGGCATAAATGTCGAGGAAACAGCCTGGAAACTGTCTCTCCGGTCTTAAAGAACTCCTTCCACAAACTCGTGTGGGATTGGGCCTGTTTCTTTCTTTATGGCATGAAAATTGAGCGAACCAACTAGTACCCCAACAAATTTTTTTTTTTTTTTTCTGAAATATCCTTCACATCAGTGACCATGTCGGAGACAGGATTTTTTTTTGGCCTTGCATTATAAGATTCAATTCCCTTGAAGTTCTTGGTCAAAATCATTGCTGAAAAGGCTAATTTAATTTCCAGAAGCATTTGTTGTTTGTAAGGAACCATTGAGTGTGGTTCTTGTCATTCAAGAAAATTTCAATCTGAACTACTGGTATAAATGAAATAATATATCACAAAACCTTTTAACAACTGATCCACCAAACAGACGTGTGGTAGGGTAAGTTGGGATAGTCTGCTTTTTTAAAAAAAAATTAAGTCACGGAACTAACAATGAGTGAGGACTTTGGAACTAATAAAGTTCACAGCTAAAACCACAGGTACCACGACACTGGATATTTCCAGTTATTTTCTGCAAAAAGCTGTTGATGAATTAAACAATGAAGAAAAATTGGACTTGGAACAGCAAACACTTTAAATAGCCTTGTCAATTTGAAGAAGTTAACCTCTTCCTTTGCTGCAAATGTTAATACTAAGGTACCTTCAATTGTGAGGTACAGTACTTCAAGTTAGTCGCATCCAAAGTGTACTGATCTATTGGCTTTATCTACCTCATTGAAAATGATCTCCTCTGTTGTTGGATGCATACTCTTCACAGACTCTAAATCTTTATAGATTTAAAATGACTGCTGGCTGGATAAACCAAGCACGCTCGCCAGATCTGGCCCACTAGACCCTTGCTCTAGATTTCTTAAACAAACCCACCATGGGAAAAGGTATGAGGCTCTCCTGACATGATAATTCTATCACATTCCTTCTATTATTTCTCTAGATTCTTTATTATGAACCCACCACATCCCACCAGCCTACCGCCGGCATTTCTTTTCAGTACTGCTACTTGATAGGCCCCAGACCCACCAGGACCACGATACTAAAGACAAAATAGTTGTTTGCATTTCACTCTTGCCTCAAAGAAATATAATATTCGTTAAAACAAAGCCCTATAATTTTTTCCCCCTGCTTGGCAGCAGCTTCATTTCTAATAGGGTGTTGTTGCAGAGTATTGCTCATTGATCTATTGATCACATCATTAAGGGACCCCAATCGATTCACAAAGTATTGATTTTCATGCAGGAATAATTATGATTTACGAGGGGGCCATTTCTTTTCCCTTTTTGTTAAAGTTTATTTGCATTTCTTTTCTTCCTTCCTTTTTTTTTTTTTTTGACAGGCGCCTGTGACTCTGAGGACACAACATGCAGACGCAGGACCAGGGTAGAACTACCATGGAGATGTCAAACAAAGAGACATGGGAGCCAAGGTAAATGATCCAGCATTTTCTCTTATTTGCCTTACTTACAAAAATATTTGCTTCATCTGTTTTAGGTTCAGTTTTAAATGTATTGAATTTGTCCCATGTTTGTTGTTACAGTACCGGTACCAGGTTTTGACATCAATGGTTGGCTGCTATGAGACCAACAGGAATATATATTCTATTTTTTTTATGCAATGGAAATGATTACTGGGAAGTCTCCCAGCTTTTTGTTTTGTTTTTGTGTTACGTGTTGTTTTTGAAAGTGAATTCAGGTTCCCGGTACCTAACTTTGATTTTTATAGAAATCTTGTCAAGTGAAAACAATTTTAAACAATTGGTCGCAGAGATTATCATTGTTTGAGGTTAAATATGTGTGGTGGTCGGAATCAACTAACTGTTAATGAATTCAGAATTATCAAAATGTTATTTTAAATTATGTTAAAGTACAATATTTACACATTTTATAGCTTTAAGTTTTAAAGAATGTTTTACTTTCAGGCCAATCTTCTTCTCCCTGACCAATTGAACGTTTAATTGATAATATTTTTACATAAGAAGTAGCTAAGCTATTGAACACACCCTTGGCTGAAGAAATACCATATGTTCACTTTATTTAATGGCTTTTTGATAACATTAAAGTTAACATTCACACATTTTATGTATGTCATTGTTATGGCCACAATGGGTTCCCCCAGTTTGTACAAAATTGGGAGGGTGGACTGAAGGGATGCACCATATATATTTTTCTTGTTTAAAATTAAATTCATAAACACCTGATTTATAACTATTTGGAAATTGCCATGTGACTGATACACACAGAGCTCAAAAACATGTCATAATTTCTTGCATTGAGCTGTATGCACTCAGAAATGTAAGAGCTTAATTTCATATGACCAGCCCACCCCTTCCAGGATCTGAGATGTTTACTTTGAAGATGAAGTATTGGACTGCCTGAAGCCCCCCCAGGGGTGAACAATCAAACAAATACATGAAGATGAAACCAATAAAAGACACTTGTACTCTGAGAGCTCATCACTGATCAAACTTTCCATGAAGCATTGATCCCGTCTTCCCTGTACCTCACCCAACCCTCATATTCCCTCCCACCTCATTCAGCATTCACCTCTACTTTCCCTTAGTCCTTGCCACAAACACAAACATTGACTTGATGCTTCCAGGAGTTTGAGATTAAGAAGCCTTGTAAGTCAACTGCTGGCCAGAATTAAACTTGGCAAGGCATATATTATTTATAAGGATGAGTTGACGTATATTATCAGAGAGTTCATTCAAAATATACACTGTTTCAGTGTTCAGCTATGCACTTTTGGATCATGCCTTGATTGTTAATAACCAAATAAATAATTATAACCTTCACAGACTCAATACAGAATTTACTCTTATATTTGTTGTTGAGGATTTTAAAATACAAAACGTGAAAATGTAAATATTTTTTAATGAAAGCAGCAAAGTTTTGGACTGAATTTTTTTTCTAATCACTGTTGAGCATCAAACAAATGAGATAAACATTCATTTCTCAATGACCTAATCACTGTTGAGCATCAAACAAATGAGATAAACATTCATTTCTCAATGACCTAATCACTGTTGAGCATCAAACAAATGAGATAAACATTCATTTCTCAATGACCTAATCACTGTTGAGCATCAAACAAATGAGATAAACATTCATTTCTCAATGACCTAATCACTGTTGAGCATCAAACAAATGAGATAAACATTCATTTCTCAATGACCTAATCACTGTTGAGCATCAAACAAATGAGATAAACATTCATTTCTCAATGACCTAATCACTGTTGAGCATCAAACAAATGAGATAAACATTCATTTCTCAATGACCTAATCACTGTTGAGCATCAAACAAATGAGATAAACACTCATTTCTCAATGACCTAATCACTGTTGAGCATCAAACAAATGAGATAAACATTCATTTCTCAATGACCTAATCACTGTTGAGCATCAAACAAATGAGATAAACATTCATTTCTCAATGACCTAATCACTGTTGAGCATAAAAAAAATGAGATAAAAATTCAATTCTCAATGACCTAATCACTGTTGAGCATCAAAAAATGAGATAAACATTCAATTCTCAATGACCTAATCACTGTTGAGCATCAAACAAATGAGATAAACATTCATTTCTCAATGACCTAATCACTGTTGAGCATCAAACAAATGAGATAAACATTCATTTCTCAATGATCTGTAAAAATGGGACAAATCATTCACTTTAGCATGGGGTTGGCATCTAACTAATGTCCAGAGCTTTAATTTGATGTGCGATGCAGTATATACGGAAGAGGCCATTGCATGAAATCAAAATATGGCTTTTTGCTTGGGCCCAGGCTATACGACTGGTCTACTAATAATCTGCTTTTGAATTCAGATCCATAGCATCTCAAGGTGACACCCCTGATTTTTATCAAAACTTTTGGTAAAAAAATAAGTGTGACCTATACAGTAGTATGTGCAGTAATTCAGTAATCAAAATCAATGTTTTTTTCAACCTTTTCCGAAGTTTTCACCCCAACACATTTTTTACTAGTCTGACACCCCTTACAAAATTTTTTTTAAGGTCTAGCACCCCTCCACAAATTCTAACAACGCATTTAAAATTTAACAAACATACGGGCTTTTCATTGTTTGTTGGATTAAAAAGGGAGCTGTGGAACTTAAAAAATAAAACTTAAATTAAAAAATTATGCGAACGTTTGTGTCACAACCTTACAAGAGTTGATTGCTCCGCTGTTTAAATCCCTTCTTTTTCCCCCCCTGAACTGCCACCTCCTAAAGGGTTATTTATTTTAAAGCTTACATAATCAAACCATTAATAATCGCATCCAGAAATTCGATCGTAAGAAATGTCGGCGGAAAATTGATCGACGGAAATTTGATCTAAAGGAAATTTGGTCGAATCTTTTTTTTAGTTTAAACATTAAAATTTTGCGTCAAATTTCTTTTTGAACACATTATTTTGTTTTACAATATAGTATTGTTCTTTCAAGAACTATCAAATTTCCGGTAACGATTAATAGCATCATTCATTACTGATTAAAAAATGATATTTGATAATGTGCACTCATTTGACTCTATTTGAAAATTTTAACAACTTTAATAATAACAAAGGAAAATAGGAAAAGGTGTCCTGCGACGGCAATCGGTGAACACACCAAAAAATTATTTCTTTTAACTATTTTGTATAGTGCGTTCAAAAAGAAATTTGACGAAAATTTTAACGTGTCAACTGAAAAAAAGATTCCACCAAATTTATGTTAGATCAAATTTCCGGCGATCAATTTTCCGTCTACAAAATTTCTTTCCATCGAATTTCCGGTAACCATGTCAGGGGGTAGGGAATACGGTGTTTATATTTTTATGTGGATGACAATATCTTTAAATCCAATTATATTACAGTCGCGAAAAAGGGTTGTTACATTCTATTTGAACAAATTAATATATGTTATACCAATTTAGAACATATAATTCAATGGTGAGGACAAACCATGGATACGTTGACATACCATGGATATGTTGACATACCATGGATATGTTGACATAACATGGATACGTTGACATACCATGGATATGTTGACATACCATGGATACGTTGACATACCATGGATACGTTGACATACCATGGATACGTAGACATACCCATACCTCAAATAAACATATCAAAACCCAATCATGTGAAATTCATTCAGGTTTTCCCATACTTTCTTTCATTCATTTCCTTCTTTCTTTAAGTAAGTAATTGTGATGAGTTTTCTGAACAGCAGGTAGCAATTATTGCAAAGTGCTTACCATATTATCCCGATAACATTGGGTCATATATTCTAGTCCTGTAATAACTCCCCCCGGGATTCCGGTCGACATGTATGAGGTGTCCTGCCGATTTGGAAGCGTTGGCCACCGACCCCCTCAACGTTAACCCTGGGAACACAACCACCATTGCATGTCCCACGTGGGCAGACAAAGTCATGCATGGTACCTGCCAAAATTAAACAGTTCCTACAGGACTGCCAGCTGTGATATTTTCGCAGTTGGAGGAAAAGGCAGAGACAGGGTAGGGATCATAATTACAAGTTGCTGTTGAGGGATATGAGTCGAGAGGCTGGGGTGGAAGTCTAGGGCAGATGATTCTAAATATGCAGCCCTTTGAAAGCTGCTCCTAGGCAACCGTTTCATCACAGCTACTTCGCAAACTAGTTGTGATGTGGAAACCTACTGTAGAACCCCTCTTATGCTTCTGACGCTTCCCCAGGATGGGTGGGGGAAGATACTAGGACTAAAATTTACCATCCCGATTTCTAGTAAAGTTGATCGTGTCCACTGGGTGTCCATGGGTTGGGTTGGCCCCCAGCAGAAATCCCAATCGAGCGGACTCGGGTGGGGGCTGTCCTGGCAAAGGGACATCTCCAATGTGCTGCTTTGCGATACTCTGGCTTAGGCGGGGTGCTTTGGGGAGGGCATATGGAGCAACAGCTTGACGGCTCGCTGACGCCATTTCCTAATGAGGCATGTCAGTACTTTAATAAAAGCGATCAACAATTTTCAAGGATAAAATTAAATACTTATACTTTGTCTGCTATCAGGGTTTGCATCAAAGATCTAATTTTAAATAGTCCTATGTATAGTGCTAGGTAAAAGCACCAGGATGGCTTTATAAAATTTAGCACTACTTATAATAGAAAATTGGATGAAATAATGTATATTCGGGATTGTTGACAGTATAGGCCACTACTGTTTATAAGCCGCACCCTTACTTACCCTCGTTCACATATACACCATTAGTTTAAAGACTAATTTAAGGGGAAAAAAGTACTTGAAATGGAAAAGTACACAGAATATAATAATGCGCTGCTAAGTCATCCACAGCAGTTATAACACCCTTTAAGCAACACTTACTACCATAACATACTAAAAACATCCATGAAATTAAAGCTGTGATTGCTATATTAATAAGCGTAGTTTTGAGATAGCAGGTTTCAGCTAATTTAAAATATTATCTTAGTGAGAATTGATTTGATTATACAATGTACAAGTTTGAAAGTGTTATTACTTTGTTCTCCCGATGCCATTCTACGGAATGTTTACATTGAAAAAAGGAATATAAAAGAAAAATTCTCATAATTAGGCTATTATTTATACTATACTTAACAGTAACACTTAATTTTGTAGACTAATAGTAAGTACAGTACTTGAATGCCACGAGTAAGAAATGGCTTAAATACCCAGTGGTTGCCACCTTTTCATTATCATAATTCGCTATGTTCAATATGTATCACGTCTCTTAGAGTTAAAAGAAAATTCTTTTAAATTGGTCAGTAAAACCTTCTTTTTCTGGTGCCGGTGCTCTTAATGTCTTCCTCAATCAGATTCTTTTAAAACTAATATTTTTAGTATTAATTAATTAATGGCTACTGTTACAGATACTGTAAATGTAGATTATAATTATTTAATTTACGACAGATTGTTAATTGTGTCAGTTAAAGTAGCTTGCAGTGTGTTATTTATTTTGGATAAATATAATAATGGTTTTTTATACATAAGTGAATGCTAGCACAATACACTTTACTTTAGATTTTGATAAATTGATAAAAAATATCATTTGAATTAAATTTAGCTAGATGTCCTATGTCTACGCATAAGCTTAGTTCAATTATGTTGAAGCTGAGAATTGATATAAACATTTTGAAAATTTGTACACATGTAGTGTTGTAGATGACATTAAAAGTCACTGATTTTTATACTAATTTTACATTTTTAGTCACCACAAACAAAACCTGTAAGAAGATATTTACGTACAGTAGTTAATTTAATAACCTAATTTATTATTTTTTTTTAAATTCAATAAGAAAGGAAAAGGGGTAGCACTCAACTGATTAAAGGTAAGTTAGTGTAAGTCTCCAAAACTCTTCTCTTGACCTAAATTAAATTTACTTCGAATTCTAGACTAGATTAGAGAGTTAAATAGACACTATGATCATGGCATGATTACTTTGGAGATGACTTATCAAGTGAAACGGGAGGATCCAGGAATGGCTATGGCTAAGAACAGTCAGAGTTATGAACTAAGAGTAGTGACTAAGTAAAACGCTAAGTGTTAAGACTACACAGCAGGCTTAAGTTGAGACTAATTAACCTTTTGTCATGGAAGTACAAAGTTTGTTTAGAAACAAGAATATTATGTTTTTCACTACAAGTATTTCAGTGAGTTTCAGTCCCTAACAATGACTATTGAAAGATACTGTCATGAAATTTTCAAAATATTTCCAGAAATATAAATGCAATAGTTTAAGTTGAAAGAGCTAATTGAATCATTAACAAAAACACGAAGATAAACGTTCTAGCTCAAGTGGGTTCAATAGTTATTTATTTTTAATGCAGACTTCAAGTCACCTATTTTTTTACCATTGAGTTTTCCTCATTTTGTCACCCATTTTTCAGATCATCACTTCCATGTGTCTTGCATATGTCTCATAGAATGTCATATGTACAGGAATAGTTGATATTTTATGTTAATAAATGAAAGTATAAAATATGCTTTAGAAGAGTATTTTCCTATTTAAATAATTATTAAAACGTATGATACTATTTCTTCGTGTATAAATTCAATGAACAGTGCACTTTTGGAGTGAAAAAAAAAGTAATAATTTATTAAATGTTAAAGATACAATGCTGAAATTTGGTGTGGTGCAACTTATTAAAAAGACAAGCAACTATATGTGTTATAAAAAAAAGAAACAATGACACTATCAGCGATTTTCAAACCAATAAAATCAAGGAGTAAACCCTACTCACAAAATTTTACAATTTAAAACTGCATAAATTTATCCTTATTTTTGGTTCATTGAGTTCAAGTTAAGTTTTGATATTGTTTGCAGTCATATGAGCCATTAACAATAATTTAGATGGAATAAGCAGGTTATGGCAACAGGATCTATATTTTAGACTTATGTCTTATTCACCTGTGGAACATTTTACAATATGTTGTTTAATTCTTTGGATTAATGATTTCATGAGTTAGTATTAGTAATTTTCTTTGAGGACACCTTTGGAAATGAATGTTTTAGATGTATTAGTAATTAGAAGCAGACGTCTAATTGCTTTATATTTTTTGAAATATTTAATTGTGGTAAATGTGATTTTATAACTTCTTAATTATTTCATTATCAAAGGTAAGTTTGCTGTTTTTAATTTACATAAAAACAATAAATATTAGCTTTATATTTATTATACAGGTCACTGACATTACAATTTTACTTTAGTATTAAAATACTTTAAAAAGTCCTATCTAAGTTAGTAAGTCAAAGACAAGTGGAGCACTTAGTGGTTATCAATCCCGTTTCCATGACAACCAACCACAATATTGAAACCACTGATATTTGATAAGCCAATAATAATTATTTGTGCAATAAAACATTATTTTATTTATTTAAAAGATTTATTATTAGTTATTATATTTCCTATTTATATTGTGGATAAAAATTTAATGAATTATCAACTCCATTATCAATAATGGGTAATAGTAATATGCCTAAAAGCAGGGTGCCATGATGACGAATTACATAGCCTAAAAGGGTGCGGGTGACTCTTTTATTTTTGTTTTTTACCCCTGCCAACAGTCTACACTATGAATATTGGATATGTTATGAATGACATAGTAACTTTAATAACATTATTTTTAAATGGAACCTTCTATTTAAAAATAAAAAAGTTATTGATTAGTACAGTTGACGTATTGACATACTATTTGTTATTAACATCAGTGATCAGTACTCAGTAGCCATAGTCATAGCAATATGTAGGGCATACTAAGTAATTATAGGTTACCCTAAGGCCTAAGTCGGTCCGGCATTGTAATGATAATAATATGAGTATAGAGTCAGAAGACTTTAACTTTGAAATTTACGTTTAAATGAGTAGGTCTATCTATCCTAGTTTTTAATTTTTAATTAATAATATATTTCAATTTTCGGCTAATGCTGAGAGATTTCACCATGACGTCATTTGCGTGTTTTGTCCATGGTTCCGAAAGGGTCAAAACCCTGGTTCCAATAGGGTCAAAACCCTGGTTACGATAGGGTCAAAACCCAGGTAAGTGATAAGTTTAGGGTTCAGATTAGGTTTAGGGATAGATTTAGGGTTAAGGTTAGGTTTAGGGATAAATTTAGGAGATAAATTTGCGGGTCGCGGCAACCAAGATGGCGGCACGCGGTGATATCTCTAGGCATTTACCTAATTTTCATTCTTTATGGCATTCATTATATTATGGCTAGGCTTCTCTATTTTAACTTTGCTTACTGGCTTAATTAAATACTAGTATTAGTACCACTGACTACATAGCAATGTCCTAAATAGCCTAAACTTACATGCCCTAGCATTGGCTATTACTATTTATTATGATTTTACTCAGTTTAATTTACTGAGGTCGAGTTCAGTTACAGTTACTGAACTTACTTTGGCAAAAAAATTTATCCTCGCCCTCACTTTCTTACACCGACCATTTCGAAATGGTTTTAAGTCTTACAAAAATGGAATAATAATACAAAATAATATGTCTTTGATATATGTAATTTACATTATACTCTTTAAACGATGTTTACCTAAATCGCACAACTGCAACATGTTTCCCATTTGATGTTAGAACAAACTCATCGCACGTACAGAGCGCAGCCATGTTTGAAGGAAGTGGGTAACCACTTGCAGCCTTTACAACATAAACAATGCAATTATATTTTCTATTTTCCCAACTTATATAGTTTAAATAAGAAATGTAGGTAAAAAATAATAAAATTAAATTTTACTATGTAGTGTATCTTCCTAAGAGTTAAAAATGACTGAATACGTTATTATTATTGTTAGCTATATGCTAAACGGCAGTAGGTTAAGTTTGTCAACAAAGAAGATTTTGAACATTAAAAAGTGAACCTAGGTAATTTTCGTAAAGTAACAAAACAAATTATAAAGCCCGCAGCAAAGACAAGATTTCATGTGTTAGATAATTTATAAGTTCTAACCCTTACTAACCGTTTTACTTGGATAATATACAATTCGGTTTTATAAATATATATTCTATTTTGTTTTGTGAATTCCAAATAAGTTAGCAAATATAAATGTTATGTTTTTTAAGTGTCATATTTTACTCGATAGTTGAAAATTGTAAATTTTAAACGGCACAGGCGTCGTCCTCAGTTTCGGTTATTTAATTAATTTATTTATTTTGAAAGAACAATATTTATCAAAGTTTAATAATTTATTTTATAGTAACTGGATTGTATTCTTTTTAAAGTAAAATCCGTATTAAGTCTGAAATATTAAATTATGTTGCATCACAACGAAGTTTAAAAGTATAAGTATAAGAAAGTAAGTAGCCTAGGTTAGACTGAATTTTAATAATTAGTTATTTTAAAAAATATTCCTTTTCCCCTATGATGAATTGCCGAAAAAAATGCCAGTTTCTCTTATTATTTGGTATTATTATTTTTATATTAGCGGAAATGATACAGAATTCATATTTTAAATTTGACTGTTGTAAGTAATGCATGCATTCTTTACCTTTCTTTGATACAGATGAAAGTCACTTGATTCTTTAAAGTAATCACAACCCTACTCCTAGAATAATGACCCTAACAGGGGCTTAACATTTTCACAAAATATAGCATCCTGCGTGAAAAATAAAGTACGAAAACGCGAAGAGGAATGAAGAAAATGCGAATTTAATCCTTATGCTCTATTAATGGGTTCCTTTCTCGCGACTACGGCTCTGTCCTGTGGGGGAACCCTGGGCCACGCTATCTGTTTTAACTGGTCTGAATATTGAACAATTTCTCTGATGAAATCGAAAATCATTGGGGCTGTTTTGCCACCTGTTAAACTTGTCAAATTCGCCAGAAAAGTTCGATCATAACATTGATTGTGGGCAGTCGTTTGTTCCATTGAGTTTTGGGGGCTGATGAGAGAGGGTTAACGGATTTAATTAAGGGTAAAAAGTGAATTGTAAGTTTGCTTGGGGTCGGGATTTAATTTAGGAAGATACCATGGGACTTTACCAATACAATAAACGTGGGTCTTACAAGTGCGTTCTACCATCGTTTCGAGGAACTAAAACTCGAAACGTTAAGTAGATGCAGACCCCCAACAACACTGCTAACTCGTAGCTTCGCGGAAAAATTATTCACGCATGCGCACTACCATACTTGGTATGCGCAGTCCGTCGTGCGCAGCTCGTTTGGTGACAGCTGTCCAAACATGGAGGCTTGCCGAGGGTGTAGACTGCCTGTTCCCAAGCGTACGTAATAGCCTTCTAAGCCGAACGAACCAACCAGCAAAGCTGTACCAAAGGTTACACGAATTGACAGTTTATCATTCTTTATTGTTCGATCGTTTTTTGATTGTAGGAATGACGATGGAAAACATGGGCGAGCTCCCGGCTGATCAACAAATCAACGGCGATTCGTCTAACGGAACGGCCACTCAGAGCCAACCCTCACCCCAAGAACCGGATTACGTGAACCCCCAAGACGAACTCGAAACGAGCATCACTCGCTCTGAGGCCATTCCGGTCAGTGTGAGCAGCATGATCGACTCGAGCGAGTTCCGTTCCCAGATGGGAGATGTGACTTATCATACACTGAACGGCAGGATGAGCCCTAGTTACAGCCCAAACAACTACGCCACTCTGACTCCGTTACAACCACTTCCTCCGATCTCCACTGTTTCGGATAAATTCAGTCATGTCAACGTATCCGGCCCCAACGTCAGCGGCAGCTTCACGCTTATGTCCCAAAACAATGGACTTGGGCCAGGCATCATGGACATGTCAGCCTACGGACACAGGTACCACGAGAAGCTGGGGATGGGGGTGAGTATGAATATGGGCCCGACCTTAGGGGCCACAGCAATGACCATGATGTCAGGTAACAACTTAAGCTACCAACAGAGCCTTGGCTCTTATGGGTATGCCCAGAATGGACTGGCATCACCCAAATCAGAGCCCAAGATGGCATCCCCAAACAGTTATGTTGACTCTTACGCCGCATCTCCTATGCGAATAGACCACAACGCAGTGAGATTACACTCTCCGAGTTCTATGATGGTATCCATGAATGGAATTCACAGTGCCCCTACTCCATCACCTCACAGCGAAAGTCCACAGCGTGAACGTCCTGGAACATCACTGGACCTTCAGAAACCCCAGCAGCAAGAAATAGAGGAGATAAACACTAAAGAACTTGCCCAGAGAATAAGCAGTGAACTCAAACGCTACAGTATCCCACAGGCAGTTTTCGCACAGAGGGTATTGTGTCGGAGCCAAGGTACGCTTAGTGACCTTTTACGAAACCCGAAACCGTGGAGCAAACTTAAATCAGGAAGGGAAACGTTTCGTCGAATGTGGAAGTGGTTGCAAGAGCCAGAGTTTCAAAGGATGTCAGCGCTTCGCCTAGCAGGTAAAAACATGATAATTTCACATATATGTGTTTTAAGACTCTGCTATTGTCAATGTATCACCTGTCTTTTTACTTGATTAATTCCATGATTCTATAAATTAAATGAAGATTCCTCTTTTTTTTTCTTTTTGTACAAGTAAATGTGTTACTTATTGTGTAACAGTCTAGTGTTAAAGATGTATTCACACATTTCCACCACAAGATGTGCTTTTTATTTTTTTTTTCACTATCAATTTGCTTTTGTTTCAATGTCCATATTGTTGCTTGGCATTCATAGAGCGTTTAATCTTATGATAAAATGTGTTAACAAAATTTCACTTACTTCAAATCTTGGCTAATTCAGATGGATCCTACCTCATCATTAGGTTTAGGGATAGATTTAGGGTTCAGGTTAGGTTTAGGGATAGATTTAGGGTTCAGGTTAGGTTTAGGGACAGATTTAGGGTTCAGGTTAGGTGTGGGGATAAATTTAGGGTTCAGGCAACCAAGAATGGCCATATTAAAAAAATGCGGTACGATCTATCCGAATTTACCCAAATCTCACTTTTTAAATGGATAAGCGGATAAGCTAGAAACATTTTTACTGGTGACACATTTAAATCTGACATTGGTGTAATAATTCTCCCAATAAAATGTCATGTCATACTGTCCATAAAGTCCATGACCTTTTAATATAAACTTAGTGACTTAGTTTGATTTTTAGTTTTTTTCGTCTGTCTATTAATACAAGATTATTTATTTTGCTGTGTAATTGGTGTTTCTTTATGTCCCTTTTATTCCATATTTTATTTCAATGTGGGGGAAGGAAAATTTACATTTTAAGACCTCTGCCATGTTTTGTTTTTTTTAATTATATTTCTTTTTTTTCAAAGAAACTATAATTATTCATCTAAAACTTAATTATTTTTTTAAAAAAAACTAAGTCTGTATCTTCTCCATGTTTGATTTCAAAAATAGATTAAAAATTTAATGGCTTTAGAGCAGTTTACCTGATCAACACAATGAGTGTAAATCTTGATTTGTTTGTGTATTGGACATAGTATTGGACGTTGATTTGTCACACCCTGACAAGATAAGACCATTGATCATTCCCTTTCATTGATTTAGGATGAAAACATTTACACTCTTCATTCAATGTTGGAATTTTCTTATTGATTACTTTTGTTTGGCTTGGCTTAAAGGCTGTTTGGGGTGGGGGAATCTCTCAGTTGGTCAATTGGAAATGTGTGTGTGGGGAGGGGGGGGGGAATCTCTCAGTTGGTCAATTGGAAATGGCATTTTTCTGATTTGGAAATGTGTGGCCAGAAACAAAGTTAATTAATTTTTTTGTAAATATTTTTTTGTAAAAGTTGTTTTTTATACATGTTGGCCTAGTACGTTCTATTTATTGAGTTATTTTTATGTGTTTATTATTGTTATGTTTTTAATTGGATTGACTTTTGAGACATAGTTAATCGAATCATGTAATATCGCCACTGGCATCTCATCTCCATAAACTTAAATATTTTTAAACAACAAGCTAAAAAAATATATAACAAAATGGTCCATCTGTATCAAATAAATATATAAAAGGAACAAGGAAGGTAGTTCATTGAGGAACATAACATATATATATATATATAATATACATTTCACATACTTCACAAATGTCAAATGTAATTTTTCCAATTTCTGATAAACTACCTAGTTTTATAGCTTTTCATTCATAGTAACTTGTAAGCTTTTGTAGAAGGTATATTAAATCCTCTTTACAGCATTATTAGCTCTCTGGCAACAATTTATTTAATAGTGACTAATATAGACAATATAGTGTATCATATAAAAAGTGGGTGACAATGTTTTTAAAGTTTAAATTAACATTAATATATACTAAAATTGTTTTGCAAAAGTTTACTTGCAGAGCCTTCATAATGTACTTGGAAAGATTTTTTTTTGTGGAGACATACATTATACAAGTTTTAATGTGCATTTTTATAGTTATAGTTATTCAAAGTTCTTTGTTAAGTTCTTAAGTCTTGCCATTCTCATCTTACCCTATTTCCTATCATCTATCTCTATCCAGCTGCCTGGCCCTTTTTTTCAATCTAGCACACCCACTTCCTTCCCCATAAATAAGTAATGAGAAATGGTGGTCTGTTTTAAGGTCCTCGAGAGTATTTCAAATTGCGGATGTTAAAGATTTTTTTTTTTTTTTGATTTTGTTTTTTTTTAAAGTCCGAACCCGAAACCTACTCAAAAGTCTTTGTAGTAACGGCTTTAATTATTAAAACAGCACCGGATGATTTTTATGGTACTCTTTTTATATTTCCTTTTCCCGATTTCGAGATACCAGGCAACTATAACTATAGGGTGTTGTGGAGTGCTTGATGTTTGATTAATTATATCTGGACCAGTTTTCATGTGGGATTTCCTTCCCTTTTGGTCGGTGAGCCGTTTTTATTTTTTAAAGGCGAGCCGGTGTATGCTGCGTTCACGTGTTCGTGTTACCGACCCCCAGCCCTCGCCATACATTTCGGTTAATGGCGTCATAGACTATTGTCTCGGGTGTTGTTGCCCGTATTCACAAGAGGAAAGTACGGCGAGGTCATTCAGTGGTGACTTGGATGGGAAAAAGGGAAACTACCCGGCACAACAGAAAGGGAGAAACTAAAAATATGAACATTCAAATAGTAAATCACAATAGTACACAAAAACATTTCATACTTAAAAATTCTGATGTTCAATTTAGCCGTGGTCGGCAATCAAGGAAATCCTTTTGATATTAGCGTGCCAACGTGAGACTTGTAATTGATTTATCTCGTCAATAACTCATAAGATAGTGTGCTATTTAAAAGGAATTTTTTAGTAATTATCATTTTTTTTTTGACTTGCACGTGTCAATAAAAATCGCTGTGCGTGTCAAGTCTGGGTTGGCGACCCCTTGCCCTATGGTATACTATTATGTTATTTTATTTTTTTCTCTCGCTGTGGCAAACGTGGTTGTTTTTAAACGAAAAAAAAAATATTTCCATAATAATATCTCATCTAATTTTAATTCGCGTTGTTCACCCTCAAGGCTCGCGGGAAGAAAAACAAATACCCCCCCCCCCCCCAAAGTAAGTAATTGTGTTTGCGACTGTGTTCTGACTGTTTTCACGTGACAATGATCACCCGCGGGCACCGTAGATAAAACAGTGTATTATGGACATGATTCATTAAAAGCACGCCAAGGAACATTAAGGTTAACGTTTTCATTACTATGCGCCGTGCAGACGTACGGTGTTGGTGGAAGATTCATCATTATGCAGTGTAGTATATCGACAAGACTAATGGGGCCGACTCGATGTATGTTTGAAACGTATCCACTGTGGGTCGTTCGTTCTGTTCAGTCAACCGTGTCGCCCTCTGCGGTTATCTGCAGTATCAAACAGGCGTCCAACTTACACCTGATCTTATGTAATTACAGAGATGAATAGGTTAAGGATTTTATTTTTAAAATAATTGCAGTCCACCCAAACCAATACCAGGTTGTCAGTGAGCGGTAACTCTGGATTAAAAAAGAAATTACAATTCAAAGTAAATAAATATATACATTAGTAACAATATATATTTAAATATTGCATTAATCATCCGTGAAAATTTATTTAAAATGACCATGGCCATGGTCTTCAAATAAAATATAACATAAAAGTAATTGCTGTGTAAAACAACAATAACAACAACAAAAAAGTTTTACTAATCGGACTAATGACTAATCGAAGAGCAATTGAACTCAAAAACGTTACATAATTATCAACGAACTCGTGTTCCTTTCGTTAGGGATGGAAAATACTTATTTTAGAAATCTTATCGTCCATTTCTATTTTAAAATTCCGGAACGAGTGATCGCTATATTAACATTAGAGATACGGCGAGTGCCCTAATTTGAAGCAGCACACCAGACAACGGGCATTTTCTACCACATTTACGTTATCAGTAATTAACGAAGCCTTGGCTTGTCGTGTGTCTCCAGTGGCAGGGAGTGATGGGGGTGGGAAAAGGTATTGCACGGCAAGGCTCACGAAGGCCCCAACGCGGCTTGCCCCCCCCTCCCTCCCACAACCCTCGTTCCCTCCCTGTGTCCCCCCCCCTCTTTTCTGACGAGCTTGAGAAAAAGTATGGCTTGTGACAGGCGCGTGCCCCTGGCTGTTGCGAGCATTATCTCGTGAATGCATGAGTGGATGCGCGCCCTGGGTCTGAGGGCGGGTGTGCTGGGTAGGGGGGTTGGGGGGATAGGGCCCTTTTGTACGCGCGACGGTCTGCCAAGTGGAAAATGCATAGGCCCCCTCCCCCTTCCAAAGCCCTTATAAAGACCAAGTCATTTAGGCTAGGCATATTTTCATACCTCGCCAAAGAACACGTTGGTGGACCGGGTGCTTGTTTCTTTACAGGGGAGGGGGGGGGGAAGGGCAGTGGACGTTTTTCTCCCGCCAACTTAACAGGAGTAGAATTTTTTGGCCCCAGCTAAATTACGCCCCCCCCCCCACACACACACACAAATAATAATTAAATACAGGCTCCATTTTCTGCGTTGGTTAATATTAAAATTTGTTTTTGTACATATGTTACCTAAACTAATTTTTTTTATAGCGTTTTAAAGTAAGATCTTTTTTTTTCTTCTAGTTTACGGCAGTTTAATTTCTCTCTCTCTGCTTCGTTCTCTCGGGGTTTCCCCCTTCCGCCCCCCCCCCCCCTGAAACGCGTTTCTCCTCTACTTTAAATCTATTATCGGCACCAAGTCTTTCATAAAGACGACTGGTTGTCGGAAACATCTTATTATGTGTGTGTTAGGTTGCGACAGTTTCATTTCCATCAATGTCTCACCCGCCACCCTGTACTACTCACCCGTCACCCTGTCCTACTCACCCGCCACCCTGTCCTACTCACCCGCCCCTTGTCCTACTCACCCACCACTTGTCCTACTCACCCGCCTCCCTGTCCTACTCACCCACCCCCTGTCCTACTCACCCGCCCCCTGTCCTACTCACCCCCCTGTCCTACTCACTCGCCCCCCTGTCCTATTCACCCGACACCCTGTCCTACTCACCCGACACCCAGTTCTACTCACACGTGTCATGTGAATGTGTGTTGAGGGTACGATCGCGTCAAAACTCGACCAGTTTGTTTAATTCCCGACGTTTTTAACATTATATTTTCCTTTCAAATCGGTTATGAGCGCTAACTATGTATATAAACCTGAGGATCAATCAGCGTCCAGACATCTTTATTCGTTTTTTTTACACCCATCGCCTCATGCACTCCACCCATCGTCTCAGGCACTCCACCCATCGTCTCAGGCACTCCACCCTTCGTCTCAGGCACTCCACCGATCGTCTCAGGCACTCCACCCGTCGTCTCAGGCACTCCACCCATCGTTTCAGGCACTCCACCCATCGTCTCAGGCACTCCACCCATCGTCTCAGGCACTCCACCCATCGTCTCAGGCACTCCACCCGTCGTCTCAGGCACTCCACCCATCGTCTCAGGCACTCCACCCATCGTCTCAGGCACTCCACCCGTCGTCTCAGGCACTCCACCCATCGTCTCAGACACTCCACCCATCGTCTCAGGCACTCCACCCCAAGGGCTTATTTTTTAAATTAATTTTTTTTTATATTCTGCTCTTCGACTTTTTTTTTTTCCCGTCTTGGCACCGTATCAGTCACTAGTGTAAGTGATAGAGAACCTGTTGTTGTTATCACGTAGTTGTGCGGATTCCTGTCTAGGCATTTTCATCATTGTCATAAGAAAGATCTACGAAGATAATATATTTGGCGCACTATGTGCCCTCGATATCATCGGTGCACAAGAACGTTTGGTTTCAGGTGAAGGAATTTCGGGGAATTAAAAATTGTGCTCACCAATGTCAACACTCAAGTGAACACATGTGTTTAAGTAATGGTTTAAAAACGATTTTTTTTTCTCCAAGGAACTTCAATTTTTAATCATATTTGCCAGTATTTCGCTCAATAATTTTTGTAAAGTGCTAAATACAATTTGTGTACTTAAAAGTGTTGAGAATTGAAGGAGTAAATGTGAATTCAATGTCGTCATTGGGATCGTGTGGTTCATTCAGGGCCGGCCTTAGGCCACTGCAACCTATGCGGCCGCAATGGGCCCAGCACTTTCATAGGCCCCGCCCCGAATTTATTTTCTAATACAAAATCTTAATTTTCACTTATTATCCTTATCCTCTACCCAGAATGGGCCCCGCGCAATCAGTTTCGCATAGGGCCCCGCAATTGTTAGGATCGGCCCTGGGTTCATTTACTTTACGCCCAAGCAGATCTTTTTCCCCTTATTTCTCATTTCTTTTCTTTTCGCTTTCTCTAATAACCTTTTTGTACAGAGGACTCGTCGCTGGACTCGGTTATTCGCGGAAGTGAATCGAGGGGAGAAAAAAAAACACCAACCCTGAAGACCCCCGCCCAGAATGCAAATTAGTTATTAATGTATATGCAGCACAACTTAAATGTGTGGCGGTCACCCACAACTCATTTCTCGGGGCGGTTCATGCTTTAAACACCGCGTCTAACCACGGGGTTACAAATATCGATTTCCCCATATAGGTTTTTTCGAGCACCAATGAAAAGCTACACGTAATGTTGTAATCATTGTAGTAGTGCATTGGTAAACACACACGACCCAGCAGTCGTCGTCCCCCCCCCTCGCTCGCGCCTCGTTCGACCCATTGTCAGCTGGCCTGACCGCCATTGTCTCTCGTTATTGAGTTGTGTGGGAAAAAAGAAGGTTGGGGGCGCTCCAATCCCCTGCCATCACTCTAATTGTTATCGATGTCCAGATCCATGGAAATTGCCTCCCTTTTGTCATATCGCTTTTTTCCCCCTTCTATCTTTGTGTGTGTGTTGTTTATCCCCCATTTTCCCTCTTTTCTGTCTGCGCGTGTTGTTTATGGGTCGAAACGGGCGCTCGGCTGCATTCACAACCTTGTTGCGTGCAGCAATATGGAAGCTATGACTGCAGCTATATGGAAGCTATGACTGCAGCTATATGTGATCTCCCAAGTTTAGCAGGGTTGTTTCTTAAATTTCGGATTCATCAATTTGTGTTAGCCACTAAACTAGCGGTTCTCAACCTTTGGGTCGTGACCCCTTTGGGGTGTCGGACGACCTAAAGACAGGGGTCGCCTAACACCATAGGAAAACACATATTTATAAAGTATCGTAGCAACGAAAATAATTCTATGTTCGGGGGGGGGGGGGGGGTCACCCCAACCCCAACATGACGTATTAAAGGGGTGCGGCATTTGTAAGTTTAAGAACCACTGCACTAAACAATAATTTAAATTTCAAAATGTTATGTTGACGCTCAATTATGATATTTATTTTCATGTTCTTCTTTTTTTTTTTTGAACAGGCGGGTCTCTGATCAAAACCCCCTCAATAGCCCATATCTGATGTGTTCAAAAAGCCCAAGTCTGTCGGTAAACGCAAGAGATTTTTCTCTCAACACGAATGTCGCCTGCTTTCCTAAATCCTTCTTTTTTTTTTTTTTTTGATCATGGGCATGGAGAAAGATATAAAATGATTGCACAGCACGGGTGTAACCAGCCATCCCCTTCACCCCGCTCTCAATACTCACCACCACACCCAATAGTTCTACTAATGCTAATTTTGCATGCGGTAAAAGTGCGCGGTACTTGTGTAAGAATCCGGAGTTTCCCGATGTTGAGCATTGACACGCACCTGTCCGCATGAAGACTTGAACTCTTTATTCTCAGCAGCATCAAGAATGAGAGAAAGAAATGTGTGTGTGGGGGGGGGGGGGGTTGGGGGCTTGCATTAGGGGCGGTGGTATTATTTAAAGCAATTGCAGTATTTATAATTAAGTCGTGTGTATGTGGCAGCCGTTGGACTGTGCATGGATGCTGTGGTCCCCGTGTGGGGGATGTGGCAGCCATTGGGATGACTTGGATGTGGCAGCCGTTTGAATGTGGGTGGATGGCGTGACTGCATGGATGTGACAGTCATGACTGGCTTGCTGGATGTCACGACGTTGTGTCTGTGACAGTCGTTTTGGCTGGATGAAGCCTTGAAAGGATTTCACCTGGATGTGTCGCTCAGCATGACAGCTCTTGTCCATGGCACTACAGCAGGCCGATCCCCTCTACTGGATTAACCATATCATGGCTGAGGATGTTGACTGTAAAAGCTCTAAAGACTGCCACACTAGCACTACAGCGGGCTTTTAATAATACCGCTTTACCCAGTACTGCTAACTCTTGTCTATGTTTTAGTGTCACACCTCGGTATATTATAGTAAGTCTTGCGACTGACATTCACTGGCATGCATGGGATATGGCTATCTGAAATTTGTTTGAAAGAAATTTCGTCGACGGAAATTTGATTGAACGGAAATTTGGTCGAATCTGAAACAAAGATTCGACCAAAATTCCGTTTTATCAAATTTCCGTCGATCAATTTTCCGTTGATAAATTTGTGCAAACAAATTTCCGGATACGATGGGATATAGGCATGCATGGGCACACCTTATCTATCAGATTTTAGGCATCCAAGATTTCCCCCCCCCCCCCCCCCCCACAAATAAAAAATACAAACTATTTTAAAAGGCCAGTCCAGGCCCCCAAAGTTGCATTTTGGAATGCTGTAGTTAGCATGTTGTATAATTAACCACCTTAGAGCAAATGCTGTTGATTAAATTAACATTTGACTTAAAACTAAAATAGAAATCACGTGGCCGTTTTGTCTTGTACTTGTAAGTTTATTTTTGTTTTCAACCCATCACCTGACCTACTAAAGTGGAGTTTGACCTACTAACTCTGAGTCGGGTTCTACGTATTCCTTGGCGTACTTATTTAGAAAGGGAAAAAAAATGTTATCGGATCGGTACTTGCAAAATATGGAAATATGAACAGCGTGTAAACGTAGGGGCTATTTAAATTAAAATGTTGTGGGAGGGTGTGTGGGGGATATATCATACGTGATCCCTTTACCCGCACACGAACTTGTACGTGGCGGTGGATATGCTTCATTGGGTACCTGACGGTGGATAAGCTCCGATGGCTACATGCCGTAAATAGGCAAGCTTCATTGGGTACATCACAAGGGATGAGCCTCATTGGGGACATGGCAGTGGATACGCTCCGGTGGCTACATGCCAATAGATAAGCTTCAGTGGGTACAAGACAAGGGATAAGTTTGAGGGAGTTCGTGAATTTTAGAAAACAACACATTTCTTGTATTTAAATATAATTTAATTGTATTAGGTTTTCAGTTACTAACGCTTTTATCTGGCGGACATAAATGGTTAAATAAAATTGTGTTGGGTCTGTAACTCATCAGAGATGATATTATTATGAATCCAGAGTAATTCATTGCTCAAAAACCTATTCTAACCGCTCAAAAACCTATTCTAACTGCTCAAAAACCTATTCTAACTGCTCAAAAACGTATTCGTACTGAAGACTGAAGGAACATTAACTTATGCAGGTATTAGTCGCAAAAAAATTCCCCGGGGAAGAGGAAAAAAAATCCATGGATATATTAGTGTAACATTGAATAATCCCGGCACTTGTCTATTTCCATCGGTCAAGTGATTAGTTACGGGACGGCGAGTGGGAAGCGTCGAGGGCCAGCTATCCTAACGGGGGTAATTTCTCTCTCGGTAGTGGCTCAGCTTTTCCTTATTGTGCATCTTACGAGTGCACGGCGCGTGCTGTAAGTTTTTTGCAGGGGCATCTTCCTCGCGTAGATAGATAGGTCTCATTTAATTGGCTTCTCGCAGAACCAACTCAATCGAGGAGTGAATAATAGGGAGTTGGAGACTAGGGTTTTGTCGGGAGGGTTTGATGGGGGTGGGTGGTGAGTTAGATATGGATAGTAGTGCTATGGCTATGGGCATTATTTTATGTGTACTGTATGCTAATGTATGTATTGTATGACATTTAAAAAAAATGCATACCAGCGTTTGTCAGTAGATTAGATATTCATGCATTACACTCCTACAGAGGATATCCTTGAATATATCGATTTCCTTAGGAAGTTACACTCTATGTTTTAATGAAACCAGCCCACATGGGCTTTATCTTACGAGGACAAAGGAAGTATGGGCACTATGGGGTTGCCATCGGTTAGAGCAAGGCATGCTACTACTACTACTACTAAAAGTAAATATGTAGGGCCATCGGTTAGAGCAAGGCATGCTACTACTACTACTACTATAAGTAAATATGTAGGGCCATCGGTTAGAGCAAGGCATGCTACTACTACTACTACTATAAGTAAATATGTAGGGCCATCGGTTAGAGCAAGGCATGCTACTACTGTAACTAGCGCCTCACTGAGACAGACCTTGGATTTATCACATTCTTATCCTTTTCTGTTCAAAGGGGCAATAACTGGAGTAGCAAGGGCCAACAATGTCTACACCTCATCTATTTCCGGTAAGAACTATTCAGCCTCGCATGAATTTTTGTAGAATTTTTTTTTACTTAGTATTGTCATATAAAACAACATGTTATATATATATATATATCGTTTAAAAATGCTGTACAATTTATGTATATAGGCCCTTTCTCTGTATTATATATATTTATAATGAATACTCAGATATATAATTTGCTATTACCGTGACGGAGCTACCCAAGGACTGTGCTGGTTGCATAGTTAAATGCTGTGCTTACACTTGCAACCTGACGTCATATGAGTTACTTCAACTCAACCGCGGTATATCTAGCAACCGTGCTATATCAACCCAGCCTTGTTAAATTAACTCAACCGTGTTATATCAACTCAGCCTTGTTAAATTAACTCAGCCTTGTTAAATTAACTCAACCGTGTTGTATCAACTCAGCCTTGTAAAATTAACTCAACCTTGTTGTATCAAATCAGCCGTGTTGTATCAACTCAGCCGTGTTGTATCAACTCAGCCGTGTTGTATCAACTCAGCCGTGTTGTATCAACTCAGCCGTGTTGTATCAACTAAGCCGTGTTGTATCAACTCAGCCGTGTTGTATCAACTCAGCCGTGTTGTATCAACTCAGCCGTGTTGTAGCCCCTGGGCTCCCAGTGCGGTTATAATGCAATACTGTAATAAGTCTCACAAACTTATCCCTTGTATTTCCGTTAGGACGCGCTTCAAAAGTTATACAATGAATAATACCGGCGCTTGTCCATTTCCATCGGTCAAGTGATCAGTTACGGCATGGCAAGTGGGAAACCCACCACAGGGGGTTCTTTGGGGGATAACGCCCCACCCCACCCACCCCCACCACATGAGTTTGAACAGTATCTATATTGTGAAGTATTCAACAACCGATTAATATATTTTGGGGGTAAGCTGTGTCATTAAAATTTCGTCATTAACTTCTGTTTTTACCGGTCAACGCTGCCCAGTGACGTGCTCCCGCGCCCTCCCATTAATTAACCCCTGACCCTGATTAATATAAAATATGAAAAGTTGTAAAATAACGACTTATAGTTATGTTAAGCTCCCCCCCCTGCCTTTTCTATGTATGTGGTAAAACGTGGGGAAAGGGGGGGGGGGGGCTTACGTTACTCTTATTTTCCGCTAGCCGTGACCATGTGTGAGGTTGACGAGGTCAATAACCCCTGATTTATGCATGTGTACCACCAGCACTGGTTCCACCACCGACAAGTAACTTTACACAAATGGAGTAACGCTATACGGCTCTCATCGATTATTTATCTCTGTTGAGTTCTCGGGACACTGTCCGTGAAATATTTACTGTTGGTGTACGATGGTATGATGATGGTAATATTTATTGTTCCATAGTCATAGTATAATCTTGGCATTAGTTAATGTACAATAGTATAATCTCGGTATTAATTCGTGTACAATAGTATATTATAATATGTATTTGTAAGTGTGCACTATAGTTTAATAGTGGCCGTAGAAGTGTAATAAACTATACTCTTGGTATTTATACGTATACACAGATATAAAAAATAATCTTGGTAGTAGAGAGTGTACAGTAGAATAATTTTGGTATTTGTAAGTGTACATACAATAGAACAAACTTGCAAGTAGTGAGTATGCGGGATCCGTGGCTCTTCCTGTTAGCCACATTTCGTCCACCGAGTTCATCTCACCCTCACGTGGTACATCTCACTTGGTCGAAAAACCGCCGCTGTTAATTCGATTTAAGCGATGGGCGCCACACCTCAGGGGCGTAGCTATGATATTTTGCGCACGGGGACGAACTATAAAATCGGCGTCCCAGCCCCCCCCCCCCCTTTCCCCGTTTAATCAATTTTTCTAATACTTTTAAGAAGGAAAACAATTTAAATTTTAATAAAACTTATTTAAAGAAGCAAATTTATAGAAATTTTAGTACATGACCTCAATGTTCCCTTTAAGCTGCGCGGCCGCGCAGCTACCTCACAGATGCCGCGCAGCAGTTTCGAGCATCCGCGCAGCAACTTTTTATAAAAATAAATTCAAACAGATACTCTGCTGCAAAGTAAAACTTTAGCACACAACTTTATGTTTTAGCACACAACTTTATGATTTTGCACACAACTTTATGATTTAGCACACAACTTTATGATTTTGCACACAACTTTATGATTTTGCACACAACTTTATGATTTTGCACACAACTTTATGATTTTGCACACAACATTATGATTTAGCACACAACTTTATGATTTAGCACACAACTTTATGATTTAGCACACAACTTTATGATTTAGCACACAACTTTATGATTTAGCACACAACTTTATGATTTTGCACACAACTTTATGATTTAGCACACAATTTTATGATTTTGCACACAACTTTATGATTTTGCACACAACTTTATGATTTTGCACACAACTTTATGATTTTGCACACAACTTTATGATTTTGCACACAACTTTATGATTTTGCACACAACTTTATGATTTTGCACACAACTTTATGATTTTGCACACAACTTTATGATTTTGCACACGCACCAGCAAACCTTAGAGGGAACATTGCATGATCCACTCAGTCACTGTCGTAGACTGGTTTACATAGTCTACAAGACATTTATTTTTCTTGATTTCCATATCGCAAACTGGTCAATTACGTGCAATCAAAATCTGTTTTTCCCCAATGATTCTCTTTCAACGCAAAGAAGAGCAAGATCGCCCAGACGATCCTGTCCTATAGACGCACGCAAATGCAACAACATAAGTAGGCTATCAGATGACACGTCTGCTGATTGATTTATTACCCTTGTTTACTAATTATAATGTAACGCTGTAAGCCTCGTTTTGGCGCCCGGGGACATATGTACCCCCTGCACCCTCTTCGCTACGCCATACCGTCCACAACGTAATTCCATAGCATAAGGCCGCGTCGCTCATGGCAGCGTCTTTATAACAGTAACAGGCGTTTAAGTTTAAGGTAGCAGAAAGATATTCTTAACTCATGACGCATGATGAAGGTCCTATATCTTCAGGAGAAATTGGTTGGACGCAAGTAAAGGAATTCGATACGCAAATGAGAAACGGAACTTCCTTTCTTGTTTCTGAAAATAGTTATAAAAATACATCGAGTGGCGTTAACTGGCCCTTAAACCGGGTCCGACCCTGCTTATAAATATTGATTTTTTAATTTTTTTTTTTTTGTTAAAGCTGAACCCATAGATAAGTATAGAGAAAATGTCTTTACAGTGACCGCACACCCAGTGGCACTGCGGAAACTCGAATGTTTATGCTCGCGACAGAGCTCGGCTAGGGAAGATATAAATCTTTGATAGTTGAATGCCTACTAGTGAGAGGCTCCAAACTCGCAGACAGAATATTCAACAACACAAATAAAAAAAAAAGAAAGACTTATGTAGAAACCGAGTTACGAGGGCTATTTCTGAATGTGCATAGGACTTTGTAGTCCATATTGCTCACGTCTCTGTGCGTGTTCAACACAGTACTCACATGAGGGGGATGTGCTGTAAAGTTTACCATTAAGAAAGATTTGCTCTACGGTGAACGATGTACATGATGTTAAAAGACGATTGTTACAACCGACCTTCAATCTATGACAGGAAGTTAACTGGCCCAATCGGCCTTTCATCTGGGAAATATCAGCAAATTTAACTGGTACAACCGGCCTTCCATCTGGAACAAACCAGCAAAATTAACTGGTACAATTGGCCTTCCACCTATAGGAAGTACCAGCTCATTTAACTGGTACAATCAGCCTTGCATCTAAAGGAAGTACAATCACATTTAACTGCTACAATCGGCCTTCCATCTGGGAAATACCAGCTCACACAACTGGTACAGTCGGTCTTCCTCCATCTATAGGAATTATCAGCACATTTTACTCATCCTAACCAAGGCGCCCAATCGCCCTCCCCCCCGGCCCTCCCCTTTCCCCCTAACCTTAAAGAATATCAGTTGTGCGCCAAGACGATGAGATAATTTGTGCAATTTTGTTTGGACATCCGCGGCCTCTTCAATGAGCATGTGGGGAAATCAGGGAAATCAGAAATAAGCACAATTTTCTCGACAGGCCCTGCTCCCCCCTCCCTCTTCCGTCTAGCTCCCGACTGCTCTTTCTACCGCTAGATTCAGATCGCGTTCTCCCCCCCCCCTTTTTTTCTGCCCTGTGCACAGACAAATATCACCCGGGGACGGTTGTTTGTGGCAACCGTTTTGGACAGACTGAAAATATTGAACACAAGTTTTACCATAATATTTTTAGAAAAAAAGTAATTCGGAAATAATCGGTTTTTGTTTTTTTGGTTTCTTTCTTGTTTTATTTTGCATATAATTTTAAGCGCCCCCCCCCCCCCCACATTGTTGTTTATAACATCTGATATAAAGTTTTTGGAAACAATGTTTATTTTGTGGAGGGATTTTTGTTTTTGACCACCTCCCCTCCTCTCATTCATTCTCAGATCACTTACATATAGTGAGAGAGGAGTGGAGCGTGTGTAATACGCAAATAGGGTTTCTTAATTGTTATTTAAAATAAAGTCTCGCCGCCGCCGCCCCCCACCCGCCCCCCCCCCCCCGGGCGTCTGTTTCTTCAACTTTTTCTTTCTTTTTTTTTGTCCCCAAAGGAATAAATTAATGAAATGCTCCTTGACGCCCCTGTTTAACATGTCGAACAAAATGCCCGGATGTACAAGACATGTGACAGACGTAACCTAGTTAGATCAGCGGTTCTCAACCTGTGTTTCGCGACCCCTTTGGGGGTCGAACGACCCTTTCCCAGGGGTCGCCTAAGACCACCTGAAAACACATTTCCTCTACAGTTATGAAGCAGCAACGAAAATAATTTTGTGCCTGGGGGTCGCTTCAACATGAGGAACTGTATTAAAGGGTCGCAACAGTAGAAAGGTTGACAATAACTGTATTAGACTTTAAAAAAAAAATTTTTTTGTTGAAATCTAGCCGCCTCCAGTTTGTATGTTTTGTTTCATTTATGAAAATGAATTTGCTTTTTTTTCACATTGGGGACTGCAATATTCGTGTCTCTGTCCGGCACGTTTTAAACGACTGGAATTCAAATATGAGAGGTGGGATTGCATGAGACGAAAATTACCGGAAAGAAAGGAATTGAAATGTAACAATGCAATTACTATTTATGCACCGGCAATACCAACCCTCGTCGCCCTGTCGTGATTTTACGAGTCCGTCGCTTGCTTTTCACGATCCTTGGCGTCAGGATAACATTCTGAGGGCCTTTATAACCGGTGTGTTATTTTCCTGCCAAAAACAAAAAGCCGAGTTTCTGCTATTTGAGTTTTAAGTTATTTAAGTCACCAGCCCTCATTTTTACCCCCCCCCCCCCCAAATTCCCTCTTAAACCTACTGGTTATACTTAAAATATATACATCTTTAATTCTTCCTCTTCTTCACTTCAAATGCATGCCAACTTTTTAACATGTTCTTTTTCTTTCTTTTTTTTTTAAATAAAGGAAAAGATTCATATTTTTGGAATGAAGAAGGTAATGAAGATTTCAATTTTTCTTAATATTTAAACACGAAAGTAGAATGTAACAAATTAGAGTTTGACCAAATAGTCTAACAAATTAGAGTTTGACCAAATAGTCTAACACTAAATAGTTGAATAAAAAATTTAAAAAAGCAATTTACCATTATGTTAATCTCACAACTGCGTTAAGTGAGAACATAGAAAATACTGGTCATTGATTGGTCCATCTTGTGTTATATGTATGATCACCTGAAGGTGACAGTTACAAATATTTCAACGTTTCCCACCAATTTAAAAAAAACACAAAAAAAACCAAACAATTGTTTTCCATTTGTCTTTTAAATTTTAGTACGGTAGTAGATTTCGAATGTAAACATGTAGTTAGGAGTATGTTGTAACTTGTAGCATCATCTTCATCTTGTAACGCCCCAACCTGCGCACCCCCCCCCAACCAATTTTAAAAAATGAGGCATAGTCCATCAAATATCCCCGTCTACATTGCTCGGTATATCGCCACCCTCTCAATGTCTGTCGTCACCCTCTCAATGTCTGTCGCTACCACCTCAATGTCTGTCGCAAACATCTCAATGTCTGTCCCCACCATCCCAATATCTGTCGCCACCATCTCAATATCCCATGTCTGCCCATGACTTTCCCATTTTTTTTCAGACTCACTATCCAGGAACCTTCCCATTTGTTCTGCCCCCACCCCCACCGACCACCACTCACACCTTTAAGATAAAAAAACTTATGAAATTCGCCTGTTTGAAAGAAGAAGAAATTTGCCGCGAGTTCATAGAAAATTTTTCTCTTATCAGTAGCTTTGACTAGTGAGTGTTTTATTTTTACATTTTAGTAGCTCATGATCGCAGTTTCACTCTATATTGTATAGCATAATTAATTACCTTTGACTCCATTTGATGATCGATATTCTTCGTAAACAATGATTCCCGAAGGCATCTACCCCGTAGCATTGATCTAATTTTAAGGTATTAAAATATTGTTTAAATGGCCAGACTTTGAGAACCGCTTCGTGTAGTGTAAAGATCGGACTATAATTGTAGAGAGCCCACAGCCTGCAAACAAGTCAGGTTTCTCGTACAACTGTGTACACGTATTAATGTAAAACTGTGTACATGTATTAATATACAACTATACGTGTGGGGGGGTGGGTATGTTTCCCTTTGGTAGCCAGAATCTTGGAACTATTAAGTTCAACGCTGATCTGCAACGAGATCGAGGCGATGGCTGATATTAGTGTCACGAGGGAAGAAGCATACATAAACGGCAGGAGGAATGCATAATTCCAAGACTGGCAATACGATTATTTCTATATTTTTTTTAATTTAAAAAAAAAACAAAAAAACAACATCATTTTGTGGGATGGCCCTTGATTCCCAACATAACTGCTCACAAATGATTTAAAGTAGAAATTAAATTATTACGCTGTCATATACACCCCCCCCCCCCCCTTTTTTTTTTTCTTTTTTTTTTTTTTTTGGTTTATCCAACGAGGTTTCAATTAGTCTAGTCCTGTACTCGAGGATAACTTAAAAGAATGTAATTTTGTTGGTAGATTCGACGTCGTTGAAGGACTGAAGCAAAAAACAACTTTACTGGTTAATATATCAGGCAAACCGTTAGTTCTCGTTTTTTTTTAAATTTTAAAACAAAAATTATGGGGGGGGGGGGGGTGAAATAATGGAGCTAAACGTTTAGGTTTGTTCTTACGTTATCCAATTCGACCATTAAAAAGCTCTGACGTCACTAGCTCGGCTTTATTCAGCGTATGTGTGTGCTATGTCCTCAGTCGTCAAAGGCGGCATACGTCCAGAGATAACACGAGCAATTATCGCTCTCGTGACATCGCCTCGGCAACATCTCATCTCAGCACATGTAGTATCGTGAATTTCATTTCCTCTTTCGGATCGGGTGGAGTTGGTAAGCGACACCGTGAAGGCCTAGGGCCTAGCCCTCTCCTAGTCGACTCGTCTTGGTTGCCTGTCGAGGGTGGATTTAGTGCTGTCCACGATGCTTAGGAGCTCGGAGCAGAACAAAGACGAGCGAGTGAGTAGTGACAGTCACTACTGTCATACCGTCCCTGCCCTGGTGCAATCTCGAGAGATGGCGCTTTTAACGTGAGGAGTAGGGAGAAAACTCCCATGTTTTTCCTTCGAGGGTCTTCTCCACGAGAGGAAGGGGTTGGGGGAGGGGGGGGAGTGGAACGTCGGGAGGATGCGAGTAAGCTCATAAAGAATATACGTGCAAACAAAACGAGCCTGGCGTTGAGTGTTGAAAGACAACATACATTCAAGGAGGACGCAATGCTAAACGTTATACAAAATTAATGTGAAGATTGTTACAGATAAATGGTGTGCTCGAGTTGCAGAACGTAGGCAACATTTTAAACCTTGAGTGGGGAAAACGGTTTGCGATGGGGGAATAATAACTTAAAAGCAGCTCCTGCAATTTTTAGCTCCCTTTGTTTTCCCTCATTATTAAAAAAAAATAATAAAAAAATATTCGCTCATTCTTTATTTCTCTCCATTATTCACGTCCTTGACCTTTCCAGCAAAAAAATTACCGCGACAATCTTGCACGAGTATCGCAGCTACAAGAACAAAAGAAGAGTGTCAGGCGTGTAGTTCTTTTTGCTTCCGTCTAGGGTGGCGTGTAACGTGGGTCTTACACTTGGCAACAACGACCCCTTTCCACGCTGTTTCGGGTACCTTAACGATTCTTAACCCCCCTTCCAACGAACGCACCACGCGGACCGCCTGAACTAAGTAGCACCCCATTGCAAGCGTTGAATATTTTTAAAAAAAAATATTTACTTTTAAAAAAACTGTTTTGCCTTTACATCAAAATATCAGAATTCGGGGATATATTTCTGACACAACTAGTTTGGTAAATACGTTACACCATTTGTAAAGCGATCACCTGTTGTACAGCTTAGTTTGTCCCGCCTGCCGAAAAGTAAGATCTTAATTTCAAAGGGTTGCGCCCCCCCCCCCCCCCCCCCACGTCACTCACTGAGATAATCAGTAATGCTCTTGAACCCAGTTTTCTTCATCCGTGAACTCCCGTGATGTATAGACTTTGGTTCTTACTGGCGAATTCATCTAGCTTTGCTACATCAAACTTTGTTGCCACTCGTGATCCTCTAGCCCAGGCCCGCACAACTCAAAATGTGAGGCGGGTCGTAAAACTTTATGAAAAAACGTGTGCGGGCCGAAAGACAGGGTGGGAAAGCTATTAAGAAAATAATAGTAATAAAGAATATTTCGTTACTTCGCGGGCCTCAAAGAGGGTGCTGGCGGGCCGCTGGACGTATGTTCTGCAGGCCTGCTATGGCCCTCTAGCCAAGGTTGATCGCGTGTGGCTCGTGCTGGTCGGTAAGGTCGCATCCGAGTTGCTGACGCAGTTACCTGTGTGGGCTGGGGGGGGGGGTGTAAGTGATGGAGAAATAGGGAAAAAATGGATTTAAAAAAAAATAATTAAAAAACACCATTTTCGCTTCCAATAACCATTGGTCACTCGTAAGTGTAGGATTTTGGGATGAGTCGCGATGGGAGGGTATAAGCAGGGCATTTCGGCAATTAGACACCGAGCAACAGTCTTCAATCGACCAGGGGCATAAAACGCCGCAGTATTTAACTTTTTATTTTTATTGGGTAGTTAAGGAGAGTCACTTTAACGGGGACTTCCGAAGCATACGTTGTTTTTTAAAAAAAAATTAATGATTCTTAATTTGTCGCTACGATAATTTACAGATTAAAATTTGCAGACTAAAAAGTAGAAAAGAATATATATATATATATATATATATATATATATATATATATAAACTTTAAAAGGGAAAATACTTTATTTTTAAGACGAGTTTAAACATCCTAAAAGTAGAAAATAATTTTACATGTCCTAAAAGGCATTACGTAATATTTTCAGCAAATTTTTTTTTTTTTAAAAAGGGGGCGGGGGGGGAATAATTGATATTTAATTCTAATCATTTAGCTTTTTTAGGGTACCTTACCACCTTCTGCACAGACTTTCTTTAGCTTCATAGGGTACCTTACCACCTTCTGCACAGACTTTCTTTAGCTTCATAGGGTACCTTACCACCTTCTGCACAGACTTTCTTTAGCTTCATAGGGTACCTTACCACCTTCTGCACAGACTTTCTTTAGCTTCATAGGGTACCTTACCACCTTCTGCACAGACTTTCTTTAGCTTCATAGGGTACCTTACCACCTTCTGCACAGACTTTCTTTAGCTTTATAGGGTACCTTACCACCTTCTGCACAGACTTTCTTTAGCTTCATAGGGTACCTTACCACCTTCTGCACAGACTTTCTTTAGCTTCATAGGTTACCTTACCACCTTCTGCACAGACTTTCTTTAGCTTCATAGGGTACCTTACCACCTTCTGCACAGACTTTCTTTAGCTTCATAGGGTACCTTACCACCTTCTGCACAGACTTTCTTTAGGTTCATAGGGTACCTTACCACCTTCTGCACAGACTTTCTTTAGCTTCATAGGGTACCTTACCACCTTCTGCACAGACTTTCTTTAGCTTCATAGGGTACCTTACCACCTTCTGCACAGACTTTCTTTAGCTTCATAGGGTACCTTACCACCTTCTGCACAGACTTTCTTTAGCTTTATAGGGTACCTTACCACCTTCTGCACAGACTTTCTTTAGCTTCATAGGGTACCTTACCACCTTCTGCACAGACTTTCTTTAGCTTCATAGGGTACCTTACCACCTTCTGCACAGACTTTCTTTAGCTTCATAGGGTACCTTACCACCTTCTGCACAGACTTTCTTTAGCTTCATATGGTACCTTACCACCTTCTGCACAGACTTTCTTTAGCTTCATAGGGTACCTTACCACCTTCTGCACAGACTTTCTTTAACTTCATAGGGTACCTTACCACCTTCTGCACAGACTTTCTTTAGCTTCATAGGGTACCTTACCACCTTCTGCACAGACTTTCTTTAGCTTCATAGGGTACCTTACCACCTTCTGCACAGACTTTCTTTAGCTTCATAGGGTACCTTACCACCTTCTGCACAGACTTTCTTTAGCTTCATAGGGCACCTTACCACCTTCTGCACAGACTTTCTTTAGCTTCATAGGGCACCTTACCACCTTCTGCACAGACTTTCTTTAGCTTCATAGGGTACCTTACCACCTTCTGCACAGACTTTCTTTAGCTTCATAGGGTACCTTACCACCTTCTGCACAGACTTTCTTTAGCTTCATAGGGTACCTTACCACCTTCTGCACAGACTTTCTTTAGCTTCATAGGGCACCTTACCACCTTCTGCACAGACTTTCTTTAGCTTCATAGGGTACCTTACCACCTTCTGCACAGACTTTCTTTAGCTTCATAGGGTACCTTACCACCTTCTGCACAGACTTTCTTTAGCTTCATAGGGTATCTTACCACCTTCTGCACAGACTTTCTTTAGCTTTATAGGGTACTTTACTACTTTCTGCAAATACTTTATTTTGCTTCATATGGTACCTTACTACTTTCTTCACAGACTTTCTTTGCGTAATGCATTTTAAAAAAACGTATAATTAGTTTCTACTTTTTAATGCGTTAAAACTATTCGTTCAAAGAAAGTCTTTTTTTTCCACCCTATATTATATACCCGACCTGCGTTGTTTCATCCCTCTGTTAACGCCCAAGTCGTGTATGTATCCATGCGGTAACAAGCTCTTCTCGATGAGTGCCTCTCACTGTTCATAGATCAACAAATGACACACAGTCACGTTTGCTCTTTTATCAAGTTAAAAGACAAATAAATCAATCTTTCTTTTCTATTTATGAGGTAGTAAAGAACGGACGATGGTCGACAAAACTATTAGTCAAGTGAAGACTTCTTGGTCTTATAATGTACAACCGCCAGTGGCGTAACAACGGCTTGGCATTGGGGGCAGTTGCCAAGGGCGCCGGCCTGCGCCTGTTCAAAAAGGCGCCGCTAAATCTCTAGTTTTTAAATTTGTCAATTTATCAAGGGCGCCAAAAATAAATTAGCCAAGGGCGTCAAAAACCCAGTTACGCCTCTGACAACCGCAATAGATTATTTTCAAATTCAAAGACTTAAAACAATAAATTATCGCAACGAGTCTTGTTTTTTAAAAAAAAAATTTTTTAATAAAGTCTCGACATCGTCTGCCACAGGTTTGTTTCCTTTTGTCAAATCTTGTCAAATACATTGTCGACTCAAATCTACCGAACAGATTTTTATTGTGAATTTTTAAAAAAATAATTAATTTTTAAAAATCTTTTCAAACACGTACTCTCTATTGGTACGAAAACATCATTGTTTGATTCATGGGGTGGAACATGACTCCATCACTAGCTCAAACGTCGGTTAAGCTTTCCTCCCAAAAGGAAGAGTTAAACATTCTCTGAAAAACACACCCCTTCAAAGGTTTAAGTAAATGTCTGCACCGACAAATGCCTCCTATTCACATTCAGAAATGTCCAGCGTTTTAAAAAAATACGACATCAAACAAAAGTGGTGTTTTGTTTGCGTTTAGTTGAGCAATTTCCCCCCCCCCCCCCCCCCAACTCATTTAAAAAAAAAAGTAGCACTCGGAGGTTGAGACTCGTTGCCAAGCCCGTCTACGCGTCAAAAGAAAAAAGGAAAAAGAAAAGTCTAAATTATAAGCATAGCAAACACACAGTGTGTTTTATAACTCACTAAGTTTATCGATTTCTCCATTTTCCCGGGCCGGGGTCCTCCAGAATTCTCATCTTTTTAATGTATTGCCAATTAATCTCCGGGAAGATCGTGGCACTACAAGAAAGGCCCTCGGCTGGGCCGGCTTCCAAGCAGCAGGCTCTCGCTGCCAGCCTCGTGATTTGGCCAGCGCTGCTGTTTCTCGTGTTGGGCCGTGTGCGGGGGTAGAATCCCTGAGTTCTCTCTATCTTTCACCGAGGTCCTTGCCCCCCCAAACAGTGTCTCGACCCGAGGCTCATCAATCGGCAAGATGGCATGGAAGGATAACGTGCTCAACCCGTGGAGCCTCAGAATTAGATAGAACTTAAGCAAAATGGAGTTTTCCTGTAGTCTCACTCTAAGTGACAAATTGAATATATATAATTTATTTATATAAGAATATTGAACAAAGTTGGGAGTGGAGTCGTGAAGACAATGTAGCTGTGTGTGTACCTATCACCAGGGGAGTAGCTAGAGTATGTGACCTGGACTTTCCCTCCCCTGACAATAAAAATAAATATCCCGCATGCACGTAAAACATTAGCCTTATAAATAATATAGTACAGGGAAGCAGGTCAAAAATGTCAACACTCAACCCCCTCCCCATTCCCCCAAACCCCGCCTAAAAATTTACCGCACTTTTCCTACGCCACTGTCTTTGTCTCTGTTGACAATTGTTTAACTGTTAGGAATACGTTTTGGTGTTCAAGGCAACACATTCAAGAGTCTTATCTTAGTAACTTGTCCTGAGGGGCTTAGTAACTTGTCCAGGGGTCTTAGTAACCTTTTCAGGGGGTCTTAGTTACCTTTACAAGGGTCAGATACTATAAAGGGGTCTTAGCAACTTGTTTAGGGGTCTAAGTAACTTGTTTAGAGGTCTTAGTAACTTGTTCTGAGTTCTTTGTTACTCTATAGGGTTTCTTGGTGACTTATTTAAGGTTTTTGAAGCGACGACACCAAGAGAATACATTGAAACTAAAGTACAGGTGAGCTGGTACTCTCCAAACAACTTTTGCCGTAAAATGTCCAGCAAAATGTCTTTAAATTGTCTTTTATAAAGACAATTGTTGAAGTGTTTAAACTGAAGGTCACGTGGCATATGTCTTGAATACTTTTTTGTAGTGAACTGATTAACGGTAACTGAATTGATACATGGCAGAATCTTGTTAGACGAGTCAGTTCGTGTGGTCGTCACGTGACGCACAAGCCGTTATAGTATATTTTGATGGTGTAGTGTAATGCCTAACAGCTGTTACTGCAACGTATCCTTCTAGCTTGTAACTAGCCGAGGCCACTTTGCGAGGGCTTCATTTGCATTTGCTTTTATAACTTGATATGAGCTTTTTCCTGAAATCCAGCTTTCATGGGATCCAAAATGATTATCATATTTTCATATCTATACTTTTGTTGTTAAAAAGGGGTGGGGGCGGGGGTGGTAAAAAATCTCACTCAAGTGCCCCCCTTTTATTCCCATATATTTCTGCTCAGCACCATTCTGGGATCTCTCACCCCCCCCCCCACATATTCCATTTAAAGACATGTAGGTAAGATTCAAACCCAGGTATGTTGTATAGGCGTCCGTCCATTTACGGCAAGTTTACGGCTTTTAACGCAAGTCATTGGATCTCAAGCTCTAACAATGAAAACATTCAAACGCGTTCTCACATGACACAATATGGGAGCAATCGTGCTTACACAAGAATATCCCCTTACGTTGAACTCGGGGAGGCTCTCACAGGACACAACATGGGTGGAATCACGCTTACACAAGAATGTCCCTTTACGTAAACACTAGGGATGATTCTCACATGACGCAGTGTGGGTATCTTGATGAATCTAAATCATTCTTTAAATGGAGCTAACAGTGTTGAATAGGAATTTTTGATTTTCTTAAATTGAACAAAGTAGACGAGACCACTGTATCCGGGAAGAGGGTGTCGAATCTCTGACCACTGTACCCGAGAAGAGGGTACCGAAGCTCTGACCACTGTACCCGAGAAGAGGGTGCCGAAGCCCTGACCACTGTACCCGAGAAGAGGGTGCCGAATCTCTGACCACTGTACCCGAGAAGAGGGTGTCGAGCCCGCACAGCTTCTATTTTACATGTTAACGTTTGCCAACGGGCTATAGTTTCTACCGGGGCTTATCTAACAGCCCGCACAGAGTCTCCACACAGACGTCTTTCAGTGCACAGTTATTAATGTTTATCTACGACATAACAAAGATATTTGTTCGTACCGTGTTGTCACGTGCATCAACAAATATTGGCCAATGAAAGGCGCTATTGCTGCCGTCAAATACCTAGAGAGCCACTTAGCGCCCATTTAGAACTCTCGCTTTGTCCTCGGCTCTGAGAGTGTAAGCATATGAAAGAAATAGCTTACAATTTATAAAAAAAAAATTATAAAAAAAACAATTCCTTTACAATGTAATCTTTGTCATGTGCACAAATGATCCAATGGAAGATTTAAAACAATATATCTTTGTATCATTTTTGTAGTTCGCTTCTTCCTCTCACTATCAATTTCTCTCAAACTCATTCCATGTCACCTTGACATTTCTGGGTCTATATCTATTGGCAACATTGTGCTAGCTTAACTTTGACCCGAGAACATCGCAGACAAAAAATGCGATGTCAACTCACGATAACCTTAGCTTACTTTAAGAATAATTATCCATAACATTTCCAACTCTTGACGTAACAATAAAAAAAAAAAACATTCTTCAAAACTCATCACTCATCAAGGGCAGTAACTACTCTACACCTTCCGTCGACTGCTTTTTAATCTCACGCGTATCTTTTCTAGTGGAAATGATGCTACTGTATGGAAATGATGCTACTGTGTGGAAATGATGCTACTGTATGGAAATGATGATACTGTGTGGAAATGATGATACTGTATGGAAATGATGATACTATGTGGAAATGATGATACTGTGGAAATGATGATACTTTGCGGAAATGATGATACTGTGCGGAAATGATGATACTGTGTGGAAAAGATGATACTGTGCGGAAATGATGATTCTGTGCGGAAATGATGATACTGTGTGGAAATGATGATACTGTGCGGAAATGATGATACTGTGTGGAAAAGATGATACTGTGCGGAAATGATGATACTGTGCGGAAATGATGATACTGTGCGGAAATGATGATACTGTGCGGAAATGATGATACTGTGCGGAAATGATGATACTGTGCGGAAATGATGATACTGTGCGGAAATGATGATACTGTGCGGAAATGATGATACTGTGCGGAAATGATGATACTGTGCGGAAATGATGATACTGTGCGGAAATGATGATACTTGATACTGTGAACTTCTTGACGTTTCAATTGTTGGACATTGTCAGCGCTGTTGTACACTGCTCTCTTATGTTTCGCCTGTATCTTTGTTACGATAATAATGACAAGTGGCAGACGACAGTTTGCCGTAGAGCTGCCGGGCACATCGCTATCAGTGATGACTCATCATTCAAGCATTAGGGTCTTCTGCACTTGTTACTGATCTAAACAGATTCTTCGTCTGCCTGTGATCTCGTCGTCCACGCGACACGTAAATCGTACATTGTGTACTGTATTGCACAAGACCAGGACATACAAGGACAAAACAGCACGTCGAGAATTATAACCGGCTGGTGTTCAGCACACCGCTTCATTCTTGTTGTCCTTATCTTCGCAGCCCCCTTGCCTTTTAATTCCCTGTGCGCCCCCGCCCCTGCAACCCCTATTCCATTTTTATTAAAACACAATCTTATTGTTTTAGCAGCAGTTTGGTGTGTCTGTCACATTCCTGTTCAGTACTCGAAGGTTGATAGTGCCGTGTCACCACACACCTGACCCCCCCCCCCTGAACACCCCCTCCCTCCCGGTCCAGCATTATCACCTTTTTGCTCCAAGTCTAGGGAAGTCGTTGAAATTGCCATTCCACTTCTTTCGTCAGTCTTTTGTTTTCTCAGCAATAACAAAATTAAACGACCGATTTATGATTGTGATATTTAAATTTTATTTTAAATGAATAACCCCGTGACTTGTCAACCAAATCTCGAACTTAAAAATCATGCGTAAACGTAAATGATGTTGTTATAGTGGTGATAAAAAAAAGCATCATAGCGTGTCTAAGGATTGCACAGTTGCGGACAGTTTATTAACATCTTGTAAACAGAATACTACAAACCGGCTTCCCCTAATCTAAATTATGCTGCCCCCAATGTCACTGGTCTGCTGTTAGCAATGATCGCTCGGCGCCCGTTCGTACATGTTAATGTTATTTGCCGGGTGTATCCAATTCCTCTCTGTCTTGGTGCGCAACTTGTCCGTGTGTAGCTTTATGGAGGATCACTTTAACATTGGCGTGCTCTCCCATTTCGAGGTCATTAGGTGCGCCAGCGACGAAAAAAAAACAAACCACCAAGAAATTTCCAACGTTATATTGATTTTTGGCATATAGCCGTTTTTTCTCTGTCTGTCGTACTCTACTGTTACTTTGTTGTTGGACATGTTTGTTAGTGGACATGTTTGTTAGTGGACATGTTTGTTAGTGGACAACTACATTTTTAACTACCATACACAGTTTAATTGTTCATGGTGTATCAGGGCAAACTGGTGTACGGTTTTCTTTATTTTATTATTTTTAATAGTACCAGAAAAGTGCCTGTCTAAATTGAGTGATGTGTATATAATACATAGTTTAGATAGTATTATTTATTTTGTGTGCTTAGTGATAACATTGGCAATATAAATAATAATTATATATATATATATATATATATATGTGTGTGTGTGTGTATATACATTTATTTTAAATGTTATCACTAATTACACAAAATAAATAACAAAAATTATGGACTACTGCATTTAATATTTAATACGTAGGATTTGAAAAAGCCTGCATTCCTAACTTCTCCCCTTGCTCCTAACTTCTTACCCGCTACTGACTTCTCCCCTTGCTCCTAACTTCTTACCCGCTACTGACTTCTCTCCATGCTCCTAACTTCACCCCCGCTACTGACTTCTCCCCTTGCTCCTAACTTCTTACCCGCTACTGACTTCTCCCCTTGCTCCTAACTTCTTACTCGCTACTGACTTCTCCCCTTGCTCCTAACTTCTTACCCGCTACTGACTTCTCCCCTTGCTCCTAACTTCTTACCCGCTACTGACTTCTCCCCTTGCTCCTAACTTCTTACCCGCTACTGACTTCTCCCCTTGCTCCTAACTTCTTACCTGCTACTGACTTCTCCCCTTGCTCCTAACTTCTTACCTGCTACTGACTTCTCCCCTTGCTCCTAACTTCTTACCTGCTACTGACTTCTCCCCTTGCTCCTAACTTCTTACCCGCTACTGACTTCTCCCCTTGCTCCTAACTTCTTACCTGCTACTGACTTCTCCCCTTGCTCCTAACTTCTTACTCGCTACTGACTTCTCCCCTTGCTCCTAACTTCTTACCCGCTACTGACTTCTCCCCTTGCTCCTAACTTCTTACCTGCTACTGACTTCTCCCCTTGCTCCTAACTTCTTACCTGCTACTGACTTCTCCCCTTGCTCCTAACTTCTTACCTGCTACTGACTTCTCCCCTTGCTCCTAACTTCTTACCTGCTACTGACTTCTCCCCTTGCTCCTAACTTCTTACCTGCTACTGACTTCTCCCCTTGCTCCTAACTTCTTACTCGCTACTGACTTCTCCCCTTGCTCCTAACTTCTTACCCGCTACTGACTTCTCCCCTTGCTCCTAACTTCTTACCCGCTACTGACTTCTCCCCTTGCTCCTAACTTCTTACCTGCTACTGACTTCTCCCCTTGCTCCTAACTTCTTACCTGCTACTGACTTCTCCCCTTGCTCCTAACTTCTTACCTGCTACTGACTACTGATCAAAATTTATGTTATCTATTTCATTTAATAATTATTATTTTATTTGTGTGTGTGTGTGTTGCCATTATGAAAGTTAAACAGCCCCCCACCCCCCAAGCACACACAATTTTTTCATTATAAGCCTAATCCCCTACTTTCCCCAGATTGTTAAAAAATTGTCTCCCACCTGGAATGCTATTTTTTCATAGATATAAATTACTTAAGATATAAAGCACGATTTATGTATGTAATTTATATGATCTGAGTTTCGAACCCGGATGTTAACAGGGGTACTTCGCATTTGTCTATTTATGTTGTTTTTTTAAGGTGTAATGATATTCATATGAAGCAGAATGCTTTGAATTATTTTATAAACTATTTCATCAAGTTACTTAGATGGCGTGTCAGCCCCTACTAAAATGTCCTCCACATAACACAATGGGCCACATCACACACCCAGGTCACTCTGGGTCAATACTCAATGTTATTTTCTTTTTAATGTCCACTTTCTGCTACACACAACCAGCCCCAGTCTACAGGGTCTTGTGATATCGCCAAGCAGGGAAAAGATTTGTAACATACGTCAAAGAGTATTATTACAGACTCGACCACCGTCTCGGGTTCAAGTCCTGGCTTGCTGCTCGTGACAAAAGTAGTGTGACGAGGAGCAGTCGAGTGGTCCGGCATGTCTGAGCAGGCACCCGGTGCCAGCATTCACGGCCTAAATCGCACCTTTTATTTGCCTAACACGCTATAACAATACCGTTCATGGTTATTTTTTTTAGTGTTTCGTGGGGTGGGTGGGTTGTGGGGGCAGTCCCATTCTTTCTGTCAACAGCCCGGATTCTTTTTCCCCCACGCTGACTGCCGGACCAGTGCCACCAGCATGTGGCGATAAGAGGGGACCCGTGACGTACGTAATAGTCATACAAATAATAAATACATAAATAAATAGAGCTGGCCATTCAGGGTCTTGGAGAAGGCATGTATGGTCGTGAATTGGCTTGTCTGGGATATCACTCGGTGTCACTCCACAGGGACAAACATGTATGTAAGGTTGCTTCAAGTGCTGGTAATATCAGGACGCATGGATAGCTTAGGACGTACGCGAGGTTGTAAAATATGGCTGTTCGCGTGGATCAAGCAAAAGATAAAACCATCGAGGTTTTGTTTCCTTCTCTTCCCCCCCCCCCCCCCAGGTTTTTCCCCCTATTATCACTTTCTTTTCTGAAAATTGTGTGTGTCTGGAGGGGATTGATGTTGGACTTGGTCAAGATGTCTTATACTGATGAATTGAATTTTTTTTTTTAAAATAATGATACAATTTTGGACATGGAAGATTTCAATATTTGGTAGTTCCGACAATAAATTTTATTTAGCCCCCACTGTGTATATTTATTAATGAGTTCAAGGACATGTGTATGATCACACCGTTGTAACAAGGACATTAGTATAGCTACACCATTGTTACAAGGACATTAGTATAACTACACCATTGTTACAAGGACATGTGTATAACTACACCATTGTTACAAGGACATTAGTATAACTACACCATTGTTACAAGGACATTAGTATAACTACACCATTGTTACAAGGACATTAGTATAACTACACCATTGTTACAAGGACATTAGTATAACTACACCATTGTTACAAGGGCATTAGTATAACTACACCATTGCTACAAGGACATTTGTATAATTACACCATTGTTAACAACTTTTTTTGTTTCAATTTTATTGTCATCAACACTGGGAGAATTTGAATTTTCAACTTTTGAGTAACCTTACTTACCTGTAAGCGTACGAATTTGAAGGTCCGCGTTTTGAGTAGCTTTACTTACCCGTTAAAATCTGAGTGTCCACCTTTATTATTTAGTTCACTCTGCTTGTCAGTTCAACCCCTCTCCTCTCCCCTCCCCCCACCCAAAAATGCGTACCCACATACAAACGAACATACAAGCCAGCAGCAGCCTTACATAACGTTGTCTATTTGACACGCATGAGTTAACTTCAAGTGATAAGTTCGCCAGCGTCGACGCCATTTTTGATGACGTCACCTCCCAACCATTCTCTCGTAAGAGCCTATTGCCCTCGTAATTTATTAATATGAACAGTTTCTCTTGAGGCCTTTAAATATTTGTTTGAAATGGTTTGTTTGTGAAAGGGGGAGGTGGTGGGTGTTGTGGGGTGGGGGGCCTCGCCTACAATGAAGCACTCACACAAACCAAGCGTGCTAAGCATAGTGCCGTGAACGCCGGCGATCCGGGAGCGAAACTGAAACATCGCTACCACTGCACCGCCCAGCGAGATATTCCGCTTTCATTGTCGGTGCCGAGTAATCTTCCCCAACCGGGCCAGGAGTGGTAACGTGAGCACTGAATAGCAGCTCCCTTGTGTTTATGGGCACGAGTAAGTGAGGCTCGGCAAGGCTCTGTGCTTCGCGGATTGCCATGGAGACAGAGATGCGCGAATAATTCATAACCGATTTGTCTCTCACCTTTTCTCTTGATCTAATTTGAAGGGGAGAAAAAATGTCCACGATACATGATAAGTTTTTGTCTTATGGTAGCAGTGTCCATGATACATGATAAGTTTTTGTCTTATGGTAGCAGTGTCCATGATACATGATAAGTTTTTGTCTTATGGTAGCAGTGTCCATGATACATGATAAGTTTTTGTCTTATGGTAGCAGTGTCCATGATACATGATAAGTTTTTGTCTTATGGTAGCAGTGTCCATGATACATAAGTTTTTGTCTTATAGTAGCAGTGTCCATGATACATGATAAGTTTTTGTGTTATGGTAGCAGTGTCCACGATACCTGATAAGTTTTTGTCTTATGGTAGCAGTGTCCAAGATACATGATAATGATACGAGTTTTTTTTTGTTTGTTTTGTTGTCTTGATTTGTGGTTGCAATGTCCACGCTACTTGATACTTTTTCGTCGCATGATTGCAGTGTCCATGGTACGTATGTCATGTCTTATGATTTCAATGACCGTGATATATGATAATGATACGTTTATGTCCTGTCTTGTGGTTGCATTGTCTATGATAATGATAAGAATGTCTATGATAATGATAAGAAGGTCTATGATAATGATAAGAAGGTCTATGATAATGATAAGAAGGTCTATGATAATGATAAGAATGTCTATTATAATGATGACACGTTTTTCTCTTGTGGTTGCGACGTCCATGGTTCGTTTTTTTTTGTAGAATGATTGCAGTGTCTAAGATACATACGCCTGGTCTTATGATTTCAATGTCCATACTTAACGTAATAAATCCCCTACTTAAACTAGTTAGCGCAAGCTCTATTTTGACAGAAACAGTTACTTTTACACTCAACATCACCAGTGCTTTTGTTTAATTTTATGGACTGTAGTATATGGGATAGAATGTTCGCGTATGTTGTATTTGTCGTGCGTTCATCACCCCCTCACCCTTATCCCGTGGCATGCTGTCAGTTCACACGACCCATTCATCACGGTTTGTGTGCCGAGCACCTGTCCTCTGCTGGTACATCCACCGGGGAATTGTTACCTTATTCTCACTATCCACACTCTCTCTCTCTCTTTCTCTCTCTCGCTCACTCATTCCCCTTATTTTTTTCTCATTCTCTCCCCCCCCCCCCCCCCCAGTCTCTCTCTTGCTCTCACGGCCTTGTTGTTGATACAGTGCTAGAATTGTTTTTGCTTTTAATTTCTTACTGTACACCTATATGTTTCCTCGCCCGGCGATAAGCTGGTTTAGTTTTAGAGGTCGGTGGTGGAGGCATCACTGCCGATACCCCAAACGTTAATGACGACGAACTTTCGGTCACTCACACCAAACACGCGCTGACCCATCCCGCCCTAACACCCCCCCCCCCCAGTCGGCACGTGCCAGACCGAACCTTTGAGGGAGTCGGCCAGCAGCTGTCTAGTGGGTCACACCCCTGGCATCATGTGACAACAACAGCCGTACTTGACCGCGGTCACCCCGGCAGTCCAAACCGTCTCACTTAACCACGCGCTACCTTTGTTACAAATAGATGTGTTTGTGTGTGAGGGAGAGTTGTGATGTAGCCGCCGCCTGGTGTCGTTGGATGGCAACAGGCTCATAGTTTCCATTCGTTTGTGCACATTTTATTGTTTGGGAAAATCGACATACGATGCCACTCCTGTTTTTTTTTTAATTTCTTGAACTTTGAGACGATTAACCAGCAAACACTGTTGTCCATTAGAACCAGTTGAAACCAGACACTGAAACTATCTACTCTACTGTCCTTGAGAACCAGTTGAAACCAGACAATGAAACTATCTACTCTATTGTCCTTGAGAACCAGTTGAAACCAGACAATGAAACTATCTACTCTATTGTCCTTGAGAACCAGTTGAAACCAGACAATGAAACTATCTACTCTATTGTCCTTGAGAACCAGTTGAAACCAGACAATGAAACTATCTACTATATTGTCCTTGAGAACCAGTTGAAACCAGACAATGAAACTATGTACTCAACAACAGCTACTATCGCTGTGAGAGTCTTGTTATACATTATGCATAGCAGCACGGTTCTACTTGTCAGGGAAACGCCAAAAAAATATTCAACAAAGCGGTGCACAATTTGTCACTTACCTTTTGTTGCTGGGAATCCCTTTTGCATGTTTGTTGCAGAGGGGTAATGGGCAGATGCAGAGCTTTGTGGGTGTGTTGCAAGGGGAGGGGTGTGTTACAGGGGGAGGGGTGTGTTACAGGGGGAGGAGGTGTTGCAGGGAGAGGGGTGTGTTACAGGGGGAGGAGGTGTCACAGGGGGAGGGGTGTTACAGGGGGAGTGGGTGTTACAGGGGGAGAGGGGTGTTACAGGGGGGGGTATTAAAATGGATTGGGTTTATTTATAAATTATATAGGGTTTTTTTTTCTTCTTCTTTTTCTTTCTTGTTTAAATGGTTGACAAAAATCAAGTTAAGTCCTAGTCCCTGGTATGTTTTTACATCTTTAAGGCTTTCCTCTGTGACTGTACTTACTATTTTTGCAACTACTTCCTGGCATAACTGTTCATGCTTAGGTCGGATTAGTTCCATACATGAACTCAGTTGGTAATAAAACCGTCAAACGTCACCGTTACGCGTCAATCGACAGTAGTCAACACTTGTCCCCCAACCCCCCTCCCCCCCAACCCAGTGTGCTGTATGTATACTTCGTTTTAGTCGAATTCTTTAAAAATGCAAATACAAACGTACGAGTTGTCGACTCTAGAATTCGTTCAGGCCTTACGAACTACTCCTGTTATTGTTAGAGTTCTTACACGTCCCGGCTTGTGTCGCCACCAACGCCAGACCGCTTGGAGAGGATATGCCCGTACTTACATCGTGTGTGTAGAGGGGATATGCCCGTACTTACATCGTGTGTGTAGAGGGGATATGCCCGTACTTACATCGTGTGTGTAGAGGGGATATGCCCGTACTTACATCGTGTGTGTAGAGGGGATATGCCCGTACTTACATCGTGTGTGTACTCATAGACACACACACAAAGCAATGTCGGTGCCATTTCTTCTTTATTCGTTCGATGTTTATCTGACCGCCCCCCCCCCGCTTTTTTCCCCTCCCCCTCCCTTCCTCTCCCCACTCCCGTTTGTTCTCACCATAATTTCTTTATCAGCAAATTCCTTGGAAATAGATCGCACCTAGTAAGACCCCCCCCCACACACACACAGAGACACACACATTTATGTTCATGATGTGTGCATATTTTGTTTCTTTAACACATTACCGCGCTGACTCGTTCCTTGGAACCCTGTGTCAGTTGTGAATTGTGTGTGTCTTGTGTGTTGTCATAATATGTATTTGTTTGGGTGTGTGATAAGTTGTATGTGCGTGTTGGGGTATGCGTTTATGTTGCCATGTGTTGTGTTGTGCGTATGAATGTGTGTGTGCGATGGCATTTCGTCCAACTATTTATTTAATGTGTAAGTGTAAACCCAGTTTTATTTCTTATCTACTAGAAGTCCCTTTTACAATTCAAATTCTTCTTGGCAGCATTGCAGTAAAAATGTGTGGACCATTGGTCAGGCTTCAGTAAGATCGTTTTTTCTAGCTCCTTAAACTCGGCTCGTTAAAACGACTTGGTCTTTTTGAATAGCTTATTGCCACCAATCTGTCGTGGGAGGTGGGTTCTAGGGTGGAACACGTAGCTGGTGTGATGTCACGGAACGTGGAAACCACTGGGTCTGCACACGTCGATACAGGAGCACAACAATAAACAAGGAGGGGGTGGGGGAGAGGTCACGCTGAGATATTGCCACTTTGATCTGTCGCTCCCCGGGGCATTGCGTCAACGGGAATGACGCCGCGACCTTGACCCTATCGGTTTGACCCAGATGATGATGTCTGCCGAAAGATCGTTAACGTGCGCTAATGTTATTGGGTCAGAATTTTCAGTTTTTGTTGATTTATTTTCTCGTTCCTAAACACGGAGTCGGCGGTCCTCCGACCCTAGTTACAGGAACCACCGATGTTGCTGCAAAATAGTTGTAGAATTTCAACGAGAGAACGAGCCAGTGTGGGGCTGTCGTAAATGGGAAGTCGGCAGACAGTTGATATATGTTTGTTTACGGTCCTTTTCAGAAATGCAAAATACCGATTAGGAAGAGGTGGTAATAATAGTAATGCTGTACGTGCGTGAAGCTTAATGTTACAGATCACACCAAATAGCAAACAAGGAGGCATTGCACCCATTTTTACGTGCATCGTCCAACATTGCACCCATCTTTACGTGCATCGTTCAACATTTCATCCATTTTTACGTGCATCGTCCAACATTTCATCCATTTTTACGTGCATCGTCCAACATTGCATCCATCTTTACGTGCATCGTCCAACATTTCATCCATTTTTACGTGCATCGTCCAACATTTCATCCATTTTTACATGCATCGTCCAACATTGCACCCATCTTTACGTGCATCGTCCAACATTTCATCCATTTTCATGTGCATCGTCCAACCGCTTGTTGTTGCTTCTCGTTGCTGGCATCAAGTTGGAATACCCTCTTGTTTTCCTAGCAAGACAAACATTTTAAGTGGGACAGTGGTATTAATACCCTAGCCTCGGAACGTCAATGAACAAAGATTATATGTAGTTAGTGGCCACGCCTTATCCATCATCTCCACAGTCAGCGTTTGCTCCGATCGAAACGTGTGCTGTTTACTCACTGACAGCGGGGGTAGATGTTTTTTACGCCCCCGCCCCACCTTTCGCGACGACCTTGTGTGTTTTGTGATGTCTTTATTCCGAAATAAAAATTTCGATTGAAATTTAGATAAGTAAGCGGATCAAAAATAATAACTCTTTGGCTTACCGCTTGCTTCGGACTTAAATGAAACAAATCACAGTTTTTAGCCCGGGTTTAATGAAAAGGTTGGAGTAATGGTAGGTTGAACCCTAGCTATAGTGCTCGTGAATGGGGATAATTTGTACAGTTTATTGAGTAAAATCCTAGCTTTTAAATCTTGATATTACGTCTGATCTTAATTCACCAACTGTCTTTGTATTTGCGTTGTTACAAAATCATGGGGGCGGAACTTCAAATCTTGAGTTTTAACACAAAAAAAACTGTGCATGGTATTATATGAATATCTCGAGAAAAAGTCGAGGGCGGGAAATGTATCACTTTGGAGCAAAAGAAGTACACAATTAAAATAAGTCTGTGGGGTTGGAATTTACCTATAATAGTTCGATGATTATAAATAAATGTGCTACAATAGTAGGCATCGATTGTTGTAAATGTTCACGGAATCCACTGTATATAGGATAGTCTCTAAATGGCATGTCGAGGACCACAGTGGTCACACATTTATTGTTGGTGAACTCATTCGGCAAGGTGACTGTTACCTTTATGAATGTCAGTTGTACCCTTTATACACCGTATGTTTGAGATTATCACCGTGTCTCGGTTATTTCTATGGGGCAGTGAACTACATTGTTGTCACATCTTTTCAGGTGTGTGTGTGTGGGGGGGGGGGCGGCGACGTTGTTGGGGGCGCTTGTGTGTATGTGTGGGTGGAATTTGGGTACGCACGGGAACACAAAATTGGTGCGGGATCTCGAACAAAGGCTCAAATGTTTAGAGGACAATCGTTCTAATAGGGTTTGGGAAATAGGATAAATAGCTACTAGGACAACTATAGTAGTTAATATACACAACCTACAACCGACATACGGCTTAAACTATTGTAATGTATGGGTTTACCGCAACTTTGTTTGAAGGAAATTTCGTCGACGGAATTTGATCGAATATTTCTTTCTCGCAGTTCACACGTTAAAATTTTCGTCCAATTTCTTTTTTTTGCGCTATACAACATAGTGAAACAAAATATTGCGTCGGAGGGGCACGTTGGTCAGTTCTGACAAGATTTGGGGAACAAATGAATTTGTATGTCTTTCTGTCCAACGCATCACTGACCACACTGACGTCACTGATGCATTGTCTCAATAGCAGACCTGTTTACTCTTACGATTTTGGCGTACAATGTACGATTTTGATGTGTATACAATAAATATACCGAATGGTTTTTTTTTTTACTATTAAGATAATGCATTGAACGATTTTGTGATGAAATTGTACGATTTTAAGATTTTGAGGGTAAACAGGTCTGCGATAGTGTTGCCACTAGAATAGTACCACAAAATGCAATAGCCCTCGCTTTCCTAGGTCTGCAATAGTGTTGCCACTAGAATAGTACCACAAAATGCAATAGCCCTCGCTTTCCTAGGTCTGCAATAGTGTTGCCACTAGAATAGTACCACAAAATGCAATAGCCCTCGCTTTCCTAGGTCTGCAATAGTGTTGCCACTAGAATAGTACCACAAAATGCAATAGCCCTCGCTTTCCTAGGTCTGCAATAGTGTTGCCACTAGAATAGTACCACAAAATGCAATAGCCCTCGCTTTCCTAGGTCTGCAATAGTGTTGCCACTAGAATAGTACCACAAAATGCAATAGCCCTCGCTTTCCTTTACTGTGTGGGATTATGCGTCGGTGAGATTCTTTTAAATCACACACACACATCAACAAACAAAACACGTGTCACCCCGAGCGAGAATCAAATCACAAAACTTTTGGACGAGAGCTTAATCTCTGAGCAAACGCTTTCTACAATAATTTTTTTTAAATTCAATCTGTAATATTCGCGTTTATTGGCTTCATGCATAACGATGTAAATAATCGGCAGAAATTATAGAATTTAATGGGTGTGTGTGGGGGGGGGTTATTATAACATGTATGCATAGCACACATATTTAATCCCAAGCGAGAATCGAACCACGATCCTAATAAGCCGTCTGTTACTTCCATTTACTGATAAGCCTATGATAAACATTTATATCAACTTATTAATAAAATTACTGCCAATAAATTTATATATTTGTATGTGCCCATTTTTCCTGTGACTCTTTTTCATAGCAAAACTTGTGACTTTTTCCCGTGACTTTTTTTTTGCCTGTGACTGGGACTTTTTTTTCCCTAACAAAACTAGTGAGTTTTTTTCCCCGTCACCCCCCCCCCCCCCCCCCATCCCTTTCCACGCTCACCACCACCACCACTCCAGGTAAGCTTCGGTATCAACATGGGAATTGATTATCTCGCAGTGTTTGTAGGAGTGGACATATTGATAAGCAAATCGTACCAGGTTGCACGCGCATCTACGTGTTAACGAAAGTTGTCGGACTTGGCAAAATTTTTTTTTTCTACAAACTAAAATAGTGTAGCGGTTAAATTTCTTTTTTTTTTCCCCCAATGTTAACCTGGTTATACGGTTAATTAAGCCGATGTAAAATTGGTCCACCCAAAATCGTATAATGTCCTTATTGGAGAATTTTTAAAAAAATTTAAAAAAATAAAACGATAATTTTTAAGGACACATAAGGTAAACCACGCCATCTTGCCTTAATATAGAAACAACGAAACTGTGTAGTACGTCACAGCCCACGTTCTCCAACAAGATGGCGCACGTACTGCCATATTCTGCTTAGAACTCTCTTCATTTATTTTGATCCCCTCACTTCAAATTTTTTTTTTTTTAAGTTTTCTGTTAACGAAGTGGCTATTGGTACACGGGTACCAGAATTGTAAGGTTGGGATTAAAAAAACGATTAAAAATACTTTTGTTGGGTTTGTAAGACAAAATGAGGTATCAAATGAAAGGTAATTGAATGTACTATACGTTTGAAATATTAATTCTTCATTTTAACTAAAATAAACTACGACAAATGACATCCGAATAGCATTGTTTGAGCCTAATGTGTCCCGGGTCCGAAAGGGGGCGCTGCGTGTCCGGGTCCATTTTGACTAATGCTATTGGGATGTCATTTGTGGTAGTTTATTTTAGTTAAACTGAAGGATTAAGTTTACAAACGTATAGTACATTCAATTATCTTTCATTTGATACCAAAATTTTTCTTACAAACCCAACAAAAATAATTTTAATCGTTTTTTAATCCCAACCTCTGGACTTCTGGTACCCGTGTACCAATAGGTGCAGCCTTCTGTTAAAGTGTTGTCCATCTAAGCTAATGTAGTGCATGCGGGGTTGTTGCTTTTTTAATGAATGAAATTAAATTGTTATTAAATATATTTCGTTCCACTCGACAACACTAGTGACAACAGAGATTGTGTTTTCAATGTTTTAAAAAAAAAATATGACATACAAAAAGGTTTCAGTGGAAATCTAATAACAGAGACGCGTCCACTGTTTAGGCCTTGAGCTCTTATATTGCATCGCCTACAACCTGAGGCCGAGTTCTGATCTGTCAAGTATAATCCATTATTTAAAGAGGACTGTTTAAAAAAAAGGTAGGGGGCTGCTCTATCCCTCCTCCTCTTCCTTCTTTCTCTCCCCCCTCTCTCTCTCTCTCCCCATCTCGGTACCCCATCTCTCTTCATATGTGATCCGCGTCTCTCTTCATTCGTGATGGTCGGCCCGTTTGGATAAATGAAGCCTGTCATGATATTGCACAAAGCAACAACAGAAGTGGCCTTCCCTTTATGATGCAGTGATTTCATTGGTTGAGATGAAATTTCCACCGTATGGTGGTTCTCCCTCCATCACTCTTCCATTCCCCTCTTACACCAGCGCCGACCCCCGCCCCCTTCCCCCCCCCCACCCCCACACACGCACAACTTTTCATCAAAGTTTCAGAACACACAAAAGTACTATGCCAGCGTTGTAATCTCGTACAGGTGACCGCAAGCTCCCCCATACCTGGTCGGTGATATTAAACCCTCTGATCGTGCGGTGACAGATGGACCCGGCCCAACATGGCGTCATCTGCTACGTAACTGACGGTCGTCCCGTGTGCCATGTTGTGGAGCGGGGTGCGGGCGGGGGGGGGGGGGGATCGTAGTGATAAGGGGTTGAAAAAAAAAACTGTTAGTGTTGACATCTTACTGTACCCCAGGCTGTACAGAATGGGTGATGAATTGAATTTGATTATTACTATCGGAGCTTGATTAGTATGATTGACTCCCAGCTCACAAGAGAAGGCTAAATGTCATTCTTTAAAAAAAAAAAAAGTGGGGGGGGGGGGGCTAAACACACGTTCGGCAAAATGCCTTCCTCGGCATACTGTCGGGTAAAAAATTTTGTTAAAAGAAAAGAATTTCGTGAAACTGCAACAGACTTCTTAGAAAACTATTTTTGAACGAAGAATTTCCAACACCACTATGGTCACCTGTAAAAACCTACGCTAGTTATTGATCCCCCCTCCCCCCTTCCTTGTTTTGGGGGTAATTGTGTTAGTTGCTAGTTGTTTGAACGCGACGCAGTCTCGTGTAGGAATCCATGGGTAGAAAAAACAACTGAATTAAACTCGATTTCAATGCGCGCAGACGAGAGACAAGCCATCACATAAATACGGATAATTAAATGCCCAGAATTAAATAATATCCTAAAGAAAATCTGTTTTAAAACGAAAATGGGATTTAAAAAAAAAAATTGAAATAAAACCAGAAGGAAAACAGCAACCCTGTGGATCGAAGCCCAATCGATATTTTGATGGAGAAGAAAGGGATTAATTTGGCTAATTATGTTTTCCCGGGGACATTAAGTAGTGTCTGCATCCACGTTGAAAGAATGTCAAGTCAATTAAATGTCGTTTTCAACTTGGTCAATGTCATTCCTCGCCACGTGTAACACTGACGTGTGTGCACGGGGCTTGAGAATGCATCTGTTTTTTTTTTATTAACGTTTGAGAATCCACTCCTTTCTTTCTGGACAACTAGCCGGACTCTATATGAAGTGTTTTCATCATCCGAAATGTATTGCCTTTGGGTTGGTCCTAGGATGTGGTCATCTGAAATGTGTTGCTTGAGACTAACCCTAAGAATGCGGTCTTCGGAAACGACATGCTTGGAACTCACGTTAGGATGTGATCATCTGAAATGTGTTTCTTGAGACTAACCCTAAGAATGCGGTCATCCGAAACGACATGCTTGGAACTCGCGCTAGGATGTGATCATCTGAAATGTGTTTCTTGAGACTAACCCTAAGAATGCGGTCATCCGAAACGACATGCTTGGAACTCGCGCTAGGATTGGGTCATCTGAAATGCGTCGTGGAATCGATGGACACAGAAATAAGACATATGGCGCTACCATCTTGGATAATTTTAGACGCGTTCTTCTCAATACCTTCCTATAGGCTTCACGAAGGAAAGGCAGAAGTCTCCAACTGAATCAAACCTCTTTATGTTAGGTACCACAAACTTCTCTAGAGCTTTGAACTTGAGTCGTTCTAGAGCTGTGGTTCTCAACCTTCCCAATGCCGCGACCCCTTAAATATAGTTCCTCATTATTGGGCGACCCCAAACCACAAAATCTTTTCGTCGCGACTTCATACCTGTTTAGTATATGCGTTTTCCAATGGTCTTCGGCGACCCCTGTAAAAGGGTAATTCGACCCCCAAAGGGGTCGCGACCCACAGGTTGAGAACCGCTGTTCTAGAGATTTTGACTCAGGTAGATATTTTGGAAATTAGGAATCAAGCGTTACTTCTAGAGATTTGGAAACAATCAGTACTGCTAGAGATTTGGACACGAACAGAAGTTCCTGTTCTTGAGGTTTGGTCTCAAACAGAACTTCTAGAGATTTGGACACAAAACAGTATTTCTAGATGTTTGGATTCGAACATCATTACACTTCTAGAGTTATCATGACTTCCCCAGGACTTCAAATAAAAAAACAACAACAACAAAACACTAACAGTGATGTATATGTTTACAAGTGCAGTTCTTCTTTTGAATGTGTTTCAAAGTAACCTTAACATTTTCTGTCATGGAATTATCGTAAAGATACGCCTGGTTACATGAATGCTGTGTAAATGGCGTTCCTGTGCCTTGGAAGAAAATACAAAGTTATTCGCTTGCTAGCGCCCTGTCCATTCTTTGCGAATTTGATAAAATTCAAATAATGAAACGTAATAATCAGTGTTGCAAGCGGACAAGCTAAACTCTATTTAAACAGCAAGAACGTTTGCTGCGGGCTATGGAGGAAATATTGGATTGCAAGTGTTACTGTTCATTTTGGCAATGCTATATTTAGATCGTTACTCTTCTTCAGGTGATCCATATTTATTTTTTTTTATCTCAGTAGACTTTTTATTTTATTATCAACTTTTTGCTAACATCTATCACACCCATTAACTAACCCTTTTTGATAATGAGACGAATGCAACTGTCATTTTTCCATCAGTCACAAAACAAACCTCACCTATTTTCGCCTACTTCTGCCTCTTTCACTGGCTGCCACTCTGTTTGTCATGTTCCTTTTCTCATCGGCGCCTCAAGCGGTTCTCATCATCTGACTCTGGCCTCACTCCCTCTTTCTTTCTTCCATCTCCAAGCTCCAATGAAAGCGTGCCATGTGTCCACGAGTTGCCAAAGAGGCCGCAATCGCCCCCATAAAGCCCGTACATCGAGCCTAACGTCGAGTGATATTATTCGTGCGAATGAGCAGATCTGTGACTGGGTGAGTGAGTGTTTTCATTCTAATGTGAGCGCCCGCCCCATTGTTTCATTATAAGTCACTGTAGTCATCCTTATATGTGTCGTCTCAATGTTGCCATATACCTATAACAAATCTCATGCCGTACTGCCTCTAGTCTCCATAACTCAAAACAAATATGTCATACCGCCTCTAGTCGAACACTGACTTTGATGTTTGTTGGCATTGTTGCATTTGTGTGTCGTCAGCGCCCCCCCCCCCCTTTCCGCAATACCATACTTAATGTCTTTCATTCTGACACGTCTAGTGTGAGGTCGGGATAGAATAGATCACACATCAAGTTGGCTTAAGATTCTGACTTGGGTGGTTAATTTTTTTTTATAATTTTTTTTACTTTGGTTTGCTCTCCACCCAAGAAAAACTTCATCGCAGGGCCGGCGAATCCATTTCACCTCGGCTAATATGTCAAGGCTAGTGACAACCATGGACCACGAGCGGCCCGCCACTGTTGGCACTCACATACAGGCCTACTGTGTATAGACTTACTATAGATTTTTAATGCATTGTGGTTTTCGTTAAGTAATGAATGGTGTTAAAATCAGGCACTGCCCACGGTCGTTACAAACTCTAGCTTCCCCAATATCTGTGACGCATTCAACCAATCCGACATTATCTAAAATACGTTCAGTGGACTTAAAATTAAAATTGTGTTGTTGTTGTTGTTAGTCTGAATACAAACTTGGAATATGAGATCAGAGACAAATTAAGGGTTGCGATAGTCGACAATGTAGTTGGTGCGATAAGAGACAATGTCGTTTGTACAATAAGTGACAGATGATGTGTTACAATATGGGACGATCGAGCAGGTATCAAATAAACTCATTTGACAGAGTGTTGTTACGACAATCAATAAATTTTGGGTCTCTTATTATACAAGAGATGTCATTGTGTTTTAAATATGAGTATGTTGTGAAAACTTTAAAGTACTACAAATAATGTTGTAGAGATAAGAACTGGAGGCTGGTGCGCTGATCAGATTAATTCTTTTGATGAGTGTCTGAAAATGTCAGACTATAAATAAGCGTTGAGTAGGTTATCTATGGATTTTGTGATTATAATTTCAATACTCTCCCCCACCATTTTTTTTTGTTGCCCCCCTTTTTGTTTCCTCCCCCCCCCTTCTTTGCGCCACAAATCCTCGCATTCCGTCTTTTAGACTATGGGAAACTATACACGTTACATTATAACACATTCTCACTGACCAGCAGATGTAAATATGTATTGTGTCACGGTCTTCTAGACGTAAACATGTGGTATCCAACTGACCACGAGATGTAAACCGGTGTTATCTCACTGATCAATAAACTCAAAAGAGGTAAAATTGGGATTATTTCACTGACACTTAAACATACATTTGGGCTTTCTGACCACTAGACATAAATTTGGATTATCTAAAAGGACCACCACTGCCACCAGGCGTAAATCTGGATGATCTCACTGACTGACCACCAGATCTAAATCTGTGCCATCTCACAGACCACTAGATGTAAATCTGGATTATATCACCACGGGGCGAAATGTTGCCTGGCGAGGTGTTTACAAGAAGCAATATTGCATCACCGCGCCGTTGTGGCGGTATCAGACGACAATCCACCATCAATAAAACTAACGTTTCCCAGTCTCATGCCAGGCGGCTATCAGTTCCACCCCCACCCACACCCTGCAGCGCGCCTGAGTCGTCCCCCCTCCTATTTCCCCGACTTGTTTCTGCGTTCATTCATGAAATCAGTTATCGATTTCTCATGGCGACTCGCTTTTCTGAATGCCCGCCCTAAAGGACCCTTTCCTCCCAAAAGACAGGTTCTTCTCACTTCGTCCTGTAGCCTCCACTAAATCTGTGCCGGGCACTTCCAACCCACCAAAGAACACACAAAATATCACTGTACCGTCACACTTCACTAGTCTTTCATAAAAAAATACTTTGTATAGACTAGACCAAGTATCAAAAATAATAATTCTCTAGATATGTTATAATGCATGGCTGTTACACTGTGTACAATAGGCGCGCTAAATAAAATCCCCGATAAATGCACTTAACAGCGTGCAAATTTTGTTTTTATACTGCTCACAAGATGAAATTCCTATTTCTGAATGGGATTATATGGGAAAAACAACGATAGTAATATTTGTTTTATTGTACGGAAATCGAATTAATTTTACATCTGATAAAATAAGATGTGAATTTCAAACATTGCCGCCGCCATTGTTTGGCAGGTTATTTCTAGTTGTGTTTAAACTTCTAGCACTGTTCATGAACTGTTAGCTATGTTGCCATGAACTGTTAGCTCTGTTGTAGTATGTTACTCCTGCAAGAACTTGAGCATTTCCCACTAGTGCTATCAAATTTCTTCCAATAAGCGGATTTGTACCTGTCTTAAGGAACACTTCATCACCTCTAACCCGTGGATTTGCCATCATTACATTCCTGGAGCTGCAGACCGGCCGGTGTTATGCAAATTCAGTATGTATGTCTGTATGTATGTGTGCACACTAGACATGCTTCTTTTTTAAACGTCCACAAATCGTGGCAAGTCTTGCCGTTCAGCCAACTCTCCATACAGTAGATCCTTTGGAATACGACCTGCCTCCATTCTCCTTACACGGCCTAACCATGGAAGGCATCTTTCCTAAGAACGGAGAACGTGCTATACGTTTTGGCACGTTCCAAGACCACTGTGTGGGCACTTTGTCCTGCCAATGAGCAAAATGCAACGCAGACATCTTTGATCGAGCTGATAAACTTCTGCTCAAGACTGGTATATGTGATCCAAACTTCACTTCCTTACATAAATATGTGTGTGTGTGTGTGCACAACTGACGATTTTGTGCTCGCCCCCCCCCCTCCCCATGAGGTTTATGCTAGATTGTGAATAAATGTATGGGTGGTGATGGATTCCTTGACGAAGACATTTTTTTTAATAAGCTGACACAGTTGTCATCCAAGTACAACGCATGCCTTGTGTCTGATCAAAAGTGTCTCCATGCAGCTTAAGTCTGGTTGTACATGAGTGCTGGGTTGAGCTGTAAGTCTGGATGAGTGATGGGCTGAGCTGTAAGTCTGGATGAATGATGGGTTGAGCTGTAAGTCTGGATGTACATGAGTGATGGGTTGAGCTGTAAGTCTGTATGTACATGAGTGATGGGTTGAGCTGTAAGTCTGGATGTACATGCGTAATGGATTGAGCTGTAAGTCTGATGTACATAAGTGCTGGGTTGAGCTGTAAGTCTGGTTGTACATAAGTGCTGGGTTGAGCTGTAAGTCTGGTTGTACATGAGTGCTGGGTTGAGCTGCAAGTCTGGTCTTAAAATTGCGTCAAGAGTGTTATCGTGATTGGTGGTGCTTGTGTACTGTATTTGTGTAGTAGTCCCATCAAGCAATGGACCATTAAGGGACTGTTGTTAGACTTGATTATTAATTCGGGGATGTGTGTGTGGGGGGGGGGGGGGGCTCACTGTTTTGTTGCCTCAAGCAAAGGAACATTTAATTACATTTGGTTCAATGGGGCATTATTTATTAAACAGCAAACTCTGACCTTTCACCTCGTTTGGAAATGATTTTTTTAAATTCCTTTTTGAAAGGGTGTTAAAACTTATCTTTGTAACTACTAGGAATACAGCATTGAAAAAAAAAATTTGCTTCACCTTGTTCATATTACATTACCTGTTCACCTTGTAATTGTTACATCACTTACCTGTTGACCCTGTTTTATTGCTTGGTTCAGCTGCAATGGTTTCATGAGCTTCCGTTAAGTAATTAATACTTAACTACTTAACAATTCTTCCTCCTCAGCACATCAATAGTTGTTTTTTTAAATTCGAATTAATTGTTTGAAGAATAATAACTATTTAACTTCGTAGACTTATAATTTTTCGATCATTTACAAATTAATTTTATCACAGTTACAGATTACTTGGCCACCACAAAAGGGATTTTATCATCAACCTCGTTTTTTAAAATAATTTTTATTTTGTAAGAACTTTATTCTAAAAAATATGCCCAAAGTGCATCCAACTACTTTAAGGGGATCATATTGTTAGCAAATGTCTAACTTCAATCTTTGTCCACTGGATATTTTCAAAGGGAAAAAATAATAACTTTGCCACTCAATCAACTACAATGAGAAGGCAGTACCCTAAGGCTGTGTTGGCCCATAGAGCTCATTTGACGGTAACCATCCCTGTGTAAAAATAGCTCATAATGATCAATTCACTGAGCCATCAAATATTTTTATGGATGATCAATATCACACAGGTGTCCCACTAAATTATATTTTTATATATATATATATATATATATATTGTCTCTTTTTTGTTTCTCCAGTGTCTTAAAACATTTGGCATCGGCAAATTTGACAACAAAGAATGTTCTGCTTTTAAGCTTCGCTACCCATTTTAGTAGTTTTTCCATGATTGGTGACAGTGAATTTTAAATACACAGCTGTGCTGAACATTTTAAGTTAAATTATTTAGTTCTGTTCTTTACTAAGTTTGATTTAGAAAATATTTTAACATGTGTAGACCTATTTCACCCCCCCCCCCTTAAAAGAAACCCCATTTTTTTCTTATTTGAAACCCTGGTGGTTGTTTGGCTTTTGGTCTAAGGTTAAATTCTTCTCACCCCTACAGGTTCAGCTTTCAAACCCTCCCAGTCACCTACAAAACCAGGATTTGTTGGTCAGCAGAGCTATATACCCGAAGGTGAGTTTAACCATGTGAGAAAACTAACTGCTACTGCACAAGACGGCAACTTTTTTAGTTCTTGAAAGTCTACTGAAATGGAAAACATGATAATAATCCCCCGAACATCCCAAGACAACCTGAAGTTTGTGATATTAAATCAATGGTGGGACAAGACATGGTTTGACTTGAAAAAAGACTTGACAGTTAAGCTGACGTTTTGGCCAGAAGCTGACTTTTAATTAAGTTTAAATGGGGAACATTTTTGAAAATGGGGAAGAAATTGAATTTCACGTACATAATGCAATGGCATAAAAGTTGAGCCTTGTTGCTGCTAAGGACGGTAGAGTTTATAGATTTAAATATGACAGTTTTATGGATAAACAGTAATTTTTCAAGTACACAGTTTCACCTGCAGAAAAAAATTTCAGCCAGAAAAGATAAATACATTTGAACCAAATATATTACTCAAATTCTAGAATATTTCTATTTATTAATGGAGAAACTATTTCTTGAATTTTAATTTTACACGAAAATATTTTTTTTGAGCTAAATCTGAAGAGGAAAAAAAATGTAAGAACTAAATTAGAAAAATAATATTTTAAATAACATCTTCTTTTTTTTTAGAAATAGCTTAAATGTGTGACATGTTTTTTAGAAATAGCTTAAATGAGTGACATGTTTTTTAGAAATAACTTAAATGAGTGACATGTTTTTTTAGAAATAGCTTAAATGAGTGACATGTTTTTTAGAAATAACTTAAATGAGTGACATGTTTTTTAGAAATAGCTTAAATGAGTGACATGTTTTTTTAGAAATAGCTTAAATGAGTGACATGTAAAGAATACATGTTGACTCGTAGGATGGTATTTCTAAATTTACATTTAATTTTGTAAAAAGTTGTAGGTTGTAATAAATTACCAAATACTCAAACTAGATACCAAGAATTTCCCTATTCAAATCAAGAGTATGGCTGACTTAAATTTAGTATGATCTGCTAGAATTTTATCATTTGAGGAATTTTGTTGATGTATTTATATAAATGTCAGAAAATGTTAATAATATTTGGCTAATGAACCTAACTAATCATGCAATATTGTAATGCCTAATCAAATTAAGAAATTTTAAGTTGATTCATGAGAGATTTTTCTTTTTAAATTTTTTTTTTTTTGTAGTGTTTTTTGGTGCGGGTTACTTGATGCAATTTTAACCTGTTCTTTTTTAGTAGATAAACTTTGTCCATTCATTTATCATTTATCTTTTATGGATTTCAACATGTAAAAATCCTATTTAGTTATAAGCACATTTAGTTTGACACTGAAGTAAATATTATTTGTTATTTTTATAACAATATGTGTATGTGTGTGTATATATATATCATCATCAGGTCCCATAGTCCTTCGACCGTTGGGGCGCCACAGATGACATGTACACTATTCTTCTCCATTCCTCTCGGTCTTCTGCCCTACGCATAGCATCGCCCAGTTGTAATCCAGTCCATTCTTTGATATTATCTTCCCATCTTTTTCTTTGTCTTCCTCTTCTTCTCCCTCCTCCAGTAGTGCCCTGCAAGATCTCTTTGGCGAGCCCTTGTTTTCTGGTCACGTGGCCATACCACTCAAGTTTGCGCTTTTTAACAGGCGTCAGGAGGTCATCGTATTGCCCAATTGCCTAACGTATCCTTTCTTTTATTTGCTCATTGGTGATGTGGTCTCTATAGCAAGCAGATGCCAAGAATATATATATATAAACACACAGAAACATCTATATATGTATACATGCAACGATTCTTAGTAAAGCTCCAGATGTCAATATTTAATATATTTCTTCATTATTTGCCTCACTCACAGGTGTTTCTTGTGTTTCAATGGCTTGGCCATGGGCACTGTGTACGTCTGTGGGTGGGTGGGTTTGTGTGTGTTCAGTTAGCAGACCATAACGTTTGCACGGCAAGGCTGCACTTGTGCTTTCTCTTTCATCCATGAAATCATCGTCCACGCTCTGGAGGCTGGCACTGTCATTAGATCATTGTCAATGTGACACCATGTCATTACCCCACCATTGTTAATGGGGAGAAAAAATTTTTTTGGTCCAAAGCTATTTCAATTTTAAATTAAAAACCACTTTTAAAAAGGGGGGGGGGGGGGAAATGGGATTTAAAATTTGTTGTCCTCAGTAACGAGTCCATGTGCCAAGTTTCAGATCGATAGGTTGACCAGGAAGTGGTTCAGTTAACCTTCCAAAGATTTCGCCACAAGCCCAGAAAGAAACACACAAACAAAAGCAAAGTTGATATAAATGATTTAACAAGTGTTCAAAATTTTTACCTACAATTGAAAGGATAACATATTTAGTTGTCAAAATGTTCACCTACAATTGAAAGGATAACATATTTAGTTGTCAAAATGTTCACCTACAATTGAAAGGATACCATATTTAGTTGTCAAAATGTTCACCTACAATTGAAAGGATACCATATTTAGTTGTTTTTAAATTAAAAGTATCCCATTCTGAACTGCTATAATTGTAAAGTAAAATTAAAATTTTATCACAAGTTGGCATCTTTTTTAAAGATCAAAATTTTAAATTATTTTACCAAGCTGCTCTCAACTATCAAATATAGTCGAATGTCCTTAGAACAAATTTAAAGTATCCAGTCCTAACTTTTTTTTTTCTTTTCTGATGAAGTAAACTACTGATCTTGAATAATGGTTGTGACATTATTCATTGTTCCGTCCCCCTGTTCTATTATGAAGGCAGCCCTCTCATATTTTCTTCTCAACATTCCCTGTAGACATCTGGCTTAGCCATGGGCACTATGTACACATAGTTTAATTGGATTAGACATCTGTTTAATTGGATTATCCTTTGTTTTAAATTTTTTTTTTTGAAAATCATATTTTTATTTCAAAAGGGGGTGGGGGGGGGGATGGGGGGGCATACAAGAAACTTCACAGCTTTCCTTTCAGTCATGCAAGGTCATTTTAAATAGTTTAAAAATATTTGTAAAACATAAAGAAGGCATTTTTAAAAACTATTGTAGGGCCCTGTAACAATGCAAATGTAGATAGTTTTAAAAGTGTTAATGCGAGCAGCAAAAGACTTAGGGTACTTGTGTAGTTATATGATTTAAGAAAATAGAAAAGGTCCAGTATGTGTTTGCTTTTGAAGCATGGTGTATAAAAGAGAGCACAATCTTAACATGGTATATAAAAGAGAGCACAATCTTAACGTGGTATATAAAAGAGAGTACAATTTTAACATGGTGTATAAAAGAGAGCACAATCTTAACATGGTATATAAAAGAGAGCACAATCTTAACATGGTATATAAAAGAGAGCACAATCCTAACATGGTGTATAAAAGAGAGCACAATCTTAACATGGTATATAAAAGAGAGCACAATCTTAACATGGTGTATAAAAGAGAGCACAATCTTAACATGGTGTATAAAAGAGAGCACAATCTTAACATGGTATATAAAAGAGAGCACAATCTTAACATGGTTTTAAAAGAGAGCACAATCTTAACATGGTATATAAAAGAGAGCACAATCTTAACATGTATCAGTAAGCGGAAAGGTAACATTTGATTTGAAATATTCATCACCATGGCTTGTTCTCATTGAATTTGTTTTGATTTGTGTCGTCATATTGGGCAACAATTCATCACCAATCACCTGACACAATCCTTGTTGTTTCCTCCTACCTAATGTCTAATATAATTTATTTTTTACTTCTACTTCATAGCTTGCAAACGGAAAGAACTAGATGTGGATAAATCACCAGAAGAAAACCGGCCCCCTAAGAAGCCACGGTTGGTGTTCACTGATATTCAGAGACGTACGCTTCATGCCATTTTCAAAGAGACCAAGCGACCCAGCAAAGAGATGCAACAGACAATCGCCCAACAGCTTGGGCTGGAGGTCACGACGGTGGCCAACTTCTTCATGAACGCACGGAGGCGATCGTTGGATAAATGGCAAGATGACAACGGAAACAACAATCGTGAGAGTGTGTCAGCGTGCAATAAAAGCTAACCATAAAAGCTGGGACATTTTCCCCTGTGTCATGGTGAGGTGTCTTTTCCTTTTTTTTTTTTTAATGCTGTGTTGTCATCCACATGACCCATGTGTGTACCAGGACAACATGTCACATGACATCATGTCTTTACAAAACTTTGTAGTTTATTCAGTCAAACTGAAGCGATGCACGTCCACTATTTGAATACAGTAAGATATTGATGACAATGGTTTATACAAGTGTTGCTGTTATTTTCAACTGATCGAATTCGTTTGTTCCCAGAATGCATCTATGTAAATTACCACAAGGACCCATACACACTATGACACGTGCAGAGTTTTTTTAAAAGCTCGTTATACAAGGTATAAAAATTTTATTTAAATAAAACACCCTTTCTCCCTTCAGAAGTAATTTTTTTTGGTTTCATGAATGAAATTAGATCCTTCAAAGAAGGATTTGACATTTGACCTACCTTCAAGCAAAACCTTATGAGGAAGTGAAATATATAAATATATATATTTATGTCAAACAAAAACGTCTGATTTGTTTGAAGGATTTGGGAAGTGACAAATATGTCTGTACCCCTTGATAAGGTGCAAGGCTTTCCATGGATAATTCAATTCACAATGTCTCAAGGATGGACAATCTCTACATGCCAGACAAAACAGCGCCTGGACAGAGAACTCAGCGTCACAGTATGGTAGATGTGACTTACTTTTTATTTCGTTGGAATTTCTTGTGTGTTTCTTTTTTCTTCTGTTTTTGTTGTTTGAAATCTATTTGTAGAGCCAATTTGAAAATTTGTTGTCTTAACTTTATGTCATAACTTTTGCAATATACTTGTTCAGCACATCTAAAGTGAGGTGGATGTTTGGCCTATTAGCCTTTCATGCCTGCATCCGAGAGAGCTAAGGTTTATGTATACAATGACTGTTTTGTGAACATATCCAATCTAGACACCTGCCAAATGTGTTATATTTTATATTTATTTACCTATTTTGGGGGAGGCTGGTTGGGGAGTTCCTGCTGCATGGTATTTCCATCACAACTCATTGACAAAACACACATGATGTAAATATTTTTTTTTTTTATTAATGAAGAAAGAAAAACTCAACTGAAAAGTAATTTTTTAAAAAAGGAAAAACTATTGGTGATTTTAAAAATAGCAAATGTTCATACATCCTCATTGGTTAAGGACAATTGGCTTTTATAAATGTGTTCAGTTTTTTCCTTGAATCACTATTTAACATTAGGTATAATGCTTAAAGACCTTGTGTAAGCTTAAGAACTTATGTACAGCTACTGTACCTTCAACAACACACACACACCCTCACCCCACCCCAGTTTTCCACATTTGCTGTCCTATTTGTACTCTATTTCAACATACCTCTCTACTGATGTCCAGGGAGGTCGAGTCCGGTCATGGACCTGTATTTGTGTTTGCTCATCATACCCACAACTGATTCAGTGATAGATCTGACTGTGTATACCATTATTTATTCATTCCATGGAGTTTCATTTTTATGACTTGATCAAACAAGATCAAGTAGATTTTTTTTTATATATATAAATAGAGGCTACAGATCTGAAACACAAATAATAATATGAATTTAGTGTTGAGGAACAAACATCTAATTTCTTGGCTTTTTTTTTTTCCTTGGTTGTGAATAACTTTGTTTAATTCTATTTTGATCCTCTAATTTTTATTGTCTGTACAGCTTATTTTATTTTGTTTAATATACACCCTTTTCTGTCAGTTTTACATTCCATTTAGTTATTTTTTCATGAGCTGATTAAGGCACCATACCACTGCTGCAAATCAGTTAGATGTGAGTTTTCATATTGTCACTATGTTTATATTCAAAGTTTTACTTCAGATCTGGAATGAAAGGTATGATTTTTAAAAAAAATAATATTTTTGCAGTCTCAAATTTTTTGAATTTTCTGTGAGCATTATTAACATTGTATACCATTCCAATATTAAATCTCAAGTTATTTTAACATATGACCAACATTAGATAAGAAATCCAATTTTACAATTTGCATTCCCCCCTTTTTTAAGCTACAGTATTTTCAAGTGTTATTTCAACCAACAGTTGCTTATTTTTTTTTATTTTTATTCTTTTTTTTGGTGCCATCCATACATTTTTTGGGGTTTATTGTCAATCATTGAGTGTGGCATATCAAGTATTCTGTGGTTTAGTATTTATTTCCTTTACATATTATTTATAGTACACACGTCCATTTTCTAAATTTTGTAATCACTTGTCCCATATTTTTAACCGGATCTAAAATTGATATTTAAATGTGAGGCAGCTGTTTTCATGATGCTACTGAGCCATGATATTACCCTTAAAATAATTATCTCAAATAACTTTTACCTATAAAAAAACATTATCCCTAGAATTTTCAACAGTTAAATATTTTGTTGATGGATTAACTATCACAAAATTTCCCCCTTTAAGTAGAAAAGTGCATGGATTTTTTTAGAAAATCAATTTTAAAATAGCTATTCATATTTTTGTTAACTCTAAATTTAGATCCGGTTGCCGATTGGCATAAGTGTTTCTTAACCTCTAGGCTCTGAGGCAGCTTAAATAGCTCAACAATTTGATGTGCAATATTTTCACCTTTTGGTTTTCTCATTGTGTCAATGTGTTTTAATTTTTACAACTTTACTTTTTTTCTCCTTCATCTTGTCCGATTTAGCCTGCAGAAAAAAAAAAATATAAAGCAAAATGGGTTATTTATTTTGTATTTTAATATAACACACTTTTGGTATCTTTACATAATTTATAGTTGGAACTAGGCCAACATCTTTGTGAGATCAGCATTGCATGGAAAGGCTCAAGGTGATTTCTTCATTTTTAGAGAAAAATAATTAATACAATCACAAGCTACAATATTGCTATTTCAATTTATTTTTTTTCCGCGTGCTATAAACCTTAGGAACATTAACTCAAGTTTCATAGCTAACAAAAGATTTATCATTGAAGTTCTGTCAGGGAAAACGACTACTATCCTTTTTAGGGCTGTTAGAACTGTGTTAAGTTTTCCATACAGATAAGTGGAAAACAAATCGGGTTCTATATAATAAAGGACTTTGGCTCTACTATGTATTTTTGGGGTATCTTTCTTGACATCAGCTGGGATTTAATTAAGCTGTAATATCCTGGGGTCTTTTTACTTGGTTTTTAACATGTGAGAATTTGATATCTTACTTTTTGATTATGGATAATTGATTATTAAGTTCTATTGGGTCAGTAATACTTATTATATCTTGCAAAAGTGTTAGAAGCCTGAGCTTACTTTTTTAATAATTAGATTTTTAACAAATGTGATCTTCTCATCTAGTGACACTGATTTTTGATGTTGAGAATTATTTAAAGTTAATTTATTGGACCTGCGTTGCTCTACAACTTGCATCATTCTCTAATGTACATTAGTATTAACATTATTATTTGTATGGATTGTAACTTTCTATACCTGCCTAGCGTATAATTTTTGTTAGCTCAACAGTGGTGTTACTCATGGACTATAACTCTGAGGTTTACCAAGTGGACACTAGTGATTATTAATTAATCTATTTATCAAATTGAAAGGGATGGCACTAAATCTGCTATTAAGTATTATGCAATTTAGTTTTATGTGGAATTCATGTGCTCAATCTCCATGCGGGGCTCATGCATGCCCAAGTGAAAAATATTAAAAGTCTAGTCTACCAATCCATCCATCAACTAAATTAATTCTTTTACAGTCCAAACGCCTTTTGTGATTTTTGTCCCCCCATGCATCTCTTTATTTTGTTTATTTTTATTTATTTATTTTGAAATGTTTTGAATTTTTTTGTGTTGGCTTTGGTTTTGGTAGTTTTTGTTGTGTTTTTTTTTGTTTTTTTTAGTGTTTCATAATATTTATGGTTCATGTTTTTTATTATTTGGACATGAGTATTCTACTTTGTGCCAATGAGTTATCATTTCTTGGGGTTGTGAATCTGGTGTGTTTAACTCAAAGGCCGTTTCCAGTTTTATTATTTATTATTATCACATATTTATTTGCTAGGACAAATGTGATTTTTAACATTTTTATTCTTTCCCCCAGTTACACGATAAGATGTACAACAGTGTGAATATATGTGTGGAGAAACATGTTAATATATTTATAATTTAGCTTAAAGTTTATTCATGTGTTAGATTTGTCAAATAATAATTCTGATGACAAAAGATCTATAAAGTTGTCACATGGTTTATTCTATTTTTAGTCTGATATTTCATGTTAATGTCAGCCTGTTACGTAAATCTATCCAACAGTCAATATTTCATGTTAATGTCAGCCTAGATCTATCCAACAGTCAATATTTCATGTTAATGTCAGCCTGTTACGTAGATCTATCCAACAGTCAATATTTCATGTTAATGTCAGCCTGTTACGTAGATCTATCCAACAGTCAATATTTCATGTTAATGTCAGCCTGTTACGTAGATCTATCCAACAGTCAATATTTCATAGTCTGACACCTGACAATGCTTAATGAACAAGTTATAATAAAGAGAAATAAAACAAAATTATTGGCCTATTATTAGGAGCAATATTTTGATAAACATATCAGGTTAAAACTCTGCACGCTGTGCAGCATCAAGCAGGCAGAGAATTTGGATTATGTACAACATCCTCAGTCATAAGAGGGTTACTTTTCTTTTTACAGTATTTATATGATTCTTCAGAGGCAGGCATACAAATTTATTTAATACTAATCAAATGGAAAAAAAGAAGATATGATCTGTTTCTCTCATTATATCCATAAATATTTACACATTTCAATTTGTCTAAACTTGAAAGTCCTCCATCAAGAACAAAAAAAGATCTGCTAGGTAACGTTAAAAAAAAAAAAACAACAACAAAAATAATCCAGCAAAACAATGAGTCCACAGCAGTCAGGATTCTATTATAAAAATCAAAAGTTAAATTCATTAAATTTTCTGGAAACAAAGTTCAATAAATGAAACAACTTTTTAGGGTTTTAGGTATTACACAAACAACAAAATGTATTCAAACTCTTAACTGGCTTTTTTTTTTTCTTTTTAAAATTAAAATAACTTACATATGGCCTAAGACACGTACTTTGAAAAATAAGTGCAGCCTCCCAGTTGGCTGTTATTATGAAAAGAATCGATCTAAAATAGAGGAAATTTTTTTTGCTAAAAAAATATTCTTTACTACAGAATTGCATACACTTTTTTAAATTGATTTCCTTTCTAAATTTCTACAAGTGATCAATGATCTTTGACCTTCTTTACAAGTTCTCTGTGTGTCTGCATTTTATTTGGAAAATAGGCCTTAAAATGAAGTGATGAATGAATGGAAAAACTTAAAGGGGGAAAGAGCTAAGGGGGAAAAAAAATCAATATGGTAATCACCATTAAGCAAATGGAGGATGTAGAATATTGAAGACTGAATGAAGAAAAATTGGAAGGGGTTGAGTTGAGGAAGGGGGGGGGGGGGGTTGGGGTCTAAGCACCACACCCTGGCTAACAAGAAGAAAACAGGACTGGAGATTTCAAATATGGTTGACTGTTGTTCACACTGGATGGGAGTGTTTGCTTGCTGTGTGAACACCCACATATGGCAAAGGAGCTGTTTCAGCTCTCACACACACACATAGTTCTCTCAACTTTTCTTCTTAGTTTTTCCTGGTCATCATCATCCACTCCCACCCCCACCCTTTTCCCATCAACTCGCTTTCCTCCACCCAAATCCTTCTTGAAAGCCATTTAAAAAATAAAACAGCTGAAAAATACAAATACAAATACAGTCCTATGCAAGGAAATTTCAGAGAAAATGTCTTGGATTAAAATATGAACTTAGAAGATGTTTAGAAAAGTAAATAGGCACAAATTTAGGATTGGAAGCGCTGACTTGCTTTAACAAAGCATTATAGAAATAAACCCCCTTGCTCGTTTCTTTTTTTTTTGTTCTCAGGAATTCTCTGACATTTACATTCCATTGTTACATATAGCCCATAGGCCAGTGGTTCTCAACCTGTTGGTCATGACCCCTTTGGGGGGTGGAACGAACATTATACAAGGGTTGCCTAAGACCATCTGAAAACACATATTTATGAGGTGGCAATAAAAATAATTTTATGGTTGGGGGTCACCACAACATGAGGAACAATATTAGAGGGTCGTGGCATTATGAAGGTTGAGAACCACTGCCACTGGCCATTTCTTTAATTGGATTTCCTTTAGTTAACTAACATTTTATAAACTCAAGGAACCAAGATTTTGCTTATATTGTTTAGTCCTTAGTTATTGTTTATTTGTAAGATAAAAATTTGAAAAAAAAAAACAGTTCAATATGTATGGAGTTATTTATGAAGAAAATATGTTTTATATTTATTTCTCCCAAATCTTGCTTGATAAAGTAATGCGTCATATTTTAATTAGGAAGAAGACCTTATGTTGTGCTCATTCAAGTGATTGTCAAGCTTTGTTTTGTTAGGCAGGAAAAAAATCTACATATCAAATTAATATTGATATCATGTTTATTACAATACTTTGGTTTTGTTTTTCTTTTTGAATTTAAAAATGGGTTAAAAGTGAATTTAAGAACACACAAAAAAAGAAAAAAAAGAGCAAAAGCATGTATTGTATTTTGCTGATGATAATTTTTTTTTTAGTTGTTAGATATTTACAAAATAGTTTCCCTACATCTATAAATTTCATCAATGTTGAGTTTTTGTTAAAACACCTTTGAACAGGGAAGGCATGTGCATCCTACAGCTTAAGGTGAGCTTGACTGAACACAAGTCTGATTAACATCAGTAAATGAGTCCACCATGGCATCTCTAATTCTCCTACGGTTATTTTCTACAGCCAGTGCCAGTTGTGGATTGCAATGATCCAACAGTTTAAATGTTCGTACACTGATTTCTTCAGAGAATTTTAATCTAGTTTTTTTTTTAAAAGTTCCCCAGTCCATGTAGAGCCCATGGCTTTGGGTGTTTTGCAGTTTTAATGAAATAAAAATTAAAGAATTATTTCATGTTTAATTATTTTCTAAAGAGGGATAGTCAAGAATTCTATACAATCTTAATTTCCTTGTTAATCAGATTAAGCCACGGTTGCACATGCTCAAATTTTTGCTGCGAATCTTTTAATTTTTAAAATTAATTATTTTATTATTTTAATAAACCAGTCCCAGGATTCTCATATCATCCATTAATGAACTTTGAATCTCAAAATTCCAGGTGTTTCTTCATTATTTTTATCATGACCAATCCATACAATTTTAGGCTCCACCATTGGTTGTTGATTTTTTATTTTAATTCCCGTGCTACGATGTTGAGTGGTTTTTATTTTTAAAAAAACGTTTATTTTCTTCAAATGCCTTTTTGGCTCTTTGTATTGTCTGACATTGCTACAAGGTACGGAATTTTTGGAAATGTCTTTGTTATACATACAGGTGCACTTGATACATGTAATTATATGGTTACATTGTTCCAGAATGGTGGAGCATGTATTACTCTAAACCACAAATTAATGGGACAATGAAAAATACCAACTCTCATGTGTTTTTTCTAATTGTTTCGTTTCATTAATTATTGTTTTTCCTCCCACATAAAAGATGTACTGATTGAAAATCGTTTTGACATGTAAATAGATATCTCATAATACTATTTGCCTATTGTATTCATGAACTAACATTAAACAATGTTAAATAGATCTATGTTTAGTTAGTTGCATCAGTGTTCTGTTACATTGTAAAATATACACCACTAGTAGACTTGTTCATCAATTTCTTATATGCTTAACCTTCTTCTACTTCAGCTATCCTCATGCTGCTTTCTGTCATGGGATCAGCTGGTTGACCTGGTAGTCTGGCTGCGTCTAGTTTTAGGCTTCACTGGTTTTAAAAGGACAAATTTTTAATGGAAAAAATAATGTTGAAATATGATTTTTTTTAACAATGAATATTGATAAATAAATTTACATTTGAGCGTCATGTAACAGTTGTGCAGGTCTGAAACAGAAACTATTTACACTAAACGGATGAGTTAAGAAGAGAAGATATTCACATCAATGAAAGCATGACATTGGGAAGAGCACATTTATAATTATTGATCCGTTCTAAAGGTGCTTTTTGTTTAAAACAAAATTCTTTACATTTTTAGCTTGCTAGATTGAATCTACATATTTCTTAAATGACCATCAATGGTTAATTGTGGTCCAGCCATAAAAAGGCGTTGTACTAGACCACGGTCCAAATCAAAATGAGTGAAGTTTACAACCAGAAAGCTGTCGTTAATGTTCGATCCTGAAATTGACTTGTCATAAATTATTCATATATTCATGAACATTTTTAACTGAATTTAATTTTTTTTTGTATTGATGACTTGTAAATAATTTTGGCCTAAATGACAGCAGTGTATTCATCTCGTCCTGCCATGTATATTTAAAATTTGTGTGTGGTTACTACTATGTATAATGGTTTGACTAGTCAATCACACACCTGACCTTGAACCCTCTTATTTTTTTTTGCCTCTCCACTCTCCTGCTTAACAATTATTATTTTTTTTTAAACTTACTCTGTTATACGTTTGTATTTTTAAGATTTTTTTTTTTAAACCCTCTTTTGTTCATTATGATTAACAGCACAGATGAAATGGGTTTAGTGCAATATAAGTTAATTTTTTTTATTGTATCAGTTTGCGGTCTGTCTGGGCTAATGTTAGCGAGTGTTTGGGCCAATGTTAGCGAGTGTCTGGGCCAATGTTAGCGGTGGTGAAATGTCCATAATATGAATATTTACCTTTGATACATTTTTTTTTTTTTAAATCGATGTTGGAAAAAATGTCTCAAGTTTCAAGAATTGAAAGATCATTTCTTAATTTCTTCAGTATCATTTGTTTTTTTTCCTCTCCTGTACTTTTGAACAGCTGTACCTTGTTATGTAATACAATCTTTTGGGGTTTGGCTCTTGAAGTAGAATCTTTGATAGAATTGTAGCATTTAATAATGAATTGGGAGATGAGGCAAGAGAAGTCTTAGGGTGTTCATTTTGTTGGAATTTTGATTTAAACAAAAATTAAATTAAAGCAACTTCATGATATAATAATTTGTATAATTGTACGTTTTTAATTTATTGAGGGAAGTTAAAGCAAATGCTGCAGTCTGTAGGAATTATTAGAGCTCCTTAAGACAATTACCAGACAAATTACTGTGATTCTAGCAACGGAAATGTTGGTTGAAGCTGGTATTGAAAGGTATTGCTTAAGTTATTCTTGGCTAAAATTGGAAACCTTTTGAAAACAAAATTGTTAACTGTGACGAAGTGATCGAACCTCCTTTATTTTACCAGAACCAAATATATATATATATATTAAAAAAAAACAAAAATAAATGCATAGAATCTTACTAGACCAAATCATGCTTGTTTGATCTTCACGTCTGCTTCAAATTTTACTTTCCACTGTCAGCTCGATGCTGGAGGACCGACAGGGCCCAAATGAAAGATTTGACTTCGGTCGTTTGTTTTTATGAATGTTATAATATTTAGCATAATTTTTAAGTACCTGCTATTTTGCATAATCATTCAATTTTAATGTTGATTTCTGATTGGTAGCAGAAGTGAAGCAACGTCAACATCATTTGTTCTTCAATTTTTAATTATTTTTTTTTGCTAAATTTTTATTTACGATTTACAGTTAATTTAAGTGGGTCTGCAAATTTTTTTTTGTCTTTTTAGCTAACTCATCCACCTTGCTGGCAGTTTGTTGACAATATGGGTCAATCTTTCATGGGTCCTGTTTCCTGTGGTCATCTTTGCCAGTTTGGGTGTCTTAATGTTGTAGTTTCATAGCCTGTTTTTTTTTCCTTGTCTGTTGTCATCAGGACTATCCAGTTATTGGGTCCCTCACAGATATGCAACTATTAGAACTATGTCGGTCTGTCTGTCCGTCTGTCTGTACGACATTTCAACTAAAACAAAAATAAATAATAAACTAGGCACCAAGCTAAAAAAAAAATTAAAAAAAAAGAAAGTGTTTTGTCTTTTTTAAATTTGTGTATGCCTTTGTTATATATATATTGTGTGTGCATATGTTGAAAAGTTAAGAAAGACGTTACATTTTCTTCATTGGTGTCTGAATGTGGTAGATTGACAATGGCATCTAAAGTCGTACATAAATGTTCATTCGGGAATATGGCTGGAAATGATTTGCATGGGTTTAGTCAATGACGCTTAAACACCCACCCCCTTCCCCCCACCCCACACACACACACACACAAAGTTTACTCAAAAAAAAAATGTTGCTATTTAAAATGAAAGTCATTATAGTGTCAGGAATTATACCTTTTGTAACCACTGTGTTGGTCATTGATTGATTTATCGGCTTATAAACATGGAAAAAAAAATAATTACAGGGAATTTCAACAATTTTTCCATGGAATAAATGGCGAGGCACGTCTGGAATGAAAATGCCCTAAAGCGGATATACCACGTGATCGCCAGCTCACCCACCATCCCCCTGTTTTCCCGCCACCTCTCGTAATTCGCTTGAGTATTAATTTCTCAATCTCACGAAACAGGTCCACGAGACTGTAATAGCGGTACTCGCACTACCGGGTTAGTATCCCGACCTTTGACCTCCCGGGGCTGCCTGTTGGGACCATGCACCCCGCCAGCCACCAAGAACTATGCCGTGCCGAACACAAGCCTTCGGTCCAGCCATGTTGGCTCCGGCAGCATCGAATGTCGGAGCTCATCACGAGTCAATCAGATTTGTTTGATTACTCTTCACTTCCGGGCTTTGGTTTGTCTCCCTTGATTATTTAGGAGCAAGCGCTGCCTGTGTTGTTTAGATATAGTGGTGGTGTTTTCTTCGGGGGGTTGGGGGGGGGGGTTGGGTTGGGGGCGGAGCGGCGAGCTGGTTTAGTTTAGACCTTATCCTGCGGCCCTGAAAACAAAAAAAAACTTTCGCACATAACTCGGATAAGGTAGGTATTTTATGAGAAGAAAAAAGAAAACAACTACGTGAACGGAGTATTCTCCAAAGATGTCATGAAAGGCTGAGCATGAAAATAGTCTTAGTTAGTGACAGCACTAGATGTTATGGAGTAATATAGACTGTATGCAGTGGCGTATCCGATGAAGAAATCCGGGAGAAACACCAACAACTTTATCTCGTTTGCTTTTACCTCTTTTTGGAAATGATTGCATTGCAACCCACAAATTAACAACCTTGATTGCATTGCAACCCACAAAATAACCATATTGATTGCATTGCAACCCACAAATTAAAAAACATTGATTGCATTACAACCCACAAATTAACAACATTGATTGCATTACAACCCACAAATTAACCAGATTGACTGCACTACAATAAAAAAAATTAATGGGATTTGTTGCACTCCAATCATCAAATTAACACACATTATATAGCACAATGGATATTTTAAAGGAAAATACGAAATTGAGCGTTTCTTTATCTTAATGACGACTAGACTCAATTTGATAGCTGACCTCAGCTACAGAAGCTTCTTAAATGGAATCTGATACCGTCATTTCCCGTGGATGTCACGTCATCAGTAGATCCTGGGGAAGGGGCTGGAACAACAGTAACGCAGAATCTGGGACGCGCTCGACAAGCGTGTCCAACCGGCCGGCTACCGGCCCTCCGACATGAACCTGATCCTGCGAGGGCGATGCTGGTCAGGCGTCCGGTCGGTCCATTAATAGGTCTTGTCGGCTTTGGTTACAGCCAGAAATTGGGCTTTAAAGTATGAACAAGATGGGAACTGCGTTCGGGGCTTTGGTGGTAAAAATAGATTGGCCGGAAGTGACGACGGGGAAAGTAAGATAATATGAGCAGACGATTACCCTTGATGACTCAGACTGTGGGATAGCACTGGAATTGCACCGGGACTGTACTTGGATTGTAAAAGGATTGTACTAGGATTGTATTGTGATTGAACTTGGATTGTAACGGGTATTGTATTTGGATTGTGCTAGATTGACTGGGATAAAATGGGATTAAAATAGGATTGTACTGGGATTGTACAAATATTTTGATGGGATTTATTTGGGTTTGTATTGGGACTGAACTCGGATCGTACTAGTATTGTACTTGAGTAGTCACAAGGTCCATATCCTATTCCTTATCAGGAATAGCTGGATGTGGAGTAAGGAGTTGGAAAACGCAACATCGCTACGACCAGCTGCCTCTGGCGATGGTCGTGTGTTATCTCCATAGATTTCTGGTACCGGTACACAACTATGCATGATATTAATTGGATTCTTATAAAAAGATGTGTAGTTTTTTGTTTGTTTGTTTTTTTACTGTACTGATCTGCACAATATGATCTTTATCTACCACCCCACTTCAATAGTATATTATTTGCATTTCAGCATATTCTTAATTTGTAAATCTTTTTTTGTTGTTGTGATGATTAGATATTGAATTTATTTATTTAAGAAACTTGGCCAAAAAAAACCCCATAAAACAAAGACATTTGTAAGTAATCAAACAGAGTGCAGTCAAAGTATTTACACGGCAATAGAGGAAGATGTTGCCAGGCAACCTTTTCGCAGTGCAGTCAAAGTAATTACACGGCAATAGAGGAAGATGTTGCCAGGCAACCGTTTCGCAGTGCAGTCAAAGTATTTACACGGCAAAAGAGGAAGATGTTGCCAGGCAACCGTTTCGCAGTGCAGTCAAAGTATTTACACGGCGATAGAGGAAGATGTTGCCAGGCAACCGCTTCGCAGTGCAGTCAAAGTATTTACACGGCAATAGAGGAAGATGTTGCCAGGCAACCGTTTCGCAGTGCAGTCAAAGTATTTACACGGCAATAGAGGAAGATGTTGCCAGGCAACCGTTTCGCAGTGCAGTCAAAGTATTTACACGGCAATAGAGGAAGATGTTGCCAGGCAACCGTTTCGCAGTCCAGTCAAAGTATTTACACGGCGATAGAGGAAGATGTTGCCAGGCAACCGTTTTACAGTGCAGTCAAAGTATTTACACGGCAATAGAGGAAGATGTTGCCAGGCAACCGCTTCACAGTGCAGTCAAAGTATTTACACGGCGATAGAGGAAGATGTTGCTAGGCAACCGTTTCACAGTGCAGTCAAAGTATTTACACGGCGATAGAGAAAGATGTTCCTAGGCAACAGTGTCGTCCCAGATGCTTCGAGATAGAAACCCACTGTAGAAATCCCTGGCGTCTGAAGTTTCCCGGGGATGGGCAGGGGAAGATTTTAGAACGTAATTATACATTTGACACGTTGAACATTTGACACAGGCACATTGAACATTTGACACATTGAACATTTGACACAGCTACATTGCACATTTGACACAGGCACATTGAACATTTGACACATTGAACATTTGACACAGGCACATTGAACATTTGACACATTGAACATTTGACACATTGAACATTTGACACATTGAACATTTGACACATTGAACATTTGACACATTGAACATTTGACACATTGAACATTTGACACATTGAACATTTGACACATTGAACATTTGACACAGGCACATTGAACATTTGACACATTGAACATTTGACACAGGCACATTGAACATTTGACACATTGAACATTTGACACATTGAACATTTGACACATTGAACATTTGAATGCTACTTTATATTTTATCGAAACTTCCGTGACGTTTGCTCAATGAATTTTTTAAAAAACCACATCTGCGATATTTTAAGGCAAAGGTCACATCTGCGATATTTTAAGGCAAAGGCCACATCTGCGATATTTTAAGGCAAAGGCCACATCTGCGATATTTTAAGGCAAAGGCCACATCTGCGATATTTTAAGGCAAAGGCTACATCTGCGATATTTTAAGTGAAATGCCACATCTGCGATATTTTAAGGCAAAGACCACATACACGGGTTTCGTAAACAAACTCACAAAAAAAAAAGGCCATGACGTCATTCTGACACTGTCTATCACCTGACACCGAAAAGGAAAGAGAACCGGATGTGCCGCCAAAGAGGGGAAATAATCTCGGCTAGGGTTGCTGCAGTTTTGTTCGCCCTTGCTGTGGTGTATCGTTTGACACGCGTGAAGATGGAAATATACTATCCATTACTCGATTTAAAGTTATCTGCTCCTGGCTGTTTCAACCAAGTTATTTTTGGATGTTTTAAACTAGCTACTTCTGGCGATTTCAAACTAGCTACTTCTGGCGATTTCAAACTAGCTACTTCTGGCGATTTCAAACTAGCTACTTCTGGCGATTTAAAACTAGCTACTTCTGGCGATTTCAAACTAGCTACTTCTGGCGATTTCAAACTAGCTACTTCTGGCGATTTCATACTAGCTACTTCTGGCGATTTCAAACTAGCTACTTCTGGCGATTTCAAACTAGCTACTTCTGGCGATTTCAAACTAGCTACTTCAGATGATTTCAAACGAGCACTGCATACCAAACAGCTAAATAAGATAGTCTCATTTCAAAGCTCATTTTATAAACAATGTACTCACTTTAAATTAAATAAAGACTTTTTATTTAGGTGCAAAAATCAGAATTCTCGAAGCTTCGCCTATAGCACCGAGAGAGTACCTCGTTTAATGGATCCCTGCTGAAGTTTTCAATTTTCCGGTAGGCTAAACAGGGACTTAAGGTGTTCAGTCTCACAGTGACATTGGGACAAATAACGATTTCATAAAGGCTGCCCTAAATAGATGAGTAATCTCTAACCCTCGGCTTACATCAAAGGTCAGAGGCTTACAAAAGTTGTGTCACATATCCCCTATGTTATGCCAGATCTGGTGCTTACACATATGCACAATACACGAGTCATATCCGCGCACTGGTACAATATGAAGAAACAATCTCTGAATCATAAGATTCTATTTTTTTTAAAAATTCTCCCTTAACTTCAACCCCCCCCCCCCCCGCTCGCCGTGAAGCCCAACTTGAATAACGCTGCTGGAACGGTTCACCTAGGAGTAGGACGACGCCTCTGGCATTGGCCTCCACTTGTCTGTAAACTACGTCATTCGTTCATCTCTAGAGCCAAGTGGTAGCTGGAAGAATTTCTCTCTCTTTCTCTCTCTCTCACTCTCTCTGTCTCACTCTTTCTCTCTCTCTCTTACACACTCTCTCTCTACCTCTTTCTATCTCTCTCTCCCTCTCTCTCACACACTCTCTCATTCTCTCTCATTTCACTCTCATTCTCTCTCTCACTCTCTCTCTCACACTCTCTCTCTCTCATTATCTCTCTCTCTCACACACTCTCTCCTTCTACCTCTCTCTCTCTCTCACACACACACACACTCTCCTTCTCCCTCTCTCTCTCTCACACACACAATCTCTATCCTCTCTCTCCCCCCTCTCTCTCTCACTCTCTCTCTCTCCTCTCTCTCTCACTCTCTCTCTCTTTCTTGATTGTTGTTTGGTTTTCTTTCTTTCTGTTTTCCGTTTTGTCGTTCTCCTTTCTTTCTTGGCTTTACGGTAATCTGAGACAAATTAAAACTTTTTTTATTGCAATCGATAATGTAAATATTGAATTAAAATCAGATTGTGACTATTAAATATTACTTAACCATTTAATGGCGAGTTATATCGATTTTTTCACATTCGGTATCGATACCAATATATTAGGTCAAATATATAATATGAAAAATAAAAATAATTAAGTCTTAAAGTATCGATATTAAAAAGCTAATATCTTGTGATAACAATTATACCAAAGATTCTAGTACGGCTCTCTTAGCTAATACTATATTATTGGTATCGAAACTCATTAAAAACCCAATGTCTTGGAATGTGAATAGAGTCTGTGTCTCAGGGGGTGGAAGGAGCAAGGGCAGCTGTAGGAAGTGGATAAGCCTCACTGATGCCAGTATTTCTCCAGGCGATACCAAAAGTAAATACAGAACTGCAGAGATTGTATTCAGTCCGCTGCTGATGTGTGTATACCATCAAGTGCTGGTGTGTGTATACCATCAAGTGCTGGTGTGTGTATACCATCAAGTGCTGGTGTGTGTATACCATCAAGTGCTGGTGTGTGTATACCATCAAGTGCTGGTGTGTGTATACCATCAAGTGCTGGTGTGTGTATACCATCAAGTGCTGGTGCGTGTATACCATCAAGTGCTGGTGTGTGTATACCATCAACTGCTGGTGTGTGTATACCATCAAGTGCTGGTGTGTGTATACCATCAAGTGCTGGTGGTTTGAGGGGTGGGGTGGGTTCAAGCCAGTATCAAGGAAGTGTGGACAGTGATAGAATAAGTTCTTTGTTAAAGGCGTATTTATTAATTGTGAAACCAAAGGAAGGTCAACTCCATAAGTGTTTCCTCTTTTCATTTAGTACCGTGTAAAAATACGTTTCTACTTAGTAGTTACCCCACCCCCCCCCCCCCCCCCCCCCCCGTAAATTAAACTTTACACGTACCACCTCTTTGATGTAGAACATAGTTAGTCATGTTATTGCACCCGTAACACGCAGCCTCTAATGTTCCCTTAATCACTCAGAAAATATCCCTAATTGTTGTGTATGGAAACTTTATTATTTGTGTATGCTGACCATTTCTTCTACAGCTGTGTTGGCCCCCCACCCACTCTTCCACCAGCGATGCTGCCCCACTCCCCCACAGCTAACTTTCACCACTCTTCTACAGTTATTTCTCCACACTCTTCTAGCTGCCTTGTTTGTCGTTACCTCTTCTAACTATTGAGTTGCTCGCACATGCATTTCCACTGCCCATTTAATAAGAAAGGTATGTGACAATAATAAGAAAGGTATGTGACAATAATAAGAAAGGTATGTGACAATAATAAGAAAGGTATGTGACAATAATAAGACATTTTAATAGAAAAATGACTTAGCACCACACCACCTCAAATACCACCCCCCACGCCCCACTTTACATATGATATTGCCGGATCTCGGAGCGGAGCTGGAGTGGATATCATCCACAAAAGGCCCGCTCAAAATCCCTGTTATTCACGTTACGGTACTGTCACCCTTTAATACTCAATGTATTTCTTATCTATATAAATACATTGTTTCGATAGTCCAGCGGTAAAAAGTCATCTTGACAATCTTTAAACATTTTTTTCATCTTTTGGATAACGAGCAGTGGTGTAATTGCCAAACAGGACCCCCCTCACACACACACACACACAATCCTCCCCCAAGCATTCTCACACACGCTATGTTTCCATCAGTTGGCAACTGGCAAAACTGCATTGCTATTGATTACCAGACTCTAAAAATATGTCTTTCAACATGTAACCCTGCCACTTAATTCTGAATCCTATTGGCCCAAATGAAGATATGCTATTATAGGTATATCATATCATATCATATCATAAATATATATAAAAGTGACAATCTGTTTGTGGGTTTGTGGGTCTGTTCCACAAAGGCTTTTACACAGATTGATGGATCTTGACCAAACTTGGCACATATGTCCATCATTATCCAGAAGGAACTCGTAAAGGGTTGAGAACTTTCAATAACATTTCGTGTGGGGCCGGGGGCCCCGAATTCGTTTTTTTCTAATATGAGCTATATAAATATCAATAGGCTTAATACTCCTACACTAATGGATGGATCTTGACTGAACTTAGTTCACATACACTTGATTATCCATACTCAAATTAAGGGGTACTGAACTCATAATAGGCCTAGGGTGGTAGCAATGCACTTCACTGTCCGTACAGAAATATCGGTGGATTTAAAACTAATAATATCCAATCTAGAATTTTCCAGAAAGTTCGATAACTTTAAAGTGTTATATCTATGGCATTATTCAATAGATTTTAATGGGACAAATTTAAAATTTTAACTTCATAACTTACCTGAATGATTTTTAGAGGGCCCCATCTCAGGCAAAACTAATTCGGTACAATTGTGGAATGGGCCCCCGGGGCCCCTCTTTTAATTTAAATGTACTATATTTATTGAAATGCATTTATTTATAAAAATTTTCGTATTCGAAGAACAATTGCCTAGAAAAGACAGTTTTTACACAGTTCGAGGAGGGTAACAAATTTAATAAAAAAATGTTCCAGAAAATTCTATAGGTCAATAGACTTATTACTCCTAGATTAATGGATGGATATTGACCAAATTCGGCACAATTATCCATCATTATCCGGAATGATCTCTTAAGGGGTTATGAGCTTTTTATGACATTCCGTTTGGGGCCGGGGGCCCAAAATGTTGTTTTTTCCAATATGAGCTTTTTAAATAAAATTAATAACAAATACTCCTACATGAGTAGATGGATCTTGACCAAACTTAGTGCACATACACTTTATTATCCATATTCAAATACCGAAGGGTACTGAACTCATAATATCCATCCGGGGTCCCCATTTATTTTTTCCTAACATAAGCTATATAAATATTAATAGATTTAGACCAGTACCCCACCGGTATGGGGATTCGACAGCTATCGTTATCCCACTGGTATCGAGATACCACCGGGTTCGGAATACCGATGGGATTGGGATCACACCGGAATTGGGATTCAAAGGGATCAGAATCCAACCGGGAAACGGTATACTAACGGGAGCGAGATATCGACGAGATTGGGAGCGCACTGGGATCGGAATAATTATAAGGCTGTAGACAGTTGAAGTTCCTATATATATATATACTGATAGCTTAGGGCAACGGGTTCTGAACCTGTGGGTCGCGACCCCTTTAAGGGGTTGAACGACCCTTACCTATAAGGGATCGCCTAAGACAATCGGAAAACAAATATGTATGAAGTAGCAACGTAAATAATTGTATGGTTTGGGTGGTCACCGCAACATGAGGAACTGAATTAAAGGGTCGAGGCATAATGAAGGTTGAGAACCACTGCCTTTGGGGGGGGGGGGGATCAATGGGTTTCATTAATTTTTAATTTTTTTTTGTTTCTACATAGAACCATAGTGAGGCTCCAGATACGGTTACTTCAATTGAGTGTCGTTTGAGTTATCTGTGCGTATCTGCAGGTATAGTTGCAAGGCTCCGTCAGACAAACTTGTGGGTATCTGTAGGCATAGATGCAAGGCTCCGTCAAACAAACTTGTGGGTATCTGTAGGCATAGTTGCAAGGCTCCGTCAGACAAACTTGTGGGTATCTGTAGGCAGAGTTGCAAGGCTCCGCAAGACAAACTTGTGGGTATCTGTAGGCAGAGTTGCAAGGCCCCATCAGACAAACTACTCTAACCTATTCTAATTATCAAAAAATTGTTTTTTTCCCCACACGCCATAACCTACTATAAACAGTAGGATGAGGAGGGGAGGAGAAGGAGGGGGGTGCGGAGGGTGTAGGTAGAAATCGATATTTCTTGCCGTGGAGTCACGTGACCGTTCTACAAGTAAACCCAAACACGGTGAGCAACTGGAGGGCAGGGCTAGGTCTTCCCTGGTCGACCAACGAGTCAGATGTAGATCTCTTGTATGGGCGCATCTTTATTCTTGACTTACATGCGACTCTTAGACCACACTTGAAAGCCACTGGTGGTCTAGCCTTAAAAGTCACTGCTGGACTAGACTTACAAGACATTGTTGGACTTGGCTGAAAAGCCACTGTTAGACTACACTTAAAAGCCACTGTTGGACTAGGCTTAAAAGACAATGTTAGATTAGGCTTAAAAGCCACTTAGACTAGGCTTAAAAGTCACTGTTTGACTAGGCTTAAAAGCCACTGTTAGACTACACTTAAAAGCCACTGTTGGACTACACTTAAAAGCCACTGTTGGACTACACTTAAAAGCCACTGTTAGACTTGGCAAAAGCTATGGGTGTAGCTATAGCGTAGCTATGAGTGTTAGCGTTGCTTGTCGCTGGTTGGTGGCTGTTCAAATATTATTCCGTAGTCCGTTTTAAACTATTTCTACCATCTTCATGGTGCTACCATCCTAGCCGTCCTAC